>OW121751.1:8270000-9520000 GCA_933228765.1 Miltochrista miniata | reverse complement strand
ATGAGTTCCGTACCAAAAAACGGACAAAAATAAATGTGACGGGAAACATTATATCACTTCAACAAAGTTTTGCGGGTCAACTCTAAATGAATATAAGCGACGCGACAGGAAAAATTATATCACTTTTTACACACATTATTAAAACCTACAACCCTCTATTAAATATATCTAAGATACGCGACGAGTGTAAAAGCGACGGGATTATATTACCTACTTAAAATATTAATACTATACCACTCTCTTGTCACTCTCATTTGACGCAAACGAAGTTGCGCGGGTCAGCTAGTAATTTATAGAATTGTGCCTTACAAACTGTTTTATGATTTTTTTTAATCGAATTAATTTTAATTTTTTAAAGTAAATATCAAGAGGTTTACAAAGTATTAATAATTTAATAAAATAACAGCAACCTTTTCAAATAATTATTTATTGGCAACGAACCTTAGCCCGAGGAAAACACTGATGAACAAGATGACGATTTAGATATTCGATATCAAGATTGAATCGATGATGAATTACCTGACTTCAACGACGATGACAATGAAGATTAGAAAAAATATTTGTCCTATTTTTTGTAGTTTTTTAAGGTTTGTTACCAATAAATAATTATTTGAAAAGGTTGCTGTTATTTAATTAAATTATTAATACTTTGTGAACCTCTTGATATTTACTTTAAAAAATTAAAATAAATTCGATTAAAAACAAATTCATGAAACAGTTTGTAAGGCACAATTCTATATTTATTGCGGTCGGACGAGCACTTTTCTCAAAGTTAATCTTTGATTATTTACTTGATTTTCAAATTATTACCTTTAAAAAAAATAAAAATAAATTATATGCGTATGGAGTACGAGGCAATGCCTTAGATTTAATTAAATCATATCTAAAAAATAGATTGCAATCAACACAAATAGCGAGACTTTGTCCATCATTGAAAAGAGTTGTAAATCACTCATCTGAATTTAATCTTGTTAGATTGGGCATCCCACAAGGAAGTGTATTGGGACCACTTTTATTTATAATTTACGTAAATGACTTGCCGAAAGTGACACATCATAAATCGATTTTATTCGCCGACGATAGTACCGTCATATTTACTGGCAAAAATAGCGTGCAGATGGAATTTGACATAAATAAAACTATATCTGACATAATTAACTGGTTGACATTGAACAAATTGACAATTAATTTACCAAAAACAAACATTATGACATTTAGAAATAGAACTAATAGATTAAATGACATGACAATTAAGTATGATGACAAGAAGATAGAACATACCGACATCACAAAATTTTTGGGAATGACTTTGGACTCTAGCCTGTGTTGGTCATCACATACGGAAT
This sequence comes from Miltochrista miniata, assembly GCA_933228765.1. Classification (NCBI taxonomy): domain Eukaryota; kingdom Metazoa; phylum Arthropoda; class Insecta; order Lepidoptera; family Erebidae; genus Miltochrista; species Miltochrista miniata. Next base: position 9,518,654 of record OW121751.1, on the reverse strand, counting down.
TGCTTTGTAGTAAACTTCATCGATTTTCGTACGCACTCTTTATGCTAACAAAAACTTCCAGTACAGCCACCGTGTTAACAGCCTATCATGGACACGTCGTGTCCCTACTAAGATACGGAATTATGTTCTGGGGCAATTCCTCAGACAATATGGCAGTGTTCATTGCACAAAAGAAATGTTTAAGGGCTGTCTTCAAGTTAAAACAAACCGACAGCTGTAGACCTTATTTTGCTCAATTTGAGTTGCTCACTCTTCCATGCATTTATGTTCTCGAAGTGGTGCTATTTGCCAAAAAGAATATTAACATATTTGACAAATTGAATAGTAAACGACATAACTTAAAGATACGGCTACCACCAAATAAAACAAAATTTTTGAACAAAAGTGTATTTTGTATGTTACCACGAATTTATAATAAACTGCCAATGTCAATTTTAACCATATCCAATATCGATAAGTTTAAGTCAAGTGTTAAGAAGCTCCTATTGTCAAAGTCATACTATTCTGTGGATGAATATTTGTCAGATATAATTGAAAATGAATTGTAAAAATTTTAATACTTAATGTTTAATTTTATTTGTTATTGTAAATTATATTCGACATCACTTATTTCTGATTGGAATTGAAAAATGTAATCTTATTGACTTCTAAATAGTTTTGTTTCACATTGAACATACTCGTAGGTTACTATAATATTTATCAATGTTATGTTTATTGTTTGTGTAATTTTTGCATGCTGTAAAGTTAAGTATGGTGTAACTCAATAATTATATTATGTAAAACATCTATTGTACCCATATTCTGCAAAATAAATAAATGAAATGAAATGAAAACTTAATTCTCTATTCAATAAAACATTTACGAAAAAGTAAATTTTAAAATGACAGGCGTTAATTACTAATAGGTACTTTATGCATTTTTATTTACATTTAAATATTAATTCCGACTTCGATTAGACATGCTACATATACGCATAATACGCACGGATAATGCCCGCGCCCATACTCTCAGCGACATTAAAATTGGGTCTGGGGAATGTTTGGCCCCTTGGATCGGTCTGTCCGTTTGCAAAATGTTTTAAAACAGTTGTCTGAATAACATATATAAAAATCAAGCATCAGAAAATAAGTGACCTTAATAAATTTTTTTCAGAGCTTTGAAGCGTCTGTAAGGTGAAACCGCCGACCGCATGTGTCTGGGAGTAATGAATACTGATTTTTAACGATATTGTGTAAAATATAAATTAAAATCAGCTATCAGAATTTAAGTGACATGAGCAGTGTTTTTATGTACCTTGATTAATTGGTACCAGAAAATTAGCCGTCTGGCCAAGGTAGCAACTAGTCATATGATCATAGTACACCCCACCACTAATCACTCGTACATATTTTGTCCATCAGAAAATGAGTGACGTCTGGGGGCTCTGGGATCTTGGACCATTATGACAGACTGATAATATGACTACTCTGCTTGTTGTAATAATCGCGTTGCTCTATGACAGAAGGACATAAAATTACAACTTTATTGACATGCGTTATAGCTACAGTTATGAGAGAATTTGCTCTAAGTAAACGTGTCTCTACGTTTTCAATTTTTAATGTGTTGCTTCTCCTGTCATAAATTTATCTTGAGATCCTGTAGGAAATACCTACATTGGCATTAAACTTTCAGCTTTCCCAACGCCACTGAGCTTGCCTCACGGCTCACCTTATACGAGTATCTTTCATGTTTCACACTAGATATTCGTGAATGCCTTGTTTAAGTTTAACTCCATCCAAAGTAACAGTTACGAGTATGTATTCTTTTACGAACTTGACCAACTGGCGATTAAGATTTGTTAGATAACATAAAATGTACAATATTATTTTGGCTTTCACTTTTTATCTTATTATTGTCGACAGACATTTTTCTGCAAACAAGTTTACCTAAGTCAAAACCGTCAGCAGTGCTGGTTGAGATTTATTTTTATACAAATTCACCATTATCATCCAAATTTCCAAATATGGACGATAATGGTGTCAATCATCCAAATTTCCAAATTTCGATGTATGGATTTTTCACTAATTATATTTTACTAGAGGATGCTCGCAGTTCCAATCATACTTACTGATTTTTAATATTAATATGGATTTAAAAATTAATTTTCCCAAGGTTGTTGTACATAGTAGATAAAGGTAGTAAATTATCAAATTGTAGATTTTATTAGAGTTCATTTGTTGTTCAAATTATATTCAGCTGGTGGGCGGTTCTTACCGTAGCACACCGTCTCGCTTTACGTAGGTATATAAAGTTCCTAAGAACCCAATGTAGGTCGTGTAACATTTAACCTACAATAGCTGAAGCGAAAGTTAATGATTCAACAGTATTTAACCACCCGACTCTCTTCAACTCATTGTCATGTTATATTTATCTCTCCTCAATTATATCTTGATACATAATTATGTGTACGATATGAAAATCAAAGGCAACTACAGTGTCACTGTTATGTGGTCACGTTTTGATTCCCCGGTTGAGACATATTTTATAGTACTTTTGACAACGACTGTGGAGGAAAGGTTGGGAATGTTCCTCCAACACACAAAGGGAGGATCCTCCGTCCAGGCTAGGTGATCGCGCCTGGCGAGCCGAAGCCAACGGTTGATGTTGGACTGTTGTTAAGAGGGTTTATCACCCAGCGCGGACAAAATTGAAAAAGTATCAAGTGGCGTTGAGCACACTCAAAGTATTCGAATATTACGATAATACCTGACTGGGAACGCGGGAAATAAAGTGATACCTCCTCTCTCTGGAAGGCCTCGGCCGGTACTAATTTCCGTGCATCGAGTTTGAGGACTCTTTTTATTACGTTATTATAGATATGTTTAAAGAGGTTTCTAGAATATTACTGATGTATTCAATTGGTGATATCATGATCAGTCTGTAAATGTAAAAAGATCACCATTTTGTAAACTAGAAGTGTACCAAAAATCGTGATGAAGTTCATCAAAGTACGACGTTTTTTGGAAACTTTATTTGTCATGTTTTGCTGATAAGAAATATATTTCGGTATAATTTTCTTAGGCGGCTTTAAAGAAGACAATACGAAGATACTTATAGCAGCTTTAATTTCTGTGTACATCAATTAATTTTATACCACCCGATTGGCAAAGATGCCTTGTTGCGTAGAATTTCTTCAAACGAGGTGTGTAAACACTGTTTTTAATAAAAACCTAGTTATGCCACGTTTATTTTGATTAGAACAATTTTTAGACAAGGAAATATATTACTCTTACACATTAATCATACTTACTAAACATTGGTAGTTTCTTTAGAAACAAACGTTTCAAACGCGTGAAATCATGTATTTGTGCGTTAACCCTCTTAATATCATTCATCGCCGTGAGAGCTCTGATATCGCGATGCAGGATTTATCTAATCTTTGTTGTGAGAACTTTCATATCGCGATGTAGGACTTCTATTTGTCTTCGCTATGTGGCGGCCGCCACAAAAACTAATTGATCAGTTAGGAATAAAGTGCTTCTTTGAGTTCAATATGATTACATGATACATATTATGATTCCTTTTCATATTAACACTTAATCAATATTTGAATCGATATCGTTATTGAGTGCAACATCATTTGTTACCTGGCTATATCTAAATCTATACTAATATTATAAAGAAGTAAAGTTTGTGTGTTTGTTAAATTGTAAGGGGTAATCTCGGGATCTACTGAACTGATTTTAAAAATTCTTTCACCAATAGAAAGCTACGTTATTGTGGAGTGTCATAGGCTATATAGCATCACGCTACAACGAATAGGAGCGGAGCAGTAATAGTAAATGTTTCAAAAAATGGGGGAAAAGTTATTAAGTTTTAATACTCTCTCTTATGTGGCGCAAACGAAGTTGCGCGGGTCAGCTAGTACTATAATAAAATACTTAACTACTATAAATACTAAATACTAATATTATAAATGCGAAAGTTTGTGAGTGTGGATGTTTGTTACTCTTTCACGCTCAAACTGCTGAACAGATCTGGCTGAAATTTGGTACAGAGATACATTATAGTCTGGAATAACACATAGGCTACTTTTATCCCGGGAATAAGGTGGAAACGGGAACTAATTTTACGCGGGCAAAGCTGCGGGCATCAGCTAGTTCATTATAAATTGATTTATTTTCCTGCCAGAATCGCGAATAACATAATATGGAAACAGACAATTATTATGTAATAAAATAAGGAATATATGAATTTTGCTATGTGTATTCTTTTACATTTAAATAAAATTAATATTCTTTATAGACGAAGTTGTTAAGATAATAATATATTTCTGCTTTCTCTTAGTTGTATTACATATCTAGAAGTATTATGTTTAAAGTATAGGATCTTACATAAATATACTTTCTGCATATTAATTTTTGCATATTTTATAATGTTTATGTAGAAAAGCGACCATGATCACACATTAATCACCTTTATAATGCAGTATACATAATAGGTATTCATTGAAAAGCATAAATCCTCGCGCTGTCTGGCTAAATCAACAGTTTTTTTGCATAATTCAACCATTTAATTAGCTATTCTTTATTTTTCCTATTAATGTTCTAATGTTCTCTATGCATTTTATAATTTTTAATCAATTTTAAAAATAAACTAGCCAGCTTGGCATAAAATGTCTAGAAACGGATGTCATATTTTGCATAAGGCGACATTTTAAAAATGCTATCAAAAACGTAACTTATGATGATAAAGTAATTTGTTTATTTTTTACGTAAAACTAAGTTATGGTTCTTTTTGACGGACTACCATGTGAAAGGCTCAGTGGCGCCTATATTATTTTCTACAGTTTTTTGCCAAGCTGCATTTTGTTTTGTTGACCGTATCAATCATGACCATCTTAGTGGTCATAGTTTCACGTGTTAAGTAGGTACCAAACACAGCACATGGTGCTATGAGCACTCGAATATGACAGTTTCTTTTCACGTGTGGAAATCCTACATGGATGTTGTGCCGGATTCCTACCGACGAACACCACACGATGTCTTACAACTGTCTACGGCCGGGAGACCCGGGTAAGCCTTCGGAAGGATGTCCTGGCAGACCTCGCCTAAGAAGTTCGACTGCTAACCTGCGTCTGGGGAGTGGGAGAATAAGCTAATTTCAGTCCTGAGGTATTTTATTTTATTTTATTTATTAATTCCTCTTGCAGTGCTTTTACAGTTGCTGACAATTTAAGAACGAGATCTTGTAGTTAACATATTATTTACATTTAATGTGTGCTAAGTTTTGCATCCAGTTTAGCAGAATTTCGTGACTTACGTGTACCTTATTGAATAAGCTCGCGTCTAGAACGGGTCATAGATTATGTATTTGATATAAGAATATTTGACACATTCTAAGGCTACAGGATTGGACCTATAATGTAATGTCACGTCGTCGGGGAGTTAATCTATTTTCTCACAGTATGCGGTTGCTTGGAAACTACAGAATCGTTACACAGAAATGTTGCTACATAAGTACCGCTTATTAAAATAATGTAATTGATAATGAAAAAAATCAAACCGAACATTTTTTCAATCAATTAAAGCTTTTCATCAACATATATGACGTCTTACATACATTAGCTAAGAAATAAAAATGCCATCAATTCAAATTACAAGTTTTAAGTGACATAGAGGTCAGATTTCCGGCATTTCGATTTATTAGCGTTTCCGTATTTCAGAAAGCACGTGGTCTTTGTTCCCGGCTGCCAGTAGCTCGCTAGCCGTTAAACCAAGTTGGCTTGCCTCTGTCCGCTCCAACAGCCTAGGAGGCAGGCAAAAACAGGCTTTGCAAGTCTGCATCACTTGCTTGGGGTCAGATAGCCCTCGTGCTCCAGTATGACCAGTATATTTTACTACGTGGGTTTTTGTGAACTAAGCACATATTCCCTCACGACACCCGCCAACATAATAACAGCTGTGGCGCGGGACTATCGGGGATGGAGAAACTTGGGCCGTGTAGGACAGGGAGTCGACTATTTGTATGTAATACCAAATTATATTTGCTATAGCTTCCGACAGACTTTATCGAACTCTCCCCGCAATTTACTCTGTGGGTGGTTTTTATTTCCACAAATAACGGCAAATTAGTCCGTGTATGGTCATCTAGACTCTAGCTAGAGCCTAACAACCACGCCTGAGTAATTGGTTGTATCAACCGGTTCGTAATGTTGGTCGGCGTGCTCATGCTGCCCGGTATGCCCGTATTGCCCCACTGGTTTACATTGAGAACTAAGGGGTCGTCCATTAATCACGTGAGGCTCGAAAGGGGGGGGAGGGGGTCTGACAAAAATCACGAAACATCACCAGGGGGGGTGGGGGGTGTAGTGAGATATCACGTGTATTTATTTCGAACAGCAACTTTACAACCCTGAATTTGAGATCACTGTAATTTCTGAACAACAAAACCTACAATATTAAAACTTGTATGGAATAATTCTTAAAGCACCTAATTCCTTTCTTGCATCAGAAGTTAATTGAAATCGGAATACCTATGCGTTGATCATACAACACAAAACTCATTTTGTTTTTCATCGTGTCTCCCAAAGGAACCGCGCAGAATATCGGCATCAATCCGATCAATAATAATCTCAAATTATGTCAGTATTATTTAAAATGGTACTATCCATAGTTTTGGCGTGATACAGAAAGACACAAAAAAATCTATTTTAGCTTCAGCATCGGATGTAATGAAAGTTAAATAGATAGAATGTCTAGTTAAGTCTAGTAAAAAAAATATCTAGGAAAATAATTACCAAATATATTCGACGTACAGATTTTAAACTCTCTATACTCGTAGCTTTGTCTATCTATCTATCTATCTACCTTCACGCCAAATCCCTTGCGGGGTAGGCAGAAAGAACCGAGCGCCACACGGCACGGCCCATACACACCTCACTTGCTTCTTCAACTTTCATTTTTCTTTTCATGCATGCACGTCGGTTCTCTCGGCTCTTGACACCAGCTTCAACTAACACACGATTAATTTGGTCGTGGTAGGTGTGTCGTGGCCTTCCCCGACTCCTACGTCCATCCACTTTCGCGTTGTATATCTGTTTTGTCATTCTTTCATCTCCCATTCGCTCCACATGCCCGAACCATCGTAGCATGCCCTTCCTTCCTTTAACACCGACACTCTCTTCCAGACCAACTCTCTTTCTTACATGTTCATTCTTTGGATCTCAATGCCGGCTGTAGGATGAGGAGGGACACCGCGGGGTTTAGTGGGTAGGACGGTCCCTTTTCGGGACCGGGAGCCCCACACACCGTTCCGGCTGCCCTCGCAGCTAGGATGATGGTGCCAAACCGCATTCCCCCCGTAACAAAAAAACGCAGCTCAGTCCACGTGGATATCGATAGTCGTGACCAAAAACATATTGATCGCATGGAAATTCAAGCTTGAGTATTGTACTTTTGATTATAACTTCGCTTCTATTTAGCCAACTGCGATCAAACCAACGTAAGACTTTAAGCTTGACAAACTGACACCTTCTTTATTAGCTCCAAAATAATGAATATTATATAGAAACACGACGGGAGTAAATGCAACGGGAAATATATTAAAATATGAATACCATATCTGTCTCTATTATGTGATGCAAACAAAGTTGCGCGGATTAGCTAGAAGTATGGATAGATAATAACAATACAGACTTCTACGTATAAAATTAAAAAAAACTTTAGTTACTAAAAATACACGTGATTCGGCCCAGGGGGGTAGGGGTAATCTAAAACCTCACCAAATATCACCAAGGGGGAGGGGGGGTCCAAAAAATGCCCAAAAAAACCTCACGCGATTAATGGACGGCCCCTAAACTGGTCGCTAAATTAATTAAATTTTACTGTAAAAACCACATAACCCAAGTCATTTATAATCTATTAAAATTGATTTTTATTTCGTTTTCCAAATTAACGTTGGTATTTTTATTTGTTTTTACTGGGTAGAGTCAACAGTTAGGCGGTTTTATGGTCGTGGCAGCAGTCACGGTATGTCCTGTCAGGTATCTATTAGTTGTTATAGTCTGCTATAATGACAGCCCTACCTTTTTAGGGTTTCGTAGCCAAATGGCAAAAACGGAACCCTTATAGATTCGTCATGTCTGTCTGTCTGTCTGTCCATCTGTCTGTCCGTCCGTGTGTCACAGCCACTTTTCTCCGAAACTATAAGGTCTATGCTTTTGAAACTTGGTAACTAGATGTATTCAGTGAACCGCATTAAGATTCTTATATAAAACTAGAAAAAAAGCAGTAAATTTTGGGGGTCCCCATACTCAGAACTGAAACTCAATTTTTTTTTAATCAAGCCCATACGTGTGTGGTGTCTATAGATAGGTCTTTAAAAATGTTGTTGAGGTTCCTAAACTCATTTTTTCTATAGTGAATAGTTTGAGCAAGAGACACTTCCAAAGTGGAACAATGTGTCTCCCCCCCCTCTAACTTCTAAACTAAGAGAATGATAAATCTAAAAAAAATGTATGATGTACATTGCTATAAAAACTACCAACGAAAATTGGTTTCACCAAGATAGAGCTGGTAGTTTTTTTTTAATACGTCATAAACCGCAATTTTCGGTTACAAAAATCACTACCACTGCGAACGTGTTAAAACATCAATCAAAGTTACAACGAACTATAAGAACTTTTCTATTATGTTACTTGCTGCAACGAAACCCTTCATGGGCGAGTCCAACTCGCACTTGGCCGGTTTTTTTATTATGAGTGTAAACCCATAGGACTTCAAACTATATACCTGAGCAAAGTAAACCTGAGGCTGGGCACGCTAATCAAACCGAACCTACAAGACGACGCTTAGCTTTACAAATTCAAACTTTGGTTAGGTTACGTTTGACATAATATCTAACATTCAAAATTATCTTTAACTTTTGTTAATAATTTTATTGTAACATCTTCATATAGAACTTAAAGTAATCTTTAATAACGCAAAAGCAGTCGGTTTACAAAGAAAAACAAGGTAGACAACGAACAATCTTCAATCTAGTACCTTCGTCTGGAATAAACGTAAATATTAGCCGAGTTTCAATTTCCCTCAGACAATTGTACCGCTGTTTTTAATTTACGCGAAACTACATTTGTATGCAAACGGCATGAAACTGAAACGCAAGACAAATTCCATACTTCAAAGAAAAGAGAGAGCTATTTACTAATACATATTGTGAAAGTATAGTAAAAGCCATTTTCGATATTATATTTTTCGTACCGTTAACCTTTTGTTTTCATTGAAGTGTTCTGTCTTTGTTGTGCTAACGAGAAATTTCGTGCTTCGACTGTCTCAGTGTATGAACTGTCTTATTTCTAGTTTTGACTTTCAGATTTCATAAATTTACCTACAATTCCTTGGACACTGAATAATAATGTTTTGTAAACTTACGTTGTCACTTTTTGTGCATGTTAGGTTGGTTGCCTATAATATACGACTACTTACACAGTTTTGTGAAATTTTAAGACAGGCTAACAGACGCCCGTGTATTATTTGAATGTCTAGTAAAAAAAGTATCAAGTTAATCTATTTTATTAAAAACTTAAAAGATTTTTAATATTGATTATGGTCAAAATAAGAGACGTTAATAACTTAACATCTCTTATTGTGACCATTACTGCTTGTAATGGTCTCTATAATATCAAGAATGCAAACAATTTGGTATAACTTCGGTTTTTATTCAATTAAGCAACTTTTGAATTTGTGTCAGTGTGTAAATGGGCTTTTTTTTACTAACGCTAATTACATAAAACTTAGACAGAAGGTTCCTTTAGGTTAACCGACTTGTTTTAACATGGATCTCCTACCTTTTACGGTAGAAGAACTTTTATAACATCTCTTATTGTGACCATAACTACTTATAATGGTCTCTATAATATCAAGAATGCAAACAATTTGATTTAACTTCGGTTTTGATTCAATTATGCAACTTTTGAATTTGTGTCAGTGGGTAAATAAATGGGCTTTTTTATTTTTACTAACGCTAATTACATAAAACTTTAGGAAGAAGGCCTCTTATTACCGACTTGTTTTAACATGGATCTCCTACGTTTTACGGTAGAAGAAGTTTTATTTTTGATGGCTTATTGTTTACTAATTACTGAAAATATGTCCTGCTACTTCTCCTTCGTTGTACGTAGTTTGAACCTCCACGAATCCAAGTTTGAAACAAATCCTTTTCGATGTTGATAAATGTCAGTCACGGTTATGTCCGTATACCCAGCAAGACCCTACGTCTGATTCGATTGACAACCAAAGTTTCACTTTCGTAATATTTGCTACCTTCCGAATTACACCGCTATACAGGGACATACACTACAGGTCTGAAGAGCTTCAAACCCCGGGTCCTGCTGGAAATAAATTTAATTTTTCTGAATAACTGTTAAGTAAGTATTTTACTTGCACTATTCGGAAGGTAGAAAATATTACGAAAGCGAAACTTTGGTTGTCAATCGAATCAGACGAAGGGTCCTGCTGGGTATACGGACACGTCACGGTTGCATACCTTTTTAATATATGATGAATAAAATAATAATTAAAAACAATTAAAAATAGCTGTGTAATTTAAATACTTAAGTTAATTTCGTAAACGTTTATTTCAATATACATAATAATAGTAAAAATAAAAAAAAGCATAAAAAAGTCCATTTACCCACTGACACCAATTCAAAAGTTGCTCAATTGAATAAAACCGAACTTATACCAAATTGTTTGCATTCTTGATATTATAGGGACCGTTATAGGAAGTTATGACACACTCGGCCGAGAAATGTATCATTAATGACACTGATTACGTTAGCTATTTGTCGCGAAACTGTTCACCGTTAGGCATTACCCCGTTGTCGACTCGTGCGCATTGCTGTTACCATCGCCTCTTTTGATTACTATAATTTGTACTATGTTACTAGTAGCCTATCCCTACTGACATTGAAAACGCGAAAGTAACTCTGTCTGTCTGTCTGTTACGCTTTCACGCCTAAACGGCTGGAGCGATGGCAATGAAATTTGGGATAGGGTAGATCGAGGCCCTGGGAAGGACATAGGCTACTTTTCAACCGACTCGACTGCGCAAAAGGAGGGTTATTATTTTACGATATAACGACTCTTATACGATAACGACTTCTACGCGGTCGAAGCCGCGGGGAACAGCTAATAATAAATAAACAAGGTAATTCGTAAAATAAAACCCGATGACAGAAATATTAGATTCTCTTTTAGAATATGAACGTCTTGATCCAAAGCCCCAGGCCCAAGACCCTTGGGCCTACTTTTGTAACGACGTGTATGCAACTAATATTATTGAGCTATACAGGGTATACCAGAAGTCGACGTCAAGCCGGAATCAGGTAACAGGCTAGGTCGTAATAGTTGTCAGAAAAATATAAAAAAAAATCTAGGTCTTGTATTTAAAAAAATCTACGCCTTGTGACGGTTTTTTCATTCCTGTTGCTACAGATATGTACTTTTTTGTTTTGTTTTTTCTCTAATGTAACCCTGAATACTTTTTCTTTAAAGTCTAAACTGAAATTTAAAGTCGATATCTCTAGCTCGGAAGTAAAATGTCACCATTTTGAACATCCATCATTTTTATAATACAAGACCGGTAATTCCGGGATACCCTGTATACAGATTATGGCTAATCTGAAAATGACAAAAAGTTACGACAACAAGTTAGAAGCCACAGCGACCTAATTACCTTAACGTTGCCCTAGAATTTAGTGCTGTACAACTTTGTACAGCCCAGTCTAATGAGGGTATTGAATTTTACGCTGGATGAATATTTAAAGTAATCAGAAATTCAGTGGAGGACATCTATTAAGAATTCGAGATGAAGTTATACCGTGAATATTTTCTAAGTCTATCTTATAAGTGGGGGAATCTTCAGATGAAACGATGTGTGATAAATAACGTGTGTACGACAAAGAAACGTCATAAGAGGCCAACTGAAAGCAAATGTGAAATTACATCGGGTTTTCCCGTACCTACCTGTTTCCTGCTGAAAATTGTACCTGGGATAAAAAGTAGCCTATGTGATATATTATGTCCTTCTCTAAGCTCTATTCTATCTCTATTTACCGGTTCAGCTGTTCTTGCGTGAAAGCCTAATAGATATAGTTACTTTGCTTTTATATTAGGAAAGTAGGGATTATTACTATTTTATTAAGTTCGCTGAAAAAACCGGTCAATTGCGAGCTGGATTTGCACACGGAGGGTTCCGTATCATAAAACATCAAAAAAGTTTGTTTGTTGTATGGTATCCCCTATTTTTTTTTCTATTTCTATTATTTGTTGTTAAAGCGACAATAGAAATACATTAGTACTATCACGATTCATGAGAAACAGCCTGGAGACAGACGCACAGTGTAGGCTCATTACTAGGGTCTCGTTTTTACCTTTTGGCTACGGAATCCTAAATGCAATGACTTATATTTCCATTTATGTTAATACCATGATGTCACAAACGCAAGTGACGCGAACTCAATAGTTACCGTGCTTAGTCAATTACAAATTGTACGTCGCGTCTTGCTCATTTAATTAAGCGTATCACAGTAGCCAGCGTAAGAAATGCCTCTACATTTGAACAGTAAATGTGGGTAGAAAGCGCGACTTACACTCCCTACGGTTAGACGTGATGCGTAGCGAAATGACTAGCGGTCAACTGAATGCCACAACCCAATTAGATAGGTAAAAGCGACTGAGTATATAGCATCAACTGGTGTTAGTGACAAGTGCGTCTATAGTACCTGTTTGATACGAAGTATGTGCGATTTCTACTTCTGTCCCTTCAGAATTTCAGATCGCAGTATCGAACCTGAAATATCTGTAAGTGCAGTTTGATTAAGACGGATGTCATGATCCCCTACGTAGAGCCAGAACACATTAGTCTACCTCCGCTGCTAAAAACAGTGATGACAGCGTGGTCGATCTCAACCACAGATATTAAAAGACTTATAATATGTCTGTGATCCCGACGTAACTACGCTGGTTACAATTTGGGGCAGTCTCCGTAAAACATGACCGTTTTAGCGAAGTTGACAGATGCTTCACATAAACAACATGGAGTTCTGCCTGTTTTAGATTTAGACTAACCTATTTGGGCATTGAATTGGTGGTTATAAAAAAACATAATATATGAAAAAAATGTAAATGCAAAAATGAAGCAATAATGCGGCCTTTCATTACAAATTGTACCTGGTAATTCCTTTTTAGTAGAGTACATATCGAACTATCGATACAAGACTTCAGGGTACGCTAAAAGAACAATGTATTCAATAAAAATTATAGAGGATGACACTCTATCCACTTCCTTTGCAAAACATGATACCTTATTATAAGTTTCCTTCGTGTGTATCATTATACTTACAAGAACCTACTCAAGTATCAGAAACTTGTCTTTGTTATTGTGAAGCTGAGCATGTGTCCTGTAGTCGCTTTGATCGCCGTGTACTTAATTGCACAGCTATCCGGCCGGTACGATGCCTTCGTAAATAACTTGCTTGCCATCTGCACAGAGGCTTTGTAATCCCTACTTCCCTACTAATATTATAAATGCGAAAGTAACTCTGTCTGTCTGTCTGTTTCGCTTTCACGCCTGAATCACTGAAGCGATTTAAATGAAATTTTGGATAACGGTAGATTGAGTCCCTGGGAAGGACATAGACTACTTTTTAACCGACTGCGCTAAAGGACGGTAATGATTTTACGCGATAACGATTTCTATGCAGACGAAGCCGCGAGGAAAAGCTAGTAGGAAATAACCGGCTGTCGTTAATGGAGGCGATCCTAGAAAGTTTGTGTATAATGACGGTGTATACCGCTGCGATTTTGCCGGGAAATAACCATACGGATGTTCTACAATTGGGTAACTTCCTCAAATGTTGTATTCAAGTTATTTTTGATAAATTTGTCTAATTTGTATTGCTTATCGGTTTGGTCTTCCGTTCATTAATGCCTTAATCCTGTACACACACTCTATTATTTTACTTTGTTTAATGAAGTATGCTGGTTACGCCACATTACAGTAATTGATAGGTATCCATATCCATTATCGATGATAGGTCGCTTCTATATTTTTGATACAGTCAGTATCAAAAATATAGAAGTGACCAGACGCGACGCTTGAAAATGATCCTCGGAAATATGAAAATTAAATAGCAATAGCATAATTAATGTTTTAGAATGAACGACAATAACTATATGATTTTTTTAAATTTATGATTTCAGACCCACTAATAGACGATTTGTAATATGCGGTCATTTAACATCAAGTCTCGAATTACCATACATTACGCTAATTTCCATAAAATATATCATTGGTCATACACTAGCTGACGCCCGCAGCTTCGCCCGCGTAAAATTGGTTCCCGTGGCGCACAAGGGTCTATGATGCTTGCAGATACATTTCTCACAATTTATGAAACTTAGGTACGTTTTCGCAAAATATATTTGTAGTTGGTTATGATGGCATCATAGCTCGAACGACTAGCGCCATACATGGGAGCTACGACATCAACGCCTTTTACTAGTTGCTACCCGCGACTTCGATCAATAATATCTAAATACTAGCTGATGCCCGCAGCTACGCCCGCGTAAAATTTGATCCCGCGGGAACTTATTCTCGGGATAAAAAGTAGCCTATGTGTTATTCCAGAGTATAATGTATCTCTGTACCAAATTTCAGCCAGATCCGTTCAGCGGTTTGAGCGTGAAAGAGTAACAAACATCCACACTCACAAACTTTGCCTTTATAATATTAGTGGGATTGGTAAACACAATATTCACAATATCAAGTACGTAGACGCGTATAGAGATACGATTGATGGTACTGTGAACTCAATAAATAAATTATACGAATGAAATTAAGGCGGGTCTGCGGGGAGGAGAGAAATCCACCACACACCCTCGATTGCTACCTACATCCCATCGATCACAAAAGTTAGGATTATCTCGAAAAATTGAAATGGAAAGTAGAATCAGGCATAAAATGCTAATGCGCTAATGGTTTACTTCCGTCAAGAATGGGGGTATAGAATGAAAGAAGCATACTCCAGTTTTCAGAAACCTTATCTGAACTTGTGAGCTTACTACCGTCTTTTAAAGCAAGATTTCAAAGTGTGAATCGGACCGGATGTCTGTCAGGAAATATGTTTTCTGTATTATTTGTCTTACTATACGTTTATAGTCTGTGGTGAATATATTTTCCGATTCACATTATAAAAGCTAAGGAAAGACTGAAATCATTGCTTTATGAGATAGTAAAACCCTGTTAATAAGCCCACTGACCTGCGACTTAGAATGTAATCGCAACCGGTGTCAACGCAATGATTATGATAATTTCTTTTAAAAGTCGATTTTTTCATATCCCGTGTTTCGTATCTTTTCAAGTAATCCCGCTCTGGGCTGATAATCGATCATCTATATTGACAAAAACTAATCGAGTGCGAAACAGCGAAATACCGTTATTCGAATCACTGAATTCGTAGTCGTCTATAATTTGAAAAGTCTTTCTTGTTGAGGATTTATTGATGTATCCATGTTTTTGGAGAGAACTTATAATAATGATGTGAAACAATATCGTGAAAATCTCGTGATTGTGAATTATTGAACTAAATTCGAATAATTCAGCATTTTAAGAGGTTCTTACTTTAAAGTCGTAGAGAAGCATAATTAAATGGTCTAAAAGAGTATCGATTCGCGTATTATAATGTTTTATTACAAGTTGTTCAATAAGTTATTTTGTTAGAGCAGTGTGGGCGAATCTTCGGTAGCATAAAAAAAACTTACGACTTTAGAAATGTCTCCATCTGTCGATTGAAAAAATAAAACAGAGATCTAAGTTAACATTTTGAATTATACATATCTGTAAAAAAAAGTTTTATAAAATCCAGTCCAATCAGTCGAAAAGCTCGCTCACTTTACCCATATTGGCCATGTAATACGTGACGAGATATACTCCGATTAGCATATTCATTGGATGGCTTTCCGACCTATTTGTTCATTTGAATGTTATTCAAGTGAAATTCTAGTGCTGTAAATGTTCTATCGATTGGCTATAAAAAGTGTGAGATGCAGTGAATCGTGAAGTAATCGGTGTATTAGATTTGCGGATAGACAATGTTGGATGCCATAGCCGCCGCCGGTACAGTCGTGTACAGATGGTTTTTTTTTTTTTTTTATACTACTTAGGTGGCAGACAAGCTTACGGCCCACCGGAAGGTTGGTAACCGTAGCCTATAGACGTTTGCAACACCAAAGGCGCTACACACGCGCTGCCGACCCGGGCGCAGGTTGTGACGACCCACAGTTGAAATTTTTTAAGCCGCCCGTAAGGCCTTCAACTTGGCTTAACGACTGTCATTTTACTGACAACCGGGACCAACGGCTTATCGTGCCTTCCGAAGCACGGAAACGCTCGTAAATAAATGTCACAAAGTGATCACATGGATGGTCACCCATCCATGGACCGGCCATAGTGAAAGTTGCTTACTGCAGTGATCGTTTCGCCACGAGCGCTTCTTCAATTTGATAATATATACTAAAAACATGTGGACCGATGAATAATGATGAGTGTATACCAACGCATCCATACCAACGTAGCATAGAACATCTCTGGTGGAAAGGCACGCTTATGCTACGGTTGGGTGATTTGTATTGTAGTTAAACTCATTAGTGACTCAAGAACCCGCTGAACTTAAAACGTGGTTATAACTCTTTACACACTATCAGCTACATAATCAGAATTGCAATATTTTTTTAACCGACTTCATCATTACGGTATAGATAATTCAACTCATCAGTGCGCGCGGCGCTATGTGTGCGTGCGCTAGTAATTATACAGCTTTAATTTGTGTGGCAGTGATGCGGCCGTCTTCACAGAGTACATTTTTATATTATGAGGTAGAGACGTAACTCGACTTATTGACGACACCAGCGGTGCCAAGCAGTATTTGCAGGAAACTCTCTGCGGGGCCGCGAAATAAACATCATATTTATACAAAAAGCATACAGCGCCATCTACCACGTTTGCAGGCAACTCTTACGTTATAATGAAACGAAATCAAATATCATGACAAATCTCAATGTAACTGCAACGTTGAGATCCTGTGTAACTTGGTCACATTATAATTCATTACATAGTGTTTCTTAGTGATAATACCATGGGTACAGTCGTTAGAGAAAATGTCTAATTCTTCACGGATAAAATGTTTAAGAAGTCAGGTAAATATTTTTTGTGTCAATTCGATGGAATTAATATTTGTTATCACTACATGTAATAAACCAAAGTCCCCGCCGCGTCTGTCTGTTCACGATAAACTTAAAAAATACTGCATGGATTTTCATACTGAGATCACCAATGATTCTTGAGAAAGGTTAACGTATATAATTTGTTGAGTTTGTTACGGCTAATATCCGAAGTGCGGCTGCACCTAGTTTTATGGTGGCTTCTCACGGCGCGTGATATCACAAGTCGCGCCGCGCCAGGTCGAGCCTACGCGCCGTGTGAAGGGAATGGCTCGAGGGGACGCGGGCTGGCGCGAGCAGGCGCGTCCTATCCGATCGAAGTCGGTAACTTCAAAGGCGCGGGCTGGCGCGGCGCGCGCGCACTCGTGGTGACTCGTGCGCGCGCGTTGTGGCGCGTGGCGCGGGGTGTCGGTGAGGGAGCGATGCTGACCAATAAATCATTTCGTTTCGACAAGTGCAAGCGTCAGTAAGTAATTAGGTACTGTGATTATTTAATTATGGAGTGGACAAACGAAACTATTTCCGAATTCATTATATTATTCGAAAGCGAATCAGCGTTATGGAATTCCAAAAGTTCTGAACACAAAAATAGGAACGACCAGCACGATTCCTGGGTTAGAATACAAAGTAAATTAAAAGATGCGTGTCTCGGACTGAAGTGTCGACCTCGCTGCGGCGGGACCAAGTGCGCCGCGCCGACGCGCTTCTACGCGCGCCGTGAGAACGGGTAGCGCGTGCTCGCCTGTTTGCGCATGCTCGCGCGCACAAATCGGCTCGGCGCGGCGCGACTTGTGATATCACGCGCCGTGAGAAGCCACCCTTAGCCGGTTAGAACTAGGTGTAGCCACTTACTCTTGGTTAAACCTAGTACTTACGAGCCGATTGTTTTTGGGTAAAACTAGGTCTAGCCTTCACCATGCCGGCTACTACTAGGTTCGGCCATTCCCTGTTGGATAAAATCAAACAATCAAACAAAAAATCAACATCTAAAAAAACTGTTGAGGGTCGGGAGTCTGTACATGGAAGATCATTTGAAAATTTTAATTGTTGGGCGTTCTCTAATCGATACTGAAGCTGAAAATGTAATTAGAAATTTTCATGTCTGTCTGTCTGTATCCTGATTATGAATTGATTTAAATGAAACTTGGTACAATCTGAGTTTATGATCCGAGGAAGGTTCTAGGATACTTTTGTTTCCGATATATTGCGCGGTTCCTTTGGGAGAGGGCAGGGCAGTTTCAGACGCTTTTCGCACACCTTCTGTGTCAGCTAGTTTGTTATAAGATTAATGACATACTTCAGCCATATGGCTTAAAAGTTCTTCGGCTACCACCGAATCATCCTGAACTAAACCCAATAAATAATGTATGGGGAATTTAAACAAATTATGATGTTTTGTTTAAAATCGAACAAAATGTGATGGAAATAATGAAATTAATAAACGAACGTTTAAGTAAATTGATGAAGAGATGTGGCGTTATACTTGTCGACACGCCAAAGAAGAAGAATAGCCTACTATCGACATTTTGATTGAATTTATAATTAACCTTGGAGAGAGCAGCGAATCCTAAAATTCCTCAATTTTATTCTTCAAACAGCGATACATATTTAATATGTATAACATACATTTCACCCATTGAGTTTTTATTTTAGTTAAACAAGTGTTTTTGTATTTTGTACTTTACTGTACCTCATGTCACGCACTCGAAGTCACTGTGTTTAGACGAGGCTTACCCACACATAGTGCCGCGCGCACAGATGAGTTGAACTTACTATAATAGGTTTACATAAATAACGATCTTAGTAAAACGATATCTAGAACAGAATATATAGGTATATTATGCTTGTATATTACGTTACAAAATTCGAACTAATGGAGTATCTTGTACAAATATAGGCTTTAGTAGAGTATATAGGCAGCGACGCGGATCTATAAATCATTGTAAGGTAGTTTCCGGCATAAGTTGACTTGCAATGTAAGCGATTAGATGCGATCGATCATAGTTACGTTGGCCATCAAACAAGTGACATAGATGTACTTATAACATACATTTACGCATTCTTTCTGGCTCTTGAATTGGACAGAGACAGTTTTTGCTGCGATTTTCTTCGAAACGTAATATCCAAGAATTTCGTAGATAGAAACTTTCTTTCTATAAAATGTGTCGGAAAGTACCACACCAATTTGGCACTATTGCATGCATGGGTTTATTTGGGCGTATGTCCTTGAGTGACTAGGGTGCTTCAGCAAATAACAGAAAATCAGTGCTGTTGTCACCCGCTGCATTTGCAAAGCTTAACATGGCTGAACTATTGGACGCACAGATTTTTTAAGACTATCTTTGATCATGTTTTCTTATTTTTAACCGACTTCAAAAAACGAGGAGGTTCTCAATTCGTACGCTATGTTTTTTTGTATATATTTTAATTTGGATTTTTTTCACTCATGTAAAGTTTAGAGGTAATAATAATAACCTAGTTGCCATAATTTTTTTGCCTTTTTTTAACGTGTTTAAAAATCCGTTATGGATGCTACACCGGACTCTTACCGATTAAAATCCACACGTTCCTTACCTACTGCCTACGGTTGGGAGCCCCGGGTAAGCCCTCGGAAGAATGTCCCCAGGAGCTTCTACCTTTTTTTTAAGTCGATGGTATTGTAGTGCATGGTTGCCTCCCGGCATACCTACGTGTACCAGGACCGTAAACCGGTGATATGGCAGGTTCATCATGAATATTTCTTATTATTCCAGCATTGCCAAGTAGCTTTAAATGCGATGTCCGAAGCGTACATCGACCGAGATGCCCAGCGACGCGACGAGTCAAAAAATATTAACATTAGACAGTTAACGGGCGTATAAAAGTTTAGAGACAGATAAAAATGAAACGAACAACTTGGAATTAAATGAAAACGGACTTGGTTATGTGTAGTTACTAACACGTATTAACTCCAACAGAACAGTGAAACCAATTTCATTCTTCCAGTATAATGAAATTATACTACACTAGCGGACGTCACGCGGTATCACCCGCGTAGCTCCCGTTCCCGTGGGAATACGGGAATAAAATATAGCCTATGTTCACCGCAAAGAGTGTAGCTTCCCAACAGTGAAAGAATTTTTCAAATCGGTCCAGTAGTTCCAGAGCCTATTCGTTACAAACAAACAAACAAAAAACAAATCTTTCCTCTTTATAATATTAGTATAGATGAAACGAAGTGTAACAGCGTGAAAAAATGATCCAAAATCAACTCTATATAAATAGTGGACATTGAATTAAACCAAAAAAAATCCAATGTCAAATTGTTGGTAGAAAATCACACTATACATAGATGAGGGCAAATAATAGATCGTCATTTAAAACCACTCTGTGATAGCCATAAAGCAACACGGAGGGGAGCAACACATATAAGAAATATATGTGGCTATGTCTGAAATTATGAGTGTATTGGTTTATGACAGCCGATTGCCTTTGTATTAGTGTATATGAATATGATTTGCCCCCGCAAAATATGACAGACAGATATGTATAGGTCAAACATGCTATGTCCTTCCCCCTTGTACCTACTGGTATTCAGTACGAGGCACTACTTATTTCTACAGAAATCTCTCAGACTGGAGACGACAGCCATGATTGCCCTTGCTCCAGCTCACTGATCTACCTTTCAGCAAAAAGTAGCATGCAACATCTGCCACAAACGTCTTTTGTACAGAATTACCGCATGCTGCATGCCACAATAACTGCTAATAACCAAGGAAAATAGTGGATATATGTATAAGGCATATTTTTTACACAGTTGCGTGATTCAATCCGTCGAACTATTTCATATAAAAGTGTATTTACTTGTTTTTAAGTCAGTGCAGTCAAGTATATCTGTACAGGACATTCAATAGGCTACTGAATGTTTATCAGCTTATGTATCTACAGGTTGTAAAACGATTTTTTAGTAAGTAAAAAGTATTGATGTAACCCTTAACCACAGCCTCAACTATGCACGAGTAAAGCATAAAAAGGGCGGAATTTTTTATGTATCTATCGTTGCATTTAAACATGGTCTACTCTCCCTGACACTTTCACGCGATGTGCAATGCTTTTTTTCTTCGTGTTTCTTGTAAAATAAATGAGACTGTGACACTGTTACCAATTCACGTCATCTATCTATCTATATATATAAAAATCAATGCCACTTTTCGTTGTAATTTTATAACTCAAGAACGGGCTCACCTATTCAAACCAAATTTTTAGGCTGTGTTCGGACTATTTAGTAGATGGTTTATGTGAAGTCTGCCCAAAATCGGTCGAGCGGTTCTTCATTTATCACGCATACGAAGTTGCGCGGGTCAGCTAGTATTATATAAAAATCAATGCCACTTTTCGTTGTAATTTTATAACTCAAGAACGGGCTCACCTATCCAAACCAAATTTTTAGACTTTGTTCGGACTATTTAGTAGATGGTTTATGTGAAGTTTGCAAAAAATCGGTCGAGCGGTTCTTCATTTATCACGCAAACGAAGTTGCGCGGGTCAGCTAGTTACTTATATTATAAAGAGGAAAGATTTGATTGTTTGTTTGCATCGAATAGCCTCCGAAACTACATAACTGATTTGAAAAATACTTTCGAACTGTTCGAAAACTACGCTATCTTCGGGGAACATAGACTATATTTTTATTCCCGTATTCCCACGGGAACGGGAGCTACGCGGGTGAAACTGCGTGACGTCTGCTGGTAGTGTAATAAATGTGATACTCGTAATCCAATCCACCTATACTTTTTTAAGGTCTGTGTTTCAATTAGTTTAAAATGTCTTAACGTTTTGTTTTGGCAGTATTTGTGAAAATAAAGTGTCGGTGTAATATTATGCATAAATTGGATAACCGTTTCTAATGTCTTTATTTCTTTTTCTATTTGCTAGCAATAGCGGAATCACAGTATATACAGTGGCGGAATGAAAGGCGCAATATTTTCTCCTTCATCACTATTCACACTTCAGCTAGTTTGTGGATACCAACGAACTATATGTATTGCCATTTCATAAAATAAAGAAGTTCAAGTACACCAAAGGGGATTGACCAACTTTCAATGGACCGCCGTTTCATAACAAATGATTTAGTATGACAGCGAAAATCGGATATTAAATTGGATGGAAATCGTACTTTCAAAGGAAGTAAAAAATATTCTCTTATTTTGTAGGGTTCTCTCTCATTCTTCGTTTTGCTGTTCAAATTAGAGGTTAGTTTTGAAGCAAATGTTCATCAATCCGTCAAATCAATTTGTTTGCTTCTCTAAATTCGCTTTATTAATCTATTGTATTTATATACTTATTTTTTGCCGCTACGACAACAAATACTAAAAACTGAAAAAAATATTAAGAAGCTCCCCATACAACAAACGATTGTTTTTCTTTTTGCTGTTTTTTGAACGTAAACGAAACCCTCCGTGCGCGTATCCGACTCGCACTTTACCGATTTTAGAATAATTTAAGAAATGTCTAAAAAGGAATACAAAAATCCCCATTTCATGAATACCGTTGAGCCCCATTAGTGTATATATCGGAAATACATGACCACTGGTAGGGAAACCGGTCTTTATTATCAACTAGCTGAGCCCGCAACTTCGTTTACGTCACATAAGGTGTATGAAAGGAAAGGTATTTCTTCATCAGAGTCATCAAGCAGCGTCTGAAACTGCCCTGTTTGCTTAATCATAAAAGAGCTTAATGATTAAGTCTATTTTAAAACAATTCAGTCCACGCCTTCGGCGCGGACTGAATTGTTTAAAAATAGTCTTAATCATTAAGCTCTTTTATGATTAAGCCAACACGCCAGTTTAGGTTAACTCACATTCAAAGAAACCCCTACAATTAAAATTTTCAAAATATCTGATTCTTAAAAGTGTTATAACTCTTTTATTTCTAAACCGATTTACATAAAACAAACGCTAAATGTTAACTGGAGCAAACCTCAACACAATAAAAAAAACCGCATTGCAATCGGTTGAGCGGTTACTGAGATTAGCGTGCACAACCGTACAGACAAACAGATATACAGACATACAGACATACAGACATACAGACAAACAGACAAAAATTCTAAAAATCATTGTTTTGGGTTCTATTGCGTTCATAAAGCCCCCCTATAATATTTTTTCTTATTTATCTTCCATGTACAGACAGCGACCTGTTACGATTTTATTATATGTATTGATGATGATATCTTCGACGTGCACTTCGAGTTCATAATGTCACGACCTCACTATATGAATCTGGAGAAATCTTTAGAGTGTATAATCTCATATGGTGTATGTATAAGTATGTATGTATAGTATACGTTATTAGAAAAGTTGGTAGGGTCCAAGTTCATCTTCACAGTGCGTGTAAGAATATTTTAACGGTAATAAAGTATAAATATACAGCTAGAATATGTATAATTTATAAAACTATTTTTACTGTTAGTTAAGTTATAGTGGATAAAAATGTATATCGCTTTCTTATTTCAACAAAATGGGGATTATAGAAAGTTATAATGTTTAACGTAACGGAAAGCATTTCGCAAAACTCCTAATGGCCGACACGAAAACCAGTTCGATATTAATGTATTTTATTTAAAATATGGACAAGAAGAAAGTTATAGGTGTGTATGATTTAAATTATCAATTCGTCATTTTATGAGAATTCTGAATAAATATCCGTAGTCCATAGATATCTGAGCTAGGGCACTTCTGAATAAAATTATAAAGGGGTGTGGTCATGAAGGTGTGCGCGCGCTGTTAATATAATAGGTATACCTAGTGTTGTTTATACATTTATAATTTATCCTTGATTGATTTAAAACACTGTATAATATGTGTGCAAGTATATTTTTATTATAAAACCACCGCAAACGAAATGCAATAATAAATATATCTTCTCCTATTTGGTTACCCATTGATATTTTTACTTCAGATTTAGGTAAGTTTTTGATTTGATTTTTTCGTGTGGGAGCGTTATGAGGCGGTTAGCAGATTTTTTTTTTATAAATTCAAATGTTAAATAAGAGATCCATGTGATCGATTGTGACCCTATAGGCATAGTTTAGTTTCCAAAAAATAAGAATGTTTCTTAATCTATGTTAAATGTTAATACGGGATGTAAAAGTTTTGTAAGTAGACGACACTTTAACTCCTCTCATGGATTACGGTATTCACAGTAATGATGTGGTAATTTTCATTATTAATTTGTAGTAATATCGGATCGGTTCATGACAAAGGACATCATTCATTTTGGACCAAAAACTGAAAGTGCCGGCCAGAAAAAGAAAATGTGATATTCGCATAGAACACACAATTTCTAGCAAAAAATTCTACTACATTAACCCTGTGCGTGCTATGGTTTTTTTGTTACATGCTTTTAAAATTCGTGAAAAATGTTATTTCGAAAGTGTCATTCTAATTGATATGAGCAGTTGAAAAGTGATTTATTTTATTAATTATGTCTTTCAGCACACATAATAAGCACACATACATATATTTTTACCTGTTTCTCCGAAGGGTGAGGCAGAGGCATATTTTATGCCCAATTTTGATTTCTCGTTCCTACATAAAGGAGCATGTAAAATAAAGATAAAGAGTATTTTATTTCGACAGAGTCAAAGGCCTTCCTGTAGTACACAAAAGCCATACACAGCGGCTGATTGTACTCGTTTGTTTTCTGTACAATCTGCCGTACAGTATGGATGTGGTCCACGGTTCTGAAGCCTTTTTGAAATCCGGCTTGCTCCTTTGGCTGAAACTCGTCGAGCCTTCCGGCGAGGCGGTTTGTGGCTACTCTCGAGAACAACTTGTAAACATGGCTCAGTAATTCCTCAGCAAGGTCTTATCACCTTTCTTGAAGAACAGAGCCACCGCACTCCCGCTGCACGCTTCAGGTGTTTGTCCCTGTTGGAGGACGGAATAAACAAACATGTCAGCTCGTTGAGAACCGGAGCCCCCCCCCCCCCCCGCCATCAGTAGTTCAGTTGTAATTCCGTCCTCCCCAGGGGACTTGTTGTTTTTTAAGTTGTCCGAGAGCCACCCTCACCTCGCCCTGACCGATGTCCGGAATGTCCTCGTTATAGTGGCGCGATAGTGGGACTCGGTGGTCACAATCAGTAGGGTCCTACACGTCGGCCTTTTTGTCCGTGATGCATACAGGTCTCTGTAAAAGCTCTTAATTTCCTCGAGAATCTCGAACCTAGAGGTCACAGTTCAGCCATCCGCTGTTTTCAGTTTCATCAGACGGGGTCTTCCAAGCTGTTGGGCAAATACTTTGGTACCCCTGTTCTGCTCGATTGCTGCCTCGACGAAGCTGGTGTTATAGCGTCTAAGGTCGCGTCGTATCAGCTTTCGGATTCTGAGATTTAGATCCCGCTGGTCTGACGAAGACGAGTGCGCAGATGAGTTTCCCGTCTTATTCTCATAAGTTCGAGAGTCTCGGGCGAGAGCTTAGAGCACCTGTTATTGCTTTTTCCGGACAAAAACCTTCGGGACACTTGCTGTAGCGTCCTGACCATATTCTCGGCCTTATCGTGAATATTGCTAGTGGTTTCCAGCAGATCAAAACGATTTTGAAGTTCTAACGTTTCTCAGCCCCTTAGGCTAACTGGAGCGCGGTAGATCGGAGAGTAGGCTTCATCATACGGGCCCTTTCAGCTCGGAAGTCCAAATTCAGATATACTCTTAGAAGTCGGTGATCACCACCGGTATTAAACCTGTTAACCACAGAGACATCTCTGAAAGGAAGTCTATAACTTCTTGTCCGTCATGATGAAGTCTATCTCGTTCCTTGTGACCTTGTCGGGGCATCACCAAGTCCATTTTCTGTGGGGCTTCTTCTTAAAGAAAGAGTTCATCAAGAAGAGCCCCTGAGACTCAAGAAAACTGACAAGCATATGGCCCCGGTCATTTCTGCGCACTACACCAAAGGGGACGATCTTCGTTTGGCCGCGTTCTTGTACTCCCACTTTGGCATTGAAGTCCCCCATCACAACGCTGTAGTGAGTCTTGGCAGAACCATGTAGTGCTTTTGCTATGTCCTCGTACACGGTCTCAACTGCCTCGACAGTGCTTTTCGAGGTCGGGGCGTACACTTGTATCACCTTCAGGGTGTACCTGTTGGTGAGTCTCAGTATTAAGTACGATACCCGAGGCGAAACACTGCTGATCTCCACAAAGCTGCTAACAAGGTCCTTTTTCACCATAAAGCCAATCCTGCCCTCGGAAGAATGTCTTCCGTCACCTTCCCGAAAGTAAAACAGGTCGCCTGAGGCAAGGGTTAGCGTGTCCTCCCCTTTTCTTCGGACCTCGCACAATACTGGATGTGCCAGTTAATATGACCTAGTTCTACCTCGAGTTCGGTGAGCCGCTCGTCCAGGCGCAGAGTAGTTCCATTAAACGTAGCCAGGGTAAGTTTTGTATGGCAGCATCCCGTGACTCGGAGATTCTTAGCATCCCCCCTCCCGCCATCACTCCGACCGCTGCCGTGATCGGGGACAGCGGGAGTGCCGAGAACTGGGGGCCGTTGTTTTGTTGTGTGTATCATAGGAGGATATTTGGCCTTACTGTATCACGCTGGCCAGACGGGTTGGTATAGGGTTTAGTTTCGAATTTTCCTTTTCTGTGCGCCATGACCTCATCCGTTTATCAGCAGGTGCACCACTCGCAGGTGAGGCTGGCTTGGACCCCGGGGTTGGTGGTAGGGCCCCATCGCACCCATCGGGCTTCGGGAGGTGGCGGGGTGATTTGCCAGGTACCTGTCGCTTAAGCCTGGGGGGAAGCGCGCGCGGCACCTTTGTCTAAGTTTTTTGAAACAAGTTTGGACTTGTTGTGAATCGTTACGTACGTTTGTTTGTGCGTAGGTACGTAGATAATTAGTAAAATGATAATTCTTTCTTATTACAATAGAATAACGTAAAAACAAATCACTATTCAAGTCATGAAATGTATCAAAATACATCATCAAAATAACATTTTTCTCGTATTTTAAAAGCATGTAACAACAAAACCATAGCACGCATAGGGTTAATGTAGTAGTATTTTTTGCTAGAAATTGTGTGTTCTATGCGAATATTACATTCTTTTTTTCTGGCCGGCACTTTCAGAATTGGCCCAAAAATGTATGAAACGTGAATGATCTCCTTTACTGAATAGTCAATAAAAATAATAGCAAAATTCAAATGTAACGAAAAAATAACCCTAAATTAAATTCAAAGCCGACCCCAACTAGGTTGAAAAAAGGCTCGGAAGATGATGATCAGCCAGTCCTTCTGGTGGGCCGTATGCTTGTCTGCCACCTTAGTGGTATAAAAAACAAGATGTTGATGATGATCAAAATTCAAACCCATGTTAGTAAATAAGATTAAGCAAGCAATACATACCGATAGATACGACAGTAAATTGATAAAAATTGAAAATTTTGACGTTGTACTTATCTCCATTCTCTTCCAAGCACATTGCCCTATGAATGAATTGGAGCTTGGCTACATTATACGCAAATCGCAACTTCACATTTTGTTGTCAATGTCTCCTGAACAGCGTCGCTTGTCAAGAGAACGAATTGTCAAACTAAGGAAATGTCAATAATGGTTGTTGCTCTGCTATGAATCAGTCATTCGATATTTACCTTACATCCAAGTAATTTATTATACCCCTTTGTTAGGAAGTTATCGACACATCACATTAGTTTGCGACAAGTTGTTGATGAATTGCTAGTTTGCATGCGATAATGTATGAACGACATGTTCACAATGACAAGTTAGGGTATACAATGTGGGTCCCACGGGCATGTGTCGTCTCTGAGTGCGCAAACAACTGATCTGCGGCACAGTTACCTCGGCTATTGTCTCAGGTCATTGTAGGGTTTTTGTTCACTTTTTGATCGCTGGAGAAAACTACTGTAAGAAATGAGTCCGGGTTCTGAATCCTATAATATTGAAGTTAAGATTAATGTCCTCGTAGCTAAGAACTTTCTCTTCGCTGGTTTAGTCGAAAGTATTCTTAACATTCATTGCCATGAATCACCAGACCTGACACAGTCAGTAATGACATCATCTGAGCGATATTACATATGGATCCGAAACTCTCCCACTCAAGGTCCGCTATCATAAGGAAAGATAATTGTGGTGTTATAGAGTAGGTCAGGCTTTCACACTGATCGAAATTATGGAGTCACTACAAATCTCCAGTAGTAGTCTGATCCTTGCGCCCTGATCCAACTCTGTCATCGCCTATGCGGTCAAAAGTTAGATTTTTGGAATCACAATCCAAGTACTCTTTTTCTTCACATTGGGCTTCAATGCATTTACACTTTGCAATTTTCCCGTATCAGAGTTCGCCAGCGCTGTGTCGTCGGCATATAATTATGAGGTAGCTCGTGTATGTTTTTTAAGCAGTCTGATTTTCTATAATATTACGCTGAAGAGAAGCGGGCGCAGGAAGGATTTCTGAACTGAAAATGTCTGGTTCGCTTTTGTAGTGACTACAAAATCATTTTATTGGGAGACAGAAGGCTACGATTATCGCAACACCCAATACTTCGGACAGTTAGTCCGGGCATTGATGACAATAGGTAATGGTCGCAGTGTAACTAGCATATATGTATATAGGCTAGAAAGCTACTCTCTCGAATAAGTCCGGGCATTGTGTTACCAGGAAGTAGATATAGTGTGTAATTAGTTCCTATTAGTATGTTATTTTACGACTACCTGTTTGTGTATTATTTATTGTGACAGTATATTTTACTTTCTTTCTTGTTTCTAGTTTTTTTTAGGTGGTAAAACAATTTCAACTACATCCACCGGCTTTACCTTTTCGCTAATCTAAAGCTTTTAAACATATTTCAAACTCTTTCTTATTATGTGGAAATGTATTTAAGGTTGTGTATATGTACAAAACTTTGTTAATTAGCAACTTCATGGCTAGATTTTATTTGCTCGCGTCAATTCGCAAAGGGTAATCAAAGCGCGTTCCCGGAGCGCAATGCGAGCGGGTACTTTTGAAATAATTGACCACTAAGTTTTACGAGTAATACCTTCGTTGGTAGAATTAGAAACTGTAAACCGTCCACTGCACCCAGGTCTTTTAATAAAAAAGTTATTTTCGTTAGCAACACACACAAACACATACCTATGTATAATAGTTTCTACATAAATTTCACAATTTGCTGATATATACTCTGCTTATTGGATTCTTTACGCATTTTGTTATTCTTATGATGGAGTAGTTTGACTGTATTTGAATTTCCCACAGATATCCGTGGTATTGCCGTACCTTTGTAGTTAACCCTAGGAAAGGTATTGTTTAATACAAGTTCAATAAAAATAGAAATGGCTTGAAAATAGAAATGAGTAGTCAGCACTAAACTACATCCTGAAACTGACGTTTCTCACCATAAACAAATAATCCATTTTTTGACATATCACTTTTGTTTCTTAAATGATGTAGGCTTAAATGATGTAGGTTAGGGCTCAGATAATTCGGATTACTACTATACTTCTCCTCGTATAACTTGCTATTCTGTATTTCAATAGCTTTGCACAGAAATGTAAACAAACACATTTGATCCTATATATCCATAGTAACAATTGAATATTTGCCCGTATTATATTCCAGTATCCAGGAGTCATAGAGTGCTTTTCTAATCATTTCGACACCAAATAACTTCTTTATGACAGTTTATTTTCATTATAGGGTCGGCAGCGCGAATGTGGCGCCTCTGGTGTTGCAAACGTTCATAGGCTGCGGTGACCACCAGTCCTCCTGGTGGGCCGTATGCTTGTCTGCCACCTTAGTGGTATAAAAAAAAAAAAAAAAAAATTTTAAAATACCTACTCAGGATAGTAAAAAATTCAATGATTTGTCAAACTATATTTTTCTACTCATCTGTCTTTCAACGATTGTCAAAACATGACATGTTTACATTATTGCCAGATCGGGTAGGATTTGACTATAATAACGATTTTGTTTCCAAATATGTAGGTACCTAATTATGATTCACCATCTTCTTAAACAATACATTTTGCATCACCAATATTATAGAGCAGAATACGGTGTTTATTGTGTATTATTGTAATAGTATGCTGTTTGTCATGAATGAATCCGATAGTGATGTAACCGAAGTTATAAACAATATGTGTACGCTTCTCAAGTTTATATCATCGGTGATGTGTATACATGCATTGATAAAGTTATATTATAGCTTTTATAGCGGCATATAGATGAGACAGGGGCACTGGGCAACAATAAGTTCAAACGTGTTTGTACTTCAAATCGCTGAAATATTCTGTACCCTAAGAGTATGTCATGCTCATGATGGACATGCCACCACATGTGATGTCGTGCCGGTCTCGAACATACTAAAAACATGCGGTCCCTGCCAATCCGCCCAGAGCCCGATGTCATATGACTTTTACAAAATACGTATTAAAACAAAATACCTAGTATATTTTATCATAATCATCACAAACTTTTATACAATCACCTCATTTGATGCTTTTGCAATCAATTTCACCCAAACTGTAACATGCAGGATTTGCTGAGGTTCCTCAATAAAGAAAAATTGTAAAGTGCAATTGCATATCAAAAGAAACGTGCTGGTTCTTAATTCTCATTGCTAGAAATGCCAAAAACCGTGCAAAAGCGCCAAGAGCTTCGAATATAAGCGTTCCTAATGCTTCTAAGGCGAAGAATATGTAATCAAAGAAATTAAAATATAGAAATTTTGTGAAACCTTGTTTTTATATAACAGTCATTATGAATTCATAGTTATCTCCGATCAATCGTTTCGTCAGATTTCTATGCGGTAAATTAAATATATGCTAACACAAGAAATGTAATAATCATTAACCGAATGAAATCAAGTTTTTCGAGCCTTGGTTGAGTCGTGTAATCTGAATCTGAAAGTATTTTATTTGATTTCCCTTTGAAGAAAAACAGCAGTTAGATAGGTAAAAGTAAACAGGGTGGCTATTAACGAAGTCGAAAGTCCGTATCCGACTTAGACGGAGCGGCTGAGAGCTCTGTAAGTTGAGCCACCCTGTCGCCTCAGGGTGATTGCCCCTCGGCGTTGCCGCCTCGACAAACACGGCATTAAGCTGGCATAAGTAAACTCTTCACACTACTGAAATACCCCTTCAAGAAGCTTAACTGACCGATTTGCACGATTTCGTAAAGATAGGTATATGTATGGTGAGTGAAAACGCTACAGATGGTCGCCCATCTCAAGACTGATCGATTACAGAACACTAAGCAGGCTTAGAAAACTACATAGAATACATACATACATATGGTCACGCCTTTATCCCCGAAGAGGTAGGCAGAGGCATATTATATGCCCACATTTCACCTTTTTTTTAATAATTTGTCCCACGTAATAGGTGGTGAGCCGTATTGCCGCGTTTAAATGGACAGGCGCAGGTTGTGACTGCCTGCTATTGAAATAAAGTCTTCAACTTGACTTAACGACTGCCATTTTACTGGCAACCGGGACCAACGGCTTAACGTGCCTTCCGAAGCATGGAAACGCTCAAATAAATGTCACAAAGTGATCACATGGATAGTCGCCCATCCATGGACCGGCCAAAGTGAAACTTGCTTACAGCAGTGATCGTTTACAGAACACTGAGTCCGCGGGGCCACGAGCGCTTCCGAGTCCGAGGCCGAATAGGCTTCAGAATCTATATAAACAATGACATGACCTAAGTCATGCCATGATACAGTAACACCTGTTCACCTCTTGTGCTTCTCCTAAAAACATGAATAAGATAAATCACCATATTTCGTTGTCATATTATGTTTTTTGCTATAAAAACTTGTTACAAGTAATTTCATTCGTCGTTTTGGTTAAACTCAGTTTCAAAATCACCAAAACCAACGTATTGGAGAAAGTACTCGTTTGTCATAACCACACCTGAGTGCTGTGTCACGATCACGATACGGCGATGTTCATTATTGTGACACAGATACTTAGATGCAATGCTTTTAAAACTACATTTGCGTTTCATTGAAAAGCTTAACTTTAGATTAGCTGCCATCGAGTTTGAGGTTCATATTTTTTATACACAAAGCTAATATTATTAGAAGCCTCCACGCGAAGTTTTAACTTGCGGAGATTAATGGTTAACGAGAAAAAAAATAATGAAAATCGTAAAAAAACACCATTAATTTGTCACTTTTCACCACAGAACACAAACACTCCCAATGTTTTTGACATTCGGCTCGTCCAATACGTTTTGTTTTACGTAACATTAACGCACAACAATGTTTTACTTCATTTAAAAATTTAATTAATAATGATATTTAGTTATTAAGTTAAATTTTATGCATATTTTATTATATTACGTATATTTATATAAATGAATGCTATTAAATATTATAATAATTTAATGACGGTTGCTGATATGTGAAACTAAACGTAAAACGTCGTACGCATTCTATGGGTTGGTCAAGGTCAACCCTTTCAAATGACACCCTATTTGTGAATTTGTGTCTTGTATAGGAGACGCGTAGTTTTTTTTTCAACCCCAGGTCGGCATTTGAATTACGCGCATCCCTAATTCAACCATAATTAGTACTTAATGGTTAACACCCCGACTCGGATAGGTTAGGTTAGAAGGCTAAGGCGGGAGCGAAGCGGAGCGGAGCTCCCGCCTTAGCTTTCGTGGTTTTTTTTTTTTGGCTTGTCGACGAGTTCTTATTTGGAGAACGATTACTTATGTCGTCGATTTTATTGAACATAACCTCAAAAAATAAAAATCTAAATTTAAGGTAACTATTGATTTCCTAACTTTGGGGAGGGGTCAGGGGGATCCCCCCTCCCCCTCCATTTTCTATCTTCCAATTTCGACCTTGAAATCGATTTCAAACCAAGAAAATGCGAAAGTTAGGTTAGAATATAAAAAAAATCATAACTCAAAAAGGGGGGGCGTCCGCAACTTTTCCGTCAAGGGGGGGGTTCTACACACCCCCCTCCCCCCTCCAGCCCCCCTCCCACCACTTAAATCGTGGGATAGTAATCCGAAGTCCTACCATTGTAATATCGATTTCCCTTACGCTTGTCGAGTTTTGTACTTAATGTAGCAATAAATTGCTTTAGGCTAAAGTTTTGTAGCATTTAGAAATTATAACTATCGTTTCTCTGCAAAATTTCATGCGTGTTTAGTTTTTGTTGACTGAGATCAGCTACAAATATTTATATTGCGGAACGAATTTGTAAAACTGTCTGCGAATAACACACGTGACCTTTCAAGTGGTAATCGATCCCATAACAGAAATTTCTCGACAAATATAAAGGCTGAAATTTGATAGCATTTAGAAATTATAACTATCATTTCTGTGCAAAATTTTATGCTCGTTTATTATTTGTCTACTGAGATCAACTACAAATGTTTATACAAGTGGAACCAACTTGTAAAACCGTCTGCAAATAACACACGTGACCTTTCAAGTGGTAATCAAACCCACTGCACTCTTAACAGAAATTTCTCTCCAAATATACTACTGAGATTTGTGAACATAAACTTTTGCAATTGAAGATGATACGGAGACAGCTTTCGACGAGGACGTGTTGGTTTTTCAAAAGTTCAAACAACCGCGCCGTATTGGATACTTCGTTATGGTATCAAAAAAGAAACTTTTTAAATGACTTTTGAACGTCGTAATAATGAAGTTCTGAAACTTTAAGGTACATTGCACGGTCGTTATCCTAGCTTTAAAGCCGGTTGCATTCGAAATTGTCGCTTCTGAATCTGAGATCTGCTTTCCTACTACTCCTGCTCTATAACAGGGCTTCAGCATTATATATATTTACATTTAGATATCCTCCCCCAAGTCAAACCACGATGTTTTAGTTCTATGTCTCTGGCAGAGGAGAAATGGCATGACACTGCTGATTTTCAATCGCGGTGGTCCTTTTTAAATCGTGACCAGCAACGAAGCTTGTCCGCAATATCACGGAGATGAAACTACCACAAATGCAGGTAATATTAACGCGTGCACTCCGCGTGATGCAGCATTTTCATTTTCGCAATATGGATCTAACTGTCTGTGTGTTCAAGCACCCGGCAATGGCACGAAACGTGTGTGTCAGAATGGCGTGAATGGTGTCTGAATAGTCACAAAACTAGGACCAAAAAACTGTACCTAAACTGTACTAAACTGTACCTATGTTAAAAAAAACTGTACCTCAAGCAATTCTATATAAATAGAAAAAAATATGGACACGCCATTCTGACGTCAGGTTGGCGCGCATAGTCGTGTATCGCCCCAACGTGTGGAAACTATGTTCTGGAACATATATCAATAAACTGTACCTAAACTGTACCTCATAAAACTGCTATTAAAAAAATTAAAATCACACGTGATATCTGTCAAATCAAGAACAAAAATTTGTTAGGGTTTTGAAACTCACACGACTTGCACTACACATTATAATACAATTCTGGTCTTTTTGCGTATACTTCTACCTGTTCTCACCTCTAGACGTTTCGGCTATATTGCAACAGCCAGCCGTGGTCAATTTTTTGTTCTTGATTTGACAGCTTTCACGTGTGATTTTAATTTTTTCTCCACATGGAATCAGGTAGTTAAAATCGCGTAGTATTCGTTCAGACATAGTGAGTGTAGTGCGTCGCAACCCTAATGAGTGTTAACAAAAATCTTTATGCTGGGTACGAGAGCACAGCGCCCGCTGCTTTCCTCAGTCTACTCGTGACCACGGCTATAGTCGAAACGTCTAGAGGTGAGAACAGGTAGAAGTATAAAAAGACCAGAATTATATTATAATGTGTAGTACAAATCGTGTGAGTTTCAAAACCTCAGCAAATTTTTATTCTTGATTTGACAGATATCACGTGTGCTTTTAATTTTTTTAATAGCAGTTTTATGAGGTACAGTTTAGGTACAGTTTATTGATATATGTTCCAGAACATAGTTTCCACACGTTGGGGCGATACACGACTATGCGCGCCAACCTGACGTCAGAATGGCGTGTCCATATTTTTTTCTATTTATATAGAATTGCTTGAGGTACAGTTTTTTTTAACATAGGTACAGTTTAGTACAGTTTAGGTACAGTTTTTTGGTCCTAGTTTTGTGACTATTCAGACACCATTCACGCCATTCTGACACACACCACGAAACGTATACCTAAGGAGGGCCTAATAACACAGGCCAACGAAAAAAAATATTGGAAAATCTTTTTAAAAAAAATTGCCTGAATCTTATTTATTTGTGGATGCTGAAAGCATATTTGGTATTCGTTTTCTTTTATCACCCACAATTCTCACACAATATGACATCCATTGTTACTTCTAAAATGAGGGAAAAATTATATACAAAAATTAAAAATCGAGTTTCTTTTTATTGCCTTACATTTTTTACTAACATTAATATTGAATTATTATAAGGCGAATATTAAGTACTTATTTTTTTTGTATTTTCTCTCCCTTTCTCTCTCTTTCTCTGTAAATTTTCATGTATCATACCTTTTTTCCGATGTGATGAGTTCCAAAGCCTTTACCTGCTTGAAAAAATGAGTAAACTGTTCACCTCTTGTTCTAAAGTGGTAAATGGATGTTCCAGATTCTAATGAATGTTTTTCTTTCAGTCTAGAACCAAGGAATTCCGCTTTTTCATTGGTCAAGCTCAACTCTCTCACTAAATCATTTAATTCAGCTTGTGTAAACAACTGTGGTTCTAAATTTTCTGGAAAACATAGAAAATCTTCATGACTTGGTTGACTTTCATTTAATTTGGAGCTGGACTGTAAAACATCACCTTCAGATTCAGGTGGCATAGGGAAAAGAAGTCCCGGTCCATGTCTTATCGGCTGATCAACTGATGGAACATTAGGATAGACAATCACTTTCTTATTTTTAGAGTTATATCCAGAAACATCTATGCTACGAAAATAACAATCGTTTAAATGACCATGCTGCGAATTTGAAAGCTTTCTACGCCTTTTTGAACCACTTCCGAAGATCGTCCACACAAACTTAACAAACTTTGTGAGCAACCCATTATTTGTCTTGATTAACAATCTCCACACCAAAATATGTAAAATATACTTTTTTTAGAAAATCAGTAATGTTTCTTTGATGTCATTTAATGACAAAATCACCACATATATAACAAAACACGTTGGAAAAATTTTAACTACCACAATTAGCCATATAAAGACAATACATTTAAGTTAAACACTACAATGCAAGGTTATGTCAACTTATAGAAAAAGAACAGCATTGCAGTTTTTCACAACTACCCACCGAATAACATTTGATTTCATTGTCAGCCTAATTACACTAAAATATGTTGCCAACTTATTTAATTAAAATTTTTAAAGATAGAATATACTATATTTTCCATAGTGAAATGAATTGTTGTCTTTTCTTGAAATGTGGAAAATTGGTGGGTGATACAACATTTTCATTATTTTTTTCGGAATCATCTCATCGAATTATACAAAGTTTAGCTAAATTTATTAAAAAAGTTTTTTCATCGTTGGCCTGTGTAATTAGTAATAATGGTTCTATAGTTTTGATCTTTCAGCCAAACCAAGATCAATGTGTAACGTTGCGTTGGACTCCAACGCTTCTTCCGGCAAATATGCCTACTTTGATGCTGTAGTGGATGTCTCCGGACTTGGGCACTCGTGGCCTACAGGCCAAGAACCAACTCCTTTTCTCCACATTTCGCTTCAGGCCAACGTCGTACCGTGTTCAAGCGCTACCTTGCCTCTATCAGAATTCATCAGGCAGCTCATATCAGTTTTGAAAGTGGTCCGCCCTGAGAATGAGGATAGAGTTCTGGAGTAGTCGAAGGGTAACAGGAAACGGTTTTATTTCACCAATCTTTACCCAAATCTTGGAGTCCCAATGTCATGAAAGGTTTATAATAATACCCACCATGGCATGAGAAACACAGTCGAACGCTTCCTTCATGTCTAGAGGCAGAAAATGCAGGGGCGCATTCTTTTGTGTGTATTTCCCCAAGACACTCCATAGTCTAATGTCTGGGTACATGATTACTTGGCCAGGATAGATCCTTGGTACTGACATTGCGAGGATCCTGTCGGAGTCCTTAGGTATATCTCTCGTGGGGTACAATCTGTATTCCTGGAATGTGTATGCTTAGTAATTGAAAATTGTGAATACTTTTTAGACTCAAACATTTTTAACAAGAGTACATGATTAACTTTTTAAATATTGTTATCCTCCTATTCTCTGTGAACTAAGTAACAGTGATTTATGAATTTACGTGTAAAATTTTAGTTTATATTTAACGACCATGAAAAATAGAATTATTCGCAGCAAAATGTAAATTTTTAGATATGGTAGATAAGCATTTAATTTAATTTAATTTATTTTTAAGTTTTATACTACTTTTCTAATGACTAAACGGTAAATATTGTTCGTGCCGTACTTTCATGTTTCTTTGCGTTTATAATTCTTAATAAGTAGGTCAATGTACGCGAGAGAGACTGTTCTAAGATGAACGATCTTTTATACCAAGTTTTCACTAAAAGAGATTTTATTAATCAAACTCACCATTTTGAAGAAACAGTCAGTCCAATAATCCTGGTAAATAGATCACTTTAAACACTATCACTGTGTTTTTTTTGTTAATTAAAAAATATTTTCCAAATCACCGAAGTCTGGTCATCATTGGTTCACTACGATAGAAACTTTCACACTTTCAGTCTCAGGAACCGGTATTACTCAAAAGTTGAATAATACCTAAGTAGGTCCATGTCTACAATGGATGCGCCCGCGACTGTCGTCGGCTTCGTACTGTGGTCCGGCGCTGGAGCCCCCACCTAAGCTGCCTGACCTACACCTTGTTGCTGCTGGCGCACCGGCTCCGGTAAACAAGCGGTTCAGCGACCGATTACACGTCAGGCATCTCGCAGATGCGGCGTTACTAACGTCTAACGTTCGCCTTCTGTCCGCTCTGTAGACACATTTGTAATTCAATGTGATAACGGTTCTGCGATCGTTCGTGCGTTGAGCCGTGCTCTCGTCGATTCTAGGTCGTGGCACACTATTGAGACCAAATCGCTGAGATGCCGGTGGATAGCCCCCTTGTGCGCATTGAGAGGTAGGGCACTGGGCCCTTGAACTTGTTTCAGGTCACTGTTACCGCTAGTTGCGTTAAAAAGGTGCGTGATGTGATTTGTTACTAGTTTTGTACTATTTTGGTATTATCTCAAGGAAAGTTGAAGAATTTTAATATTATCTGGTGTCTGCGACTTCGTGCGTGTGAATTATTTGCTCGAGAAAGTTGAGCAAGTCCGGATGTCTAAAAAGCGACTTCAGTTTTTATGACGTCAATTATTTTACTAACCGCCTTGAGTAGATTTTGTAAAGGACATTTACCGCGAAAAAAGGCTTGAAGGCTTCGATTAAATATTTAATTTGATCAACGCTTGAAGGGGTTTAGATAAATGCAAAATTGCAAAAGTAGGTGAAAGTTATTACCGGGAAAACTAACGTGCCCGGATCCGCAGGCTGCAGCTAGCAGCAACGATATTTACAAAATGCTTAAATTAATTTTATTAAAATAAATTGTTGCAGTATTAAGTTGTAAATTAGACGATATCACCACTTTTGAGATAACGACAAGAAATTAAAATTAAATTAGCAGTTAAATTAATTTTTATTTAGTTTTGTGCATATTTATTGTGTTTCCCACAAACAACCGTATAGGAAGCAAGAAAGCGTACATTGTACCGGTTAAGCTACACGCTCGTTAGATACGTTGACATTCAAAATTTGCATACCTACGCATTCTACTTTTTTTTCATACATGTAGAAATCCCTCATGGACTCTCTTTTTTTTTACGTGAGGGAAAATCCTTAATGGATGCTATGCCGGACTCTTGCCGACTA
The DNA here is from genome assembly GCA_933228765.1 of Miltochrista miniata. Lineage (NCBI taxonomy): Eukaryota > Metazoa > Arthropoda > Insecta > Lepidoptera > Erebidae > Miltochrista > Miltochrista miniata. The sequence goes on along the minus strand of OW121751.1, from coordinate 9,479,498 downwards.
AAACACCTCACGTAACGCCCAACAGCCCGTAGGGAGTCCCGGGTAAGCCCTCGGAAGGATGTCCCACCCCAACAAACCTACGGCCGCCACTGCGGCCTCGCCTAGAAGGCGGTTCGGGTGCTATCCCGCGTCTTTGGGGGGTTTCGGGTATGATCCCGCTTCTAAGGGGGGGGCGTGCGTGAATCATTCACGGCACGCTGCCGTCATGGGCCTGCTGCTGTAAAGACGGTGAGCCGGGTAAAACCACACGGTGCCGCCCTACCACTGTAGCCCGGATAAGGGTCCGTTCACACAGACCGGCTCGGAGAGCAGAGCAGATTCTTATCACGTTGGAAACAGAGCTTTTATTATTTGAAGTAAGGTTTATTCTTGCATGTGCACTGCTTTTGTCAGTAAGAATACTTGAACGCGCTTGGTGTGAAATAATAAGAGGAGCTGACCGGCTCCGATCGCGTACTTTTCTCGTTCGCGCAGCCGTTCGGCTCCGATTTCCTGCTCTTTCTCGCTCGCGCAGCCCATCGGCTCGAATTGCATGCTCTTTCTAGCTCGCGCAGCCGGTCGGCTCCGATTGCGTGCTCTTTCCCGCTCGCGCAGCCGATCGACTCCGATTGCGTGCGCGCTGCCCCACGCCGACCGCCATTTCGATAGCACAATTTAAACAGAACAGTTGTGTGCACTTATACGAAAACATTACTGATGAAAAATTAATATATTTCTTCATCGGAGCTATCTAAAACCATGTTCCGAAAAGCACCCGTTAACACCGAAAACAAAACTTGGAATACTGGTACTGCCTTTGTAGTGAATCGATCCACTCGATGAATCCGAACGGCTGCGAGCGCATCCGACCGGCTCCGAGCGCATCCGACCGGCTCCGAGCGCATCCGACCGCCTCCAAGCGCATGCGCTTTCAGCCGGTCTGTGTGAAATAGTTGGCGGCTCCGCTCCGACCGACTCCGAGCGTATACGATACGGTCTGTGTGAAAAGAAAAGTGCGCGCCGATGCTCTCCGAGCCGGTCTGTGTGAACGGACCCTAAGCCCTCGGAGGGATGTCCCAGGATATACGCATTCTACTTACGTTAAAATGTTAGTACATATTACATTTTGATGTAAGTGGTATACTTAGGTATATCTGGGGACGCCATATGCAAAAATGTTGTAAGTGCATAAATTCATATTTCGAGAAAATATAATAAAAGTAACTACCTACTATTTATGTATAGTACCAAAAAAAACCTACGGATCCTATTTGCGACGTATATTATTAAGGACACTGCCTACCTTGTTTGTACTTTCCTAATTCGACCGCTATGTGCAAACATTGCTATTTTCACTCTAATTGAGTGAAAATCGGAAAAGTTTAAAAAGTGCCAAAATATTTTATTCCTTTGTATAAATAAATAATTGTAATGTATTAGATATAGGATTTGTTATGAGTGATACTCGTATGTTAATTAGCATACAAACATCATAATACTTTATTTATTTATTTTTTGTTGTTATTTTTTGTTAACGAAAAATATGAAATGGTGACTTATTTAAAAACAACGCTTACCAATTTTTTTTCGAAATATTAGATATTAGGTATATTCGTAAGTGTAGGCACTGTATACTGTAGTTTGACTCGGCCGGATTTTAGAAATAAATGCCTACAGCCGCGCGGTACGTAAGCATGCGATAGGGCTGCCCACCTACAGCATTTTAATAATATGTGCCTACTTTGATTTTCTATTTAGTATTGCGATTGTAAATATGTACATACATACATTCATATAGTCACGCCTTTATCCCTGAAGGTGTAGGCAGAGGCATAGTATACGCCCACATTTTACCTTATAGTTTTAAGTACGCGTATAGATAGTGAGCGTAATGCAGTTGAAATTTTTCAATCCGCCCACAAGGCATTCAATTTGTATTAAGGATTATCGTTTTACTGACAACCGGCTTTCATTTCGAGTAAATATGTACCTTTTTTATTTAAACAAAAAAATACTTTGTGAATAATAATATAATATCCCCGCAACGGCTGGCGGCGCGGGGCGGCGACGTGGCGCAGCGCCCGTTATCTACTAACGATTGAGTGAGACGGGTATAGAAATTTGAAAACGAGTAAGCGGCGTAGACAATAATAATCGGCTTATCACATGTATCGTCAGTGATAGAATCACGGAAAACTAGTCTTTATAATCATTGCGTTAGATTTTTGATTTACAAAATTAAAACTATTTTTCGATTTAAAAGTACTAGTCAGTCTCTTAGTACACTAGTACTTTTCGTACATTGTCAAGTTGTGTTAAATTTTGGATGTTCATATTTGTCTCCATGCGTGTAATAAAAATCAAAGGTACCTAACAAAAATGCTGTCAATCAAAGTCATACGGTTTGTTTCTTTGTGGATGACCGATGTTACAGTACACTTAGCGTGTACTGTAACATCGGTCATCCACAAAGAAATGAATACTCTTGAAACATACCTAAATCATTGCTCTCAATTAAATAACTACGAACTGACAACGGAACTAAATGTACTACCTACACGTACTAGAGTTCTGAACTAGTTTTTTTTTTGGATATTTTACTAAATTAGATCGCACCGTTCACTGACTGAGCAAGCACAAGTCTAGTTTTAAACACAAACATACCTACTTCATGTAACTACCTAGTTCACTCGTGTCAATCACTTTGTTTAACTTTAGTCAACTAGTAGTATAGTACCAATTAGTTCAGTTCTGAAGTAAAATCAATTTATAGTCTTACCTTTCGGAGTTTCCGGGTAATCTAAAAAACGTTATCTCTGGGTGCGTTATTGACGAATTCATGCAACCAAAACAAGCAGAATAGACTCTAGTTGTCATATTAAATATTTTTATTAAATAAACCTCGCGCGGTTACTATCTAAAAAACGACACACCGTCCATTCGTCTACTCGGCACAATCGCGACTGCGGCGCCTGCGTGCTTGCTGAAAGGCCTGCCGAAAACGAGACTCGTAGGTATAGTTTGCGCTTCGTCCGTTTGTAGGGAGCTACAATACTGGTTAGTACTCTTTATACTGTGGTGTAGGTGTTGTTACCCTGAGTAAAATTTTGTTAAATAAAATTTATACCTACTGTCGGCGTTTGTACGTGCCTTTAGAAATGCAAAAACATAATCCTAACATTTATTGTTTACAGCAATATCCTACAGATTACTTTTTTATAGAATAACATTAATGCACAGATTGGATTATCTAAAAATGTAAATTTTCGAACGCGTAGCTGCCTCTGATCAAGCGTGTTTCAAGTATCGTTTTGTGCAAAGCTCTGATTGCTCTGTCACAATCGGGAAAATATTCAAATAATATGTATTTGAATTGGAATTCGTACCTGTCTTGTCTACTGTTTTTACATTTTTTATATATTAAAATTATATTTATTTATTAATTTTTAAACTATCGCATATATTGTGTTTGACATGGTGGAGGAAGAGTATGCTATGATCCATCATTGCATATATTGCAAGTGAATGGAGGGAGGCTAAATGCGGGCATAGGTACAATTTCTTTTTGTAGCCCGACACTTGGACCAGATTGCACTGACCACCACCCTAAAACCTGGTCGAAACGTCAGGGAACACGATAAAAGTATGCAACACTAGCGAACGTCACGCGGCTTCACCTGCGTAGATCCCGTTCCCGTGGGAATACGGGAATAAAATATAGCCTATGTTCATCGCAAAGAGTGTAGCTTCCCAACAGTGAAAGAATTTTTCAAATCGGTTTAGTAGTTTCGGAGCGTATTCGATGCAAACAATCAAATCTTTCCTCTTTATAATATTAGTATAGACTACCAGATTAGTCCCGTAAAAATACTTATTATAATGTCTAATGAAAATGTCACCATCATTAATGTTTACACTGATTACTTGAAATATACCTTCAAAAAATTATTACTTGTGGAATTCTTTATAGATGCACACGGGATTCCCAGTTGTAGGAAGTGGTGGTGGCCACGTGGCCACTACCTACAGCTGAGAGTCCTGGCTAAAGCCTCCGAAGAATGTCCCAGTATAGACAGGGTCTAGACCTACCTATTTAGTTAAGGGCCAAGAGTGCAAGGTCATCGCGTGGTTTCTATATGGTACACACGCCATAAAAAGAGTCGTAGAACTTTTTGATATCTTATTTTCGCATTTTCGTTGAACTCTTTCGAGGCTTAAACCGTTTAAAAACATTGACAAAAATAAATAGTTATGGAAAAAATTAGGCTTTTATGCATATGTAGATATAATCAGATACAGATTTTTCACCATCCAATTACTATAGGTAACTCGACATAAAAAAAATCCTATGCTAATTTGTAGGTCTCTTTCATCTGTTCAAAAGCCATTATTGGATAGAATTAAAAAGTCATAAAGTACCTACCCAGTGAAAACATATTTTGATAATTATGACGTATTTATTTATCTGGGACACAGAATTCATCAGCCTACACCTACAGCATATCAATCTAATCTTAGAAATCAATACTTATCGAATACTAGGGGCCCGGGCGAAGTTTGTACCGCTTTGCAAAATCCGGTTCCCAAAAATGTATGAATGTTTTTTTAATTTGAAATCTACAAAATCAAAGTTATATTCCTAAAGTAGGTATAGAAAGTCACAATCAATATAGCCGTGAGAATGCGTTTGAATTGAATAAATGTCCGTTCAATCACATCCTTATCTTACTAATATTATAAATGCCAAAGTTTGTGAGTCTTAACTATGCTTCTAGCGGCTGAACGGATCTGGCTGAAATATGGTACAGGGTTAGATTACAGTCTGGAATAACACAAAGGCTACTTTTTATACCTGGAATGTGTTCCCATGGAATTTGGGATCAGGAAACATTCAACACGAGCAAAGCATTAGGTAGCTACAAATTCTTCCTTTGTAAAGGAAAATTCTTTCTCTGTTGAGACTTGATATTGATGCCAAAAGGTGTGAATCGAGCGTGTCCGTTATGTTAGCGTACACAAGAGCTATATCGAGTTGGTTACCATGCCATTAAACTCTGTGTAAATACTGCCTAATTAGTGTAAAAATAAAAATAAACTCTTCCTCTTTAGTCGAGGAAATAAACACCATTTTCCCTGTGTGTGTGTATCAAGCTAGCATACACATGGCCGTACTCGAAAACGGCTAATTGTAAAGCAACACAGTTTACACACAAAAATAGTGCTCCAATACTTCTCCCGCTGTGCAAAATTTCATAACGACTTCTCTTGTAGGAACAGAGATTTTGAACAAGACTGAATAAGTACTATAAGTAACGAAAATACCCCTCCGGAGCAGAACGTCATGAAAGCCAAATGTCATGAAAACATAAAGTTACCATTGAAAACTAAAGTAGGTACCAAGTAGGAAGGAATGTGTGGAAATCGTGTAATAAAGCCGAAACGTCAATACGAGTATTACCCGTGTTACGTGTTAACGCAACTTTTATAGGAGTTAGATGCTGTCGCAACGCAATTAACCCTGGCATCTCGACAGGATTCGACACATACTCAGGAAATTAGGGAATCTAATAGTCGAGAGCGTTTGAACAATATTATAGTGTAAGTCATTTTAGCTTAATCTAGTTTTCGGACCATTTCAGTATAGGCTAATAACTAAATGTAATAAACATGTACCTATTGTCCTTTATTTGGACTTGATACCATCTAGGTACACAATAAGACACATGAAAACGTGACTGGTGCATGTGGTCATTTTAACCCCCATTTTTAGGGTTTCGTAGCCAAATGGCAAAAACGGAACCCTTATAGATTCGTCATGTCTGTCTGTCTGTCTGTCTGTCTGTCTGTCTGTCTGTCTGTCTGTCTGTCCGTCCGTGTGTCACAGCCATTTTTCTCCGAAACTATAAGGCCTATGCCATTGAAACTTGGTAACTAGATGTATTCTGTGAACCGCATTAAGATTCTTATATAAAACTAGAAAAAAAGTAGTAAATTTCGGGGGTCCCCATACTCAGAACTGAAACTCAAAATTTTTTTTTTCATCAAACCCATACGTGTGGGGTATCTATAGATAGGTCTTTAAAAATGCTATTGAGGTTTCTAACATCATTTTTTCCTAAAAAGAATAGTTTGCGCAAGAGACACTTCCAAAGTGGAAAAATGTGTGTCCCCCCCCCTCTAACTTCTAAACTAAGAGAATGATAAATCTAAAAAAAATATATGATGTACATTGCCATATAAACTACCAACGAAAATTAGTTCGAACAAGATAGAGCTGGTAGTTTTTTTTTAATACGTCATAAACCGCAATTTTCGGTTAGAAAAATCACTACCACTGCGAACGTGTTAAAACATCAATTAAAGTTACAACGAACTATAAGAACTTTTATATTATGTTACTTGCTGCTACGAAACCCTTCATGGGCGAGTCCAACTCGCACTTGGCCGGTTTTTGTTATAAATTTTACCTGCGTACCTGTGATTCTGTCTATGGCATCATTAGATGTCCAACAGATGGACCAACTTGATGCAACTATATGCTTTTACCGAAAGCTCGAATCCTAGGTGGTGGAGGGGGTATCCTGGGTATCCTTCCGAGAGCTTACTTGGGGCTCTCAACCGTAGGCTGTTAGGTAGGATACTTGTGGTTTTAAGTCTGTAGTAGTCCTGCATAGCATCCATGTGGGATTTTCCTCACGTTAAAAAATAGGTGGTAGAGGGATCTTGCTTAAAATTCATAGGTCAGATTATGCAATTTTAGTAGTAGCTTATTCAGATTCAGAACTCGGGAACAGACTCAGCGAACCAGGGTTTTGTTAAATTTAAGATTGACACTGATTAGCTGACGAAACAAAAGCAAGCCTGTATATTTACAGATTAAGGACTTCTTTCTTAATCTATGTTTCCGCGACACCCGGCAAATAGAGATTTAGATGGGGACCATGTAGTTTTAGTTCAAGTTCGAGATGCGCTTGTGGATCCGCGAAACAAATGTTAAACAATGTTCTGTAAACGATCACTGCACTAAGCAACATTCTCTATGGCCAGTTCTTGGATGGATGACCATCCATGTGACCACTTTGTGGCATTTATTTGAGCGTTTCCGTGTTTCGGAAGGCACGTTAAGGCTTTGGTCCTTCGTTAGGTTAGTTCGGGTGCAATCCGGCGTCTTTGGGGGGTTTCGGGTGTGATCCCGCTTCTTGGGGGGGCGTGCGTGAATCTCTCACGTTACGCTGCCGTCATGGGGGCTATAGGTACATATTTGTTACATTTAGTTATTAGCCTATACTGAAATGCTCCGAAAACTAGATTAAGCTAAAATGACTTACTCTATAATATAGTTCAAACGCACTCGACTATAAGATTCCCTATTTTCCTGAGTGTGTTTTGAATCCTGTCGAGATGCCAGGGTTAATTGCGTTGCGACAGCATCTAACTCCTATTAAAGTTGCGTTAACACGTAACACGGGTAATACTCGTATTGACGTTTCGGCTTTATTACACGATTTCCACACATTCCTTCCTACTGGGTACCGACTTTAGTTTTCAATGGTAACTTTACGTTTTCATGACATTTGGCTTTCATGACGTTCTACTCCAGAGGGGTATTTTCGTTCCTTTATGCGCGATTGGTCCAATTCGCGATTGGTCCAATCCTTATGGATTTTTTATTTGAACTTTTAACATGTTTATTGATTCTGATCTCTTTTTTATGTCGCTCTTAGATTTTTATTTGGATCAATAAATAATTTCTAATTAATCGCATATTATGTCATATTTCGAATTCGTTACTAAGACTGATTTCTACAGTAAATTTTGAGTTTTACATAAGAGAGAAACAAAGAAAAGCTACCCAAATCTAACCTCTTCAATACCTAGGAAAATAATTAGTGGTTTACAACTCTAATACTCTGTAAGGTGTTTTGCTTCTCCGTCGGGCTAATAGAAATGTGTTCAGTATTTCAGCGACCACCTTTTGCTACTTCCGCTAAAGCGCGGTTAAAGAAATATCCAAAGAGATAAGACTAGTTTCCCTATTTACCTCTCGACATTACTTTTTTGATTCGATGCAAAAAATACTGGACAACTCTGTTATACTTGTTTTAGTAAAATAAAAAATTGTTTTAGCAAATCTGCAATATTTATGAAACCCCACCATACCCCATGTGGTAGACGAGAACAATGCGTAAAAAAGAATATCGGCCTCAGTTCCAATTTCCGACCATTACCAAGGACAAGTATTATAGGTAGTAGGTACCACTACCGTCGCGTCTTAAACACAAGCGATTGAGCTAAAGGGGTTTGTAGGAACATTAGAAGTAACGGTAGCCAAGTTGCTCCATATTCGCAAATAGTCGTCATATATAACGACGTTATATTGAGTCCGAACCCATCGGCCAATTCCATTTTCACCATAATTTGGTTGTTATGTAAACATAAAATCGAGCGAGTAATTTTTTATTAGTAATACGTAAACGACAAGCTTTGCCCTAATTGTTATCGCTAATGGTATCGGTATATTGACTTCGGTCAATATTATTTCTATGGGAGGGCTATTATGTTTATGTACTGTGGAGTATTAAATCCATTTTATCGGGCAGTTGCCCATTTGCTCCCGAAATTACTATGCAAATATTGGTAAAAAATGTTTTCGCGTGGAGTACCTAACTTTTTTTATGTGTGGAAATCCCTCATGGATGCTATACCGGACTCTTAGCAGCTAAAAACTTACCGTACTGCCTACGGCCGGGTGTCCCGGGTAAGCCTTCTGACGGATGTTTTAGAATTCGCGTAGTATGATCAAACACTTCTGTCAACCCTAACTACATTAGCTATGACATTAGAGTTAGAGTGGTTCAAATGTTTTCTCATGGTAATTCTAAAAGAAATCTCACTGGATTTCGTATTCTGACTAAAATAAAAGTGTATAGTTGCGGTACTGTCGACAAATAGCAAATTAATTACTCATCCCTCCCCCGTCGCGCCGGTAAGTGGTTACGCACTACGCACTAATTACGGCTTGTACGACATATTGTATTGGAATTCTGGAAATCCTATTAAGGCACTGTCAAACCCTAAAATGACAAGGACAAGGTCTGTTTTGTCAAAATACAATCAAAGAGGAGCTGATAATGCTCAGACTTACGTATTACTAATGTTAATTCTTTACACCGACTTCTGCAAGTAAACCAAACCAAACCCTGCTAATTCTTTAACTTGTTTCCTTCGATGCAAAAGTGGATGGTATATTAAATATATGACCACTGTCTATGTAAACGAATTGGGATGCGGTTTTTTATTTAAAATCAGGACAATCTGCTGATATATTTTAAATGCCTTTATGGATTTTAATAAAAACAATCGTGTTATCAAAATAAATAAATAAATATTTACGGACATCTCACATAACGCTATCTGATCCCAACGTAAGCTAGGAATAACCTGCTTGTGATATGGGTATCAGACCACGGATATTAAAACTTATATACTTTTTTTTAAATACATACATATTATACATAGAAACACCCAGACTCTTGAGACAAACATGCAAATGCATTACCTTTGTCATTTACTTATATTAGACGTCTTTTCAATTAGTTCCCGATATGTGATGATACGTAGCCGTGGTTTCGTAAAAAGAAGTTCTTCTATCGAAACTAGTTACGTACAAAGAAGAATAATTCCACCATCGAAACCAGTTACGAAACTACGGTTTCATAGACGACCGAAGGGGTATAGACAGCATCGTTTGTTGTTACAGAATTGCCGACGGAACACCAAATGCCCGCACATGTCTGCTTCATCAAAAACTTCAACTTTTGAACTGTTGTATCAAACGAGCTACAGAAGGCAGCGGTAGTATGGCCGGCAACTCTTCTGAAGATGAGTTCTTTGACTGCTCTGAAGCTGAAGGCGAAGCTGAGGAGCATCTACCGTGGAACCGGCCTGTGGGTCGACTGAACCGCTTTGGCGATGCAACTATGAAGAACGGAGCGCCGTTATACGTTCCTCGTACACAGGTGAGTCTAAAATTACTTCATTAATATTCAACAACGAATATTCTTAAAGTATGATTTCCTTTTACGATGAAATCCGATGTAAATTTGCGGAAATTTGAGTAAAGCACAGTGTGTAATTGTAAACAAATTTATTCCTTCTCTGATACTGTATGTGAAAGAAATGTCGTTACCAAAAATCTCTGAATATGTTATTAAAACACCTAGAAAGAAACAGCAGGTATTTCCGCAAAAGCAAATAATATTATTAAATTGGGTTGTGTATTAGAAAGTTCTCTGAACGGTGGAAATAACTGTTTTTTATAAATACGTAATTTTTGTAACTAATTTGTATCATGTACCCACGCCAGCTATTTGCATAAAGTATCTTTTTATACAGGATCCTGCGCCGAAAACAGAAGATCAGCTGGAGGAGGATGCAGAATTAATGCTACGGCTAGGAGATACTGCGAGAGCATCAGAACTTAGAGCAAGAATGATGAGCGCTTCCCTACTTTCTGATATGGAAGCGTTTAAAGCTGCAAACCCTGGAGCCGAATTGTGTGATTTTGTGCGCTGGTATTCACCACGAGACTGGAAGCCGGATGACGGTGGTTCGTTGGGCGACCGTATGCTTTTGCCTGGCAATCCGTGGATTGAAGCGTGGGACGTCGCTCGTCCTGTCCCAGCATCAAGACAGCGCCGATTGTTCGATGAAACTCGTGAAGCAGAACAGGTATTACATTTCCTAAAGTCTAGGTCGGTCGGCGCCGTGGCTACTTTACTTTTACCGGCAATACTTCGAGCTGGAGCTTCCAAGGCTCACGAGGAAGGAGCAACATGTACAAGTTCTACCGCTGGAAGTGTGGATATAAGAAGGACGTTTGAAATTGCTGCACGAGAGCTTGCTGAAACCGAAAAGGAAATGTGTAGATCATTGTGCGTTCGTACTGTACTCGGGAAAAGTCTTGAAGGAAAGCCACTTGATGCTGAAGGAAGGAGCAGAATTCTTCGTATCGCTGGCGGCGTGTTACCTGCGCCGACTCGACGGGAATTCACACTGAGGGTAGAGGATGCAGTGGCACCACAACTGATGCGAGTGGCTCTCGCTGACGATATAACTATTGTGGGCGCCTTCACTGAACGTATTGTGATTTTGTAGTTTTGAACAGCTATGAATTTAGAGTAACTAGTGAATTAGAAGGCACGTTATTGATAATTACTTTTAACTTACCACGTGTTTTACCGTCTTACCTCTCAGACTTACGGAGATAGGTTTTGGTACCCCAGCAATTTTGGAACTGTTCTTTTGCCATCGCACAAGCTCTCTATCACACATTCAAATCCAGGTTTTCTTGATTTATTCTGTCTATCCCTCATGTGACACTCAGCCCATAAATAGGGAAGCGTCCATCAATCCTGCCAGTTTTAGATGCTGGTTCAGGCTACAGTATCGTGTAAGACCCTTCGACCAAGTAATAGTATAGATCGACCCACGTCATACATTACGAACTCAAACAGTGAGACTAGTTCACACACAAAGATATTGCAGCACAGACACAACATGCACACATACATTCTTTTTTAGAATTTAGGTAAGTGTCTTTACACTTCGGGAAAGCACAGGTAAGCATCTTGCGTAAAATCTTACCTTGCCACAGGTGATAATAAAAGGAGGGGAGGGGGGAAGAGGAACCCGCCTCACACCCTCGATTCGTCAATCCTAACTTACAACCGTTAAAGATAACCCCAACTAATTGTATGGGAGGAATGACGAACCGAACTCCTCAGGAAAGGAATTTTGGATGTTCCTCTTCCCCCCTCCCCTCCTTTTATTATCATTTTAGGATGGATTTCCGCCATGTAACGCCTGATTCCATTAGTTACTTGCCACAGGTGTTTCACCTTTGGAACAATAACACCGACTACGACTGAATGAGCGCATGCGTCTTCTTTAACGTCTTCAAAACTAATATATGAATGGCCCGTCTATACTGTTACTTGGTCGTAGGTAAGACCTCTGATTCATTTCATCAGTAGGCTAGGTAGTTGTTTTGCATCCTATCCTTTGATGAAGATGTTAATTAAGCCTTTTGTCCTTGCTGCCAGTATCAAGATAGTCGTGACGACAAGCTATAGACTGTATCCATATGCGGCTTGAAAGTTTCAAAATAGGTATCCGCAATCTTTCCATAACAATAACCCCCTTTTAAATCCGATGAAATAAAGTGTATGTAATGTAAATGAAAAAATGTATTATAATGTATGATGATTTTATAAATATGTTCAGTTGTGATAATTAAAGTAATGTACAGACAGAACTTATGTAATTATAACTATTCTCATAAGTTTGAAGCCAATTTTTTCAGATATTTTGCCAGATTTTTTATGTAATCTTTCTTAAGTTATAGACATGTAAATCATCTGTGAATATTGTTGTTTATAAAATGTGTATGCTTTCATAAAATACAGGCACTTTAGAAATAGATTGTTGTTTATTTTATACGTTCGACAATAAACAGACTGTCCCCATTTTATTAGTAAACGTTCACTCCCTCCAAAATAGAAGCGTTAATGAGTTGCGATATGTGTATCAAACCAATTACCTCACTTTGTATAAACCAGATGATAAATTTTATCCCTTAACACTATAAAGAAGAACTGTCTGTTTTACTGGTATGAAGTAAATTATTGATAAATCTTTGATTCCATAAGTAATGTAGAGGTATCTAATTCTTCATCTCGCAAAACTATGAAACAGCCGTCAGTGTATAACTGCCTGTATTGGCTAGAGTTCGAAAACGTGCACGAGCCTATGAAAGTTATATTATTATGTTGCAGTAAAGAACGGTTCTTTTGAGTTACTCCCAAAATCTAGAGTAAAGTTACCACCGCTTTACTGGGACATATAATATTTACTAAGCATTTAATACTCTGAATGTTGTCTATCTATACTTCTATACTAATATTATAAAGAGGAAAGATTTGTTTTTTTGTTTGTTTGTAACGAAAGGCTCCGGAACTACTGGAGCGATTTGAAAAATTCTTTTACTGTTGGAAAGCTACACTCTTTATGGTGAACATAGGCTATATTTTATTTCCGTATTCCCACGGGAACGGGAACTACGCGGGTGAAACCGCGTTACGTCCGCTAGTACTAGATAATATTATAAAGAGGAAAGATTTGATTGTTTGCATCGAATACGCTCCGAACCTATTGAATCGATTTGAAAAATTCTTTCACTGTTGGGAAGGTAGGTAGGTACACTATTCCCGGTGAACATAAGCTATATTTTATTCCCGTATTTCCACGGGAACTACGCGAGAGAAACCCCGTGACGTCCACCATGGTGAATAACTGACCAAGTATGATTCTGAATCCGCCACAGCACCCGAAAAGGCAAGATCGCAGTTGTAGCCGTAGGTCTGTTGGGAGTCCTGGCCCGTCGTAGGGTATCCTTCCAAGGGCATACCCGGGGCTTCCAACCGTAGGCTGTTAGGTAGGATACGTGTGGTTTCTAGTCGGTAGGAGTCCGGCATAGCATCCATGTAGGATTTTCCTCACGTTAAAAAAGGGTCCTGTTTAAAACTTTTTGGGTAAGGAATCCTAAATAAGCAAACCCTGGACTTTGTAATGTGGCCTTCAGGTACAAACGAGACATTGGTGATTATATAGTAGGTAGATACTAGTTGTTTTTTGAAGAATTAACGTTTTATGAGTCCAAGAATGTTGCTTGCTTTTTAGCATAGTACATACCTACTTTATTTGTAAGACAGGTATAATTAATAAAATCAAATTTGGGTAAGCCGACTGCCTGCCTGCTATTTCTGCGCTTACTAGAAAGTTCGCTAATGTGACATCCGTGACAACAAACTAGTTTGGTGTCGACGAACTGATATTATTGCAGAGTCAGGATGTGCTTAGTGTTAACATTTTCCTTGTGTATGTTGTAAGGTAGGTAGGTAGGTACTTCCGTAGATCCAATTTTGTCGGTATGTAAATTCGACTCTTGAATACTTGCATTCCTTAACTTTTGACCGCATATGTAGCAAGACTGTCTCTAAATTGATTTCAATACTGATGTATTGAAATTTATAGGACTTATTTGGTCTTATGGTAAGATGCTTATAAAACATTACGTATAAAATGAAATAGAAGCGTGTTAAATGTTAAAATACCCGTTTGCACTTTTGTAGACACTGTATATCGCCCGAACCCCATAGGCAATGCTGCGGTGGTAGCCAAAGTCTGCCGGGAGCCCTGGGACATACTTCCGAGGGCTTACCCGGGACTCCCGGCCGTACACAGTTGTAATCGCATCGTGCATCGGCATCGTGTGGTTTTAGTCGGTAGGAGTCCGGTACAGCATCAATGTAAAAACCACACGTAGATAAAAAAAAATCTTCAAGAGACGCTTTTACATGATCCGGTGTGGGGGTGCCATCAAGTAGTATAAGAGAAAAGTTATATCTATCGATTGCACTGGAATTGGTTTTAAGGTGTGGGGTTGGTCCAACATTTCATGTTTTTTCTACTTCCAGAGGCGTAGAGTCGCCATAATATTAGTAAATAAGATGTGATCGTATCACGCATAACTCTCAAACAGTACCTAGGTACCTACCGATAGGACATCGTTAACCTGCCAAGGGCGTCTAGAGGTTGCAAGTGCACTGGAGTTTCAGAAAGCGTCTTCTCCAAAACATCGCATTATAACTTGGGGTGGATGAACGTAACCTAGAAAGTAGATGGTTCAGATAAACAAGTTTACGTAAAGCTTTATTGAAATTGATGAGAAAAGCAAACGAATAGAAATACAGCAGAATACTTCGTTCGTCGGATCGCAGACGTCATATCTATGACTTCTCCTTTATCACTCACAGAATTTTGCGATTCGTGGCACGTCAATGAGCATCCTTGATAAGAACGCATACGCTGCGTATTACTATACGTACAGCCGAGGTGGTCGTGTTTATTGTGTGTAAGAGAGCAATGTAAAGCTCGCAGTGTGGCACGGAGGCAGGCGTGGGAGGCGTGCGTTACGCATGCGCGTGGCGACACCCGCGCTCCTCGGGCGGCGGGCCTGAGCCTCGCGAGATGTCTCAGTGGCGCGGCGGGACGCCCGGTCGATTCCAGGGTGCGCGCAAACTCACCTCTACTCGAATGAACCGTCAATTTCATTGAAATATAAATCACTGTCAGTACGATATTCGGATTCGGCGACCAGACTTTTGTTCCAAATTTCACGTTACTTCAGTTTCATTTTTTGATTATGTTACAAATTTAGAGTCAGTTCTTTCACAGTTTTACATAAATCTTATCAAAATCATGGAACCTATCTGGACATCTTTCATGTGATAAATAATTACACGCATGGAATGTGTATTAAGTGTTTAGTAGAGAAACGAAGTTAGAATAAATTTACATAAACAATTTCGATTTATGAGAAATTGAAACCAGTGTTATTGTCGTGACTATACCTAGTTATGAAAATAATATTTACATGGATAAATGTGTGTGTGGGTTGTGATAGAAAAAATAAATGAAGAGATGGAATAATGGTTGGAGATTTATTATCATTGGAATTAGTTAAGGTGAGGATCCCACTTTTACTGTAGCACCTACTCGTAGTTCTCGTAGCTGTGTCAAAAAATAAGCGCTTACTTACTGTTATAATATGTCAAAACCTGTCAGTATTTATACTGAGGGGTTTTTCGTTCCGAGGGGAAAAGGAAAATCCTAAATCAAAGAATAACAACAAAACAGAATAATTACAACACTCCAGGGAGTCATGTATCTGGCTCTACAACGGCTACGCGTACACGTCATATAACGAGTAACGACTTTTCCAGGCTAATGGGTTGGGTTCTACTAGCCAGTGTGACAGATATTGCCAATTCATTAAAAAATAATAGTCACTGTAGTGTATATTCCACGTGCTTTCCAAAATATTATAAAAATTTATATTCATAGTCGATTATTTATTGCTATGTTTGTATAGTTTTGGTTGACACTGTCGTGCAATGGTAATTAATATACATACATGAATTATATTTGCATTAGAAGATAATATGTGACAAATGTGTAAGTACATACTTAGATGGGTACTTTCTGAAACATTTTAAAGGACACGTTCCACTACTTTTAGTGTATCTAGGTCTAAAGATGAAGTATAAGTAGGTTCGTCGAATACTACGTACTAAATTTGTACAATCATACGAGTATAAATCGCAATGATTTATAGTGAGAAAAATATTATTTTTGTAAGCTTAGATACGAGTATACCTATTCAAGAAACTGAACTATTTAGGTCGAGGCAAATCAGATGACGCTAAACAGAAGATTTATGAAAAAAAAAGATTGTGGAATGAGTTCTCTTTCTCGGAATTCTCGAACGACTAAAGTCAAAAAGCGTCTTAAGATTTCTGCAGGGTCGGCAGTGCGAGCGGTAGCACCTTCGTAGTTGCAAAACTACGTTAACTATTTTTCACAGAAAGGGCCGTAAGCTTGTCTGGCACATTAGTGGTAAAAAAAAGATAGAGTTCTCGTACTTTGTGTATTTAGGAATTCGAAAAGCACTTTTATGTCTCCTACATTAGATTAGTTCGTTGGTACCATTAAAGCAGTTGCATTGTAACGCCTTCAGTATCGGGTTCTTCAAAAAGGGCCATAGAAGGTTTTTACAGGGTCGGCAGCTCGAGAGTGGTGCCTCTGGTGTTGCAAACGTTCATAGGCTGCAGTGACCACCAGTCCTTCTGGTGGGCCGGGTGCTTGTCTGCCACCTCAGTGGTATAAAAAAAATGTTTTGAGACTAATACGCAAAAACTACAGCTTATGAATTGATTGAAAATTATACAAGTGAAATTTAAAGGACAGCTTGTAGACCCCCGATGCTTTCACTTCTTTTAGGGTTTTCTTTGGAAGAACATACCCGGGACTCCCAGCCACAGGCAGATGGTAGAGCACCGTGTGGTTTTAGCTGGTAGAAGTACGACATAACATCCATAAGGATTCACAAATTAGGAAAAAATATTTAATATTAACGAATTTAAATAATGGCATTATATTTATCATGTTGCTCTTCACAGTAGGAAATATCCACTTTTTATTTCGTGAGGGTGCAGTTATGAGTATATCTGTGTCTACATTACGCCGTAGCACCGTGTGTTTTTCTCAAACGGATACACGCAGTCCGCGATGTCGGAGCCACAGACTCATAGAATATGAAAGCTGCCAGCTTCCTGTATCCCGCGGAGTGCTGATGAGTTTCGTGATTAGATATGAATTGTGAAATATTTCTCTTTGCAAATGCGCAATAAGGAAAATAATGTGGAAATGAATTGCGAGAAGACAGCAATCGTTTAAAACTGAGTTTAGTGGATTATTTGATGCAACGCGAAGATTTTTATTTTTTTTTCCGCGTGGTCAAATCAGTTTGACAAAAAACTTTGTCCACCAGGAAGAATGGAATCGTCCTGTTCTCAACTGCTAATTATTGCACATTTGCTTGGCATAATGGGACCTTATCTTGACCGTAGATATCCACGATGCAGGCAGAGAACGAATTTGCAAATTTTTTTTTTAAACCGGCCAAGTGCGTGTCGGACTCGTGCACACTGCATAAACAACACTTGTTGTATGGGAGCCCCACCTTAATCTCCCCTTTTTTCTGATGTGAGTATTTGTTGATATAGCGGCAACAGAAATACATCATCGGTGAAAATTTCAGCTCTCTAGTTATCACGGTTCCTGAGATACAGCCTCATGACTGACAGACAGACGGACAGTGAAGTCTCATGAATAGGGTCCCATTTCTACCCTTTGACTACAGAACCCTAATAAGAACATTATAATCACAGAGAAAAAAAAATTGGGCTTTGATCATTAATTATTGTTCGACTTTATTTTCTCGACTTCAACATTATTGGTCGACATTTATCCAAAAGAGTTAGCTTTTGGAGTGTGCCTATGTTATTCTGGTCTGCATTTCCTTGAATCACGTTCATTCCATCAACGTTCATATACCTATAGGTACCTACGTATGTGCGCCAAGGTCGACCCTTACCGGGTTGCCCACAGCCCATTTATCTTTGCCAAATCAGTTTCGTCTGACGAATTTCATCCAGATGCTCTTAGAATAGTACCAGTACCTACATAATTATTTATTTTATTTACACAGTAGAGAATGTTCACGGCTTGTAAAATTTGGTTATAGCGTGGGCATTTATTTTGCGGGGTAAATGCCATGGTGGCTACGCCGCTACGCGGGAGCAGTTCATTGAAGAAGATCAGACAAATTCATTTTCACTTTGATTTTAATAAATGAAGTAAGTATTAGTAAGAATATCAGAATGTGATATATCCATTGAACCTGTTCTGATGAGTGTTTTTACAGAGATAGAAGAGAGCTAAGGAAAGTACATAGACTACTTTTTAACCCGGAAACGAGTTCATGTGGAAATAGGTAGGTACCTACGGAAAAGCCTTGCATACCGCACAAGCGAAGCCTCTGGCATTACCTTATAACAAAATAAATAACTGTATAGGTGCGTAAATCAATACTAACTCGTATACCATAACGATTAATTTGTCTCGATCTCATTAACCAGGTGTCTTAGCCATAATCTGTGGTTATAAAGCATGCCAGTGTGTTCAATGGAGCGACACTGGCGTCCTCTATGTCCACTCAATGGCTCTCAACCTCAGAGGTTGATATAAATAGGCACACAGCTTGCACTCGAGTGAACAATTAAGCACTTTATACCTACCTACATTCGAGTAGTCTTGGGAATAAATTTCTAAAGGAATCTATATTTTATCAGTTCAGAGTTGACTAGTCAGTCTTATCTAACAAACATAGGTAAGTAAATGTTCTATTTGAGTAAACAATTTGTCTGTTTGTTAGCGTGTGCATTAGTAGTAAATGAGTTGTTTGCCTCATTAGGTCTGGGCTACTGAGCTTTGACCGGAGTAAAGTGCCACTATACAGTAGATAATGCTAGGTTTGTATGCGTGTACCTATGTCGGCAAAAGGGTGCTTTTGAGTAAAGGCTTAAACGATTTGCTCCTTTTTTTGATAACGTACAATCACGCATGTTTCCCTGGGACAGAAGTGAATTATACATTCATATTTAGCTAATAGATTTTTGGTTTGGGTTACAGGATAAAATCTACTAGAACCCTTCTGTAATCTTTATCGAATTCCCAACCGACTGGATGGATACCTATATTTTGCGAGTTCCGTACTTGGACCCTATTACTTAAACTTCGCTGTCCGCCTGTCTGTATGTCATGAGGCTGTATATCAAGAACCGTGATAGTAACAATAGCCGTTATAGCTGAAATTTTTACAGATGATGTAGGTATTGTAGGTGAATTAGATGATTCCATTTCTGTTGCCGATAGAACAACAAAAACTAGAAACAAACAAAAATAACGGGTACTCCAATAAAACAAACGTCATTTTTATTTTGCAGTCTTTAGGTACGGAAACCTTTGCGCGCGAGTTCAACTCGGACTTTTGGCTTTTTTTCGTTGATTTCCAAAGTCCCCTTCTAATATGGTGAATATTAAATTTAATATCTAAATATAAGGGTCTCGACTCATCGTATAGTTTTTGTCCAGTCGCGTCGGCGTCGAGACTCTAGGTCCATGGGGTCCCAATGCGCAAAAATCTTTCAAGAAATTGAAAAAGCGCCTTGTGGAATCGACTGGTGACCCAAGGGCTGGCAGTTTTCTCGCTCAGCTAATAGGTATTGCTATTCAAAGAGGGAAATGCTGCTAGTCTTTTGGGCACAATGCCACGGGGGCCTTATTTAGGTTTAGTTAAGATAGTAATTATGTAAATATATATAGATAGGTATGTAATAATGTGTTTCTCTGTAATTTTTAACAATATTTTGTTTATATATTATGGTGTCAATAGGTTACAGATTTGCTATGATACCTGGCTCGAGTTTGCATGCATGTCAAGAAATGTGTTTGAGTGTTTTCTGTCAGAAAATGTCAAAAAGTGGCCCGCCTAATAAATACATTGACAGTGAAATAACTCACCCCCCTTCCTCTCCTCCCGTTAGGTGCTTCAAGCTAAAAGTATAGTTTACGACATCCTAGAGGGTGCATAATTTTGGCGTAATCTTCTGCAGCAAGAGACTCCCCATCTCACTAATGTTTTTGTATAATTTTGTTTTGAATATCTGTTAGTATCTCAGTTATATAAAAAATATTTCATTGTTTTTATCTAAAGTACTTACCTATACTACATATACCTACATACAACTACATCTCATCTTTCCTGCGCTGTAGCACTGTATATATTTATACTGTGGCTGTAGGCAGAGGCATAAGACAACACTAGTGATTAATATTAAGCGATATTTTTTATTGGAATAAAGCTTTTTCTTTTTGACGTGACAACGTCTTATAATTCGACGGAGCCGGCTGCATGAATGAAAAAAGATGACGCAATATGTCGTTACCTCCCTCGCGTTACCTCGCTCTGAGGCGTTCCATTTATTTTAGTAATGTTTTCAACAGATGGCACTATAATCAATTGATGTGTTTTTATATTTCTTTTTGTTTTGTAATGTTATTTTATTTTTATTTTTTTTATTATTTTTTTTCTTATGACGTTGTCACGTTCAACTATCGTCAGTAAACCGACTTTACAGACAACCCAACCGATTTTTTCTTTTAGTGGAATGGTATGTGGCCCCAAATAATGGTAGGGAGTACCGGAGTACCTATGTTACTATGAATTTACACATAGTAGATATGTGCCATCTGATTCAAAAGCAACAGATAGTATAAGTAGGACATATAAGGGATAATCACACCTGAGTATATGCCAAGAGCAACATACAAAAGTGAATTCCACACCCGCAATTTTTCAAAAGTCTTGTTGATTCCACATAGAATTCACATTTAATATCGTTTTTCTACAGTAAATAGTATCGTCACCGGGCTCTATGTACAGAAGAAAATCTTCAATAATATTCTATAACCTTAAACAAATTTCCAACAACCAGGACAGATGTTGCACAACCACAAATACCATTATTGCACTTTGCATTCTGAGCACTAAGGATTTTATCAATGTGTACAAGTGTAGGTACACTCTGTCTGTGTACAGAACGGCTTGTGGAGACTTACAGCTTTGCGTACGCTCGAGGGATTCGCAAAAGGCGCTGTTACTCGTAGCTGTACGGTATTTTAATTAAAATAAAATAATTATACTTTATAATTTATTTATTTTGTGCACAAATCAGTTGGCTGCCTTGCCAGAACTAGACTACTACTTGGTTATTTCAACGAAAAAAATATGATTATCTTTATCACTCACTACGTTAGCTTTGCAAATTAATGTACTTATTTCTCAATTTAGTAAAACAAAATAAATACACCACATACTTATAGAATTCGGGACTTCACGCGAATTACTGTTTACTTACATTCACCGACGTTTCGAGCACGTTGCAGCGCCCGTGGACGCGGTTGGACTGAAACGTCGGTGAATGTAAGTAAACAGTATTACGCGTGAAATCCTGAATTCTATAAGTATGAGTTAAAAACCGCGATAGTTTAAAAATAACATAAATACACCAATTACAAACTAGGAAGTGAGGTCATAAAAAACTTGAATTCCATTTGAATTCGTGATTTTCCAATCACATGTCAACAAATTCAAATTTAATTTCGTGAACATCACGAATTTATCAGATGGCCAAAGAGGTTTCTCGGCGAAAGATCATACAAGACTCAAGACGACAGCGTGACGTGATAGTTACACGCACCCCATACACCCCAAGAACCGGGATATCACCCGAACAGCCCCCGAAAGACGCGGGATACCAACCGAACCCCATAGATTCTAGATGAAGCCGCAGTGGTAGCCAAGGTCTGTTGGGAATCCTGGGGATATCCTTACGAGGGCTTATCCGGGGCAATCGTAGGAAGTAGGTAGGGAACGTGTTGGTTTTTGGTGGGTAAGAGTCCGGCATAGCATCCATGATGGATTTTCCACATGTACGAAAAGAAAAATGTTTTGTCATGCAGCATGAAGATGTTTTTTTCTCGCTTATTACATCTAAAATGCCAGTCTTCAATAATAATGATGCCCCAGGTAGGCTATACCATCCAGGCCATGTTATTAAGGTTACCTACCTATATATCCTTGGCACCCACTACAATTTTGAAGATGAAGGACCGCTGTTTGCTCTAACGACAGGAATAAAGAACCCCGTTGCTAAGCTTCTAAGTACTCAAGTACATAGGTACTCTATACTCCCGTTACAATCGCACAAGTTCATATTACGATGTAAGTACCTAGTTATTTGTAAATATTCTTCTATAGAAAATAGAAACCTTTCTATCTATCTTTTCATCTAAGTATGCTATAAAGTAGTAAAGTACCCGTGACGGTAGATACCTTTGACAATTTGAATTGAATATTATATTTTTCTAGTAGTCTGCGAGTCCAAACCCATGATTTTTTACTATTCTTGGTTGTGGAAAATTCAGCTGCCTAATGTTGCCGTTATTTTTTCAAAGGTTATTAAATTTTCTGAGGTTAAATCTCTCTAAATGAATATAGACAAAGTCCACACTAAGTTAATGGTGGATATTATTTTTTGTTGTTTTGGTGAATATAGGAACCAAAAAAAAACTAGTTTTTCTTTTTCTTTCTTTTAAGTATTTGTTTAGACATACTAGTTAAGGATAAAGGTGCTTAAAACACGATTATTGCATCGTTAACGATATTTCAAAGCTTGATTGAGGTCACATAGCTTGCTTTCTAATCAATTTTGGCCATCAAGCTTCTAAATCGCAAGCATTTTATACCTACATAATGATATCCTTAAAAAAAAGTTCAGACGCGAGTCGGACACTTGCACGAGGGGTTCCGTACCAAAAAGCTGCAAGAAATTACGTTTGTCGTAGGGGGGCCCCCCTTTAAATGTTTTTGTTTTCAGTCCTTGGTGTTTATTGTTACACCGGCAATAAAAATACATCATTTGTGAAAATTTCTACTATCTAGCTATCACAGTTCATCAGATACATGGTGACAGATAGACAGACGCACGGATAAGAGATAAATTATTTACCTTATAATAGTGTAAGTGACTTCATAAACCTACTATTTCTGCTAAATATTATAAATGTGAAAGTTAAGCTTATTATTGTAAAGATGTTTAAGTGTTTGTTGATCAAACACGCTCAAACGGCTGATCGTATCTGGCTAAAATTTGGTAGAGAAATAGAATATAAGTAGTTGCTGCTTTTTATCCCCAGAGTAAGTTGCCATGGGATGCGGGACTGAAACAGAATTCTAAGCACGGCGCTGCGGGCGCCAACTAACTCTACTATTCGAGTAAAACTGTACCAGAGAGAACTAATGGTCCCTACTACCCTTAGAGTATTTATTAGGTACTAGCTGTTCCCCGCGGCTTCGACCGCGTAGACCTCCTTTAGCGCAATCGGTTAAAAAGTAGCCTATGTCCTTCCCAGGGTCTCGAGCTATCCCTATACCAAATTTCATCTCAATTGCTCGAGCCGTTTAGGCGTGAAAGCGTAACAGACAGACAGACAGATAGACAGACAGACAGAGTTACTTTAGCATTTATAATATTAGTAGGGATAAACTCTAATTTATACTCTAACTAAGCTACTACCATAGTGTAAAAATACTACTTAGCTGTACGCCTGTACGCAGTGTGAGCAATATTGACGATAACTTCAAAATGACTTCCACTAGCGAAACCATAGACATACGACTGATTTTTATCGATCTAACGTATCGACTGAGCGTTGATCGAATCGTTGTACACTTGTCTATTAGAGCAAGAGCCAGCGGCCCCCAGGCATTCGGTAAAGTATAAAAGCTGTAAGTTTCTCAATGTATGTCCCCAACACAGATAAGAACGAACCCCGTCTACGAATCGTACGAAACTTGGATCGCGGTGGCTTTCGCAGGTATCAGGTAGTTAAGGTGTGTAAAATTGTGTGTTAAATTTGTTAAAGTATAAAACTCAGTTTTTACATATTTTACTTATAATAATCCTAAAAGTCACCTTGTCGAAAGCCAGACACTTCGTACGGTTGCAACCCTCTGCCAGACACCCTTAAAGTATATTTCATTATTACTATACTTACGGTATAGTATAAAAGCTGCAATTTATATATGTTATTTGGAGAACTATCAAATGATGTTTTCTCAATAGCCAGACAGTTTCAGTAGTTCCTTAAAAAGTTAAAGTCTAATGTAGGTGCGAGCGCGAGGGATATTATGTGTCAGCGGGTGCGAGTGAAATACCGCGTTCGGTCCACTGCGACGTTTTACTGCACATCAGCTGTCATTTATTGTGTATAATGAGAACTATTTTCTAGATTTACTATGAAAATTCACTATGTACAATAACTAAGAATCAACGAATAAATGTTTAGAAAATTCTTTTATACAATTTTTGTGTTTAGGAATCATTAAATTAACACTCCAATAATATACTTAAATAATTATTTTAATAATAGTTATTGGAATAATATAATTAATCTAATACCTACAATAATTAATGGAAAAATATTTCGAAGATATTCTATGACTCGTGGTCGTCGATATCTTGAGTGTCCTCATCACCGCTGCTCCAATCTGTGGGTTGGTCGTTATCAATATCGTCTTCTTCGCCAGTTTCAGATTCAGTTGGGTGAAGAGCTGGATCCAAGGTTTTTTTTTTTATACTACTTAGGTGGCAGACAAGCTTACGGCCCACCGGAAGGTTGGTAACCGTAGCCTATAGACGTTTGCAACACCAGAGGAGCTACACACGCGCTGCCGACCGGGGCGCAGGTTGTGACGACTCACAGTTGAAATTTTTTAAGCCGCCCATTAGGCCTTCAATTTGGCTTAACGACTATCATTTTACTGACAACCGGGACCAACGGCTTATCATGCCTTCAGAAGCACGGAAACGCTCGTTAATAAATATCACAAATCACAAAGTGGTCCACGTGGTGGTCACCCATCCATATACGGCCATAGTAAATGTTGCTTACTGCAGTGACAGTTTACAGAACACTGAGTCCGCGGGGCCATGAGCGCTTTAATTTTTCCTTATTTTGGTTGCGTACCTAAAGGATAAAAATGGTTATTAATGGTTATTGTTCATAGTGAATTTTCATAGTAAATCTAGAAAATAGTTCTCATTATCCTACTTCCTACTAATATTATAAATGTGAAAGTTTGTGAAGATGTTTGGATACTTGGATGTTTGTTACTCAATCACGCTCTAACGGCTGAACGGATTTGACTGAAATTTGGTACAGAGATAGCTTATAATCTGGAATAACACATAGACTTTTCATCCCGGGAAAATGTTCCCACGGGAAGCGGGAAAGGGTAACGATTTTCACGCGGGCGAAGCCGCGCGCATCATCTAGTACACTATTAATGACAGCTGATGCGCAATAAAACGTCGCAGTGGACCGAACGCGGTATTTCACTCGCACCCGCTGACACGTAATATCCCTCGCGCTCGCACCTACATTAGACTTTAACTTTTTAAGGAACTACTGAAACTGTCTGGCTATTGAGAAAACATCATTTGATAGTTCTCCAAATAACATATATAAATTGCAGCTTTTATACTATACCGTAAGTATAGTAATAATGAAATATACTTTAAGGGTGTCTGGCAGAGGGTTGCAACCGTACGAAGTGTCTGGCTTTCGACAAGGTGACTTTTAGGATTATTATAAGTAAAATATGTAAAAACTGAGTTTTATACTTTAACAAATTTAACACACAATTTTACACACCTTTACTACCTGATACCTGCGAAAGCCACCGCGACCCAAGTTTCGTAGACGGGGTTCGTTCTTATCTGTGTTGGGGATATACATTGAGAAACTTACAGCTTTTATACTTTACCGAATGCCTGGGGGCCGCTGGCTCTTAGACCATATTCAATTGTTCACGTTTTCGATGCGATCGCTGCGTTCGACATAAAGCATTTGTCACCTGTCTAAACCTGCAGACATTATTTTGTCCTCATACGATATTATATTGCGGATAATCCCTTGTCAATACTTTAGGTAAGGTAAGGCTTTCAACCCAACCTTTCCACTCAACCTAACCTCATCACGGTTGAGAGCTCAGACCGCAGTCGATTCTATAACGAACATCCTTTTATTGACCATCGCAGACATATCAACCTATAAAGTTCATATAGATAAAGCAGCTGGTATTCAAATCTGATACCAACAGCTGTGAACTTTCGATTTAATATGAATATATTCTGTGTGACGATGACAACTAGAGATTTTCTTACATAATCAGATTTCACTATCTAAGACCTGACCGCAAGCCCATAAGTATCAAGTAGTATTATTAGATTGCCTCGGTGGGCAGTGGTGTGTGTTTCGACTGCTCGCTAATGTATCGGGAATTCTGGGTCGGAATTAAGGTTCGGAGTTTTGGTGTTTTCTATCATCATGAGTACCAATAGTATAACTCTTTCATGTTCTAGCGGCTAAGCGGCGGAAATTTGGTACAGGGACCTGACATAACAAATAAGCTATCTTTTATACCGGTAATAAGTTTACATGGGAAGCGAGAGCAGGGAAAAAAATCCGCTCGCAATCTAGTAGGTACCAATGTATTCCATAGAAGCTTATATTGACTCAGTATGGGCTTGATAGGATAGAATGTCCCAATGATTGACCGAGTGAGCGAAGCGAACGAGAGTTTCTGATTCGACAGTATGGACGATTTTGCTTTCGGCCTTATGTCTGTGTGTTAGTAGGTCAGTTCCGGTCTACTCTTCGCAGCAGTTCTAGTTAGTATTTAAGTACTACCCGTTCGCTCTAACTTTGCCGTTGGCGTAGAGGCGTATACCCGAATTGTTAATTAGACGAAGTAAATTGACAGTAGCTAATGTCACTTCGTCATAGAAAATAAGCAACATTGTATGAAGAAGTGACATTAGTTGCTGTCAATTTACTTCGTCTAATTGAAAATTCGACTTTACTATGGAGCCGAGCGGCAAAGTTAGAGCGAACGAGCAGTAGTTAGTTTCATTCAAATCAGTTTCAACCTATCCCAGTCAGCTGCTGGACGTTAGCCCTTCTCAATATCATTCTGAAAGTTGGTATAACTGTACCACGCTGACCCAGGAATTGGTACAGGGTTTTGCTTTGAGTTCTTTGCCATGATCGAACTTCTAAATTTACTGCATGGTTCCAACGCACTTTGTAAATATTGTGGTTATTATTATATGTAGAAAAGACCAGAATAAAATTTTAGTTGTACACCTTGTCAAAATCTATTTACAAAATTAAACACAATATATTGTACAAAGTGCGGCCATATTTCTAAAAAGCGATTTCTTCCAACCTTACGAATGGACAGAAAAGAAATAGATTTTATTACAGACTAGCGGACGTCACGCAGTTTCACCCGCGTAGTTCCCGTTCCCGTTGGAATACGGGAATAAAATATAGCCTATGTTCACCGCAAAGAGTGTAGCGAAAGAATTTTTCAATTCGGTCCAGTTGTTTCGGAGCCTATTCGTTACAAACAAACAAATAAACAAAAACAAATCTTTCCTCTTTATAATACACTCGAGAGCAATGAATCCGGGTCACTTAAAGAATCCTAAAAATCTCGGAAACTAAAAATGCTAGGTTAATGCAATAAATTGTATTTAATAGACAATGTAATACTCCTTAAATGAAGGTATTAAAACTTCTTAGTTATTGTAAAGTTATATCATAAAAAAATCAAATTTGAAAAAGGGCCACTTTCGAAGATGGAACTACGAAATTACAGCATTTGGTGTTGCTTTTGTTTGTAATCTGTCATTTATGTGGGTACATAAACCATGTTGATAGTGCTCTATATTCATTAATCAAGCAGAAATTATGTCGCTTACGCCTGAAGAATGCACCAGAATACTTACAATGCTGGAAACCGGCCGGAGTCAGCGCGATACAGCCAGGACTGTCGGTGTGTCGCTGTCAACAGTACAAAGAGTTCTCCGACGTTACGAAGAAACTGGTTCTAACCTACGCAGACCAGGAACGGGCAGAACCAGGTGTACCACAGCACGAGAAGACCGATACTTGGTGAACACCATGCTTCGAAATCGCTTTCTCACAGGAACTGAACTCACCAATCAGTTTCGACGCCTCGGAGGAAGTAACCCAAGTGCATGGACAGTAAGACGTCGGCTTGCTGAATCTAACTTAAAACCCCTTAGACCTGCAAACGGCCCTAAACTGGAGCGTGGGCATCGTATTTCGAGACTAAGGTATGCCCAGAGCCACGTAAATTGGAGTATTGAAGATTGGTCAAAAGTTATGTTCTCCGACGAATAAAATTTATGCTCTACAAGCACGATGGAAGACACAGAGTGTATCGAAGACCATGGGAAAGATTCAAGCAAGCATGCATCGAAGAAAAAGTAGCCTACGGTGGTGGGTCTGTACTTGTGTGGGCCGGAATTTCTTCTGAAAGTCGCACAGAGCTGGTGATCATAGAAAACGGCTCTTTAACTAGCGTAAGATATGTGGAAGAAATCCTCAATGATCACGTTGGTCCATTTATGGTCAATTTAGGTGAGGATGCTATATTTATGCATGACAATGCCCGACCTCATACAGGTAGGATTGTGAATGACTACCTTCAAGAGATGAACATTACTCGTATGGAGTGGCCAGCGCGCAGCCCGGATATCAACCCGATCGAGCATGCTTGGGACGAGCTAGGCAGATGCGTAAAACAACGAAACCCTCCCCCAATCACGCTTCGTGAGCTCAAAATTGCTCTCACAGAGGAATGGGAGAATATTCCCCAAAATCGTATAAGGAACTTGGTGTACAGCATGCCAAACCGCGTAAACGCAGTAATGGAAGCACGAGGAGGCAATACGAAGTATTAAAATTCAAGAAAATCGTAATAAAGTTCAAAAATTTCATGTTTCCTATTTTTGTTTAAGGAGAGATCAGCAGTTTTTTCTTTATGTAATTTTGTGTTAATAAAATGTATGGTGACTCATATTTTTTTTACTTTCATTTAAGGAGTATTACATTGTCTATTAAATACAATTTATTGCATTAACCTATCATTTTTAGTTTCCGAGATTTTTAACATTCTTTAAGTGACCCGGATTCATTGCTCTCGAGTGTATTAGTATAGATGGGTAGTTAGTAGAGTTTAGTAGGTCATAGTTAATTCGTAGACTTATCGAGGTATATTGCAGAGGCGTTTATATTTGTGTCCATGTATTAATATCCTCACCATCAATGTTATTTTCAATAAATATCGATGTATTTTCTTTGAAGTTTGAATTATAACTGTTTGTACCGTAAATTATGCCCAGTAGTAACCTCGCGGGATGCGCCGGCGCCGACGCTGATCTTATACAACAGTGCGTTGTTCGTTGCGTGTGATTTACGAGTTAATGTAAAATATTATTGTAGCAGTACGCTGTCCAGGTGGCTGGGTACTGAGAGAAATATATTCAAAGCTTTTAACTCAAAGTAAATTCCTTTATATTTTGAAATATTGATAGGTACATGGCATAATCACGGTTTTCCATTGAAGGTTGCCATAACTCTGAGATGTTCATATCGTGCAATATTTTCCTGGGCATATTTTAATACTAATGTTTTAAAGAGGAAAAATGATTGTTTGTTTGTTTGCATCGAATAAGTACTAACACCGAAACTAATGAAGCGATTTGAAATTTTTTTTTTGGGAAGCTACACTATCCCCGAGTGACATAGGCTATATTTTATTCCCATATTCCCACGGGAACCAAGTGGAACCGCGTGACGTCCGCTAGTTTCCATTAAATAAAGGCGAATTTAGGTGCCATTTTTTTTCTTTTTTATACTACTTAGGTGGCAGACAAGCTTACGGCCCACCGGAAGGTTGGTAACCGTAGCCTATAGACGTTTTTTGCAACACCAGAGGCGCTACACACGCGCTGCCGACCCGGGCGCAGGTTGTGACGACCCACAGTTGAAATTTTTCAAGCCGCCCGTAAGGCCTTCAACTTGGCTTAACGACTGTCATTTTACTGACAACCGGGACCAACGGCTTATCGTGCCTTCCGAAGCACGGAAACGCTCGTAAATAAATGTCACAAAGTGGTCCACGTGGTGGTCACCCATCCATATCCGGCCATAGTTAATGTTGCTTACTGCAGTGATCGTTTACAGAACACTGAGTCCGCGGGGCCACGAGCGCTTCAGATCTGCCCTTCAATCTGGAATATAGGCAACTTGAACAGCTCAGTTAGGAAATATGCAAGGCACTTCTCGGGTTGGGCGGTTGAGGTCAACCGAAAGTTACAGGGGGCATTCACATGATGTTCCCTCTTGGCATAATACATTAGATAGGCGAGGCGTGCCGCTCTATGATTATACGTAGGTACCTACCTACTATTTATTCTAGTACCTCTCTAGATATTAATATTATGCTATCGAAGTACCTATTTGAGCATTTTTGGAGAGATAACGCCATAATCATTCCAATTTCCGTAATCATTTGTCATTAGAATAAGCATGAGGTTATTTACGTACGAGTATAAAACTTTAATATAAAAAAGTCGCCTGTCCAATCCCAATTAGAGAGCTACTGTCATGTAATTAGTTTTTCAGCAAGTTTTTATAGTCGAAGCGTTCTTAATTATTTTATGATGACGATTAACATAACATTAATTGAGTGGTACAATTAATAAAGTAATCAAATATATAAACCTGGTCCTATAATTGCAGTGAAATCTAGAAAGTGACATTTATGTTGTAGTTCCGTAGTGTTGTAGGTAGCTAGGTTATCTATTACAATTTAATTCAACAAGACATCATGTTTCATCCGCGAAGGGGTAGAAAGAGGCATATTATAGGTAAATAAATTGTTTATTTCTCACCACAAACTAATATTACATGAATCTTACACATTAGATAAATTATGACTGCGTATACAATTGAGTTGTGGATCGCTGGTGTCTGTGGTAGGTAATAAAAACCTGAATTTTAGGTAAGGTACGCTTAATTTGTCCCACTTAATAGGTAGTGAACCTATTTCCTTGTTGTTGAAATGGATGGTGAGGTAACCAGCGCCATCCATTTTTTGATTTCATGAGCAGATAGTTAGCTATCTGCTCATGAAAATTTCGGGATGAATTGGATTTTAGAGTGGTGAAATTATCCTGTTGCCACACGGGAAGAGGCCTCCGAATATTTTTACAGGGTCATCAGCGGAATGTAGCTCTAGTGTTGCAAGTGTCTATTGATTTAAGCAATAGACTATGATTACTTTGACTGCCTCTGTGGCGCAGTCGGTAGCGATACCGCCTGCGGCGCTGGAGGTCGTAAGTTCGATTCCCACCGGAGACAAATATTTGTGTGACCCATAAATGTTTGTCTCAAGAGTCTGGGTGTTTCTGTGTATAATATGTATGTATTTAAAAGTATATAAGTACTAATATCCGTGGTCTGATACCCATAACACAAGCAGGTTATTCCTAGCTTATAACTTTGGGATCAGATAGCGTTGTGTGAAATGTCCGTGAATATTTATTTATTTATTTATTTATTTATTTATTTACTTGAATTCAGGCGGGCCCTATCTTAGATTGGTGACCATTTGACCAACAAACATACCCCCGCCTAAATTAGGTATAAAAATTACTTTTTTCAGTGACATATTACTTACAGCGCCATAATTTCCTCAAATCATGTGGGCTAGTTATATGAAAAGTCCCTGACCGTTATATTAACTGATTAACTTTTCTATTTTGTGGTGAAAACATACTATGCGAATACATATTACAGACATGTCAATTTTTACGACAACGTACATGCGAAAAGGAAATTAAAGCAAAAAGCTATTTACGTAATGTTTTGTTTGCATGTAGGTATGCCTGCCTTGTATGGCCCAGTGGCAGTGACACCTACTACCTCATGATGAGATTTTGGGTTTGAATTGAATAACATCATTACTTATCTATCCTAATTTAATTTAAGGGGCACATCCGCAAAATACACAAAAAGACATTTAGGATTTTGGAAATATTCAAGAACTTACTTCATGAAATGACACTAAAATTGAACCTTAAATTCGTAATAGATGAGACTACAATAACACCGTGCGCTTTTTACATATAAATAATTTACTTGCGAAAAAACCTCTGAAAATCATCGAAATTTACCTTTGACAATTTGATTATTTCTGCTATTTCGATGATTTAACTTTGTGAAATAACTTTGAGAGGTGTTTTTTTCTAATGTAAATAATTATTTTGTAAAAGCGCACGGTGTTATTGTAGTTCCATTTTAGTGTCATTTAATGAAGTGAGTTCTTGAATATTTCCAAAATCCTAAGTGCATTTTTTGCGGACTAGCCCCTGATTGTTTGTTTCTTTGTTGGCTCCGAAACAACAGAAAGAATTAAAAAATTCTTTCACTGTTGGGAAGCTACACTATGCCCGTTGAACATAGTCTATATTTTATTCCCGTATTCCCACGGGAACGAGAGTTATGCGGTTGAAACAGCGTGACGTCCGCTAGTCTATCATAAATTAATAATTAGCTAGAGCAGACTCGGCAAATTAATAAATTACAAACATGAAGTAGTGCGATTGAAGCAAGAGTTGGAAGTTTACGGGCAAAATTATGTAGGTAACATGGGGGGGCATGGCTAGAAAGATAAATTATTTAACTTCAAGTTCAGTTCTAGCTGTTCCCTGCGACTTCGTCCATTTAGAAGTCGTTTTTGCGTAAAATCATTACCCTCTATTTGCGTTATAGTCGGTTATAATGTAGCCTGTGCTAAGGGACTTAACCTATCTCTATACGAAATCCCTACTAATATTATAAATGCGAAAGTAACTCTGTCTGTTTGTCTGTCTGTCTGTCTGTTACGCTTTCACGCCTTAACGGCTAGAGCGATTGAGATGAAATTTGGTATAGGGATAGTTCGAGACGCTGGGAAGGACATAAGCTACCTTTAACCGACTGCGCAGAAGGAGGGTTATGATTTTACGCGATAAACCACTTCTACGCGGTCGAAGCCGCGGGAAACAGTTAGTTTCATATAAATCTCTTCAGCGGTTTAGACGTGAAAGCGTAACAGACAGACAGACAGAGTTACTTCCGCATTTATAATATTAGTAGGGATTAAAGTTCATATAATACCTAAATCCCAGTGTTCCTCGCGAATTCCCCGCCGTGAATGTAACCTTAATGCGGCAATGACTCCACACTTCTGTTTCGCATTGTTCGCTCGGCGCACTCTCGGAACAATGGCGGTGGCACTTCAGTTTTTAAGGAATTAACAGGACCCCCTCAAGTAGAGTGCTCTGAAGAGCTTCTAGCCCTTTATTCTGTATGAAGCAACGTAAGGATAATTTTAAGAGAATGTAAATGTCAATTTTTTTTGAGGATAGACGGTAAATTCATCATAGTTAATCTAAGTGAGGATTTTTTATAAATTTAAGGTGAGGTAAAGCCCTTGTGCGTTACTACGTAAAAAGGTTGTCAGGTTATCAGGATATACCATAGATTTAGAATTTTTCGCTACTTTCTAAATCTATGATCAATGCATCTTTTACTAATATTATAAATGCGAAAGTTTGTAAGTGTGGATGTTTGTTACTCTTTCACGCTCAAACGACTGAACCGATCGGACGGAAATTTGGTACACAGATACATTATAGTCTGGAATAACACATAGGCTTTTTATCCCGGGAATAAATTCCTAGGGGAAGAGCGAACGGGAACAAATTTTACGCGGGCGAAGCTGCGGGCATCAGCTAGTAACTATATAGCTACTACTATACATATAAATGCTTTCAGAGTCACAAATTATAGGGACGGCAACACGAGTAGGTATATTGTGTTACATACCTCCATAGGCCCGCATACTGAGCCTATTGCATGCGTATATGTACATTATGAAGATCTCGTAAACCCTGCATGTGGTACCAATGAAAATGAGCCTCAAAACAACATTGTTTTCCTACACACTAACTCTACTACAAACAAATGATACATATCTACCAGCATTAGTAACCAAACTCGTATTATCCTCAAAGATATCATCAACTTCACAGGAAATCGATACTACAACAACTTCCACACAAAATAAAATTCAAAATGAGGCCGTTATTTGGGGCGGATAATAGCCGAACAAATTCGGATACTGGTTTCGTATAAAATCAAATATCTATACGGATACCTATAGACGCTTGGGGACGATGTTAGTACCTCGGGAAAGATTGAAAATGCCACGAAATCACACAAGCGATCAAATAAGATCTCTGAAATTTTCATTCGAAAACAGTTTTGTTGCCTACGTGAAACTATGTATTAACATGACGTTGAGAAAAGGAAAGGCCAAGTTATGCTGGTCACTTTTAGAGCAGGTAGCCACATAAGAAATTCATTTTACCAGCTATAACGGAGCACCTGCCGCAATACATAAATATATTAGGGAAGAGGGAGAACTTGCTTTTGCCCGCGGTTCCGTATACTTTTTTTTATCTCAAATCCTAATTTAAGTTTCGAAATACTAACCTCCTCGTCTCTACTGAAACAACAAACGACTTCGTACGCGTGAAAATTATGATATAATGCCAATTTGATGCTCTCTGCTTAGCCCCTAGGATATGTAGCGTGATAATATATAATCTATTTGAAGACCCTACCCCTAGTTAACGTTTGTGAAAAATTTGTATCAAATCTATTAAGTACTTTTCGAGATCCTTCCGGACAAAGCAAAGCAAACAGACAAACCGACAAACACACAAAAAAATATCTAACTATATTTTCGGTTTCGGTATCTTATGTTAAACACCCAACATTTTCCATGTACAGTTTTGACTTATCTATCATTTTATTATATGTAAGTATAAGTATAGATTAGAGTACCTACTTATCTAAAACATACATTAAGGCATAATATGCAATATATTTTCTAAAGTATTGTCACCATAGAGAATGCCTTAAATCTTCAAAGAGTGAACGAGGGTAATAAACACCACAGAATTGTTCCCGAGGTTCAATGACACGGAATCCGGAGATTTCGTTTGAGATCTGGCGCGATATTGAATCTATTTGTCACCAAATCGTCGTTGTAAGGGTTTTACCTATGCGACATTAACAGATGGCGGGATCGGTCGTAGCATGGTCGTCAGATGATCTTCCTTAAATAAAAACGGCTTACGGCTTACAAACGATGCGTGAAAATTCATGTAGTTCTAATACATACATACATACCTACATATGGTCACGCCTTTATCCCCGATGGGGTAGGCAGAGGCATATTATATGCCCACATTTCACCTTTGTATAATTTGTCCCACGTAATAGGTGGTGAGCCGTATTGCCGTGTTTAAATGGACAGGCGCAGGTTGGGACTGCCTGCTGTTGAAATAAAGCCTTCAACTTAGCTTAATGACTGCCATTTTACTGGCATCCGGGACCAACGGCTTAACGTGCCTTCCGAAGCACGGAAACGCTCAAATAAATGTCACAAAGTGATCACATGGATGGTCACCCATCCATGGACCGGCCATAGTGAAAGTTGCTTACTGCAGTGATCGTTTACAGAACACTGAGTCCGCGGGGCCACGAGCGCTTCAATGTAGTTCTGATGACAATACAATAATATGGTACTGTCGAACTGATCTGATGATGGAGCCGGAAGATATGCACTGGAACTTTATGATGGAATATCGTATTATATCTGTTTTTGGATTCGTCAGAAAAGTCTTGTAATGAACTTTGACCACCGCTTAGGTTTCAAGGTTATAACAAAACTTTTTTTAATTGACTTGTAAAACCATGCAATCAAATCTCAGGTAACTAATTTAACCATCTTCCAAGGACCGTAGCGTCATGAAAATTGGCATATGTTTGTAGTTCTGATAACAATACAATATTTAATATGGTACTGTCAAACTGATCTGATGATGGAATCGTAAGATATGAACTGTAACTTCATGATTGAACATCGCATCATAGCTGTGTTTGGATTTGTTAGAAAAGTCTTGTAATGAACTTTGACCACGATTAGGTTTTAAGGTTATAACAAACCTATTTTATATTTCGAAGTTAGTATTGAATGTATTATTTTCTAGCATCGGAAATCGGAACTTTAAGGACCTACCTATTAACTATCTAATAGAGATCCGTAACGGTAATAGGTTTGCTCCTATTACGCGGGCGTCATGAAAAACTGGCAAAAGTGGGTGTTGAAAATGCGTAGGCGTGATTAACTACTTTACTTTTCAAGTATGTTATGCATTTCAATTAAAGTTTATCATCGTTAATACATTTCCCAAATTTAAAATTATATTAACAATAGATATATTAAAGCGTGACAGTGTAAATTAATAATTTAAAAACACGAGAAAAACACGCTTTTATAAATGTGACCTTATCATTAAACTGACAAGAAATCATGCAGTTTCCGCCAGGAAAGTCTTTCCTGTTCCAGCGCCCTACACTTTTACAATCAAATATTATAATTAACAGCACATAGTTTACACTTCAGCTCCGAAATAGAGGCAACTTGAACGATCCATAATTTATTTTTGGTTTTACGTGCATTTATAAAAGCGTGTATTTCTAGGGTTTTTCAAACCATTTATTTATCAATACTCCAGACCACAGTTCAATTTACTATTTTTCAATAAAAGTTGTGTACCTACTTTTGTTAAAAAATATTATAAGAACAGCGCTAGAAAATAATATAATCGGTTTTAAGCGTGGTCACGTCTCTACCATTTAGCGCCCCGTCCAATATAGGAGGCATGTCAATAAAAATAATAAGGAAGTATATTTGAGTACTCTGGGCTTGTACGTGGGCCGTATTCATTAATTTATCTTTTGGTAGTCAGAGCCATAGACTTATAACACCGTTATAATTCTATGGTCAGAGCCTCAGAGGGCCTAATTTTGATAAAACTTTTGTCTTGTTGTACATTGCATTGCTCGTCTATATAAATAGATGCCGTATAATAGAAATATAATGAGTTTTTGACGTTTTGGTTATTACTGCTATTATGAACTGGTATACATACTGATTGAAGGCCATTGACAAAACTGACTTTAGAAGATACACACGGCAGGAGCTTCAATGAAAAAAATAAAGTTGGTGCTTTTTTTTAACGTGGGGGAAAATCCTTATGGATGCTATTCCTCCTCCTACCGACTAAAAAACCTCACGTAACGCCCATCAGCCTATGGTTGGGAGCTCCGGGTAAGCCCTCGGAAGGATGTCCCAGGACAACATTACGAAAGCTGACTCTGGGCTCATAATAAGTCTTGAGTGGCAACTTTGAATGCTAATCAAGGTTTTGATGGGTTGACCATTGAGATGTTTAGGTTAGAGAGAGACTTGCCCTTCGAGGAATAAAAAGCATGATTATATCACCTGCTTCCACTCCGACCAACTAAACGAATAAACTCAAACGGATAATGTGTTACTTTTTTATACCACTAAGGTGGCAGATGGCAGAGAATTTTACCGCCCACATCTGATGGAGAGTGGTCACCGCAGCCTAACGTTTGCAACAATAGATGCCCTTATACAGGCGACGCTAACCCATGCGAAGGTTGTCACGATCCTCTGTTGAACATTTTCAAGTCGCCCATAAGGCCTTCAACTAAATCAACTACAACGCCCGCAGATGAAATATCACAAAGTGGCACGCGCTGGTCACCCATCTAAGGACCAGCAAAATTGAAAGCTGCTTTGCAGTGATTGTATACAGAACACTAAGTTTGCTGGGCTACGAGCGCTTCAAAGTGCTTCTTTCTTATCTATATTTTGTGCTAATCTAAATTTTAAATATGGAAAAAGAATTGGTTTCGAGCGGAATTCGAACCTGTATCTTTTCTACGCAAGCTTTAAAGCTGCCGTGGCCTTGACTCAATGGCTGTTAATTTTTTTTTTTTTTTTTTTTAAATTTATTTATTTACATAATAAAAAAAAAATATAATTAATAGGTATATATGCAAACCATAAGCCACCAGGGCTTGTGCGGTATGCCATACTATGCTAAAGCAATTTCATTACATATTCATTAATTCATTAAATTACATTACAATAAACATTCAATTAAACAAAAATAACAATACATTTAAATTATTGATAAAGTTATAATAAATAAGGTATTCAAACATTTTAGATAATAATGAATAACGTTGCGAGCGAATTGCATCTATATCTACATACATACATACATACATATACTCACGCCTTTATCCCCGAAGGGGTAGGCAGAGGCCTATACCGGCCCACATTTCACCGTGTACAATTCGGTCCCACGTAACAGGTGGTGAGCCCATCGCCGTGTTGAAGTGGACCGCCGACGTCAGAGCCTCGTCCGTTGTTCAGCAGGTGCACGAGCTTGCACGTGAGGTTGACTTGGGCCCGGAGGTGTTGGTAGGGCCCCACTACACCCTATGCATCTATACCTATTCATTCATAAATCGAATGAATATAGATGCAATTCTATACATTGGTGCCGTGTAACTTTCTAAAAAAGTACCTACCGGTAGTTTTTTTTTTTTATACTTTTTTGTAAAGGGATTTTTGTACAAAAAAGACGATGTTATTTTTAAACTATCGCGGTTTTCTACACTCATACTTATAGAATTCGGGACTTCACGCGAAACACATTTACTTACATTTTCACACCGACGCGACGTTTCGAGCACGTTGCAGCGCCCATAGATTTAGAATGTACAAGATGAACAGTGTCAAACTGAAGACGAGACCAAAAATGAAAGATCTATGTGTGAGTTAAATAGTGTTGTTGAATGGTCACACCTATGTTATCGATAAAAGTATCTGTATAAATGGATGGAATGGAAATGAAACTTCTAACCACACAAAGTGCTTAGAAGTTTCATCTCCAACTTCTTGTTTTGGGGAATAAATTGTTAATTTGAATGTAATCGACTATGAAAAAGTAAAAATGGGATTATATGGGGTAACTCGTAATATTTGAAATTCTGTAGTGATCTTACGATTTTAACAGGTAATTTATGGCATCGTTCATTGCATTGTTGCCGTGCATATATATTTTGCCAATTGAATTTGAAATTTTACTGAAAATCCAACTCTTATCGTAATACTAAACCTAGAAACTCATTTATTATTGAACCCTAGTAACAATAAAAGATATTACTCGTAGATTTTTTTAAATTATATTAACCTCGCCAAATTGACGTCTCCACTGATGGAAACTAATGGAATCATCTAGCGAATGGGGGTATGCTTACAGCACACAAGACTTCTGACAGTAGTCCTCAAGTTGGCGGCCCTATGATGTGCCTCTTCACGCTCCGCTTGTAGAACCCGGGATTATAAAATGAGGGAAACACATGTGCGGGCAGGTCGTTCCAGGATTTCGTAGCTCGACAGAGGAACGATCTTTTGAAACGCTCAGTTCTGGCGAAGATTCTCTCCGCTATATATGAGTGGCACCTCTGCCCGACGTGTTGTTCGGAATCGGAAAGGAGATGGTGGGATCAGGTTGAAGAGCTCTTCAGAACATTCGCCGTGATACATTCAGTAGAAGGCAGCCAAGGACGCTATGGTTCTTTGCTGCGCTAACGGCTCGAGGCTTACCGTCATCTTAGGACAACCTATAATTGAAATCGGATAACACGTCTCTGCATAGCGCCAAGCGCGTCCAGTAAGTACCTCGCACAATCATCCCAAAGGTGAGAACAGTATTCGACGCAGAGGCTAATCTGCACCTTGCACAGCGAACATCCCGGTGTGGCGTGGAGTACCTTAAGTGAAGTAAAATTATAAAAATTCAACTCAAAATGGTTCACAAATTTTGGAAATATTATATTAAAATAGGCACAAAACCCTAAATAACACAGTTCGAGTAAAAATCAACCATATTTATAATAAATTAAATCCAGATAAGTTTGTTTGTAGCAATGCCACTATAATGTACTATCGACATCCTTATCGATAAATACCCATGACTATTTTACTGTAAACAGCCCTTTTTATTTCTGCCTTATATTATCCTCCGAAAATGCATTTACACATTAAATATTGTAGTTATGTAAGAAGGAAAATGCATAATCTACGTTATGAGTTGGACTTTCAGTGAAATTTCACATCCAATTTGACAAAATATGTACGGCAATAATGGAATGAATGAAGTCACAAATGACCTGTTAAACGAGTCTTTCTTCGTATAATTGCGTTTTATAATATCCTATTCACACACTAAACACGACACTATTGTTGAAAATATAAAATTTTCTATTTTAATCGTATGATCACTACAGATTATTAGATATTATAAATAACATAGAGCCGCCATAGGATCCCACCGGGCTCAGCGATTCAAAATACTGACATATGAGTACACAACTTGCTTTCTCTTTTCCTCTCGAGCATAGTGCTATGGATAATGAGGTCTCGCTCGCACGCTTTGTATATCTATTGAGAGTAGCGAAAAATTCTAAATCTATGGCAGCGCCCGTGGTCGCTGACTTGATGTGTTTCGCATGAAGTCCCGAATTCTATAAGTATGAAAAAAGACGATGACAATCCCATCGTACTTATTCTAAAACCAAATTCTACATATATCAAGAAAATAAATCTAATTAATCTTAAATGTATACAACATACTAGCTGCTTGCGAATTAGGTTTAGCTAGAATGCTATTAAATGTGCCCATGTTACAATAGTCCAACTTAAATTCTATTCTCATTTATTTTGTTCTCTTTTATCTGCGTTGCGAACACATTCCATTAATATGTGTTGCACATCGTCAACTTTGTCACAGATCTCACAATTAGGCGAGTTAGTTTTATTCATTAAGAATGCAAATTTAGTACCGGTAGATGCAGGGCCGTCTTAACCGGGGGTTCAAAGGCGCGGCCGCACCCGGGCGCCGAGCCCGAGGGGGCGCAGGCCGAGCTCTAAACATTTCGATATTTCCTTACCTAATTAAACTTTAACTCATAAGTACAATATTAACGCCATTCCCCCGTTTCGTAAACTAACGTCAAATAAACACCTACATGCATAAAAATATAGGCATCACCCATATTAAATTAGCATTGTATTATTTTCACTTTTGCCTTTCGGCACGTGTCATACCGCGCACGATATGCAAGGTAAGATAGCTCTTATTTCGATACACATAACAATTAAATTTATTTAACACTAGCGGACGTCACGCGGTTTCACCCGCGTAGTTCCCGTTTCCGTGGGAATACGGGAATTTAAAAAAAAAAGTAGCCTATGTTCACTGCAAAGAGTGTAGCTTCCCAACAGTGAAAGAATTTTCAAATCGGTCCAGTAGTTCCGGAACCTATTCGATGCAAACGAACAAACAAACAGTCAAATCTTTCCTCTTTATTATATTAATATAGACGCACACGGCAATATCTCCATTCCAAAGACATTTGATGCGCCCTTTGACATAGGCGCCTGGCGCCCGCACTTTAAGCGAAATGGCCTCTATTATTAGGTGTTTAGGGTGTAAATTGTAATTCTTGCCACTTTAATGGTGAAATTTCCAAAAATCCTTTCTTAGTGGATCCCTAGACCATACAAGGAACCTATTTGCCAAATTTGGACTTTCTAGTCCCAGCGGTTTGGGATGTGCGTTGATTATCAGTCAGTCAGGACATCCTCCTCGGAAGGATACGTGTAGTATACCTGTAGGCTGGATCCCGCAGGTGGCCCCATCCGAGGTCCGTGGAAGCACAGAGCCTCGGATTTGTGAAGGGCGATCTCGAGACCCAGCCGCCGAATCCGACCCACGACCTGAGTAACCCCTGCCGTGGCCTTAAGTGCTGCGTCACGGTGCGTTGCTCCCCGCGCCGTAACGAGGGTGTCGTCGGCGTAACACGTTACGCCGACCCCTCTGAGCAACGGACCACGCAGCACCCAGTCGTAACCGATGTTCCACAGGAGCGGTCCTAACACCGATCCCTGTGGAACACCGCACGATTCATCTCGCCGACCCGGCCCTAGCCAGCTCGGGTAAGTTATGGCTCTCTCGGAGAGATAAGCCCCGACAATAAGACGGAGGTAGGGAGGCACTCCGTGATAGATAAGCGCCTCCCTGACGCAGCTCCAGGGCAAGGTGTTGAATGCGTTGGCGATGTCGAGAGACACCGCCACCACCACCTCACCCTGTGAGACTGCTTCCTCCGTTAGGCCTCTAATGCGCATGATCGCGTCCACGGTGGAGCGTCCACTCTGGAAGTCAAACTGGCTATCTGCCAGATCAGGCCCCACGCGTGTGAGGTGCCCGACGAGGCGTTGTGCAATAATGCGCTCAAAGAGCTTGCACACCTCGTCGAGCAACACGATCGGCCGGCACCCTGATGGGGAATTTGCCGGCCGCCCCGCCTTTCGAATCAAGACCAGTTTCCCTGTCTTCCAGACCTTGGGAAACTGGCCTTTTTCGAGGCATGCGCTATAAAGACCTAAACCCGTTGTGACCTTAATGTAGCCAAAGCGCATTCTTAATGCCTTAATTATCGAGTAGTTGGACATCACAATTAATGTTAACGCAGGTGGAGCAGTAGACAGATCTTAGAGAAAAAGATGTGAAACATCAAAAAAAAATTGCGGTTTTTGGTTGACCGGGGGCGGGGGGCGCAGTCTGAGCTTCGCACCCTGGCGCTATATAGCCTTAAGACGGCCCTGGGTAGATGGCGCCTACGTCGCCCCAAGACGTATATTAGGTGGAAAATTTGGTT
The DNA here is from genome assembly GCA_933228765.1 of Miltochrista miniata. Lineage (NCBI taxonomy): Eukaryota > Metazoa > Arthropoda > Insecta > Lepidoptera > Erebidae > Miltochrista > Miltochrista miniata. The sequence continues at coordinate 9,436,763 of OW121751.1, read as the reverse complement.
GGTTCCGAGTAGCTTTCGGTGGCTAAATGGTTAAGCATCTTGCACGGAATGCGAGAAGATGCAGGTTCGAATCCTGCTCGAAACCAATTCTTTTTCCATATTTAAAATTAATGATCAGTTAGCATACTAATTGCTTTTCAAAAATAATCTTAATTGTTCTAATCTATATCACAATTCTAAAACTTTGAAAAAGATCCGACTTGATTCTATTTACTTTCACCCGATGTTATTTAAATCCCGCCATTAAAATGTAAAACAAATAAAGTGTCTGGGTTTGATTAGACAATGTTGACATTCAAGGTTCGACCGTCGTCGTTAAAACAGTAGTAAAGTCGGTGAAGACACGGAGTAGGGGTCTTTTAAAGGTTATAAGGGATCGTCGTGACCTTGTGTACAGAACATGCCTGACTAAGATTTTAGTTTCGAATGTCAAGTGTAGATTTCCAACAGTGAAAGAATTTTTCAAATCGGTCCAGTAGTTCCGGAGCCTATTCGTTACAAACAAAAAAACAAATCTTTCCTCTTTATAATATAAGTATAGATAGTATAGATTATTTATTTTTGCGTTAATTTCTTTTTCACCCCAATATGCATACAAATATTTAGCGGTTACTAATGTAGGTACCTATATATTTAAGACTAGCTGCTGCCCGCGACTTCGTACGCGTGAAAATTATGTTATAATGCAAATTTGATGCTCTCTTCTTAGCCCCTGGGACATGTAGCCTGATAATACTTAGCCTATTTGAAGACCCTAGTTAATATTTGTGCAAAATTTTAATCAAATTCTTTTTACTTTTCGAGATCCTTCCGGACAAAGCAAAGCAAACAGACAAACAGACAAAAATTTTTTTCACTATATTTTCGGCTTCGTTCACTTATGTTGAACACCCAGCGAGTATTTTTTTTTAATATTTTCAATGTACAGTTTTGACTTTTCTATCATTTCATTATAATACTAGCTGATGCCCGCAGCTTCGCCCGCGAAAAATTTGTTCCCGTGGGAACTTATTCCCGGGATAAAAAGTAGCCTATGTGTTATTCCAGACTATAATCTATCCTTGTACCAATTTTCAGAAAGATCTGTTCAGCCGTTCGAGCATGAAAGAGTAACAAACATCCACACTCACAAACTTTCACATCTATCTTATATCTTATCTTCTATACATATAATAAAATGATAGAAGAGTCAAAACTGTACATTGAAAATATTAAAAAAAAAATACTCACTGGGTGTTCAATATAAGATACCGAAGCCGAAAATATAGTTAGAAAATTTTTTGTCTGTTTGTCTGTTTGTCTGTTTGCTTTGCTTTGTCCGGAAGGATCTCAAAAAGTACTCAACAGATTTGGTTCAAATTTTGCACAAATATTACTTAGAGGTGGGGTCTTCAAATAGGCTATATATTATCACGCTACATATCCTAGGGGCTAAGCAGAGAGCATAGAAATATGTAAGATGGTGGATTGATTTAACCAAAACGTAGCAGGAATATTAGTAAGAGATAGGTTTTACACACAGGCTACATATTATTACGCTACTTAGCCTAGAGGATTGGCAGAACAGAATTCAGATCCAAACCAAATTGGCATCATAACATAATTTTCACGCGTACGAAGTCGTGGGCAACAGCTAGTACGTATAATAAAATGATAGAAAAGTCAAAACTGTACATTGGAAATATTAAAAAAAAAATACTCGCTGGGTGTTCAACATAAGATACCGAAGTCGAAAATATAGTTAGAATTTTTTTGTCTGTTTGTCTGTTTGCTTTGCTTTGTCCGGAAGGATCTCGAAAAGTACTGAATGGATTTGGTTCAAATTTTGTACAAATATTAGCTAGGGGTAGGGTCTTAATAGGCTATATATTATCACGCTACATATCCTAGGGGCTAAGCAGAGAGCAATCAAATTGGCATTATAACATAATTTTCACACGTACGAAGTCGCGGGCAACAGCTAGTTTATAATATTAGTAAGAAGTAAGATGTATAGATTTATTTGCAAACACAATATGTTGCATGCAGGTGATTGGTGCCCATAAACTACAAACTCGTTACTAAACTGTCAAAATTGTATGTGTTCTTGACATTCTCAATTCAGAAACTGTCAAATAATAATATCGGTCATCATGAAAGTTGTAGCAAATACTTAGGTACAAGGACCAACTCAAGTCTTTCGAATATAATATCTCACTTCCATACAGGACATAAGCTTAATCAAAGTGCCCTCTTAACTGTACCGGTATTTTTTTTAAAGCTGATCGCAAAACGCTCCACCATAGGCTGTTGGGCGTTACGTGAGGTTTTTTAGTCTGTAGGCGTCCGGCATAGCATCCATGAGGATTTTACCTCACGTTAAAAAAAAAGTATAAAATGCTCCAATTACAATTAAGAAAGTTGGGGTCCAGGTGTTTGTAAGAATCTCCTTTGACTACATTCACGTATCTAACAAAATTGAATACAAAAGGAATATAATATGTTCTACTAAGGTGGAAGAAAGCTTACGACCCACCTCATGGTTGGTTACCGTAGCCTATGAAAGAAAGAAAGAAAGAAGGAAAGAAAGAAAGAAAGAAAGAAAGAAAAATAGTTTATTCCGCTACTCAAACAACTAAACAACAATAATATACATCCTTAAATCTAAAAAACACAATTTCATTACCGCACACTGTGGAATAACGGCCGCCTCTCAGCTTAATGCTGTCTGCATGTGATTCATGCAGCCAGCGCTGGTTTTCAGAGGCGGCCGGAATGACGCCAAGATGAGCAACACCAACCAGAGGCACCAGTGGCGAGGGCTGGTTATTTTCAAAAGGGAAGCTAGTAGCGCTCGTGGCCCCGCGCACTCAGTGTTCTGTAAACGATCACTGCAGTAAGCAACTTTCACTATGGCCGGTCCATGGATGGGTGACCATACATGTGATCACTTTGTGACATTTATTTGAGCGTTTCCGTGCTTTGGAAGGCACGTTAAGCCGTTGGTCCCGGTTGCCAGTAAAATGGCAGTCGTTAAACCAAGTTAAAGGCTTTATTTCAACAGCAGGCATCACAACCTGCGCCTGTCCATTTAAACACGGCAATACGGCTCACAACGTATTACGTGGGACAAATTATAAAAAGGTGAAATGTGGGCATATAATATGCCTCTGCCTACCCCTTCGGGTATACCTGAACCGGAAGCTAGTAAAAAAATCTTACCTAGGTACATGTAGATGTCCAGAAAACACGGGGTTATGCATTGAAGAACATTGTTCCAAATGTGACTCCAATACAGCATCATACGCACTTAAATATTGCAATATTTCAATATAATTACCGCAGTTATTCGACCCGGAGCTCTCATCGTGGCCGCGAAACGCTAATTCCTGTTTACCTAACAAAACTACAGTATCTATGAAACGTCTTAATAGATGACGATTGCGATCAACCTTCCTATTGTGTACTTCAAAATTATTATTCATAAATGTCTCAATTCTGCTATTGCCAAAGTCATGAAAGCTTAAACAACTACGAATGTGTTTTTCAGTCAGAACATGTTTTTTCGTCGAATTTCCTATATTATTGATGTCCGTAAACCCTGTACGACTCCAAACGCTACTAGAATCGGAAAATAATTAACATTGGAAACAGTAAAGTTTATTGAGTTTACAAGAACCTGTCATCCAAGTATATTTATCATAAAACGAACTATGAAAATGTTTATAGGAGCAGTCTTTTCTTTTATAATCTACAGTCACAATTGGGCGAGAAGGGCCTAAACGAATTACATATTTTTTATTCTCAAAACTTAATTTAGTAAAAGATGTTTCCTCAGATAACAAAAAATCTGTTAAACAACAATCTATATGTATTAACGCCGCCATTACGCATACGAACAAACTAGATTCTTAGTAGGTATTAAAACCAAGCAAAATGTAAACTATACGTAATTACTTATCTATTTACAGCTTATATACTTATACAGTACTGCACGCACTATTCCACTCACCAATACACCATGCTATTTATCACTAACTAATTATAATTAACCAATAAACAGCAAAAAAACGACCAACAAACTAATTATTCAATAATTCTGGGAGTGCACTGCTGCATTGTTTAGAGAAAATATAAAGTAGTAAATAAAAGTTCAAAATATTCGAAAGCGGCGCTAGTGTGCATAAAGAATGTTCGACGAGCGTACTTAATTCATTAGTTTTATTTAGTTATTGAAAATTCCAAATGACTGCGTCGTAAATATCATTATATAATTATGTTGTATGAAAATACGTATAATTAGACTCTATGAGTGATTTTATTTCGTCAACAGTAAATTTTAGTACGTTTATTGACTTTACTTTATTATTGACGATTTTTCTCCGTCTCGTATTAAGCTATTTCCGAGTGGATTTAGAACGAGGCCCGATCGCTGGCCGAACGATGGAGATTCGCAAGTATAATCTTTCGAAACACTCGGAACGTAGAGAGAGAAACCGACATTTGCGTATTATTAACGAAAGGGACGCAAATATTCAGCAATCCGGCTTATTTCTCATATTCCATGATTGTGTTTTTGGAGTTCACTGAACTTTGACTGAACTGAGCGATGCACAATATTGCACATTGCTATGTATTTTGCAGCAGGGGTTTTTCGTTGAGAAGAAAATTTTATCATCTTATCTTCTGACCGAGATTTAGTAATGATGTAACTTCACCTTGCTGTCAGTTCTGAAGGGGAAGCCAGCGGGAATCGGCTTCTATGGAGCCTACGCCACTGAGAGGCACTATAATCGCGCTGCCGACCCATGCGGAGGTTGTGACGACCCAACGCTGAAATTTTTAAAGCTGCCGTGGTCTTGACTTTACTATTGTAACTTTACTGACAACCGGAACCCACGACTTAACGTGCCTTCCGAAGCACGATAACGCTAAGAATGTTTAAAGTGTACTTTTTGTAAACAGTAAATAAAAAAAAGATGTGTTGCACTCGGGGACTGCCACAGTAAAGCTATTTGCATAGCAATTTTTATCAACTTATGCTATTACAATTATTGCAACAAAGGCATATTTTTAGGCCTATGTTCAACAAAGTAAAGTAAGTACTTTATTTACCTCACCCGCCTCACCCCACCCCACCCCACATCACCCCACCTCAATCCACCCCACCCAGCGCAACCCCACCTCACCTCACCTCACCTCACCCCACCTAACGCCTAAGAATTTTCTATTGAAAACTCGATTATTATCGGCAATCAATGTTTAAACTAGTGTCATAAATACATGCCACATTTCAATCGGTACATTGTGTAACTCTACAACTGCACTGGCACCCCTCTTGACCTATATTTCCTGGACGCAAGCTTCCGTCGGATAAGCCGTATGTACACGGCGATTTCCATCTTGCATTAGCATTGCATACCATTGACATCCTCATCCTCATAAAGGTGTAGAAAGCGCTTCTTATTTTAGTTTTTAAATCTATTTTCCACACATCTATACTAATATTATAAAGAGGAAAGATTTGTTTTTTTGTTTGTTTGTAACGAATAGGCTCCGGAACTACTGGACCGATTTGAAAAATTCTTTCACTGTTGGAAAGCTACACTCTTTGCGGTGAACATAGGCAATATTTTATTCCCGTATTCCTACGGGAACGGGAACTACGCGGGTGAAACCGCGTGACGTCCGCTAGTTCCTTTATAAGTAAATGAACTAGGTAACTGAAAAAGAGGCAACTAGGAGGTTCTCCGTTTCTCACTCGTTTTTAGGCTTCTGTACCCAAAGGGTAAAACGGAACCCTATTCTTCGACTTCCCTAGACTTCGCCGTCTGTCTGTCTTTCCCGAGGCTATATCTCAGGAGCCGTGAAAGCTAGAGAGCTGAAACTTTCACAGATTATGTATTTTACCCATACAACAAACGTGAATTTTTGCCGTTTATTGATACAGAACCCTCTATGTGTGAGTCCGACTCGCACTTGGCCGGTTTATGCTACCTTGTCCATTTTTGATGCGCTCTAGTAGTTATCCTCCTATCTTCAATAACTTTTTTGCAAATATTTTCTGCCTCAAAATACATCATTATGAGCCTTTTAGGAGGCGAAAGTTCAAGGAGACATAATGTAAATGACGTACATGATGTTCCATAAATTGATTGGCTTAACGTTAAGCATCTTCCGCTCTTAAGTTCGCTTACATAATAATAAAAGCTTTTATTCAATTTAATAAAACAGTATTACGCGGCGCTCTTTTGCGTCCATGTTGTCGCATTCCACATCGTCTACGCTGAATGATTATTTTCTTCATCACTGGGCATATTATAGATGTATCTTAGATATACGCTATACCTTTATCGTTCATATCAACTTTATAGCAATTGATTTAAATCCTTACTAATATCACAGGGCGAAAACTCTAGCTTGAATGTGTGCGTGTGATCAATAAATGTATAAGCAAATTGCACGTCAACACGACCGCCAACTCTATTGACAGCTGTGGTGCGACAGGGAGTTGCCGATCTGTATGTAAAGTCGAATTTTTAATTAGACGAAGTAAAGTGACAGCAACTAATGTCACTTCTTCATACAATGTTGCTGAATTTCTATGAAGAAGTGACATTAGTTGCTGTCACTTTACTTCGTCTAATTAAAAATTCGACTTTAATAGATACTATTATATTATATTTGCTAATATTATAAACGTAAAAGTTTGTAAGTTAACTCTGAATCAAATGTTAGATAGGGCACACTGTCTTAGGTTCAATAAGTAATGAACTGAAGACTGACTTTCTTTCCCAGGAGGTAGGCTTACACTTCACCGTTTGTATTTAGCACATCGTAATAGGTGTTTCTATTGCAGATTCCGTATAAATATAACTTGAAACGGATAGAGCCAGGTTGTCTACCTACTGTTGAAAAATTTCAAGTCGCCTAAGGCCTTCCACTTGGCTTGACGACTTATTTTTTATACCGCTACGGTGGTAGACCAGCATAAGGCCAACCAAATGTACTGGTGGTTATTTGGTGGTGGTGATTCTGATTCTGATTCTGGTCAGCGTGGAATATGGATTTATGGATGCCTGGAACACCAAATGCACACACTCGCGCTGCCGACCCCGTTAAAACTTTATAAGACCCCTTTTTAAGAATCCCATAAGACTTCCGCACATGCCATTGTACAGGCGCAGGCGGTAGAACAAGGAGGCAAAGTCTCTCCCGTCGCGAAGAGAATCCTCACCACCATCAAAAACTACCATGTCATTGTTAGCTACGGCTTAACGTTTTTAAAGTACGAAAACCCGTACACTACTTACATAACTTTTCCATTACTATGTGCAATATCCAGTAGATCTATTTTCTGTTACTAACAGTCAACGGAAATGCATTCAGCGCTTGCCAAATTGCACAATTTGGACACCACTGAAATTTAAAGCGCTATAATAGCTTGAAAGCGGTTTATATAAGTATTCTTACAGTAGCTGAAACTGAAACTGCGACTCCGCCCTCGTACATTAACCTATTCCAGCCAAATTGTAATCCAGTAATGTATTGGGCAGAGATGCTGAAGAAGAAATATAATAAAAATTGACTTATATATTATATTATACTAGCTGATGCTCGCGGCTTCGCCCGCGTGGAATTTGGTTCCCCCGTTCCCGCTTCCCATGGGAACATATTTCCGGGATGAAATGTAGCCTATGTGTTATTCCAGACTATAAGCGGTCTCTGTACTCTGTACCAAATTTCAGCCCAATCCATACAGCCGTTAGAGCGTGATTGAGTAACAAACATCCAAACATCTTCACAAACTTTCACATTTATAATATTAGTAGGATTAGTAGGATATAGTAGGAAGTAGGATACAAATATATTATGTACAAAATGGATCTGCGAAATGTATGTGCGCGCATAACTTTAGAACGACTGGACCGATTTTGTTAATTCTTTATTTGTTGTGTTGGTTATATAGTCAGGGCAAGGTTTGTTTTTATCCAAAAAAAATATTAAGCAAAAAAAAATATTGATATGGCGGAACAAATTTCCCTGAGTCAGTCAGTGAGGTCAAAAGTTACCTGTTTGGTCGTCGTCAGCGTGTACGGTACGATGAATCTTTCTCCTCTTGGTGTAATACATCTGGCGGCGTACCTCAGGGTGGCGTTCTTTCTCCGTTACTATTTTCAATATTTATCAATTCAATTTCCAAATCATTACTTTCATTCTACCACCTTTATGCAGATGACCTTCAAATATACATACAAGCTCCTGTTCATGAGCTTAGTGAGGCTATATTTATTATTAATAGTGACTTAGCACAGATCTGCTCATGGAGTAAGCAATATGGACTTAATGTGAATCCATCTAAAACACAGGTCACTGTTGTTGGCAGTCAACGGATGGTTTCGCAAATAGATTGGACGCAACTTCCTAACATCATATTTAACAATATTACACTACCAATAAGTACCAGTGTAAAAAATCTTGGCGTGTTGATTGATAGTACATTATCATGGGCTCCTCAAATGCGTGAGGTGAGTCGTAAAGTATTTGCATCAGTGGGATCTTTACGGAGATTGCAAAATTTTCTGCCCATTGCCACCAAAATTGCACTTGCACAATCGCTTCTTCTTCCTATTCTTGACTATGCGCACGTTAGCTATCTCGATGTCACTGAGGAGCAACTTAATAAACTTGAGCGCCTTCAAAATGTATGTATTCGATTCATATTTGGTTTACGCAAATATGATCATGTGTCTGAATTTCGCAGTAAGCTCAATTGGCTTCCAATTCGCCTTCGCCGGAATACTCATATTCTTTCGCTTCTTTACAGTATTTTGTTTAATCCCTGTACCCCTTTATATTTAAAAGAACGATTTGTGTTCCTTGCTGACACACATTCTAGATCCCTGAGGTCATCGGAGTCCTTGGTGTTAGCTGTGCCAGAACATTCAACTGGGTTCTATGATAAGTCCTTTTCTGTGCAAGCTGTGCGACTATGGAATGCTCTGCCGGTGTGTATTAGGCGTGCCCAATCACTGCCGGTCTTCAAAGGCATGATAAAGGCACATTATTTGGGCTCTTAGTGGACTGTATCTATTATGATTATTTTATTATTATTTTTTTACCACTTAATAAAACCATTCTTGTTTTTTCTTACTTTCTGTTGTTTTTCTCTTTATTTTTACTACGCTTAAGTTATATTAATTATAAGGGTATGTGTATGGTAAATATATTTGGTTATATAGGATTGTATATATTTATTTATTATATTTATTTACAATGTGTATGTATTAGTTTATGAAGATTTATATCTATGTATTTTATTTTAGGTATATGGACCTATATTTATCTGGAGACTGTAAAACTTTATCCTCATTCTATATTTTATTTTTTATTTTTAGCACTGTACAATATTTGACACCGATAACTAGGACCTACCCATTTCTCAAAATTAAATGTTCATTTTGTCCAATCAAAGGTTGCCAGTAAGAGATTGCTTTTAGCGATATGGCCGCCATTTGTACATATTTGTGTTTATGTTTCTTTTGTAAACTGGTTTTATTGGTGTACAATAAAGTTTTACTTACTTACTTACTTACTTACAAATTTCGCCGAGTCAGCTAGTATACTACAAAGCAGTAATTACGATCAAGCCTATAGCCACCTGTACTAAACAACAACAGGTATTCTCAAAGGTTGTCTAGGTGAAGTTTTACGACACAATTTTATACGGTTTTCACCCTCCACACAATGTGGAAATTATTTGTAATAACTTTACTGTTTATAGAGGTATAAAAGTCCTGTGTGGGGATTTAATAATCTAGGTGAGATTTTCGAACACAATAGTCGTGAAAAAAAGCAAGTGTATTAAGATTTCAGCACTAAGAAAATATTGCCATTTCCAAAATGGAAAGCAATACCCGTAGGTGTATAATAAATTCTTTGACAATTTTACATATATATGATCACGCCTTTAATCCCTAAGGGGCAGGCAGAAGACAGAGGCACAGTACATGCCCAGATTTCATTTTTCAAATTCTTGTCCCACGTAATAGGTGGTGAACCGTATTGCCGTGTTGATATGAACAGGCGCAAGTTGTGACTGTCCGCTGTAGAAATTTTTCAAGCCGCCCATTTAGGCCATCAACTTGGCTTAACGACTGCTGTTTTACTGGCAACCAGGACCAACAGCTTAACGTGCCTTTAAGCACGCGAACGCTCGCAAATAAATGTCACAAAGTGGTCATGAGGTGGTCACCCATCCATAAGCGGCCATAATAATGTTGCTTACTACAGTGATTTATAGAACACTGAGTCCGCGGGGTCGCGAGCGCTTTAATAGTATAGAGTCATTCTATATTATTAAGCACTCGTGGCCCCGCGGACTCTGTGTTCTGTAAACGATCACTGCAGTAAGCAACTTTCACTATGGCCGGTCCATGGATGGGTGACCATCCATATGATCACTTTGTGACATTTATTTGAGCGTTTCCGTGCTTCGGAAGGCACGTTAAGCCGTTGGTCCCGGTTGCCAGTAAAATGGCAGTCGTTAAGCTAAGTTGAAGGCTTTATTTCAGTCACAACCTCCATTTAAACACTGCAATACCGCTCACCGTGGGACAAATTATACAAAGGTGAAATGTGGGCATATAACATGCCTCTGCCTACCCCTTCGGGGATAAAGGCGTGACTATATGTATGTATGTATATTATTAAGTAGTCTGTATATTTCATTCAGATGTTATGTTGATGTAACTGCTGTCTGTTGTTTCAAGTTCCTTACAAAAGTTACAAATGCCTGAGTTATCTACTAACCCTCATATTCATAATCGTTTATTAAACCTATTTTAGTTAAAACACATTTTAAATGTATTGCTGTCTCTAACCATACTCTGTCATTGGTTAGAGACAGCAATAGACTTAAAATGTGTTTTAACTAAAATAGGTTTAATAAACGATTATGAATATGAGGGTAAAAGTAAAACTTCAGTACCTATGTCTAAAATAAAGATGTTATTTTGAAGACTGCTTCAATTTGATTCGATATCTTTGTATTGTTTTACGATAGTATTTTAATATTTTTTTAACTACCATGCGCTCCCGTGAAGGTCTTTCTCAACTACTGCTAGTTATTCAATACAGCGATTATTCCTTCCTTAACAATCTGATCTATATAGGGACACAAATAGTGTAAATTGTCATGTCATTGAACATTTTTGAAGACTGCTTCAATTTGATTCGATGTCTTTGTATTGTTTCAGGATAGTAACTTAAAATTTTTTTTAACTACCATGCGCTCCCGTGAAGGTCTTTCTCAACTACTGCTAGTTATTCTATACAACGATTAATCCTTCCATAACAATCTGATCTATATAGGGACACAAATAGTGTAAATTGTCATGTCATTGAACATCGTTACACAACGCCTCATTATCGTTCAGCTCTTGTCCCAATTAATATTGTAACCTACATTGCGGGATTGTAACTGTAAACTGTCGAGAGATTACAATCCAATAGAATGCTGTTATTAATGATGAGCCGGTTCAACACTAATGACTTTTACTTGACGAATTACAATGATTTAAATAATTATACAATGATATTGCTATATTGGCTTAAGTAACATGAAAGCTCGTGATGTTCGCACGCAAGCTGTAGGTACCTACATGATTCACCCCGACAAAACACAAGGTGCGTGGCAGCCACAAGTGATTTGGTTCTTAAACTCACACGACGTCCACTACACATTATAGATTCCGGGTCTTTTTCGCGTATACATTTCAAACTTTGATCACCTCTCGACGTTTCGGCTATGTTGCAATAGCCATGGTCACGAGTAAACTGGCAAAAGCAGCGGGTGTCGTCATCTTGTTGCAACATAGCCGAAACGTCGAGAGGTGAGTAAAGTTTGAAATGTATGCGTGAAAAAGTCCCAAAATCTATGATGTGTACAAGTGATGTCAACCTCGGTAACCAGAGGCTTTCTCCAGCGCAAGCTTAAATTGTGGAATAATCATCTCCCTGCCTCGGTTTTCCCAAACATCAACGGTATGGGGTTCTTCAAAAGGGGTCTTAGAAGGTTTTTACAGGGTCGGCAGCGCAAGTGTGTGTTGTGACCACCAGTCCTTCTGGTGGGCCGTATGCTTGTCTGCCATCTGAGTGGTATAAAAAAAATATTTACTTCTATCTCAAAAGTACCCAGCGCGCAATAAGGTTTCACTACAAAAATATGATGAAAATAGTAAATGTGAACTTCCATTGTTCCAGTGGGCGCGGCTAGACAGGTGAAGCATGCGTGCGCGGCGGGTGTGCCTGTCGGCGCGCGCCACGTGGGCCACGCTGGCCGCGTACACGCTGGCGTGCTGCGCGTGTGTGGCGGCCGCACCCGCCGAGCTGCGCACACCCCAGCCTACTACTACCGCCTCGCCTATGCAAGCTTGTGACCCGCTGTTGCTGAATAATTTACCGCCTATGCCACCGGTCAGTACTCACACATAAGTATTAACAGTATTAGGCAAACCTTTTTCCCCAATGGATTAGGCTAGGCGTAATATTCACCCACATTTCATTGGGTTTTATTCCACTTAATAGGTGGTGATCCTTGTAATCATAGAAATATACAATTTGCACATCTATATCTACATTGTATAGTATTCTCAGTTGCTTCCAAACCCTACTTTGATTAGGACCCTGCCGGGGTCCGCTTGTGTCGACTGCACCATTTGGACATAATGAGAATGACATCAGGCACTCAGATTGACGTAGGGACATTAAGAAGCTACAAGGGTAGTCAAAAATATGCTGTAATTTCTTACACGCATTCTTTAATGGTGGCTTAATTATTACGTTTCAGAATTTACGCGATCACGAAGCAGCTGTAGTACACACGGCGCGAGCTCTATCCGAATTAGTGCAGCAGGGTGTCGCAGACGAGGAGCGCGCGGCCGCACTCGCCAGAGCTGCCAGCCACGCCCCACTCATTCCTGCACCCGCAGCAGTAGCGTTAGGCGCCCCACAACTACGCCTGGGAATACTCTACATAGCCAGCCCACCTAAGCTTGTCGTCTATCAACAGAACAATACTGCAACCCTCCGACAGTTCTGGAGAGTTTTAGCATCCGCGTGGAATGTCACAGCTGTTGTTTGGTCCAATGCCTGGTTTTCTTGTGATGACCGCGATGGTGGATGGTGGGGTGGCGTCGCCGCTGCCCGCGGGTCGGGAGCTGCGAGATCAGCTGCTGCTATATTCCACAGTTGGCCTGCCTTACCTTGTGAGGAGGCTATGAATGCCTGGTTTGGTGCGCCTCCCTATTGCGATCCAGTAACAACAAATTGTGAAGCTACGCCAACGTTTGGTTCTAGTGATAAAAAAATTGAAGTGAGTCACACCATATCTAAGGGTACGCACTCACGTCAGATAATACTTTATTGCTATTATGCAAAACAGTCCTATGAGTCTGACGTGGATGCGTACCCTAAGTGTTAAATTTGTTTATTATGTAATTGGTTACTAAACAATCTTTATGTTTCTAGTACCGATGTAAATGTAGAGACGGACACTTCCACGCTGGCGGCAATAGGTGGCTGAATGGAGATACCTTGGAGAACGACGTCAAAACCCCGCTGGTGTGTACTCCGTGCGGCATGGGCAGTGATTCGTCGGATTGCCTGGCAGATGCGTACCGCGTGGCACTCTTAGCGGCTAATTTAGCAGGGATGCTTCTCTGTCTTGTTATTGGACTCATCATATTTCAGAAAAGAAAATGCAAAGTAAGTTTTAAGTAAATGAATATCTTACCATTAACTGTTGAGATTCTCCGACGATCACTTCTTTTGTCCGAGTATTCCGAGAGAGATTCAATCAAGTTACCTTAAATACAGTGACACTGTCACATGTTGCGAAAAATATTTGTATCGAGTACCTACCTAACAGTGTGACTATAATTTGTTGCCCTATTATTTGCATACTGCGTGCAGTGATGATTATTGTGTGTATTCCAGGCTGTGGCGATGGGTATGTGGACAGTTCTGGAGGTGGTGCTGTTAGGTGCATTACTGATGTACGGCTCTGTAAGTATTATTGTCGGTCACCTAAAGCAAGTTCTCTATCTATCATATCATTTATAATTTTTAAAAAATGGCAGCGTCTTCATTACAACTTCTTATAATTTAACATGATATGAGACGAGTGTTTAAAATTAAAGGAAATATTGGATAATAACTGTATCTTGCTCAGGCTGCCTCCCAATACATATCGGTGGCGAAATGGCGGTGCATAGCAGGCGCGTGGCTGCGGGAGCTCGGCTTCGTGGCCTGCTACGGCTCCGTGGTGCTACGGCTGTGGGTGCTGCTCGCTGAGTTCCGGACGAGGAAAGCACATCGGTGGACACCTAGAGACTCTGAAGTAACGGTTTTATTTATATTTGTATTATTTTAATAAGTCAATAAAAGGAGCAAGTCACAACATTCCAGTCGATTTGTATTTGCCTACAACCTACCTGCGGCGCCGAGACGTGGATAGGCATAGGCGGTGGGGCTAGTTCATATCATTAAGCCCTTAAAGTTGCCCAAAGCACAATTAAGCTTGGGGTGTTCCTGAGGGATAGAATCCGAAACGATCTACCTACTATCCTATTCATCAGAGAACCAGTACGGTTGTGGCAAAACTAGCAAAACTAAGTGACAGTGGGCTGGCCATATCTGTAAAAGAACCGATGGGCAATGGAGCAAATGAGTTCTGCAGTGGATCCCGAGACTTGAATAAGCATATTCATGTTGTAGCATAACTTGTTCAAGTGGATCGATGTAACGGGGCGCGGATGAAATAAATTAAGATCTACCACATAGGGCGCCGTTTCTCGATTCCGTGAAACATCTTTTGTCTCATATTTAGAATCGGCAAAACATGAGGTAGTTGACGTTTCACCCGTAAATTTCAGTTCACGCATTTACGTCGTGTGGTCGAGAATCGGCGCCCTGGAATGGATTACAATGAAAGTAGATGTACTTTTAAGCAACAACCGGATTGTATTCGAGTGCGTATAATGTACATCGTGTTCAATTCCAATTCAAGGTGCTCCGTGTAGTAGGCGCGATGGTATCAGGCGCTGCGTGCTACCTAGCAGCCTTCACAGCGACCGCGGCGTGTGAGGAAGACGACAGCGGCGGCTGTGCCAGAGCCGCCTGGCATCACGTCACGGCCGCAGCCGAGATACTACTACTGGCTGCTGGACTCCGTATAGCATATGCTGCGAGGAACGCTAATGTTCCTTTTCAGGTAAAGGGTTTATTTTTTTTAAATTATGTGGCCCGCATGATGCGAGCAATGGTGAAATCTAGGGAACTGACGACCACTCTCGCAGTCTGTAAAGCTGTTGACAGTGGTCCTCAAGTTGGCGGTCGAACGATCCGCCTATTCATATTTCTTTGAAGCACCTGGGGTTGTAAAAGGAAAACCCGTGCGCTGGCGGAGCGTACAACTTTTAAACAAGAAACGATACAGGGGGTGATGCAATAATAGTGAGCAAAATCGCTGATTTGCTGTTTGGTATGATTATGGATTACTAACGCGAGCCGAAAAACCAACTAGTTATCGTTTAGATCCCCGCCGGGTCGCCAATCGTTTACTACCTTTATATTGTGAAGACCTCTTCCTCCCCTGCTACTCGTAGGAACGGGATACATAGTACGTTCTATAAAGATCCTTTTTTTTTTTACGTGAGGGAAAATCCTCAAAGGATGTTATGCCGGACTCTTACCGACTAAAAAATCTCACGTAACGTCTAACAGCCTGTGGTTGGGAGCCCCGGGTAAGCCCTCGGAAGGATGTCCCGGGACTCCCAACAGACCTACGGCCGCTACTGCGGCCTCGCCCAGGGGGTGTTTCGGGTGCTATCCCGCGTCTTTGGGGGGTTTCGGGTGTGATCCCGCTTCTAAGGGGGGGCGTGCGTGAGTTGCTCACGTCACGCTGCCGTCATTGGCCTGCTTCTGTAAGGACGGTGAGCGACCCTCTCACCGTCCTCAGACCACCGGTCATGGAGGCCGATAGTCCTCGGCGAAGACACGTCGGCGGCGCCCAGGCCGCCGCCTCCTTCACGAGCATGACCAGCTACTCCCGCTGGAGAGCATGGCTCGCACCATGGTCTCGAGCGAGAGAGTGTCCACGTCCAGACTCTCTAACGATCCTAACACAATAGTTATGACAGGAGCGCTGCTGGCTAGCAACGGCGCTGTGCATCGAGGGCGCGAGCGGCGCGTGGTGGCGGCTGGTGGCGTGGCGCGCGGCGCACGCGGCGCCGGAGCGCTGGGCGGTGTCGGCGGCGGCGCGGGCGCAGCTGTCCGCCGGCGCCGCGCTCGCCTGCGTGCTGGCGCCGCGGCTGTGGCACGGGTACCGCGCGCGCTCCTTGGCGCAGGAGGTACGTGTCGATCATAGTAGATCTTCATAGGACGGGTCAAATTCCCGACGAGGAACGAGGGAACTTGGCTGCGTACTCGTCATGCCGTGATTGATGCCCGTTGATCCATTTTTTAAAGGTTTTTAGCTAAAGCAAAAGGTTTTTTTGTGGGAGTCAAAGGAGCGGCAATAGGAGCAAGGGATCAACGCAATGAACATAGCGAGTTCGGAATATGTGTCTGGAAGGGCAATATCCCCGGTAATGCGAGTGGCATAGTGTGACTGGAGTATTAGGTCTATTTATCTGTTTTCTACTCACTATCTCTACACATCCACCTATGTATTGTATATTCACTGGTTCCACACATCTATCTGCTTTCTACCCATTAGCTCAACACGTCCACCTAAGTACTGTGAACTCACTAATAACACGCATCCATTTATCTACTATGCTCCACATGTCCACTACGACTTTGTAATACTTGCTTCACACATCCATCTACTGTACCAGCGCCAATGGCTACTGTGTATTACTAGCTCCAATAGGAACTGTGAGTAACTAGCTAAGCTACGCACATCTCCTAACCCATTAGCTCGACACTTCCACTTACGTACCGTGCTGTGTACTTACTACTTATGAGCTCCACCTGACAGATGGACTCCCTACTCTACTGTGTTAGTGTTAGGTACTATCTCCACTCCACCATCTGTCTAACCTTACAAGAGCTGAGCCAAGCCTAGGCTTGAACGTTCGCTTGAACTTGAACTTCGAAAGTTGCTTACGCACAGTTACGAGTTTATCATCTTTCAGGTATCACGCCGAGGACCTTCAGAAGGTTTCGGCGTGGAAGGTGAGGAAGAGCCGACCACGGAGGAGGTTCGGGCCGAACTGAAGAGGCTATACGTCCAATTGGAGATATTGCGCACCAAGACACTGCGGGCAGACAACCCGCACATCAGTAAACGAAGAGGAGGCAGGAAGCCACCGCATCGGCGATTCTCTCTACAGGTATATTTGATAGACAGAGAATAGGGCTATTATTTTCTATGGGATACATTAAAGTTTAAACCGAGGATTATTTCGGGGTAGTTTGTGTAAATGCTATGCCATTTTATATGAGGAGCGATTAGCTTGAATTAAATGTTGTAATATAGACTGTAGCAGGACGGTAATTCATTGATTTGATTCTTGTCTTGTTTTAGTTGATTTTTGTAACCTTTAGTTGACTGATTTTAGTTGACTACTTATACCTATACTTTTATTTCTTTATTGTCATGGATTCTGTGTTAGAATTCTGTGTTTAGAACAAAGTTGCCTTCCTCATTGACTGTAGATAATCTGATTAGGACCTTACTTCCATAACCAATGTTTTAGTAATGTGAATAATGTTAAGGTACTATCATTCCTCATGTTATATCGGTGTTCTATCTCCACTCTCATTAATTGAATGTTTCATCTTCCATACTCCACCGACATTAGAAAAAAGGCAGCCGCGAAAAGGTAAGGAGGTGTAAAAGTACATAATATATCGCATGCACACTGACGTGGAGCACCCGCATGACCCCTGTGGACGTAGCGGCCTTGTAGCGCGCCGTGACCCCGACCCGCCCCGCCCCGCCCCGCCCGACCTGACCCCGCCCCGCCCTGACCCCGCGCGCCCTGCACTGACCCCGGCCACACAGTACTGTCGCTACACTTCAAATCTCTGCTTATTGTATTCCCCAAACAAAACCAACACTGATTGGTAGGAACGAGGCGATACTCTAAATTTGCCTCGACGGTAGTTGCTGTTTTCCTCAATACCCAAAAGGGTTGAGGATTATATATTATGTTACTGTGTCAGTCCTTTATTTATTTTATATCGAATGTGCGGCTTAAACTCCTCTCATTTATTTAGTCATTTCTTTTATACCAGTGAAACCTGTTGATTTTCGCTTAGTTTTCAAAATCAACTCGTTTCATGATGCTATTTGAAGGCTTTAGTCGTGAGTGGTATGTGTTTCGACAGGCTTTGCAGGCTCGGCGCGGTGGTAAGGGTAAGGCAGGCGGCAGTGCAAGCGTGGTGGAGGCGAGTGAAGCCGGTGATGCCTCTCGTACGCCCGAAGACTCCGTGTGTTCGAACGAAGGTCCCAGTCACTACACCGACGGCGACATGCAAGCGTGATCCCCAACTCCCCTGATATCTCGGCCCCGTCCGCTACGCATTATCAGGATATCTACTTATTTATAAAGAAAACGCGAAAAGAGAAATGTTCTCGAGATGTCACGACAAGTGGTTGGTGATCTTTGTATGAAATAAGTTTGATTATTGAAGTTTCATTCGATTTTAGATGTAAGTAATAAATACTCTTTGTCTACAGACTTGTGGACAGAATTACCCTGGGTAATGACCCGTCATGAATGACGCTTAAAACTGCTAGTACTGAAAAACTCCTAGTCTCTGAAAAACAGGCTTCCAATATAAGTTCACGTTAGGTTTGGTAAGAGGGTAGGTAATTATAGGGTAATTTTGTCCATTAACCTGTAGTATATTATGAAACATTTCAGACATGCCCTGGCAACTGTAAACCCTAGCGAGTACCTAAAGTCCATGGGGTCTCCACATGTATTGAAAAGGTTTTAAAATATTGATCTCCCAATTAAATTTAATATTAATTGTACTAATAAATAAGTTAAAAATGATTGTTCATGCTTTCATTGGCTGATTCTAGTTCAACGGGCTATTTTATAATTTGACCAAAGAAAGGCAATGGAAAGTTTGAGGATTAAAATAGGTAGGTATGTAATTAATAAATGTTGCTATTAGATAAATAAGTGGAAATACAAAGATGATAAGGTGAAGGAGAGCTAGGTACTCTACGAACCAGTAGTGAGGCATTGTACAGTCAGCTTCAGAGAAAAGGATACACATTCGTTTTTCAATTCAAAGTGTTTAAGTTTTTCGATTCTGCAGCTAATTGATGTGGTCTAATGGTTAAAACAGTTGCCTAACCAAATTAGTAGGCCCGAGTTCGAATCTTCGTGGGAGCAATTCTTTTTGCTTTTATTTTTAAATTTCATCGATCACCTCTCGCCAAGTTTTATTTATGACATTAAATGTTTAAGTGGATTACGGGCTATTAAAATAATTAGTTTGCATGAAAATAATATTTTATTTCATAGCATACATGGAAAATATAGATTGAGTATACAGTATTGCATCAGTCTATATTAAATTACGTTTACAAAATTTACCTATAAACTAAGATTATTATATATATTATAACAAAACACAAAATAGATACCCTGAGGGGTTGGGCTTTTTTTTTTTTTTTTTTTTTTTAACGTGAGGGAAAATCCTCGTAGGATGCTATGCCGGACTCTTACCGACTAAAAAACCTCACGTAACGCCCAACAGCCTATGGTTGAGAGCCCCGGGTAAGCCCTCAGGAAGGATGTCCCGTGACTCCCAACAGACCTACGGCCGCCAATGCGGCCTCGCCCAGGGGGTGGTTCGGGTGCAATCCCGCGTCTATGGGGGATTTCGGGTGTGACCCCGCTTCTAAGGGGGTGCGTTCGTGATTGCTCACGTCACGATGCCGTCATGGGCCTGCTTCTGTAAGGACGGTGAGCGGCCCTCTCACCGTCCTCAGACCCCCGGTCATGGAGGCCGATAGTCCTCGGCGAAGACACGTCGGCGGCGCCCAGGGCGCCGACTGCGGAACTCGGGTGGGAGAGTTCTCTCCCGCACCCGGCCCGCCGCCTCCTTCGCGAGCATGACCTGCTCGCAGAAAGAGGCGGCGCAGTCCCACTTACTCCCGCCGGAGAGCATGGCTCGCACCATGGCCTCAAGCGAGAGAGTGTCCACGCCCAGACCCACTACGAGGACCTGTCGCTGTTGTGCCCACGCCGTGCACTCCACCAGCGTGTGGAGCGCCGTGTCATCGCTGCGGTCCTCGCAGTGCTGACACTCGGCCGTGGTTTCCCGGTGTTTTCGCCACAGATACCTACCGAAGCTACCGTGCCCGGCAAGCATCTGTGTCAACCGGTAGGAGAGAGCACCGTGTCTTCTCTCCAGCCACTCGTCCATGACCGGTCTGACGGCCGCGATTGTGGCGAATCCCCCCTTTGGTTGCTCAAGTCGCACCTTCCATGTCTCCACGGTTTCCTGGTGGAGCAGGGTCCGCTGGGCCTCGATTTCTCGAGACGCAGGCCTTTGGCCCCGCTCCAGCGCCTCCTTGCGCCATCTGAACAGTGACGCAAGGGCTCTCGCTTCCAGGTCCCATGGAGGGGTCCCGGCTAGGAGACATGCCGCCTCACCGGAGATCGTGCGGTATCCTCTTATCACCCTGACGGCCATCACTCTCTGCGGGCTCAGCAGTCTAGCCTCATTGCTGGCCGTCAGGGTCTCCGCCCATACGGGAGCCCCGTACAGAGCCATGCTTCGCACGATCCCCAGGTACAGCCTCCTGTAGGGAGCGTTGGGTCCCCTGATGTTGGGCATCAACCGCGCGAGTGCGGCCGATGCTCCCCTCAGTTTTGGGACCAAACTTCGGAAGTGATGTCCGAAGTTCCACCGGCCATCGAGTACGAGCCCCAGATATTTCATCGAGGGCTCGATGCCGATGCTGACGCCCCCTACCTGTAGGCTGGATCCCGCAGGTGGCCCCATCCGAGGTCCGTGGAAACACAGAGCCTCGGATTTGTGAAGGGCGACCTCGAGACCCAGCCGCCGAATCCGACCCACGACCTGAGCAACCCCTGCCGTGGCCTTAAGTGCTGCGGCACGGTGCGTTGCTCCCCGCGCCGTAACAAGGGTGTCGTCGGCGTAACACGTTACGCCGACCCCTCTGAGCAACGGACCACGCAGCACCCAGTCGTAACCGATGTTCCACAGGAGCGGCCCTAAAACCGATCCCTGTGGAACACCGCACGACACATCTCGCCGACCCGGCCCTAGCCAGCTCGGGTAAGTTATGGCTCTCTCGGAGAGATAAGCCCCGACAATTTGACGGAGGTAGGGAGGCACTCCATGATAGATAAGCGCCTCCCTGACGCAGCTCCAGGGCAAGGTGTTGAATGCGTTGGCGATGTCGAGAGACACCGCCACCACCACCTCACCCTGTGAGACTGCTTCCTCCGTCAGGCCTCTAATGCGCATGATCGCGTCCACGGTGGAGCGTCCCTGACGGAAGCCAAACTGGCTATCCGCCAGATCAGGCCCCACGCGTGTGAGGTGCCCGACGAGGCGTTGTGCAATAATGCGCTCAAAGAGCTTGCACACCTCGTCGAGCAACACGATCGGCCGGTACCCTGATGGGGAATTTGCCGGCCGCCCCGCCTTTCGAATCAAGACCAGTTTCCCTGTCTTCCAGACCTTGGGAAACTGGCCTTTCTCGAGGCATGCGCTAAAGAGCCCAATTAGTCGAGGCCCAAGCTCTTCGAGAGCCAGGACCCACGCTCGGCCTGGAATGCCGTCGGGTCCAGGGGCGGTGTTTCTGCGGGATTTAAGCCGCAGTACAGCCGCCCCAAACTCACCCTCGGTGACTACGGGCACGTCGTTCTCGCTGCCTTCCGCGTTGGGCGCCTGAGACGGAGCCATGCGCGGAGAAATATGTTCCTCCGCTCTCGACGGGAACAAGGAGTCCAGGACCTCCTCCAGCTGCTCCGGCTGGAGACTCTGAGTCAGTGGGGGCGCCTTAGGGCGTAATTTGCCTGAGGGGTTGGGCTTAGAATAGATAATATTTGATAAAATTCTATATTCCTTTAAACATACAATATTCTTCCGTTTAAAGTTGTGAATAAAAGTATCAATATTATCATTTTGTGCTTGTGAATCAGAGAGGAAGAACCAACATGCCAAACTATTACCGTATGGCAATATATATCTTTCTCTTTTATCACACAAATGATAACCCATTTAACACAACATTAAAAAAAATTGTGAGGTCTGATGGTGTATCGTTAACATACTAAAAGACTATTAAAACAAGTGTAACTGGAATGATAATAATAAAGATTAATTATTTCTGATCACTGGTGACCTAGTTAAAAACCATCGGACCCCACCAGTTTTCTATATGATTTTCGTCTCAACTTTAAGCCGGCCGGTCAAACACTGTTATGTTTTCTTGAACCTCCAGCCAGTTTTACACGAATCGAGACAAATGCTACGAAGAATTATCCTAAATCACGTAAATTTAACCTTCTGGATTTGCTGCTGATGCGGTCAACTATTTCCATTAGCTCACCTGGGCCCATTGAAGACATTCATCCCCAGAAACCTAAAACATTCAAACTTTTAAAATTTGATGCAATATTATAAACAGTAAATGTCAAAAATAATAATCGGAACACAATTTTAGTGAGAGTTTTATTTACCTAGTGTTAATCTCTTGCATAGTTTCAAATCAATCCGTTTTTAGCGTTAAACGTCTGCTCAATTTATCTTTATATATAATTTAGTGCCTTTATGATCACATCTTACACCACCGCTTGCTTGATATCTTTTTGAACATTATTATTCAACTATGAACAGTTTTTCTCTGTAAAAAAAAAAAAATATTTGAAATACACAAAAATAAAACAAAAGTTAATGTATCGTGTATAACGTAAATCTTACCGGTTATACCCATATATCGCACCATTTTCGTTATTCTTGTTTCATATTCAGATATCAATAGTTAAGTCTTTAAAAAGTTGTTGATATAATCATACTATCAGTAAATAATAAACCACAGGTTCAAAATTTAGCAAATTGAATAATATTACAATGAGTAAGTATATCACACATGGACGTAACGATGACGATTTACAATGTAATAATGAAGTTACGAAGTTACCCTCAATTACAGTATATCTAACAAATAGAAGTATTCTAGTGAAATTTTTAACAAAACTATTATCATACGTATTTGTAATAGATTTTAAACCTTAAAATCTATGAGATACGGTCGTTATTAACTCCGTTAGATGAAATGAATAAACCTATCAGAAATTTCACCATTGTCTTTAACTGTTTCAATAGCCTAGTCGTATAAGGCGCTGTCTATGAGATGGTCGGTGCCTGAGTATGCGGGTTCGTATATTCACCGGCTCAATAAGTTCTTTTTGTAAGTTATTGTTGGCATAATATTATGGTTCGACCTGATGCCGGAAACATACCATAATTTAAAACATGCAAAGTGCATAATATTTGAAATAATAGATACATGGGTAGGTGGAGACAGCGGGGAAGGGAGCTGCGCGGGGCAATGACCACGTGACGCACTCGTCACATTGGCCATAATCTTTACGTATTTATCTGTATACTTTACTCTGCAGCTGACTGTACTACATTTGTTTATAGTGAAAATATGCAACTTTCTGAGCGATATTTCGACCTGTGACATTTGTCTAACAAAAACAACGTTCTGACCACTTGAGCTACTGAACTACCTATTACGAAGTAATTTGAATTTCTTTACTATAATCTTGCGTAACCTTTTCAGAGTAATATCAGAGCCTGCTTAGCAGTTGTGATAATAATTTAAATGATGTTTCATAATTAACAACATACAAAGACTTAAACTCCGCACTAAGTTATCGCTTTTCACTTTAAAAAATGTAAGTAACGGGTGTTTTTTTTAGACGTATAGAACTTTAAGTTGGCAAAACTTTTTAAAATGGCGGTAATTTTGTCAGCTCTCAAGTGATTTATGTTTAGTTTGGTTTGGCATTTCAACATGAATAGACTGACGCCTGAACAACGCTTCCAAATTGTGTAAATTTATTTTGAAAACCATGGTTCTGTCCGAAATACGTATCACGATTTTCATAAGCGAATTTTGTTTAGCGATGAATCCCACTTTTGGTTGAATGGATACGTCAATAAACAAAACTGCCGTATTTGGGGTGATGATAATCCTCAAGTGTATGTTGAGACACCGTTACATCACAAACTGACACAAACTGACTATATGGTGTGCTTTATGGGCTGGTGGAATAATCGGTCCGTACTTTTTTAAAACGATGCTGACCTTATCGTTACAGTCAATGGTGACCGCTATAGAGCGATGATTACTGACTTTTTCGTTCATCAATTGAACAACCATGATGTGCAGGAGTTGTGGTTTCAAAAAGACGGCGCAACATGTCACACAGCTCGTGCCACAATCGATTTATTGAAGGAAACGTTTGGTATTCGCATAGTTTCACGTTTTGAACCCGTGGATTAGCCTAGAGGATCGTGCGAATAAATGCCACTTGACTATTTTCTGTGGGGATATGTGAAGTCGCTAGTCTACGCCGATAAGCCCGAAACGATTGACCACTTGGAGGACAACATTCGGCGCGTTATTGCCGATATACGTCCACAAATGGTGGAAAAAAACATCTAAAATTGGACCTCTAGATTAGACTACGTCCGAGCCAGCCGTGGTGGTCATTTGCCAGAAATCATATTTAAATCATAATGCCAGAAGATTGTCTTTCGAATTAAGTCGATTTCATATCAATAAACAAAATCAACTTTGTTTTATTCCATTTCAAAGTTCTATACCTCTAAAAAAATCATCCTATATAAGCAATTTGAGTATACAAGTTAAGTAGAGTGTACAGTCGACTATAATGAAATTTACTAGTTTAATCTTACAAATGATGTATCCCTGCGACTGCCATAATTAACTAACCAAAGATAGAGACAAACGTCTTTGGTTAGTTCATTACGGCACACAAGGATACTATCATTTTTCAACATTTCGTTGTAGTCGACTGTACAAGGTGTAAAAATCTAGTCAAGAAAATGCATAGGTAACATTATTTATCAATTTGTCTGCTGTTGTTAAAAAACGAGTTGAAATTATTGAAAATTTGATGATTCCCTCTAACATACATATTCGGGATATTCTGCAATTTACGACTCGTAGTATTGAATGTATTTGTTTTACAATTATTTTATTAATATTTCATAGTTAAAATTCATCTTTAGACAAATTTCTTTATTAAGCGTCTATTCAAAGTCGATTTTATAAAAAGTTAATCGTTTTGTTGGCTATTGAGGGTAGATATTATTTGTGGTTGTTTTTTTCTGGAGTAATTGCGTTAGATTTAATAATGTTCTAAAACCTTAGCAATAATTCCTATCAAATGGGTTGGTAATAGCATAAAGGTAAGGTTATGTACAGACCTATATTATTATGTATATGAACCTACCTAAAACCAACTGTGGTCATCCTTAGAATAAAAGTTGTCACAAAGCCAATATAGTTAAAATAAAACACGGTTGTCACAAAAGTTTTCAAAATCTTAGTAATATATGTTAATTATTGTATAAAGATGTACATTTTATTTGATGTAATATGTAAGAAATTGTAAAATTTGGCTTAAGAAATTTCTTCACAATATTAAAATTGTTGTTATTTAATATTTTCTATAGTACATACAAGGTACTCGTATTAACTTCGTGTTAGGCATTCCATCGGATGTGGTGATTTTTGTATCGATATTTGGAAACTAGTTGGTCCTGTATGTTAGGAATATACCCAATTTATTGCCAAGTGAATGTATGTTGATTTGTTTTAGATAGGTTACCTTTTGTATTATAATATGTTTAAGAAAAATAAACCGACTTCAAAAACTCTGTAGGTACCTAACTTAAATACAGATGATCGTATTTATTTTTCCGGTGAAGTTATTGACTCTCAAATATGTTGTAGGTAGGTACCTACATAAATAATGTAGTTACATTTAGGTACCAAATTTTACAATATGAAACCGCACAAAAAACTTAACAGTTGAATATGACACCTAGCTGACACTTTTTCCATTTTATCATCATGTCATATTTTCAAACCAGGAAATTTAAAAAAATAACAGAATGTCAGTTTTTTTGAAGTCGGTAGTACGTTTAAGTAAAAATGGATGGTTACCCAATAATGACACTTTCTTTCTCATCAAATGTTACTTAAAACTTTTCGTATCTGTAGTAGCTATATGTACCTATATTATGTGTCGTGTAATCCTAAAAAACTATAACAATTTAGGACCAAAATCACAACATTCAAATTTGTAAACAAATCAATCTACCCACAATGTCCTCTTCAAAGTACATCGCAATCTAACTTTTCTAACCATAGTTAGAAAAGTTAGATTGCGATGTACAAAAAACATCGATCTTTGGATCGATGTAATTTTAAGTTGGGAATCGAAGACGGGCCGCGAGATCGTATGTCCGACACTTTAAGCGAGAATCGGTGCCCTGTGGCACCGATTCTCGCTTCACACGACATGAATGCGTGGACGGAAATCGGCGGGTCACGCGTCGCCTGTCTCATATTTAGGAACGGCGAAACATGAGACGGGCGACGTTTCACCCGTAAATTTGCGTCCACGCATTCACGTCGTGTGGTCGAGAATCGGCCCCAGGGCGGAACTCCAGCTTGAATGTGTGCGTGTGATCAATAAAATGTAAGCAAATTGTCCGTCAACGCGCACGTCAACTCTACTGATAGCTGTGGCGCCACAGGGAGTTGCCGATCTGTATGTAATACTGTCATATTATCTTTGACTTTAACCACCAGACTATCGCTCCGCTAAAAACATTTGTTAGTCATCCAACCGCAATGTTCAAGTTCGAAAGACTCTTGTTTTCTTTTAAAACTCTGAATTGTACTTTTGACTAAACTTCAAACATAACTTTATAAAATAAAGCAGAATTCCATAGAACAGTCGCACTAAACTGTATAAAATAGACTGACTAAAGCACAAAAGTAACACATAATAAAATAATTGTATGAAATATGTAATTTATAACAACAGACTATTTCTTTCGTTAGGAACCGTTCTTAGAGCATAAGTCACATCAATGTATAATTATTAAAAAATTGCAGTGGATTTAAATTATAATACTTATATAATTTGACAATACTATGAAAACCAAACAACTAGGTACTCTAGTCCTTTAAGGTCCTCTTGTATTGTATTGAGTTTTAGTGATAATGATATTACATAATTCTAATATACCCTATCACTATCACGTGTTTCGTATTTAAACAATATCTCTTGCTTGCATAATATTGTTACCAGTGATATAGGGATCAAAGATTTAGTTGTACATGATATTTTGATTTATATTAGCACGGGTACTAGTTTGTATGTTTATAATCGGAAATCATATTTTGGATAATTTTACCATAGACCAACACGATCTCCATTTTAAGTCATGGTCGTGTTTCTCTATGAATTTTACTTGTGGTCTAAGAGCCAGCGGCCCCCAGGCATTCGGTAAAGTATAAAAGCTGTAAGTTTCTCAATGTATATCCCCAACACATATAAGAACGAACCCCGTCTACGAAACTTGGGTCGCGGTGGCTTTCGCAGGTATCAGGTAGTAAAGGTGTGTAAAATTGTGTGTTAAATTTGTTAAAGTATAAAACTCAGTTTTTACATATTTTACTTATAATAATCCTAAAAGTCACCTTGTCGAAAGCCAGACACTTCGTACGGTTGCAACCCTCTGCCAGACACCCTTAAAGTATATTTCATTATTACTATACTTACGGTATAGTATAAAAGCTGCAATTTATATATGTTATTTGGAGAACTATCAAATGATGTTTTCTCAATAGCCAGACAGTTTCAGTAGTTCCTTAAAAAGTTAAAGTCTAATGTAGGTGCGAGCGCGAGGGATATTATGTGTCAGCGGGTGCGAGTGAAATACCGCGTTCGGTCCACTGCGACGTTTTATTGCGCATCAGCTGTCATTAATAGTGTACTAGATGATGCGCACGGCTTCGCCCGCGTGAAAATCGTTACCCGTTCCCGCTTCCCGTGGGAACATTTTCCCGGGATGAAAAGTCTATGTGTTATTCCAGATTATAAGCTATCTCTGTACCAAATTTCAGTCAAATCCGTTCAGCCGTTAGAGCGTGATTGAGTAACAAACATCCAAGTATCCAAACATCTTCACAAACTTTCACATTTATAATATTAGTAGAAAGTAGGATAATGAGAACTATTTTCTAGATTTACTATGAAAATTCTCTATGAACAATAACCATTAATAACCATTTTTATCCTTTAGGTACGCAACCAAAATAAGGAGAAATTAAAGCGCTCATGGCCCCGCGGACTCAGTGTTCTGTAAACTGTCACTGCAGTAAGCAACATTTACTATGGCCGGATATGGATGGGTGACCACCACGTGGACCACTTTGTGATTTGTGATATTTATTAACGAGCGTTTCCGTGCTTCTGAAGGCATGATAAGCCGTTGGTCCCGGTTGTCAGTAAAATGATAGTCGTTAAGCCAAATCGAAGGCCTAATGGGCGGCTTAAAAAATTTCAACTGTGAGTCGTCACAACCTGCGCCCCGGTCGGCAGCGCGTGTGTAGCTCCTCTGGTGTAGCAAACGTCTATAGGCTACGGTTACCAACCTTCCGGTGGGCCGTAAGCTTGTCTGCCACCTAAGTAGTATAAAAAAAAACCTTGGATCCAGCTCTTCACCCAACTGAATCTGAAACTGGCGAAGAAGACGATATTGATAACGACCAACCCACAGATTGGAGCAGCGGTGATGAGGACACTCAAGATATCGACGACCACGAGTCATAGAATATCTTCGAAATATTTTTCCATTAATTATTGTAGATATTAGATTAATTATATTATTCCAATAACTATTATTAAAATAATTATTTAAGTATATTATTGGAGTGTTCATTTAATGATTCCTAAACACAAAAATTTTATAAAAGAATTTTCTAAACATTTATTCGTTGATTCTTAGTTATTGTACATAGTGAATTTTCATAGTAAATCTAGAAAATAGTTCTCATTATACACAATAAATGACAGCTGATGTGCAGTAAAACGTCGCAACTCACAGTGGACCGAACGCGGTATTTCACTCGCACCCGCTGACACATAATATCCCTCGCGCTCCCACCTACATTAGACTTTAACTTTTTAAGGAACTACTGAAACTGTCTGGCTATTGAGAAAACATCATTTGATAGTTCTCCAAATAACATATATAAATTGCAGCTTTTATACTATACCGTAACTATAGTAATAATGAAATATACTTTAAGGGTGTCTGGCAGAGGGTTGCAACCGTACGAAGTGTCTGGCTTTCGACAAGGTGACTTTTAGGATTATTATAAGTAAAATATGTAAAAACTGAGTTTTATACTTTAACAAATTTAACACACAATTTTACACACCTTAACTACCTGATACCTGCGAAAGCCACCGCGATCCAAGTTTCGTAGACGGGGTTCGTTCTTATCTGTGTTGGGGACATACATTGAGAAACTTACAGCTTTTATACTTTACCGAATGCCTGGGGGCCGCTGGCTCTTGCTCTATTGCATGTTGTATGCGTATAAATAATGTTTTTTTTTACCATATAAGTGTGCACATGTTATTTGTCTATATACTTGATTAGCGAAGTATAGAGAACGTGTAAATATTAAAGCTAACATTTTTATAGTGTCAGTCGCGTAATATTATTATTTGTATTTATTAATGGATGTTGATATTCTGTTCGGTGTTTGCGCCAAGCGATGCAAGGTCATGGTTATATTAATATGATTATTATAACAACATATTATTTATTGAATAAATGACAATATTCATAATGAACTTTTATTTAGGTCCAATTCAGTAGTCCTTATCCTGTAGGCAAAGAAGACAAAAAAGCACTTCTACATTTTCTAAGAGCATAATTCAAGAACTCTGAACTATAATACTCCTACGAGATTTTAATCTAGAATAGAAAATGCGTAGGCCGTCGTAGAAGGGCTACAGGACGAAGTTTTTTCGTAGAATCCGTAGAGAGGTCGGCGTAGCCGTCCGTAGAGGAACTGTTATACGATTTTTTGATACAAAGCGGTCTGTGCTGACGATTTATCGCTGAAGCCAAATTATCTTGAGGTTTAGACACTACTAAATCAAGAGTTTGTACCACTCTCTTACCGAAGCGTAGAATTAAAAGAAAAAAAAATTTCATCCTAAATATCCTTTTATTGACTTCTCTACATATAACTATGATTTGATTAGTATTCTTTTTTTTTCAACATTATGGATGCAATGACTTGATATTCACTCCAGATATATACTTCGACTCCAGAGATCTTAGAGCGGGCTATTGTAAATCCAAGAGATCACTTGATCAAACTATATCCAGGATAAAAGGTCCTTCTTCCCTCCCGTAATTACAGCTATGAAGGACTAAGTCATTTTTTATAGGTATTACATTAACCTCGTCTAAACACAATCTTTTTAGTTACCTATCATATTATTTTCTACACCATTGGTAACCCAGCAACCAACGCCACAGTTGCTCAGCAACAGTAACCACCAACGCTGATTTTACGCAGTACAGTAACATTCCTTTTATTTTTTTGTTATGATTATGACGAAAATGTCGCATCGTGGCGTATCGTGGCAACCTGCCGTCCACATGAACACAAAGAGACCTCAGGGATACAAGAACATGGTTGTTTATTTATTAAAAATTCAATGAAGCTATCCCAAGATTAGTACCGGATGTGTAACAGCTGAAAATGTCAGGTAAGAGGAAAATATTGATTGTTTGAAAATCTACTTATGATGGTTGACTCTTTCGTATGAACAAAGAAAATAGACAAGCCTC
This sequence comes from Miltochrista miniata, assembly GCA_933228765.1. Lineage (NCBI taxonomy): Eukaryota > Metazoa > Arthropoda > Insecta > Lepidoptera > Erebidae > Miltochrista > Miltochrista miniata. The sequence goes on along the minus strand of OW121751.1, from coordinate 9,405,779 downwards.
CCAGTAAATAAATAAAGTGCACAAATTAATGAATTCTTTGTTTTAAATTGAATGTTCAAAAATACACTACCTTGTAAAATTTCCTAAGCATAAAGGTACCACCCTCTAGGCGAGGCTGCAGTGGTAGCCGTAGGTCTGTTGGGAGTCTTGGAACATCCTTCCGAGGGCTTACCCGGGGCTCCCAACCGTAGGCTGTTGGGCGTTACGTGAGGATTTTAGTCGGTAGGAGTCCGGAATAGCATCCATGCAGGATTTTCCCTCACGTTAAAAAAAAGCGTTATTAGGTAAATGTTAGTCGGTACTATTGCTTATCAGCGTAGTATCACAGACAGATGTGGTTGTGCTTCATTCAGCAGCTGTCTGTCTCGGAGTAATTGGCTCCAGGGACGGGCAAACGACTTGAGTCAAGTCTGTTGAGATGTGAATGAAAGTAGCTTTAGTGTGCGTGCTTCTTTTGCACGTGTCTGTGCATCGACGTGTATTACATGATGAGACTTGTCAAGTTGGATGATCGTCTCCGCAGCCCCTTAGATGAACGAATCACGCGAAAAGATCGCATGTAGTAGGCATCTTGTCTTATCATCTGGCCTATCCAGCGCTTTGGCAGATGCGATTAGCTGGTATGACCATTCTCCTGAATTGGGCTAGAAGCCTTAAATGAAGTCGCCCTGCAGGCGGCTGGTGGCATAGCGCGATTCCACTACGTCATCGATGTTATATTGCTGACAAAATAGAAGAATAAACTTAAGTACCAATTTAGAATACAAAAAACCCGACTGCCAAGTAAACTTATAACTGAAAAGCAAAAAACAAGCTCTACATTTCTTTTGTGATTTTCTTTAGCTACTTACTGTTTTACTTTTTCGGCAACATTTGCAGGCGGGAACAAGTTATGGGAACATGTAGCTATTATGTAAACCACCACTCGCTTGACATAGCTTCTTCCCGCCTGCAAATGTTGCCGACAAAAGTATAACAGTAAGTAGCTAAAGAAAATCACAAAAGAAATGTAGAGCTTGTTTTTTGCTGTTTACTTGGCAGTCGGGTTTTTTGTATTCTAAATAGATAATTAAGTTTATTTAAAACTTTTTAGTTATGTTAGTAGTGGAGTTATTAATTTTCGCGTAGTGAAGGGACATCACCAAAATTAAACCTTAATTATGATAATTTTGGTCAATTTCAGGTGCTACTCAACCAATTGCAATCAAACAAATGTTAGAATTTAGGTCTGACCAAGACTGCCAAGTAAACTTATAACTGAAAAGCAAAAAACAAGCTCTACATTTCTTTTGTGATTTTCTTTAGCTACTTACTGTTTTACTTTTTCGGCAACATTTGCAGGCGGGAACAAGTTATGGGAACATGTAGCTATTATGTAAACCACCACTCGCTTGACATAGCTTCTTCCCGCCTGCAAATGTTGCCGACAAAAGTATAACAGTAAGTAGCTAAAGAAAATCACAAAAGAAATGTAGAGCTTGTTTTTTGCTGTTTACTTGGCAGTCGGGTTTTTTGTATTCTAAATAGATAATTAAGTTTATTTAAAACTTTTTAGTTATGTTAGTAGTGGAGTTATTAATTTTCGCGTAGTGAAGGGACATCACCAAAATTAAACCTTAATTATGATAATTTTGGTCAATTTCAGGTGCTACTCAACCAATTGCAATCAAACAAATGTTAGAATTTAGGTCTGACCAAGACCTTATAAACACATAATACCGCAACGAAATCGGTTCAGTAGTTTTGCGTTAATTGCAGTTAAATAATTATAACGCCAAAAGTCCGCCATTTTGATTTTCTATGAATTTTATTATAGGTACCTGGTGTCACGCACACAATCACGACGAATCAAATGACACCATGTATTTAAAAATCCATCACGCCGTTCATGCTGTAGAGCGTCCAAGAAAAATTATCAAACTTTACAATTTAGCGCAAAAAGTCTGCCATTTTCAATTTTTAAAATTTTTATTATACCTGGTGTCACTCACACAATCACGACGAATCAAATTACACTTCGTATGTTAAAATCCATCAAGCCGTTCAGGCTGTAGGACGTGACAAAGAATTGGACATACATAAATACATACATTATCTCGAAAAACATTACCCTCCTGTCTTCGGCAGTTCGGGTAAAAATAACAAGCAGAGGCATAGTTGGAATTCCAATGGTCAACTCTACTTGTACACATTTATTTATTTATTTATTTATTTATTACATGCTTCTCACTACCCTCACAGGAAAACCCAATACAATAGTGAAATTACAGATCAAAACATAACATTGCATAGTAAATCACATTAAATTGAATAAATATATTACATTGAATAGGTAAATTACAACATAGAATTTTCAGTTGGATAAAATGATTTCACACATACCTATTTATAACATAAATTAGCATTATAATTTTTGTCATTGCTATGGAATAATGAGAATTATCGATAGTCAGATTCAAATATGAAACACAATTATAGATATAAATGTCAAAATAAAGGTCCATGTCAATATTAAAATGTCAAGTACAGGTACATCCTATTTATAACATAAATTCGCATTATAATTTTATTATTGCTATGAAATAATCAGCCTAATCGATAGTCAGATTTAAATATCACACAACATTATAAATATAAAATGTCATAATATAGGTTCATGTCAATATTAAAATGTCATATATAAAGGTACATACATATCAATAGAAAATGTCAAACATATAAAAAAAAAATCATTAGTGAATTGTTTCATGTCTATAAATTTTAAACTTTCATTAATAAGCAATCCTAGTTCCACAAAAACCTTCTTAATTACATTATATTATTATTAGATATAACATAGTTTGCGGCCTGCGCGAAGTCACTCAGTGTACAAGAGAAAATATCTAAATGTGTTGCCACCGCATTGAGCGCACGCAGCGTACGCGTGAACGGAGCCTGCTGCAGCACGTTAGTGCGCACCACCGGCACCTCCAGCAGGGGCGGGCGCCTCCGCCGGCCCACGTACCCGCTCGGCACGCACAGTCTCACCTTCGCCAATATGGCTGGGTTGTGTACCTTACCGCGAATCAGTTTGAACACATAGGTAGCCAGTGCTACTTCGCCTAACCTCTAGCTTGTAGTACCCTACCATACCTAAGATAAAGAGAGTAGGGTACAATAAGGGATATCCAGGGTATACACCATACAGTCTCAAAAATAGAAATCTGACAAATTTGTTCTGTATACGCTCCAGCATCAACTTATATTTCTCTTCGTGTGGGGACCAGATAGCAGCATTGCATTCGAGGTGACTCTTAACCAGGGCTTCATACAACGCTCTCAGGGCTGCGATATTCGTGAATTGGTTCGCCTGACGCAAAACAAAGCCAAGATTACGATAAGCTTTCTTGCAAACCTCGGCGATGTGTTTCCTAAACGTCAAATCGGCGCTGAAGCGAACACCCAAGTCCTTGACCTCCGTTATGCGCTGCAATGGCTCTCCATTCATTAGGTAAAGATGATGACTAGGGTGACGCGCCCGACTATATGACATCACCGAACACTTATCAATATTGAAATTTAGTTTGTTTACTATGCCCCAACTGACGATTCTATCTATGTCCCGTTGCAGCAAGTCATGATCAGTGATTTGTGTAATCTCTCGCACCAACTTAAGGTCGTCCGCAAAAAGTAGTGGTGTCGAGTTAACAACTACCTCTGGCAAGCTGTTAATCATTAAAATGAAGAAAAGAGGCCCTAAATTACTACCTTGACCCACCCCAGATCTTGTAAAATATGAGTCGGAATGGCAACCCCCACAATCCACGTACTGAGACCTATCTCGCAGGTAACCAGCGAAGAACGCTAGTGCATGCGGAGTGCAGCCCAGAGCCGCTAGTTGCATTAAAAGGGTATCATTATCGACTACATCAAAGGCTTTTCGAAAATCAAAGTAGGCCACATCCACCTGCACACCAGCGTCCACCGCCGGCACCAAATGCGACATTAGATGCAAGAGATTACCCGACGTTCCCCTAGTATTTTCCGACGTTTCCCATAGTTATATAACATACATATTGTCCCCGAAAGGGTATGCTGAGGCATAGTACACGCCCACATACTTTATAGTTGTTTAGGGTTCCGTAACTCAAAAGGAAAAAACGGAATCCTTTGGATCCCTTTGTTTACCGTCTATCCGTCCGTCCGTCTGTCTGTCTGTCAAGTTTTTGTTTATTTTTTGATTAATCAAAAAATACAAGATTCTTTTCCATTAACTTGCAGTTCAGGAATCGAATTTTAGAACTTCTTTCCTCTTTAAGTTTAGAATTTAGATTTTTTTACAGCTTCAAGGCACTATAGACTGAATTTATGGTGGTGTTAATTCGCATCCACGATATTCATTCATTCATTCATCACGAGGTTGACGGACGGGTGGATGGACGGACGGACGGATGTACGCAACCCTCGGTGCATACCAAACAAACATTTTACAATTAAAAGCCAGAATGGCGATTCCGACTCGCACTTGTCCGGTTTTTAATTGTAAAATGTTTGTTTCGGAGTTTTGGTGTTTTCTATAATATGTATCTAGAATAAGTTTTTTTTTTTTATTTATTAAAACTAATACAAACAAATCGCCAAACTGTCGAGCAGTTTGTTGGCGATAATAACGCTCCGTTAGGTACTTTGGTTACATACAATTTAGCTTCTTATATAACTAACAGGTATATAAATAGGTACACATGCTCACTTACACTACATAACAACGAGAACCACCTTTCAACGTGTAACAAAGGAATATTCTAAGCAACACACGGAGACCGTATGTTACTCAGAAAACGTATGTTTATAAGTCGTTATAGGTCCCATAGCACAAGCTTATAGCTTATTTAGACTAGATAATGTTGTGTGAGAATGTCCAACAAAATATAATAATAAATAAATAAATTTATTTAGCAGTGTCGCGACGAGTTTTATTTTATAACAGTGTCGCAACGCTGCTATTTATTACAGCGTCAGATACCCTTTAGGACAGCGTCACGACGACGACGCGTCTTTCGTGCAAGTCGTGAGTTGTCACCCACGGCCAGTATTCCACCAAGCTCGACGCTGTTATAAAAACGTCTGACGCTGTAATAAATAACCACATGACGCTGTTACAAGTCGCGACGCAGTTATAAAATACGTCAGACGCTGTTACAAAGGGCGTCCGACGCTGTAATATATAGCATCATGACGCTGTTATATAAGGAGTTCGACGCTGTTATAAAAGGCGTCCGATGCTATGTCGAATAGCGTCATGGTGCTGATTAAAAGGACGTTGTGGCGCTGTCTTAAAAGGCGTCGAGACGCTGCTGTTATAAACGTTGCGATAGTCCACGTTACCAGGGTTTACCACGATGTGGTTGTCATACCCCACACCTCAAGAAAACGGAAGTACAACAAGGATCCCATTTTTTTCGGGGTTCAGAGTTGCATGCCAAAAGCTCAATAAATAATAATACCTGAATATTCTTTTACAATCTTATACAGACATAAAAATCAATCACAAATACTCAACAAACATCGAAAATCGTTCAGATTTCAATTGACGGGCAAATTACAACAAACATACCATTCAAGTGAAATATATCTACGGATGGCGTGCCTAAGTAAACTGTTTTCCACACATTCGTGCACTTATCGCCTAGGCGTTGCCGTCAATCTTGTAGCCAATCTGCTCCTTACATCGTTAAAGTTAGTTGAGTGACGGTATTTGGTGAGGCACGGGCAGTCGTGCGATGGCTGGCTACGCTGAAGAACTTGAGCATACGAGCATCTATCTGCGACCTGCTTGTGGTATTGCTTATTTATGACAATTCTTTTATAAATATTTTTATTAATTTTGTCATTTATCCGCGGAATGTTTGAGAAGGCTTTTCACAGTCGGTCCCGTGATTCATCCCGTTTAAAAGTTAAGACACGGTAGTCTCAGGTTGGTCTATTGTTAGCTTTTCATCAAACATAAATTCTAATTAAAAAACGTTTAGAAAGAAATAAAAACTTGACACTTTATTATACAATATCAAAATTACCGTTAATCAAAATAGGCCCTCAATAACAGTGTGTCAGTTTAATTAGTCGATAGATCGGTCAGAAGGGTACGTGCTTCCTAGGTAAGTAGTAAAGTATGTAGCGTAGCGGGTTGGGCCGACTTGGGCCTACCGAACCTCATAACCCTAGGCCCTAGACTCTAGGGCCTAGGGTTATGAGGTTCGGTAGGCGAACGGGCTATAGGTACCTCTAGGGCCTAGAGGTACCTATAGCCCTTTCGCTCTAAGTTTGCCGTTGGCGTAGAGGCTGGTAGAGGCGTATTATGGGAGGCGGCCGGCAAATTTAGAGCGAACGGGTAGTATATTGCTAGACCAATTTTAATCAAGGTTGGTACTTATTTATTATTTAGACCTGTGTAGAATAATTCTAAAATAGTTGTTCTAGTGTGTAACAATTGACTGCTGGAATTTAAGTTCTAATTAGGGACTGAATACTTCCGTATATAGTGTCCGTTAAGTTAAGTCTTGCATCCTATTAGGCACTTGGTACCATCAAAACTACTCGTAAAATGTAGATGTGTCATTCACCTCTAGCTCCCACTTGGGAATATAGCGCGATTGTAAGTACCTACCTATTTCTAGATAGTGAAGAAAGTGATGGCGATGGAGGTCAGGGAAACCTGAACCGTTTGATAGTGCGACCTCCGGGAACCAGCGGGAAAGCTAAGCGAGGTCAGTTGTGTTTCGACGCGGCTTTTGAATGCGGGAACCTGGGAAGGGCTGACCATATCACTGAGCTGGAATATGATCTATTCATCAGACCCGACACGTGCAGACCAAGAGCTCGGTTTTGGTTCAACTTTACTGTTGAAAATGTAAAACAGGATCAGGTAAATAATTCATTGTAATTCTTTTGCGTTCATTTTTGTCTCCTACAGGCTTCAAACCCTACCTGGATTTCGATTATTCCCAGTTGTTCCGTTGAAGTAGTTCCGTGGCGGAACTAGTGAGACTTTTTTTCCCAGTTGTCCCGCGGAACAAAGCATCAATAATTCAGTTCCCATTAGTTCCGCGGAACAAAGTATAAATGAAATACTAATAAATTCATTCCCAGTAGTTCCGCGGAACAAAGCATAAATTAAAATCTAATAAATTAAGTCCCAGTAGTCCCGTGGGAGAAAGCATCACTTACATACGAATATTTTATGTTCCCATTAGTTCCCTCGGTCTCTTACGGCTATTTAAAAAAAATTAAGATCGACAAAACAAATGAAGATCAATAAAACAAATGAAGATCAATGAAACAAATGAAGATCGACAAAACAAATGGAGATTGACGAAACAAACGAAGATCGACGAAACAAATGAAGATCAATGAAACAAATGAAGATCAGCAAAACAAATGACGGTTGGTAAAACAAATGACAATCGAAAAAACATATGCAGATCAATAAAACAAAAGACTATAAGCAAGTTGATAAGGTCAAAAGTTACTTGCAGCCATATTTTGTAATCTAAATGCGATAACCATTCAAAAAATAGGTGCAAGCAATTCTCTACCTTATGAACATAAATAATATTTATTTATTTTTTATATATTCGTGATCTGTAATGTCTATCATCGCCTAAAAGCACATTTTTAGATAAGTGTCATTAAGGTCGAGAATTGCTTATACCTAGTTTTTTTAATGGTAATTGCTTCAGATTACAAAATATGGCTACAAGTAACTTTTGACCTTATCAACTTGCTTATAGTCTTTTGTTTTATTGATCTGCAAATGTTTTTTCGGTCGTCATTTGTTTTTCCAACCGTTATTTGTTTTTCCAACCGTCATTTGTTTTGCTGATCTTCATTTTTTCGTCGATCTTCATTTGCTTTTGTCGATCTTCATTTGTTTTTGTAGATCTTCATTTGTTTTGTAAATTATTTAACTACTTCATACTTTTAAACTAAATGTTCTTCGTATCGTTCCTTTAACGGATCTTTTGACACTCGCATGTCCTAAAAGATCAATTTTTCATATAAAATGAAAATACTTTAAGGTTTGGAGTGGACATAATATAATGTCCATAAAGATCCATGATAGTTACATAATATAATGTCCATAAAGATCCATGATAGTTACAGCTACGGAACTATTGGGAATAGAAAAGTTTCACTAGTTCCGCTACGGAACTACTGAGAATAGAAAAGTCTCACTAGTTCCGCCACGGAACTACTGAGAATAAAAATGTCCCAGTAGTTCCGTGGTGCGGAACTACTGGGAAAAAAAAGGTCTCACTAGTTCCGCCACGGAACTATTGGGACAAAAAGTCTCACTAGTTCCGTCGCGGAACTACTGCCGCGGAACAACTGGGAATGAAGGCTGGATTTGAAGTCTGTAATGCATTTTCATTGGCTGCTAGGAACCGCTATTGTTTCGCTTTTAATTTTCGGCATTATTAAGAGCGACTGCCATCTGACCTCCCCGTCCATATGGGTTTTACACAACACTATAGTTCTGTATTACGTTTTGTTGCAGAGAGTTATATTCAATATCGTTAATTTGGGAAAAGAGACGACGTTATACGACACGCATATGACACCTCTCGTTCGCTCTACATCACGGCAAAAATGGTGAGATGCTAGTACGTATTGTAAACAGTACCTAAGTAAAATATTGAGGTTTGGGTACCTATTGAAATCAGCAAATTTATCCATTAGCCCAAAAAAATCTTCGTACTACCCGTTCGCTCTAACTTTGCCGCTGGCGTAGAGGCGTATACTCGAATTGTTAATTAGACGAAGTAAATTGACAGTAGCTAATGTCACTTCGTCATAGAAAATATGCAACATTGTATGAAGAAGTGACATTACTTGCTGTCAGTTTACTTCGTCTAATTAAAAATTCGACTTTAGTATGGAGCCGAGCGGCAAAGTTAGAGCGAACGAGCAGTATGTCGTCTGTCTACACTAGCGAATAACACAATACTTATTTATTTATTTATTTATTCCATAAGACATCTATCGTTACAGTTAACATTTATCGTTAATACTAAAGTAGCACATCGCACAGTAGAGTATTTACTACGCCATTCTTGAGAGTAGAGTAGAATACCTACTTACTATCGAAAGCGAAGCGCTCGTAGCCCCACAGACTCAGTGTTCTGAAAAGGATCACTGCAGTAAGCAAGTTTCGCTACGGCTGGTCTTTGGATAGGTGATCACTTTGCGACATTTCATTTGGGAGTGTTTCCGCTCTCCGAAAGGCACGTAAGCCGTTGGTCCTGATTGTCCGTAACATAACAGTCGTTAAGCCAAGTCACAACTTGCACTTGCCTATTCATTTCAACACGGCAATAGGCATAACACATACTACCTGGGACAAAAAGTTTAAGGTGACATGAGGACGTATAGTTTGCCTCTCCTACCCCTTCGGAGCATGACTATAATTTACTAACGGACGTCACGCGGTTTCACCCGCGCGACGTTCCCTAGGGAATACGGGAATAAAATATAGCCTATGTTTACCGCAAAGAGTGTAGCTTTCCAACAGTGAAAGAATTTTTCAAATCGGTCCAGTAGTTCCGGAGCCTATTCTTTACAAACAAACAAACAAACAAAAAAAAATATCTTTCCTCTTTATAATATTAGTATAGATGTGCGTATGTAAGTGTGTAAGTATCTGGGTTTTTTTTCCTTGTTCCTCAAAATGATGTCTTATTTTCATCATACAATTCCAGGCAAAGGCTCCCGAGACGTCTGATGTTCTACCACCGCTCGCTAGTTCATCGAGGTCGGAAGGTACTCAGCATTGCCTTTGCGTTTGATCGCGAAGAGGATGTGTACCAGTTTTCAGCGGCCGCTTCGTATTCCTACTCACGACTCCAGAAACATTTGACAGCGTGGGAGAAGCGAGCACAAGGGTTCGCTACTAGGAAATCTATAGCACAGACCACTGTAAGAATATTTCAATTATTTATATTGAAATCATTCGTCAACTACTGTGTATAAGTGCAATAGGACTTACCGATATTAACTTTCAGCAAAAACGCCGCATAGATTTAATCACATTCGGCGACTTCAATATCAGTGTGAAAGAGAAAGAAGACAAGGAAATCAGCGGCATGAAAGTGAAAGTCGTAGAGCCGAAGAAAAGAGTCGTGTTGGTTTTAGCACGGACTCATGGCGGGGAACCACCGTCATCGTTCGTTTGTCAAGGTAGAGTCGTTCCTGCACCCCCTAGGTGAGGCCGCAGTGGTAGCCGTAGGTTTGTTAGGAGTTCTGGGGTATCCTTCCGAGGGCTTACCCGGGGCTCCCAACCGTACGCTTGGTAGGAGTCCGGCATAGCATCCATGAGGAATTTCCCTCACGTTAAAAAAAAAGAGTCGTACCTACTTCATTTGGTAGTAAGTAATTTTTATAGACAGACGATTTACTGCAGCGATTTTGAACGCTTTCAATTTAAACGGGTTTCAAAGATTCATTCATTATTCCGTGCTTCGGAAGATACGATAAGCTGTTGATCCCAGTCATCACAAACATGACAGTCGTTAAGCCATGTCGAAGGCTTTTATGGTCGGCTCTTTCAACACTGGGTCGTCCCAACTTGCGCCTATTCATTTCAACACGGCAAGAGGCTCACCACATTACATAGAAAAAAACTATAAAGTGAAATGTGGGCGTATACTATGCCTCTGCCTACTAGTTCGGGGATAAAAGTGTAACTATATATTATATGTATGGATTCATAATTTACTAAATAGGGGCACATGACATAAGTTATTGTCACTGGCTGAAAAGTGTGAGAATCAGCGTTAACTTTAAGGGTGCAATATTTTCCAAATAAATTGACTAATAAGTATACCTACTAATAAAAATCATTTTCAGGATTACTGGATTACTTAATAAGTCCTTCGGAGAAGGCAGTGGCTCTCAGAGATAATATCTTAATTGAGGTAAGTTCTTTGACATTATGAACATTATGTAGAGGTGCTCCATCAATAGAAAGTTCTCGAACGATACAGATTCTCAAAACTCATGAAAATTCATTTATTTGTTTGGCGGTTTGAAAGGTTAAGCATTTCTTTATTTATTTATTTTACACTTTATTGTACGCCAAGTAAATACAATTAAGGTACACAAATACACTGCAAGAAGATGTACAATGGGCGGCCTTATCGCTAAAAAGCAATTTCTACCAGGCAACCTTTGGATGGAGAAAGTTGATTTATTTATGAGTCGTTGTTTCTAGGTGGTCCCAATGCTAAATCCGGATGGTGTATTCCTTGGCAATCAACGTTCAGACCTGCTCGGGTCCGACCTCAACCGAAGCTGGAACAAATCTACCAGCTTTGCTCACCCCGCACTTATCGCCGTGGAAGATCTAGTACAGAAACTAACTACAGAAAAAGTAAATACTCCCACAGATTTTAGATACTACCTACCTATTTCACTTTTACTTACTTTAGTGGAGCAGTGGTTGTATATGTTACTGCAGTTGCCGATGTCAAGGGTTCAAATCCCTGACCTGAAAAAAATTGTGTGATTTGCAAATGTTTGTGTCGGAATTTGAATGAGTTTTATGTTTTCTATTTAAAAATACCTACATGCATACTAATACCTTCCTACCGAACTACATTATGTTTTTATCTAAAGTTCTCGTTTAGGTGGGTATTTGTTTTGGCATAGGTAGATATAATAAAAAAAAATCTCGCATTCTAATTTTTTAAAACTTTCAGAGCGTGCAATTAGACTTCATTATTGACATCCATGCTGATATCAGTCAGGAAGGAGTATTTGTAAGAGGGAATTCTTTCGACGACGTATACAGGTGATGCCCAATCCGCTATGTATCATTAGTAAGCAGACTGTTTAGACATAGTAGAAATAGAAATATATATATTACTAGCTGATGCCCGCGGCTCCGCCCGCGTGGAATGTTATTGCCGGTCACAGGGGTATGAAAAATAGATGTTGGCCGATTCTCAGACCTACTCATTATGCTCACAAAATTTCATGAGAATCGGTCAAGCCGTTTCGGAGGAGTATGGCAACGAAAACTGTGACACGAGAATTTTATATATTAGATTAAACTCTGGTTTAGAGGTAGATAGCAGATGTAGGATTTGGATAATAATATTGAGCACTCTCTTTCATCGTAGCGTAAAATCCCTGTTCAAGATTTGTAGATAATATGGTTATGGCTCCATAATTTTTATATTTAATATTTTATATTAATTAAACAGTATAAAAATATGTAGTTAATCTACCGTAAGAGGCCGTTGTTCTTTCAGTTCCCGCGTTAACCCTCTTTCTAAGAAATAATCTTACCTTACCTCAAATCTGTAAGAAAGAATCTTTTACAGTTTTGCGAATTTGTGCATTGGCATGTAGACTTTAGTGCTTATTTCTATTTCTTACAAGGTTCGAACGACAGGCCGTACTACCAAAGTTCCTGGGAACGCGCATAGAAGCCTGGTATCCCGACAACTGCCATTTTAACTCAGATCAGGTGGTTTCTGGGAGTGCCCGTCGTGCGTTGCAGTCGGGGGCTATAGATGGATACACGCTACTGGTCTCTTTAGGAGGGAGAAAGTTGTCATCAAGAGGGCCTTACATTCATTATACAGAAGATGCTTGTATCCTTTTATATACATATAGTCACGCCCTTATCCCCAAAGGAGCAGGCAGAAGCACAGTATACGCCCACATTTCACCTTATAGTTGTTCAAGTCCGAGATCAAATGCCTTTGCGTTATCAACCAGGGTACTCAATAAAAAACCTGATATGATAACTAGTACTGTAATTCGAATCAGAGTGATCTACTGATCTACATGCAATACAAAAGTGATCTTAATTGCTAAATAGCCAACAAACTAAACACATAAACTCCAACCTTTATTTACTATAGCACAATCTTGATAGCGCGATGCAGAACAGCAAACTTCCAACCCTCATAAAGGATTGCACAATCTTAATAGCGCGATTCAGAACATTGACTTCACAACCTTTATAAACTAATGCACAATCTACATAACGCGATTTAACAAATAGGCACAGCGCCATCTAATGGAAACTGATGCAAACATATTTCCGCACTTCGAACTATGAACGGCGTGAACATACCGCCCGCCAAGGACATTATCACAGAATATGTCCTTTATCAACTGTACTATGATGAACTAATATTACCCATTCCTTGATAATGTCGCTAAAGACGTTATTGTAGTACTAGAAAATTTTAATATGCACTAATATCGGTATAGTGCTTACAAAAACAAATACATATGAGCTATACAGATTCAAACATTAGTAAAACTTAAGACTAACAAATCAGAAAAATATACTTATCTTAAACCTAGAAATCTTAAACTTAAACATTAAAATAAATGAACTTAATAATAAAGAATAAAAATACATTGCACGATCGGTTAGGTTTGCCTTTGCTATTCATTTACGGGTAAAACAATTAGTTTAGACGTAGGACGTTTTAACAGTGAGTCCTTTGCCTTCAATGTGACCACATGAGTTATTGTCGGGGCCAGGATGTGTCGTTGTAATCCGCCCAAGCAACCAACGGGCAATAGGTAAATCTACTTTCTTTACAAGAGCAACTTATCGGTCTCAGATTTCGAATTTTGAAACGACCACTTGTGTCTGAGGTTGAGGATGTAGAAATAAATAACTCGCTTGAGGGAGACTGGTATGTAATGCTGTTTCCAAGCGTACAGTTCTTCCTTAAACCACTAACTTAATATTAGAAGGCGAGATACTACAATGCACAGGACAGCTGATCGAATATTGCAAGCGAAAGCGTGGCGTGAGATGCAAAGGAAATTATGTAGAACTGAGTAACGTGCGTTCGGCGTGAGGTTTAGATCGTGACTGGGGAGAGCGAGAGCTTGCATCGCTATCCTGCCTGCGCACGCGCAGGTCTGAATGTACCGTTATTCATTGATGAGACGTAACAGCTGCGGCGCGGTAGGTATGCCTAGATATGTATATATAATGTACTAAATATTACATAGATACAATATTAGGTAGGTGCGCTTTGAGGCTGTGTGAATGCATTATGTAATGAGTAATGTTATAAAATAATACATAGAAATAAGTACAATGAATGTAGGTTATGTGTATGTATGTAAGTCCGCCACATGACTCCCCCCCGGAGACCGTAGGCACTACGGGCGATAGAAATCCGGGAATCGAACGCGGCGCCCGCTGCGTGTAGTTTTAACTACGGCCGCTGGAGGTGTTGTGCCAGCGGTAATACGTGTAGCTGCGTTGGTGTTTGTATCGGACAGTATATAGGCTGGTTTTAGTCGGTCTATGGATACTGTGATAATTTTACCTTTTACACGTAGTTTAAAAGTTTTACTATCCCGTGCTGTGACTTCGTAGGGGCCTTTGTACGCCGGTTGTAGTGAACCTCTCACTGTGTCGTCTCGTAGAAAGACGTGAGAACAGTTAGAAAAGTCTTTATATATAAATATTTTATTTTTTGAATGATTTGAAGTCGGTACGGGCTGTAAATTGTAGGCGAACGCTCTGATTCGGGTCGAAAAATCTGTCAGGTCACTAGAACTGTTTAAGTCTTTATGACCGAAAAATTCACCCGGTAGTCGCAGAGGTTCTCCGTAAACTAACTCTGCCGAGGAAGACTTAAGGTCCTCCTTGAAGGCGCTCCTTACACCTAGGAGTACGAATGGTAGTGACTCTGCCCAAGTACTGTCAGAGTGGCATACTATAGCGGCTTTTAATTGCCTGTGGAAATTTTCTATTAGGCCATTACACTGTGGGTGGTAAGCAGTGGTCTTACGATGTTTAAAACCTATCGTTTGTGACAGTTGTTTGAACAGTGCGGATTCAAATTGTCTACCGCGGTCTGTAACAATGTCGGTAGGACAACCGAATCGTGCCACCCATCCCGATAGGAACGCTTTGGCCACAGTTTCCGCTGAAATATCGGTGATAGGGACAACTTCAACCCATCGCGTAAAGCGATCGATGAGTGTCAGGCAATACCGATATTCATTGGAAGGAGGTAGGGGTCCGATCAGGTCCAGGTGAACATGTTTGAATCTCGCTGAAGGTAAATCGAGTGTGCCTACGGGAGACGAAACATGTCGATTTATCTTCGTGCGCTGGCAAGCCAAACATGACCTGGCCCACTCGCGACAATCTTTCCTAACCTGTGGCCATACATAGCGTTGTGCTATAAGTTTAGCGCTAGCGTTAGCGCCGGGATGACTCAGCGAATGCAACGTATCAAAGATACGCTTACGTAACGGTTCAGGCACGAAAGGCCTGGGAGTCGGTGTGCTGACGTCACAGTACAATTTAACATGACTACCAGGTACGTTCATGTGTTGCATTCGTAAGGACGAGTCTTGTTTTAGGTAAAGAGGTAGTTCAGAGTCGGACTCTTGGGCTTTAGATAATTCCTCAAGGTCTACTGGACTTCTGATTGCTTCGACTCTGGAAAGAGTGTCTGCGACTACGTTATCTTTACCAGAGATATGTTGTATGTCCGTCGAAAACTGTGAAATATAATCTAAGTGTCTATACTGACGCGGGGAACAGTTATTTTTCCTCTGATGGAAAGCGTAGCATAAAGGCTTATGGTCAGTATAGATCGTGAAGTTTGTAGCTACTAACCAGTGTTGAAAATATTTAACACTTTGATAAATGGCGAGAAGTTCTCTGTCATATGGAGAATATTTCTTTTGGGAGGGACTTAATTTTTTAGAAAAAAATGCTAAGGGCTGCCAGTCACCGTCTTTATGCTGGTGAAGTACGCCGCCTATAGCGATATCGGACGCGTCCGTGACTAATCCCAGCTTAGCTTGAGAGTCGGGGTGTGCGAGTAAGGCTGCTTTACAGAGACTATCCTTGCACTCCTCGAAAGCTTTTAGCGATGGTCCGCTTATGTCAACCGGCTGAGACGCTTTTATAGTGCCAGTTAGCAGGGCATGCAGAGGTGTCTGAATTTGTGCGGCCTGGGGTATGAACCTTCTGTAGAAGTTAACCATACCGAGAAACCTTCTAAGCTGCCTTGCGGTTTTGGGAACTGGAAATTCTCTTATGGCCTGCACTTTACTTTCCAGAGGTTTGGTTCCGTGTGAAGATATGTGGTGGCCTAGGAATGTCACCTCTGGTACCCCGAAGGTGCATTTGGTCGTGTTTATGAGGACGCCGTATTCACTCATCCTAGCGAAGAGTAAGCGTAGGTGCTCCTCGTGCTGGTCCTCGTCTTTCGACCAGATTAAAAAATCGTCAAGGTAAGGGTAACAGAAGTCTAGGCCACGGGTCATTTCGTCAACAAACCTTTGAAAGGTCTGGCCAGCTGAGCGGAGTCCATAGGACATAAAAGGGAATTCCCAAAGGCCGAAGGGGGTGGTAATCGCCGTCTTCGGTATGTCCTCTTCGTTCACTGGTATCTGGTTGTAGGCTTTAACAAGGTCAATGGTCGAAAAGATCTTACAACCAGATAAACTGTGGGCAAAATCGTGTATGTGCCTGATGGGGTATTTGTCAGGGATAGTACGGGCGTTCAGCAGCCTGTAGTCACCGCAAGGACGCCAACTGTTGTCTTTCTTTGGGGCAAGGTGCAGTGGTGACGCCCAGGGGCTATTTGATGGTCGAGCTGTGCCATTGGCCAACATAGCCTCGAACTCGGCTTTGGCTATTTTTAATTTGTCGGGTGCAAGCCTACGGGGAGAACAAGACACTGGCGGGCCTGGTGTGGTGCGTATGTAGTGTAGTGTGTTGTGTTTTGGTGTATGTGGCTTACCTGCCGGCCGTGTGAGTTCTGGAAACTCAGAAAGTAACTTACGGTATCTGCAGCTATCGTTATCACCAGTCACAACCTTTACACTTGACACTAAGCTGTTATACGAAGCAATGGAAGCCACAGTAGATAAGCTAGTCGTACCATCTATAAGGCGTTGATTTCGGATATCTATAATTAAATTAAAAAAAGATAAAAAATCTACACCAATTATAGCCTTTGTTACATTAGCCACTATGAAACGCCAGTTAAAGTCACGCCTTAAACCTAGATTTAATGAAATTTGTAAATAACCGTAAGTGTCTATTGGGGTACCGTTAGCGGCGCACAATTGGTATTCCGTCTTTGCACGATTATACTGGGGTACCGCAAAACGAGGAAACACACACACGTCACTTCCAGTGTCCACTAAAAATTGCACTCCTGTTTTCCGGTCCGTGACAAATAAGCGGCTGGTCATTGGAGACGGGCAATCGTCTGCAGCCATTATAGATTGCCCTGGGCGTTTCCCGACTTGTAATCACATGGTGGCACACAATTGTTAGCGCGGTTCCGGAATCTGTAGTGATAATAACAAAGTGGGAATTTTCTGTAATTCGATTGCGACCTTTGTGCTGGCGTACGGCTACGACTGCGGTCAGTCCGGGTGCCTTGTCTGGTACGCGAGCGCGACCGTCGGTTCACTTCCGCACTAAGCACTTCCACTTTTTTGGTTAGCTCGGCTATCAGTGTCATCATTTCTCTCGCGTGGTCCGGCTGAGTTGAAGTTGAAGCTACCTGTCCTGAGCTAGGTACAACGTCGTGGACTCGGTCTGCAAGTTCTGCTAGCTCGTAAACCGACAAACTCATCTGCGACGCGACGATTGTTTGGAGGTTCGCTGGTAAGCGGCTTGTCCAAATAGTCCGCAGAAAATCTTCGGGTATAGCCGGTCCTGCCAAATGCTGCAAATGCCGCAAAAATTGGGACGGCTTCCGATCTCCCAGCTCTTCAGACTGCAGCAGTTGCTTGGTCTTTCTCTCTTTTGACACAGAAAGACGTTTAACCAGCTCTTCTTTTAACTTTTCGTACTTGGCGGTAGGTGGGGGTGCGGTGATAATGTCTTCCACCTCTACAGAGTACTGCCGATCCAGGTGCGCAAGTACGTAGTTGAACTTGGTCTCGTCGTCCGTAATTCTGGCCAGCTTAAATTGACCCTCCACTTGGCAAAACCAGATTGCCGGTTTTTCGGGCCAGAACGGAGGTATGCGGACACCGACGCGAAAAATTTCTCCGCCATCTTGGGCGCGGCTTCCAAAAATATTTTCTGGCCGGCTCCCAGAACGTTCTTCGACTTGCCGTGAAGCCTCCAAATTTCTGTCACTGCTCATTGTAGTGGTGTTCTTCGCAGGGGTCACCAGTGAGGTTGAGGATGTAGAAATAAATAACTCGCTTGAGGGAGACTGGTATGTAATGCTGTTTCCAAGCGTACAGTTCTTCCTTAAACCACTAACTTAATATTAGAAGGCGAGATACTACAATGCACAGGACAGCTGATCGAATATTGCAAGCGAAAGCGTGGCGTGAGATGCAAAGGAAATTATGTAGAACTGAGTAACGTGCGTTCGGCGTGAGGTTTAGATCGTGACTGGGGAGAGCGAGAGCTTGCATCGCTATCCTGCCTGCGCACGCGCAGGTCTGAATGTACCGTTATTCATTGATGAGACGTAACAGCTGCGGCGCGGTAGGTATGCCTAGATATGTATATATAATGTACTAAATATTACATAGATACAATATTAGGTAGGTGCGCTTTGAGGCTGTGTGAATGCATTATGTAATGAGTAATGTTATAAAATAATACATAGAAATAAGTACAATGAATGTAGGTTATGTGTATGTATGTAAGTCCGCCACATGTCTATGAACTAGCAATGTATTAATTTGCGTTTTTCCTTAGAGTTTGGTAACTGAAGTTCGATCTCCCGAAATCTTCTAAGGACATTATGCTCGTGGCCTTGCACGTGCATTGTCGTAATCGCAGTTTTATTTTGAATTCTATTCGGTAGATATGTCGCCCCAGAAAGAACCCAACCCAAACTAGTACACTGAGCAACAATAGAACTATTTAGAGCCTTTTTGACTCCATCTCTCAAGATTTCACTGTACATATCAGCACCTAATAAGTTATCGATCTTCTTAGGGTCATTAAAGTAAGGATCTGCCAATATCAGATTCTCCATGTCTGTCCAATTAGAGGATTTTAGTTGGCGCTCCGGAAGGTATGATGTTATGTTCTTCAGTACATAAGCTTGAACCTCTACCTCAAAACTAGAATCCGTCAATGAGCGAAGTACTAATGTTACCATGTAATTGGCAATAGTCGATTTTTCATTACCTATACTAGACACCACACCTCTAATTGGACGCCTTTTTAATCGCAATAACTGAACTGCAGCTTCGGTTATGAAAGAGGCTTGTGATCCTTGGTCCAGTAAGACTCGAATTATCTGAAAATCACGCGCCGCAGTTTTAGCCTTTACAAGCGCAGTGGGTAGTAAAATTTGACGTTGATCAGCGACTTTAGTCGAATGACAAGATACTAATGGCACGCTATCATCTGAAGACTCACACCCTTCAGAAGTGGTACCTTGATCGTCGTGGAGAAAAGTGTGATGCTTTCTGTTACATATCTTACATCTGAACATCCTTTTGCACTGACTTACCATGTGATTACTACCGAGACAATTAAAACAAATTTTGTTATTTGCCACAAATTCCAGTTTCTTTTCTAGGTCCAACATTATAAAACCTTTACAGAAGCACAATTTGTGGTTTTCTGTACAATACTCACAGCGTAATTTAGATGCAAAATTCGCTTCATGAGTAGCTAACATAACCCTATGACCTCCAGAGTTACTCACATGCGACTGTCCTGTTGTCCTCTGTAGCTCAATGAACTCAAGCGCTCTGAAACGACTTTCCATAAATAATTTTAATTGTTCTAAAGTAGGAAGTTTATTTGAAAGGTCTGAAGCCACCTTTAACTCCCACTGCTTGCGGGTGTCCTGGTCGAATCTAGATGCTACAATATGTATTACAATAATATCCCAGGTGGTCACATCGATACCTAAATTACTTAACGCATTCATACAGTCTATTGTCGTGTCTAACAAATGTTTCAAACCAACGGCCGACTCAAAACCTACACGTCTCTGAGTAAACAATCGTTGTAAAATACAATTCGCCAGCTGACGTTTATTATTATACCTATGTTCTAACTGTGCCCAACATACTTCGTAATTAGAAGCAGTTATAGGAATTTGACGTAATAACTGTTCAGCTTCTCCTGTTAAAGAACCCTTCAAATAATGCAATTTCTGAACGGTATCGATGCTTTCATTATTATGCACGAGCGACACAAATAGCTCCTTAAAACTAACCCACTCAGTATATTTACCGGAAAATGTTGGTATATTGATCTTAGGTAACCGAACGTTACTTGCTTTAGTTGTACTGGAAAACTGATCACGCGTGTCTCCTATTGGTGCATTCATTTTTAAATTAATATCTATCTTTTAATTCTGATTTGTAAGCTATATATATTTCCTCTGTTTTTTCATAAATATCCAAAGAGAAATATAAACCTTTCATGTCATCGTCGGTAGCTTTCTCAATGATTTGCCTATGTGTTTTGTTAAATGTATCCCATTGATGTTCTAAACTTTCTAACCTTGTATCGACATAACCCTGAGTAATTCTGTCCTTTGGAGACTTTGTAAAATTAATCTTACCCTTTTCGATTATCATTTTTGTGTTGGTTTGTAATTTAATTAAGGACTCCATTTTGTACCAACTACAAGTTATATATAACACACCTTATAAAATAAATTACATATGCACACAATTTAATTAGATAATTAAATCAAGTGGTTCATTTGTGATTTAACTATCTACAAGCATTAGCATTTACAACAAAAAATTCTAAAATATATCTATTTTACAAAGTAAAAGTGGAGCGACAAATTGTTAATTTTATTCTAAGTCCTACACGCTTGATTCAAAACTTTTCTAAGTGTTTAACACCAACAGTAATTTTCAAATTTCGGGCATAGGTTTCCCGTCGGTTCACTTTTCTTAAAACTATTCTAAGTCTAAACTAAATCTATCAAATGTACGCTAAGTCCAAAATTAAATTGAAATTCTAAGTTAAAACTAAAATAATTATAAGCTAAGTTAAAAGTCTTTATATTTTTGCAACTTTCGAAATTTCTTGATGTTATTATATAAAATGTACTCACAATTATTCACAACACACACTGTTGGGTATATCTCCTTGCACTCCTTAAAACTGGGACTCCGCCAAGTTATAATTTCCGCTTAGTGATCTCTCGAACTCGCTGTCCGCCTCTGGATCCGCTACTGGCTTGACCTCAGCTTGATCTTGTGAACTGGTTGCTCCACTCTGGTAGGTACCTCACCAGTACCTTAGCGTCATCAGTGGCGACCCACCACTGTTTCGACGCAGTTCAACACCAAAAACTAGGCAATCCGTCTCGCAAGGACCATTTGTTCAAGTCCGAGATCAAATGCCTTTGCGTTATCAACCAGGGTACTCAATAAAAAACCTGATATGATAACTAGTACTGTAATTCGAATCAGAGTGATCTACTGATCTACATGCAATACAAAAGTGATCTTAATTGCTAAATAGCCAACAAACTAAACACATAAACTACAACCTTTATTTACTATAGCACAATCTTGATAGCGCGATGCAGAACAGCAAACTTCCAACCCTCATAAAGGATTGCACAATCTTAATAGCGCGATTCAGAACATTGACTTCACAACCTTTATAAACTAATGCACAATCTACATAACGCGATTTAACAAATAGGCACAGCGCTATCTAATGGAAACTGATGCAAACATATTTCCGCACTTCGAACTATGAACGGCGTGAACAATAGTCTTAAGTCCCACGTTATGGGTGGTGAGCCTATTGCCGTGTCGAAATAGGTAGGCGCAGGTCGTGACGACCCGCAGCTTAAATTTTTCAAACCGCCCATCATTGATCGACGATAAATCTACCGTAAGACATTAGGGTTAGGTTCGGAAGGACGTGATTGTAAAACGTCTGAATAAGAGGCCTACAACTTGGCTTAACGATTGTCATTTTACTGACAACCGGGTTTCATTTCGAGTTTTCCTTCTCTACGCAATGGATCGTTTTGTTCCCTTAGTCGCCTCTTACGACACCCTCGGGAGGGGATGAATTGTGGTGGTGCCATTTTGTACTCTTTAAAACTAAATACTTACCTTTAAATAAATTTTCTCACTAATTCAATCACTACAATATAGCGGTCGGCCTTTTTTTTTAACGTGAGGGAAAATCCTCATGGATACTATGCCGGAGTCCTACCGACTAAAACATCTCTCGTAACGCCCAACAGCCTATAAGATACATTTAAATTATTCATTTAGGTTACAAAGTAACACTTATGAACGTCAAAATTTTTGCTTCTACATTTACATTTACTGCCAGATTCGCAATGCAATAGGTAGAGCCTGTGAGGAAGAACCTGGCAAGAAAACTCACGGCCACTCTTTTCAAATAGTCTTAGTACATTCGTTTGTCATGCAATAAAGATTAACAATTTTGTCTACACAAGCGACATTTACAATCGCGCCTAATTAAGTGAGGAGCAAGCAACTCATGTCCATGTCTCTGTATCAATAAAATAGTCATCAATAGTATAGTATGCCCTTTTTAAAAGATGTGTCTTGATTTCCCTTTTGAATCTATATAAAGGAAGGTTCATAATATTTAAAGGGATTTTATTGAATAGGCGTACACCAAGTCCTTCGAATGAGTCGTGTACCTTATGTAATCGAAAAACCTTTCCAATCAATTTATGCTTATTTCTAGTATTTATTGAATGTACGTCACTGTTCTTAAGATATAGATGTATGTTCTTTTTAACAGACATGATGTTCTCAAATATGTATTGCGATGCAACCGTTAAAATTCCTATTTCTTTAAATTTCTCTTTAAGCGATTCTCGAGCATTTAATTTATAAATTGCACGTATAGCTCTTTTCTGAAGTACAAAAATTATTTGTATATCTGCTGCCTTGCCCCACAGCAAAATGCCGTAAGACATGACGCTATGAAAATAACTAAAATAAACCAGCCTGGCTGTTTGGACATCAGTGAGCTGTCTGATCTTGGTAACGGCAAAAGCCGCCGAACTGAGTTTTGCTGCTAGACACGATATTTGGGCAGTCCACTGTAATTTACTATCTAAAGTGATCCCCAAGAATACGGTTGATTCTACAAGATGAAGGGTGTCACTGTTCAATGTTATATTTGTTTCATAATTTTTGACATTGGGCATGGTAAATCTAATACATTTTGTCTTTTTAGCGTTCAATAGCAAATTATTGGTTGTGAACCAATCTACAACTTGGGCTAGTGCACTATTTACGTTGTCAAAAGTACTAGGATTGCGATCAACTTTAAAAATAAGTGATGTATCATCAGCAAATAGAACAACATCGCACAAGTTCTGTACATAGAAAGGTAAATCGTTGATGTAAATTAAAAATAAAAAAGGTCCTAGAATTGATCCTTGCGGCACACCCATAGCTACAGAAGCTCCAGAGGACCGACTTCCATTAATGTCAACATATTGCATTCGATCTTTAAGATAGGAGGCAACAAGATCCGTTGCAGAGTCCCTTATACCATAATGATCTATTTTTCGTAATAAAGTGTTATGATCAACGCAGTCGAAAGCCTTGGACAGATCGCAGAATACCCCGATGGCATCCTGTCGATTTTCCCAAGCGCTGAATATATGTTTTATAAGTGTCACACCTGCGTCAGTAGTAGAACGACCTCTTGTAAACCCTGCTCGTTGTGTAGTAACATATTTGAACTAAAATGTGATTGTAATTGCTGCAGTATAATTTTCTCAAAAATTTTGCTTATGGCAGGCACTATTGAGATAGGTCTAAAGTTACCAGGGTCTGTTTTGGATCCGGCTTTAAAAAGAGGTATCACTTTACTGTGTTTCATTAAATCTGGAAACACGCCTTTATCAACACATAGGTATATTAAATATTGCAGCTAGATGAGGAGATATAATTAAAATAATTGACTTCATTAATTTCACAGAAAAACCCCACAAGTCTGCTGTATTTTTTGAGTTAAGCGACTTAAATACTTTAACGATATCGTTGGGATTCACATATTTAAATCTAAATGAGACTCTACAGTGGTCCACGCTGCCCCTAAGCATTCGTTGAGCTTTAACTGGGCAAGAATTTAAGGAGCTCGTTGTAGTCGCGGGTATGTCTATAAAAAATTTATTAAAGGTTTGTGCTACATCTAAACTATTATTAATCAATCTATTATTAACAATCAATTCAATGTCATGGTCACGAGTTTTGTGCCGTCCGGTTTCAGAATTAATTATATTCCATGTCATTTTTACCTTATTGTTCGACTGTTTAATCTTCCGACTTAAATGTAATGACTTAGCAGCAGCACATGCCTTTTTAAAGGTTTTTGAATAAAGTTTAACATACTGAATAAAAGCAGGATCAAAATTAAATTGCTTCATACCATATAACTCATATAACTTCGCCCTACTCTTGTATATACCAGTAGTTGCCCAATCACAAAATTGCATGCCTTTATTTTTATAAAAGGTTTTTGATTTGAAAATGTTATAGTAGGTACTCAAACTGAATGGTATTAAATAAGGAGTTTGAGTACTATAACCCTATGGTTGGGAGCCCCGGGTAAGCCCTCGGAAGGATGTCCCAGGACTCCCAAGCCCAGGACTCCCATAGCGGTCGGCCTGTCGACGAAGAAGGGACAGGACATGTTGCAGAATTTACTTCTTACAGGCCGACAGCTAAAGGTAGTACCTACGCTGTGTGTTTATAGGTGGTTGTATAGTCGTTGGTTTATATAGTAACAATAAATCTCCTTATCAATTATCAGATGGTAAAGTAGGGCGAGGTTTGGCAAAGGCATTATGTGACTACTACCGACATGTCGGTGTCATTCCTCCTCGGCCGGGCAAGACTAAGAAGAAAGAGCAGCGAGGCAGGCGGCGACGGAGACGACCAGTTGTTGAACGAGAAAGGTCAGATCACTTATGATGAAATACTGTCTTGAAAATGAATTGAATTAAACACACGCACTCAAAATAAGTTTACTTAGGTAGGTACCTAATGCTGAATGAACTCCACTCCGCATGAATATAATTTTCCCTAACTTATGGTAGGTACCTATACCTACCTATTTTTTTTGATGATTTTATACCAATACCACACTCATTTCATATTTAATTTCTTAAACTCCAGATCTCCCAGTTCATCACCAGAGCGTCGCGTTCTTGTCGCGCGAGTTTTGTCGCCACCCCTGCCAAAGGTTTCTCCGCCCGCCATACACGCTCTGGCTCCAAAGCTGACTCGTCGCCCAGTCCGCAAGTCGGGAAAGCCCCGAAATGTGCCAGACTATGATGAAAATATTCTGCCAGTAATTACAGGTAGGCAAGCACTATTCGATTTTTGACGTTTGTGATGAGACATACGAGACGAGAGATCTTCTACGATTAATCATGACAGGCAAAATTAAGTGAAAATGATTCGTTAAGAGACGTCTCGAGAATGATGTCTCAAGAACATCAAGGAATGGGACTGGAGTAACTAGTGCTGGGGAACTCTTCCGTCTGGCTCAAAACCGTGTAGAGTTTCAAAAGTTCACGGCCACCGGTAGCGGAAAGACACTGAAAGAAGAACAAGTAGGCACTTTTCTATCTTCTTACTAGATAAGTTTGGTGGAATACTTCATAAGGGGTGGTTTCAAACTGAGGGAAATGTCATATCGCATCGAACATTAAATCGTATTTTTTTTTCATGCATGCACAAGCATGAGCTTTAATGATTGATTGCGCTTAATTGACTGAAAGATGTTTTGTTCGTTTTAATGTTTTTTTTAGATTTGTCCATGTTAGTGTTTAAAAATCCATCATAAAGACGCTGAGGATTGCCATGATGGACTTTTAATAGGATTTTTAGTGGACAAAGGGAAATATGATTGCAAAATTTTACCATTTCTTATACCTATCCTGAAGGACCAGAATGTATTTATATACTCTGGTCCTTCGAGCCGGATCCTTATAAAAATTGCAAATTGTTATTACAGGAACTGCGGTGAAGACTCCAAGGCTCGCAGTCGTAGACATGAGCGCTTACATTCGGTCTCCCGCCGATTACATTAACCAGCGTCTGGAGAAGATGCAGCTAAGGATCGCAAGACCACCGCGCCCTATACACACCAAGTTCACAAGCGACGAATACGATACACAAGAGTCTGATTCTTAAATAGAAGATATGCGAAATGCGAAGACCAAACTGATGGTTGTGTTTTTATTTAGTCTTGAATTTATATATTAAAGATGTCTAAAATTAACAAGTGATTAATTTAAAAATCTCCTGACACAGACTTTTCTAATAAGAACAAACATTGTATAATGCTCGTTCGCTCTAACTTTGCCGCTCGGCTCCATACTAAAGTCGAATTTTTAATTGGACGAAGTAAATTGACAGCAACTAATGTCACGTCTTCATACAATGTTGCGCATTTTTTATGACGAAGTGACATTAGCTACTGTCAATTTACTTCGTCTAATTAAAAATTCGGGTATACGCCTCTACGCCAGCGGCAAAGTTAGAGCGAACGGGTAGTACTGTTATTTTTTTAGGAGTTGGGTATTCTACATACTGATGCAGCAACAAGTTTCAGGGTGCAATGTCGTGAAAATAAAATCAAGTAAGTTTCCCATTTTAGATCAATCGACCCTGTGATTTTAGCAAGATCCTTTCGTCCCCCAGAAAGTGAGCTTAGGATTATCAAAATTTATAGCTAAGAACTGACAGACAAAACTACGGCAGTTATGATCCACAGAGAGATACATCAGTTAAACTTATAACATCCTTTGAGTTTACCGGGGTGGTTAATTAAAAAAACAAGTATACTTTTATTAAATGTATAATGTCGAAGCTTTTATATTTACAATCACTATATCTAATCGGTCAGTCATCTCTTTCTTAGAACAAACTTATTGAACACTATTATCACTACAAATTATTAATCATAACGGCAAATCAAAACGAGACTGAGTATCGTTATCGAGATTATATAACATTTTTTTTTACATTTTGTTAATTTTGGTTTCAACGTAAACGATTAGACTTCATCTACGCATACTAAGAGGTATGGTCATCACAAAAACGATACTATCGTACATACAAAGGGTAAGGGTCTAAAGACTGACTGCATTTGAACTGCACGACACTTACAACATCTGCACGACAACTATAAGACACAACTACAAATATTGCTTTACGTCGCATCGACTATCGTTACCGTGCCGGCCCGGGAGAGAGTGACAAGCATTGCACGCGGCAGCTGCTCAACACTCTAAGAGTCGATTCAGGCATTTCCACGGTTTTTGTCATCGAAATCTAAATATTAAGTTAATAGAAATGGCATCTGACTCAACACGGGGTAGCCTCAACTCTTCTTTCTATATCTTCGCATCTTCCTGCATTTGGAACCTAGGGTCCGCTTCATGCTGACTGCTAGAAGGAACTATGATTTGACTTTTAGGTATTGTATTTATTACCATAATTTAATTATTCCTTAAGGTTTGATTCCGAACTCGGCAGCAAGCCGCACTGCTTCCGCTGCAGTACTGCGGCAGCACCACTGGTCCCCATACATACTGCATAGATTTGTATTAGAATACATTTCGAGTTCGGTAGCAGTGTCGCGGCTGCACCGCGGCGACAACACTGCTGCGCGACACTGTCGCCTTGCCGCCGCGACACACCAGTAGTGACGTCACCGCCCAACTGCAGTAGGCAGGTGGAGACGTAAATAATTTATTTGATTCAAAAGAGGTACAAAATTAATTGACTTTAACAGATTTATATTCACCACTTTATGTGACACTTCATAACAATTATCATTATAATTTTATGGAAGGATAACACCAGGTGTATCGCAGTACCGCTGCCTTGCTCGGAATGAACGCAGCAGCCAGCATTGCTGCGCAGCACCTCAGTGGCAGCACCGAGTTCGGAACCATACATTTATGCCACCCGAAGCCACTCACAACAAGTAATGTAATGTCCATCGCACCAATAGGTCCGCACTTCACCACTCACTCCGCACAATACAACCGGCGAGGAGTGCCTACTCGTCGGGGTAGCGGGTAGCGGGCCCCGGCTCGAATGCAGTCCGTCCGTTTAGATCCCTAGGAAGCGCGGGCGGTGGGCGCTGGGCGGGGGGTGGGTGGTCCGCTCGCCCCGGGCGCGAAGCACGTTCCTAATAAATATCTTTGGCATGAACCGAGCAGGTCGCCGGCGCCGCCTCCTCGCACGCGGCCGGTGCCGGTGCCGGTCACTCCCAGGCGTCGTGGTCGCGGTCGTCGTCCGACAGCGTGACGAGGTGCATGGCGGCGGCGGAGGCGGCGGGGTGCGGGCGCGGCGGCGGGGGCGGCGCGCTCACGGGCGGGTTCCTCGCCGCGCGCTTCTGCCGCAGCATCTCCTCGTCGGCGGCCGAGCGCGGCTTGCGGAACTCGTACACGAGGGGGAAGATGCGCTCTACGGCCGATTGCACGTCGTTCACGCTTCGGGCTGCAAAGATACACACGTTATATTACACAAAAAGGGCTATTTTACAGAACCGCCAAGTTGATGACCACTGTCAAAGTCTTACGGTCTGCGAGAGTGGCCCCTAGTCGATAGATATCGCCATCGCTTCCTATCAGGCCGGTGGAATCAAAATAGTGAATTGAAAATTAAACATTGTGCACTAGTACGGCTTGTAAACCACAAAGCAGTACACATGCAGTGAGTGAGAAGTTAATGTCACGAATTTACTAATATACCAGTTTGTACATCTCATTTCCTGCGAAACCTTTGCCATTGGGCAAATGAGAACACCAAAGGACACCGTTCCTTATCAGACGCCGGGTGTTTACAAGGTGGACTGTAGCTGTGGAAGCTCGTATATCGATCAAACGAAGCGAACCATCGCAGAACGAGTGAGAGAGCACATAGCAGCTGTCAAGAACCACCAAACCGAAAAATCAGCGATCGCGGAGCATCTCTTACTATCGGGGGCAAATCACTGGATGGAGTTGCATGCACCGGAAGTTTTGGCCACTGAACGCCGATATTACCCGAGGATTGTTCGTGAAGCGGTTGAAATCAAGAAGCATCACAAAAATTTCAACCGTGATGGGGGATATAAACTTTCGTCCACATTCGAAAAACCGCCTAACATTCGTTCGGATATCGTGGGTGTAGTGTGTCGCGACCCTGATGACTGTTATTAATAAACTAATGCGTACCTGTAAGATCAACGGTACAAGAGGATGACACCCGCTGCATTCCCCAGTCTACTCGTGACCACGGCTATTGTAACATAGCCGAAACGTCGAGAGGTGAGCGAAGTTTGAAATGTTTGCGCGAAAAAGACCCGCAATCAATATAATGTGTAGTGCAAGTCGTGTGAGTTTAAAAACATTAATACCAGTTTGTACCTTTAAACATTCATACAGATGTTCACACTTTTACCGCCGAAAGAGTATGTTATGAAGCCATGCTTTACGCCCACATTTCACCATTTGCATTTTGTTCCACGAAATAAGTGGCGAGTCTATTGTCGTATCATATAACAGTTTACTTAGTAATGGATTCAATTACAAAACAATGTGAACTTGTGATAATTGTTCTCTAAAAATGTGTGACAATTCTGTAAATCTTACTAATATTATGAATGTGAAAGTTCGCAAAAATGTTTGGAAGTTTGTTACTTAATCACGCTGTAACTGATACTTTTATCCCAGGAATATGTTTCCATGGGATCCGAGAAAGGATACGGGAATTCCACGCGGACGAAGCCGATAATTTTGGGACATAAATCACAAAATCCTAAACACCGAAACAACATTTGCAGATCACACAAGTATCTGTTCCGACTGGGACTCGAACCCGGTACCTCAGATCGGTAGTTGCATACTACTGCGCCACCGTGGCAGTCAGTCAACTCTATTTAATCTAATCACTAAGGAAAGCATTTTTACACTACGAAGGTGACAGACAAGCTTACGGCCCCACCTGATGAAAAATGGTCCACCGTGGCCAATGAACGTTTGCAACGCCGTCGCCAGAGGCTGCTGCCTCACACTACTCGATACTCAAGAAATGTTTGAGGTTCGTTTTCACAAAATAAATAAAATACGCTTTTCCATACCTGTGATTGTTACACCGCCTGTTGAGAATATCTTCAGAGTGGCTTTAGGATTATATAATTTATAGGTTACTCCTGGGTGAAGCTCAGGCTCATAGCTGAAACACGAAATACAAAACTGTATGAGCATCGGGTTGACTCACAGGTACAATATGGGTTCAGTTAAATATCTGGAGCCAATATATCCCTTCCTATTTGTAGTATTTTTTTTAACGTGAGGAAAATCCTACATGGATGCTATGCCGGACTCCTACAGACTACAAACCCATGGAGCAAATATAAGAGAGGAGAGGGCCTAAGCAAGCGTGCACTGTGACCGTTCAATGCGGGTCCTGACGTCATCAGTAGGCGTGGCTTAAGTCAGTGCGCTGTCCGCGTTCATCTAGGCAACTTCCGGTTCGCTATACGCAAATATATGTCAAAATTCGTATTTTCGCGAAATAAGAAGAATTTAAAAAGATAAGGATAAAGTGTTGTGTTCTATCGTGTAAAAATTACTCGGATAGACGTTTTGATGCTATGCATGGCATCACATTTTAGTTTTAAGTATTTTTATTCTTTATTTTCATAAATAGTTCTAGAAACATCTCTGATCCCCGGATACAGCAAAATATTTTTTACTCGACGCTAGATGGCGATACTTTGTGTTTTGGATACCTAAAATATGTAGGTGCGTAGAGCTCAGTAATAATATAATTTTAATATTGTTAAGTATTTAAACTTATTTAGCAATAATTCTGAAATAAATTTAGGCAACCAAAGATTATATTTACAAATTTATTTAAGAACTTCGATAACAGACCGCCATCTATTGCCAAGAATAAACAGCACTAAAAACAGGAACGAATTTAGAATTTCACCGAGGGGCCCATAATTTTCTACCTACTAGTAGTAGGTACAAAAAGTAATTTACCTAACGACTGGATGCAGTTCGATTCTACTGTATATCTTCATATCTGTATATCATATCATTGTATTCATATCTGTATATCTGTATATTCTTCTATTGGATTCTACTGTACGTGTGCATATCGCTGAATTCCTCCTAAATGGCTGGACAGATCTGAATTAATTTTTTTGTATGCGTTTGGGTGGCGCCCTGGATTGTTTAGATTCACAAATCAGCCCGGCAGATGGCGCTGCAGCCGGTATATAGTTTATAAAGTAAACGATGTTGCGCTGGTGAGTTAGTATAATATAAAAATGGATCTTCGAAATGTATGTACGCTCATAACTTAAGAACGGCGGAACCAACTTCGCTAATTCCTTCTTTTCTGTGTTAGTTGTAGCCAGGGCAAGGTTTGTATAAAATAAAATATTATGAAATAAAAGCTATTTCTTATTAACATCCGATTTTTAAAATGTCATATTAAAGATTTTGAGTGAGTCAGGCAGAATGACAGTCTGTTGCTAAGGCAACGAATGATAATTTCAAACAGTCCACTACGTCGAACGGTTTTTTGCTGAGAGACTAATCGTCGTAATAGTTCTTGCTCATATTCATATTACTCGTAATTTATTTGTTGTTATTAATAAGAAAATGTCACCAGTAAGGCGTCAAAGTATTGGTAGACGTACGTAATCGTAATGCAAGTCGAGTCAACAATCTTCGCGACAACGAGACTGAAGAAGAACGTTCACAGCATTTGGAAGCAAATAGAATGAGACTATCTCAACAAAAAATTTACAGTAACTGCAACTGGCTCAAAAGGTTCAAGGAAATTGTTTCTATTACAATTTTGGATCGGGTCTTAGAAATCGAATCACCGAAATGGGAACCGGGAATAGAAAAACGGACTGGGAAATGAAATCAGGAACCGGAATCAGTGATCAGGAAACCAGGAACGGGAACATGGGACCGGGAACTCAGGATACCGATTTCTATATTTATAGTTATGGCAGGACAACGTCTGTCGGGTCACCTAGTTAATTATAATTTTAACAATCGATACCTACTAAGAATATTTTATTTAATTCAAATTTTTTTTAGTAGTTACTGAAAAAAACATTCTTTAATTAATCTTACAAAATATTGTAAATGCTAAAGTTTCTGAGTGTGGATGTATGGATTTTCGTCACTCTTTTACGCTCAAAAGGCGAAATGGACTTAGCAGAAATTTGGTACAGGAATAGATTATAGTCTGAAATAACACATATTTTAACGCTTTTTATTCCCGCAGTCGATTCCCATAGAATGCGGGAACGACAACATAACGCTACGTAGGCAAAAGCGCTGGCGCTTTTGTTTTTGTATAAACCTAAGTATGTTCATTGAAAATTCTTCAAAGTACTTGCATTTTATCTACGGTTTAACGACAATTGGCGGCAGCTTGATTGGCTTCTTATTAGTAACTAGCGGACGTCACGCGGTTTCACCCGCGTAGTTCCCGTTCCCGTGGGAATACGGGAATAAAATATAGCCTATGTTACCCGCAAAGAGTTTAGCTTTCCAACAGTGAAAGAATTTTTCAAATCGGTCCAGTAGTTCCGGAGCCTATTCGTTACAAACAAACAAACAACCAAACAAACAAACAAACAAAAAAACAAATCTTTCCTCTTTATAATATTATAAGTATAAGTATAGATTTGTTCACCATATGAGGTTTATTCTTCCATTTTTTTTCTTTGATATTTGCCGCTGACAATACGACAATATAGTAAAGGCTTAATAACTGTTAGAGCTTTGTTAACAAATAACTTGAGTTTTGCAAATAAATCATTTTCGCTATAATTTTCCCTATTATTGGTTCCGCATCTTAAACTATATACAACATTCATGGTCTGTCTCTTTATTGCCATCATGGTACTTTTAACTTGGGTGCGTATTCTTGCCCATTTGTCATTATTTTGAAGTGACTGCCACGTGAGCGAATGTCAATCGAAGTCATAATTTGTTATTCTCTCTCTATTAAGACTACTTACAATCTAGAAAAGACTTTATAAAAAATATATTTTCATAGTAATAGAAATAAAAAAAATAATACACTATTCATCTTGCTAAGAGTTAATACTCCGGGGGGACAAAATATTCCAACTTCGGCCCTGTTTTCAGTGTACAGTAGTAGTACTACGTAGTAACCCGGAAGTTGAAGTAAGCAAGTAGTTTTGACACTGACCGCTAGATGGATAATAGTAAAGTGGGCGGATACAAACCCCTCCTCACCACACCCTCCCCCCGCGCCGAGTCACACATTGTTTCATAGGGAAATTATATTACAACACCTCCTCTCTTATATTTGCTCCATGCTACAAACCACACGTCTCCTACCCAACAGCCTACGGTTGGGAGTCCTCGGAAGGTTCCTATTTATAGTATAGGAGGGTTCTAATCAGATGTACATGTGAAATGGACAAAGACTACTTATGGATAGTAGTAACTAATAGTAGAGCTTCGAATATACAGGTACACAATATAGTGACGCCTAATAGGCTGTGAGCCTATTAGCGTTTCGAACAGGACAGGGACAGGTCGTGGTCGCTATTGAAAATCTTCATGAAGCTTCCTACTTAACTACTAAAGTGTTAGTTGCAGCCTTGAACAACAGGATAACGTGTCCCTGGCAGCACAGAAAAGCTATAAATTGCTTGTAACTGATTCTGAACATGTCGTCATAGCTTTACTCGTATATAATAATGCCAACGGTCGTTTTGTCGTGCTAAAAAGAAGAAAAGAGAAAAATCTATTAACTACGAGATCGAAATCATTGTGAACCAGTCAAATATCAGTTTTCGCTACCATACTTTACCATACTGTCGGAAATCCTGGGACATTCTTCCGAGGGCTTACCCAGGGCTCCCAAACGTAAACAGTGCTACGGCACTGTGTGGTTTTTTTTAGTCGGCAGGAGTACGGCATAGGATCCCCGAGGCATTTCCACACGTAAACAACCATACTTTAGGCCAGGATTAGATTACACGCCAGTTACAGAGGCAGTGAGCCGTACGCTCAACTAAAGTAGTCTGTGAGAAGTAAATTCTGATACATGTCCCTTTATCTTGTTGGGAGTCTTGGGGTATCCTTTCGAGGGCTTACCCGGGGCTCCCAACCGTAGGCTATTAGGCAGGATACGTGAGGTTTTTTAGACGGTGTAGGAGTCCGGCATAGCATCCATGAGGATTTTAACTCACGTAAAGAAAAAACCCTTTTTCTTGCTCGACATACATACATACATATCATCAAGCCTGTTTCCCATCGGGGTAGGCAGAGACTATGGCTTTCCACTTGCTACGATCCTGGCATACCACTTTCGCTTCTTCTACTTTCATAAGTGCTTTTATACATGCTCGCCGGTTAAGGGTACTCTTGACCTGGCCTTTTTCCAGCAGGTCATCAATTTGGTTGCCATGAGTACGCCGAGGGTGACCCCTACCAGCTTGCCCATTCATTTTAGTCTTATAGATTTGTTTAGTCAGTCTATTTTCATCCATCCTCTCAACGTGTCCAAACCATCTAAGCATCCCTTTTTCTGTCTTTGTCACTACATCTTCAGTTATACCACATTGTTTTCTAATCACGCTATACCCTTCTTTGTTCATCAATTTCACTCCAGCTATACTTCGCAGACTTCTCATTTCCACTGCATTAAGTTTACTTTCACGCTTCTTCTGCCAGACCCAACTTTCTTGCTCGACAAGCAAAAAAAATATAGCCGAGAGACTGGCCAAGACAAGGGACCGACACAGGTCGATGCCGTAGTACGTGGGGTAAGTAGACCACCCGCCGGACGGAACGACGACTTGAAAAGACCGCAGGGAGTGGCTGGATGCGGAAGGCGCAGGACCGCGTGTTGTTCAGCGTCCTACAGTGGGCTGCAATCAAAGACTTCTATATAAAATGAGGTAGACATGCCCTACGCACCGATTTTTGAAACCTATAAACTGCGCTAATGAGCAGCGTTGTTCGCACTGTTGTGAGTCAAAACTTCGAGAGTAGGTACTCGAATTGCAATTGGAGTCCATACGCCTTCTCTTTTACTCTTGTTCTATCCGTATATTGCTATTGTGTGTGGTGACAATTACGTAAATAGTATTATAAGTGAGTTTAGTCTTAGCAATGTGGGTGTTTGAGGATTGCTTTTGAAATCTCGCTTGTTAGAGTACGGCGCGTCTACCTCAGTTTATATAGAAGTCTTTGGCTGCAATAGGCATTTGATTGATTGATTGCAACGCTACACTATCAGTTCTGTGTTTGGTAAACTTTTACACGGACCGGTATTCGGAGAGAAATAATCACTTACACAAAATTATTCACGCTCATTAGGACGCTGAGTACCATTTAGTCGTAAAATGCAATTTTACATAAAATACAGTAACTTAAGTAATGAAAACGGTGTTTAGTTATTTTTTTATTGGGGGGGGGGGGGGGGGCATTCGGTGGTATCACTGTCTATATGAACTTAACCTCGCGTTATTTCAGTAACTGTTTTTAAGGTGTGAAGGAAACTGAGAATCCCTTCCGATATCGTGTCGGACTGGACCAACTAAAACCACACGGTCCCTTACTACCTATACGTCTAGCGCCAGCGCCAGGCCACGCTAATGTGCGGGCACCCCGGGTAACTTCTCGGAAGAATCTGCTAAGGTTGTCTTAGTGACTTGGCATGAGAGTCGCTGAAACACTCGCGAGAATTGGCAAACTCTTTGCAGCAAGTGTATAATACAAATTTATTTTGAGACTAGCGGACGTCACGCGGGTTAACCAGCATAGCTTCCTCCCGGGGATAATTTAGCTTCCCAACAGTGAAAGAATTTTTCAAATCGGTTCAGTAGTTTCGGAGTCTATTCGTGCAAACAATCAAATCTTTCCTTTTTATAATATTAGTATAGATATAGATTATTTTAAACGAACGATTCTTTGTCGCCGTTCGAGCTAATTCCCGGTTGCATACGAGGCCCTGCCCTCGGAACCCGCGGTCCAATTTACTGCTTATCTTTCCTTCCTTCAGCATAGCCGATAGTGAGACCAGTGGTAGTGTTCATGCGAGATATCAAGCGACTACTTTGTGGGTGTTGTGTGGAGTTTTAGCACCGGAACTCAATACTGATTTTATGCTAGCGCAAGCCATTCACTCTCTAAGGAAATTCATTCATTCATTCCACTGTCACTGTAATTTAAGGAAATGCTATTTATTTTACGAATTTTTCTGACATCTGATACAATTTATTGACAAAGGCGTATTTTAAGATTTTCATACGTACGTACATATAGTCACGCCTTTATCCCGGGAGGGGTAGGCAGGGGCATAGTATCCGTCCACATTTCACCTTATAGTTTTATGTCCCACGTAGTTCACTTCATTGCGCCAATTTTGATATATTTGGGTGAAGGGATAATGCATAGCAATGGTTATTCCTGTTTTTCGTTTTTTATTTTTACCTAACTTATGACGAGACGAGAGAGACTATTACGCGCAGCTTTGTGCGTAAAAGTCAAAACCTATTGAATATAATATACATAATGAATAGTTTTTGTTTTGACTATTGCCCGCAGCTTCCCCATTATTATATTAATAGACGAAGCTTTCTATCTACCTACTATTAACAGAACATGGAGACCAGTCTTGTGTCCAAGGAAGTAAAGATTGAAAAATCATGCCTAAGAATTTTACTAAGTTTGAGGTGATCAATCAATAAAGATTCGCTTTCGGAACTTCAGTAATATTACCAGTACATGCAAACTGATCCAGTCAGTGTATGTTATGCGTAGGCGCGCGTATTAATAGCAATGTTATGAACATATTAGATTACAAGCAGCCATGTCTCAGTTGTGGTCATTGCTTAAGTTGCTCGAAATCTTCAATCTTATGATGATCAATTGGTAATGGGTATCTACTACCTACATATATTCAGCCCTTAAGTTATAATCCTCCAAGAGTTAGTAGTAAAGTTTTATACAGTCAATGTATTTTTGTGGGCTATTTTATTATAATTGTTTGGATTAACAGCATACATTGATGGCAAATAAAATAATTCATTAAAGTGCGATCTATAAAAATAATATTGTATCTGATCGACTATCTATTGCAAGGCGCTTGCTGGTAGGTTGTAGAATGCTATTAGACCGGGACCATTACTCATGTCGACATGATAGGTTTAAAATCTTATATAAGCAAGTTAGGCGGCAACTACAATCCTGGTGTCATCCTACAGAGGGCTTACCCGGGGCTCCCAATCCCAAGCGTAGGCTGTAGGTAGAGAACGCGTGGTTTTTAGTCGGTAGGAGACCAACATAGCATCCATGTAGGATTTTTCTGACATAAAAAGACACGAGAGGCAGCTACACCGCGAAAGGGATTGACGACAAAAATGAAATGACATATGAGTTGGGAAAAGCAGGCTATTCAAAGAGCACAAAAGCTTGATACTGCTCACCTGCAAGACACATTAAAAATACTCGAAGTCTGTGCCTCGTCATCGAGACCCAATGTATTCCTGTGTTCAACGATTAATATGCTTGCAGTACCTACTTGTAAAACTCACGGTACCCGTGGGACCTAAACATAGCTAGCTTTACCTAATATGTCGATGTTATTAACCTATATGCGGTAACTGTAGAAGTTGCTTAAAAACCTTGAATTACAAGAGCTGCAAGCTGCAATAAGCTTAATATTACTAGAGAGAATATATCCAAAGCGCCATTGATAGTATGTTTCCAAAACGGGCTAGGTAAAGGGGAAAGATTACTGGCGGTGCAGATGCGAGCATGATCTCATGAATCACAAGGTGGCCATCCTAAATCTACATCTGGGTGACCTGGCACACGCACGGTATATTCATGGAATGATTTTTTTTTCTATTGATATACTAAAGAGAATTGGCAACTCCCAATGGACAGAGCCAGGCACTCCTACGCCCGTTTTCCACCGCAAGAGGAGTGGGCCTAATAATGACTGGCGTCTTACGGTGGAAACCAGCCTTTATACAGTGCCAGTGGAGAAAAGCTTCGCCAGAACTGAGGGATTCAATGATCTTTTCTTTTGAACCATAAAAACATGAAACAACCTGTCATCGCACGTGTTTCCTTACAACTTACAACCACCGGGTTCTTCAAGAGTGTAAAGAGGCACATCATAGGGGCGCCAAATTGTCGACCACTTTCAAGTAGACGAAGTGGCTACCAATCGCGATGCCTTTCCATCAAGCGGGCGGCGCAATTTTTAGCGAGCTGTATGAAACTACATATTTTACAAAAAAAATAGTAGAAAATATAATGTTACTTACTCTGCTTCTTTGTATTTCTTAGAGAAAGATATGATTCTTATGCCAAAGGGCATTCGGCATGTTCCTAATACATTGACTACACGAAAGTTGCGGAAACGCACTTGAAAGCCCAATTTCTGCAGGGCCCGTGCGTATCGACGGGCTGCTATCTTTGCTTGCTCCTCACTAGTGGCCCCCGTGCACGTCACGCGACCGGATGACCAGATAGAGGCTGTTGTGTACGGACGACGTAATTTCATAGTAACCATGCCATTTTCACGGCGAAACTCAACATTAACACCATTTAATGCAATCTGTCTCAAGTTCAGGTGGCACTTAACACTAAAACTGCACACAACATTGTTTATCATTATATCTATTTCTGGTGTTTCCTCCTCTTCTTCGGCTGGAGCAACCGGACCCGCCATCGGCACTGCATCTGTGCACTGAGCTTGTGGTACACTGGCTGTACCAGCCTCACAGTACTCGTGGTCGGGGACCATATGACTTGCAACACTGTGTGAGGACATTCCATGATTTGACACAACTCCGTGTGTGCCTTTACTCAGTTCATTCATACCATTCTCTTGGATAAGTGTAGCCATGACCACCACGGCAAACTGTAATATATAAATAGTAGTATAATATTAATATAATAAATATATTTCACTAAATAGGGAAATAATAGAAAATTTTAATCATATTTTATTAAGATACCTGCAGGTGTGTAATGCTCCATTGAGCACATTAAAGGAAATCCAGACTAAATATTATTATATTTACACTAAACATTAGGTTTTATAACCATCAGATATTAGGCTAAAATAATTAACAAAACGTTTTATACAGCAGGATGTGAAACAACAACTGCATTGAAACACTGATAAATCAGTGTTTCACTGGAATTGAGCACTTGATTTCATTTAAACATTGAGAGCAAGAAAACTGTGATTATAGCTGTTATCGCCAGCATTCAGCGGTAAACCATAAAGAGAACTTTATTGAAAATTGTTGATTGCACAACAATGGCAATCGGCAAACATACATGAAACAATGAAAACATTCGTACAAAGCACACTCGTAACTTATGCAAGTTTTTATGTTATTTCATTCAGGTATTATTTCATTTTTAACTAGTACCATGTTACTGTTAAACATATTAAACATAGGTACTTCGAACCCCAGCACCCCAATGTCAGGGGAGAGATTTCGAAGGTTACACATCATAGTTACTCTGTACATATCAAATTTGACCCAAAATCTGTTCAGAAGTTTGATCTGTGTGTTGAGAAATGAGTCAGTCACAGTTGCTATATTATAGAGATAAGTAATTTAAATTACAATTATAACAGTTACACAGAAATTAGAAACCATGATAACTTGGTATGACATTATGAAAAAAAAATAGACATAGCTAGGCAACAAAATTTAATAGCTTTAAAAAAAAATAGAACAAAGTGATGACCATTGTACAAAATTTCGCAAACTTAGAACATTGGCCATCAATTTATCACATCACAATGTTAGATTGAATTTGATAAGATAAATTTAGACACCCATCTGAAAATGATCTTTTTGGGGGTCACCAATGAGAGTTCAGTCTCTAGTTTTAAACAATTATAACCACCATATTATTCAGTTCAACTTGTGTTAGTTGTTCTGCGCTTTCGCTAAAAAATTTAAGGTCAAAGCCCACTTTACCTTGAAGTAGTACAAACTGTTGTCCTATGAACAAGGCGATGGTGCAGGCACCCTTACAGTATTAGGTCAAACAATAGTCATTGCACCAATAAAAAGCCAAATCAGAGTTGTCTGTCAGCTATCTGTTAAGGACTTTAAATCCCGAAAGAGTTTGAAAGATCCTTGCTAACATGAAGATTCAGTCCAGGTTTAATATGATACATTTTCATGAAAAGATTGTGTCTGAAAATATTCACCCCTAAAAATTTAAACCAATCAAGTCCATGAACATTGGTGATATCCCTTCATTAACTATGCAATATGCTAGTCATCTTCAAACTGGTTTAAACAGCTGTTTCATATAAAAAACAGCTGAGACCCATCTCAATCATGTCAGGTTTCTAATGAGAAAATTTCATAAAATTTTTTTCATCATATAAAAGTTATGATTATGATACACACAGATTGATGCATCTATATTTAGACTTACAGCTTTAACTTTTTTAATACCCTTTTGCTTTTGAATAGAGGGTTAAAAACGTGCACATATATGGTCAGAATAAAATCAGTGTCAAATTCAGAACTGGTTTGTACGAAATTTGTTAGGCCACTACCCAAGGCGACTACATGA
This sequence comes from Miltochrista miniata, assembly GCA_933228765.1. Taxonomy (NCBI): domain Eukaryota; kingdom Metazoa; phylum Arthropoda; class Insecta; order Lepidoptera; family Erebidae; genus Miltochrista; species Miltochrista miniata. The sequence continues at coordinate 9,365,163 of OW121751.1, read as the reverse complement.
CACTGCACAGCTGACTGTCAGATAGGCACCCGCTCCCACCGCGCCCCGCCGTTCCCCGGTGCTCCATTCTCCCTTGTCCGACCAGCATGGTGCCCTATGCCTGAATAATTTTGATTTCCACGGTACAAGCACATGACGACTGTAAAACATCAGATCGCTACGAATCGTAACTCTTACCAAACAAGAGCTTAAATAGGTATGCGATTTTCGGAAATTTATATTACTTGGAAATGATAATACATTCCTCAACCCCCTCGTATTGTATCGTCATACAAGTAATTCTGCAGTTATTGACCCCATAACGACCCGAACCACACGTGATTTTATGGACTACAAAGAAAAGACGTGCCTAACATGCTCTAGTAAAACAATTTTAGAGGAATTGTAGTCAATCCTGCAGCATAAATTAATAATTAATAATATCAATTTAAATTGGCAAGATGCAAATTTACAGATGAACAAATAGCACAAGAGTGAACTTGAACCAAAATGGGGCAGGCTCCTAATTTTTTACCAAGTACTTGTTTCAAAAAATGTGATACACGGTATTGGCGACTAGCTCAAACTAAAATACATAGTAAAATATTAGCAACATTATCTTACCTGAGATACAGAAATATATTTGTCACAATTATTTTTACACTACAAACGATTATTAATTTTCATTGCAGACGAAGAAATCCAGACAGGTCACTACGACTTCAAAACTGGCTTATCACGATTACTACAGTTATACTACATAAATCGTTACAGAAATAAGATAATAACGTTCTTAGCAAAGGAATTCAATAATAAATGCAAAATTCAGAAACTTATGCACATCCTGCCTCGAACCGCCATGTTCCATTCCATGAACAAAATTGAGCGACTGAAAAGATGGCGAATGAATGACATGATCCTTTGAAATTGGTGAGCAGCCAGCATTCACGTTGATCTATATTTCTTTGTCTATGATATTTGAATGAAGAGAGAAAAGAAACGAGAACCACACACGGATAGAGATGGGTAACGACCCGGGTTAAAACCCACTAGTGGGTTAAAACCCAGTTATCACCCGTTTCAATCCACCCACTGGGTGGTTTGGCCGGGTGAAAACAAAATATTGCCGATAAAACTTGCAACGCGCTGCGATCGGTTTGTGGGGTGGTAGGACTGTGCCGGAGGGGTGCGACGCGCGCGCGGTTTTATCCCCGCGCTCCGTCCGCGCTCAAACTCACTCTCTCTCTCTCGCTACGCGACTTAGAGTAGGCGCGATTTGTGTGAATTTGTTGTTGTTTTTATTAACGACTCTGCATTATTATTGTGATCTGATCCAGTTTTTACCTGAATGACCTTGGTTTGAACACCTTGGCTACGATTTGCTAATGAAATTTGATTCCGTCAACCCGGCCCGAGCCAGCTCGGGTCAGTAATGGCCCTCTGGGAAAGATAGGCCCGGACAATTCGACGGAGGTAGGGAGGCACTCCATGATAAATAAGCGCCTCCCTAACGCAGCTCCAGGGCAAGGTATTGAATGCGTTGGCGATGTCAAGAGACACTGCCATCACCACCTCGCCCTGTGATAATCGCTTCCTCCACCAGGCCTCTCATGGGCATGATTGCGTCCACGGTAGAGCGCCCCCGACGGAAACCAAACCGGTTATCCGCCAGATCTGGCCCACACGTGTGAGGTGCCCGACGAGGTGCACACCTCGTCGAGCAACACGATTGGCCGGTACTCAGATGGGGAGTCTGCCAGCCACCTTGCCCTTCGGATCAGAACCAGTCACCCTGTCTTCCAGACATTGGGAAACTGGCCTTTTTCAAGGTATGCGCTAAAGAGCCCTATTAGTCGCCCAAGTTCCTCGAGAGTCAGGACCTACGCTCGGCCTGGAATGCCGTCGGGACCAGGGGCAGTGTTTCTGCGGGATTTAAGTACAGCCGTCCCTGACTCACCCTCCGTGACTTCGGGCACGTCATTCTTGCTGTAATCCGCGTCGGGCGCCTGGAGTAGAGACGGACCCATGCGCGGAGGAATGTGTTCCTCCGCCCTTGAAGGAACAAAAATACCAGGACTCTCTCCAGCCGCTCCAGCTGGAGACTCTGGGTCAGTAGGAGTGCCTTAGGGCGTAGTTTGCCCCTTAATATAAGGTACGAGCGCCCCCATGGGTTCTGTTCCAGGGTCTACAGCAACACTTCGCGGCCCAATTTTTTGGACCGCTTAATAGTTGCTTGGGGTCCTTTTGCCCCCCCCCCCCCTGTACCCTCATAAAGCTCCATCTCTCGAGCTGCCGCATTGTCTGGGCGGCGACACCTTCGTCGGAACCTAGTGCGGTGTATCGATGGCGCGCGGTAACGCACGCTGCACACAGCGGTGCGATTTCCGACGTCCACCAATACACGTGAGTCCTTGCCGGTCCGAGCCTAGCCCTTGGCATCGCCGCATCGCAGATTTGCGAACATGGCTCTCCTGCACCACCCACTTAGGTATAAACATTGGCAGGCTTGTTCGCGGTCGAATCCAGGCCTACACTATGGCCGCCTCCAGGAGAGCCTCCCGATCCAGGCGATTGAGTGCCCAACGCAGTTCCAGGGCTCCGCGATAGCCGGCGGTAGGTTAGGTGAAAGGGAGGCGTCGAACCGGATTTATCGGTGGTCTGATGACGACTCATTCTTCTCCACTACACGCCATCCCTGGGGACACGACGGGCGAGATCAGGGTTCGCAAACTATACGTCTACGACTGAACTGAGCTACCGCCGCCCGCCGCGTCCAGGTTGCGATTGCGACATTTCCCCGGTTCAGGATTACTAGGCCACGGGTAACGACCCGGTCCTCCAGTTTATGGACCACTGCGCGATGCTCTGGTACAGAAGATTCTGAGCAGCGGAGCAGTGGTTCAGGTCCACCTTCATTAATAGACGTCCATCTTCGTACCCTACCAATAACGTGGACGCTCTTGAGCGGCATCCTCGCTTCACCGTGTAGACGGACGGGGTTTTAACTTGGAGGCGGCGCAGGCCTTGGTGCAAACCCGGTGGTCGGCCGCCTTGCCCTCTACCACGCATTTAAAACAGCGGGGCGTAGCGACACAGGCAACTCCGGTGCTTCCACTGTGCTCAGCCCCGTCACACGTGACGGGGCTGAGCACAGCGGAAGCACCGGTCTCTCACGGTGATTTCCGCTGTGCATTGCACCCCACTTGGCTTCGCGGTGCTGTAGAAAATGCACCTGCACCTTGACGAAGCCCCCAATAAGAAGGCTCCGTCCGTCCGCCGCTTTCTGAACCGCCGCGACAGGGCAGCTCACGACTACCGACCTGTGACCAGTGGTACCAAAGTGAATTCCAATAGATCTTATCTTCGCGAAGGCAGCCGCTCGCTTCCATGACGGCGGAGATTAATCTTCTCAGACCCGTAATGCGCAGACCGGTCCATTTATTGGGTCTGGGCACGCTGACGCGTGTGACATCTCCCCCATGTCCGGCGTCTTCCTCAGCTTAGAGAAATGCGGGCAATAGACGCCACTATCTGTATTGCCGCCGACACATCTGTGACCTTCCCGCTGGACAGCAGAGGCACATCTACCGGCGGCTCCGATGCCCTCCCCTTGGTTTTGTAGAGGTTGGCTTTCCTTTTCAACCTCTACTCGCAGTGCTAGCGTCGATTTTTTGAATAGTCTGCCTACTAATTAGTTCTTTTTTTAAAATATATATCTGATTTAAGGGGGTTTACCACTGTTGACCGAAATTCATTTGATCATTTGACGTGTGACCGAAACAACATTAGGCCGTTCTACTACTGATCGAATGAACAAGTGACCAAAAGAGTTTTTGTCGAACAAACATTTGGTATTTTTACTACTGATCGAATGAACGTTTGGTCGAAAAACAGTAAACTCAAGAATATTTTTACAAACAAAAGCGAAATAAGTAGAATTCGGTACTGGCACTCGCCGGCCGCTGCCGCGGCACGCTCGCTTCGCTCGCTCGGCTCGTGCGTTGTGGTCGCAGTTCTAACCTAACCTAACCGAGCCATTTTGATTCAGCCTCTGTTAAAATATTCTCCAGTCAACTGTTTTTCGACCAAACGTTCATTCGATCAGTAGTAAAAATATCAAATGTTTGTTCGATAAAAACTCTTTAGGTCAATTGTTCATTCGATCAGTGGTAGAATGGCATAATGATTTTTCGGTCACACGTCAAATGATCAAATGAATTTCGATCAACAGTGGTAAACCGGATTTAAGGTTCAGGATTAGTTTTTTGTTCAGTAATGGGTTTTAATTGGGTTAAAACCCAAATCACCCAGTATTAACCCAAATGGGTAGATTGGGTTATAACCCGCTACCCATCTCTACACACGGACCACCCACGGTCCCACATGATTTGTTTTTAACTCCCGACGAAAAACGAAAAGTGGTTTAAGAACGATCTGTGTGTCTGGGTTGTGTGTGTGTGTTTATTGGTTGTGTGTCTGTCTGCGGTATCTTAGCGGGCGGCGGCAGGCCCAAAGCATGGATCAATTTTGATGTGCGTTTTTTTGTTTTGAAAACCGATGTGCTGGCTTGTTGATGGTTCTTAGTTTTAAATTTTTAAGTCATCAGCTTTTTCCCTCAGCGATGAAGGGAATTCACTGTTCCTATTCATCGGAAACTGGGTTTCAGGGTCGGCAGAGCGAGTGTGGCGCCACTGGTTTTGTTAAATAGTCTAAGCCACCAGTATTTCTGGTGGGCCGTATGCTTGTTTGCCATCTTAGTGGTATAAAAAAAGACTGTATGTGCTATTGTTACTTTGATGGTAATTCCACGACATCGAACCATGAAATTGGTTAATGTATCAATTAGTCTGCGGAATACCGAACTCCTCAGAAAATTACAGGATTTATACCATGTTTGGATTGGGCTAATAAATTAGAATAGTATCAGAATCTGGATATTTTAAAACTTCAAATTATCCCCTAAATGGACTTTTTGTCTTTTTGGAATGGACTAGGATTTTTAGAGGGGCGCGTAGCCGAGAAACTTGGGTCACAAATGTTGCGTCCTGATGCTGTTGCGCGCGGTCATGTTTGCATTACACAGATATGCGCGAGTGTACACACAGGACACGCACGTAAAACTATTCTAGATATGAAGAACAGACAGACGACATCAAAAAAATACATTTTCGGCTTCAGTATCGATTGCAGATGCTCTCCAAGAATATTCCACGTATTACGGTTTTATTTAAAAAAATATCATAGAGTATCTGAGATCATTTAGCTACTAATCTTACTAGTATTTTACGGGTAGCCCCGTCCACGTCCGTGTTATTTACAGTTATCTCATATTACTGCGATACTGCTGACCATCAAATAGTTTAACGGTTCAGCTACCACGAATCTTTGCGTTTATGAAGTTCGTTCGTTCGCGCCGCAATTATGCACTATTAGGTATCACAGGGTAAACTACTGGGGAAGGTGGGAAGGACGGCCCTCCCGCCTCAGCAGTAGTTTATTGCATAATACTTAGTAATGCATAATTGCGACGCGTACAAACGAGCTTCATAGCGTCGCCTCAGTGCTTATTTGTTCAATTGACCAAATTTTTCGAACATGAACTTTACATACAGAATTGTTAAGACGAAGAGAAAAATTTCAATCTTAACAAGATTGAAATTTTTCTCTTCGTCAAATAAAATTTAAGAAATTTTGTTACAAAAACAACAAAAAAAATTTGAATTTTATTTATGACACGACACTGTAATGACAATTTCGTGCTTATTTGTTCTATGTTCAATATTTGTCCTACATCCTAAGAGACGTTGAGTGCTTGAGTGTTCTACGTCCACCCCAGCGACTATTTACAGCCCGCGACGCCATATGCGCCATTTTATTTGATTTTCCAGTGTGACTGGAAACTTTAAGAGAGTCTTTCAGTCGCTCCCGAAAATCATTTCAATATATTGTAAATTGTTGCGTTTTCATCGTCAAATTGCTTCAGACAAATACAACATAATGTCAAAAGCAGGTTATGAAAAACGATGTATTGAGACGCGGCCGCAAACTGAGCAGCAAGTACTTTTTAGTTTACTCTCGAATCCGTTTTGAAATTGAAAGAGAATGATGTATTTCAGCCTTCAAATAAATGGGAAATCAATTCGACCTGTACCTAAATATGTATGTAATATTGTTGTGTTAGTAAAATTCTATTAAATGTTATGTAAGTAAGTACTCATGTAAAGAATTAAGAACTAGGAAGAGTTATTAATACCTAAAGTGTTTTGTCTTCTATTTTCCAGCTCCAGTCATAATTTAAAAAAAAATTAACAAAACGTACTCAATTTAAAAAATAAACCCGTTTGTGTTTGTTATGTATAACTATTACGATGAAATATGCACCATTCTGTATAGTAAATCTGGAAGATAGCCCAAATATGCACACAAAAATGAAAGAGTCACTTTGTCCTATCTCCAATGAGGTAGTGTTCTAATCTAAGTCCATATACGTAATTTTATTTATGCTTATTTGTTCTATCTCCACGTAAAAATTGTGAAATAAGGTATTATTCATTGGCATCTGCAGATAAAAATTAAACCATTAATTCGTAAGCAACACACGTATCATGCAAGACCTTTAAATCTAGAAAATTTAACTGTTTTAAATTGAAATAATGGAAAAACGCTGCTACTGTAAAATGTGACTGATGGTAGTGTTCGATAATTCAGTGTAGCTAGTGGACTGTATGTGACTCTCAATATCCTGGTCACACTTTCCATCCCTCGTAAATTTTGAACCCAGGTATACAAATTCTTTCACCTGTTCCACTCTTTGCCCTTCGATAATAATATTAATATATAATAGGCAATTCGTCATACATTTCTCTCTTTCAAAAACCATTACTTTAGTCTTACTTACATTCACTTTCATTTCTCTACCTTTCAGCGCCTCATGCATAATATTAACCATCAACTGCAACTCCTCCGCCGATGCAGCTAAGATCACCTGATCGTCAGCATATAGGAGGCATTTGATGGTCAGCTCGTTCAGTTTTATACCACATGCACTCTCTTGCAATTCTTTCAAACAACTGTCCATGTACAGGTTAAACTGCCACGGTGACGCTACACAACCCTGTCTCACACCCCTTTCTATGTTAAAGAAGTCCGTGCAAGCTCCGTTGATCCTGACACAAGCACTCGAGCCCTCATAAAGAGATTTCAGTGCTCGTATCAAGCTGCTGCTCACCCCGTACAAAGACAATGTGCTTATTTGTTCTATCTAGCATCGGTCACTTTTTACAGTAGAAGCGTTTTCCCTTTAATTCCCGTTTGAATATAGAAGAAGACACAAGAAATTACCTAGGTACTTATTACTCCTAATACTAATATAGACTTACTGGTCGTTTTATTTCTTTAAATAAATACGGAGAGCCCGAGAAAACACTAAGCAAAATGTTACGTAACTGAAATTTAATTAACTTCTTTTGAGTCAAAAGCTTTTGCTTAGTGAATTTTGGCCCTAATCTACACGGACTAGCATAACATTGAATTTCTGACGGATCCCTAATTTCATGAAAATAAATTATGGCCTTTGTTACTATAGCCTAATTCTTTCACCTATAGAAAGCTACACTATCGGGGGATATTGTAGCTTTCTATAGATGAAGAATTATTGAAATCGGTCCAGTAGTTTCGGAGCCTATTCGTAACAAACCAAAATATAAATATTTCCTCTTTATAATATTAGTACCTATACATTTAGATTTTCAACTTCATTTTTGTTTTGGACGAATAACCTCTTTAATTACGAGTACTAAATCAAAATACTTATTTTTAAAACTATGCATTGTGTAATATCAATTTTAACTTTAAGCTACTTTTGGTAGAAAGTTCAAATTAACATTGAATTTTAAAAAATTTGTAACTCGGAAACATGATAATCAGAAAAATAACACTATGGACTTTTAATTATTCGTACCTATGAAATTAGAAAAATTTAAATTCGTACTTATGACTTTCGGATAAATGAATATTGTGCTTTTAAATATTTGGAGCTTTGATTCTTAGGAATCATGATCTTCGGAATTTTTAACGTCGGAATATTGAAATTCGGAATTACTTATTTCGGAATTTTTGGGTGTTCCTGTATAAAATATTAGGTAGTACAATTTATTTGTACGTCGAAGCTAGCTAGTCTAATCGCTAGGCTTGGATTTTCAATTGAACTCGAAATAAATTAATAACTACATACAAACCATACCTACATACCTACTTACCCTGGCATACATGTTCAGAAGTCTAATGTTCCTAACATTTTATTTTTTTATTTGTGGAGAATTTGAAATTCCAAGAGTTGCAATATTCTTGGAATTTACATAGATAGGCACAGGTCCATTTGATGTCCTCCATATTGAAGGCTGCTAAAACATCACCCTTTTTAAATTTCATAACGGATTCGAGTGTAAATTAAAAAGTTCTTACTGCTCATTTTGCGGCTGCGTCTGATTATTATTTCGTTTTTTATAACCTGTTTTTGACATTATAGTATGTCCATTTGATGTCCTCCATATTGAAGGCTGCTAAAACATCACCCTTTTTAAATTTCATAACGGATTCGAGTGTAAATTAAAAAGTTCTTACTGCTCATTTTGCGGCTGCGTCTGATTATTATTTCGTTTTTTATAACCTGTTTTTGACATTATAGTATTTGTCTGAACAAACTTGACGTTAAATACACAACAATTTAACCGTATTTAAGATGTTTACATTTGTATACATATACTGAGAGAAGTAATAATAATAATAATAGTTAATAATTAATTTCACTGCAACTTGCTCTGAAGTATCGCCTGGTGGATATCGAAGTTCCATATTACAGGTATGTAGCTGAGCCAGTTCTTGAAAATGGTCATATCACATTCGATCCCAGTACGGGATCGATCTATTATCACAGACAGGACTGTTGTTGCCAACAAGCCTGATATTGTGGTTATAGATCGATCTGAGCGGCGAGCAATGATTATTGATATCACCATCCCGCATGACGAGAATCTTGTGAAAGCTGAGAGCGATAAAAAAATAAAATATATTGACTTAGCTCGCGAGATTGTCGACATGTGGGAGGTTGATGCGGCAACCATTGTTCCAATAGTCACATCCGTTAATGGTCTTATAGCTAAGAGCCTCGACCAACACCTTCAGAGGCTCGCGTTGGGCAGCTGGATCAAGGGCGTGATGCAAAAAGCAGTGTTACTGGACACGGCACGCATTGTGCGGAGGTTCCTGTCTCTGGAGCCCTGACCACCGGTATCTCGGTCCCTGTACCCGATGCCGGTGGGATACTATATTTTATATTTTTAAATGTATTTCTTTTTATAACTATATTTAAAAATGTATTATATAAGTTAATTAATTTAATGAAGAGCATAATAATAATCTTTATTTACATTAAAACACAAATTACATCATTATTCCTTATTTCTATGGCAAATGTTACATGTATCCTACCTATTACAATTTCTACACAAAATACACTAAGAAAAAGGTATTTTACTTTTCAACTCCACGCTAAGGCGAGCCTGTCTCTTGGAGTTTTTATGGAGTTTTTAAGTGACTCTCTAAAGACTCCAGTTACAGTTGTTGCAAGTCAAACAAAATGGCGCATTTGGTGTCGCGGGCTGTGATTGGTCGCTTGGGTGGACATAGAACACTCAACATCTCTTACGATGTAGGATATATGACAAACATTGAACATAGAACAAATAAGCACGAAATTTATATTACGGTGTCGTGTCACAAATAAAATTCAAATTATTTTTTGGTTGTTTTAGCAATAAAAAGTCTTAATTTTCGACGACAGAAGTGAAATTTTGTCTTAACAATTCTGCTTTTAAAGCCCATATTCGAAAATTTGGTCAATAGCACAAATAAGATTTATTCTTAACATCTTAAAACTCCAATTATAGCTAAACAACACATTACAATTGTGGCTGAACAGTGTTTAATGTTCGTTTCTGCAACCTAATACTTTTCCGATTAAAAAGTGTGTCTTTTTCATCGGATATACACACATATGATCACGTTTGTATCCCCTAAGGGGTAGGCAGGGGCAAATTATATGCCCACATTTCACCGTATGCCACGTTGAGATGGACAGGCACTTTTTATGACTGCCTGCTGTTGAAAATTTTCAAGCCGCCTAAATGGTATCGCCGCCTCTTTCTGCGTGTGGTTTTTTAGTCGGTAGAAGTCCACGACCACAAGGATTTTCCCTCACGTAAACAAAAAAAAGAAAAAAAAGCCGCCTAAAAAGGTTTTCAAGTTGACTTAACGACTGCCATTTTACTGGAAACCGGGACCAACGGCTTAAAGTGCCTTCCGAAGCACGGAAACGCTCAAATAAATGTCACAAAGTGGTCACATGGATCCATCCAAGGACTGGTCATAGTGAAAGTTGCTTACTGCAGTGATCGTATACAGAACACTGAGTTTGGAGGGCCACGAGCGCTTCCTCCTTCATGAAAAGACGGTTGTTATATTAAAACCCTCCGTGCGCTAGTCTGACTAGCACTTGGTTTATTTTAGACAATCATCTAATCTCTGTTTCCAAATCTCATGTGTTCAGCCGCCTTTAGAGTGAAAAAGTAACGTACAAAATACTTGATTCGGTGCCGACTTACTGTCTTTTGTGTGTAATGGTTACGCTCTTTACCCCTAATGTTGGGTTTATTTTTATGTCTGTGGTAAAATATCGGTCAAAAAGCATCGCCTTGATGAGATATGGGTGATCACTTCGATTAAAAATTACATGAAAAATTATCGTTTCATTTTTTTCAGACAACCGCAATTTCATAGGTAAAGTCCTAATATATCAATAAAACTTGAAAAAAAAAAAACAATAATATAAAAAAAGCACAATATATGTGTGAGTGAAAACAAATCTGCAAAAAGTAGTCTTACGTAGTATTGTATTCTCTTTGAAAAGTAGAGTCATATCTATAGATGCGAAGCCGGTTATTAACGTTTTTAACCATGCTGTTAAATATGCATTTTTCGTTATTAACGGTTAATTACCCGAATTTAATGCATTTTACGGTTAAAAACCACTGATACATGCCGCTAGCGGCTTGAAAAGTGTAATAGCGATGTTATGTTAGCTTCAACTGGCGGCAATGGGGCGGGCGTGGCGGCGGAGGGGGACGATGTGTGCCCTTCCGCCATAACGACGCGGGTGTATTTCTTTTTTCAGGACGATACGTTTTTTTCACATCGTTTGGGCATTTATTACATTTTAATACATGTTCTATAAGTCTAGTTGCCTGGGCCGATTTATATTGCACGACAGTAATTACAAGTTACATGTTTTTTGCCATCAATCTCATGGTACGTTTACACGCTTGTCAAGCCTCGACAATCACAAGCGTGTAAAGAAGGCGTTTGGCTTGGCTTGCGTGAGTTTGTCGGCGCTTGCTGCCGATCCAGTCGAGTGTCGGTTTTTTGACGCAGATCAAAGGGTGTTTGCGGCAAACGTTTGCGACGCATTTACACATTGATTCGTGTTTAATAGCCATTGTGATCTCGCGGCGACTACACGCTTGCTTGCTCGTGCTAAATAAATAAAAAATGAGTCGCTGGTCGAATGAGGAGAGTCTTTCGTTTCTGGAGCATTACCAGATTAAATCCTGGTTAAACAAAAATAGTAGTTACCTGGTACGATTTGGATGAATCTTTTTCATCCACCATCTTAGTGGTCGTCGAGCTTTCCTATTTTTTTGTTTCACTTTGCTTGCATTTCAAATAAAAGTACATTAAACCAAATGCAATAGCCGTGACAAGTTCGGTGTCCGCCGTGCTTGGAGGTAGGTTGCAGACTGACGCATTCTCAAGCGTGTAAACGCCTTCCAAACGCCAAACAAGATTTGTGATGGCTTGGGGCTGTTTGCCATTTGCCAAGGCTTGGCAAGCGGGTAAACGTAGTATCAGATAGGTATAATTAAAAAATGTTCCCACTACCTATACTGCGCGGCATGTTTAGGTACCTAACCTAACAGACGTATGTACGGTCGTGTTCACTGCAACTACCAGACCAGACAGACTAGACTGAATGAATACTCGCTCGCCACGTGCGCCGCTGCCACGAATATGTGAGCGAGATAGCATGACACCGGCCGCCATTGACAGTTTGTTACTACCTACAATGCGAGCGCGGTATACGCATACCTAAACGGCAATGTTGCCGATTGTTGCCACTCCGTTCAATCGAAGCAGCAACGTCCAACGTCTCGTTTGTTCAAATTATGTTATATCTACATAGGTACAGTGTTTGTTCAATTTATTTACTTTTACGTTAAATTACGCATAATTAAAGAATTGGATCATGTGAAATCTTTATCTTTCGGATATCGATTTTCCACTTCACCAAGGACAAGACTATACTTACAAGAAAAGAAAAAAAAAAGTAAAAATAATTTACTTACCCACCCTTTTTAGCTGTCGCAGTCGGATAATTAACCGTTAATAACCGCATGTTATTGGTAGTTAACCAAAAATTTGGTTAATTATCGGTAGCTAACGGGTTTTTTACAACTATAGTCATATCCATAAACGTAATTACATAATATTATATTATTATATAAATACTTTCTGTGGATTCAACCCTGGATTACTTCTACTGTACATGTGTGCGTAATGGTTACACTTTATTCCGCCTACGCTTGGTCTGCATATTTATAATATGTATGTAATACAGTATGAGGTTATTAAAAAAAATCTTAGAAAGTTCTTGCAGGGCCACCCGCCGGAAGTGCGAGTGTAGGTGTTACAAACGTTCATAGGCTACTGTGACTACTTTTATCAGGTGAGCCGTATGTTTTGTTTGCCACCTAAGGGTATAAATAAATCCATAATAATATTACTATCTACCGATATCAATATTAAATGTCAAATTTATGAAACTTTGAATTACGGGCGCTGGCTGGCAGAAAATGTCACGCTGTCATCCCACTCCATTGTGATCCGTACCGTGACTAATAGGGTCCCGACACGATCAATTGGCAATTGTCATGCCTCGTCAATATAATGTGTATATATGCGTCAATGCACACACACAGAAACAACTTCCATTCATAAATATCAGACTTGACGCAATATATTGACCCGTGTCGGAAGCCCATAAGAGAATCAACTCAAAGCTTTGACTATTTAACTAACAGGACCCGCCTTACGTGACCGGCCGCATACAAAAATAGTCTGCCTGTTATACAGGGGAACGGAGGGAACATAAACACATAGAAAATTCACTACATCGGTTCCTCATCTCACATAATTACAAACGCACACAATAAAAAATCACGTCTCACTGCAATAATATGCAACACACTACGACAAAAATGTGTTAGCTCGTTCTCGTTCTTTTGTAAATTTTGTCAATTTATTTTTCACCTTGTCTGAGAACACTTAAATTTGAAAATGAATTAAGATAATCATGACTCCGCCCACGACGATACACGTCACTCTATTGTTTAGATCAGTGGTGGGCAAACTTTCTTAATGGCGGGCCAGAAAAATTAAGGATTTTCAGAGGAGGGCCACAATTACAGGAAAAATGCATTTCGTGCTGAAACTATTAATCTTACTTCTTTCTAATATTGATGTGTGGATATTTGTTACTCTTTCACGCTCTAGCTGACTCCTTCACCATGCGTCTATTGTTCTACTAAGTAGAATCTACTTACATAATACTTCTGGAATGTCAAAATATAATTATCGCGAGCCAAATATATTATTCGTCTAGAAGGACCGTCGGTCGGCGCGGCGAGCCGGATTAAAGGCTTTCGCGGGCCGGAGTTGGCCCGCGGGCCGTACTTTGTCCATCACTGGTTTAGATTGTAGTGGCAGGCCCATTTGTTTTTTATCTATTTGTGTTAAGGTTGATATTAGAAAGATTTTCAATTATTTTACGATTATATTAAATCGATTGGTTTGAAATCGATTTTGCAACTGATGTTCTCGATACCTGTTCATAGAATGGATTTATTATATTGTTTAATGAAAAAGCTAATGTAGAAGGGAAAAAAGTACTTTATTACGAAATATGGTTCTATTTTACTGTAATCTAGAGATACTTGACTGTTATCTTGAATTATGTACAACAAACGTCGGCATTACTCGGAGGACGCCATGCGTCTGCACACAGCCCTAACGATTCTAATATTGATGAATCAATCGATTCTTAAGTAGTTTTTATAAACCTGTTAGTCCGAATGGACTATTGGCTTGGCAGAGGGGAATGCTTAAGTAAGGCGTGTCCTGTTAGTTAAATAGTCAAAGACTCAAAGTAAGCTCAAAAATTGGCCATGTGCGAGTCAAACTCGCGCACGGGCACTGGGCCGCAGAGTTTAAATTGTCGTAACTTGTGTTTAGACACCCAAGTGGTCACCCATCCATCACCGGCCTTACTAAATGTTGCTTACTACAGTGATTGTTGACAGTACACTGAGTCCGCGAGGTCGCGAGCGCTTCAAACATATTATACTTAAAAACAGCAATGTTGATTTCTGGCGAGAATAAAAAAGCTTTCTGCGTGCTCTAGATTATTATCTACATTGTATTGTATTGAAACTCATAATGTACCACGGCAATGGTTAGCAAGGAAAAGAAGATTTTTAATTTGATTGCTAACCATTGCCGTGGTACTCGAGTCTACCGACGACGAACAGGTGCATTCTTTTTTAAAATGTTTTCTTAGCTTGTGTGAACTATTCCTAAACGAACATTATGAACTGCATCTATCTTCACTTTATTGTTCGATCATCCATCGTTCATCAATCAAGCGGTCGAATAAATCGTGATTACACTTTATTTTTCGTATTTTGTGCCAATCGTTACGTTAATTTAGTGTTCATATTCAGTTTTAAGCCAGCAGATATTTATATATGTTAATAATCATTTTGTTGTGTTTGCAAACGTGCATATGCTTTGTTGTGAGAACCACCTTTATCTGCTGTCACTCTGAGCTATAGCAAAAGCAACTGAATTTTTCGGTAATGAAACATAAGTTTTCCTTTGAGCTGTGGACAATCACCTGAATGTGGATATAGGTATAACAAAAGTATTCATTAGTTGATGTTTCGTGATGAGAGTGGAGTTCACACACGAAGAAGTCATTGGGAGAATGTGCGGTGGCGTTTAGCCTCAGTGGCAGAGGACGTCAGAAATAGGATAAAGTATGGAAGCGGTGAAGGACGAAGAACGTTTGCGGCGGCTTCGCGCCCTGGAAGAGCGGCTTTTTGACCCTCGTTCCACTGGCAACGTGGACTGCTTACTCGACACTGTCACCGCGCTGGTATCCGACTGCGACCACCCGGCTATTCGACGCATGAAAAATGTTGAAGCATACACCAGCAGATGTAAGTAAAACATGTAAATTGGGCTTTAACTGAAACTTTGTTGTCCTCCAATGGTTCCCATTATTTCAGACAATGCTGATTATTATCAGGTACAACTAAATTACATTTTGCTTTTATTATTAATGGACTTGTGTGAAACTCATGAAAGATGACATTCATTGAATTATTGTATTGAAACTCATAATGTAAACATTCCACTGCTCTATGTTGAATGAAGCAAGCAATTATTAATGTAGGTATAAACAGATTTCACAGATTGATTATTTATTTTGCAAACTTTACTCTGATGATTTATAAGCAGATTGTCAATACTTCACTGTTAATGTAATTAGAAATCCAGCTCTGTTATTTTTCTAATCTATTTTATTTAAGTAATAAGTATTTGTTTCAAATTTTGTGTACACTAATATTGAATAGATTCAAGCAATAAGACCATAAATAAGGCAAAATATATTCAATTAAGTACAAGTATATAGATTATATAAAAACATTATTATAATTGCATACAGATGGACATATCTCAAGTTAATCATGTAGAGATTAATATTTTTTTAAATAATTACCTTGTTTAAAATAACTTGCCTTTATTTTTACCTGAATTCATGATAATTGACTATCAGATTCTGCTCAAATAATGGGTTAAAAATAAAATGTCTCTCGGTTGATCTAAAACAGAGTGGATACAATCTATTCTCTTTCATAAAAGTATTGAAAACGCTATTTTTTTCTAAAACACTACTTTAAACTTATGTTTCAATAAACCAGGTTGGATATTGTCAGATTTTGTTTACAGTTAATTAATTTTAATAGGCCCATCCAAATTTTTCTTCACATTAACTTTAATTAATTGTAATGTAAGTGAAAATCTTAAGTGGAGAAGTTTGAAAGTAATCCGTAGGTATACATTATCAGTTTTCTATATTCAAACTAGAGGATGTCACACAGTTTCACCCGCATATCCCCTGTTCCCGTTGGAATATGGGAATAAAATGTAGCTTGTGTTACTCAGGGTGAATGTAGGTTTCCAATGGTGACAGAATTTTTGAGATCAGCACAATAGTTTTTAGTTTATTGATCACAAACACACACACAAAATACAAATTCTTCCTCTGTATAATATTAATATAGTATAGATGAAAAAAAAAATGTAACTTCTTTTTGCTATTGATTAGTGATTGGACTGCAGAGATTGTCCTTGTGAACGGTAATATCTGTCCTAGCTCTTGGTTTAGATACATAATGGTTTTAGATTTTTTTCTGTAAAACTCCCCGATGTTGGGAGTAGGCTTGCCCCCTATTACATGGAACTAGCAACTACTGCCAAAGTGGGTGTGTTATTAACTTCTGTCTAAATCTTGGTGATAAAGACAAAATTGTATATATATCCTTTTACGAGGTTGTTTTAAATAGTCAAAATATACCAAACTTGTATCAAAATGAATTTAGAAGTCAAAACTTTAGTTCTCAATATTTACTCAACTCAATATAGGTACAACAAGAAACGATTTTTCAAGTTTATAGAATATTCAGAACTGTGTGGTACAATAATGATGAACTCCCATTTTTTTACACTTGATGGTGTAAGAAGTCAAGAATTGAAGGTGATGTCACTTTAACTTATAAGCAGCAACTTCTTATAGATGTTATCACATTAATCTGTCACTAGTTATGACCAATTACTGTCTATAAATACATCGATGATACTGTAAACAAAGAGTGCATTGTGCATCTGTTCTATGAATTTTAATGATTTCAACAGCTTGTAGTTAATCCTTCAGTTGGATTTTTATATAGCCAACCAAACCTATGTATGATCATGTGCAGTGTTTAAAATCCTTCGCTGCTGATTTGTTAATTAGTTACTTCTTTTTTTAAAAGCACTAGTTTCTTTTAGTACACTACTGAATGTAGGCTTCTTCCAACTTACGATAAAGACTGTTTCCTCAACTTTTCATGGATTCACAGTGCGGGTGTCTGTCCCATAGGGTGGTATAGAGAGAAACACTGTAAGGTTGTAGGACTTGTGACCCATTTGAGTAGGTTTACGGTGGCCACCATATGATGTGTCAGTGCTCACCTTTCATCGTTCACAATGTTCCCCCTCTGCCTAATCAGATTTGATAAGACCCTTTGCAATGCCGCTTTGGGTATTCTACACTTCGGATATATACACACTTATATGGTTCTGTGCATTCCATATGCAGTCCTTCCTGCAAGCTTCTTCAGTACAGTTACTTTCTTTCATTTTTGTTATTTGTTTAACAAATGATGTTGTTATACTTGTTCCCGTGGGTACTTTTTCCTGGGATAAAAAGTATCCTAAGTGACAGGACTGTAACCTATCCCTGTACGAAATTTCTGTCTAATCTGTTCAACAGTTAGAATGTAATTGAGCAACAAACATCCAAACATCTACATGTAGGATTCTTATTTGTTTTGTAACGGTCCAAGCTGATCTGTGCATTGTTATTCTAAATGTCACTATTGATAGCTTGACTACACCAAGTCATGGATGCAAATTACGAAGACTACAGCCGGAGGATGCCAAGAATACAACTTGATAATAAGCTTTGACCTATTTAATCAAAGAAATTAACCTTTAGAATTAAAGTTAAAACTAAATTAGCCTACGTCGACAATCGGTCGATGCTGTACCAAAAGTGACGCCTCTATCGGGTGCACCTACTTATAAACGAGCCCGTCATGTCCTGAAGGAATGTGCGATTCTTCCTGGCGCTTGTCAACCCATATTGCGTGATGATATATTAATGTGGGATCTTTCTGATTTTGAGAGGTCTGGCGCGTCAAGTGTCCTGGCCGATCGATAAATTAGGCCCTTTGACCCTATGCGTTGACAGATGCATGTGAAGACGTCTTATCTTGAGATTTCAAGTGTACCGGCCGATGCAAATTGGTCTATCAACCCTAAGTGTTGACATTGACAGATGATGGTGGGAACGATTACGTAACATGCATGACTTTGCCACAGATAGAAAAGAAAAAGAAATTTATTTCACATAGGCATTTACAGATGCTCTTGTAAAACGTCCAGAATACAAATCAAAATCTACCACCAGTTCACAACGCGACCCACCTGAGAAGAACTGGCAAGAAACTCAGTGGGTTATTCTTTTTAGAGCTCTATTTACAAAATGAATTTAAAAACTATGCATTTTAACAATTTTTTGAGAATCCAGTAGAGCAGGTCATTTCCAGGCTTCTCCATCCAACAAATAATCACCGATTGTATAGTAGCCCCTGCAGTACAATTTAGTTTTTACAACCTTTTTAAATTTATTAAGGGACATACTTTTAATTTCGTCTGGTAGCCTGTTGTAAAAGCGTATACAGTTACCCATGAAAGAATTGCTGATTTTGTGCAATCTGCTATGATAAACAGCAAGGTTACTTTTATTTCTAGTGTTGACATTGTGTCTATCACTTAACTTAGCGAAACTATGTAAATTTCTTTGTACGTACATAAGATTCTCAAAAATGTATTGTGATGCTACTGTAAGAATTTTAACCTCTTTGAATTTTTCGCGCAGAGAGACCCTTGGACCTAATCTATATATATAGCTCTTATGGCCCGCTTCTGTAAAATAAAAATTTTATCTATATCTGCAGCATTGCCCCATAGTAGAATACCGTAAGACATTATGCTATGAATGTAACTGAAATAGACTATTCTAGCCGTATCTACATCCGTCAAGTGCCTTATCTTTTGTACAGCAAATGCTGCTGAACTTAATCTATTTGCTAGTTTAACAATATGTGGACCCCATTGTAAACCAGCATCGACCGTTAACCCTAGGAACGTCGTTGATTCCACAAGTTCCAACACCCGACCATTAAGTTGAACATTGGTTTCTGACTGTGTTACATTAGGCAAGGTAAATTTTATGCATTTAGTTTTATTATCATTCAGTCTAAGATTGTTAGTGGTAAACCAATGAACCACTTTCAAGATTGCGTTGTTGACATCGTCATAGTTATCTATTTGTCTTTTAACTTTGAAAATCAAAGAAGTATCATCTGCAAACAAAACAATCCTGTTGTTGTCCCCCAAGTAAAAGGGTAGGTCATTAAAATATATAAGGAATAAAAATGGTCCGAGTATTGAACCCTGTGGGACGCCCATAGTAACTACAGAGCCCTCTGAGCGTGTACCATTAACATCAACCCTCTGAATTCTATTGTTCAAATATGAAGTCAGAAGATCGAGAGCCTTGCTTCTTATGCCATAATGGTGTAATTTCCTGATTAATGTTTCATGTTGGACGCAATCAAATGCCTTAGACAAATCGCAAAACACACCAATTGCATCTTGTTTATTCTCCCAGGCCTCGTAAATACATTTCAATAACTCTACACCAGCATCGGTAGTCGAGCGTCCTTTAGTGAAGCCAAATTGTTTCTCATGAAACAATTAGTGACTATTAAAATAGATCAGCATCTGCTCTAGTATTAGTTTTTCAAATATCTTGCTCAAGGTCGGCAACACCGAGATAGGTCTGAAATTACCAGGATCTGAAGTACTGCCAGCCTTGAACAGTGGTATAACTTTACTGTGTTTCATCAAATCAGAAAATACACCACTTGAGACGCAATCGTTAAACACAGTTGCCAAGTGGGGGGCAATGACATCTATAATACTTGATACGGATTTTACTGATAGCCCACTAAGGTCAGCGGTTTTTTTAACATTAATAGATTTAAATGCTTTTAAGATGTTGTTGCAGTTGACAACCGTAAATTCGAACGCGCCCTCACAGGCAGTTACAGATTCTGCTAATAAAAGCTCGGCGGAGGTGGAAGACGACCGGAGAGTGTTAGTAATCTCTTTAAGTACATTACTGAAAAATTTTTCGAACTCGGTCGCCACTTCCATATCCCCCGAAACGTGGCGATTGTCTATCTTTAAATGAAACTTTCTTTCATTCGCTGTACACCTACCACATTCCGCATTTATAATGTTCCAAGTAGTTTTAATGACATTCGCAGAATCTATATTTCTAATGAAATTAGACTTGGCCAAGGTACAGGCTTGCTTAAATATCTTTAAATATTTTTTAACATATTCCTGAAACTCTGGGTTGAAATTATGCGATTTTTCAGAATACAGTTCATATAGTTTATGGCGACTTTTATAAATTCCGGGTGTTGCCCAGTCACTGAAAGCAGAGCTGCCTCCGATTGATAAAGTTTTCGGGGTAAAGATTTTCCCAAACACATCATGTATCAAATTAAATAAATCAGAGTAGAATTCTTCTACACTAGTGTAATTGGGCAATTCTGTTATTTTCTTGACTAAGTTTCTTCTGAATGTTTCCAAGCGATGTGTGTTAACTGGGACAAAACTAATTATCTTCTTATTTTTCCTACTATTTCTCAGATAAGAAACAAACTGACCGCGATGATCTGATTTTACAGGGTCCACTATACATTTTTTAATGGGATTTATATGGGTGCTAATTAAACCACCTTCTTTTTAATAGCATTATTGGCCTCCGAAAAAATACTTTGCCCCCAAATTAATAAGCCAGCCACAATGAATGAGCGTCAGTATTTATAGATTCTAGCCACCATTTAACTTCTTACTACTTACACTGTTAATATAATTCAGCATCGTGATTATTTTTTAGCATCTAATTTTGTAACATGCATTCAAACAGTGAACTTCTAAATTACTAAAAAATGGCATCAAAATAGACATTATTTATTAATATCTTAGCTTCTAATTTCCTAATTCAGCATGTTTAAAATGTAACTTATCCCACATTAATGGATCATCAGAGTTAAGTAAAATTGCCATCAAAAAGCAAATTATGGCCACTAATATTACCTAAATAGCTAGAACCACTTGTAGCCACTGACTTAGTCTTTTGTAAATGATCACTGCAGTAAGCAACTACCGCTATTGCTGGTGCTCGGATGGGTGACCAGTTTGTAACATTTGATTTGCGAGAGTTTCCTTGCTTTGAATGGCACATTAAGATGACTGTATGGGGTGTCACGGACAAGCGAGTTAGTTTCAATACGGGAGCGTGGGACAGACTTTCGGGAATAAATGCTTTTATTTATTATGATGTTACCTGTAGTCTTTATAATTCAGATATTCTATACAATACCTGCATTCTAAGGAATACCTGACCCAGACTCCAGACAATGTATGAAATGTTTTGAATAAGGATATGATTGTTCATACTTTGTCAAGGCATTGTACAAAATTCCTAGGGATTGCATAGAATACCTGCTGGTACACCGGCAATGTGTAAAATAAATAGGTCTGGGGTCAACATAAAATTGTAAATACTTGCGGTATTTACAATTTTATGTTGACCCCAGACCTATTTTAAACTATCGAGAAATTATAAATTGTAACATAATGCCAAATATTAAATTTTTGACATCTGGTGCTCAGCGGCCGCTGCCGCGGCATGCTCGCTTCACTCGCTCGCCTTCGCGCGTTAGTGGTAACTGTTCCAACCTAACCTAACCTTCGCAAGCAGCCAATAAACCTTCCATACTCTCGTATATAATTATTTCATGCATTGACTTGCCTGCAAGTTTCAGGTATTCTATAGAATGCCCAGACATTATACAGATTTCGGTCGGTGACGTTGTGTATGCATGTAATACAGATTATAGAACTAAAGACAGATAACGCTCACCAAACAAAAAAGTAAGACCAAGAAAGCAAATACTAAACTCAAAAGTGAGTGGAAGTGTTCAAGAGTTCAAAAAGAAACGTGGCAGTGCTAAACACTGTTTATACGTAACGAGTAATTTCTCATTAAACGTGAAATTTATGACGACATTATCCACATGTTCACTTAATGTAGGTATATACCTATGCTAAAGTCAAAAGTGTATAATGTATTATACACTTTTAAGTTTAGTATTTGCTTTCTTGACCTCACTTTCTTGTTCGGTAAGCGTAATCTGTTTTTAGTTACAAAGTGACATCAAATACCGGTCTCTAATTGATGCAAATGGCTGGTCGCTGTCGTCCTTTGCACTTAGATTAAACCTTGCAGTGGCTATTTTCACGAAAAAAGAATGTGATATATTTATTTTACACGCTAAGTTATAAAAACTGATGTTGTCTGTGGAGGCTTAAATTATAATTCTTTGAGGCTCTCGATTTGAAGCTGTAAAATATAAAATGATGATTACATACTAAATCTGTGGCTGAATTAGTAAACTAGGTGTTAATTTATTAATACGCTGGACAAGTTAAAATAATTGTTGAGCTTTATTTGATGCTTATTATGGAAATTTTTAGGTGACGTTGTAAAGAGGACGAATTAGCATTTTAGAGGCTATTTCATTTTCGCGTGCCTTAGTTATTAAATCAGAAGCTAAATCCCGTGGCCGATAAAAACTTTTGAGGCGGTTTATTATATCCCGATTTATATTAGTATAAATAAAATAGAAAATATAAATTTAAATAGCACTTGTGGCAGTTATACGAGTAGGTTCCAAAAATATATTATACAAACCAAATGACTTGAACAAATTTAACATTTTCTCTCTCTGTAAAGGTTCCCGTGCAGTTTCTAAAACATCTACATTGAGATCCCCACAAAATAGGACCGTTTTTTTAGTACTTTGGCATTTAAACAATGCTTCTTCAAGTTTTTCTTCGAACTGTACATATGGAGCATCTGGGGGACTGTATATGCTTAGTACAATGAACCGCTCAAACTCTATACTGGCTATCTCAATAACTCGTTCAACAGAGAGGGCTACTATGTCTTTATGTTCTTTACACTTTATTGACTTATTAATAATAATTAAAGAGCCTCCACGATATTTGTTTTAAGCCTTGGCCTACCTGTAAAACATGAAGATTACTTTGAGTCATTTTCTAAAAGTAAGGTACACCACTATGTTTACTCATAATCATCATGGGTTTACCCAAAATAGTGATGGACGTTTCTGTCTTTTGTTGAATTCCTAGAAATTTGTGCAACTAAGTAATTCATAGTTGAATTTAAGTTCATGGAAGTGGTTACATAGCATACATACTTACATGTTGGGAGATGGGGCTTAACTGAGGGGTAAAACACAAAAGTTTCCAAAGCGAAAAAAGTTATTACAACTTAACAATTTTGTAAAGCAATTAGAAAAACAGTGGTACTATTTTATATCTAAAGTTTATTACTTTCTCTCTTTCATTGTGATAATGATAAAAATGATAATGATAATAAATTTGTGATGTTAATTTCTTAGTTAAGTTAAAACATTGCTTTGGAGCCTAAAGTTGATAAACTGTTTGAAGTAAGATACAAGTTCGGAGATATCAGATCATAAAGCTGATTATCATCCAAGCTCTATTTAATTTTGGTTCCCTGAATACTCTCTTTGGCACCTAGTGTCAGCTATCCCGCTATAAAGTCCCTCAACAACCTTGAGTAAATAATAATAATAATTGAGTATGTAAATAATTTTTTTAAATTATTTGATTAAGAATAGCTAACTGCATGCTCTGTCTAAAACCTCATTGAACTGTAATGTTCACTTGATCACAACATAGGATGGAATATTTGAGGGATTCCAAGAGGCAAGGCGCCTGACTTCTGCGGACTTTGTTTAAGGATTGGACAAGTGCATTGAAACTCTTTACCATCATTTGCTCTTTATCATAGCCAATTTTCAACTCATTTTAGTCTATAGTAAGTGCATATCTTTAACTGAGTCTGAGGTCCTACTTTTATTTGATCAATGACAATTTTTGTCATAATTTTTTTTTTACTACTAAGGTGCTCACATTTTTTGATGGCTAGTCCTGTACCGGGTTGTTTTGAATTTCCAATGAATGACCATTTGCCAAATGTTTTTTTATTGGTTAGGCCTGTACTATACATTTATGTCACAGTACATAGGCATATCTATTTCCCGAAGGGTTTTAGGCAGAAGGTAGGGACATATTGGACACCCTTCATTTTGAGTGGCGGGGGTTGTGGCTATTTGGTGTTAAAACTTCTCAAGCTGACCTTAAAACGCCTTCACTTTCGTGACACAGTACATCAGTCATACCTAAGTACATAATAAACTACCTACTTTTATTATTATTTTCTTGTGGGGGACGCCGGCCATGCCCGAGCTGACGATCCGACCGCCTAGTCTGCTGCCCATTTCGTCCATTTCCCCAGCCACTTCTCTGGGATTAGATTGGGTATCCCGGCATTCTTCACAGCGCGGGCGCCCCGTCAAATCTTCTAGTATCCTTGCAGAATCGGACTATCTGATCCACCTTCAAAAGTTCCAGATCCTCTTTGTTCAGTCTGTCCGTGCCCATAGTCTCCCATCTGCTTAGAGAGTACATTGGGCACTCAGCCAGTAGGTGGAGACTGGTCTCTTCTTCCTCCAAGTATTCTGGGCATATGGGGTCGTCTTTGACTCCTAGCACTGTCAAGTGCCTGTTTAGGCGACAGTGTCCTGTTATTATCCCAATAACCAGCCTCATATTTGCTCTGGTCAATTTAACCAGTTGGCTGGTTCTTTTCGCATCCATGCCTTTAATGAAGATCTTTGACTGTCTCATTCCAGTCGATGATCTCCATCGGCGGTTGGTTTCTACTGTTATGCTCCTGCTGATTACTCCCTTGGTGATTTTGTGAGCGATGGGAATCCCAGGGATGGCAGCATTACCCGGGACTCCCGCGTGCCCGGGCACCCAGGCTATACTCACTTGAGTGCTTTCCGCCAGCCTGTCGAGTGACTCTCTGCACTCTTTGACAATTGCTGACATTATTTCTTATTTATTCAGTGCTTTCAGTGCCGCCTGGCTATCGCTATATATGGTTGCCTTTTTGGTCTTGTGACGGGAAACCATTTGCGCACACTCCGTGATGGCGCTATATAAACTACTTTAAGTATTAATCACCTTGAATTTATGAATGGACACATTATCTGAGAATATTTGAACCCTCATTTATTAATTTCTTTACGTAAGCGTAACAGATGCCCCATCAGATTGATTTAATATGATTTCATGGAATTTATTTTGTTATCTCACAAAATATTGCTCTAACAATGTTGTTCTGTTTTAGATGAGGTATTTGCCTCGGACATCATCGATCTGCGTATGAAAGCTGCTGATTTCGATCTAATCAAAGTCATTGGCCGTGGTGCATTTGGTGAAGTGCAACTAGTCAGGCACAAGTCGACACGCCAAGTTTACGCCATGAAACTACTAAGTAAGGTAGAAATGATCAAAAGATCTGACTCCACTTTCTTCTGGGAAGAACGGCACATAATGGCACATGCTAACTCTGAATGGATATTAAAATTGCACTTTGCCTTTCAAGATCACAAATATCTTTACATGGTGATGGACTATATGCCTGGTGGAGATCTTGTTAGTCTAATGTCTAACTATGATATCCCTGAGAAATGGGCGAAATTCTATACAATGGAGATAGTTCTTGCTTTAGATGTAATCCATGGTATGGGGTTTGTACACAGAGATGTAAAACCAGACAATATGTTAATTGATAAATATGGTCATCTTAAACTAGCCGATTTTGGTACATGCATGAGAATGGGGCCTGATGGACTTGTGAGAGCCAGCAATGCTGTGGGTACTCCAGATTATATATCACCTGAGGTATTACAGTCACAGAATGGTGAAGGAGTTTACGGTCGAGAGTGTGACTGGTGGGCTGTGGGTATATTCTTATATGAAATGTTGATTGGGGATCCACCTTTTTATGCCGATAGTTTGGTAGGAACATATGGTAAAATTATGGATCACAGAAATTCACTTCAGTTCCCTGATGACGTCGAAATTTCAAAGGATGCGAAATCCCTTATTAGAGGCCTTTTAACAGATCGAGTTAAGCGGTTAGGTAAAAATAGTGTTGATGAAATCAAGCAACATCCTTTCTTCATTAACGATCAGTGGAGTTTTGAAAATTTAAGGGACTCTGTACCCCCTGTAGTGCCTGAATTGTCTAGTGATGACGATACTCGGAATTTTGATGACATGGAAAAGTCAGATGCTTTGGATGAATCATTTCCAGTACCAAAAGCATTTGTTGGAAACCACTTGCCTTTTGTAGGATTTACTTATAATGGTGATTATCAATTATGTGCTAGAGGACTAAAGGCAGCAGATGTAGTGGACACAATTTCTAATAATCATATTAATAACCTAAATATGGGATCTGAAGCTATAGTGCAGCTAGAAAAACTACTGGAAAGGGAAAGAGATGGCAGGCGAAAATTGGAGGACGCACAAGTTACTTTGTGCTCACAGTTAGAAGAACTGTCACAGAGGGACGCTAGGCACAAAAAGGTCATTGCAGACACTGATAAGGAGCTAGCCTTACTTAGACACGATCTGAAGGAGTTACAGAGAAAGGCGGATGTAGAAGCTGAATCGAGGAGAAAAGCCGAATTTAACTTTAACGAAGCTAAACGACGGCTCGAAGATGAGCAAAATAAACGAGCAAAAGAAATCAGCAATTTACAACATTACAACGACAAAATTAATGCTTTGGAGATGCAGCTTACAGAAATGCGAGAGAAAGTAAAACAGGAAGCTGAATCTGCTGCCAAATCGCGAAAGCAAGCGGCGGAACTGACAGCTGCGCAGGCCGCAGCCGCTGCAGTGAATGATGGCACTGTGACCAACTTGCGCGCTCAACGTGATACACTGGAAAGAGAACGCTGCACCCTGACTGAGGAGCTGGCTGCCACCAAAGCAGCTAAGCAACGATCGGAGGCATCGGTTGCAGAAGCGACAAATAGATTAAACGCGGCTCACGCTGAACTGGAGCGAGCGGCGACGAGGTTTAACCAAGCCATGGCAGACAATAGGCAGCTTTCAGAGCGTGTTTCGTCATTAGAGAAAGAGTGTGCTTCTCTGGCTCATGAACTCCGCGCCGCTCAACATCTTTACCAGCAAGAATTACGTGCTCATCAAGACACGCAGCGATCGCAGTTGCTCTCAAAACAAGAAGCTAACTTAGAGCTAGTCAAGGGTGAGTTTTTATTATTACACAGCTATTGTCTGCCCATCTACCCAATGCTATTTTCCCGTCTCATCTGACTGAGCTAAACTGTTTGATACTCCCAAAAATATATTTCTTACCTTCACTTTTTGCATGCCTCAGGAACATTGGAAATGATATTTAAAGGTATTGTTCAGTTTGCTAATTTACCAGCGTAGTTTCATTTTGTAATTCACATCTCCTTACTAAACCATTGATTGTTGATGTGAACCCAAAACATAGTGTGTATTCTATAAGAATGATTTTGTAGTTTTTGTTTAATAGAAAACTAAACGACAGTCATGTGTTAATGTAAAATTTGCCTTGGTTTACTAATTTTGTAGTAAGGAACATGTTATTTAATGGAATCTGTGTTTATGATGTATCATTGTGACATAACAGCCCTGCAATCGAAACTGAATGAGGAAAAGGGTGGACGGCAAAGGTCTGAGTCGGCTTGTCAAGAGAAAGAGCGGCAGATGTCTATGCTCAGTGTGGATTATAGACAAATGCAACAGCGGTTGCAGAAACTTGAAGGTGAACATCGACAGGAGAGTGAAAAGGTGAATATTTTATTATTCATACTGTACTATATAAGATCTGCTTCTCGCAGTAACAGTGTAGCTTATATTGTGTTAGCTGTCCCGACTTCGTATCGCCTAAGAATCCTCTCGGCCTCACATGCAGTCATAAAAACATTCCCTTATGCAAACAAACAAACACAACACAATAAGATTTATCCAATATCAAGTAGTCATCTCAGTGCCTGATTATGATCCTTAAAATGATTGATTGAACTATACCCTACCCAAATATTTTTTTGTTGTGTAACCATCTCACCATACAATATCATGATATCACAGTGGGTGACGTAAGCAAATACGGAGGAAATTTAAATAGGATTCTGAGCGATGAATTGAGAGCCATTATCCCAGGTGTGGACTATTTTCACAAACAGAACTAAGAAGAGCTCGTTCTCTATGGATATGAAGGACGAGCTGTCAAAAATGTATACCAATATGTTGTATATTGACGTTAGAAATATGATACAGGCGGTGGGTCTAGCAGCTGCGTTGGAACAGGAACGCGCTGCCAGGTTATCAGTTAGCAGCGAGGTGGCAGCGGCTGAAGCGGCTGCAAGATCTGCTCAAGCGGAGCGGGATGCTCGAGCTCGCGATCTTCAGGCCGTGCGGTCTGCGCTGTTGGATACTTCGGAGAAGCTGGCCGCTGCAAGCGCTGAACGGGACATGCATTGTGCTAGAGTGAGTTTGTTCATTAACTTTTTGTTTATTACTCGTGGTTCCGATGACCTTTCTATTGCCTTAAGAGGTGGATATTCCCTATTTCTATTTACTTACTTTGCAATTCGGGGTGGAGGCAATTTCAAAAACCAGAAATCATGAAAACATGTCTACCTGTTTTCGAGTCAAAGTGCCGTAACAAATCTACCTTTGCTGGACACGAACCGACTAAACTGTGGTTTGCCGGGTTAACTACTCGGAAGGATGTCCTAGGACGCTCCTTGACTTTTATTTTCAAACGACTTAGGAACTGATGTATACGTCCCGTGTGCACATATGTTTGCGCAAACATTACTGTCATGAACCATGGTTTTGCCCCGAGACCTACCAGCAGGACATTCTGCAGGTTTTTTTGTGGTTCATTTCCAAAGAGAATTATCTATTTAAATCTAACAGAGAATAAAAAAGAAACCTTTGCGCGTATGGGCATATTGATACGCAAACAAAACTAGCTCTTTGACTGTTTCTCGTGAATTAATCATAATCTCATCGCGCCGAAATAGACTGTCCTCCAGCATTACAAAATAATGACTCATTGTCGATGGCGGGTATGCACACACACAGAGAGATCTTTTGCCTTATATGACATATACCTGTGCGTGCGTCCGACGCCCGTCTCCAAATAAATAAACACTTTATTACGTAGACCGCGGTTTTCTCGAGTTGAATGCCTTACTCATTGATAATGATGTGATTGCACAATTAATAGAACGAGTATTCATAATAGTTCACGGAATCAACCTAATTGTTGACGTCCCAGGGATAAAATTTGCTGCGAAATAAATAATTTCTAATTAACAGTTAGGATATCGGTTATCAAGAGGTTAATTAATTCTAGAGTGACTACTGGGGACTTCTATTGAATATTTTATCATTAATAGCAGTAGTGTCTATCACAAGTATACAGACACATAAATCTAGCTTATGTTGCCTATTAATATGCCGAGATATAATACGAATTAATATATTTTAGTGTGTTCTCATACCGCTAGTCGCACGAGTTACCCAAGTATGAAAAGTAGGTATTCTCGAGTGACCTTGATATTTATGACACAAATATTTTAAGATTGCGTCTGCAGATTTAAGATTTTTTTTTGTGTTCGAGTTTTATTTTCTATTTACGGGATCTTGGAAACGTACTGTTCCACTTTCTATATATCTTTTTGTTACGTGTGACGCCCTCGGGCTTCGCCCCACGCACAGAAGCAAGCGGTGACATACACACAGACTCGACCTGACCAAAACCACATAGTGCTTTCAGCTGTGTGTGTCCAGGGAACTTCGTACACCTTCGGAAGGAAATTATCGGTACCCTGACCTATCTACTTTCGGTAAATCTGGCGGATAGACATCCAACCCTAAGTTTGCCATTATAATATTAGTATAGTATAATAGATTATTTGCACCTTCGGACTGGGATGTACGAAATGAAATTCGTACCGGGTTACCCTCAGTTCCAAACCCTTTGCCTTCAACTCTCCCTTGTGACACAAATTAGAGATAGTACAGATGGAAACCCACATACTAAATTCGCTGAGGCTACGCACACATAGACAACTATTCACAGACACGAGGTCAGGCGGTCTCAACCGAATTTTCGATACTGATTTGTGCGCGAGTGTGTGTAGCAGAGGGTAGGTGTGAAAAAAAGTACATACATGTGTTTTCCATCTGTACTATCTCTAATTTGTGCTTGTGACCATTAAACTACCGGCCGATATCAACTGGTTTCTTCGATACCATTACCTAACCGTATTTAGTGTTTCTAATCAACTATCTTGTAGGTACTCAGTGTTAGTGTATGCAACGGCCATTGCTGATTGGCATCTCGTCTCGCGTTTGAATACTGTTGTGGTACAAATATTTATGTGTTTAGTAAATTTTGTTTCGGAGGTTCGATGTTGTTTAATATAATTGTGTATCAATTCATCAATCAATCAAAACAGCCAATGGCAATCAAACTCTGGACGTAGGCTTCTCCCAAACGACGCTTCAATTCACGGTCCTGCGCCTTCTGCATCCAATCACTCCCTGTTTTACTAATTTGTGTATGATTTTAGAAATATGTAAGTTTGTCTACTACTGGTCTAGATACCAGCTTATATTAGTACAAGCTTGTATTAGCTTAATTTGGGCTAGAATCGATGGTGCTATGTGAAAATCGTCCCTCATATTTATTTTCATCTACATTCACAAAAAAAGGCAGTCTTAAGCGACTTATTTTTCTAACTTTTCGTAAAATAGAGTTCAGAGCAAATCGTATTATGTCCGAAACTATTGTCGTCTTATACCTATCGTCATTACAGCAGGTCTAATGATATGAAACACAAAATGCTGTACAAATAAAACCTTGACAATGAAGACATGCCTATAAAACACTTCCACTATGAGCATGACACACATTAATGTGCCAGGAATGTATGTGTGATATTGTCGCGATAATTTCCTGGTCATCATCAACTAGTTTGATACTAGGACAACATGATCGTAGAGCAAATCTATACTTAATATTATAAAGCTGAAGAGTTTGTTTGTTTGAAAGCGGTGATCTCAGGAGCTAGGTGCTGAAATACAAAAATTCTTTATGAGTTCGATTGTTCATTTTTCAGGGGAGGGGCTTATAATGTAACGCTGTGAAGAATAGGAGCTGAGTAGCAATAAGAAATGTTACAAACAATGGAAATTTATTCCCTTTGGGAGCTTCCGTTAAGTGATCTGATCCGTATAATGACAAGACTGTTCCTCTTAAAAGTCTTCTTTCAAGATTGGCCCAAAATAACCTTTCTATTGTATCAAATTTGTTTTAAAATAATGCAATATTAGCGACGGCGTTGTTATGAACTTGTTGATGTTATTAATCCTTATCCAAATAAATAAAGCTCATTCTTTCTCTTATGTGACGTAAACGAAGTTGCGTGGGCCAGCTAGTGTCTTTAATATACAGATACACTCGCATATAAATACCCATATTTAATACGTAGTTTGTATGTAGATTCTTCGTCGTATGTAAACGCCTGCTTGTTAATATCGTCGGAGTCCTTTGACTAATGGATAAATTATATGTGGTACAATATTGCAGAATAGGCAAATGAATTGCAGTGTCTTGACTCGCATGTAATCGTTTTCTGGTATTGGTAACTGGTTGCAATATTGTGGTAGTTATTGTATCTTAATATTTAGTGTTCATAAGATTGCTATAGATGTATATTGTTGTACGAAGCTGTAGATAGAAACATTTCTTGAGCATAGGATGAAGGTCTTTCAAAAAGTACTTTAGATATTCATCTTACAAGTTCAAATGTCGTATACATTCTGGAATCGAGCTTATACACTAAACTGAGTTCTTCTAATACTAAGTAATTGTAAGAAAATTTATAGTTTCCTTTGGTAAATATATCATTAAGTATACAAATCTGAAACAAAAAATTTGCAAACCGATCAGACAGACATGTTTCTGACGCTTGAATCAAATCTGAGATCTGTAGTTACGAGACCATACTGCATCGCATACTCAACTCAACTACGGTGTTGCGGTTTTAAAAACAAACCATTTTAATTAAGACATGTCACGGTCGAGTTGGCATTTTCCTATTACAAATATTTCACACAAGCAAAGCGCGTTTTATTGAAAAACTATAAAAAAAGAACAATGTGCAAAATATTTTTCATATAACTGGATAAAGTATCTTTGCAAATCGTATAACTCGTAAAATATATGTTTTTTTGTTTGTTTGTTTGTAACGAATAGGCTCCGGAACCACTGGACCGATTTGAATAGTTGTTATAATAATCTCGCTAAATACACGTTCTTCCACTCGATGAATCATAATATGCATTGTTTTTACACTTGCTATAATGAAGAGGATTAGGGTGCGGTTGCACAGCGGCGACCAACCTTTGTAAGATCTTTGTGGCGATATTTTAACATACCCGTTTCCCACAGGAAGTATGTTTTGTCTCGAGAATCAGTCGAGACAAAACATAGGGTATGTCCTTTTCTAAACACTATTTTGTCTCGGTACCAAATTCATCTAGATTGGGTACAATGGTTCAGATGTGAAAGCGTAACAGATAGAGACCCTCGGTAATGGTGCTTTAGTATAAGATGAGGTGCAAGAAATTGTGAAGAAAATGTACTTACAGTGAAGGTGTTGTTTAAGCTTTCTTCAGTGTCAATGTGTGCAGTAGTATGGTAGAAACATTTTTATTTATAAGCAACCAAATCATCTTACTGAATCCATCTGCCTCCCTCTCCTGGAACGGAGAGGCAGAGGCCTCGTCGCTTAATTACCCAATTCAAAGTAATGTCATAACACCTTGGGTTCTGCTCTTTGATGCCACAATGGAAACGCACCCTTAAGCACTCAACCATTGTTTATGAACTGATAAAAGTTTGCGTAAATTACATTATTTTAATTGAACTATGTATTGCGGATTAGAAAGATTAGAAAGCAATTTAAAAATCTCTTCCATGGTCTTTGTTTTCTTAGTTTTAAGCCGATTGTGGTGAGGCGATAAGAGGGGGTCATGATTGTGAAGCACTTATATACAGTAAACCAGCAGTAGCTGATCCTAAGATAGGTGATCAGTTTGTGGCATTTTCATAAGAGTGTTTCATTTCAGGCTCCAGAAGGCGCGAAAAGCCGTTGGTCTCGGTTGCCAGTAACACTTACAGTTTACAGTTGTAAGATAGAAATTGCTCTAAGAGATGCTAGTGTAACCTTCGAACACGCGTAATGGGACTTATGGGTGTCCTGGAACATTCGATTTAACCGCTGATATGTAGAAAGAAATGAATACAAACATAGAACATAAATATAAAACCATCAATTATTCTCACCCACAGAGCGAGGAGCTCCGCATCCAACTAGAAACAGAACAGCACTATTGCTTCATGTACAAGAGTCAAGCGAACGACATGCGCCTTATACTAGACGAGAACTCACGGTCAGCTCGGGACGCGGAGCAAGAACGGGCCAGTCTACTGCATCAGTTACAGCTGGCTATTGCTAGGGCTGATTCGGAGGCCATTGCCAGGTAAGGATTGATTCTTTGTAGTATAGTTGTTTCTTACTGGACAGGCGACGATACGGCCCTAGAATCTTCAAACGAAGCATGAAGAGACACGTCATTTGTTCGCCAACTTGAGGAACACTGTGACTGTAAAACTGACTTCTGATTCGCTAGATATCGCAATGACTACATTAGGCGGGTGGCGTCATTTTGGGTAGCTAAATATATATAAAAGACCATGCTTTGTTGCGAGCGCCTGCCAATTGGGGAGCTGCTCCAATGTCATTTCCGTCTTGTACTAGAATGTGAATGTAACTTGACTCCATATACCCTTGTAGAAACCCTATACTGCAATTTTGGTTTTTAGAAGTTTAATATAATAACTCCGTCATACTTGCATTCCAGATCCATAGCAGAGGAGACAGTAGGAGAATTGGAGAAAGAGAAAACGATGAAAGAGTTGGAAATGCGTGACGCGGCGGCTCAACATCGCGCAGAATTGTCAGCGAGGGACTCTCTAGTGCAAGGATTGAGGGACCGTGACCATGAGAATAGAGCCACTATCGACTTGCAGAGAAAGGTTTGTGCATTACTTTGGCTTTTACAGGAAGTTCCAGTTGCTGTCAACATATCAATTGTTCGATGCAATACCTAATTGCAACCAAACACTTATTGCTGATCCAGCCGACGTGGCCGCACTAAGTGCGCCGCGACGCCCGCGACCTCAGTGCATGTCGGACAGCGACCGGGTGCATTCATTCCCATTTTATCATACTTTTAGCGATAGTTTACCAGAAATAAACCTTTTAACGTAATTAAAGTGTTTTCTGTGTAAAGTAGCAAACTCCCATCCCATCAGGTACCACGCAGGTCGCACCCCCTACATCAATCTTGGAAGCGAAGTTCTTTTTCGACTGGCTGCCGGGAGCAGTGTGATTTTATTTTCTTTTTGCTGTCTCAGATTACTGCTGGACACTATATAAAAATAGACCTGTCCCAATTAGCGCTGCAAAACACGGTGCTCTGCCTCATTCGTCTGATCCGTCTCTAAGCGTTGCCGATTTCTAGGTTACATGACCTTTCAAGCGATGTGTATGTAATGGCGACAAATTTACACGATTTTGTTGTCTTGCAAGTGCAATTTGCAGTTCTTGAAGGCACACATGACATTGTGTCACAGTTACAGATTCACGTCTGTTTGTCTTTCAGCGATCTGGTAGTCGCTAGCCATGTCGTTCCATCAGGCGACCGACGTCACTTAATGAAAATGTAATTTGGAACATTCTTTTTAATACTGTATTTATCGTTTGTAGGAAGTTGACGAGCTACGTCGCAGCGGGACCGCTCTGGCGGAACGTGTGGCCACACTACAGCGTCTGCAGGAGGAGGTGGACCGACTCAACAAGAAGGTCAAGTCGGAGACCATGCTCAAGCTGCAGGCCGTCAACAAACTCGCCGAGATCATGAACAGGTAATGGCCGCTATTTGCTATGTCACCGCTCTGACAGAACGCGTGGCCACACTACAGCGTCTGCAGGAAGAGGTGGACCGACTCAACAAGAAGGTCAAGTCGGAGACCATGTTCAAGCTGCAGGCCGTCAACAATGTCAGCACTGCGAGGACCGCAGCGATGACACGGCGCTCCACACGCTGGTGGAGTGCACAGCGTGGGCGCAACAGCGCCAGGTCCTCGTAGTGGGTCTGGGCGTGGACACTCTCTCGCTCGAGACCATTGTGCGAGCCATGCTCTCCAGCGGGAGTAAGTGGGACTGCGCCGCCTCTTTCTGCGAGCAGGTCATGCTCGTGAAAGAGGCGGTGGGACGGGTACGGGAGAGAACTCTCCCACCCGAGTTCCGCAGTCGGCGGCCTGGGCGCCACCGACGTGTCTTCGCCGAGGACTATCGGCCTCCATGACCGGGGGTCTGAGGACGGTGAGAGGGCGGCTCACCGTCCTTACTGAAGCAGGCCGATGACGGCAGTGTGACGTGAGGAACTCACGCACGCCTCCCCCCCTTAGAAGCGGGATCACACCCGAAACCCCCCAAAGACGCGGGATTGCACCCGAACCACCCCCTGGGCGAGGCCGCAGTGGCGGCCGTGGGTCTGTTGGGAGTCCTGGGACATCCTTCCGAGGGCTTACCCGGGGCTCCCAACCATAGGCTGTTGGGCGTTACGTGAGGTTTTTTAGTCGGTAGGAGTCCGGCATAACATCCATGAGGATTTTCACTCACGTGAAACAAAAAAAAAAAAAAAAAGGCCGTCAACAAACTCGCCGAGATCATGAACAGGTAATAGCCGCTATTTGCTACGTCACCGCTCTGACAGAACGCGTGGCCACACTGCAGCGTCTGCAAGAAGAGGTGGACCGACTCAACAAGAAGGTCAAGTCGGAGACCATGCTCAAGCTGCAGGCTGTCAACAAACTCGCCGATATCATGAACAGGTAATGGCCGCTATTTGCTACGTCACCGCTCTGACAGAACGCGTGGCCACACTACAGCGTCTGCAGGAGGAGGTGGACCGACTCAACAAGAAGGTCAAGTCGGAGACCGTGCTCAAGCTGCAGGCCGTCAACAAACTCGCCGAGATCATGATCAGGTAACGGGCGTATTGCTATGCGTATGCCAGGCGAGCTGGTGAACTAAATATAAGCTTTTTTGGGTCTTTAAACCCTTGTCAAAATCTAGGTGACCTTGGATGTTTTGAGAAATTATTTCCTCTTTTCCTTTAGATTTCGCGCGCACGGGAAACTCCCACTACTTTTATTGTCTCACACTAGTGCCGCAACAATTTTATCAGCTACTCTCGCTCGCGAAAACATCATCCGCACCAAATAATTCTTTAACAGACCACTAAAATCAAATTTCCCATCTAATTTCCAGAAAAGACATGAACCTCGCCACAGCCAAGACCAAAAACAAGTCGGTCCGCAAAGACAAGGACTACCGCAAGTTGCAGCAAGAGTTGACTCGCGAGAAGGAAAAGTTCGACCAGCACATAATGAAGTTACAAAGAGACCTTCAGGATTGTCAGCAACAACTGTTGGATGAACAGTCTACGAAAATGAGACTCGCTATGGAGGTAATAGAAGTTTGCTTATTAAACTATTACTACTATGCATACGATACGTCTTTACCCGCGAAGCGGAAATTAAATCATATGGCCACATTTACGGTAGTACCGCGTTTATAAGTTACCTGGCCCTTTGTTATTGGTTGCCGCCTGCGCGCCATGTTCGATGCCCGCAGCATCGCGGTGCAATGAGCGGAATGATACTACTCTCTGGATTTATTGTATTTTCAATATTAACGTAACACAATAAAGTCTGTGTTTCAACGGCGTTGACAATCGTAATTAATCGGCGTTAGCTTGTTCTCTTCTGAGCAGGCGAATTTTGTCGATGCGACTTATAAACGTGGTTCACCTAATAGGTGGTGAGCTTTCTTTTTTTCGTCTTTCTTTCTTCTTCTTTTTGTCATTTACTACTAGATCTTTTTTATTGATGCTCACCGCTTCTTTACTTGTCAAATTTTTTGCTTGCAAAATTCTCTTTTCGTTTTCATTAAAATTTTGGAGTATTCCCGTTCGTCCCCTCGACTTCGTCCCCCCGAGGGGGACGAACGGGAATTCATTAAAATAATATTTAATCAGTTCCCGATCGTCCCCCTCCTAATTCAAGAGGGGACGAATGGGAATATGTTCTTCGATTAAGTGCCATTCGTCCCCCTTTCGTCCCCCTCGATCAAAAACAAATGAAAAAGAAACAAATGACGATAAACAAATGAAAAAAAAACAAATGAAGATCGACAAAACAAATGAGTGTGAGTCGAACAAGTGACGATCGGATAAACAAATGACGATCGAAAAAACAAATGACGATCGGGTAAATAAATGACGATCGAAAAAACAAATGAAGATCTATGAAACAAATGGAGATCGACAAAACAAATGAGGATCGGCAAAACAAATGACGGTTGGATAAACAAACGACGATCGAAAAAACAAGTGACGATCGGATAAATAAATGACGATCGAAAAAACAAATGAAGATCGGTAAAACAAATGAAGATTGGCGAATCAAATGAAGATCGACAAAACATATGCAGATCAATAAAACAAAAGACTAAGCAAGTTGATAAGGTCAAAAACTACTTGCAGCCATATTTTGTGATCTAGATGAGAGTGCCATTCAAAAAAATAGGTGCAAGCAATTCTCGACCTTAATGACACTTATCTAAAAATTGGTTTTAGGCATTTATAGACACCACTGATCACGAATATACAAAAAATAAATAGATATTATGCATGCTCATAAGCTCGAAATTAGCTTGGATCCTTTTTGTATTCTAGATGCGATAATCATTCAAAAAATTGGTGCAAGGAATTCTTTACCTTATGAACATGCACAATATTTATTTATTTTTAACATATTCATGATCGGTGATGTCTATAAACGCCAAAAAGCTCATTTTTAGAGAAGTGTCATTAAGGTCGAGATTTGCTTGCATTTATCTTTTTGAATGGCAATCGCATCAAGATTACAAAATATGGCTGCAAGTAATTTTTGACCATATCAACTTGCTTATAGTCTTTTGTTTTACTGATCTGCATGTTTTTTGTCGATCGTCATTTGTATATCCGACCGTCAGTTGTTATGCCGATCGTCATTTGTTTTTTCGATCGCCATTTTTTTCATCGATCTTCATTTGTTTTGTCGATCTTCATTTGTTTCGCCAATCTTCATTTGTTTTGACGATCTTCATATGTTTTGTTGATCTTCATTTGTAAATAAAAATAGAATTTAAAATTTGATTTTTTACCAACGCACCTGTTACATTATAGCAATAGAACAAAAAAAAGAATGAAAAAATTATTCCCGTTCGTCCCCCCAAAAAAATTAAGGGGACCATTGGGAAAATAAAATATTGAATTCCCGTTCGTCCCCCTAGGGGGACGAAGTCAAGGGGACGAACGGGAATACTCCCAGCAAACTTGAATTCAAAATATCGTGCAATATCTATCAAATAAATCAATCAGATAAGCCTATGGCAGTCCACTGCTAAACGTAGGTCCCTCTCAGTTAACGCCACAACACACGGTCCTTCATCAAACGCATCCAGTCCAGCCCTTTTTCAGATCGTCGGTCTATTTGGGCTGAGTGGATGGTCCTACCTTTCTTTGCAGAGTCTCCGCTGCGGCTCTATTAGGATATAAATTAGGACTAGATCTATCTTATCAATGCCGTGCCATGCTAATATTCTTTAAAACTGCCTTTCCTCAGGTCGACAGCAAAGACGTGGAAATCGAGCAACTAAAAGAGAAACTAGCCGCTCTAACAAGCGAGACAGCCTCACAATCCTCTGCGGATGCTGAAGACGGCGAGACCGAACAAACTCTTGAAGGATGGCTCTCGATACCGTTCAAACAGAACATACGGCGACATGGATGGAAGAAGCAATATGTTGTGGTTTCCTCGAAGAAGATCATATTTTATAATACGGAGAACGATAAGCAGAATACTACGGATCCGGTTATGATTTTGGATTTGAGGTTGGTTGGTTTTTTTTATACTACTTTGGTGGCAGACAAGCTATACACCGGAAGGTAGGTTACCGTAACCTATGGAAGTTTACAACACCAGAGACGCTACACGCGCTGCCAACCCGGGCGCAGGTTGTGACGACCCGTAGTCGAAATTTTTCAAGCCGCCCATAAGGCCTTGTACAACTTCTATTTTCATTTTATAATGTTTTTTATTGTTCCTCGATACACGACAATCCCTATTTATGTTATCTTAGATTGAAGTTTGTTTTTGGAACTTAGCAAAATATGACCACACAGCCAATGTGCTATCTTTCGACTGCAGCACTCTCCACTTCTTCACACTACTTTTATTAAACCCTTTAAGCGGAGCGTGAAGAAGCATATCGATGGGCGAGCCTACTTCTGAGTAGTTTTTTAGACCAGGGGTTCCTACACTTTAAAGACAACGTAACACCAGCCAAATACCTTTTATTTTATGGAATCCCCAGGTTCCACGGAACACAGTTTGGGAAGCCCTGTTTTAGACTGTGAGAATATGCCTTCCAAAATGGCGATAAAACTTAAATTTAAAATGGGTGCTGACAACATATCATGTTGGTTTTAGGTACAAAATATCTACCACAATTTTCAAAAATTCCTTGCCTAAGATGGCTCATAATTGATTCTTTTTGTCAAAATTCCAGATCCCAAATAATTTTCAGAAACACTGATTGGATATATTATTATGTCGTGTTACAGTAAAGTATTCCACGTACGATCAGTCACCCAAGGCGATGTCATTCGAGCAGACGCGAAGGACATCCCGCGAATCTTCCAGCTGCTGTACGCGGGAGAGGGCGAAGCGAGGCGTCCCGGAGATACGCAGGATGCGCCGCAAGATGCGCCTGACCATCATGGTATGTGAACCCTAGCTATAGGATTGGTAGCATGAAATGTGTGAAGCTAGAAGCAAAGGGTGCCCTAGACCAGGGGTCGGCAAGGCGCGGCTCGCGAGCCGCATACGGCTCTTTGGGTGTAGACCTGCGGCTCTTTAGTTGCATACATAATTATCATATTATTCATTTTCAAGAACATTATCACCCTTTCATTTTCAAAAATACCACAAAAGTCTTACTAGTAGTTAAACAAGCAAACTCGCCTAATGGTGGTGTGCTGCGCTTGAAAGCGTTATATGGAGCATCATTTTCATTCTAATAGGATTCTGCTGCGATGTCTGCAGCGGGCCATAGCCCAGAGAATATAATATCATAAGAGACGGCATGTCTAATTCTGACAGTCCGTCGCGGAACCTAGAGGCCGCAGTTCTGGCAGATATCTACCGGCCCAATGCTTTGGTGCGTCAAAATGGCAAACAACCATCTTCGGAAGAGATTGAAAGCTGACGTGTTAGAGCGCGCAATGATCTCATTCGTAAATGGCGCACCAGGCTAGAGCTCGGCGGTAAGCATTGAGCTCGTCTCTGCCATCTTATTTATTCTGAGGTCCTGGGTAGAAAAGCGGCACTGACGTACCTACCACATCACACAGCTCCTCACGGGGCACGGATATTTTAGTAAATACCTGCATGATGTGGTAGGCATTGAGCCGGAGGCAACGTACTCACTGCGAGGACGGCGCCATGGATATAGCGCTGCACACTGCTTTTTGTACGGAGTGGAGTGGCGAGCGTACCGCTCTAAGAGTCCTAAATTGGTCCGGTCACGTTGCTGTCTATTATAGTTTACGCTATGTTAGACAGCGAAGAAAATAGGTTCGGCTGTTGTTTTGACGTCAACGGCAATGAGAAAAGCGCTGCGGGTGCCAGAGCGGGGTGGCCTAACACTTCCAGTAGGTATGCCAACCTCGCACGCGTGGCCGACGATAGAAGCTTTATGACAGCCGTGAGACTGACTAAGACGCATCCCTCGTGTTCAGGCGTCGCGGCAGTGAAGTTTCGGTGGGTAATATATAGACCCCCAGAGTCGAGATTGTTGCAGGTAGCTGTTGTACGCTTGCCTTCCCTGTGACCCAAAAATAGTGACAAGAAGAAACATCCCAGGGTTTTAGTGGGAGAATCCCACATAATCACACAGATTTTTTTAATTGTGGAAATGCCTATGGCCTTAAGTCCTGGAGACGCCCTTCGACGAATGTTCTCAGAGCTTCCGACAGACTTGGTTTGTCTCTATAGCAGACTTTCCCCGCAGTCCTATTCTATCCCACTTCTTACGGGGGGGGGGGGGGGGGGGGATCAAGAAAGATTTTGTGGCTCTTTAAAAATGGTGTAATTTAAAATCGTCATTTTTGGCTCTTCCGACTCAAAAGGTTGCCGACCCCTGCCCTAGACGGCAGCGTGACGTGAGGGATTCACGCATGCCTCCCCTTAGAAGCGGGATCACACCCGAAACCCCCCCAAAGACGCGGGATAGCACCCGAACCACCCCATGGGCGAGGCCGCAGTGGTGGCCCTAGGTCTGTTGGGAGTCCTGGGACATCCTTGCTAGGGCTTACCCGGGGCTCCCAACCGTAGGCTGTTGGGCGTTACGTGAAGTTTTTTAGTCAGTCGGTAGGAGTCCGGCTTGGTATCCATGATGGATTTTCCCTTACGTTAAAAAAAGTACCCAAAAGGTAAAATATCAGCATAGTGCGAATCGTATTTGCGCACGGAGGAACGTCCATAAAAATGGTAAAAAATCAAGTTTATTGTATGGGGCTTTAATTTTTTTTTACTTTTTAGTATTTGTTGTTATAGCGGGTATAGAAGTACGTCATCTATGAAAAATATGAAAATATCAACTTTATAGCTATCAGCTACGCAAATAGACAGATCGTCGTCGTCGCGGCGTCTCGGTAAAAGGGTTCCGCTTTTACTATTTGGGTACGGAACTCTAAAATGGAACCTTGTTACTGAGTGTCCGTTGTCGTCATTGATGCATTTGTTTGCCACTAGAAAAACAATAAGAACAGAAGAAAACAGTAAGGGGGCTCCATACAACAATTGTAGTTTTTTACCGTTTTGGTTACGAAACCCTTCGTACACGAGTCTGATTTGCACTTAGTCAGTTTTAAAGTTGTAAATCATGGCTCGGCTTTACCTCGTTCCTAAAATAATTCCTTTTACTTTTACTGTTTTAAACTATGAGAAGAGGACAATAATATTCAAAACGTCCTTGTGTTTCCAGGCAACACGGTGCAACACAAGGGCCACGACCTAGTGAGCATCACGTACCACATCCCCACGGCGTGCGAGGTGTGCACGCGGCCTCTGTGGCACATGTTCCGACCGCCGCAGGCCTACGAGTGCAGACGTGAGTATATTTTATTTTGATGTGAAACATCTGTAATAAATGGATTCTTGGCGTGACGATCGCTACCGGTGGCAATATCGCCACGCCACGAGAATAATTGAATTGAATTGAATTTATTTAATAAAGCTACAATGGCTCACATTTTGTTAGTAGTGCTTAAAAATCTAGGTTAGTAAACAAAAAATAACAAAAGTATGTAAAAATTAAACATTCACAATAAATACAATTACAATAATTAAATATCAATAAATAAAAATGCAATAATTAGATGTCAAGAAATACAACTACAAAAATTAAAATGTCAATAAAATACCATTACAATAATTAGATGTCAAATATTAAAATGTCAATAAATACAATTATAAAAAATACAATTACAATAATTAAAATTCCAATGAATAAATAAAATAGAATTACAATAAATAAAAATTACAATACATTAAATTACATCAATATTAAAACATTACCAAGGCCATTCCTGCAGATCGCCCCCCGCTATGGCACAGCAATGGTTAACGTGGAGGCTGTCCAGTCTTCGCGCGATCATGTTCAGGACGCTGTTGTCGCTCTCGCGCACCCTGCGCACCAAGGACGCGCACCTATTACGCATGGTTGCATAAAATCAATCTACCCGGGCCTCCGCGAACATTCTAGATGCGCTACAGAAGCGCGGTAGCCCCAGCAGCACC
This sequence comes from Miltochrista miniata, assembly GCA_933228765.1. NCBI lineage: Eukaryota > Metazoa > Arthropoda > Insecta > Lepidoptera > Erebidae > Miltochrista > Miltochrista miniata. The sequence goes on along the minus strand of OW121751.1, from coordinate 9,321,956 downwards.
CTGAACGCGTTGTTGTATTGCACACGAAGGGCGTTGTAAGCTTTTCGAGTGTACCCCGCCCACAGGCCGCACGTGTAGAAAGATGTACAAAAAGATCTAAACAGTGTAATTTTCACCTCTCTTGAACACCGTGCAAACCTGCGAGCTAGCATATTTGCTCTCACTGACAATGCCCTCCGTTCCCTCTCGAACTCTTTATCGTCCCTGAGGTCAGAAGTCAACACATGGCCAAGGTATTTAAAGTTATACACTCTTTCTAATGGTTGATTAGGTGTAATCGGTGGTATGAGGTCATATCGACTACTCCCAGCCTCAAAGACCATAACCTGGCTCTTTTAATTTTAATAATGATTAAAGTGATGATTGATAGGGTCTTAGAAGTGAAAACATCTCGGAGCATTATCGCGGTGACAAATGTCAAACAGTCCTATTACATTTTGAAAGTATAGCAGATGTAATTTTCCAAAACGAAACCGTATTAGTCTAAAACTGAATCATAAAAATAGGGACCGTAAGTTTTATTGCCGGGTTCGCTCCGGCTCTATCTATTACGTTGCGAATCTGACAGTGCATTCACTTTGAAGTTAATAAGTATAACTTATTGACTTATATGAGTAAAAATTTTTGGATCGTCAGTGTCACCATAACAATCATTGCAGGATGCCGCATGAAGATTCACGCGGAACACGTCTCCGAAGGCGAAGGTGTAGCCGCTTGCAAACTCCACGCGGACCGAGCGCGGGAAATGTTACTCCTAGCGCCAGCCGCCAGCGACCAGCGGCGATGGGTGGCGCGCCTCGCCCGCAGAGTGCAGCGCTACGGGTACCGGGCTGCACACCACACCAACCACGACCACACCAAGCTGTCGCCCAGGTAATGCCTTGCTACTGCCTCGGGTGACGACCGACACTGTCCAACACAGGTATGGCTACTGATGTAATAGTCGCGAGCGCGATGTACTGTCACTGCTAGCGCCAGCCGCCAGCGACCAGCGGCGATGGGTGGCGCGCCTCGCCCGCAGAGTGCAGCGCTACGGGTACCGGGCTGCACACCACACCAACCACGACCACACCAAGCTGTCGCCCAGGTAATGCCTTGCTACTGCCTCGGGTGACGACCGACACTGTCCAACACAGGTATGGCTACTGATGTAATAGTCGCGAGCGCGATGTACTGTTACTCCTAGCGCCAGCCGCCAGCGACCAGCGGCGATGGGTGGCGCGCCTCGCCCGCAGAGTGCAGCGCTACGGGTACCGGGCTGCACACCACACCAACCACGACCACACCAAGCTGTCGCCCAGGTAATGCCTTGCTACTGCCTCGGGTGACGACCGACACTGTCCAACACAGGTATGGCTACTGATGTAATAGTCGCGAGCGCGATGTACTGTTACTCCTAGCGCCAGCCGCCAGCGACCAGCGGCGATGGGTGGCGCGCCTCGCCCGCAGAGTGCAGCGCTACGGGTACCGGGCTGCACACCACACCAACCACGACCACACCAAGCTGTCGCCCAGGTAATGCTTTCAGTGATGTACAAGCCTCGAGGCGTCTGAGTCCCTTTGCCCTTTTTGAAGGCTCGAGCTCTATTGAAGGCTCGAGCCCTTTTGAAGGCTCGATCTCTATTGAAGGTTCTTATTCAGCATACAAGTAGGGAGCGCCAGCATTGGCATCGAACCTTTCGATGATGTTTCTGGGGCTCATACTCGATAGGTAGCCAATGGAACTCCAAAAATTTGCGTTCCATATTTTAAGTATACCAGTATACCCACAAGTGTGCCAAGCGAACAGTCTTTTTTTTGTATTCAATAATAACGAAGAAAAGAACACCTAGCACCGTACCGAACAACGTAGCACCTCATTCAATATACTATCAGTTTGCCATCAAACTAAAAACTTAAGCGCAACTATAATGTGACTTTTTTTTAATAAATAATAGGTACCTGTCAAAATACTGAGTTTTGAAGTCCTAATTATTAAAGATAATAATTTATTACTTAGTACAACATTAATTTGAGCTTTTATTAAAGACTCGAGTTCTTTTTGAAGGCACGAACTCTTTTGAAGACTCGAGTTCGTTTTGAAGGCTCAAGCTCTTTTGAAGGCTCGAGCTCTTTTGAAGGCTCGAGGCATGGCTCATAAAAGGCGCGGCTCGGCTAGGCTCGGGACTCCGAGCTTACCGAGCTCACTGAATCTTGCCATTCCGCCTCGAGGCTTCAGAAATAAGACTCGACGCCTCGAGGCTTGTACTCATCACTAATTGTAAGTGAACCTTAAAAAGTTAAAAGATAGGTATATGCTGATGACGACATTTTTTTTAACTTTTAAAGGGGAACATTTTTGTAATACACAATTTTCACGTAACTTTAACCATTTACGCAACGTACGCAGAAGCTCTCAAAAGAAAGAAATTTTCCCCGTTCTCGAAACATTATTAATGACTGCTCCGCTCCTATTCGTATTAGCGTGATTTTATATCGCCATTATTCCGTATCCGCCGTCCTCAATAAATGGACTATTAAACTGTAAAATAATTTTCGAAATGCAACCAGTAGTTTCTGAGATCCTAGGACAAACAAACTCTTCAGTTTTATAATATTGTGAGCGCACCTTAAGAAACAGACAAATTAGGTTATTGTGAGCGAACCTTAAAAGATGGACATATGCTGCCGCGGACTTTTTTTTAGAACTTTTAAAGAGAAACAATATCGTAATACACAATTTTTACGTATATTTAACTATTTAAGCAGCGTACGCCTCGGAAGCTCTCAGACGGTAAAAAATATTCCCCGCTTTCCAAAAATTATTGATGGCTGCTTCGCCCCTATTCGTCTTAGCGTGATGTTATATAGCCTATAGCCATCCTCAATAAATGCACTATCAAACTGTAAAAGAATTTTTGAAATCGAACCAATAGTTCCTGAGATCCTAGCGTTCAACCAAACAAACAAACTCTTCAGCTTTATAATATTAGTATAGATATTAATTTATTACTTAGTACAACATTAATTTGAGCTTTTATTGAAGACTCGAGTTCTTACTGAAGGCTCGAGCTCTTTTGAAGACTCGAGTTCTTTTGAAGGCTCGAGGCATGGCTCATAAAAGGCGCGGCTCGGCTAGACTCGGGACTCCGAGTTTACCGAGCTCACTGAGTCTTGCCATTCCGCCTCGAGGATTCAGAAATAAGACTCGACGCCTCGAGGCTTGTACATCACTAAATGCCTTGCTACTGCCTCGGGTGACGACGTATACATCACTGTGAAATATAGGTAAGGTTGGGGGCCGTAGTAACAAGGGCCGCGAGACGTCAAGATCTGTCTTTATTAATTGAAAAAAAAAAAAAAAAAAAAAAAAAAAAAAAAAAAAAAAAAAAGAAAACAAGGACAGTTTGGTAAATATCTTCTATATGTATAAAAATGAATTGCAAAATGTGTTGGTAAGCGCATAACTTCAGAACGGTTGGACCGATTTCACTAATTCTTTTTTTGTTGTGTAAGGTATTGTCAGGAGAAGGTTCTTATGGAAGAAAAAATATTGTATTCCCACGGGAACGGGAACTACGCGGGTGAAACCGCGTGACGTCCTCTAGTTACTAATATAATAAATGTGAGAGTTTGTGAGTGTGGGTGTGTAGATGTTTGGATGTTTGTTACTCTTTCACGCTCTGACGACTGAACGGATCTGGCTGAAATTCGGTGCAGGGTTACATTATAGTCTGGAATAACACATAGACTACTTTTATAGGCTATTTTAATTTTTTTGACGTGACAACGTCTTATAGTTCGATGGAGCCGGCTGCACGAACGAAAAATGATGACGCAATACGTCGTTACCTCGCTCTGAGGCGTTCCATTTTTTTAGTAATGTTTTCAACAGATAACACTATAATCAATTGATGTGTTTTTATATTTATTTTGTTTTGTAATGTTAATTTCATTTTTATTTTTATTTTTAGTTATATTTTCTTATGATGTTGTCACGTTCAACCATCGTCAGTAAACCGACTTTACAGACAACCGATTTTTTTATCAATATTCTCATCAAATTTTGTTTTTAGAATACAAGCCTAACACGTGTGCTGCATTTGTATATATTTAGAAAATCATTTTTAGTATAAGTATAGATTCAAAATGCAGATAATGTAGAAGGCAGACATTTTCAGGGACTCGATGCGGTCGAACCTAAAGGCTGCGTACATGAACGCTTCGCAGCGCAGCTCTACGTTGCCGGCAAACGCCTCTCTACCGCGACAGTGAGCCTTGTATAGACACCTCACACACACTCCACACATCCATCCCTTTCATCGAGTAATATAGCTTAAAGAGACGTAATTCTGTAACTAAAACATCGTGAAATATTTTAACCAATGGGAGGTCTGGAAATTTTAGATTTGCATTAGTCCGATTGGCTAAAATTGAGCAAGTTTTTGCAACGCATCGTTGAAACCACACCATTGCGATTTGCTCGCGCAATTTGTCTATGGACAATTTGTCTATGCGCAATTTGTCTATGCGCAATTTGTCTATGTGCAATGTCTCTATGGGTTATGTTCTCGATGTACCCTTATCATGGTTGCCGATGCTACTTCATTGTTACATGCGATATACCGACGCACCTAGACACGTTTAGCGGTTCCGTGATGTAGATATCAAACCAAACACTAAAAAATCGCTAAATCAATCGTTAAACGTATCTAAGTACGGCGGATAGCTATTAAAAAGCTTGTAAAAAATTGTTAACCGTGAATTGCTTAGTTAGTTCACCGCGTATTGGATTTTGTACTAACAATTTTAGAAATTTTTCTTTTTTTTTACGGATCCTAGGATAATCTGTTCGATTTTGAAAACTGGGTTTGTACTGTCCGAGATACTTATAAAGAAGTACTCGGCGTTGTTGGGATGTTATTAATCGAGTAATCTTGATAATCGATTTTGTCACACGTACACGTGACTCGATTTAAGGCATATGATCTGGCATTTGACACTTCGATTTGGATCTTACAGAATATTTTACCCAAATTTCAATTTGTAATTACCTAGTCTTAAATAAGTTTAAGTATTTTTTTGTCCAAAATTTTTATAAGATTTCGGCATGTATGCTGTGATAGTTATTAAAATATGAATATTATGTACTTATATCAAAAAAATTACTGACACTCAGTTTTTCTTTGAATTATATCGTTTAGGAAGATTTAATTATCACGAACGAACGAAATCTCACAAACTGTGCAATGGTGCTGACAACAGCTCTAAGCATGTGCTGTAAAAATATAACGATTAACTCGAGTCATCCATGATTCGTTTATATTAGTAACTGTGTTGATATTATTATGACTTAATATTTTAGTTGTACGGATTCTGACGCGAATGGAAATATTCTACTGAACTTCGTCATACATGTACTCGGGACTAATGTCATTAATTTTACATTTGGTGGTTTTCGCCATTTTGGCGCTGTTGTCTAATGATAACTGTGAGCGTCTATGGAACTAAAGTTATGAATAGTTATTCCGCACTGATTTAACCCATTAGGTTTTGAAAACAATTAGTTATTTTATTAATTTTGATATCAAGTTACACTAAATACTTTGGTCCAACCATGTATTGAGATCAGTGATACTCCGCTACCGCAAATGTTAAATTTAGTACCTTAGACGCTCGCAATGGCGCTTTAATTCGCCACAGATAACAACTGTCATTTGGCAGAGAAATTTCAGTCCAGCGTATTTGTATAAATGGAGGTCAGTGGTATTGTTATTGATATTTAAACGGGTGGATGTTACTGTCATCGCCATTACCGATCGTCTATTTGAGAGATTCGTTCACAAACTACTTAAAACAAAAAATATATAATACGGGCTTTCTTTAAATCATATTTTTGTAATATTTCTTTAACCAGTACGGCATTTTTATTATATTTTTGGTTAAAATTTTAACAGCACTCTTAAGATCATAGTATATCTTTGATGAGGGAAAATCCATGAAATTAAACAGTTAGTCCGCATAACTTACTATCTCAATGCACTATTACTAACATTAGATAAAAAGCATATTGTGAATTGATACTAGCAAGGAATTGACTTTAATATAACGTAGTAATGTTAAACTTATACCATTTTTTTAAAGAAAAATATAGTGATTCAGGGACCTTTAATGTTAGAATAAGTACACAAGTAAGACAATTCACGCTTAGTTGCAACTTAACGAAGAAACCGTGCCATAGGTGTTTTTGTTTGTAGTGAATCGTCAAATATATTTGCTCAAATGAAATAGTTGTTCTGAAAAGTCCATGTTATTAACTCCTTAGGGCGCTGGGCTTCCTTGAATCATGATCAATTTATCCAAGACTTATGTAGTGAGATGCTGAGCTGTTATACATTAGATAACTGCAATGAATTTTTAAAGCATTTTTGCTTGTTGCAACACCAAATGTATGTAAAGTTTCTTTTGCTATATTTAGCTAAGAAATGCAATGTGAAAGCAATTTTTAATAGTGTCTTAATAATTTTAACACGGCTTGTTAAAGTGCCAAACATAAGAAAACAGGTCTAAAATGCGAAGCCTCGTTTTTATCTTTTTATATATATTATACAATATTAGAGCTATCACGTTTAGTAACTCTATTTAACATGTAAGAGCTTAAATATAACACCAAATTATAATGAGCCTTGTATAAATCGTGTATGTATAATAAAAAATGTCCTGCTTAGTTGTGAGTATAAAGTACAAATGTAGAAGGGGTGTTCACAGCAATACTTTTGATATTTCAATTTGACTGTCTTAACATGAACTGGTGTTATGCTGAAACTAGCATGCTCTCAGCGAAGTGTACTCAGTTGAGTACACACCTCAAGCAAAGCAATAATTTTGATATTTCAATTCGACTGTCTTAGATGAACTGATAATGGTGCTGAAACGAGCATCCTGTTCAAACCTCTGTTAAGTGTACTCAATTGAGTACATTTGGTATTCAATTCTTGACTTAAGTGTACTCAAGTGCACTATAAGTTTCGGTTAAGTGTACTCAGATGAGTGCAATAATCTAATCTCGACTAGGAAAAATGTTCCAGTAGTGTGCTGTCAGATTACCATGAACCGACGGTTCTATGATGTTCTATAACGTATAGACGGAGTGGCCGACTGGCCGTCTTGTGTAACGTGTGAAGGTTTCGGATAGCTGTGATATATGGACTTGTTTTGTGTTGCACTCCACTCCAATTATGGTGAATGTCCACAGTCTCGGTTATAGATTCAACGTCTTTATTATACATACGAACGAAAAGACATGCGATTGTAGTAGTATTTATTTAATGAAAATTATATTTATTGTACAAAAACACTGATTTGTCTATCCGAGGCGGTGGGCGTTCCCACAGTTGGTTGAGTGACAGCGGTGGTGCTAGAAGGAACTCGGCCTCCGATGCGTTGTTGTTACTATTAATTCTTGTTGAATATTATAAAACGCCATGTTTAATATTGCTCTATACATTGTTTACATTCCTGCAACCAAAACTATGTTGAGTTTTGTTTTCATTAGTTTTTTATATCGACTCAAGTTCTCTGTTCTGTCGCGTATCCAGTTATTCGCTTGTTACTTTAGCTGTAAGTTCGGAACAATCTCTTCATTCACGTGGACATGCGATTTTTTTTTAATAAATTTACGTACTTAAAGTTATAAAGATTGCAATTTCGTCGTAGTGTTTACGCTTATTTTGAGATGCATTTTTAGTGGCAGCTTATTATGCATTGTACGTGTATTTCATTCCATATTTTCGCAAGAGGTGTATTTTATATTTTCATGTGTTCGGTTTTATTATTACCAAAGAAAATTTTCGAAAAGAATAAAAAAATATTCTGTTTATTTTTGGATGCTAATAAAGCCTACGTTTTCGTTCCATGTCTCGTCATTAATATTAATTCCATGTAATAATAATAATTATTGTTATTTACTATGCATAATTCTGATAACCTGATTTTAATATTTAAATGACATTTTTAGGGAGTATTTTTCTCGACAATCGTAGTCATGTAAAAAACGCGATTATAGAAATACTCCCAAATTGTCTCTTATATTTACAAAAACTGATATGCTTAATGTAAAATCCTTATGTAAATTATTTATTATCGATTTAAACATTTTATTTATCTACTAAAATTTTAAGTTCCTAACTAGCTTTTCATATTTTGTAAAGATTTTTTTTTCAAGTAGCATTTTGGTGATAGAGAACAATTCATATAATCCATCATATATTTTATAATATTATTATGTAATTGAGTATAATATTTGTATTATGGTTTGATCGCTCGCTGTAGGTAGTAGGTAACATTACCTCGGGTCCCGGACGCTTTGTCCCGCCCGGGACTCAAACTCGCACCACGCAATACTAATGAAACGTGCCTTAGCTACGGCTCACCCCATATCATGTAGACTTATATGATATGTCATTAATTTAGTGTAAATACGTTTTTTAATTCAACCGATATTTTATGGATTTCGAAACATTTGTAAATTGTAAAGATTATTAATTTTAAGGTAAAATTAATGCCCAATAGTTGATAAGTACTATTTTTAAAATAAAAATAACAATTAAAAATTTTATTGTTTTATTTCTTAAAAATCTATTTAACATTTCTTTCAATAAGGTATATAATTATGTAACTATGAGATTAATATAAATAAATTAACAAGATATATTAAGATTACTACAGACATAACATTATATTCAAATAATACTTTTTTAATAAGCATTTGTGCTGCATATTAGACATAAACAAGCTTGAAAAAAGCCAAAGCTTCATCTTCGCTACTAAAGTGAACACTCGTGACGTCACTCATTTCATTAAATAGTAAAATACCAAGACAATAGAATATTACATATGCCATAGGAAAAGCGCCATTTGGCAAGCTATATCTTAAACTGTAAGAAAATCTCTGGTTTATAGGTTTCGTAAAGAGTTCTTTTCTTTTTTTATCAGAAATATTCTGACGCTACGAGCGACAGTCTGCTAATTTTAATATCTACTAAAATAAACATTTTCACTGTTCCAAATGTTCATTCAGTGTTCGGTATAATTTGAATGATTGTGCAAAAACGTTACCGATCTAATAAATTTTTATTGGACAGGACTTGTACCTAAATGAGTACATTATACTAATTGTTCAAAATTTTGGTAAATTTTCTTCTATCAGTTTTTATAACCATTTCACAAAAGGCGATTTTTCAGAAGAACTTGATATTATAGAAAACCATTAAAATATGTTTGGTTAATTATTATAGAATATATCTATACATATTAGTAAAAAAACAACTCCTCCATCCTGGATGTTCAAAAAAATCACTTTGTCACTGTGTAAAACAATAATAATTACATATCTTGTCTTTGGGCTCTATATAAAAATTAATCACTGCCATCTAGCGAAAACAGTTAAACTACATACTTCAAATTTTCAATATCTGACTCGCGCTATCAGTGCTAAATAAACATTGCAATAATATTACAAATATAATTTGCATTTTAAATGTTTTTAATGAATCATGTAATACGACCGAAGTACTTTACAGTTGTCACAATTCAAAAGTTGACACTTTGATATTATTACTCTCTTTTTCATAAACCATTGTAAGCGAAACCATAGATTTAGAATGTTCGTAGCGAAAAATTCTAAATCTATGAGCTGAACAGATTTGAAACTTTTAAAGTTGTGAGAACAGTAGAATGTCTAAGTTCGAATACTGCCTAAAAAAGAGATATGGGTCTTCTGCCAATGGAACAGTACGATGGATTTTTTGAGAGCTGTTTTCAGCCAGGCAGAGACCGGGAAGTGCAATATAAACAGTCCGTTGACATTACAGATAAGCTGTGCATTTTCAATGTTAATATATGGAATCATACATTATGACCAAAGTACTTTACAGTTGTAACAATTTAAAAGTTGACACAATTTGACATTAATAGTCCTCTCGCTTTCTTTCATTATATGCAAAACAGATGTGAAACTTTTAAAGTTGTGAGAACTATAGAACGGCTATGTTCGTATAATATACTGCCTAAACAGGATTATATCCTAATCTTCTGCCTTTAGAATAGTCCGACGGTCTTTTTGAGATCCTTCTGTTTCCAGCCAGGCAGAGACCGGAACTCGCTGTACGGCATGCTGAATGTCGATACGAAGTCATCGTGTGTCAAGTATAGCTGGAAAGATCAAAAATACCGACTGAGTATAATCTTGGAAAAAGCGTTTACGTACATAATCGAAACGCTTGCACAGGGGTAGGTAGACGTATAAAATACGCCAGTCCTACTTAATAGCCAATAGGTCGATATCGAAACACGTCAAATCACATTAATTTTGTAGTAGGCACCTATCATTATTTCAAACCAATTCCACATAATGTCGACAATCAATTTTATTCATTTTAGGTCCTGCGTCTTTTGCATCCAGTCCCTCACTGCGACATTTTCTAGACCGTTGAACCCTACGACGTGGTTGGTAAATACCTTCTTAAAATCAAGTTTTGCTTTCATCGATGGGGTAGGCAGACGCCTACGACCATATTTTACGAAGTTGGAGTAGTAGCTGTGTTGAAGACTGCTTGTTACTCCAGAATAATATCTCTACCAGCGAAAGAATTTTTAAAGTTCAGTTATTTCCGAGTATTCGATTCCAAACAAACGAGTCTTTCCTCCACTTACTTAGTATTAATATAGATTACCTCCTTAGTAAGTGGGTCCACGTCTTGAGGCAGGTGCTCTTTAGGTCCCCTCAGCACGGATAGAGGATACTTGTCGTACTGGTCGAACCGATTGGCGCTGTTGCCGGTCTGCAGTGCGCTGTTGCCGCTCTGCACTATTGCTTTGCCTTCTAGCGCACTCACGATTGCACCGAAAGTTTTGTGGCCCTGAAAATTGAATTGACCGACATTCTTCAATGTACACACATATACAGAGTGGAATTTAAAGACGGTAGTTTGAGGTAAAGTACCCTTAATATTGATACATATACATATACTCACGCCTTCATCCCCGAAGGGGTAGGCAGAGGCCTATACCGGCCGACATTTCACCGTGTACAATTCGGTCCCACGTAACAGGTGGTGAGCCCATCGCCGTGTTGAAGTGGACCGCCGACGTCAGAGCCTCGTCCGTTGTTCAGCAGGTGCACGAGCTTGCACGTGAGGTTGACTTGGGCCCGGAGGTGTTGGTAGGGCCCCACTACACCCTTAATATTGATAATGACAAGTTTTGCAGAAAGGAAACATTCCTTTATTTTCAAAAGTAAAACTGCACGAGTACACACACAGAGCATGGTCCTGTGCCCTATGGCCATGGTACCATCTATGTATGTAGCCCCGCAGCGTAGCTCGTTATGTAACCGAGTATAAAATATAGCAGCACGTGGAGAGCACAATATAATCAGACTAGATTAGAATCTCAGTAGAATATCTCGTCTAATCTTAGCATTAAGTCTAGTCGTATGCAAAGTGCCCTCTTTCAATTCTACCTACATAATCAGACTGCGGTGTAAATTCTATATTGAAGATGTTGACGTCTGATCTATGAATTCTGATTTTATAAACCATCTTCCGGCCCTGTCGTTGCCATCTGCAAGAGAATGTCGTCTGCTAGTCAGCCGATAAGTCACCCACCCAGGTGACGTTGAATTGAGCCTCGTCCTCCATTGGAGATCCTGGCGGGGCCCTTTTTCGTCCTATGTATTTTTTTTATACCTCTAGAGTGGCAGACAAGCATACGGCCCACCAGAAGGACCGGTTGCGGAATCACCGCAGCCTATGAACGTTTGCAACACCAGAGGCGCCACACTCGCGCTGCCGACGCTGTAAAAACCTAAGACCCCTTTTGAAGAACCCCATACTGTAATTTATTTATATGTATAACAAACGCCTAGGTCTGTCTTACCTTCCACATAGATTGTTTCCAGTGCGGGAAAAAACCAGTGAAGTGAGGAGGCTCCCGCCCTTGACTAATCACTAGTATAGGTGTCTCAGGGTCTCGTGCAGCTGGGTCTAAAAATATAGGAGAATATTAGGTAGATAAACGGTACTGAGATGAGAGAATGGAGGTGGCCACAGAAGATTGTGTTTTAGTGAAAGAGCCACCTTCCTCGGTACATTAAAAAAAAACTGTAATCTCGTAGATAATAAAAATGTTTTATTATGGATTAATTTTAAAAAATTAAATATTCTAGCCTCTGAGGTCTTGCCAGCGGGATTTAAAACCGCCTCAATTCCCAGTCCGGAGGGTATCATTAGACCGCTAATAAGCTACTGAGACAAGCTGGAAGCCAAGTAGGCTCCATGTACCAGCATTTAAAGTTGTCAAAAAGTATAGGCTTGTTTTGAATTCGAGAAAGCGTCATTCTTAATATCAGATTCCGGAATCAGTCAATGAGAGTCCGTTCGTTGGCGAGAATCTCATTAGCGGATTCATGAATCGGCTAATAAGAGTCGTCGCGAAGAAGAATAATGAAGGTATCAAAAGTTTATTCTAGGAGGCAGGTATATATACCTACTCTATTCGAAAGCTTTCTAGAAGTCATGCGAAAGATCAGAAGTGAGCCTTAATTGTCCTTTAGGTAATAAAGTGGACTTTTGGCCCCAAATACAGACAAGTGAGAGAGAAAGAGAGAGAGAGAGAAGTACATGCCTTGCGCGAGGTATGCGGCGGCGAGTGAGCGCGGGTCTTCCTTGGCGCGCGGGCAGGCGTGCGCGCCCAGCCACACGAACACCACGCGGTGCGCGTCCACTACGCAAGTCATCTCCGGCGACACCTCGTACTGGCTGAACGACGCTATCTCCTCGACTGCGCACAGGAATATTATTAAGGCTTAGGTATTGCTTCGTAGAAAACTTACATGATACATAAATGAAATGTTAGTTTTCTGCGAAGCATACGACACAGAAATTTGTCAAGTGATCTATGAACGACTATATCTAGGTACGAAGAATGTTTTCTGTCAAGGTTTGCGGTGAAACTTATAGGTACTCGTAGTATGGGATTTGCGATGAAACTTATAATATAGATTTCTATTTGCAGTGTTTTCTGTAGAAATGTAGTCGTATATCGTATAAGCGTCTTTCTTTCTATATAACTTTCCATGGTCGTTTTTTTGACAGTTCCATCCGAATTTGGTCCCTCGAGCCGGATGGTTTATCTATCGGATATCCCTGAAAGTCTACTTTTCTCAGTACCTAATAAGAGAATAAAAGTTACTAATGTAATCTAATAATATATACACTTACAAGCATAGTGGCCCGGTACTGCAAGCGAGACGTAGAACAAACGAGGTGGCAGAGGTCGCTGGACTTCCTTCAGAGGAGACGGGGTGAGCAGGTGTTGGCGGTGACCCAGTGCGGTCCAGAAGTTCGCTGTCTCTTTACCTGGTAAAATTATAATGGAGAAGAAACAATCAACAGCGGCGGCGATAAAATTGTTTGGCATGTCAGAATTGAATTGCCCCGGTGAACGGAACAAGCAAATTGCCTGCTTTCCTGTGAAAGGCGCAGTAATCTTCTGACAATTGTCACGAGCGAAAGTCGAAACAGCAACCTACCTTGCATGACAAGCGTATGCTCAGCAGCCGCCATGTTCTTAGCCACTTCTCTCTCGTCTCCCGTGGCGTGTGCGGCGCACCACACCCACACCCGCAGCCCGTCCCTCAGCACGTAGCACGCGCCGGCCGCGGCGCCGCCCGCCTCGTACCCGTCCCGCACTTCCACGCCTCGGGCCTCGCGAGCGTACTGGCCTGACACGCGGATCAGGACTCGGGATGGTGCTAGCACGCGGCGACCTGTGGCTGTGGAAGTTGACTGATCTTGAAATGGGTAGATACATACTTAACTTTGATTAGAGTTTTAAATTGTTGTGGTGCAAATTGCTTTTGTGAACTTTGGATAATAAGTAAAAATGGAACACACAATGGGTGCACTACATAACTTGCAGGTACCTACACATACAACAAAGAGGCAGTTCCTATCAATGGATATTTTCATCTTGCCGGTACTTTGACCAGTGTTCAGAGGGCCTAAAAAGGCAACATTGTATGTTTCACTTTATGAAACGTAAAATGATTGGTATGCTTTGTATGTTTTGTATTTCAAATTATATGAATTGTATGTTTCATATTATGAACGTACAATGTTGCCTTTTTAGGCCCGCTTATCTTATTTTACGAAACATACCTAATATAGAAAACCACTAGGTATGACCTCTTTATTACAAGGAAACTTTTTCAGTCAAAATCGGTTAAAGCGTTGACTCAAGTTGCCGAATTATACCTATCACTGGTTTTCTGTCGTTAGGCAACGTACTCGGGAAAAAGTGTTAGCAGATTCATTGCAATCGACAAAGCTTCTTATGCATAATCTAAATTGTAACAAGATAACAATATCTGTCGAGAGCCTAGTGCATCTCAAAAAAGAAAGGATGGTGGTAATCCTATTCAGTCTGGGGATAGGTTATTTCATATTATTCACTTACGATCGTAATCCGTTGCACTGCCGAAATAAGTAATCATGCGACCCTTGAAGATTTGAAGAAAATGAGCTGGTTCTTTTCCTTGATAAACCCACGCCTGGAAATAAAGATTTAAGAATAAATTGTATTCTTTTATAGGCAACGTAAGTCGTTTACCTACTTGAGATCAGGTATAATTTAATTCTATTACCTGAACAGGAGACCGGCCGAGTCGAGTGTACAGATCTTTAGCTTCTTTGGCACCCAAATTTCTTAGATCATTTGGTGAAGAGCCACCCTGCAATTATAATGCCAAAGTTGTAATTTATAATGTTAAGGTACATACCTACTACCTAACTATTTAGTTAGGAACCTTATCTACATCAGCTTTCGTTCTTTAATGTTCAATTAATAAACACTTTTGCTATCTTCAAGATACGCAGAGTGTCCAGACTGTCCAGTTTAGTTCAAAGAAATGGAACTGGCGATGCAGCATCAATCACATCAATGTTTTATATTTTGTGGGAGAAATGGCACGTCTGTCATCCACGACCTCAAGGCAATACCTATTTTCTATCATCATACCATAGGTATATGAGAATGCCGGTAAGCCGTTTGTCCCGATTGCCAGTATCATACCAGCCATTAAACCACGTTGAAGGCCTTTTTAAGAATTCAACAACAGTTAGTTAAAGCTTGCACCTGTTCATTTCCACACGGCAATAGGCACACCACACCACTCACCACAGATACCACCTATTACGCCTATGCCTACCTCTCCAGGTATAAAGGCGTGACTAATGTATGTATAGGTACTCACCATCCAATAGTACAGCATGGTCTGGTCTCCGGTGGGCGCGTGGTAGGTGTACAGCACGAGGTAGCAGTCCCGGCTGTAGAAGGCCGCGGCCTGCGGGCGCTCCACCTCCGCCAGCGGCTCCTTGTTGGGGTCCTCGGCGTCCGTGTCACGACGACGGACGCGCCATACTCGCAGAGCGCCAGAACCGTCGTCTGGCAGCTGAGCCTGTGCAAAAAGGAATATAACATTTTGGAAGTGTCTATACACGTTTCTATGCACAAATCTCTATAGTTTGACTGTCACCTAAGCTAGTATAGGTATTTAGCATTTGGGCAATCTTTTGTTGTCCGCTTAGTGTAGTTACACTTAATAGCATCATCACCATCTACGTGTTATATTCTGTTCAGCCGAAACTTTGACTTCAGGCTAAAATTTGCAGTTTAGGCGCATGAATTTGACGGCAGTCGCTCGTCGAGCGTCGCAGAGACGATTGCACCACAATAGAATCTTGGCCATATATTGAGGCATGTGAAAATAAGAAGTTCGAGTAGGTACCTCAGCCGCGAGCCACGCGTTAGACGCCAAGCTAACAGCATCAAGTTTCGTAGTGGCGGATCGAGCAGCACGCAGACTGCTCTCTCGTCTCGCGTCACACCAGCGCCAGTTGTGGAACAAAGCTGCGAACTCTAGTGGTTCCCGTCCGGCCGGGGTCAAGGACACAGGTACTGTCATGCGTCGAGCTCGAGCCAGGCCTCGGGCCGCTGCTAGTGCACCGCGTGCCGCTGTTCCTGTCGCAGAAGGGCCAACCCATGCCCAGACCCCGCGACTTCCGCTGTCAACCACGTATACACCCTGCAAAATTAAGTTATAATATGTAAATATTCGTTACATATTAGCCAAGATATTACACTACAGCAACATTACTAACATCATCAGCTAAATCTTCTCTGAAAAGCGGGGCTCGTTTTATTTCCTCAAGTCTGGCGGCTGGTCGTTGCGAGGGTACGGTCACAGGTCCCACCCGCGGAGGTTGTGTGGCCTTGTACAGGCGTGCAGCGCGTGGCGGGTCAACCGGAGGTGAAGCTGGGCGAAGGTCTCGTGCACGCAGCTCCAGAAGTGTGTCCAGCAGTGTTCGGTCGGTGACCGGCAGCGTCTGTTCGTAGCCGTCATGAGCAATTGCGATACGACGGACCATCATCCCCTTGTCCGCTCCGCGTGCCATACGATATGCGATCTGTGGTTGTTAATTTAATGAAATAAATAAACACCATGTTGTACCTACTATTTTATAATCTTTTTATTTCCTAAAGTTAATTATGAAAATTCCTTAGTAGCTAATTAGCTTTTAATTAGTCTAAAATTGGCAGTGCAGGAACTAGGAAAGTATGTATAAAACTATTCTCCTCATTCATGAAACCCTGTCAACCGTGGCATTACGTGCCTTCGCTCCGAAAATTCTCTCCACAAGGTTAGCTGTTCGCCCGAGCCATAGTACTAGCAGAGCTGATGTGTCGAGCAGGAAGACGCCGTCGGTGGCCAGCTGCGCCCAAGACACAGGTTCCAACTGCTGTAGGACTGGTCTGCGGCCGCGCACGCGGTACAGTCTTGCGCTGCCGTTCAGGTTTCCTGTGCCGCTTCGTAGAATCCTGGTGGTGGGACGAAACAGAGTGTTAACTAGGTGATTTTTAATCTAGTGGTTACGGATTACTACAAAAACTCTAAAGCGTGCCATATAAATCTGATTTGATTAGGTTGAAATGTAGAATAGAGGCTGCGAGCGTTGAACCAGTTAGTAGGTAGATACCTATTTAGTCTACAAGAGACAATTACTTAAACTAATAATGCGTGAAGAAGCCTGACCTTGGACTAGTTGACCATGCATGACTTACTTTAGTAAGCCTAGATTTTAAATGTTGGCCTACCGACGTTACATGAAATGAAAATAGCCGTTATTTACGTTACATATTACTGCCATATATAGCCAATCGTGACTGGCTGATCTATCTATATGCACAGCTCAAACTGCTGAAAGAATTAACTTCTTATTTGGCATAAGTGTAGATGAGAGGTAGATAAGTACTAGTAGTAGTACAGAGAGAGAAAGACATCTGTCATAGCCTGCTACCTGGACCTCAGCAAAGCATACGACCGCGTCGATCACAACCGTCTATGGCAAAAGTTATATGACAAACAAGTACCCCGACAGGTAGTCCAGGTTCTTCAGAACTGGTACGGCCAACAGAGCAACCAGGTCCGATGGAAACGGGAGCTATCCTCTGCCACGGAGCTCAAGTGCGGTGTGAGACAGGGGGGAAGCATGTCCCCAGCCCTCTTTAATTGCTACATGGACGAGTTGTCTGAGCGACTGGTGGAGACAGGCGTAGGGTGCTCTATTAATGGAGTAATGACCAATCACATCGCATATGCGGATGATATGGTTTTACTGGCACCAAGCATATCAGCGATGCGCAAGTTATTGAAGGTGTGTGAAAACTATGCAGAAGAACACAACATGCTATACAATGCAGAAAAGTCTGTATATATGGTCTTCAGAGCCAATAACTGTGATGTAAGTATGGCGACCCTTAAGCTGTATGATGACACCCTAGAAAGAGTCGAAATGGTAAAATACCTCGGACACATGATCACTTCTGATCTATCCGACCACGCTGACATCGAGAGGCAGAGGCGGGCCATTGCAGTCCGCAGTAATATGCTCGCCAGACGTTTCGCTCGTTGTAGTGACGCAGTGAAGACTCAGCTTTTTATCAGCTACTGCACAAGTGTCTATACTGTAGAATTATGGACGAAATACACGCAGGCTGCTATGAGCGAAATGAGGGTTCAATACAACGATGCGTGGCGTACTATATTTCGGCTTCCACGGTGGTGTAGTGCAAGCACCATGTTCTGCGAGGGGCGCGCGCCCTGTTGGCAGGCACTGCTTCGGAGCCGGTCGGCCGCTCTGCGCACCGCCCTCAATCGTTCCGAGAACAGCCTGGTGGCTGCGGTACGACAATGGCACGCTAGTCCCCTACACAAAGTCTGGCAGGATTACCATACGCCTATTACCTAGAATCTACCTCGGACCTATGATAATTTATACATTTTATTATTGTTAATAATTTATTGATTTTTATTATGATTTTATGTATGATTGATAATTTACCATATACCTAATTGAATTTATTAGTATTGAGAATGTATTATTTTTATTTTATTTTTATTGTTTATGATAATTGTTATTGTTAATTTATTAATGTTTATGAATTTAATCTACTTATTATAATAATTTATTGATTTTATTAGTGGATCTTATTTGTTCATTTTAATATTTGTAAATTGGTTGTAAAAAAGTAATTGGATGAAAATCTGGATATTAAACTATTTCATTTCATTTCATTTCATTTCACTAGATATTCAATTTATTTTTGAAAACTCTCATCTTAGATGAGTTATGGCTATGATTCGATTGTTTAAATTATTATAGTCCTACCTGATACCATCCCTGAAATAGGCGAGCAGTCTTGGCGATTCCTTGGTAGCGGCCTCACGGTGTAAGACAGTAGCCGCAGCGAGGTAGGCAGCGAGCTGTGTTCCTCTGCGCAAAGCCAAAGCAGCCAGTGGCCCGCACCGCTCGCCGCCCCAGGAATGGATGTGACGCTCTGCGAACTCGCCGGTGCCATTCTCTTTTATTTCACGACGCTGTTAATGGAAGATGAATCTGAAGGTGTGTTTGGAGGCACATTCAGCCTGTGGCTTGCAAATTTTGACTATGAGTCAGACGTCCATAGATAGACTACGGTAACCAACCATGAGCATGAGGTGGTGCGTGAGCTTGGTAGCCACTTTATTTGTTTAAAAAATAGGTAGGTACCTACACATTCCGTTCACGAAACAATGATTAGATAACTCACGATAACATCAGGTCCAGCAGGCTGTCCGGGCAGCGAACAGGAGTACACCAAGTAGGCCTCTCCATCGTAGAAAGTGCCGTAGTGCGTCCGGGGCAGGAGTTCGGTGCTGGATTCCTGAAAATTTATGGAAATTAGAACTAATATTATGTTATTGTACTCTAAAGTTCATGTGGAATAACCCATGGAGTTTTCCCAACTGGGGCTAGTGGGGAGATAATTATGATTCACAATGTCAATCAAAAGCAATCAGCTGCTGGGCGTAGACCTTTCCTAATTCATTCCACTCCACTCTCGCCTACACTACAGTAATTAAGTAAATAACTGTTATGATAAATTTAATTTTAGTTGACAAATTCAAATTTGATTGAATCATCTTTCCGAGGAGTTACCAGGGCCGCTTAGCGCTATATGGTCCGACTCGAATCCGGCGTGACATCAGTGGATATATTGCACTCGTAAATAATAAAACATACATTACGAAAGGACGTCTACCTAGATTGGGCTAATAGTATTGTGTTGTTCTTAGTTAATGCGGGGGGCGTAACAACCGTTATATTGGCCGAGAAAATTAACAATTGGAGCAGTGCCAATTACACTGGCATTCTTATCGCACCGCATAAGTCTATGTCGCACCGTATTTACACTTGTATACATACCTAGTTGCAAATAGTCACGCCATATATACCCAAAAGGGTAGACGGAGGTAAACTTTAAGCTTACCTACATTTCACTAGTAGGTAGTTGAACCTACGAGTATTTCGGTATTGAAACGGACAAGATGTTGAATTACCCAAGACCCAAACTTTCCATGTTACTGGCAACTGGGAACAATGGCTTTGAAGCACATAAACGCTAAACCTGTCAATGCCACAAACGCTCATCCATCTAACGACTGATCGCAGCATACGATGCTTAACGCAGTAATAGTTTACAGAACGCTGATTCTTTCTTGCGGGACGTTGTAGGTATTCTACATAATCAAGCGTGGCGTCTTAAGACGTAGGTATTTAGATCTTGATTATCACTCGATCTTTCTCACATAGGTACCTAAGTACCTCATATTGAAACATCATACAGCGCCCTTTCAAAACGGTCAAGTATCAACCTTTAGGAAGTAGTAACTAAGATCTTGATTATCACTCGATACAAATACAAATAAGTAATTTTATTTCATAAAAACATTAAACAACGACGATCTTTCTCACATACTACCTACCTACCTCATGTTAGAACATTTGTTTTTAAACTAACACGCGTTGAACACATATTTTTAAACAAAACGAGATTTCGCGTGGCACTATTCTATTATTAATTTAAAGGTTTCGGTACCTTTACTTTCCTCGACGTTCCGACAGGGACCGACTCTCTTAATAATAGAATAGTGCCACGCGAAATCCCGTTTTGTATAAAAATCATGTTGGAACATCAGACAGCGCCCGTTCCAAAACGTTCAAGCATCAAACTTCATGCAGTAAATGCTGCAACTACAGCTTTACATGTTGGTGAAACACACAGGATGGAGGCCGTATGGGCGACTTGATCATTTCAACAGTGGGTCGTCGCTATCCGTACCTGGGTCAGCACCCCTGATGTTGCAAATTACCATAGCTGCGGTAACCAACCATCAGGCGCGCCTAGGGTTACCATTTCTGAAGAAATGTATGCTTGATTTACATAGTAAAAATGCCAGATTTTCACGAAAAATGCCGCATATAAAAGAAATATTCAATAATAAGAAAAACACATTGCTTGAATGATTTTTTTATTTGTAATCAACAATTTTCACATACATTTGAGTAGGCTATATGAAAATCAGCCAAATATATAATTCGTTTTTTAATATTGGAAAAGGAATTACTTATGTAATATTTAAGAAAAAATAGCATTCACTGAATAAATGCATAAAACTCTTTACTATCAATCATGGCGTCTGACATAGAAGAATGCCGGCCGGCGCCTGATCAAGTGCTAAAATGTCTGGCAAATCAGGCGAAAACCAGGCATATAGTAGCCCTAGGTGCGCCGTAAGCTAATCTGCCACCTTTGTAGCATTCTTCAGAAGTACCCAGGCACACAATTACTGAGTGCGGTATGTGAGCGTGCGTCTCTACTAACGCTGTAATTCACTAACTTCAATTACACACTATTAACTTTTTCTCATCAAAAACAATTTCAACTATCCGTTCTTGTTAGCGTCATCTGTGTGTAATCATGTTGATTGATAGTTCTGAGTTCCTCACGGCAAGTATGAGCGTTTAGTCTCACTAGAGACCAGTAATTCATTAAGAAATAACTTTGTACACTTTTCCATGTATACTTCTGTGTTAATGTTCGCGCAACGATCTTAAAAAGAGGCACAATGATTTTGCATTTCGTTTTATATATTGTAGATGATCATTTTAATATTCCCACCTGACGGACATCCACTACTCAGAATAGGCATCCCTCAGGGATCGTTACAACTTTCGGATTTGTGCTGCTCGCACCTCACAGGTCACCATAACCATTATTAGGTTGTCAGTAGGTACACCTATCAGGTAGTCTACCTACGTTGCGTTTCCACTACCAATTTGACAAACGAGCTACTTTCGATCCTTTCGTAAAACAGTCGCATCCAAATCCAACCTCGCTACAAAAAGTTAAAAACAATCAAATCGAGCGCTCTGAGCAACCATCAAAGCAGACACCACACTGGTCTAAAAGTTAGTCATATTGGAACATTGATCTCAATTCGGGGGAATTCAGGTATAAATCTATGAAAGAAACTAAATAAAAACCATACAACGTTTATAATATCTGTGTCCGATTTACTGAGATCAGATTTGACTTAAGACATCAGTTGTGCTCCATTGGTTCACGCTGCGTCTGTAGCGGTACCTATTAAATGTTATTATGAGGTATATTATTATATTATGACTCATATTTAGTGCGAACGAAGTATTCGTGTCAACCCACACGAATACTTTTATAAATTTATATCATTTTACAAAATTATTTAACGTCTAGATGGCCGGCAATAGGCTCATCGCTTATTACGTACCTATACAAAAAATACATACGTCAACAAAAAACTATAAGGTTTATTTTTAAATGTATGTATGTGCCTGTACCTGTACCTATGCCAAGATGGCCTACATACCTAACTTGATGATGGTAACATGGTAAGCACCACTACAGAATTAATATAATACATCGCTTTCTTGTTAGAGCTACTTACGGAATTATTGGAACACAGTCGATACATGTCAATTGTCATGTCCGCTTTGGTGGAAGGACATGTATGGAAATCGTCGTTACGAGTATAGCGGAGTCCGTAATGGGTCCGACTTGCTCGCAGTGGAAGGCGGGCATTAGGGTTAGGAACTCTAAAAACTGCACCAAATATAAATCATCAACTGTGTGAACGAAATAAATTAAGTATTGGTGTCCAATAACGAAAAAAGAAAGTGTTAGACAACCCTATCAGATAACAATATCTATGTCAGTGACGGTTTCCGTTATACGAAACCGCGACTTAATTATTATATTTAAAGAGCGGTTCTGGTTGTGACAATTCATTCAGTGAGAAGTCTCACTCATGAAGTAAAATAATCTAGCTTGAGGGACGTCGTATGCGCCCAAATAGACGACAATAGTAGACTAACCCCCTTATTCATAATCGTTTATTAAACCTATTTTAGTTAAAACACACTTTAAGTCTATTGCTGTCTCTAAACAATGACAGAGTATGGTTAGAGACAGCAATAGACTTAAAGTGTGTTTTAACTAAAATAGGTTTAATAAACGATTATGAATAAGGGGGTTAGAGTTTAGATCCTTATCTACGAATAACAATTCTATTTCTAAATCTTTTTTTTACGTGTGGAAATTCCCAGAGATACCAGGTCAGACTCAAACCTCAAACAGACTAATGGTCACACGGCCCCAACAGGAATTCCTAGGACATCTTTCCGAGCGCACGGCGTTAGACCGATATAGTCTAGCCACAGTATATATGTTGTTTAACCAGTATTGTAGCTCCCTACAAACGGACGAAGCGCAAGCTATACCTACGATTCTCGTTTTCGGCAGGCCTTTCAGCACGCAGCAGGCGTCCGCAGTCGCGATTGTGCCGAGTAGACGAATGGACGGTGTGGTGTTTTTTAAATAGTAACCGCGCGTGTTTTATTTACTAAAAATATTTAATATGACAACTAGAGTCTATTGTGCTTGTTTCTGTTGCATGAATTCGTCAATAACGCACCCAGAGATAACGTTTTTTAGATTACCTGGAAACTCCGAAAGGTAAGACTATAAATTGATTTTACTCAAGTACTAATTGGTACTATACTACTAGTTGACTAAAGTTAAACAAAGTGATTGACACGAGTGAACTAGGTAGTTACATGAAGTAGGTATGTTTGTGTTTAAAACTAGACTTGTGCTTGCTCAGTCAGTGAACGGTGCGATCCAATATACCTAGTACAATATCCAAAAAAAAAACTAGTTCAGAACTCTAGTACATACGTGTAGGTAGTACATTTAGTTCCGTTGTCAGTTCGTAGTTATTTAATTGAGAGCAATGATTTAGGTATGTTTCAAGAGTATTCATTTCTTTGTGTATGACCGATGTTACAGTACACTTAGCACCGTATGACTTTGATTGACAGCATTTTTGTTACCTTTAAATTTTATTACACGCATAGAGACAAATTTGAACTTCCAAAATTTAACACAACTTGACAATGTACGAAAAGTACTAGTGTACTAGAGACTGACTAGTACTTTCAAAGCGAAAGATAGTTTTAATTTTGTAAATCAACAATTTAACGCAATGATTATAAAGACTAGAATTCCGTGATTCTATCACTGACGAAACATGTGATGAGCCGATTATTATTGTCTACGCCGCTTACTCGTTTTCAAATTTCTATACCCGTCTCACACAATCGTTAGTAGATAACGGGCGCTGCGCCGCCGCGCCGCCCCGCGCCAGGCCCCCGTGACTCGCTCAATGCCGCGCGCTATACACCTACCGCTCGGCGTACTTTCGAAAGTACAACTGGCAGAAGGCTGCCGAACGGCCCACAGAGTACATTTGTATATTATGAGATAGAGACGTCACTCGACTGATTGACGACACCAGCGGCGCCTAGCAGTTATTGCAGGAAACTTTCCGACTACGCAGTCGGGCCTTGAAATAAAAATCGATCGTAACAAGTAAATTTAACTTAACTTGAATCTTTAAGAAAAATAAGTCACATAATTCGTAAGAAGAAAAAAATACACTACACTACTTTTTTAAGGAAAACCATCGCCTAATTTACTTAGAGGAACCTATTTTATTCTAATTAAAAACCCAATTTAATCAGTCATCTTTACAAAATTAAATTTTATTAATAAAAAATAAATAAAAAACTAACCTAACCTAACCTATTCCGTTATAAGATTGTAAAATTTGGAGTGCAAGTTAGTATTTTTGATAAGCAATTTGTAGTTTTGTTTAGCAAATCTTATATCCGGTGCACGAACCACATTTTTGGTTTAAATGCGATAAAAAAAGGTGATCTCGTTTTGTGTAACATTTTAGTTTTTTAAGTAGTACATGTTTAGTTAATCAATTGGTTTTTTTGCACAGCATTCAGATTTCTGGTATGCATTCTGTTAATTAGTGAAGTTACCTAGTGTGCAGAAAAATTAAATAGATGTGCATGTAAAAATATCCCATTTATAAGACCAATTTGTTAATAAATCACACATAAACATGGTTTTTAAATATAATCTAGCAATCAAAAGGTACATGCATTTTTATTGAGAACTTATTACTCACAAAGGATTTTTTTGTTTAAATAAAAAAGGTGTATATTTACTCGAAATGAAAGCCGGTTGTCAGTAAAACGACAATCCTTAATACAAATTAAAGGCCTTATTGGCGGATTGAAAAAATTCAACTACATTAGGCTCACTATCTTTTACGCGGTACGTAAAACTACAAGGTAAAATGTGGGCGTATACTATGTTAGTACTCTTTATACTGTGACTATGCCTCTGCCTACACCTTCGGGGATAAAGGCGTGACTACATGAATGTATGTATGTACACATTTACAATCACAATATTAAATAGAAAGTCAAAGTAGGCACATATTATTAAAATGCTGTGGGTGGGCAGCCCTATCGCATGCTTAAGTACCGCGCGGCTGTAGGCATTTATTTCTAAAATCCGGCCGAGTCAAACTACAGTATACAGTGGTCTAGCGCTAGATGAATTCCTGTTGGGTTAGGTACCTACTTAAGAAACATTTTGATGATACCGTACAGCTCTACCCCTTACCCTTACCCCTTACCCCCTTCAAGTGCAGTGATAGGCAAGAGTGGTGGATCATAGTAGGAAGAATAATATACCTAATAGTTACAACACGTTTCTGCTCTGAATAATTTTTGAAATAACTTATTATGCAATGCTGTGAACGCAATTGTATTTAATAACACTGTCTGTTAACATATGACTTAGATGGGTTATAAAAGGTGAAGGGCATGGAGACACGTCAGAATTATTATCGTACAAACATACATAATGGTCGCGCATTTATCCCTGAAAAGGTAGGCAGAGGCCAGAGGCATATTATATAATACATTTCACCATTTTAAAATTTGTCCTACGTAATGCGGGAGCCGTATTGTCGTGTTGAAATGGACAGGTGCAGCTTGTGACTGCCTGTTGTTGAAATATTTCAAGCCAACCATTTTACTGGCAAACGGAACCTTTCTCGCAAATAAATTTCACAAAGTAGTCACATGGTGGTCACCCATTCAAGGACCAGCCATTGTGAAAGTTTCTTACGGCAGTAATCGTTTACAGGACAGTGTCCGCGTGGCCACAAGCGTAATATGATAATAAACGGATCAAGATAAACTACTACAAGTCTTAGGTTCTAGAAGTTTTTGCAGAGTCGGTAGCGCGAGTGTAGCACCTCCTCTGGTATTGCAAACGTCCAAAGGAACGGTGTCCACTTTCGATCAGGTGGGCCATAAGTATACCCTTGTGGTATAAAATTATGTAACAGTCCTTTTTTTTGACGTGAGGGAAAATTCATCGTGGATGCTATGCCGGACTCCTACCGACTAAAAAACCTCACGGAACGCCCAACAGCTTATGGTTGGGAGCCCCGGGTAAGCCCTCGGAAGGATGTCTCAGGACTCCCAACAGACCCACGGCCGCCACCGCGGCCTCGCCTAAGGGGTGGTTCGGGTGCTATCCCGCGTCTTTGGGGGGTTTCGGGTGTGATCCCGAATCAAAAACACGTCGGCGGCGCCCAAGTCGCCGACTGCGGAACACGGGAGGTTCTCTCCCGTTCCCGTCCCGCCGTCTCTTTCACGAGCATGATCTGCTCGCAGAAAGAGGCGGCGCAGTCCCACTTACTCCCGCTGGATATCATGGCTCGCACCATGGTCTCGAGCGAGAGAGTGTCCACGCCCAGACCCACCACGAGGATCTGGCGCTGTTACGCCCACGCCGTGCACTACACCAGTGTGTGGAGCGCACTGTAACAGGCGCAGGCCTATCTATTAGGCTACTGAGCCTATCCTAGGTAATAATATTATTAATGTAAAGATTTGTGATGATGCTTGGATATTATTGAGTGTTCGGATGTTAGGATGTTTGCAAGTCATGCATACTCTCTAACGGTTGAACGGATCTGACCGAAATTTGGTTTAGCGACAAATTATGGCCTGGAATAACACATTAGGTTTTTCCCTGGAGAAGCGGAAACGGGAACCATTTTCACGTGCCGACCATCAGCTAGTGGAGAATAACCATGTCTCATTTCAACATCACACAAAGTGTGAAAGAGGCATTAGATGTAGGAAAATAAGAAGGAATTTTTCTACAGTTTTGTAATGCCTGTTTAGGTAGATACACTTTCCCACGTTTTTTTTTTAGTTAGGGAAGCAGTTGTGTTTACTTAATTTACTATTACACTCGAGAGCAATGAATCCGGGTCACTTAAAGAATGTTAAAAATCTCGGAAACTAAAAATGATAGGTTAATGCAATAAATTGTATTTAATAGACAATGTAATACTCCTTAAATGAAAGTAAAAAAAATATGAGTCACCATACATTTTATTAACACAAAATTACATAAAGAAAAAACTGCCGATCTCTCCTTAAAACAAAAATAGGAAACATGAAATTTTTGAACTTTATTACGATTTTCTTGAATTTTAATACTTCGTATTGCCTCCTCGTGCTTCCATTACTGCGTTTACGCGGTTTGGCATGCTGTACACCAAGTTCCTTATACGATTTTGGGGAATATTCTCCCATTCCTCTGTGAGAGCAATTTTGAGCTCACGAAGCGTGATTGGGGGAGGGTTTCGTTGTTTTACGCATCTGCCTAGCTCGTCCCAAGCATGCTCGATCGGGTTGATATCCGGGCTGCGCGCTGGCCACTCCATACGAGTAATGTTCATCTCTTGAAGGTAGTCATTCACAATCCTACCTGTATGAGGTCGGGCATTGTCATGCATAAATATAGCATCCTCACCTAAATTGACCATAAATGGACCAACGTGATCATTGAGGATTTCTTCCACATATCTTACGCTAGTTAAAGAGCCGTTTTCTATGATCACCAGCTCTGTGCGACTTTCAGAAGAAATTCCGGCCCACACAAGTACAGACCCACCACCGTAGGCTACTTTTTCTTCGATGCATGCTTGCTTGAATCTTTCCCCTGGTTTTCGATACACTCTGTGTCTTCCATCGTGCTTGTAGAGCATAAATTTTGATTCGTCGGAGAACATAACTTTTGACCAATCTTCAATACTCCAATTTACGTGGCTCTGGGCATACCTTAGTCTCGAAATACGATGCCCACGCTCCAGTTTAGGGCCGTTTGCAGGTCTAAGGGGTTTTAAGTTAGATTCAGCAAGCCGACGTCTTACTGTCCATGCACTTGGGTTACTTCCTCCGAGGCGTCGAAACTGATTGGTGAGTTCAGTTCCTGTGAGAAAGCGATTTCGAAGCATGGTGTTCACCAAGTATCGGTCTTCTCGTGCTGTGGTACACCTGGTTCTGCCCGTTCCTGGTCTGCGTAGGTTAGAACCAGTTTCTTCGTAACGTCGGAGAACTCTTTGTACTGTTGACAGCGACACACCGACAGTCCTGGCTGTATCGCGCTGACTCCGGCCGGTTTCCAGCATTGTAAGTATTCTGGTGCATTCTTCAGGCGTAAGCGACATAATTTCAGCTTGATTAATGAATATAGAGCACTATCAACATGGTTTATGTACCCACATAAATGACAGATTACAAACAAAAGCAACACCAAATGCTGTAATTTCGTAGTTCCATCTTCGAAAGTGGCCCTTTTTCAAATTTGATTTTTTTATGATATAACTTTACAATAACTAAGAAGTTTTAATACCTTCATTTAAGGAGTATTACATTGTCTATTAAATACAATTTATTGCATTAACCTAGCATTTATAGTTTCCGAGATTTTTAGGATTCTTTAAGTGACCCGGATTCATTGCTCTCGAGTGTATTTAATACTGTATGACTACAATGTAGTTAATTTTGACACGATATGTATAGGTGGGACTTCGTTAGTGTCTTAAATAAAAATAAATGAACGTCTCCAACTTTCATGTCAAAAAAATATCGGTCTCGAGCAGGACTCGAACCTGCGTCTTCTGCCAATCCGGGGCAGACGTTCTATCCACTAAACCATCGAGCGAGACACTAATCTCAACCAACTAATTCTTTCACTTTATCGATTTGAGGCGACTTAAAATTTTGAAGTGATTACAATTTTGTGATTGTAATCACTTCAAAGTATAGGTAGAATTTCTTATAGCAAGCATAGAATTTATAAGTCTATGTTATAGTTATAAGTCTATGTTATAGTTATAAGTCTATGTTAGCAAGCATACTACATAATTGCTTTTTAAAATTCTGTCTAACTATTTTCATAAAGTTGTATGAATATAGTCAACCTCACGTGCAAGCTCGTGCACCTGCTGAACAACGGACGAGGCTCTGACGGCGGCGGTCCATCTCAACTCGGCGATGGGCTCACCACCTGTCACGTGGGACCGAATTGTACAATTTTTACAATCGACTGACAAGGTGATTGAGCAGTATCCTTCTGCGGAGATTGTGATTCTGGGGGACTTCAACGGTCATCATGTTGACTGGTTGGGCTCCCGGATGACCAACTTTGCGGGGAACGCTGCACACGAATTTGCCCTGACCTATGGGTTCTCCCAACTGGTTAAATCCCATACGAGGATACCAGATAAGGAGAACGAGCATAGTGCATTGCTGGACCTCCTGCTGACTACGCGTCCGGATGGATACAACATCTCAGTGGATGCTCCGCTCGGATCGTCGGACCACTGTATCATTCGGGCGCATGTGCCTCTCGCAAGGCCTGAACCACCTCGGCTCAAGGAGTGGCGACATGTGTGGCACTATAAGTCAGCAGACTGGGATGGACTGCGGGAGTTCTTCGCGTCGTACCCGTGGAGGCGGCTTTGTTTTGCCTCAGACGATCTGGATTCCTGCGCTGCAGCAGTCGCTGAGGGGATCTTGGAGGGCATGGAGTGCTATATTCCCAACCGCTGGATCCCTGTAGGAGCAAAAAAGCGACCGTGGTTCAATCGGCTCTGCAGAGAGGCTTTGATGCTGAAAGAATCTGCCTACAGAGCCTGGACCACGGCTCGTGCAAATTCAGATCCTAACATCTCTGAGGTGAAACGCAAACTAAATGCCGCCTCGAGGGCCAGCAAAAGAGCAATTGTCAGGGCTAAATTCGATTTCGTCGGCAGAATTGGTGAGCGGCTAGCAGGGTACCCTTCAGGAAGTCGTGAATTCTGGTCGCTTGCCAAAGCTGCCGAGGGAAACTTCTGTCAGTCAGGTTTACCACCTTTGCTTAAACCCGACGGTAGTCTGGCCCAGAGTGCCAGGGAGAAGGCCGACCTTTTGGGTTCTCTCTTTGCCTCTAACTCGACCATGAGCGACGGGGGTGCTGTGCCGCCGGACGTTCCGTGGTGTGGAACTTCCATGCCGGAAGTTAAATTTACGCAGCGGGACGTCCGACGGGAGCTTCATTCTCTGGACGTTCATAAGTCGAGTGGGCCAGACGGTATACCCGCGGTAGTACTTAAGCAGTGTGGTCCAGAGTTGTGTCCGGTACTTACACGTCTTTTCTCGCTTTCTTATTCCATGCGACAAGTCCCGGCGTCGTGGAAGATCGCGTATGTGCATCCTGTGCCCAAGAAGGGTGATAGGACCGACCCGGCCAATTACAGGCCTATAGCCGTCACCTCTCTATTGTCTAAGGTGATGGAGCGTGTAATTAATACACAGCTCCTGAGGTACCTTGAGGAAAACGACCTGCTCAGTGACCGGCAGTACGGTTTCCGTCACGGTCGCTCGACGGGCGATCTTCTCGTGTGCCTCACACACCGATGGGCGACGGCTATCGAGAGTAAGGGCGAGGCTCTAGCAGTGAGCCTCGACATTTCTAAAGCCTTTGACCGGGTCTGGCACCGTGGTCTTCTTAAAAAATTGCCCTCCTACGGACTGACCGAGAGATTTTGCGGATGGGTGTCCAGCTTTTTGGCCGATAGAAGCATCAGGGCTGTTGTCGACGGCAGCTGTTCTGACTGCATGGTCATAAACGCTGGAGTACCGCAAGGCTCAGTGTTGTCCCCTACCCTGTTTCTGCTGCATATCAATGACATGTTGTCTATTGACGGCATTCATTGTTATGCAGACGACAGTACAGGGGACACTTGTTACACAGGCCGTCCCGGTATCTCTCGGGACGCAGTGGAGGAAAGTCGTGAACAGCTTGTGTCTGAAATCGAGGCTACTCTTACTAGAGTGTCCGATTGGGGTAGACAAAACCTTGTCCAGTTCAATCCCTCCAAGACACAGGCGTGTTTCTTCACCGCTAAGAAAGCCCCAATTACTGTAGCGCCACGATTCCAGGGCACATCTCTTTCCATCTCTAAAAGTATAGGGATCCTTGGTGTTGACATCTCCAGTGACGTTCAGTTCCGCAGTCATTTGGAGGACAAGGCCAGGCTGGCGTCCAAGAAGCTCGGTGTGCTCAACAGGGCGCGGCGGTACTTTACTGCGGCGCAAACACTGCTTCTCTATAAGTCGCAAGTGCGGCCACACATGGAGTACTGCTGTCACCTCTGGGCGGGGGCACCTGAATATCAGCTTCGCCCGTTTGACTCGGTGCAGAGGCGAGCTGTGAGAGTTGTCAACGATCCTATACTGACAGGTGGTGTGGAACCTCTTCGCGACAGGAGAGACTATGCCTCCTTATGCGTGTTCTACCGCCTGTACAATGGTATGTGCTCCGAGGAATTGTTTGACATGATGCCCACGGCTACCTTCTATCATCGTACCGCTCGCCATAGACAGGGATTTCATCCGCACACCCTACGTCCGGAGCGTTTGAGCACGGTTAGATCCGGTAGGGGTTTTCTTCCGCGCACGCTTAGGTTGTGGAATGATCTTCCTGCCTCGGTTTTCCCAAACGCCTACAGTATGGGGTTCTTCAAAAGGGGTCTAAGAAGGTTTTTACAGGGTCGGCAGCGCGAGTGTGGCGCCTCTGGTGTTGCAAACGTTCATAGGCTGCGGTGACCACCGGTTCTTCTGGTGGGCCGTGTGCTTGTCTGCCACCTTAGTGGTATAAAAAAAAAAAAAAAAAAAAAACACGGTGAAATGTGGGCCGTTATAGGCCTCTGCCTACCCCTTCGGGGATAAAGGCGTGAGTATATGTATGTATGTATGTATGTATGAATATCTGAAAATGGAGTGTTTGACCTATATGGTAGTTCTATTTCGAGTAGGTAGTGGGTTGCGAAGATGATCATGTAGGTAAATCTCTTGGCACTTGACAGTCTTTTATATTCTTTGCTTTGGTAATTATAAGGGAACAAAACAAATTACTGATGTGATTTATGAGAAACTGCGCACGGAGAGTTATTATCTTCACACTACGTAATACTTACAAACAGTTTTGAATGCCGCCTCGCTAGTTACAGAATTATTATGTAGAAACTCGTTGTAATGTAATCGTATTTTAAATGAAATGCTAAATTACCCTTAATAACATAGCAATGTTGCCTTAAGCTAATGCTCTAGCAACTACGAGTAGTAGAAACACTGTTTCATATCGAAATTAAATGAAATTGAATGAAAGTGTTATCAAATAAGTAAGTATGTAGGTACCTAGTTTCTTTTTTAATCCTCATATTCGAAGGTTCAGTTAGGTACGCTTGAATTCCCTTTCAAAGTTGCCCTTCGGTATTTCTTACAGACAAAAAATTAAGCGTAGGGTGAGTCATTGAAAATACCTTTACTTACTTATAATTTTTGTCGGAACGCCTATAAATAATTCTCCAAGTATTAAGCATTTTTGCCAAAATCTCTCTAAAATATTTTCCTACTCCCGAATTTATCGGTATTTCTCAAAATACTTTAGCTAATTTAAAATAGCAGAATTAAATACTTTTTACGCTATTTGGCTAATACCTACCTACGGCGCGGCGGCTACGCTAGCTGGCCAAAATACGATCAAGAATGGATAATGCAGTTTGGCAGTTTTCTTATTCTGTACGCTCCCACCCGACATTATGATTTCGTCCACGTTCAACCCCCAAGTTTCGACCCCCGTTGGATTACAGTATTTACAGTACATTTGGTCATTTTTTCTATGAACTATCAGTCCCGCAAGATCCAAATATCACCTGGTGACTCTTATCTTGTGTTGGGGTACCTACTCAATCAAGGAAAAATAAAAAAAAGTTTTTCTTTTCTGTGTACTCAATAATTCTTCCTTCCTTTTTAATCATTCACTCTTGACAGAGTAGTCGTGGTTGATGATGTTGTATTTTGATTGGTTACAGCAGCCCTCGCGACGCTCTCAGCGTCCCGTGAACTCTGGACGATGGAGGTTTGCGTTATGGTTTTCACGAGATCTGCCCAACGCGTAGGTCAGCAGCTGCAAAACCTTTTGCCCTGCACATGTCCCTGGACAACAAGTCGCTCGATGGAATGGTAATTTCGAAAAAGCTTGTCCGAAATATTTGAGGATTCGCAATTGCACAGTCGGCGATAATCCCGTCTGGATTTTTAGTTCCTCCAAGATTGCCAATCATTTGGTTTAGTATCTGAAATAAGGTTCACTATCATCATCTTGGTGTTTCCCTATTGATAGCGAGTTCGAAGGAGGAGCTTGTTGTTTCTAGGCGTGACAACAGGTGTTCCATATGTCTTCTTTTGATTGAGCGAGTAGAGTGGAATCGTCGGCGTACCCACCTCAAGGTGTGTGCTTGGGTTTTGTTGTGCGTGGGTTTCTCACGTCACGCTGCCGTCATGGGCCGTCACCGTCACCGTCCTCAGACCCCCGGTCATGGAGGCTGATAGTCCTCAGCGAAGACACGTCGCGAAGACTGCGGAACTCGGGTGGGAGAGGTCTCTCCCCTACCCGCCCGCTGTCTCCTTCACGAGCATGTCCTGCTCGCAGAAAGAGGCGGAAAATATCGGTCCTAATATTATAAATGCGAAAGTAACTCTGTATGTCTGTTTGTTACGCTTTCACGCCTAAACAGCTGAAGCGATCTAGATGAAATATGGTATAAAGATAGTATGTGATGTGTACACGATTTTCCTTTAGACGTGTGGCATCTTTTTGCGAGCTAATTATACCTACCTATAAACACAGAGAGAAGTTAACTGCAGTGGTAATCTGCGCACAAAATACATAAAGTATATTATGTCTCTGTAGTTTGTGGTCTGTGCACTGACAGTAGGCTATCTTGTTGTAATTAATTGTTCAGCTGTTGGAATACTTTCTCTTGTTGAATGGTTTTAGACCATTCACGAGCTTGTGTTTTGTTACTACTTTTTATTTTTATAGACAGATTCAAGTGTAGGTATTCATAAATATTACAATTTTTTTCTTCTTGCTAACATATTTATTTAGTAAATAATTTATGTATTTTGCAAGCTCCAAATACAGCATTTTTTTAGTAACAAACATGATGCATTGAAATTTATAAGTGCACTAGCGGACGTCACGCGGTTTCACCCGCGTAGTTCCCGTTCCAGTGGGAATACGGGAATAAACTTTAGCCTATGTTCACCGCAAAGAGTGTAGCTTCCCAACAGTGACAGAATTTTTCAAATCAGTCCAGTAGTTCCGGAGCCTATTCGATGCAAACAAACAATAGAAACTTTCCTCTTTATAATATTAGTATAGATTACCTATTAAGTACGAACATCTTCATAACATATTTTAATATTAAATTTTATCACTCAACTAGGTTTCCGTTGGAATAATATTAGTGTTCTGTGTTTTATTTAATAGGTACGGGTTCGGTCGCAAAAAATTGTACATTCGTTTTTTTTTGTTGTCCTGATTTTATTTATGTTATAACATCGGTGCTGTTTTAATTTCGAATAAACGTTCCATATTGATCTGTTAAGCACCTATCTGTAATTAAGATAAAACCATGAAATCTAGGCTATCCCTACTAATTTCTATACATTTTAGTTTTTTTCTGATTGACACAACTTTTACTCTATACAAAAATCGTATGTCCAACTACTGTCTACTGGTAGAAAACATGTCATTTCAACGAAACTCTTATGCTAAATTGGGTTTTTAAGTTGGGTTCAAGTTCTGAGTTACTTTTGCAACGTGTTTACAAAAGGTTACTATTAATTTTATCATTCTATAATAAATTTGTTCAACTTTGAAAATGTGTCCAAATTTTTGTTTCGTGTGTAACATCATGAACATAACGACATTATAACGCCTATTTTTGCAATACCTTATAAATAATTTGGTGGTTTTTGCCTTTTATTTATTGACAACACTATTGAACAAGACGCCAACATTCAAACAACAAAATGGCCATGTTTGTTTGGAGTAAAAATTATAAAAGTGTGTCGACATGGTGTCGACGCGAGAATTGTCGTCAAAAAAACATTTTATTTTGTTGAGTTGCTGAGTAAATATTGGAAGCCTTACGAACTAATTAAATAAAGGTAAGTAAAGCTTTGATATCGCATAAAACAATGAAACTACTTCTCTGACTATATTTATTTGCAGTGCAGTGATATTTTGATTTGAATTTATGTCGTTAGGTTTTTAATGTCATGATTATAACACACGTAACGAAATTTGTAACGTTACGATCATGACCGATTGTAAGGCAAGGTATTCACTTCAGAAATGCAATCTCGTCTTAATTTAATTTTCTCAATGATAGGGTAATTGGGACTAGGTATACAGAACTGAATATTGGTTTTATAGAGCTAATTTTAAGTAGGTACATATTAATCTATTATTTATTTAAAGGAAAAAAATCATAATAAAGTTAATAGGAAAGACACTGACACTGTGATAAAAAAAAGAAAGATGATTGTGATTTTACCAGCACCTCTGCGACAGGTAATACGAATTGATAGAACTGACTACCTGTTGTAAACCTTGTTTTCACAGTCATTAAATTACTTTTTACTTGAATTATTTTATTATTGCGTCACCCGTCTCCGAGAGGATTCTAAGTATATTAAAATATGTTCGATATAAATAACCGTTTTAATAAAAAGAAACAAGTAAGTATACTATTACTATCGGTATAAATAAATGTATAAAAAAATGTATGTTATGAATAAACTGACCATACGTCCCGTTTTGAACGGGACTGTCCCGTTTCTCGGTCCCTTGTCCCGTTGTCCCCAAACATAGCTTCGGGACGCTAAATTGTCCCGTTTTCCGAAACATTGAGATTTTTTTAAAAATTTTGTTGCTCTTGGGACATCAGCGGTCGGGGAATTTAGAGCCAGTCCGTGTTTTCACTACCACTACACCACTGTTTTGTTTTTGGGAAAAAAGTTCGTGAAGTAGTTTAGTGGTAAACTGATGAGGAAGTTTTTTTTACTTTGGAATTTTACGAATGCCAAAACTCAAGTGTTCATTTAATGTCAACATGCAAGCAAAGTAACCATTTATTGAGCAAACGACCAATTATTACCTTTGGTGCCGAGCTGTGGAAACTTACAGTGGGGCTAGTCCATACCCTTAAAGTTGCGCAGTGAGCAACCGTCTCCATCAGATAACCAGAGTGGTCGACATAGTTTGCAGTCTGCGTTTTGAAGTGGTAGTGGGCTTAGCTACATTATGTAGAACAACCGATGGCCGAACGAGGAAACGAGTTCTTGAGCTCGCAGCTTGGTAAACGTGGGTTAGGACGACGGACGACCCCTCCGCCAGATGGGCCGACGATCTAGAAAAGGTCGCTGGCTGGGACTAAATGCGGGAGGTGCAGAACCGTGTGTTGTGGCGTAGATTGGGAGAAGCCTACGTCCAGAAGTGGACTGCCATAGGCTGATTTGATGCTATCAAATAATAGGTTCTTAAATCAGACAAAAAGGAGATATAGGAAAATACATCGTGGAGGATCGAAAGAAAAAAAAATGCACGTGCATTCTGTGCCCAAGAAGGGTGACAAGACCGACCCGGCCAATTACATGCCTATAGTAGTCATTTTGTCCCTTTTATCGAAGGTGATAGAGCGTGTCAACAATACACAGCTCGCAGTGACCGGCAGCACGGTTACGGTCACGGTCGTTCGATTGGTGATCTATCTCCGTGTGTGCCTCACACGGCTGGGCTACCAAGCTATGGCTATCGAGAATAAGGGTGGAGCTCTAGCAGTGAGTACTCGACATCTCTAATGCCTTTGACCGGATCTGGCACCGTGGTCTTCTTGCGAAATTGCGCTCCTATGGACTGCCCGAGAGTTAAAGCGGTGGGGTGTCCAGCTTTCTGGCTGGTAGACGCATCAAGGCCGTCGTTGACGGCAGCTGTTCTGACTGCATGGTCATAAACGCTGGAGTACCACAAGGCTCAGTGCTGTCTCTGTTTCTGCTGCATATCAATGACATGTTGTCTATTATTAACAGCATTTATCGTTATGCGGACGACGGGACGGGGCCGACCCCGACACTTGCTATACGAAAAAACTTGTGTCTGACATAGATAGAGGGTACTCTCGCCAGAGTTTCCGATTTCGGTAAACAAAATCTTGTTCAATTCAACCCTGCTAAGACACAAGTTTGTGTATTCACCGCAAAAAAAAAAACCGATTTACTGTAGCGCCACAATTTCAAGGCACATCTCTCCCCATTTCTGACAGTATAGGTATCTTAGGTGTTGACATCTCCAGTGACGTTAAGTTCCGAAGACATTTGGAGAGCAAGGCCAGGCTGGCGTCCAGGAAGCTCGGTGTGTTCAACAGCTCAATTTTACTGCGGCGCAAACACGGCTACTCTCTAAGTAGCAAGTGCGGCCGCACAAGGAGTACTGCTGTCACCTTTGGACCGGGGCACCTGAATATCAGTTTTGACCGGTCGACTCGGTGCAAAAGCAAGCCATGAGAGTTGTCAAGGATCCCATGCTTGTAGGTGGTGTGGAACCTCTTCGCGACAGGAGAGACAGACTATGTGCGTGTTCTACCGCCTGTACAATGGTTAGTGCTCTGAAGAATTGTTTAATATGATGCCCACGGCTACTTTCTATCATCACACCGCTCGCCATAGACATAGTGTTCGTCCAGACACTTTGCTTGTCACCTTAGTGCTATTAAAAGGGGGAGGGGAAAGGGAACAGGGGGTGGCTTCCATAGAACAGTTTTTTTTGCCGTTTTTGGTACGGAATCCTTTGTGCGCAAATCCGACTCGCACTTGGCCGGTTTTTTTCTATATAATTAAATTATGTTTATTTTAATTGTTAACCTGCTAACTGGGGTATAAAAACTTATGTCCCGTTTTGAGAACAAAAATAAATGGTCAGTTTAGTTATGAATGAAATCATATTCTACGATCCTGAACTAAGCTTTATGTTGATCATGAATGTCACATTGAGTCACGTATGTAACGTTTGTTACGATGTCATGAATGTTACTGTACACTTTTTTGCGACCGAACCCGTACATCAAATATGTTTTTTGCAAAATGACTCCCGTGCATTGATAGTTGATACTTTTTTACCATTTAGAAATTCATTTGTTAATCCAACAGATTGCGTTCTCACTGTCCAAAAATGAGATTGTAAAAAGGCCGAACAGCATATTCTCATGAGTTCATGACATCTTTCGTCGGTAATTCATAATTTCGACATTAACAGTTCACAGAGCTATTACGGTGCATCAGGTAGGGAGGCAGAGGCACACAGTTATGCCAAACGTTAGGAAACAATATTATAGTGTGTTGACTTTTCACACGCTCTAGTAAACTAAGGAAACTATGCAAACGCGCACGTCAACACAATGATTGTGTATTTTTGGTTCATTTTATTTAATTAAATTTTGAGATTCTTTCCAGTTCTAGTGAACTCTGAACTAGTGACTTACATTTTTAAGTTTATAAATATGTGCTTACAACGCGGCGCTTGCTGAAATATATGATTCATTATTTTGTTCCTTTTTCGCGCATTACAATAATGTCGGATTATTTTTAGAGCAATTAGTAGATACATAAAGTTTTATAGTGAATTTATTTATAGTGAGCTAAATTATAGGTAGGTACTTAAAAAAACAAAAAACGCGCTTTATTAGAAAACCGAAATCTAAGAAAAATAATAATACTAACAATAGGTACCTATGTTTATTGTTGGTGCGCACATTTTGCGCCACTCTTAAATATAACCTAATGCTTATTATCTATAATTTAATTAAAGCGAAGGCGTTATAGATTATTTTTGGCTTTTCTGACAATAATAAAATAACACATTAAAGTAGTTAGACGTATACCTACCTACTCGTAAAACACCCGAAATCTATAGTGTGTAGGCTGTGTAGCACAAGTCGTTTGAGTTTAAAAACCTTAAATAATAAAATAATAGCTATAGGTACTTATTGATAAACACAACTTGTACTGTTGTTCATTATAATATTTTTTAAGATCTGTTTAATATTTGCGGGAGCTTGAACCCCATTGAACCCTCTCAAGCTCCCGCCAGACGCAGGATAGCATCCGTACCCTCTAGGCGAGGCCGCGGCGGCGGCGGTGCTAGCCAAAGTCTGATGGGAACCCTGGAACATCCTTCCGAGGGCTTACCCGGGACTCCCGACTGTAGACAGTTTTAAGGCATCGTATGGTTTTAGTCGGTAGGAGTCCGGCATAGCAATTATGTAGGATTTCCACGTAAGAAAAAGTTCTCTCTTGCGCATTAGTTTTCAGCCGTTTCAGAACTTAAGTCATCATTTAATGAGACGCCAATATCTATGAAGTTTTCACAATCTAAGAAATTAATTTTACAGATTAAAAATGTTGTCATCATTTCCTGAAAATTTCGTTACTTTTAATTAGTGTCCGGCCGAAACTGGTTTTCCAGCCGAAACCGAAACCGAACTTTCGGCCCCAGGGTCAGTTTCGGCCGAAACCGAAACCGAAACCGAAACTCACGTGTTCATATTGAAAAAAAAAAAAAAAAAAAAAAAACCAGCCAAGTGCGAGGCGGATTCCTGCACAGAAGGTTCCGCTACAAAAATTGGGCACAAAAATTACGTTTGAAGAGTGGATGTTTTTTTCTGATTTTAGTAGTTATTTCTTGCTATAGCGGCAACAGAACAGGGTGAGGTGGTGGTGGCAGTGTCTCTTGACATCTTTCAACACTTTGCCCTGCAGCTTCGTTCGGTGTTCCATTGGGATCGGTCTTAGGACCGCTTCTGTGGAACATCGGTTACGATTGGGAGCTGCGTGGTCCGTTGCTTAGAGCTGTCGGCGTGTTATGTGCGTAAAGGCCACCTGTGGGATCCAGCTTACCTATAGGGGGCGTCAGCATCGGCATCGAGCTCTCGATGACGTATCTGGGACTCGCCTCGATAGCCGGTGGAACTTCGGATACCACTTCCGAAGTTTGGTCTCATAGCTGAGGGAGAGGGGCACCAGCCGCACTCTCGCGATTGTTGTCCAATATCAGGAGATCCAACACTCCCTGCAGGAGAGTGTACCTTGGGATCGTTCGGAGCATGGCCCTATACGGGGCCCCCGTATGGGCGAAGATCCTGATGGCCAGCAATGCGGCTAGATTGCTTAGCCCGCAGAAGGCGACGGCTGTCAGGGTGATAAGGGGATACCGCACGTCTCAGTTGAGGCGGCATGTCTTCTAGCCGGGACCCCTCTATGGGACCTGGCAGCGAGGGCCCTTGTGTTATTGTTTAAATGGTGCAAGGAGGCGCTAGAGCGGGTTATGCTCGTGAAAGACACGGCGGGGAGGAAGCGGGAGAGA
Organism: Miltochrista miniata; assembly: GCA_933228765.1. Classification (NCBI taxonomy): domain Eukaryota; kingdom Metazoa; phylum Arthropoda; class Insecta; order Lepidoptera; family Erebidae; genus Miltochrista; species Miltochrista miniata. Next base: position 9,281,453 of record OW121751.1, on the reverse strand, counting down.
ACCCTTCCACAGTCTGCGGCGGCGCCCCATACTATCAGCCTCCATGACCGGAGGCCTGAGGATGGTGACGCACAGTGGATCGATTCATACAAATCGGCGGACATAGGAATCTTGAAACGCTTTTTACCGATTTAAAAAAAACTAATGATGCCAATGTGTTTATCTTAGTAATTGTAGTCGAAAACAATATGACACGATTTTGATTAGACTTCAATTTAAAAAAATATTCTACAAAAACTGATTTCAATGTATGGAAAAGCATTTTAAAAAAGGGATAGCTTGCGATTTTCTCGTGTTTTCTTATTTTAACGCTTATAGTGACTTTGAATGGGTTGTTAGCAAAATATCTGCCAAACATTTTAGGTACCCCTAGGCACCCCTCTGGGAGCTATATGACAAAATATCATTTTTCTCATTTTCTTAAAGAAAATATGTCTAGTTCGTTTTTTTTACAGTTATAATTGTTGATAAACTACATTTTAGCTTAGTACTGACCTACCCACATCAAAAATAATATGACTAGCATACGGGTTCAGGAGTTTTTGAGAGATACTTATAAGCAGGCGACTATAAGTTTATCCTACTTTTTTAGCAACATTTATACACGGTGTTTCTTTTAGGGTGTTAAGCCGCCACTAGCTGGTAGCAGGGTTCCATACCTATCGATTTAACCCCCATGTATGTTCTACGATTTTTTGTAGTTTTCGAGATATAATGTTCTGCATAATTCCCTATTTTTTTACTATCGATTAAAATTTTTACATCTTTTATCAAAGTTAGGAAGGAGATTATTTTGTCCGTAATACTGCAATCAATAGGCATTATAATAATAAAAATATATCCAAGAAAAGTCAGCCCAAAAAGAAGTTGTAATTATTTAAAGTCACGTGGAAAAATATCGAAAAAAAATTATATCTCGGAAAGTACAAAAAATCGTAGAACATACATGGGGGTTAAATCGATAGGTATGGAACCCTGCTACCAGCCAGTGGCGGCTTGACACCCTAAAAGAAACACCCAGTATATTGTATAGTGATTTTGCATTACTATTTGTAGAAAATAATGTATTAATCAAATAAAACAATAATGCGTTATATAAAACATATATCATAGTCATAAAAACACAAAAACTTACTTATAAAATAAAAAGTGGTAAAATTTTAGCTTAAAATAATAAACATCTGGAACAGAAACGATTTCATTAACATGTAATTACATTAAATAATCAAAAAAAAATTAGAAAAATGTAGACAAAAAAATCATTATCCGAAGCTTCCGTTTCTGAATCTTCTTCTGCTTGTGCAGAGCCTAATTATTCATCAGTATCTATGTATACAATTTCAGAAACTTCTAGAATTAGTAACTAATAAAATAACTTATGAATACTTGTGGCATGAAGTACCAAGGGTACAATTCTATGTAAAGCTCTGCCACCCTGGTACTACATGCCATCAAGTATTCATAAGTTATTATTTCACGGGCCGTACCGTTAGAGCTCCTCGCGGCGACCGGTCGCCGCGCATAATAATCAAGTTTTTCCGTAAAGCCCCGCGCGGCGACCGGTCGCCGCACCTACCCAGACGACTTTAATCTTAAATTTAGCCTTCTTACGTCCTACTTTTCTATGAACAGGTTTATTGCATGTGTAGTTTATAACATTTTCTTGTTTTTGGAATCTTATAAAATGACGTCAATGGGCCAGAATTATTTACAAAAATCGAACAGTTGAAGTTGAGAGTGGATTGCGCATGGATGGCGTGCGTTTGTGTAGTACGTGTGTGTTTCGTGTTTTTATTATAAATAATGTGTTTGCATTATTATTTATTATTATACACAGTAAAATAAACAATATATCAATAATCCGGTTGGTGTTTACAGGATCGTAAAATATGGTGTGGTGGTAGAGTAATCAATGTTTTTTTTGTTGAGTGCGTGTGTACCAAGTGCAAGTGTGCGTGTGTGTTTTGTTTTTTTATTATAAATAATGTGTTTTCATTATTGTTTATTATTATACACAGTAAAATAAACAATTTATCAATAATCCGGTTGCTGTTTGCAGAATTGAAAAATTTGGTCTGGTAAGTGAGATAAATATTTTTTTTTGGGAAATGGGAAATCTTTTTTCATTTTTAGGGTGGTGGAGCTAGGTCCGCGGGATTACCGATTTTCGATATATTTTTTTAGTGTGTTGAAGGGTTAATAATTCAACATTTATCTATAGTTTCGATAGGACTTCTTTCGGAAGAGTTATCTGAGTCAAGTAATAAGGATTTCAGTAAATACAGAGAACACCATTCATGTTAAATAAATAGCATTGCTTGCAATGAAGATGTTCTAAATAATTTGCTAATTTCATCCAACCCAATTTTAGCACAAATACGGCCACGGCTTCTTCTGCTTGCGCAGAGACTTGATTTTACATTATTGTAAGTATTTTTTGCCAAGCCATTAAAGTTCTATTAAATTAAAACTGTGTTTTTAGAATTAGTAGATTTAAAGTTTCTTTAAACAATGCCTTCTTTTGCTTTTTATATATCCGTGGCCGTATTTATGCTAAAATTGGGTTTTTTGTCTACATATGTTTGATCATTTAATGTACATAGTTTTAATTTAATAGAACTTTAATGGCTTGGCAAAAAATACTTACAATAATGTACAATCATAAATAAAAATTGAACCTATCTTACCATAAATTAAAAATAAAAGCAAAAAAACTAATCATAATATATAATACATACATACATAATTACATACATGCGTCGTAGAATTCCTCCCAATCATTAATGGTCTTTGTTATATATTTCTGTTTATTTTAAGCTACTATTTTTTTAAAGTTTATGTAATTCTAATTTTGTTTGATTATTCAATGTACATACATGTTAATTGAATCGTTTCTGTTCCATATTTTATTTATTTTAAGCTATTATTTACAACTTTTTATTTTATAAGTAAGTTTTTGTATTTTTATAACTATGAAATATGTTTTATATAACGTGTTATTGTTTTTTTTTGATTAATACATTATTTTCTTCAAATCTTAATGGTAAATAACTATACAATACATAAATGTTGCTAAAAAAGTAGGATAAACTTATAATCGCCTGCTTACAAGTATCTCTCAAAAACTCCCGATCCCGTATTGCTAGTCATATTATTTTTGATGTGGGTAGGTCAGTACTAAGCTAAAATGTAGTTTATCAACAATTATAACTGTATAAAAAACGAACTAGACATATTTTCTTAATGAAAATGAGAAAAATGATATTTTGCCACATAGCTCCCAGAGGGGTGCCTAGGGGTAGGTACCTAAAATGTTTGGCAGATATTTTGCTAACAACCCATTCAAAGTCACTATAAGCGTTAAAATCAGAAAACATGAGAAAATCGCAAGCTATTCCTTTTTTAATGTGCTTTTCCATACATTGAAATCAGTTTTGATCGAATATTTTTTTAAATTGAAGTCTCATCAAAATTGTGTCATATTGTTTTCGACTACAATTACTAAGATAAACACAATGGCATCATTAGTTTTTGTAAAATCAGTAAAAAGTTTTCCAAGATTCCTATGTCCGCCGATTTGTATGAATCGATCCACTGTGTGACGGGGCTGCTCACCGTCCTTACAGAAGCAGGCCTTAGACGATATTGTGACGTGAAAGATTCATGCACGCCCCCCTAAGGAAGCGAGATAACAACTGAATAATTCCCCAAAGACGCGGCCGCAGTATGCATCAATCCGGGGGCATACTCGGGGCTCCTAACTGTAGGCTGTTAGGTAAGATACGCGTGGTTTTTAGTCGGTAGGACTGAAAATTTTAGGCCTCTATCTGGCACCGTTCCAGCGAAGCAACCTCGTGACTAATAGACAGAGGGATGGCTAGGCCTCATGTCTCCCCTTCCGTGCGAGAGTTCGACTCGCACTTGGCCGGTTATTTTTTCGATAGGTGCAGCAAGTTCCACCAAGTGCCATCAATCAACGGTATAAATCTTCTCAAGTGTTCATTTTAGAAATATCTCCACCTAAAGATGAGTTTCTTTCTTTTCCGTGTGGAATTGCTCATAGATGCTATTGCGAACTCCTACTGACAAAAACCATACGGTGCCCTGCTACTAGCTCTTGGCTGGTTTTGGTTACATTCTAGAAGTACTTAAACTGGACAACAGTGAGCCGGACTAGCGCACGTAGGGTCCCGTACAAGAAAAACAGCAAAATATTGATTACGTTGTATGGGAGCCCCCTTTAATATTATTAATTTGTCTATTTTAATTATTTGTTGCTACTTATAGCGGCAACAAAAATACATCATCTGTAAAAATTTTACCTGTCTAACTATCAAGGTGCATGAGTTACAGCCAGCTGACAGACAGACAGACGACCAATGAAGTCAACGGAATCGACAACAAAGGGGTAGGGTTATGCAATGTCCTAGATCACCTTTTTAGGATTCTGTATAAAGGTCATTGGGCACAATCCGACCCGGTCGGTGAAATATTGCGTACACTAACCCAATTAGCTTTAAATTGTCAATTTGTAGTCCACTTTTCATTTGCAGTACATAAATTTTTCATAAACCGTGGGAGTAAAATATAATCGATCAATAAAAAATCAATATTTTTGTATACACAATACCCTTTAGTCGGAGTTAACTCCTCAGGCACTGACTACATTGAACCCGAGAGCGTTATCTATACAGATAACGCTCTCGGGTTGAATGCAATGCAGTATGGCGTAATATGTCGTCTCCCTCGCACATTTACGGTTTGGTGAACGTTATTGCACTCGCACGCTGACAAACCCACATTGCAGTCCTCCGTCATTTGTCGTTGCGATCTGTGCGTTCTTTGAGTTTATATTGTTCTAATCGATTACTTTTGGCGTGTTTACTGGTTTTATTGTTTGCTTTTGGATTGGATTTTGTTAAAATGGAAAGACAAACTAGTTGTGTTTCATGTGGCCGATCTGTGTTACGTCGCAGAAATCACCTGCTCACAGAATTATTTCTCGAAAGATATCGAAATCATGCCGAGTTATTATTACAAGAAATAATACCACGTGAGGTGAGTACCATAACCTTTTTGTTTTAAAACATTTATAGACAGTCTGTTTATTGTAAATGGTTGATTGATTGACCGTTATTATTGCAAGATCGATAGTATAGATTTTTTATTGGATAGCCTTGTTTTTAATTAACACCATCAAACAAAGATTTGTATTTCAACTATACATATTATTTTCAGGCATCTATTGCCTGTCAGTAAGCCTATCGATCCAGAATAAGCCCAAAACGTAGTTCGAAGAGATCGTAATAAAACAACTTGAGAATATAATTAGCATTTATTTTTAACTTGTTTCAGGTTTCATTTGATGGCTCACGATCAATATGCCATGCTTGCTGGGTGAGGTTGGATCGTACTCTGCATAACCAACCCGACCAGCAGCCACCTCAACTAGTACAAGATCAACCACCCCACCAAGTAAGAAATGATGATGATGAAGAAATGCAAGAGGCGGACATACAACTGAATACTGGATTTATTACCCTACAAGGATATTCTCGTGCTGCAAATACAGCAAGACGATGTATATTTCGTAACTGTAGAAGTGTGGCTTCGCAAGCAGTACCATCGTATGTAAAATTCCACCTATTGCATAATGATAATTTTTATATACCCCCACTTGCCAGAGTTTGTCATCTGCATTTGTTAACAGATGATTGGGCAGAAGTGATTGCCTCGCCGGAGACGCAATTTAATAGTGCTCATTTGCTTGATATAATCAATTTATTTAAGTGGGGGTTAGAACGAAACCACCAATTGGATTTTGAAGAGATTGACGGAATTGAGGACAATGAACTGCACTTCTGGACAGGAGTAACTAAACTTCAGTTCAACAGCATCTTACAACTAACACCGTCTCTTCGTGACAGAACTTCTACTCCTGCCACCGCGTTAGGAATTTATTTAACAAAAATAAGGACTGGTTCATCGGATGAACGCTTAGCTACAAAGTTCAAAATGTCAAGAAGAACGTTAGAAAGGAAGGTAAAACTAGCCAGAGAATGTTTAACAGATGATTTTGTGCAGCATTATCTGGGAATAAATCATATCACCAGAGAAGAGGTGGTAGCGCGCAATCTTTCTATACCAACTCATATTTTTGGATCCAACCACGACGCAGCCATTTTGGTGTTTGACGGCACATATTTGTATGTACAAAAGAGCTCCAATTTCCTTTTTCAAAGGATCACATATAGCCTCCACAAGTTTCGAAATCTAGTGAAGCCTTTTTTGGTGGTTTGTACGGACGGTTACATTATAGATGTTATTGGACCTTTTGCAGCAACTACTTCGGATGCTACAATTATGCGCAGCCTTATGGAAGACCAAACCTCTGAATGGCATGGATTTCTTAGACCTAACGATGTATTCATATTAGACCGTGGCTTTAGGGACTCGATTCCAAGTATTGAAGAGTGTGGCTACAATCCTCATATGCCACCAACTAGATCCAGAGGAGAACAGCTGACGACAGCAAATGCAAATAAATCGAGACTGATCACAATGGTCCGATGGGTGGTTGAGGCCATAAATGGTCGATTTAAAAAAGACTTTAAAATATTTCGACACGTCTATTTCAATATTGCTTTGCCAAACATGATGACGGACTTCAGAATTACAGCGGCTATCATTAACGCAACTCGTCGTCCTTACGAGGACAGCATATACGTAGAACAATTCATTCGTATTATCAATGAAAATATTAATAGAGAGAATGAACTGGCGGAATATGTAAGGGAGAACAACTTAAATAGGCAAAGAGTAGCTTTCGTGCCAATGGATGCCAATAATGAAGCTTTCGATGATTTCCCGCTTCTAACATATGAAGATTTAATATTATTCACGTTGGGTACGTATCATTTACGGATAGCTAGGTCATACTGTCATGAGCACATGCGACCAAACGGTCTTTATACTGTGGAACTGTATCGACATGAAGAATTAATTAACAATAAAATCTTAATAAGAGGAAAAATCCAATCGAGACATACGAGGCGCAAGCAGTATTATACATACATATTGGTGAACCCAACAGAATCCGGCAGACAGAGCATAGAAGGATACTACTGCTCTTGCATCCACGGGCGCCGCACCATTGGAAGCTGCGCGCATATTGCCAGCGTGGTTTATTTTTTATCTTGGGCCAGACATCAAGATGAAACAGATGCACCTGCAGCCTTTTTAGATAATACTATTGTACCTGTAGATATTGATAATGTCGAGTGACGAAAAAATTGTATCGTTGGTATATTGTAAAAGGAATGAGCAATAATTAATGGAATATATGTGATTTCGAAGCTAAAAACATATGATTTTTTTTTTACTACTCAGACAGTACCCACAGTAATGCGACCCTTACTATCGTGAACTAGAGACATTAACCTATCAATCTGGCCCTATTTTATTTCTGTACACCGTGGGTATGGATTCCATACTATAGTGCCCATTGACCTTTGATTATTACGAGTATATCTAACTATTGATTGGAAGTCCTTAGTAAATCTGTAAATCTTCGGTTACTAACATATTAACTGGTTGGGCTGACCCCAACCCCGTCACAAGCAGAGCTAGGCACTCAAAATTCACGAACACGTGAGTTTCGGCCTGGCCGAAAGTTTCGGCCCATTTTGGCAGCTGCAGCCGAAACTCAATTTTTTGGCCGAAACTGGCCGAAACCGAAACCGAAACCGAAACTTCGGTCGGTCACTACTTTTAATACAGCATGATTAGTTCAATCAAAATAATAGTGTTACGAATCGAATGTTTTAAAAGAGTTTCCTTTTTTGTTTTTTTTCAACGTGAGGGAAAATCCTTATGGATGCTATTCCGGACTCCTACCGACTAAAAAATCTCACGTAACGCCCAACAGCCTTTAGTTTATAGCCCTGGGTAAGCCCTCGGAAGGATGTCCCAGGCCTCCCAATCAATAAAGTTTCCTGCCTGATAATATACCATCTCCATTTTTTTTGAAGTTTTAGACCTTCAACTTAAGTCTCTTCAATCTCTGGTCCCAAGTAGTACCTTTTTTTTAACGTGAGGAAAAACCTACAGGGATGCTATTGCGGACTCCTACCGACTAAAAACCACACGTATCCTACATAACAGCTTACGGTTGGGAGCCCCGGGTAAGAACTCGGAAGGATGCCCTCAGGACTCCCAACAGACCTACGGCTACCACAGTGCGGTCTCACATTTTTCACGCGTCTGTGGGGGGTTGTTCGGGTGTTGTCCCGATATAAAGTCAAGCTTTTTAATTACTTACTCCATAAACCTGGCGGTATTCAGTCTTTTGATGATCGGAGAACTGAGGCGGCTGGTAGGATTTCAAAGACTTGTTTAATTAAATTTATGTCTATGGCTGATTTTTATCATCATAATACAAGTGTTAGGTATGTGTGAAAAGGTGTTCCAAACATAAATACGTGCTTTTCAAGCGGGGTTTTTTAAGGTATGAAAAGGGGTACGCGATGTCAACTTCATGGTCAGAAAGGTGGTGTTGTATGTACAAAAGGTTTTGTTTTCAGTCACTCTGTTACACAGAGCAACGCGACCAGGTCATAGATCGTGTTTCTCTATCTTCTGTTATTACCTTTATTGCAGTACCTATGAGGCGGCAACAAAAATAAACGAAAAATATTCCGCCTATATCCCCGTAAAAAAAAAAAAATATAGTTTCGAATTTGGGTTCAGTTTTAACGACATTCATACATCACACGCCACGCGGTGAGTCACTCCATCACTTAGAGTAGACTTGAACGGTGAAAGTGAACGTTTGTTATGAACAAAACGCACTGTGCCGAGGTGCTGACTGTATAATTATGTTGGTATTATATTTCTAATTCAACGCTGACTGTGCGTGAATGCGTGATAGATAATGTCAATAAATTAGTTTTTGATTTTGTATCTATCTTTGTTGGTTGAAGATAAAAAGAAACTTGATGAAAACCTTTTTGTTATTTTGTGCAATGTAGAAAGTGCCTTTATAAATACTTACCTAACAATAGATACATTTATTGAAATACAAAACATAATTTGACAACAGATTTTCAAATAAACTTAAACTTATAAGTATCTAGGCACCTACTTATCAAAAAGAAATCTTAAAATAAAAAGGATTTTAAGGTATTTACAGGAGTAGATACCTACTAAAGCTAGGTACCACGCACGGTTAACGGAAAACTGTTCTGCCTGTGTATGTAACTGTAAGTGGCAGCGATAGTTTTATACTTATTTTCCCAAAATGTCATCATTGTTGATGGTAAGCCGTAGTGAAGTGCGGAATAGAGGCCTGAGACTGAAGATAATTCATAATCCTTTTTGCCTGGCCTGGATTTCACACAGGCCAGTTTTTTTAGCAATCCTCATATTCCAAAAGATCAACATTGTATACTTATTCATCCTTCTGAAGGCTTACCCGGGGTTCCAGGCCGTAGCCAGTGGTAGGGCAACATGTGGTCTTAATCGAAAAGAATTCAGCATGGCATCCATGAGGGATTTCCACTCGTAAATAGAAATATAAAACAGTACTAGCTGATGCGCGCGACTTTGCCCGCGTTAAATTTAGTTCCCGTTCCCGCATCCCGTGGGAAAATATCCCTGGGATAAAAAGTTACGTGTCATTCCAGACTATACTCTATCCCTGTACCAAAATTCAGCCAGATCCATTCAGCCGTTAGAGCGTGATTGAGTAACAAACATCCAAACATCTTCACAAACTGTCACATCAATCAATACATATAATAAAATCGTAACAGGTCGCTGTCTGTACATGGAAGATAAATAAGAAAAAATATTATAGGGGGGCTTTGTGAACGCAATAGAACCCAAAACAATGATTTTTAGAATTTTTGTCTGTTTGTCTGTATGTCTGTATGTCTGTATGTCTGTATATCTGTTTGTCTGTACGGTTGTGCACGCTAATCTCAGTAACCGCTCAACCGATTGCAATGCGGTTTTTTTATTGTGTTGAGGTTTGCTCCAGTTAACATTTAGCGTTTGTTTTATGTAAACCGGTTTAGAAATAAAAGAGTTATAACACTTTTAAGAATCAGATATTTTGAAAATTTTAATTGTAGGGGTTTCTTTGAATGTGAGTGAACCTAAATGTGAAATTGTTTTAAAATAGACTTAATCATTAAGCTCTTTTATGATTAAGCAAACAGGGCAGTTTCAGACGCTGCTTGATGACTCTGATGAAGAAATACCTTTCCTTTCATACACCTTATGTGACGTAAACGAAGTTGCGGGCTCAGCTAGTTTATAATATTAGTAGGATGTCAAGTCACTGACTGACGACAAATTCATCATACCTAGTCTAGCTAAAAGTTCAAGTTAAAGAACCTGAAGTTGTCAGCTCAGTAAAATGCTTATTGACGCTTCGTTTGAAGAGTCCTGATTGTTCGAAGAGGGAAACACAATCAACGTAAATTAAGTATTTGCCGAGTTTGAGAAATCATGAAATTTTCGTGTCCCTGAATCAGCAAAAGAATATTTTTAATAAAATTGACGCTTGTTAAATTGATTGGACACAGTGCTTCCTAGCTAGACATCGGCAGGGTTTGATAAAGAGCTGTCTAAGCAAACTGCCATAATATGATTTAGATATAATTTTGGTGCCTTGGATATTGTGGGCGCTAAATAAGATTGTTGGTTGTGAATACTGCATGATACGAGTAGTATTGACTTTGACAATCAACATGTTTTTCGAGGACAAGTATACCAACATGAGGCTTAGCGTCGGTCTTAAAAAGCACGCTGAGAAGTAACTCGGGAGGTCAGATGCTACTAGTATCTTCAAGAAACTCAAATATTAATAAGAGGAATTTCTCGTTAATCTCTGGTTCCTTTCCTAAGGTTTGGAAGTCAGCGTACGTTGTGCCTCTACCTAAAAAAACTAACCCCTGCTTACTGACTGATTATCGACCTATCTCTATACTTCCGTTTCTCTCCAAAGTCCTTGAGCATATTGTTCATCGGCAGCTCTCAGTCTTTCTATCGTCTTCTGACTCCCTCAGCCCCTTTCAGTCAGGATTTCGCGCTGGACATAGCACTGTCACTGCGCTTATTAAAGTGACAGATGACATCCGATGGGCTATGGAGCGAAAACAACTAACACTTTTAGTTCTCCTCGATTTTAGTAGTGCCTTCACTTCTGTCGACTTTGATGTACTACTTGGTACTTTAAGATCTATAAATGTTTCTTCCTCCGCCATATCCTGGTTTGACTCTTACCTTCGGGGTCGCACTCAGTGTGTTCGTATCGGCCAGACATCCTCTGATTGGTGCGAACTATCTGCAGGCGTTCCTCGGGGTGGCGTTTTATCTCCTCTTCTCTTTTCTATCTTTATTAACTCTGCTACCAGTCACATTTCCAGTAACTTCCATCTCTATGCGGATGACTTGCAGCTGTATCGCCATTTTACGGCTAATGATGCACTTTCTGGTATATCATCTATAAACCGGGATTTGGATAAATTAAGTGACTGGGCCAGGTCGGTCGGATTACTCATCAACCCTTCCAAGTCGCAGGCTATCGTCATTGGTAGTAAATACCAATGTGACAGACTACCGGTGTCGGAACTAAGTCCGGTACTATTGGCTGGTGTCCACATTCCATATTCACACTCTGTTAAGAACCTGGGTGTGATTATGGATGCCACGCTATCTTGGCGTGCCCAGATTAACGATGTCAGCAAGAAGGTTCATTTCTCTTTTCACTCGTTGCGATGCCTCCAGAGCTTCTTGCCCCTGAGGACGAAAATCAATCTTGCACAAACTCTTATAAAACCCATTATTGACTACGCTGATGCTTGCTATTTAGACGCCACCGAGGAGCTTCTAGATAAACTTGAGAGGTTGCAAAATTTATGTATACGCTTTATATTCAATCTTAGAAAGTATGATCACGTTTCCCATTTTCGCAAAGAACTCAAGTGGCTCCCTATCCGTCTTCGCCGGAACACTCGAATTCTTAATCTACTTTTCAATATCCTTTACAATCCATCTTCACCTTCCTATCTGAGGGAGCGGTTCTCATTTGTTCGATCTCTTGACGCTCCCTGCAGGTCTAACCTCCGCCTACTTCTCAAACTCCCTCGTCACAAAACTGATTTCTATTCATATTCCTTCACTGTGCATGCGGTCAGGTTGTGGAACTCACTACCGCCCGCCATCAGAGACAGCAAAACTCTCACAACTTTCAAAAGGAAAGTCCGTGAATATTATATGTCTACACTATAAACCTATTTATGTATTTATTAAGTTTATGTAAGTAAGTACATATTATATGTATTTATATTTATACCTATTAACAACTTATTAAGATGTAAGTACCTATATATTCTTTCGTTAATTTTGTATGTATATTATTTCAGTTTTACCCTATTCCTTTATTTACACACTTTTTCATTTCTTTTTTCTTCTTCATGTTCTCCTTTCGCTGGTCTGCTGGGAGATATTTCTTATAGAAATAAGCAGTACCATTGTACCTATCTTTCTTTTTGTCATACTTTTTATATTTCTTGTGTGTAAGTACATAAATAAATAAATAAATAAAAATAAGGAACTATAGTTGCATGCAAGATAATACCAACAGAGCTCAAACACTGAGTACGCGTGCGGTTTGTTTCGTTCGAGATGCATTCTAGAGATTGGTCACAGAATAGTCAGTAAGTACTTTCACAATCCATTTCTGCTTAAATCTGGGTCACAAAGCAAGCTATATACAAAAAATACAGCATTATGTTACACCAGGACAAACATACATTACTTATTAAGTATAGTATAATTCCTTTCTTTTTTTGATGTTTGAATGTACGGTGAATATTTGAATTCGTATTTGAAGTAAGTACGTTTTTTTATATCTCTAATTTCAAAAGAACTAATTTAACTTGCAATACCAGGGATCCTCGGCACAGTCCTCGGTGTCCAACGCGTTATTACTTGAAATTAGTGCCCCTGGTGGTCAACGGACGAGAATCCTTACAGGGTTAGAAGATGAGACGGTAGTCTCTTCCAAAAACCGAAAAACAGAGACACCAGGTTCTGAATTCAAGCAGGGCGATTTTTTTTTTGTTTTTACGTGTGGAAAATCCGTCATAGATGCTATGCCGGACTCATATCGTCTAAAATCCAAAGACTTCAGGTATAAACAGAAAAGTCTTTGTTAAATACCAACACGTTTCCTACCACGTAGACTATAGGCTGCGGTCTTTCCATTAGATGGGCTGTACCTTATTCTGTCTGATATTATTAGTAAGAGTAACTAGCGGACGTCACGCGGTTTCCGTTTCACCCGCGTAGTTCCCGTTCTTGTGGAAATACGGGAATAAAATATAGCCTATGTTTGCTAGTGTAGCTTCCCAACAGTGAAAGAATTTTTCAAATCGGTCCAGTAGTTCCGGAGCCTATTCGTTTCAAACAAAAACAAAAAAAACTAATCTTTCCTCTTTATAATATTAGGTAGTATAGTTTAAAAAAATGTCCGGCTTAAGCCTGGTCAAATTAGCCTGTAGACCTATGTAGGTACACAATATACAATACACACATTAACTACGAGTATCGTCGCCGTCAATGAATACCACAGAAGAAAGTAATGCTGAAGCACAGTATAAATATATGTTTAACCAGTATTGTAGCTCCCTACAAACGGACGAAGCGCAAGCTATACCTACGATTCTCGTATTCAGCATGCCTTTCAGCAAGCAAGCAGCGTCCGCAGTCGCGATTGTGCCGAGTAGACGAATGGAAGGTGTGTCGTTTTTTAAATAGTAACCGCGCGTGTTTTATTTACTAAAAATATTTAATATGACAACTAGTGTCTCTTGTGCTTGTTTTGGTTGCATGAATTCGTCAATAACGCACCCAGAGATAACGTTTTTTAGATTACCTGGAAACTCCGAAAGGTAAGACTATAAATTGATTTTACTTAAGTACTAATTGGTACTGTACCACTAGTTGACTAAAGTTAAACAAAGTGATTGACACGAGTGAACTAGGTTGTTACATGAAGTAGGTATGTTTGTGTTTAAAACTAGACTTGTGCTTGCTCAGTCAGTGAACGGTGCGATCCAATATAGTACAATATCCAAAAAAAAAACTAGTTCAGAACTCTAGTACGTGTAGGTAGTACATTTAGTTCCGTTGTCAGTTCGTAGTTATTTAATTGAGAGCAATGATTTAGGTATGTTTCAAGAGTATTCATTTCTTTGTGGATGACCGATGTTACAGTACACTTAGCACCGTATGACTGGCTCTGTGGCGCGGTCGGTATTGATACCGCCTGCGGCGCTGGAGGTCGTGGGTTCGATTCCCACCCGAGACAAATATTTGTGTGACCCATAAATGTTTGTCTCAAGAGTCTGGTTGTTTCTATGTATAATATGTATGTATTTAAAAAGTATATTAGTATTAATATCCGTGGTCTGAAACCCATAACACAAGCAGGTTATTCCTAGCTTACTTTCGGATCAGATAGCGTTGTGGGAAAATGCCCGTGATTATTTATTTATTTATAAAAAAAAAATACAGTATTTTTGTTACCTTTGATTTTTATTACACGCATAGAGACAAATATGAACTTCCAAAGTTTAACACAACTTGACAATGTACGAAAAGTACTAGTGTACTAGAGACTGACTAGTACTTTCAAATCGAAATATAGTTTTAATTTTGTAAATCAAAAATTTAACGCAATGATTATAAAGACTAGAATTCCGTGATTCTATCACTGACGAAACATGTGGTGAGCCGATTACACTGGTCAACAAAATTTTGTAACAAGAAAAGTGCTTACTAATTTTGAATTACCTACCTACCCTCATGTTATCACCATATTTATTTTGATTTCATCAGGTCTCGTTTTTGTGTTACAGCTACTACCCACAAAATTGAAAATTAATCATTTTTGTTTTACTCTCGCATTAAGAAAATTTAATTATTTCAAGAGCTTAGTGTTTTTTCCGTTTTCCGAGTTGTGTGTTTTTAAAATAATGTTAATAAAGTGTAAAAATGATCCTGACAAGTTTTGTTACATTTGTGGCGGCATTACTTTTAAAACTCAGCGGAGGAATTTGACGCCATTAGTAACTAAGTTATATGAACAGTATTTTGACTTCGTCATCGGAAAACAAGATCAAGTGTGGGTTCCACATATCTGTTGTGTTACATGTGTAGGGTCTTTTTACTGGATGAGCGAGAAAATCTAGATCTATGCCTTTTGCAATCCTTATGATTTGGACGGAATCAACGAACCACTCATCTGATTGTTATTTTTGTCTGACCGATACAAAAGGTATTAAAATTAAAACAAAAAGTAAAATTAAGTATCCTGACCTGCCACCGGCTAAAAGACCGATCTTCCATTATAAAAAACTACCTTTACCAGAACCAGCTCAAAGTTCCGATCGGACCGCTACGCCAGAACGCACGGTTTTTTATATAGGTACCTACTTATGAAAGAAAAATTTGAGTGTGACAAAAATTAAAGATTTGTTGGCCCTCTAATCAGGCAATTGACGAAAGATAATATATTTAAAGAAAAACCGGAAAAATCAGCTTGGAAATATTTCATGAAAGTAACTTCCAATTTTCTAGGAAATCGGCGATCAAGTGACTATATAAGTATTGTCGTGGAGCTGTTATCTACTAATAAGGCTTTAGGCTGTAATATATCGTTGAAATTACATTGTCTTCATTTACATTTAGATTTCTTTCCTGAAAATTTGGGTGCCGTCTGTGATGAACACGGTGAAAGATTCCACCAAGACATTTTTACCATAGAAAAACGATATCAAGGCTAGTGGAGTCCACGTATGCTAGCAGATTACTGTTGGGCATTACAACGAGACGTCCCTGAAGCAAAATATAGGCTAAAATCATAAAGCTACACTTATATTACTGTTGCAATATAACGGATTAACTTCTTTTTGTTGATAAAATCTGTCTTTTTTAAAATTTTAATATAACTCAATTACAGAAAAAGTATTCGTATTTGAAGCATTGTAATATTATTTCTAGTATCCTTATCCTTGCCCCAAACATAACTAGACAAAAGTTTTCATGTTACATGTAAAAAGTGTTTTTTTGTCGACCAGTGTTATTATTGTCTACGCCGTTTTCAAATTTCTACACCCGTCTCACTCAATCGTTAGTAGATAACGGGCGCTGCGCCGCCACGCCGCCACCCCGCGCCGCCAGCCGTTGCGGGGATATTATATTATTACTCACAAAATATTTTTTTGTTTAAATAAAAAAGGTACATATTTACTCGAAATGAAAGCCGGTTGTCAGTAAAACAACAATCCTTAATACAAATTGAAGGCCTTGTGGGCGGATTGAAAAAATCAACTGCATTAGGCTCACTATCTATTACGCGTACGTAAAACTATAAGGTAAAATGTGGGCGTATACTATGCCTCTGCCTACACCTTCAGGGATAAAGACGTGACTATATGAATGTATGTATGTACATATTTACAATCGCAATTCTAAATAGAAAGTCAAAGTATGCACATATTATTAAAATGCTGTAGGTGGGCAGCCCTATCGCATGCTTACGTACCGCGCGGCTGTAGGCATTTATTTCTAAAATCCGGCCGAGTCAAACTACAGTATACAGTGGCTGAAGTAACTTATGCAATGATTCATTTCCATATTAAAACAATATGATTTACTTAAGTACCTACCTAATCACAGTATAGTGCTAATATATTTTATAATATAAAAATCATTCTCATTGCATGAAAGAACATGAGCCCACCATAGTTCACTACCTCTCTCAATTTTGGTAATAATTTAGAGTTGATTGGCCATAGATAGGGAATGCAATACCGGGATACCGGGATCCCGAAATACCGGGATCCCGCAGTATTTTTGCGGGACCAGTCCCGCACGTAAATCATGCGGGATCCCGCGGGATTAGCGGGACTGCGCAAAGGTAAACGCCATGTGTGATTTTTGTAATTGTGACGTAAAATATAACCTATAATAACGTACTTGTTTGTTTTAGTGATTTAAAAAATTATTTGTTTTAGAGATTTGACTTTTCTTGTACTATGAACAGTTAGAAATGTGTTTAATTATTTCGTACATTGCTTGCTAGCTATCTGACACGTAAAGTTAGGAGTCAGAATCAGAACAAGAGTCAGAACAAGAATTTTGACATGCTATGTTTTATGCGCACTTTTAAAGTAATGCCAAAACTACCCATTGTATCGGTTTCTAATAATTTTCATTAGGTACATTACTTATAATTAAATTATGTATACATTTTTAATAATCTCAATACATAAGTAATATTAAATAATTTATTTTTCCATGTGGCCTCGCAGTATCAGTGTTCTGTAAACGATCACTGCAGTAATTATTTAACATTTAAATGGCCGGTCCTTAGATGAGTGACCACTTGTTGACATTTATTTGAGCGTTGCGGTGCTTCGGAAGGCACGTTAAGCCGTTGTTGGTCTCTTTTGGCCGTAAAATGGCAGACATTAAGCCAAGTTGAAGGTCCGGCTTGAAAAAAATTAACAGCTAGTAGTCACAACCTGCACCTGTCCATTTCAACACGGCAATACGGCTCACCACCTATTACGGGATACGCAAATACCGGGATCCCGCGGGACTGAGACCTCTTAGTCCCGCAAATACCGGGATTATAATTATGTTGCGGGATTGCATTTCCTAGCCATAGATAGTTGAATACGATAATACCCGTCACCTCCTATTACATCGGACATTTTTTTTTAAAATTGTACAATGTGGGATGTATAATCCGACATTGTACATTTTTAAAAAATTTATGCCTCTACCTACCCCTTCGGGAATAAAGGTGTGACCATATGTGTGATAGATATGTAGTATGATTGGCATTAGGCCAAGCATACTACACATTCCTATGGCACGTTGCCCAAACGGGATGGTACAGGCTGCTTTGTTCCAAGGTTTCCTTCTCTTGCAATAAGCTCGTTCGCTAGTCTTGCAGCTTACCTACCGAAATTAGGATAGTTGACACCAATGTACGTACCGAGATCCTCCACACAAGGAATGCTGTGTGATCTCGTGCCACAGTCCGGAATGCTGCCTCCGCTGCACGGGCGCTTCCACCCTCATCGTCCTGAGGGAAAAATACCAATATTTTATACAAAATTCATCTATCTATAGGTACCTACTATCTAACATTACATTGAAAAAAAAAAATGTTATTGACAAACTTTATAATTGAGTTCAAAAATTCTTTCAACATTAGAAATCACCATTGAAATAAAATAATAGTCGTCGCGATTTGGAATGCTAAAATTGCTTCTAAAATTTTTGGGAACCCAGTGCTTCGAGTCTCCTCGTGAGTATCCAGTGCAAAACAGTTATAGCGACCACTCCCTTTCCTCTGTGAGGGAGTTATAACTCCGGCTCCGGCCAAAGAAGTAGCACACCTGTGTGTTGCTCGAGGCACCCTCCCCCCTGTGTCCCTGGGGGTGCCCATTAGCGCCCCAATGCACCAGCTGTCTACTTCCTCTGCTTACAGAGGGACTTATGAGCGGTGGAGGTGTGGGATGGGTCTTCAGTGCCTTAGGGAGCTCCAGTGGAGTCGCCCATCGTGCTCCCTCGAGGAGAGCCCCGAAAACTTACTTGCTTTCGAGGTTGTACCAAATTTCCTGGATACAGACTGCTGTGACGGAGGTGAGGGAGCTCAAAAAAGGGTTCTATCAAAATCTCGGTGCATGGCCATTTTACCAGCGCGTGGACATAATGAGTGAGGATAACTGAAGGACTAGGATATATGGCGGTTTGGCCCCGCAAGAGGGGTTTGTAGGTCGCGGACGTCAGTTCATATATAAAATCTATCAGTCGCTCGGGCAAGAAATTTTACAAAGACAATTAGTTTAGTAGCAGCAGACAACGCTGCGGGATATCAAACTCCTCAGAAAATTACGGCATGTTTAGACTTTATACTGTAGGTATGACCGGACAAAGTTTGCCGGGTCATTTTGTAGGTAAACTTAATTTATAGACATACTTTAGTCTATTAAATCAACTCATGAATATAACTACGGAAGTATAAGCGAACACATTAGACAACAATAAGGGGTAGGGCTAGTTGCTGATTATAGGAGCGTCTCAAGGGCATCGCGCTTGGATCTAGATCAGTCGGACAACGGTTGTTTGTGGCCTGTAGGTCACCACACAATAGTTATAATGTCTGGGTGTGGTTGGTCAATTTGACGCCAAGCCGCAGGGATCGGCTAACCTACTTCGTTTTACTTCCTATGCTTTTGGCACACGTACTTTAACTTCGGAAAGAATATATTTTGAAGTAAGTAAAATAATGTTAAGTTGTGTATGGGTGACAGACTGCAGACTAAAGATCGAGCCTGCTGGATGCGGGCGGCACAAGATCGAACGTTGTGGAGACTAAATCGGCTGAGATGATGATGGTTTAGCCGAGTTTGGGCACTAGCGGACGTCACGCGATTTCACCCGCGTAGCTCCCGTTCGCGTGGACATATGGGATTAAAATATCGCCTATATTACTCAGAGTGAATGTAGCTATCCAATGGTTAAATTTTTTTGAAATCGGCACTGTTATTTTTGACTTTATTCACTACAAACATACGCACAAAAATACGAATTTTTCCTCTTTATAATATTATATTTGTGCATATTAAAATAAATAGATATCAAGCAAACACAATATATTTCGAACCCCAGACCTCAGCAACTGCTGCCGCATACACTACAATTGCACCACCGAGGCAGTCAACATTAATTAACAATTCAGAAGACAATCTACTATAATACGGAACGGATGCTCAGCCACGGCATTTTGTGGTAACCACAAAACCTGACCAAGATACATATATGACCGTCGCCATCGTAGGAGCTAGTGAGGTTGCACAGGAGATATTGTGACTTTATAAACACTAAATAACTTTGGTTGCGAGTGAATAATAACAAAGACTTCAACGCTATTCGTAGACAGTGAATCACCATTTTTTTAACGTGAGGGAAAGTCCATCATGGATGCTATGCCGGACTCCTACCGACTAAAAAACCTCACGTAACGCCCAACAGCCAACAGCCTATGGTTGGGAGCCCCGGGTAAGTCCTCGGAAAGATGTCTTTGGGGGGTTTCGGGTGTGATCCCGCTTCTAAGGGGGGCGTGCGTGAGTTGCTCACGTCACGCTGCCGTCATGGGCCTGCTTCTATTAGGACGGCCACAGTAAGCAGCCCTCTCACCGTCATCAGGCCCTCGGTCATGGAGGCCGATAGTCCTCTCCTCTACGAAGACACGTCGGCGCCGGCGGCGGCAAAGCCGCCGACTGTGGAACTCGGGTGGAAGAGTTCTTGCCTCTTTAACGAGCATGACCTGCTCGCAGAAAGAGGCGGCGCAGTCCCACTTACTCCCGCTGGAGATCAGGGCTCGCACCATGGTCTCGAGCAATCCACACACACAGAAAACCTGGCGCTGTTGCGCCCACGCGTGCACTCCGCCAGCGTGTGGAGCGATAGTGAATCACCATTTAGAATAATATAGCCCATGGTCCAATAAACGAAATAGGCTTATATGGCTAAGATATAGGAAAATAAAATGTAAATTAAACACAGAGGGTGTTCCACATTCAGTGTCATCACCAAAATACCGAAACTAAACAAACTGGTCATAAAAACCCCCTTGTGGGATGATTTTTTATTAATTGATATAGTTTGTATATCTTACGTTCACGCCATAGCGGATCAATAAATTAATTGAGATTTTTGACAAGGAGATTTAGGTCTGGAGAGATCTTGGTAAATAACTTATTCCTGAGTGAGTACATAATTTATGAGACAACAAAGTTTTGACACTCTGGCTCTTCGATGTTACGAGTATGTGCATCTGTTTGTTATTGACTACTGCATTGTATAAATAAATAAATATACCATGTGGCGGTAGATAACGCGCAACTAGTTCGTTCATTTGTCTGCTCTGCTCAAAGAGCTTTGGAAATGGAGCGTGAAGCTGTATAGAACCGTTTTATCAATTACAGAATCTATTAAGATCGGCTAGATTACAAAATTAATGAATTGCGAATGTGGAGAATAGTAGATACCGTACATTACTAGGAAATCAATCGACTTTAACTTTTAAACCGATTGACGACAAACAAACTTTTGAAGAAGAATTCAACATAGATAATCAAGCTTAAAAACTATTTTTATTTTATTTTATGCGGGCAATTTTAGAAATTAGATAGTAGTTAGGCTTATTAGTGCCTAACAAATGCAATGCACCAATGCTCACTAGAGTATCGCCAAACAATATTAATTTCGCATTCGAACTTCACACATGCGTGGGTGTCACTTTCAGTTTCAGTTACAATATATACAAATATCAAAACTACTTTACTTGGTCAGCACCGATCTCCAAAATGTGCATGGTGGTGTCTTCAGGCTTAGAATAATTCCATAACCGCGTATGTCCACACTGAAGCTATCACTCGTGTTTTGCCGTAGAATGTATTCGCGGGACACGATTAGACGACCGCGACGTCTATACACATCTCGCAGACTAACAAACTAACCGCAGTCGGACGTTCGGCCGGCCGAAGAAAAAAAGAAAATTGTTTCACGCTTCTTGCACTTACATATTTCATAAAACATGGAGAGGAATGAATTAATGACCGCGAAAGTCTGGATTGCAAGTTGCACAGATTGACAGGCATCTGCTGCAGCGGCTATCGCGTTTTCATCGTCGCAGTATATTGATGCCACTTAATATCTCAATTACTTATTTATGGACATACCATACTGAGCATTAATTTGCAACATTTGAAGAATAGGCAAATTATTTTATATTATGAATTTGTGAGCATTCGAAGACACGGCTATGCTCTTGTTTTGAAGCTTGCAACAATTGTGGTTTAGAATAGAAAGTAGTTTACAGATCATACCTACCTATACCTACCTAAACTTTGGCATATGCATCCACACAAGGCATAAAAATTTATATAGGTACTGGTAGGAATGACAGGGACGTATTAATTTGGAAAAAATACCGATATCAAACCAATCACTTTTCGTATCTTATCTGGCACAGTTCCATAATAAAATAAATTCTATATTCTTGGTAAGTTATCCTCACCATCCCATCATCAGAAACTGTTTACGAAAAAACTTATTATCTAAGTTATCGATACCTTAGTATTAAATAACTTAATTAAAAATACAAAAATTTGCAAGGAATTCAAATTCTCCACCTGATATTCATCCATCAGATATTATACTGCGACTTTATCACACTTTCTCATTTAAAATATCTGCGTACCGATCTCGGAATGAGGTGATTAATTTAATTAGATCGCGCGTCAAACCGCGTGTGTGAAGAGTTGTAAACTGACGCACCATATAAAAATTATACAAATAGTGGTATGGTTGGCTGTGATGGTGCTATTTTATCACCATACAGGATGCACGCTTGGTCGCATACTTTGTTCATTTTGGCATTAATTCCGCATTCACTTTCAATTGCTCACCCGCTACTACCAAATCTATGGAGATTATTTTTGACATGCGTAGTAAATTGTGATCAGGGTCGCGCAGGCTACCGTCACGGTGCCTTGCGCTCTAAAACGAATTAGCTGTTCTTATTCACACTCGTTAGTGGATATAGTTAATACCTGGTATGTACCTAATATCAGTCAAATCACTAATCAGGCTGCTGGACGTAGGGCTCTCTGAATTTTGCTGCTGTGGGGAACTGACCATGATGACCAGACTTAGAATTAATACTTCTTCGTCGATAACTAATAGAAATCGTCCGTAGTCTGCAAAGAAATGAGTAGGTTACCTACCTGCTATGTACCTGCCTAAGGTGGTATCTGAATAACCGTATAGTAGATGCTAAGTGCTACATACCTTCGTGCTGCTCTCTCGTCACTTTTTAGAACAGAAGCGTTTCAATTCATTTCATTTTTAGGGTTCCGTACCCAAAGGGTAAAAACAGGACACTATACATGTGACTTCGCCGTCCGTTCGTTTGTCTGTCCCCCACGAGGCTGTATCTAAGGAACAGTGATAGCTAGAGAGGTGAAATTTTCACAGATTATGTATTTCTAATGCCGCTATAACATCAAAAAACTAAATTAGAAAAAAAGGGGAGTTCCCATACAACAAACGTGATTTTTGGCCGTTTTAGCCCCTCTCTATAAAATTGGTTGCAGAGGGGCTTCTGGCGAGACTTTGTCTGTAGTCTGTCACTCTGTTGCATTATATTACGTCACTAGGTCACGTGGATCATATATTGAGAGTGTTCAAAGTTTGAAATAAAACAAAAAATTGCGTGTACTTAGTGTACACACGTAAGAAGTGAAACTTCTTCATAAACTTAATTTTCACCTCACCTTAAATTAAGTCAAAAAGTACAAAAGTACAAAAGTCCAAAAGTCCAAAAGTCCCAAAGTCCCAAAGTCCCAAAGTCCCAAAGTCCCAAAGTCCCAAAGTCCCAAAGTCCCAAAGTCCCAAAGTCTAAAAGTCTAAAAGTCCAAAACTCCAAAAGTCCAAAAGTCCCAAAGACCCAAAGTACCAAGGTCCCATCCAAAAGTCCAAAAGCCCAAAAGTCCAAAAGTCCCAAAGTCCCAAAGTTCCAAAGTCCCAAAGACCCAAAGTACCAAGATCTCATCCAAAAGTCCAAAAGTCCCAAAGTCCAAAAGCCCAAAAGCCCAAAAGTCCAAAAGTCCAAAAGTCCAAAAGTCCAAAAGTCCAAAAGTCCAAAAGTCCAAAAGTCCAAAAGTCCAAAAGTCCAAAAGTCCAAAAGTCCAAAAGTCCAAAAGTCCAAAAGTCCAAAAGTCCAAAAGTCCAAAAGTCCCAAAGTCCCAAAGTCCCAAAGTCCCAAAGTCCCAAAGTCCCAAAGTCCCAAATCGTCAATTAATTATCAATTCAAATACCAAAATTAAAATGTCAGTTATCTATTTACTTCTATAGATAACTGACATTTTAATTTTGGTATTTGAATTGATAATTAATTGAAATTGATATTTTTATATACTTTTAATATATGGTAATGTAATGTATTCTCCTAATGTACCTTTATAAATTTTGCATGCAGATGAATCTGCGGAACATGCTGACCTGTATTAATATGTAACATCTTAAAATACCATGTTTCACGCAATAAATGATTTTATTATTATTATTATTATATCCCAAAGTCCCAAAGTCCAAAGTCCCAAAGTCCCAAAGTCCCAAAGTCCCAAAGTCCAAAAGTCCCAAAGTCCCAAAGTCCCAAAGTCCCAAAGTCCCAAAGTCCCAAAGTCCCAAAGTCCCAAAGTCCCAAAGTCCCAAAGTCCCAAAGTCTAAAAGTCTAAAAGTCTAAAAGTCTAAAAGTCTAAAAGTCCAAAAGTCCAAAAGTCCAAAAGTCCAAAAGTCCAAAAGTCCAAAAGTCCAAAAGTCCAAAAGTCCAAAAGTCCAAAAATCCAAAAGTCCAAAAGTCCAAAAGTCCAAAAGTCCAAACGTCTAAAAGTCCAAAAGTCCCAAAGTCCCAAAGTCCCAAAGTCCCAAAGTCCCAAAGTCCCAAAGTCCCAAAGTCCCAAAGTCCCAAAGTGCCAAAGTCCCAAAGTCCCAAAGTCCCAAAGTCCCAAAGTCCCAAAGTCCCAAAGTCCCAAAGTCCCAAAGTCCCAAAGTCTAAAAGTCCAAAAAGTCCAAAAGTCCAAAAGTCCAAAAGTCCAAAAGTCCAAAAGTCCAAAAGTCCAAAAGTCCAAAAGTCCCAAAGTCCCAAAGACCCAAAGTACCAAGGTCCCATCCAAAAGTCCAAAAGTCCAAAGTTCAACAGTTCAAAAGTTCAAAAGTCCCAAAGACCCAAAGTACCAATGTCCCATCCAAAAGTCCAAAAGTCCAAAAGTCCAAAAGTTCAAAAGTCCAAAAACCCTTTAATGACATGCTATCCCTGGATAAAGTACTCTTAATTCGAATCCACCGTGGTGGGGAACAGAACAAAGATGGCGCGTAACCAAAAATCGTGACGTGACGCAAATTTTTTTCCAACGCCGATAAAGAAGTTTCACTTCAAAAATGACAACGTCAATCGGAGTGAACTTTCACTTTCACAGAGGGGCAGTTGGGTGAGACCGTCTCACGTCTTCTTGTTTTGAAACGGAACAGGACGGAACCCTCTGTGCGCGAGTACGACTCACACTTTGTTTTTTTTCTTTTCAGCTCCACAAATTGGCGCCTCGCCCGCCCAATGGAAAGCCATAGTGACATCTAGCGATTGGAGCCACTTTAACAGTTCGAAAGTAGGCGGCCCTGTGATGCGCTTTTCACGCTCCGCTAAAGAATCCGGGGTTGCAAGAAGAGGGAAACATGTTTGCGGGCAGGTCGTTCCAAGTTTTTATAGTTCGATAGAGAAACGATCTTTTGAATAATTCAGTTATGGGTTTGTCGTAAGGTAAGCGTATTGTGTGCTCCATAGACGGAGAGCAGAACAGAACCATTGCCTCTTTGGTTGCATTTTACCGAAACTACTATACTGAAGATTCCTTCACAACCTACCCTATGTGACACATGACGCAGAGGTGCCACACTCTACGCATATGGCTACAAGTAATTTTTGGCAATCAAAGCAAAGCATTTTGGCTCTACAGCGGACAATGTTTTGATCGTCAGACAGGTGCCACCATTTCGGCAAATTGGACAGGAACCCACCCTACACCCTAGATTCGTCAATCCTAACGTAGGTACAGCAGCCAAGTAACGCCTTATACCATTGGAATACAAAAAAAACCGGCATGGTTGAAATTTTTAGACACGACTAGATTGCCTTGGTTTATTTGCCCAATGGAAACGGCATTGGCATTGTTGATCAAAGTTGAAAACACAACGTGTGTGTGTGTTTCTATTAAAAATATTGAAACATTCTATTATTTGTATTTCGGTGTCTTAAAATCACAGTTATACTTACTACATCTCCTATTTTCTAGTTCCAATCCTTTAAATAACAGGCAATCACGCCAACTGCCATTATAAATACATTAGAGCAAATTCTAAGCTTGTTTTAAATTGAATTTACATGTTTTCTCATTATATCCGAATCAGTTGTTTTAGTTTTCGAGAGTAGGTACCGTGAAGTGTGTCCAGCATCCGGCGGAAACTCAGTGGCGCAGCTATATAATCAAGTGCTCTGGTGCAAATAGGGTTACCATTTCTGAATAAATGTATGCCTGATTTACATGGTAAAAACGCCTGATTTTCACAAAAAATGCCTGATTTTCTTGAAAAATGCCGCATAATAAAAGAAATACCTATTTAATAATAAGTAAAACACATTGCTTGAATGAATTTTTAATTTGAAAACATCTATTTTCAGACACGTTAGAGTAGGTAATAAGAAAATCAGCCAAATATGATTTGTTCTTTGTATGAGTTGTTTAGAAAGGAATTTCACTGTACGTTTTCTTACTTCTAATGATAATTATCTGATGACGCCATTTTTAACAAGTCTTTTTGAGTTTAAATACATATAATATGTACAAAACTCTTTACAATTAATCATTTCGCCTGACATAGAACAATGCCGGCCGGGCGCCTGATCAAGTGCTAAAATGCCTGGCAAATCAGGCGAAAGCCTGGCATATAACCCTAGGTGCAAAACACTCTGCTCTGGCCCAACAATTCTACTAATCAAGGGGACCCTTTTTCTATGTGTGGAAATCCCTAATGGATGATGTGCTGGTCTGCCTATGACCAGGATCCAATGGTAAGCTTTCGAAACGATATCTCAGGATAAACAAGGGGCCCCTGATTGTAATTTTCTTCCGAGCGATACCTAATCCAAGTTGCACCCGAATGGGTTCACTCTGTTTCTGCATCCCTTAGGTATTTATAATAGGTATCAAAATGACGAGGCATTCTCCACCACGTCATGCTATGACTTTGACATTCTTGGGGCTTGTGTGCAATATCACCTTAACTATGGCTGCAGGGATGCGAGTGCCTACTTCTTATGGAAATGCCATAAACGATTATCCATCTTAATACTTACCCTTAATGCAAGATGCTTAACGCTGTCTTGAATAAATCAAGACTATCGATCAGTCTTCCTTCGCCACCTGGTGAAACTGGGACAGCTGCTGCTAGATTTCTCACGGTGCATGACAAATTTTAGATCCGCTTTTAGTATCTCCTTCCACCGAAGTTACAGTGCTGCTCAACGACGTATTATAATATAGACACGTCATGTACGAACATCACGGCTTTCAAAAACGGCAAATATTTTTTATATTAAAAAAAAAGAATTTCTATGTAATTATCTATGGTAGCATGTATGAAAATTAAGGCAATTGCCTGACTTTTTTGTTGCCATTTTTAAGTGTTGGTAACGTATCTATAGTTTTTTATATATCATTGGTGCTGTTAGGGTCATCGTTTTCAAGTCCTTTGGTGGCGTGAAGACTCGCCCCTTCAACGTTAACTGTGAGGTATCACCGCCTTCATGAAAACCGTGCTATATCTACTCATAAGGAGTAGTTAATACTAATCTTGATAGCCTGCAGCCAAGTAGATATCCCAGGATCGTAAGTATCATCATTTCACACGATTGACGCCCCTGCTTAGAAAGGGCATACGCATACCCCAAAGATCTCCATGACATTTTGGTCTTGCACCTCCCACATCCATCAGTGATAATATGATGTCGTCAGTCCACACTCCACTGTGTGGCCTTGATTACTAGGTCTTCTTAAAAAAGACGGCGATCGGTTGGCAAAAAGTATGCTTATAACATATAGAAACCAAGTTAACCAACATAATTATTTGTCAAATAGGCTGTATACATAGGTTATGGTTACCGACCTACTTCGTTACGAGATTTTTTCTTTTCTTCTGACAACAGTTGTCAGTTTTTTCATAGGCGGGAAAACAAACGAAGGCAACTGTCATTTCAAATTGGTCTTTGTGTAAAATACGTAAATCGTGTAAAATTAAAATCATGTATACAGACGATAACTCCGATAAAGAAAGTGAATATGAAGACCGAAGTCCCGAAGACAGTCCGAATATTACAAAAAAGTCATTGTCTACCGTTGGCTTCAGAAATAATCCTGAAAACCAAAATGCTAGGCCTCTTGCGCTTCGGGCGACACAATCTTTCACCGGAGCCGTCGAAGAACTTAGGCTATGTGGTAACTTCCAAAGAATAAATTTGTGCAACAGAATTAATGTAATGTCAACCCCTAAAATAGCTGCAGTTTGTCCGTGTGGATGCCTGCTCCGGCCGGCTACAACTGGGCCTTTCAGGACAAGAGAACAGAACACACTAGCACTGCATGTTGTCTCTCCAGAAGTACTCAGCTACCACGGTTACTGCTTTGAGCCTAATCAGATAGCTATGTTCTGGAAGAAGGACTGTAGAATGTTTTTGTGGAAAGGCAAGGCCAAGTTGAAGAACGTGATTCATGCCGATTCATATAAAGTTAAATGTTGACCATACGTTTTGTAGCAATAATTAAAGGTTTATTAACTATGTATACTTATATTTTGTAAAATAAATTTAAGGGTAGAGTTGAAGCTGTTTATTTCTTAACAATAAATAAATGTCCTATTAGAATTTGAGTTATCACATAACTGACACGATTACGTAACTACTTTTAAAGTATCATTACACACGACTCGTTCACTGCAGCGTCTGTACTGTGTCTAATGGCTGTTTCTCCACGCCGGGCATGTTCGCCTCAATTACTTCTCCGCACGAAAACCTTACGTAATCTATAATTTGAACTTTATGCTGCTCTAATACTTCCTCTACAGTGTATGATGGATCTAATAGATATTCTTGATAGATTAGAGATGGTTCGTCGTCTACATTTTTTTCTGGTTTATCGATGTCCTTGTTTCCAATTTTTCTAGGAGCCATTCCAACAATGTGTTGACAAAGTTGCTTGCCCATGTCTTCTGCATCATTGGCCTGTTTGTACGCCAACAGCGCTCCGTATTTGCCAGCGGAATAGTTGGCAGGTACGGTGGGTGCGGGGTGTGTGTAACCGGCTATTTTGACGTCACTACTATTTGCCTTCCAACATTC
Organism: Miltochrista miniata; assembly: GCA_933228765.1. Lineage (NCBI taxonomy): Eukaryota > Metazoa > Arthropoda > Insecta > Lepidoptera > Erebidae > Miltochrista > Miltochrista miniata. The sequence goes on along the minus strand of OW121751.1, from coordinate 9,252,349 downwards.
TGCTCTTCTAAGAACCGCATTTTCACCAACAGATCCGATAAACAGAGCTAAAGTTTCCGATAATTTCTTTCCACCTTCAGCAGATAGATTTCCTAATTGTTCACTGTCTAATTCCATCTGGAAATAATAAAAAAATTTAAATTGGGTCTTTTTGCATGCGTTTATAGTGACATCATGATTGTCATGAAATAGCAGTAAGCCTGGAGCAGTTAGAGCAGTAAAGAACTAGAACTACAGCGTTTTTGGCTGCATTCTACCAAATCTATCACGGTGAGTTTTCTGAAGAGCTCTTCAATCTAATCCCTCGACGCGTGCTAGGTAAGATTCTCTCCACTGTGTGAATGTGGCACATTCACACAGTGGAGAGAATCTTCGCTAGAATTGCGCGATGAAAAAGGAGCTTGAACGACCTTGGACCTTTTACAACCCCGGGGGACGCCAACTTGAAGACTATTGTGGACTGTGAGGGTGGCCCCGAATCGTTAGATGCCGCCATATCTATCAAGCGAGCGGCGTTAATCTGGCCAACGTCGTATAAAGAAAAGTATTACGTGTGTTACTTTTATACATGTTCATTTAGCTTTTCTAAAACGGTGCAAAGAAGAATGCTCTTCTACTCTATCTCTATCTACTCTACTTAGTCATCGCCTGATCGCTGCACAGGGATGGCGCGGCGTAATCGTTTCTACTTGAAACCTACGCCGACTGACTGAGGCCTTGAACTTCGCTTAAGTTCTATTAAACCTAACACGTCTTCCGAATGTCATGCAAACGATCGTATAATTGAAGTGTCATAAATGGTCGCCAGACTAATAGTTTATCGAACACTAAGCAAGCGGAGATACAAGCTCTTCTAAAAAAGTAGTAATAAACAAAACTCACCTTTGTAACTGGTCCTTTTGCTTGTAAGTGAGTGTGAGCAAAATTGTAACATGCTAATGTAGCATCTTCAATCATTTTCGTGAATTTCTCATTTTTGGCAACAAAATCTGTCTCGCAGTTGAGTTCTACAAGTGCTCCATGACTTTGGTCAAACTTCACAGCAACCAGACCTTGGGCTGCGGTGCGACCAGCAAGTTTTGTGGCTTTGGCCCATCCCATAGCTTGAGCCTGCTCGTTCAACCAAGATTCTGCCTGTAATGTTGAGTAAGAATACATTTTATTAAATACTGTTTAGAAAAACCTTCATGAAACTTCCTAATTTTTAAACTGACTTTTTAAACCAATTTTGCTTTAGAGAAATATTTTTCTAGCTCGTACTCGTATAGTAAACTTAAGTTCGTTTTAGACTAGACAATTTTATTTTTTTCTTGCAATCAAAATGCAAAGAACACACCTGCCTAAGGAGCAAAATCCAACTGATCCAACTGAAGTGAGGAACATAATAAACAAGCTATTAACAATATGATGTAATCAGAGGCTATGGTCATATCCATAAAAGCCAAGATGCGATACAAGTAGTATGGTAAATATGACGTAATCATTAGTCATCATACCTATTCGTAAACCTAAACTGCCTCCACCTTTACATTTAGGCAGTAAATTCTTCAGATTGTTCGCAAAGGTTTTAAATATTACGACTGCCTCAGTGGCGCAGAAGTAAGTGTGTGTGACTGCAGATCTGAGGTATCGGGTTTGGTTGTTATCTAGGTTTTCTATGTACCTATCCAGGTGAATTTTTCAAAAGGGATTGGATGGCCAAATCCGATACTATAACGAACAGCGAAAAATGCTCAAAGGAGTCACGAGTCCGATATTGATGAAACTTAAAACCTCATCATTCGATTTTTGAAAAACCAATAATCCTAGCTGGGAATCGAAACCATTTATTAAAAAAAAAAGCAACCATACGATAGTGTTGCTATTAAGGCAAGGAGGGGATGCGGCGGGAAACTTTCAGACAAGCGTTATAGTGTGTTTTATAATTTTTCAAAACTAGTGTAATTTAGAGTGTTTATGTGTAATTTATGGTGGATTATTAAACATAAAGGTTCGACAACGTGCAAAAGTGTTGGAAAGTGATAAAGCGCAGTGAAACGCGAGTTTTTAGGTTTGTCGACGAATTCCAAATCAAGCCCTAGTAAGGTACCACCGCCTTACTAGAGTAGAACTTAGTCCAAACTTGGACATACATGAATACGCTGCTCATAAGAAGAATCATAACATGAAAATGATTAATATTTCCACAATGAAATTTACTTGACTTTGGCATACTCTCAAACCGATAAAGTCCAAGAACAAGAAAAAATAAAAAAAAAAAGGTAAGGATCTTATTCTGCGAGAGGAGAGAGCTCATCTTTAACAAAATACACTTTAATTTTCATTTAATACTATAAACAAAATTTGAAATGAAAAAAGAAATTAAAAGCGAGATTATGTTTAACTTTAAAATTTTACCAGCCTACCAAAATCATTCTGAGCATAAGTTTAAAGCCCGGTATAGTAATCTTTTCTAGAATTTCGAACGAAACAAATTGTGATATAAAATTTTAGTACCTACATGTAATATGAATTTTAAACTTCCAAATTTTCCTTAAAGGAGGTTGGGTAATTTTGGTCCAATCCCTCAACAACCTTGGATGTGATTCCAAATGAACGGTTTTGGAGTACACTTCATTTTATATTATGACGGCTAAGTCAATATTTAACGCGAACATGGTGTTTTGATACATTTTCTAAACTAAGAAATCATAAAAATTCGTTGTAGCGTGAACTGAAAACAAAAGCTTTTTTTTCTATTTTTTGTGTACCTGCGCGTACGCCGTCACCACCGCGCCAGTGCCGCCTGCCGCGTTGCTATGCACACATTTTCCCCAAGGATTTCATAGACCCGCACTACATTTAGATGACATTTTTGTTGATCTATAAAATATTTTTATATAAGACAACCATTATTTAGAGGAGATAATATGCGGCTTCAACTGTAGTTCTTAATACAAAACTGTTAATAAATGTACAATGTAATATTTGTTGTTTTTTTATATAAAAAGATATACCCATTTGCTTTAGTGCAAAAATACGGAACCCTAAAATGATATAATAAAATACGGAACCCTAAAAATGATGTAATGTAATACGAAACCCTAAAATTGATGTAATATATAGGTTATCTCGTAAACATCGTCTCTAAGTACCACGCGAAACTATGATCAATTGCGACCATTTTTATTAAAATAATGTAATAAGGTTAGGTTTTAAACACCATGTTCGCGCTCAATTCGGCTTGATGTTGTAGTATTAAATATTCCTACTCTTCAAATGCTTTCATTTAGCATAGGTTTTATCGCTGTTGGTATATTGGACCAAGGTCCATACATTTTTGCGCCTTAAGTATGTCTTTACTTCGCAGAATTTGATCCTTATAAGCGACACTATCATACTGTGTAATAATAAAGTGTTTTTTTTTTCAAAATCAACGGGTTTGATTCCCAGCTGGGATTATTGGTTTTTTAAAATCTAATGATGAGGTTTTAAGTTCCATTAAAATCGGGTCGTGACTCTTTTGAGCATTTTTCGCTATTTCTTACAGTTTCGGACATGGCATATCTAGAAATATGTTTATGTTGTCTAGATCCCATAACACAAGCTTACGATTATTAGCTTATTAAGGTGTTACAGAATTATTAGCATATGTAAGGTCTGGCTAGTTTCTACAGTGGCAACACTAAATAATGACTGGGTGGGGAATGTTACGCCATTTTGTGAGGCTCAGTCTTAAACTAGACGTCGCCTGCGTCGGTAGAAAAAGTATAATAATAAGGGCAATGGGGAGCATTGTTAGCAGTGGAAGGTGAGCATTTATGCGCATTGTAAAGGCGGCCGCCTCAAACCTGCAGATTGGGTTGCAAGTCCCAGACGCTGTTAGAATGTTCCTCCTTGTGCCACGCGGTATTAGGTTTCCTAGTTTTTAAATTGATTAATTGTTTAGTTGAGAATAAACGAGTGTGCTGCCCATCTCTGTGTTTTCTTCTAAGGTCTAACAAAGGCTAGATGGAATTATGAGTGAATGTTTATTTATTTACTAGCTGATGCCCTCAGCTTCGCCCGCGTAACATTTGTTCCTGTTCCCGCTACCCGTATTTTATCCCCTTGGGGGTAGAATTTATCAAAATCCTGTCTTAGCGGATGCCTTTTTTTTTTTTGTTTAACGTGGGGGAAAATCCTCATGGATGTTATGCCGGACTCCTACCGACTAAAAATCCTCACGTCACGCCCAACAGCCTGTGGTTGGGAGCCCCGGGGAAGCCCTCGGAAGGATGTCCCAGAACTCCCAACAGACCCACGGCCGCCGCTGAGACCCGCGGCCGCCGCTACGTCATAACATCTACCTGCATGCCAAATTTCAGCCCGATCCGTCCAGTGGTTTGGGCTGTGCGTTGATAGATCACTATGTTTACCTTTGAGTTATATATATTTAGATTTATTTTTTTATTTACCTTATCAGAATCATTGTTATGCATTTCTAAGGCTTTCTTGCAATTGGCTATTGTATAGCCTGTTTTCTTCCTAAGTTTAGCAAGGAGAGATGACTCGGCAGCTCTACACACCGGGCCTCTGTGAAAGTGCCGGACTAACTGGAACAACATCTGAAAATTGCAAGCCTGGATGTTAATCTACTTGAAACATCTTTGTGCTAGTTTTAATCTATAAACTTTCATGTTGCATGATGAGTACATAAATATCGCAAATTGCTTGCCTGCATTTAAAAAAAACCGGCCAAGTGCGAGTTGGACTCGCCCATGAAGGGTTTCGTAGCAGCAAGTAACATCTATTATAAATGTTCTTATAGTTCGTTGTAACTTTGATTGATGTTTTAACACGTTCGCAGTGGTAGTGATTTTTCTCACCGAAAATTGCGGTTTATGACGTATTAAAAAAAAGCTACCAGCTCTATCTCATTCGATCTAATTTTCGCTGGTAGTTTTTATGATAATGTACATCATATTTTTTTATTAGATTTATCATTCTCTTAGTTTAGAAGTTAGAGGGGGGGGGGACACACATTTTTCCACTTTGGAAGTGTCTCTTGCGCAAACTATTCAATTAAGGAAAAAATGATTTTAAGAACCTCAATAGCATTTTTAAAGACCTATCTATAGATACCCCGCACGTGTGTGTTTGATGAAAAAAAAATTTTTGAGTTTCAGTTCTGAGTATGGGGCCCCTCAAAATTTACAGCTTTTTTTCTAGTTTTATATAAGAATCTTAAGGCGGTTTACAGAATACACATATTTACCAACTTTCAATAGCATAGGCCATATAGTTAGGTAGTCGGAGAAAAGTGGCTGTGACACACAGACGGACAGACAGACAGACAGACAGACATGACGAATCTATAAGGGTTCCGTTTTTGCCATTTGGCTACGAAACCCTAAAAACACATGAAATTAAGTATTACGGGTTAGAACTCTTAAGCCAAAATGGAACTTAATTACTGTTTTTGAGAGGTACATTTTTAAAGTACCTGTTTTAATATAGCTAACGGGATACAGAAGTTATATAAATAGGTTGTTTCTGAGAATATCTCTTCATACAATCAATTTTTTTTTGTTTTACATGTGAGAAAATCCTCGTGGATGCTATGCCGGGCTCCTACCGACTAAGCCCCGGGTAAGCCCTCGGAAGGATACCCCAGGACAATTCTTATTGGACTTGAAAAAGAGTAGAGAGGTTTAGATTAATACAACTTAGTTTTGATTAGATTGAACTTGAACCAGTGACCTTTCCAAAACAAAGGCAATTCTATGAACACTGAGCTACAGAACCATTAATTTAAATAGGGTAGGCAGCATAAATATGACAATATTGTATATTGGGCACTGAAAAAGAGTGACATCCCCTAGTCATCTATACTGATACTAGACGATGCTCGCGGCTTCGCCCGCGTGAAATTCGGTACCAGTTCCCGCTTCCCATGGGAACATATTCCCAGGATGAAAAGTAGCTTATGTGTTATTCCAGACTATAAGCTATCTCTGTACCAAATTTCAGCCCAATTCGTTCAGCCGTTACAGCGTGATTGAGTAACAAACATCCAAACATCTTCACAAACTTTCACATTTATAATATTAGTAGGATAGGATTATAAAAAGGATTGATTTTATTGTTTGTTTGTATCAAATATGCTCCAAAACAACTGAACTGATTTGCAAAATTCTTTCACTGTTGGGAAGCTATACTTATCTCAGTGAACATAGTCTATATTTTATTCCCATATTCCCACGGGAACTGGAGCTATGCGGGTGAAATCGCGTGACGACCACAAGTATTACATAAAATTGCATTGTGATAAAATCCTTACTCTTAAATGGCGTTTACAACATTGTGATAAACTTTAGCTTGTTTCGGTATGATTCTATAGCTCTCAGTGGTAGTAGAACTGAGCACCAAGCTTGTTAGATAAAGGTTACATGTTTGACGTTGAGAAGCGACACTACAAAAAACTCACGGTTGCCTAAACAAAAAATGGATATTATATGATGATTGGAACAGCAAATATTTTATTCCTGCAAAATGAAATTGGTGTTCCAAATTAAAATGCAGCTAAGATATTTAGGGAAGACTGACAGACATTTGACCAGTCAAAATATTAAGCGACTCCAAGCATGAACATGTACATTATGTTTATAAATGTAATGTTTATTATTCTGTGAAAGAAGTTTTTTGGAACTTTCATTATCTGTGTATTTTAATGACCATGTTATTGCAATTTCTTATAAATGCAAAACAAGTTTATTTGTTAGTATACACCCTGCAGAAGCATCTTAAATAGTCCTTACTGTAAAGATTGTTACACTTTTGACCATAACTCAGTCTTGCAAAGGGTGGCATGGCATCTAAAGGCAGATGTTTATTTATTATATTTACCTCAGAGTAAAATTGAACCCTTAGCCTCATCCACCAATAAAATTATAACCTATAACATAATATTGCTGGTAAATGAAACGACAACGAATTATTACAGTAAATATATGGAGTGAGAGTACAACCTCTTTACAACAGGCTGCTTTTGACTGGTTGCTTTGACACTGTTACATAAATAAAAAAAAGTAAACAAGTGAATAACAGATAATCGTTGCCATGGAGAAATCAATAACTAGGCAGTGACATGTTTTCTGACATGGATTTAATTTTTATTGAATTAATAAATTTATTTAGCTTTATATAGTAAGAAAATATTGTTGGTTAGTCTATAAGTTGTGCATATAACCAAAAAACTGACGTTATTGCTTACCTTTCTAGTATTAGATCAAATTCGGTAAGTGATATCAATAAAGGTTTCTTTCCTTTTAAGGCTCCTGTTTACTGTGTGAAATAGTTTGTTTAACCGGTGGTAACAGAATGTAAACGAAGTACAAGTAGATTGGATTGTAGATTTCAATGAGTTTTTTTTTTTTTTTTTTTTTTCTTCTTGTTCTTGGACTTTCTCGGTTTGAGAGTATGCCAAAGTCAAGTAAATTTCATTGTGAAAATATAAATCATTTTCATGTTATGATTCTTCTTATGAGCAGCGTATTCATGTATGTCCAAGTTTGGAATGAGTTATACTCTAGTAAGGCGGTGGTACCTTACTAGGGCTTGCTGTGGAATTCGTCGACAAACCTAAAAACTCGCGTTTCACTGCGCTTTATCACTTTCCAACACTTATGCACGTTGTCGAACCTTTATGTTTAATAATCCACCATAAATTACACATAAACACTCAAAATTACACTAGTTTTGAAAAATTATAAAACATAATGTTACGCTTGTCTGAAAGTTTCCCGCCGAATCTCATTTCAATGAGTTTTGAAGTACATTGACTTATTTGACACTTTGATCCTCCGTCCAGCTGTCATTTGTCAATGTCAATTTTGCGTTTCCGTTTAGTTAATGCAGTTTATTGAGTGAGACCGGAAAGCCTGTCTGTAATAATTTCAACCAGATAATAGTAAATAAGTTAGTCACTAAAATGAAAAAGGCAATAGAAAAATACAAAGCGAAGCTACTCAAAATCCAACCTAATGAGAAACAGACCTATTCTGACATACTAAGTAACTCAGATGTAACCCTAAGCTAAGCCCCTTTTCACACGTACCGGTTGCCGGGTAGCCGGTGCCGGGTACCTGGCGGCGAAGTGTATGGCCATGTACTATAGCTTTCACACGTACCGGCGTGATTTGCCCGGCATGGCCATACATTCGCCGCCGGTTACCCAGCACCGGCTACCCGGCAACCGGTACGTGTGAAAAGGCACTAAAGGTGCGCGTCCACTGGCCCGCTCCGGACGCACCACACGCACGGCACGCAACGGATTTTAGTTTACTTTGTATGATTTTACACAGCGCTGCGTCCACTATCCGCACCGGCCGCATCGAAAGCCGGCATTTATGAACAAACAATGCATTGCGTGACGGTGACGTCGCACAAATCAGTTGGCCACTGGCATCACCTACTGCGCACGTGTCGAAACTTTAAAATTTAATTTTATTAATTTTTTTTTAATATTACGTGGGAGAAATTCTAAAAAGCTGAAATGTGGACATATAACATGCCTCTGCTGTTGATGTCCAACTACTCGATAATTAAGGCATTAAGAATGCGCTTTGGCTACATTAAGGTCACAACGGGTTTACTAATGTTTGCCATAATTTAATGTGCCATAATTTCATATGCCGTACTGGTATTTGCCATAATTTCATTAGAAATAACGCTTCAGTTGCCATAATTGTGAAATGACATAAAATGACTTTCACTAATTCCATTGGTCATAATCGATCAAGTGTCATAATAATTTATATAAATCAATAAATGTATTTGCCATAATTTTCGTTTTCAATAATGCCATTTTCCATAACTTTTATTCACCATAATATAAATAAAGATAATTTATACGACACATTTTTTATTCACAATTAAACCTAAAACTAAACCTCATAATGGCGTCTACTAATCAAGCTCGCATCTGGGTGGTTTAAAAAAGAACCACGAAGACTAAGGCGGGAGTGACTAAGGCTCATAATATACAAATGTACTCTGTGGCGGGAGCTTCGCTTCGCTTCGCATCTGCCTTAGTCTTCTAACCTAACCTATCCGAGTCGGATTGCACTGAGTCGGGGTGTTAAGAATAATTAATTTCGACCTAACAATATTATGTATTATTTTCATAATTATATCAAATTTTGATTATGTCAAGAGTCGATTATGAGATGTGTTACTTATGGAAACTTATTATTATGATATATGTTGTTATAGAAAGTCATTTTATGGCAAATAAAAGTTATCATTGTTGAGTTGTTAAGGCAAACATTATTACACAATATTATGATCGGGAATGATTATGGCAAACAATATTAGTGCAAATGAATTAATGGAAAACGAGAGAAGACCGTCACAACGCCGTTAGAGTGGATTAATTCAAGAAGTTACGCGTTAACACAAGATGGAGGTTGAACCTAATCACACAATGGGGGTTTAAGGGGACTAGTTTAGAAAAAGACGATACCCCGCAAATGAAGGCGTTTTTTGTCTACCTATGCAAACGGAAAATAATAGCCATAAATAGATTTTTAATCTTAAAAATCGGTGTCAAAATATGCTTTGGTTGTAAATTTTATATTATTTATACATAATGTGTAAAGCAATCATAGAGTAAGCCCCAATTTTTTAGATGAATGCCCGCGAAATGAGATAGCGTTAATGTAGCCAACATCGCGTAGCGCGCAAAACTACCTGCCTAAACCCTTTGATGTGTCGAAAAAAACCGACAGCCCGAGCTATCGCTTAACGTTTAATGCCATTACTAATGCCGTTTGTAATGTACCACGTTAAAACCTTGGCCACATCTACGTTGAAGTGCTATTATGGTGTTAATCGCGTTAAGATGCAGGTGGAGCAGTAGCATAAACGTGAATGTCCTGACTGACTGATAATCAACGCACATCCCAAACCGCTGGGACTAGAAAGTCCAAATTTGGCAAATGGGTTCCTTGTATGGTATAGGGATCCACTTAGAAAGGACTTTTGGAAATTCCACGATTAAGGTGGCAAAAATTACAATTTACACCCTAAACACCTAATAATAGAGGCCATTTCGCTTAAAGTGCGGGCGCCAGGCGCCTATGTCAAAGGGCGCATCAAACGTCTTTGGAATGGAGTTATTGCCGTATGCGTCTATATTAATATTATAAAGAGGAAAAATTTGACTGTTTGTTTGTTCGTTTGCATTGAATAGGTTCCGGAACTACTGGACCGATTTGAAAAATTCTTTCATTGTTGGGAAGTTACACTCTTTGCGGTGAACATATGTTATTTTTTTTAAATTCCCGTATTCCCACGGAAAGTGGAACTACGTGGGTGAAACCGCGTGACGTCCGCTAGTGTTAAATAAATTTAATTGTTATATATATCGAAACAAGAGCTATCTTACTTTGCATATCGTGAGCGGTATGACACGTGCCGAAAGGCAAAAGTGACAATAATACAATGGTAATTTAATTTAATATTGTACTTATGAGTTGAAAGTTTAATTAGGTAAGGAAATATCGATGTATAATTTATTGTTAAATGAAACTAAAACAAAATCTATTAGATTCAGCTTGCCAAATTTTAGGCTCGTTAACACCAGTATTAAGATTAGGGATGATCAAGTAGAATTGGTCGATGAAACTGTCTTTCTGGGCATAAAGTTAGACTCCAACTTGCAGTGGGGACCTCATATCGAGAAAGTCTCGGGCAGACTGAGCTCTGCAGCCTATGCCGTTAAAAAGATCCGACAACTGACAGACATTAGAACAGCACGTCTTGTCTACTTTAGCTATTTCCACAGTGTCATGACCTATGGCATACTATTATGGGGTATTTTTATTATTTATTATTCGAAGGAGAGTGGCTTTTCTAGCCCTTAAAGCTAGTCTCACTGCGACCATTACTGATCTATTGTGATCGCCACTGCTTACAGTTCTTGGCTGAGTCCTGCAAATTCCAGGAATTGCAGTATCTTCATAGCCCCGATTCGTTTGATCTCACTTGGATCCAATATGTGGCCTCCAAGTAGAAAACTGCGACTGCGCATCAAGGCTGGGCATTCTGTCAGGATGTGCACAGGTGTTTCATCGGCCTCTAAACACAGCCTACACTGTCGTGTGTCACTAATCCCCAGATTGTGCATGTGTTTGTTCAACCCACAATGCCCAGTAAGTGCCCTAACCAGGATGCGCAAGTTATTCCTGCTCAACGCCATGATTTCCGAGGAAGTCTTTTTGCGAAAGGCAGGAATTTCTTTGAGTGTTCCATTCCTGGGGTATTCCTCCAGAGTTGGATAGCTGCAAAGAGACAGTAGGTGTCCAGGGTGAGCTTAACAAGACCCTTTGGTATGCCGCAGATCGGTTCTGGACCAAAGCTCTTCTGCTCGGCTCCTGCTTTTGCGAGTTCGTCGGCAATCTCATTGCCTTCGTGCCCCGCATGACCTGGCACCCATCTTAAAATCACCCTGTTCTTCTCTCCCAGGGTGTTTAGTAATTGCATGCAATTTTCGGCCAGTCTCGAGGTGAGAACATCCGAGGCCACGGCCAATAGTGCTGCTTGACTATCTGAATGTATATAGATAGTTTTGTTAAGGTAGTTGCTTTGCAGATTCAATGATGGCGCAAACCTCTGCCTGGAATATGGAGGAGTACCTTCCAAGATTGACACTCAGTCTTCTTTTTGGTTCCTCCCCATAAACTCCGCATCCTACCTTAGAACCGGATTTTGATCCATCTGTGTACCATCTGAGACTGCCTGGTTTCCAGGTAATATTACCCTCGTTCCAGTCTTCTCTAGATGGAATTTCCACTGAATATAGTTTCTGTGTATGAATTTTTGGGTGCATTGTGTCCATTGGCATGCCCAAAACTGGGATATCATTAACAGCGTCCTGTAAAGATCTCACGTTTTGTGAGAGCCATGCCACCTTCTCCGAGCTGCAGACCCTGTGCATGCTGGCCTTTGCCTCTCTCTCCAAATAGATATGTAATGGAGGAAGGTTTAGCAGTGCCTCTAGTGCCCTGATCGGCGATGTTAACATGGCCCCTGTTGTGATAATGCAAGCCGCCCTTTGTAGGCTGCTAAGCTTTGTGATTATTGTTTTCTGCTCCAGTTTTCTCCACCATACCACTGAGGCGTAGGACACCATCGGCCTCACAATGGCCTTATAGAGCCAGAGGATTATATGGGGTTTTAGTCCCCATCTCCCTCCTGCTAGCCTGTTGCAGATCATCAGGGCAGATTTCGCCTTCTGTACGATACCGTCCACATGCGTGTTCCAAGTTAGTTTGTGGTCGAGCGTGACCCCTAGGTATTTGACTTCACATGTGAACGGAATAATTTTTCCATTTAGTGCCAAGGGCTTTAGGTTTTCTAGCCTTGTCTTCCTTGTAAATGGAATTATGTTGGTTTTATCAGCATTGATACTGAGTTCATTGTCCTTACACCACTGGTTAATTGTGTTGAGGGCCCTCTGCACTTGATATGATAACATATCTTGGCAGGTTCCCCGCACCGTTACCACAAGGTCATCAGCGTATCCTTGGGCATCGATGCGTAGTCCTGCCAGTTTATACAGAAGGCCGTCCACCGCCAGAGTCCACAGCAGAGGAGACAAAACACCTCCCTGTGGGCATCCTCTGACAGTTGCCAATTCCAGTGTGTAATTGTGTAGTTCAAGATGAACTATTCTTTTAGAGAGCATTTCATTTACCCATCTAACCGTTGTAGAGTCTACTTCTTTTTCACGCAGTCCTCTAATCAATGTACCAGTGGGCGTATTATCAAACGCACCCTGTATGTCAAGAAATGCTGCAACAGCAATTTCTTTATCATCCAGCGCCTTTTCCAGTCTATCTACTAGACATAGCAGGGCTGTTTCCGTAGATCTGCCTCTGCGATAGGCATGCTGGCTAGTGGATGGGCTTGTCCTTAAGATAGCCCTCCCTGATGTGATTGTCTAATACCTTCTCCATAGTTTTCAGTAGAAACGAGGATAGGCTAATGGGTCTGTAGGATTTCACCTCAGTGTAGTCCTTCTTCCCAGCCTTAGGTATAAATTGAACTTTTACGTAGTTCCATGGTTCTGGCAGATATCCCCAGGCAAAGCTAGCTCTGAAGATCCTGACCAGATGAGGAATTAGGATATTTGCACCACGCTGCAGTAAGAGCGGTGTTATCCCATCTAATCCACCTGTTTTATTAGGTTTAAATGAGTTGATGGCCCATCTCACCTTACCAGGTCTGATCACAGTAGCTGCCCTTCTCCAGTCCTCATTATGGGGTCTGGAGAGATTGGGCGCGTCTGAGGGCAGTTGCACCTCGTGAGCTCCTGGAAAGTGAGTAAGGGCCAGCAATTCTAGTGTTTCCTTTTCATCTACCGTAAAGGATCCGCTTGGCTTTTTCAAAAGACCAATTTGGTTAGTTCTGGCTTTGGCAATTAACTTGTGGAGTCTTGCACTTTGAGGCGTGGTGTTAATTTCCCCACAGAACTTTCTCCATGATGCCCTTTTAGCCTTCCTAATTTCCTTGCTGTAGTCATTTAGAGCTTGTCTGTATGAGTCCCATTCTCCGGTCCTCTTAGCCCTATTGAAAAGCTTCCGTGTTTTGGTTCGGAGTTTCATCAGCTCAGAGTTCCACCACGGCACTTGTCGTTTTGAAGTTTTTGTTTTTAGTGGACAATTACTTTCAAAGGCCCTTGTTATGCCCCTGGAGAAAATGTTCGCAGCTACTTCAATACATTCTTTTGATCTGATACTTTTTGGCATTGATTCTAGTTCTCGATCTAGAGAGCTGCAATAGCCCTCCCAGTCAGTGCACCTAGGATCCCTAAAAGTTTGTGTTACATTGCGTAATTCTGTTGTCAGTCCGAAGATTATGTGCCTATGATCTGACAAAGAGGCAACTTCCCAGTTTACAATTAGTCTAGCTAGGTTTTTAGTAGCGAATGTTAAATCTAATACTTCCTGTCTTGTCCTGGTCACAAAGGTTGGCTCACATCCTTTGTTCAGGATTTCAAGACAGTTAGTAAGAAGAAAATCAAAAAGTAACTCACCTCTTTCGTTGATGTCCGTGCTTCCCCAGCTTGAGTGGTGGGCATTGGCGTCACAGCCCACCAGTAGCTCCGCCTTGTGCTTCCGGGCATATTCCACTTCTGCTCTTAGTTCTTCTGAGGGGTCCTTCTTCTCCCCAGGGAGGTAAGCCGAGCAAACGATTACATTCGCTCTCTGCCATCCCTGAAGGTTTACATACGCTGCCACCAGGTCATCCGTGCACAACTCTGGGACAGGTAGAAATTCAACATCCTTGTTGAAAACGATACGAACTTATGTGCACGAAAATTATGTGCCGTAGGTATTGATTTACGACAGGTGTATGTACCATGAAATAACTACCTATGTAATTAAAATTTGTATGTGCTTCTTAGGATATAAGATGCAGAAAAGCAAGCCTACACGCAAGAAAAGTGGCTCCCCAACATCTTCGGATGTCAAATTGCCGAAGATACCAAAAATTTCAATGCCGGAAGACTTCAAAATCAGAACACGGCCGTTATTTTCTTTGCCGGAAGAAGTTTTGAAGCTTCCTCCACCAACTTCTAAGGCGGCGAAAATACAAACAGCTAAGGCTGCACCGGGTCGAAAGCAATCTACTGGTACGATTCTTACATTATTTTGTAGTCAAATTTTTAGTTTCGATTATTGCAAGTAGCGCTCGTAGTAAGTAACTATTATTTAATCTGTGCACGTAGTTCTGTTTAATCTCTGTGGGTGACTTGAAAAATTTATTAGGCGGGGAATTACAACCAGGGCTTATTCATACTCGTAGACATTGCCGAGTTAAAATGGACAGGCGCCATGATTGTGTTACGACAAAAACACTTGCGGCCGTAAGTATATGTATTTCCTGCCTACCCCTTCGGGAACAAAGGTGTGTTTTATTACAAAACAACGCCCACCCTCCGCATCTGTTAGTCTCTCACTGTTACACTTATTTACAGTGATAGTCTCTTACACGATAAACAAAAAAATTTGCAAAAAAAATATTTCTTAACTAGGTGATGTCCGCAGCTTCGCCCGCGTAATAGTTTGTTTCCGTTCCCGCTTCCGATGGGAACTTATTCCAGGGATAAGGGGTAGCCTATGTGTTATTCCAGACTATAATGTATCCCTGTACCAAATTTCAGCCAGATCCGTCCAGCCGTTAGAGCGTGAAAGAGTAACAAACATCCACACTCACAAACTTTCGCATTTATAATATTAGTAAGATAGACACATTTCTTTTTTGGAAAACTAGACGTGCAAACGTTTTAGTCAATAGGAAGGTATTTTCAAACGCACGATGCCGCGAGTATTCGCTAGTTTACGTTAAAATATATAACCTTGTGATTAGCTATGTAATTCGCGATAATCCAATTTGGTAATTTCAGTTATGCAAAGCTTCACCGCTATGAGGAAAGCTCGCGAGGAATTCAGGTTGAAGCTAGTGAATTTGATATGCCAGTCTGATCCGGACGAGGAGGGGGACGCTGACAATGTGGCCTCGGGCGAGGAACAAAACATGTTGCGGTATTACTACTACCTACGATACGGTATCGATACGATACACGTGGCGCCTTTGGATAACAAGATAATATTAAAGTAAGATGAATAAAAAAGGTTTGGTGTTTAGACAATCTATACCTCCTCATTTAACGATGCATATTCATTACGTGAATTACGGCCTCCTCGTCCTCATGACGGCTAAGAGACGGTATACGAGTGTCGCCCGGCGTCTGATCATGATAGCACTGGGAATACATACTCACTAAAACTCCTTGACAGCTATCCGCCTTGTCCTGGATGTCTCTGGATCTGTCAAAATAACCAACTTCCTAATTATACCGATCATTACTAACTCAACTCAAAATCGCGCCGGACAAACGATTCGATCGCCTGTACTTTGCCCATTTCATCAATTGCCCTAAAAGATAGACGTAGTAAATTGCTTGTTTTTTACAGAGTACACAATTTGATTTCTCCGAAACTCAAAAAATGGAGAGATACGCTATTTACCTGCACAGATGAGATGCGAGAGGATTTTATGATGAGCATGAAAAAGGCTATTGTGGACTTCGTACTCAAAGATCCTAATACGGTACACATTTAATAGGATTTATAATATCATCGTAGCACATCGTAGACTGTAGTGTGTAGCGTTCATGTGTAATATTGTAGAGCGTAGCACTGAAACAGGAATGCTTTTCCTTCGTAACCCAGATATTCTCTCACGTCGTAATGTCTTTCATAATAGCACATAGTAAATAAATTGCGCAGCTCATGTGTGCTAATATAATTAATACTTGTAGGTAAATTAAGAAAATTCTGAACCGATTTCAAACTTGGCATTATCTCAAATGATACCGGTTTCGGTTATTACTGTCTGATTTACATCTCGATCTCATTTTAGCGTTGCCCTATTGCATCGAATTCCCATCTTAGAAATAAAAGTCAGGGGTAAATTCAATTTCACAATTTTTTGGTAATTGTTGGAAGCTATGACTGCCTGTCCAGCCCATACAAAATTATTTCCTGAGCCTCGTGCGTCAGTTAAATTACATCAGCTTGCAGACTAAGCCGTTTACAACTTACCCACTGTTCTGCCCAACTCTATCTAAACATTCGTCTTCATAGGAAGAATCGTTAGAAGAAGAAGATACTCCTTTGAAACAAGAGTTGTCGAAGAAAGACGATGCGTGGAGAAACCGCTACGCCTTAGCACATAAGTACCTCACGAAACATCTCCACACTGTAAACCCCTGCATCTCTCAAGTACTACAAATTTGGTGGAAGCAGTTCAAGTAAGATGATTGATTGCTTGAATTTAGAATACGTTTACCCTAAGAATCTTGGCCATCATATCGAAGAGTGAGCGTTACAGCAAAGTGCCCATCAAGCTTCGTATCTTGGCCTAAGATACGAAGTTTGATGGGCACTTTGTTTAATGCCCTATCCTACCGACATACCTAATTTCACAAAGGCGTGATTATAAAATTTTGTGCTTATTGAGACAGAATGACGAAATGTGTTGGTTATTATCTCTCTTTATTTGTTTAGAGGCTTTTACTACGCATTTTAATGTTAGTCTCATCGTACCTTAGCTACAAACCCACTACACTTATGTAGAGGATTAAGATAAAGGTATGAGTTCGAACTCTGCAACAAACAGCTTGGTTGCCGCTGCAGTACTGCGACAGCAGCACTGGTCCCCAAGTACATACTAGTAAATCTACATATCTTCTACATATTTATCTTCTATATATATAAAAATCAATGCCACTTTTCGTTGTAATTTTTTAACTCAAGAACGGGTTCACCTATCCAAACCAAATGTTTAGGCTTTGTTCGGACTATTTAGTAGATGGTTTATGTGAAGTTTGCACAAAATCGGTCGAGCGGTTCTTTATTTATCACGCAAACAAAGTTGCGCGGGTCAGCTAGTTCTGTATAGATTTATGTAGATAAGAATACATTCCGAACTTGGCAGCAATGTCGCGGCTGCACTGCAACGACAGCATTGCTACGCGGCACTTCAGTGGCAGCACTTCAGCGGTAGCAGTGCTGCTTGCTGCCAAGTTAGGACTCATACCTTTCATGTGTTGCTAAATTATCTAGCAACTGACGTAATTAAACTTTAGAACAATCAACACAACGTGACTCACATTATAGGCTTTTCGAGCCTGCATAAATCATACGAATGTGTTACATCATTTTGTATTCTATTTCAGCGATCTGAGATTGATAAGTATGAAGGACATAATGACGACAAACGAAGCCTACGAGCTAACGGATTTCTGTTTCGTTTGTAAGAGACATATCGATGCTGCTGGCACAGTGCTCTCCCATCAGTGGATACCGACAGTGCAAGCTGTTTTTCTTCAGGTACACGACGTCATTTGATGTAAAAAGAGTTTTTGCAAGTCCGTTGTGAATGTTATTTTATTCTATACATCTTAAAGCTAGGTAGGACTTTTCTTTTTAAATAGTAGACTGTGCTTATAGATCCCTCATTGATAATTTCTTGTTGTGCGTGCTATTAGAAGAAATGGATTATCAGTAATAACGGAGTTCGTAGTAAATATTCAATGAAATTGCGCTTTCGTCCAATAACTCATTGTCAGATAAATAGCTTTTCGATGAATTGGAGTGCTTAAAACGGGCTTCGCGAAATGTCTACAAAGAATAGAAAACTCTTAGAAAACAATATGTAGTCATTCTAAGTGTTTGTTGAGTCTTTCAACCGCAAAATGAGAATTTATGTTTTCAGGGAAGTAAAAAGAAACAAATCCCCGATCCGAAGCAAACGTCTAAAATGAAGCACTTCTACAATTGTTTGGCTTGTATTATGACTTACAATCTACAAACGTTGTGTTTGAAGTCTATGAAGGAATATACGGATTATATTTTGGATGTTGGCGTAAGTTTTGATTTTTAGTACCATTGAGGTGGCAGACAAGCATACGGCCCACCAGATGTACTGGTGGTCAACGCAGCCTATGGACGTTTGTAACACCGGAGACGCTACACTCGCGCTGCTGGCCCTGAAAAAACCTTTTAAGACCCCCTTTGAGTAACCCCATTCTGTAGGCGTTTTGTAAAACTGCATACAAATACGATTTCACACATCATCCACCAAGCTTTTTTCCCAACGCAGTTCGTCACAGTCTAAGCACTGCGATGCGACTAAACTTCGATATTTACCGTGATTCGACTGCCATCTGATCTCCACAACCAATCAACATCTCACACAATCCAATGTTAGCAATTTGCTTACGAGATTATATATACTTAGTGATTATAATAATAAATGATATTTAGCTGTTATAATTACAGGGACATAATCAAGGCTTCATAATCAATTTACAATTTGCCAACGATGCCATAGAATTTGAACCTTCGTTTAAGCAGTTCAAGGATCAGCTGTGTCTGTTGTACGACTTTTTGATAGATGCATGTCGCCAGTCGCCTCGTCTGGAAACTCTTTTGTATCAAGATTTCAATACGGAAAATAGAACTACACTGAAGGTACGAGAATAAGTAAAATTAATAAGTTTGGAACATTTTCACAGAACGTCATCTACCCCAATTTAAGTTACATATTTACTGAATTCAAATTCTATTAAGTTCTTGCATGTTTGATTTGAGCTTTGAACTTTTAACTGAAATTTACCAGCTCAAAGAAAAAAAAATCATCCTTTTTGTATATTTTAGCCAATAGTAGACCATAATCTTGTGGACGACTATAAGAAGATGGTAACGGATTTAATAGCGGAGCAAAGAATTGGACCTGAACTGCGCGTTCAAGATTTTGATGATTACGTGTGTTTAGTGAATGGAGAGGTAAGTATCTTTTGTAAAATGTAACACTTAAAGTATGACAAGATTAAGTTTTTAGGCAAGGCATTTTTAAGCTAAAAGACAAGTAGGGATGATATAAGGCATACTCGAGTCTGACAAGTACATCTCACCATTAACTCCAATGGTATGTGAAACCCATGGAGCAAATATAAGAGAGGAGGTGTTGTAATATGATTTCCCTATGAAACAATGTGTGACTCGGCGCGGGGGGAGGATGTGGTGAGGAGGGGTTCGTATCCGCCCATTTTATTAATATCCATCTAGCGGTCAGTGTCAAAACTACTTGCTTACTTCAACATCCGGGTAACTACGTAGTACTACTACTGTACACTGAAAGCAGGGCCGAAGTTGGAATACTTTGTCCCTCGGAGTATTAACTCTTAGCAAGATGAATAGTGTTTTTTTTTTTATTTCTATCACTATGAAAAAAATTCATGACACATTCTGATAATTTTTATTATCGAAAGTAACCCGCTTCTTAGTGGTTATTGCTGTAAAGATTATAAATCTTCGTAAATATATTTTTATAAAGTCTTTTCAAGATTGTATGAAGTCCTAATAGAGAGAGAATAACAAAATATGACTTCGACTGACATTCGCTCACGTGACAGTCACTTCAGAATAATGACAAATGGACAAAAGTAGACGCACCCAAGTTAAAAGTACCTACCATGATGGCAATAAAGAGACAGGTCATGAGTGTTATAAATAGTTTTAGATGCGGAACCAATAATAGAGAAAATTATAGCCAAAACGATTTATTTACAAAACTCAAATTATATGTTATCAAAGCTCTAACAGTTATTAAGCCTTTACTGTTTGGTTGCCTAAATTTATGTCAGCGGTAAATATTAAAGAAAAAAATGGAAATATAAACCTCATAATGGTGAATTACTAACTGACTACTACTAGCTGACCAGCGCAACATCGTTTACTTTATAAACTAGATATCGACTGCAGCGCCATCTGCTGGGCTGATTTGTGAATCTAAACCATCCAGGGCGCCACCAAAACGCATACAAAAAAAAATATTCAGATCTGTCCAGCCATTTAGGAGGAGTTCAGGGAAATACACACGTACAGTAGAATTATAAATAAAAAGATAGATAAAAAAGTCTCCTATTGTAGTACGAACGAACTGCATCCAGTCGTTGCTAAATTACTCTTTGTACCTACTACTAGTAGGAGGGACGGTTATGGGCCCTCGGTGAAATTCTAAATTCGATCCTGTTTTTGGTGCTGTTTATTCTGGGCAATAGATGGCAGTCTGTTATCGAAGTTCTTAAATAAATTTGTAAAAATAATCTTTGGTTGCATAAATTTATTTCGGAATTATTGCTAAATAAGTTTAAATACTTGACAATATTATAATTATATTATTACTGAGCTCTACGCACCTACATATTTTAGGTAACCAAAACACAATGTATCGCCATCTAGCGTCGAGTAAAAAATATTTTGCTGTATCCGGGGGTCAGAGATGTTTCTAGAACTATTTATGAAAATAAAGAATAAAAATACTTACAACTAAAATGTGATGCCATGCATAGCATCAAAACGTCTATCCGAGTAATTTTTACACGATAAAACACAACACTTTCTCCTTATCTTCTTAAATTCTTCTAATTTCGCGGAAATACGAATGTTGACATTTATTCGCGTATAACAAACCGGAAGTTGCCTAGACAAACGCGGACAGTGCACTGACTTAAACCACGCCCACTGATGACGTCAGGACCCGCATTGAACGGTCACAGTGCACGCTTGCTTAGGCCCTCTCCTCTCTTATATTTGCTCCATGGTGAAACCAGAGAAGTTCAACAAGTAAAAAGAAGGTAGGTACATACTGTATAGAATGTAGGTCAGTTAGTATTTTTGCTCATGCCGACACTTTTTTTCCATCTATACTAATATTATAAAGAGAAAAGATTCGATAGTTTGTTTGTTTGACTACAGGAGCGATTTGAAAAATTATTTCACTGTTGGGAAGCTACACTACACCCGGTGAACATGGGAACAACATTTTTTTTACGTGAGGAAAATCCTATATGTATGCTATGCCGGAGTCATAGACCCACGTATCCTACCTAACAGCCTACGGTTGGGAGCCCTGGGTAAACCCTCGGAAGGATGTCCCAGGACTCCCAACAGACCTAGGCTACCATTGCGGCCTCACCTAGGGGGCGGACGGGTTCGGGTGCTATCTCGCGTCTTTGGGAGGTTGTTCGAGTGTTATTTCGCTTCTACGTCCCCTAGTTTACTATAAAATATCGAATACTGTTTATGTAAAATTTACTGATAAGTAATATTTAATTCTAAGAATACACACTCTGATTTAATTATTCATTTGGCAGAGTATGGAAGAAGTAATGAGTTTCTTAAACGCCGAGCATACATTTGAGGAATACTGTGCGGAATCAGTGAAGTACGTAGAACTGGCTCGAGAGATACCTTCTAAGTTGGAAGGTACCATTGTGATTGGCATGTTTCAAATGCAACGCGGAGAACTGATCACGTCTCTGAGGACGGCTGCCACGCGGATGGCTAATACACTGCTTAGGAGAATGACTGAAGACTATCAGACTCAAATAAAGGCGTTAGTGTATTTTTATTTACTTTTGCTTCACGAACATTCTATAGTTAAATTTGCCCAGCTTGCTCGGGTTTCAATAGCCGGCAGCCATAACCTGGCCCTGTGTGCTTCTGCCTGCCTTTTGGTGAGAAAGAGCCGTAACTGTAGACATGCCTCTACAAATTTTAAACAATTCAAGTAACCGTTGGTATAAAGAAAATCTCTTGGTACCTAATGGAAGTTACGACATATTTCCTATGGTTTTTTTAAAACCACTAAGGTGGCAGACAAGCATACGGCCCACCAGTTGTACTAGTGGTCACCGTAGCCTATGGACCTTTGCAACACCAGAGGCGCTACATTCGCGCTGCCGACCCTGTAAAAACCTTCTAAGACTCTTTTGATGGTGTAGGCATTTGGGAAAACCGGGCAGAACCTAAGTATTTAATCATTTCGTTATAAAAAATTAAATAACTAATATTTGGACGTCTTCTCCACGAACTAAGACTCAGAAGTTTCCTCATAAGACATGTTTTAATGGGTTCAATGGCGAGTTTGGCGACCAATGTCTTTATTGGAAAATGACTAACACAAACATCTTGATCACCTAACGCTGATTGACCAAAACCATTTTCAAAACCAACGAATCTGGACTTCCAAGCATTCATTCTGAAATGAGTTTTAATACCAGATATAATTTCACCAATTTACGAATATGTTCAACAGAATATACGATGAGTATTCATCAATAGCGAATACCTTATTAACTCCGCCGGCCGACACTGCCGCCTTGATGGACCTGATCACTTATATCAAGACGGTTGAGGACACACTCACAGCGGAAATGGAGGACAAACTGCGCGATGTGATGAGATACATCATGTTCTTAGGAGACTATACCTCGTTCACGCCGCTAGAGATAAAGGCCAATAATCAGAGCTTCCACTGGTAAGATGAATTTTTATTTAGCTAAACGGTAATCTTGAAGGAGCAGAAAAGGTGTCGCCTGTAAGCCGTACTTATTTATATTAACCAGTAAGGTATGTAACAGAAAACCATACATCCTACTAATATTATAAATGTGAAAGTTTGTGAAGATGTTAGGATGTTTAGATGTTCGGATGTTTGTTACTCAATCACGCTGTAACGGCTGAACGTATTGGGCTGAAATTTGGTACAGAGATAGCTTAGAGTCTGGAATAACACATTCATCCCGGGAATATTTTCCCACGGGAAGCGGGGACATGTACCGAATTCAACGCGGGCGAAGCGGCGAACACCATCTAGTTATATTATAAATGCGAAAGTTTCTGAGTGTGGATGTTTGTTACTTTTTCACGCTGTAACGGCTGAACAGATCTGGCTTAAATTTGATACAGGGGTAGATATAGGTCTGGAATAACACATAGGCTAATTTTTATCCCGGGAATAAGTTCCTACGTGAAGCGTGAACGGGTCAAAACTTGACGCGGGTGGAGCTGCGGGCGTCAGCTAGTACATTATAAATTAGCATCTCGATAGTGGCATTTTGGTGAATCATTGTGTTGAGAAGATTGGCCGGCTAGACTCTGCGTTACCGAGTGCTAGCCGTTTCCAGGGTGCGCCGAACGCGCTTTGCGTGGGGGAACGTTACTCGGGGAGGCTCTTCTCATGCACCCCAACATGCCATCTCGATAGTGGTTTACTTTAGCCTATTGACCTTTACAACATCAGAAGTGCTATACTCGCGCTGCCGACCATGCAAAAGCTATTAAGATACCTTTTTAAAAACTGCATACTGTAGAGTTTCGGGAAAACCGAAGCAGGGATTTCATTCCAGTATCCAAGCGTGCTATAATTGTGTATGAAATCTATCAAATCAAGATATCACAGTCCAGTGCTGGACGTAGGCGGCCGTAGGCCTCTTCTAATTTAATTTTGGATAAGTAATGGCAATGCCGTCACTGTAACGAGGGTAGTCAAATTGGTACACGGTCTTGTTTCGAGTTTTCCTTCTATTCGCCATGACCTTCTTAATCAGCAGTCTTATTAGTCAATTGGCTTGGACCCTGAAGATTTCTGTAGGGTTTCATTGCACGCTGAGTGTTAATGATCCAAGTCTGTGAACTCATCTATTTCTAAATACTATAATATCTATCGATACTTTACTTGGGTTTATCGATTCTATAAATTGATGATGAAGGAATGGGCCGATCTCAAGATTGAAATATTACCTTACAAGTAAGTTATGATTTCTGGCAAATTTGTTGCCTAATTGGTTTTGGTTGTATTGCTAATTTGATGGAGGAAGTTCAACTAACTTAATGTTCTGTAAGTAATCACTTATCAGTGGTTAGCATCTGCACGAAATGACGTCTTGAGATGGGTGATCACTTTGTGGGCTTTTTATTTACCAATGCATGATCCGTGCTTCAGAAGCCACATTAAGCCGTTGGTCATTGTAGTCAGGAAATGGCATTAAGCCAAGTTAAAGGTTTATGGATGGCTTGAAAATTTTAACAGCTGGCATCACAACCTGCGCTAGTCTATTTTGAAGATAATGATGCTCACCAATTATTACGCTGAAAAAAAATGAAAAAGGTGAATACGGGATAGACGCGTCTTATCCTCGAAACATACTATTATCAGAGCGCTCGTGGCCCTGCGGACTCAGTGTACTGTAAACGGTTTATCGATTCTATAAATTCATCTTAAGATCCGATTGCCTTATTGTCACAACCCACACCTTATAGACCCGTTATGCAAATTGACAAAACTTGGGACGTCAATATGTATGTGTATTTTCGTAACCGACTATTATTTGGGGAAAATACAAATGGTGAATTGGGCGTGTATATTACTCGACGTAACCCTTCGGGGACAAAAGTAAGATGTATGATAGGTTCTATTTGTGTAACCTAAAAGAAGTAGGGTATAGTATATCTTACTTCTATTAGGTTAGCTGAGAAAAACAAAATTATAGACACGATGCAATATAATTTCAGGTATGCTCGTTTACCGGGTATCATAGAAGAATCTAAAGTAATATGCGACCAAAAGAAGATTGAATATCAGGAGTTGTTGAAGGTAAGAAAGTAGCGATTGGTGGTGCACTTTTTGGTCTCACTCACTGCTCACTGCCTAATAGTGCATTATAAGTAGAACATTATGGACGTCCAGGGTGGGAATCAAACCCACGACCTCCGCAGTCAGGTACCATTCGATCAAGAGGCCAATCCCTTTTCCGATTTATGAGAAAGTTTTGTATATCCTATGTTGTTTATGTTTGTAAATTGTATTTAGGTGCGTATCGCCAAGTTCATCGAAGATCTAGACGTGTACGAGACACAGTGCGATGAAGTGCAATATTGGGGTGAGATAGAGGAACTACCCAAATATGTGAGCCGCGCTCGACATCTGGATGAAAAGTGAGCTCGTATTTCTTTTGTAGGTATACTTATTTAATTTATTTGCATACTTGTTTCGATATTTGTTTTATTTCAGCCGATAGGTAAGATGTATTTGTTTTACTTGATATGGCATTAAAGGGTTATACTGTATGCGGAAGGCCCAAAGGAAATGTGTCTGTGGCGTAAATTGGGAGAGGTATATATCCAACAGTGGACTGCCTTAAGCTGGTTTGATTGGTTGATTGAAAAGATTATACACACTCGTACATATATTCAGCAGCAGCAGCAGATTCATATTCATTTTGGTGAAACCAGATATTTTCTACGAATTGAAAAGACACATTTTATATTTCCACTAGCTATTGCCCGCGACTTCGTACGAGTGAAAATTATGTTATAATGCCAATTTGATTGCTCTCTGTTTAGCCCCTAGCATATGTAGCGTGCTACCCCTAGTTAATATTTGTGCAAAATTTGAATCAAATCTATTGAGTAGGTACTTCTCGAGATCCTTCCGGATAAAGCAAAGCAAACAGACAAACAGACAAAAATTTTTCTTACTATATTTTCGGCTTTGGTATCTTATGTTGAACACCCAGTGATTATTTTGTTTTAAATATTTCCAATGTACAGTTTAGACTTTCTATCGTTTTATTATATGTATACAAAATTATGTTATAATGCCAATTTGATTGCTCTCTGTTTAGCCCCTAGGATATGTAGCGTGCTACCCCTAGTTAATATTTGTGCAAAATTTGAATCAAATCTATTGAGTAGGTACTTCTCGAGATCCTTCCGGATAAAGCAAAGCAAACAGACAAACAGACAAAAAATTTTCTTACTATATTTTCGGCTTTGGTATCTTATGTTGAACACCCAGTGATTATTTTGTTTTAAATATTTCCAATGTACAGTTTAGACTTTCTATCGTTTTATTATATGTATACAGGTGAATTTTTCAAAAGGGATTGGATGGCCAAATCCGAAACTATAAGGAATAGCGAAAAATGCTCAAAGGAGTCACGAGCCCGATTTTGATGAAACTTAAATCCTCATCATTAGATTTTTGAAAATCCGATAATCCTAGCTGGGAATTGAACCCATTGATTTTGAAAAAAAACCACACCCTATATTATTACACCATACGATAGTCTTGCTATTAAGGATCTTATTCTGGGAAGTATTGACATACGGCAAACTAAAGGAAAGTGCTCATCTTTAACAAAATACAGTTTTTTTTTCTTACGTTAACTGATTAATTGTTTAAAATGTAGACCATTGTTTTCAATACATAGCTGGATTGAAGACCTCATGGATCGTACTGCATTCAATATTATTGATTCCGTTTAGATTATTTTCCAAAGAATCATTCTGAGCATGATTTAAAACAAATTATGATACAAAATTTATGTACATAAAATATGAATTTTATTAAAATTTCAAACTTTTCTTAAATTTGCCGTATATCATTACTTTGCGGAATTTGATCCTCATCAGCGACACTATCGTATGGTGTAATAATAAAGGGTGTGTTTTTTTTCCAAAATCAATGGGTTCGATTCCCAGCTAGGATTATTGGTTTTTCAAAAATCTAATGATGAGGTTTTACGTTTTATCAAAATCGGGCTCGTGACTCCTTCGAGCATTTTTAGCTTTGGCCATTTATAGTTTAGGATTTGGCCAACCAAGCCCTTTTTAAAAATTCACCTGTAGATAAGATAAATTTACAATATTCAGGTTAGCAAATGCACTGGCCAAGATTGATCAATTTAATGAGGAAGAGGCATCGTTCGGATGGGAGATCTCCCAGTACCCTAAGAGAAAGATTGTCTATGATAGATTGGTACCGTTCAAAAAGTTATTCGACGCGGGATACGATTTTCTGGATAAACATCATCTCTGGATGTCTTCAAGGGTTTGTATTCAATTTTTGTCATTCCACTACAAAAGTAGGTATCAAAAATCAAATAAGCATTTCGACTTGAGAGCAGGTATTTTAAGTGAATTTACTTTTTTGAACTAAGCCAAAGAAAAGTCGTATAGCGACAGTGTCGTTGATCTTACCAGTATGTATACTAGGCATAGCTTATCTTATTTTTCTTTATTACCAGTATCTGCATCACACGGTTAAATGAGAGAAAATGCCTACGGTATTAAAACTCTACCTTTATTTGAATTTCTTGCATATCCCCTATACATGTGGGGATAAAGTTTTAAGATAAATACTCCGGTATATGGGAAGGAGTAAGGAATACCTATTGCATGGTTTTAATCAGTTCCATTCCATCGAAGGTGGAGCAATCGTAAATGGATAACGTTTTGGTTATATCCAGGTGGGAAGTTTCGAGCCGGAAGATATAGAAGGTGATATAAGCTATTACTACAAGATAGTCTACAAGTTAGAGAAACAATTTCAAGAGATTCCCGACACTTTCCGCCTTGCGTCGTCCGTAAGGTATGTTTACCATATTATGACTACTAAGCAGTGATTTGAACTGATGCAGTAGTTTCTATTTGCATTTTGACGCTTTGTAGAGTCGACTGGTGACCCAAGGGCTGGCAGTTTTCTCTCTCAGCTAATAGGTATTGCTATTCAAAGGGGGAAGGAATGCTGCTAGTCTTTTGGGCACAATGCCACGGGGGCCTTATTTAGGTTTAGTTTAGATACGTGAATTTCAATTGAAATATGAAGTTTATCTGGGGTTAAAATAGTCCTGTGACTATCGTTTCCGCTTCCCGTGAGAACATATTCCCGGGATGATAGCCTATGTGTTATTTCAGACAATAATCTATCCTTGTACCAAATTTCAGCTCGATCTGTTTAGCCGTTAGAACGTGATTGAGTATCAAAGAGCCAAACATCTTCACGCAATTATCATATTAGTAGAAAGTAGGATACGTAGGATGTCATAATTACACCACATTTCAGAAAACGAATGGACGACTTCAAGACGAACGTACCAATAATACAAACACTAGGCAACCCCGGAATGAAGCCACGACATTGGGAGAAGATTTCAGAAATCGTCGGGTTCCCAATCGTTGTCGATGAAGAATTGACTTTAGAAAAAGTTATAGATTTCAATCTAGTGGATTATATTGAGAAGTTCGAAGGCATATCGGAGGCTGCGACCAAAGAAAACAACCTCGAGAGATCGCTTGATAAGATGATGAAGGAATGGGCCGATCTCAAGTTTGAAATATTACCTTACAAGTAAGTTATGATTTCTGGCAAAACTGTTGCCTATATTCGTTTTGGTTGTTTTGCTATATAATTTGATGAAGCACTTGCAGTCAGCTAAGCTTAACTAAGCTGTAATTAATCACTTAGCAGTGGTTAGCATCTGCGCGAAATGACTGGTCCTGAGATGGGTGACCAATTTGAAGGCTTTCCATTTACGAGTGGTCCATGCTACGGAAGCCACATTAAGTCGTGGGTCGCTGTTGTCAGTAAATGGCAGTCGTTAAGCCAAGTTGAAGGCCTTTATGAGCGGATTGAAAGATTTCAACAGCAGGCAGTCACAACCTGCGCCTGTCCATATCAACTCGGCAATACGGCTACCTATTACGTAGGACAAAATCTAAAAATGTGAAATTTAGGCGTATGATATGCCTCTGCTTACTCCTGAAATGGTGTGAATGTATGTGTAATTTGAAATTCTGTCTTACAGAGACACTGGAACTTATATTTTGTCCGGTGTCGACGATGTTCAACTACTATTGGATGATCATATTGTTAAGACTCAGACTATGAAGAACTCACCGTATATTAAACCTTTCGAAGACGTCATCTAGTAAGTAATTATTAAATGTAGTAATGTATAAAATTTTTTTTTACTGCGATTAATGGATTTTTATGATAAAAATTATCTTTACAGCGACTGGGAAGGTAAATTGGTGCTTTTGCAAGAAATTTTAGACGAATGGCTAAAAGTTCAAGCCACTTGGATGTACTTGGAGCCAATATTTTCGTCTCCCGACATTCAGCAACAAATTCCAGAGGAAGGCAGAAGATTCAGTGCTGTGGATAAGGTAAATCTGAATTTTTTTTTTTGGTAAAATGTCTGGGTGTAATGGGGGTGAGGAAAAGAAAAACTCGTACCAAACCCTTGCCTAATGTAATAGAGCATGATTTTTCGGAAAATCATGTTCTAATGGTTGAAAAGTACCTACAGTAACAGTAGCTGACTAGAATTTTGACCGTGGAACTGAAATTGTACCTATACTGTTGCATCTACAACCTACTTATTTATCCTCTTAGTATATCTTTTTAATCTTATTTTTGTTTTGATGGCCTATTTAGTTAGACTTCAAAAGCATCACCATTTGAGCGATAATCCTATTTGCGCCCGAAACCCTCGCTTAGGAGTCCCAGTGTCCGCTAAATTGTTTATTTCAAATTTCAATCATGACTATAGACATAATGTATTAGGTACGAGCGCGACTACCCAGCCCAGTCCAGGAAATATAAGATGGTAGTTGCCTTACCATATTCCGAATTTTACTTATTTCTCTTGTCCCCAAGTCGGCGAAGGACAAAAAATATTCTTCAATAACTAGGTAATTCATATTGTACTAGATGTGGCGCGAGATCATGAAAGCAGCATTCACGGAACCCCGAGTCCTTGACGTCATCAAGATAGAAAAGATGTTGGACCGACTGAAGAAGTCGAACAATCTGCTAGAAATGGTCCAACGAGGTTTGAACGCGTACCTCGAGAAGAAACGTCTGTACTTCCCGCGGTTCTTCTTCTTGTCTAATGACGAGTTGCTTGAGATATTGTCGGAAACCAAGGATCCTATGCGGTACGTATTTTTGGGAACCATTTATTTCAACTTATACATGATGAATTTTCTTATAGTTTCGAATTTGGCCATCCAAGCGCTTTTCAAAAATTCACCTGTATATAAAGCGGGAGTTCCTATCCGAGCGGGAGATATGTCCATATTTTTAGCCTATCAAAAGACTGGCTATCTTCGCAAGTAAAAATTACAACCTACCTGAGATTCAGAAAGAGACTATCAACTGATTGAAAAATTCTTAACTATTGGGTGAAAGTTAATGTCTATGATAATCTATATCATTTAATATCTATTCTATACTGTCTGCAGTGTACAGCCTCATTTGAAGAAGTGCTTCGAAGGAATTGCAAAGCTGACCTTCACAGAAGAAATGGTTGTAACTCACATGCGATCTTCAGAAGGAGAGGTCGTCCCGCTCTGTATAACGATAAATACTGCACAAGCCAGAGGACAGGTAATACCCAGCCTATCCCATTTGTTTTAGAAAAATGGTTTGTGGACCCATAGGCTCAATACCAAAATGACATTTAATACTAGTGATAGTAGTAGTATTCCGTGGTCAATAGGATAATGGAAATGGGTAATTCGATTTTAGAATAGCCTCAATATATCTTCGTAAAGCAATACAGAGAGTACTTTGTCATTGTTCGTCATTCGGTAGATATTTAAATCTAAAAAATGTTAAATGACATAAAATGACTTTAAGAACTTTAGGAAGTTATTCTTTACATTTAGATCAATTTTGCAGATATTCTACGTTATTAAAATTCAATTAATTGTAATTAATTAATTCTAATTCAATTCATTAGGTATCCATAAGTAAATGCATTGCATCAATTTTCCAGGTCGAGAAATGGTTGTTGGAATTGGAGAAGGCGATGAAGGCATCGGTACATGACGCCGTAGAAGTCGCGTACGATGACTATCTGCGGCGGCCGAGGGAAGGATGGGTCATCACGTGGCCTGGACAAGCTGTTAGTTGCTACCATTTTATCGATATCAATAGACTTTCTGTTAATTTCTTTCTTGTTATAGTCTTCTAATAAAGTTCATGTCAATATGCGAAGGGATTCTAACCAAAGGATGAAGAAGCCAGTGAAATTGACCTATGTAGCTTGGATTGCAATCTATTAATGAAAGCGAGATTGGCTAGAGTTGTTAGTTTGATGATGGAGGGGAGAGGTGATTATAGGAACGCAATGTTAGCCCCTTTGTGTTTTTGGATCGATCTACTGAGTGGCTACACTTTACGTTATAATCAACGTGTAATGTTTTTTTGGATAGCCGTTGTTGTTTGATGAGTAACCGGGACTCTCTATAGTTTGAAGTTTAAACCAAGCTTAGCGGCCTACGTTCCACCGTGAACGGTTGATTTATTGCTGATGTAGAAAACAGTCTTGCCCAAATGAATGGTTTCGGTCTGACTACTGCAATCCTCAACAAACTCCTTCCACTTCCTTTATACTTTTGATTGTTGGCACTTGATGGAACTTGTTATAATAGGTACATTATGAAAATTCACTCACTTGTACTATTCCACAACTTTTATTATGATTTTAATAATACAATTGAGTGAGTTTGAATAGTACAAGTGAGTGAGTTTTCATAATGTAACAAACCTTACTCATCTCATTCCGTTTTATATACAGGTACAATGTATAGCAATGACATTCTGGACGTCAGAGGTTACAGAAGCTATACACATTAGTCTTGCGGCGATGAGAGAATATTGGAACAAGTGTAACTATCAGATATCCAAGATAGTCGACCTGGTGCGTGGTGAACTCAGCTTACAGAACAGGATTACTCTTGGTATGTTTGTTCAATGCTTGACACTTTATTGTAACTGTACGTAGAAATTTTCAATCATTGTGCCAGACTCGCATATATCCGGATTATTTTTATTTATGAACTTTATACAAGTTGTATTGACCACACTCGTGACACCAGGAATTGACTGACACAGACTGGTAGCCAAGTTAGCAGTGAATACCTACTGGCTTGTATATGAAATACCAGCATATGCCCGCAGCTTCACCCGCGTGAAATTTTGTTCCCGTTTTCATAGGAACCTATTTCCGGAACATAAAGTAAATAAAATTTCAACCAGATCCGTTCAGCCGTTAGAACGTGAAAAAGTAACAAACCTACACACATCCACACTCACAAACTTTCGCATTTATAATATTAAGTAAGATGACTTCTGCAAGGTAAAATTTCCGTTTTAGGTGCGTTGGTAGTGTTAGACGTACACGCAAGAGACGTATTGATGCTGCTTATAGAATTTGGGGTGCAACAAGACAATGACTTCAACTGGCTTTCACAAATACGATACTATTGGGAGGTAAGGTCTGCATTTAGTGTCTTTTGATTATGTTATACATGACATGTACTCGTATACATGACCGGTACAGCTACTGCTAATTTACTTTAATTACAACTTCCCTAGAACTTGCCGAGCTCGAGCTCAGTATTCTTCAAATGACTGCAGTATGTTTTAGGGGAGCATTCATTTTTATCGGAGTGTGACCGGAAAAAATGTACAAAAGTTTGTATTCTGCTTCATTTGAATTATTTGTTTCGATGCATATGGCTACTTTCTATCATCGCACCTCTCGCCACAGACAGGGTGTCCATCTCCACACCTTGCGTATCTCCATACTCAGCGTTCGAGCACGGTACCTTCCGATTGAGGCTCAGCACAAGCTTAGATTGTGGAATAAACACTCTGCCTTGTTTTCCCAAAACGCCTTAGGGGTTCTTAGAAGGGTTTTGCAAGGTCGGCAGCGCGAACGACGGACGCGAAGTGTCAGGATGAATACCCTGCATTTGTTCGTACATATTATGGTGGATCCACACAGGCCGGCGGCATGCGCCGGTGGCCGTGCCGCCGGCCTGTGTGGATCCACCACTATTGATCATATGCGAATATTTACTAGGAACACGAAGACTTGACGTGGCAGTGCGCCACTCGCATGATCAACTCTCAGCTGATGTACGGCTATGAGTACCTCGGGAACGCTGGGCGGCTTGTCGTCACCCCGCTCACTGATCGGTGCTTCAGAACTTTGTTTGGCGCCCTGCATTTGAATTTGGGTAAACGAATATTAATTATGTTTTCGTAACATTCATCTTATTCTACCTATCCTACCCATTCTATCAAAAGGTGTTGAATTTGGTGGAAACGGCTACTGCATCTTTTGGTTCCTTTTGGCTCAGACACTCAAGTCATGACAGTTACCAATTCTCAACCAATACGTTTTTTTTTGCTTACTACAATTTGAGCAAAAATATTATTATTACCTTCTTCCTACTAGTAATTAGGAAGGTAAACTGATTACCTTCAATCGAGTCTTTAGTATATTTACTTGAAAATTAAGGTTTTCACAGGTGGAGCTCCTGAAGGCCCTGCTGGCACTGGAAAGACTGAGACTACAAAAGATTTGGCAAAAGCAGTTGCGAAACAGTGTGTCGTGTTCAATTGCTCTGACGGACTTGATTATCTTGCTCTGGGAAAATTCTTCAAGGTAAATTCACTGGAAAATATTTCCAGTACATATCTGTAGGCTTATATGATAATTTGACTTTGAAACACGTGATATTTAAAAACGGATTATCGGTGATTTGGGGGTTTGTGCATGTGGCTATTAGACAAAATCGCGATAGCTTTTCTACGCCAAATCATCGCGTTTTAGTAATGGACTTTGCAACAATGTCTTTTAGAAACTGAATAAGAAACCATTGTGATGTTAATTTTGATATTTCGACACATTTTAAATATAAAATTCATATTCAATGTTATCCAGGGCTTAGCATCGTGCGGTGCTTGGTCATGTTTCGACGAGTTCAACCGTATCGACCTGGAAGTGCTGTCTGTAGTCGCACAACAGATCCTATCCATCCAACGAGGAATCAACTCTGGTGCCACTGAGCTTCTGTTCGAGGGCACATTGCTGCAACTTGACAAGTCCTGCGCTGTGTTCATCACGATGAATCCTGGGTACGCTGGACGATCTGAACTGCCGGATAATTTGAAGGTGTGTTGTGATAATCTTTAATATTCTGTTCAAAATAATGTTTCATGTATTACTAAAAATTACACGGATATGTTAGTCTCGTTAGTCTTGACACAACGAGAATCTGGTGTGAAGTTTAGTTGATTGTAGTCTCTGTCTCCCCTTTCAGGGGTGATAAATGCGATGATTTATGTATATATGAACAGAAATGATTATATTGCAATGCAACTGTAGACGAATTAAATGATTACATGGAGCCTTCGAGGGTTGTTATGTGCCATTTGGTATGACATTTAACCTCCAAACTTCCAGTCAAGCATTCTACGTATATTTCTATGCATATCTCATCTCACTTTTGGAGGTATTATTCGACTTAGGAAGTGACTAAACAACGAAAAATTAAATTATGTACGTTATGACACAGGCACTGTTCCGTTCCGTGGCTATGATGGTACCGGACTACGTGCTAATATCTGAGATCGAATTGTATGCGTTTGGATACCTGAATGCGAAGCCGCTGGCTGTCAAGATCGTAGCCACCTACAAGCTTTGTTCAGAACAACTGTCATCGCAGAGTCACTACGATTATGGTAATTGTTTTTATTTGTGTAATTTTCTGTGCCTATAGTACCTATTTTGGAAAATTTTACTTATTAGATCAGATCTGGAATGGCAAAGAGCAACGCAGGCGACGCGCCGCGCATCGTTTGTGTTGAAAGTATTAAGATAATTTTCATTCTATAACTCGCGTAAAAATTAACCTCGGCTATCCATGCCGCGCCGTCGCCGTCGCCGTCACCGTCATCTGCGTTGCGCCTAAACTGTAGTATGATATGAACATTAAACGATATATAATGGGTGCCAGAAAATAAAAACTTAATATGTCTACATTATCTATGAACTCACGTCCCGACGGCAGAAGATGTCGTTTTTCTCTAGGACTGTAGTGTTCCCGGGAGATTGGATTTTGACTATGGAGCAATTGCAATGGCGCCATCGATTGGTATTGCATTGTTGTTTCTTTTCGCTAAATGTCACTACACTAGAATTGGTTTCGATTGGTGTGATACATTTTCAAATTATCCTACTGCAGGTATGCGAGCAGTAAAGTCAGTGTTGAGAGCCGCAGGTGCACTTAAGCTCCGTTATCCTGACGAAGATGAAGATCTGATTCTATTGCGCTCCATCAAAGACGTGAACTTGCCCAAGTTTCTTGAGCATGATGTGCCTCTGTTCATGGTAGGTCAATAAACGTCAGGGTGTAGCCTGAAGATCAGTAGATCAATCTGCTAATATATCGTCGTGTTGGTTTATGTATGTTATTCAGATTTTTTACGCGCGATATTTGGACGTGTGACTCCAACATATTATATCCTCTAGCACCTTATCATAGCCTCTAGATATCTTCACTTCCTTTCGTTTTAAGTTGGTCAAGCATCACTTTGTTAGAAGATTATTTCGAAGCAGTGGCAACATTTAGAATAAAGACTGATCTTGCTGCAGTGGTGCTAGTTAACTTATAATATCAAAAGCTGTATGTTAAATTTTAAAATTAAGGTACACCATCCGTCACCGAAATTCATTTTAAAAGAGAGCTATCAGCGATAACTCTCTTTTAAATTTAATTTTGGTGATTCTGAAATTTCTCTCAAACCTTTTCGTCAGCAGAATCTTCGCTATCAAGTCTATCAAGTCCACTTATCACCTACTCTTGTATTCAGGGTATTATCGGTGACTTGTTCCCTGGTCTGCCGCTTCCTGAAGCTGGATTACCACATCTTGTTGCGTGCCTCATAGAAGTATGTGTGCCACTTAACTTGCAGCCAAATGACTTCTTCATTGAAAAGGTAACTATGTTTAGGTTTGCCTCTTCTATGTCACAATTAGATTCTCAAATCCTGGTAAATTAAATATTTGTAAAATTTGAAGAGTAGCTTTCGGGAATTTCTATATTATAAACTTAAACTACGCAATTTCAAAAGCGAACTTTTTTTATGAGTTTTTACAAGTGTATAAAATTATTGTATGTATTCATTCTTTTCCCTAGGTTTTACAGTTATATGAAATGATTCTGGTCCGACACGGTCTCATGTTAGTCGGGCTACCGTTTGCGGGAAAAACGAAATGCTATCACGCTCTTGGACACGCGTTGAAGTGCGTATCAGAGAAGGTACCTAAGTCTACTAAATATTTTAGTTCTATTGTGTCTTTATAATAAACTTCTTCGACCGCGTAGAAGTGCGTGTAAAATTATAACCCTACCTTTGTGCAGTCGGTTAAAAAGTAGCCTATGTCCTTCCCAGGGCCTCAAACTATATCTATACCAAATTTCATCTCAATCGCTCCAGCCGTTTAGGCGTGAAAGCGTAACAGACAGACAGATTGAGTTACTTTGGGTTACATGAATTTTATATGTGCGTTGTGATTATACTTTTTCGTTTTAAATTCTAAAAATCCTCTATCGTAGGTGCCTATGAGAAAATGCGCACGAGAAAATTTTTAATCCATTTCCAGCTATAGATTATCCATTCAGCCTATTTGTGACTAAACACTTCATGAGCAGCTACGAGCATAATGTTTATTAGTACACTAGCCGCGGTGTCACGCTGTTTCACTGGCGTAGTTTCACTTCACGCGAAAATGCGGGAAGAAAATATAGCCTATGTCACCCGGGTAGTGTTACTTCCCAACAGTGAAAGAATTTTTCAAATCGGTTCAGTAGTTTTGGGGTCTTTTCAATGCAAACAAGCAATTCGCTTTTTCCTCTTTATAATCGTCCTATAGATAACTGTGACGAACATTTTTTTACGAAGCTGTTCCTTAAACGGTTATTTACTTAGCAATAAAAGTGACAAAATAAAAAATAATAAATAAAATAAAATTTATTCCCTTTGAAATTTTTAAAAAAAATATTTAGGTTTGTCAAAATTTTTGTGACTCTACCGGGGGTTCGGAAATACTACAGACTGAGAAGAACACCCCAAGAAACTCAGTCCGGTCCCTACTCTTCTAATATCTTAGTATCTAATACAGTTTTTTTTTATGTAAAAAAAAAAAACGAATTGCTTCAATTCGTGTCACTGCCAGGCAGCCTTGTCTTCTAGAAAGTCTTTAATG
The DNA here is from genome assembly GCA_933228765.1 of Miltochrista miniata. NCBI lineage: Eukaryota > Metazoa > Arthropoda > Insecta > Lepidoptera > Erebidae > Miltochrista > Miltochrista miniata. The sequence continues at coordinate 9,215,052 of OW121751.1, read as the reverse complement.
CTATAATAAGCTTTCTGGCACAATTTAAGTTTTATTAGTTTTTAAATTTATTAACTGACAAACCTGTTATGGCTGTCGGCAATGTATTGTACATTCAAATACAATTGCCCGCAAAAGAATTGCTTATTTTATTAAGCCTAAATTTATTCTTATTTCTTAAGTTTAGGTTATGGATATCACTATTTTTAATAAATTTACTGTTATTTTTATGAGTATATAATAAGTTTTCATATATGTACTGTGAATACACAGTAAGGATGTTGATATCCTTAAACTTTTTTCTTAATGACTCCCGAATCCCCATACCATAGATAGCCCGGACAGCCCTTTTCTGCAACACAAAGATAGATTCGATGTCGGCAGCGTTACCCCATAATAGTATGCCATAGGTCATGACACTGTGGAAATAGCTAAAGTAGACAAGACGCGCTGATCTAATGTCTGTCAGTTGTCGGATCTTTTTAACTGCATAGGCTGCAGAGCTCAGTCTGCCCGAGACTTTCTCGATATGAGGCCCCCACTGCAAGTTGGAGTCTAACTTTATGCCCAGAAAGACAGTTTCATCAACCAATTCTACTTGACAGAGACAGAAGGGCATACTTTATATACAGCGTTTTTCTTCATACCCAGGGCCTAATGGACGAGAACCCAGTAGAATGGACAGTTATAAACCCCAAGTCTATAACGATGGGCCAGTTGTATGGACAGTTTGATCCCGTCTCACACGAGTGGTCCGACGGTATCCTCGCTGTCAGTTACAGAGCTTTCGCTGTCTCTACCAATGATAACCGGCAAGTTTGTTTTTTAAAATAAATTCCTGGTGTTTATTTTTAAATGTTATTGTTTGATAACACTGCTATGTATAAAGTAGTGGTCAACTAATATATAGGCTAGCAATCCTGTTTAGGCCGCAGTGATTTATCCACCGGCCTATCCCGCGAGCCGGTTAAGGGGAGGCGGAACACCGCGGGGTTTAGTGGGTAGGACGGTTCCTTCCAGAACCGTGAGTCCCACACGAAGTCGCCCCACTCCCCCGAAGTGGGTCGGCGAAGTGCCTAACCAGCAGCCCCCGCGTCTTAAAAAAACCAATCCTGTTTAAAACGATTCCAACAAAATATAATAATCAAATCTTCGATTCGATAATAATACAGTAGAGATCACAGCTCTCTGTCGTACTTTGCTCAGTGGTATAAAAATATTGTGTCATTGCTTTAGCAAATTATTTATGCGCTTGGATATATTTTCGAATCTATATTTTACGACACGCAAAAAAAGTCGTAAAAGACATGGCTTTTCATACCACTGAAGTAGCAGACAAGCTTACGGCTCATCGGATCGAAACCAATCAATAAATCGTTCAGAAGAATCAAAACACCTTTCGAAAGTGGATTTTAAATGATTTCCAGAAAATGGCTTGTATTTGATGGCCCAGTGGATGCGATTTGGATAGAAAACTTGAACACTGTCCTGGACGATAATAAGAAGCTGTGTCTGATGAGTGGTGAAATTATTCAATTGGCACCGACCACTAATCTTGTGTTTGAACCTATGGACTTGGAAGCTGCTTCACCGGCGACGGTAAGTCAAAACTTTGTTTGGGCTTATTGTTTTTAACCCTTAGGCTTGGTCAAGTTAAAATTAAGCGGTTTTACCATTTAAAGTTCTCTAGTAACTATGTATTCATCAGTCTATAGGTCTTTTCGCAATCTAGCTTAGAGACCCTTAGTACTGAAACCTATATTTTGGCATTACTTATGCCGACTAAGTGTAGGGTATCGTTAATCGCTAGATACATGGTAAAGATTGTAAGGTCCTTAAGCCAATTTTGTAGAACTGTAGATTTATTGTATGCCCCTTAATTCAAAATGAATCTTTGTGGATTTTAGAAATTATGAAGAACAGTAGTTGCGCAAATAATATTGGTAATAGGAGGACTATCACAGTCACTAGGTTGTACAAATTTGCGAGATATACAGTAAAACCCTCTTAAGACGATTTCTCAGGGACCCTACCAAAAACGCGTCTTAAGCAAGAAAACGTATTATGCGGGATAGGGAAAATAAAACATACTATAGTAAGTTCAACTCATCTGTGCGCGCGGCCCTATGTGTGGGTAAACCTCGTGCAAACACAGTGACTTCATGTGCGTGACAAGAGGTACAGTGAAGTACAAAATACAAAAACACTTGTTTAACTAAAATAAAAAATTAAGGGGTGAAATGTATGTTAAACATATTAATATGTATCGCTGCTAAAAGAATAAAATTGAGGATTTTTTGAATTCGCTGCTCTCTACAAGGTTAATTATAAATTCAAATTCCATATCAAAATGTCCATAGTATTCTTCTACTTACTTTGTATTACGCCACATCTCTTCATCAATTTGACCTAAACGTTCGTTTATTAATTTTATTATTTCCACCACATTTTGTTTGATGTTATGCGGAGCATTATCTATTTATTACTACGTTTGCCTACGTCACATAAGTTATACGAAAGGAGAGATATTTTTTCATCAGACTCTTTAAGCAGCGTGTAAATCTGCCCTGCCCTCTGACAAAGGAACCGCGCAAAATATCGGGATCAAAAGTATCCCAGAACCTTCTTCGGATCATAAGCTCAGATTGTACCAAGTTGCATTTAAATCAATTCAGTAGTTTTAGCGTGATACTTATTCGGAATACAGACAGACAGATATGATTATTTTTTATTACATTTTCGGCTTCAGTATTGATTAGAAAACGCCCTACAATTAAAATTTTCAAATTATCTTCCATGTACAGACTCTCGACCCTCAACAGTTTTTTGAAGTAAAACTTCTTTAGGCGCGACCTAGGGAGTAATTCAGATATTGTTTTCTGACGGAAGTAACGCTATTTGAATTTTGAATAGCAGAAACATAGTTTCCGCTATTCAAAATTCGAATGAATGATATTAATATATCATTTGATGCCATCAATGGCAAAGAAGTTTTACTTCAATCACGCGTAATGGTTACACACACATACTTTTTTTAGATATATGGAGTATGGTCTTTTTACTTTTTAAATCAAGTCATACAGTAAATTTTTTGTCATAATTTGCTGTATAAGCAATGTTTTCTTCTGTCGACCATCTCTGCATTTCTATTTTTTTTTGCATTAGAATTTGGGCTCTATCATTGTCTGACTATTCTGTAGGCCTTTAAAAGTTACACAATTCTACCATACATTATTTTGTTATGCCTCGAAGGGTTTAGGCAGCGTTTTCGTTATAAGCTCCCAGACACCTTATTTTTTTCCGACATCTCCAACTAATATCGTTATATTTTAGTCAATGTCAAACAAACTCAACAAATTATATACGCAAACCGTTCTCAAGAATCATTGGTGATTTCAGCATGAAAATCAATGCAGTAGTTTTAAAGTTTATCGTGAACAGACAGACGCGGCGGGGACTTTGTTTTATAATAATATTTATATAGTGATGAAAAATATTAATTACATCGAATTGACACATCAAAAATATTTATCTGACTTCTTAAGGTGCGGTTAAACGGCCTGTGATAACACGAGCCAACGCGAGCCGCGCCATCCGTGTAGGCGCGGCTCGGCTGAATTCGGACGCAAGCCTGCTCGTTTAGGCCCTTCGTACACTAGGCTACGCAAATCTTCGATACCCAAAGATTTTGGTCTCTAAGCGACTACCGCAATACAAATTCAAAGAGGTTCGTACACAGACATGCGTCGCCGACATTTTGTTCATTCGTCGCCGACGCCAGTCGCGCGCTACCTGCCGGTCGAGATCGTCGCCACTAATGTCGCTGCGATTTCCAAGATGGCAGAAAAATTGACATAAATATTCAATTTGAATTTAGTATTTTTTATACCACTAAGGTGGCAGACAAGCATACGGCCCACCAGGACCGGTGGTCACCGCAGCCTATGAACGTTTGCAACACGAAAGGAGCGACTCTCGCGCTGCCGACCCTGTAAAAACCTTCTAAGACCCCTTTTGAAGAACCCCATACTTTAGGCGTTTGGAAAACCGAGGCAGGGAGATCATTCCACAACCTAAGCGTGCGTGGAAGAAAGCCCCTATCGGATCTAACCGTGCTCGAACGCTCCGGACGTAGAGTGTGAGGATGAAATCCCTGTCTGTGGCGAGCGGTGCGATGATAGAACGTAACTGTGGGCATCATATCAAATAAGTCCTCAGGACACACACCATTGTACAGGCGGTAGAACACGCATAAGGAGGCAAAGTCTCTCCTGTCGCGAAGAGGTTCCACTTCACCTGTAAGCATAGGATCGTTGACAACTCTCACGGCTCGCCTTTGCACCGAGTCAAATGGACGAGGCTGATATTCTGGTGCCCCCGCCCAGAGGTGACAGCAGTACTCCATGTGCGGCCGCACTTGCGACTTATACAGAAGCAGTGTTTGCGCTGCAGTAAAGTACCGCCGCGCTCTGCTGAGCACACCGAGCTTCTTGGACGCCGGCTTAGCCTCGTCCACCAAATGACTCCGGAATTGAACCTCTCTGGAAATGTCAACGCCAAGGATCCCAATGCTTTCAGAGATAGTGAGAGATGTGCCCTGGAATTATGGCGGTACAGTAAATGGGGTTTTCTTAGCAGTGAATATACACGCTTGTGTCTTGGAAGGGTTAAACTGGACAAGTATCTGTTTGCTGTAATTTTTTTGTAGCTACAAACAGTCTACACTTTACATTTTTTTTTTATATGGTTGAACGCAGTATTTCCTATTACGACGATTTCTTTGCTTTTAGTAAAGATAGTAAGCCAAAATCATAGTTTCGTCACTTGTGTCAGACATTTCGTAAATTAAATTAGTCTGAGACGTGTTGTCGCTATGTCTACAGTGGCAGAATAGACAAAATTGCGTTTTGAGATATCTCGTGTGTACGGTTCGTGCGCTACCAAATATTCGCGACATAAGTTGACAACATTAGTATCGAAGATTTGCGTAGCCTAGTGTACGAAGGGCCTTACACGACGCGGGGTAGCAAGATCATACGCGAGCCGAGCCGTCCGTGGAGATGCGGCACACACGGCTAAAAAACAAAAGAGGTCTTCCTTCGTCGCGCGCTCTGGATCATCTGTCTGTTTAGACGGCGCGTATTAACACAAGCCGAGCCGAAGATGGAGCGCGCGCCTTTGATCCGTGTCGAAAAAACCGACAAGTGATGGATCGTGCGAACTTTGCCGAGCCGCGCCGAGTCTAGTTGTTTAAACAGCGCGTGGCGCGCTGAATCACGAGCCGAGTCAGGCTCGGCTCGCGTGTATACGCGCCGTTTATACGTACCTTTATACATTTTCTCCGTGAAGAACTAGACATTTTCTTTAACGACTGTACCCATGGTATTAATATCCTGCGGCGCTGGAGGTCGTGGGTTCGATTCCCACCGCAGACAAATATTTGTGTGACCCATAAATGTTTGTCTCAAGAGTCTGGGTGTTTCTATGTATAATATGTATGTATTTAAAAGTATATAAGTATTAATATCCGTGGTCCGCATAACACAAGCAGGTTATTCCTAGCTTACTTTGGGATCAGATAGCGTTGTGTGAAATGTCCGTGAATATTTATTTATTTATTTATTATTTATTTATTATCACTTAGAACACTGTGTAATGAATTATAATGTAACCAACTTACACAGGATGTCAACGTTGCAGTTACATTGAGACTTGTCATGATATTTAATTTCGTTTCATTATAACGTAAGAGTTGCCTTCAAAACGTGATAGATGACGCTGTAAGCTTTTTGTTCATTATGATTTTTATTTCGCGGCCACGCAGTGAGTTTCCTGCAAAGACTGCTTGGCACCGCTGGTGTCGTCAATAAGTCGAGTTACGTCTCTATCTCATAATATACAAATGTACTCTGTGAAGATGGCCGCGTCACTGCCACACAAATTAAAGCTGTATAATTACTAGCGCACGCACACATAGCGCCGCGCGCACGGATGAGTTGAACTATCTATAATGTTATTATGTATTTTGTTCTAATTTTGGAACTGATTCAGCCATTTGAAGCGTTAAAATTAGTGATCTGTAAGCTTTTAGCAATCTTACGTGCTTTCTCGTATATTATGAGGCCACTTATGGGCAGTTTTAAAGCTCGTGCTTGATGAAGCCATTCCACTAATTTTTTTCTAATATTTATCAAACTTTCCTACCTTTTGATTTTTTCTCTGCACACCTCCTAATCTGTATTTTTCTTTCTATTTTTTAAAATGGTACGTAACGTAGAAACTGGTAACTGAAGCTCAGCAGCTAACTGAGCTTGATTTTGTTGTTTGTAATTTTTTATCATAAACTTTCAATATCTCAATTTTTTCTTGAAGTGACAATGCCTTTCGCTTAATTGTAGTCATATTGTAACACAAACAAATGATGCACTATGTGTCAAGTCAAGAAATATCGCGTTAGGAGCGCTCTCGGCTGAGCCCAGCCAAGAGCTCTCCTAACGCGGTGGCGGGCGTATTAAACGGGATGACGAATCGTTTTAAGCGTTAAGAAATGTATGAAAATATGTCTCAAGTTGCAGGGACTGGCGTAAAGTGGCGTATTATGCGAGAAATCGTATTAAGCGTGATCGTCTTAAACGGGATCTACTGTAGTTGATAAAAAAATACGCGTTACGTGCGATGCCTTATACATAACTTTTTGTATATACCTATAATACAGGGAGAATTTTTCAAAAGGGATTGGGTGGCCAAATCCGAAACTCTTAGGAATAGCGAAAAATGCTCAAAGAAGTCAGGAGCCCGATTTTGATGAAACTTAAAACCTCATCATGCCGTGTGTCTGTACCCAGCGGTTGACCATTGCCTGCGTGGTAACGAATTCAATAAATATATACAATAATTTAAAGAAGTAATTTTTCACATTCACATCGCTAGGTATATTTAATATTTTTTTTATTATTAACCCCCATTTTATCCCTCCCCTTCCCCCTCCCCCTCCCCCCTCCCCCTCCCCCATGACAAATTCCTAGCGCGTGGAACTGCGGGCGCCATCAGGGTTATGATTTTTTTAAACTATCGCAGTTTTTAACACTTCACGCGAAATACTATTTACTTACATTCACCGACGTTTCGGGCGTTCAACCGCGACCTTGATGTTGCCTGCGGTTTCACCCGCGATGAATTTTGTTACTATTCCCACTTCCGGTGGGATCATAAAAGCGAGAATAGTTACAAAATCCCACGCGGGTGGAGCCGCGGGCGCTATCTAGGTTATAAGATTTTAAATAAATAATAATAATGTCGACTATGAACTATTACTATGAAAAAAACGTTAAAAGTGTGATGTATGTAAGTTGATTTTGGTCATTTTTCTTAACCCGTTTTGAACTTTAACAGTAAAAATTACTAGTTTCTGTTTATGCGAAATCCTTTCATGGTATCATTTTGAAATCAATATTACATAAGCATATTTTTAAACGTTTGGATAGCATCAGTGTAGTACATATTTTTTATAAAAAAGTTGAACAATTTTCATGATACCTGAAAATTAGAGAGAAAATTGAGATGAACTTATATTTATTTCAAACGTTTGTTGTGGAATTTTATTAACAATATTATTTTTTGATAGCTTATGTATTTAGCTTTAAGAGAGAAAAAAAAGAAATCAGAAATAGCTGTTTTCCTATAATCTACAGGCAACTTTACAAAAAAGGGACGATTAAAAGAAAAAAAGTTATTTTTTTCTGAGACCCTTGGGTAAATTTGGATGATATTGTAGTATGTAATAGTGGGGCACCTGTTCTATCACACCCTGACGGTTGGACCACTATTTACGCCACACCCTGTATATGTGCCGGCAGCATTGACGCCCTGATCAGGAAGTATCTGTTACTGCACAAGACTTTACGCCTCCATTGAGATTAACGTAACTCCTATGTTGTTTTCTGTTTACATGTCTATTAAACTTTAGACGTATCTGATAAATAACTGCGTAGGTAGATTCACACTATAGGTATAAATGGCAGGAGATGCTTCTACTAAATAAAATACTACAAGTACAACTAATAAATAAAAAAAAGATGCCTAAACTAAACCGTAATAATAAGTTAATTAATAAATGCAGTACACTTCTGGATGAAACTGTCTCGTCGCTTTATAACGGGGTGGTACAAATATTTTGTTTCATGTTTCCCTCTCTTCGCCATGACCTTCATCCGTGATTGAGCTGTGATGTGGTTGTGGGTTCGAAATCTCGATAGAATTCCACACCCATTCATTGCATCCTCTATGCTTCATAGGTAGGTACTGTAAAAAAAATATTTTTGCCATAGGTGTCTCGATGTGGTATGATCTATCTGGAACCTAAAGGACTCGGCTGGAAAGTGTTGATGGAATCGTGGCTCAACGTACTCCCGTCAACACTGCACACAGTCAACCGTACACATATTAGGAATCTGTTCAACCGGTTTTTGCCGCCACTGCTTTGGCTTGTGGAACTGTCCGGAAAATCGAGGGTAATATTTAATTGAATCCTACTAATATTATAAATGTTAAAGTTTGTGAAGATGTTTGGATGTTTGTTACTCAATCACGCTCTAACGGCTAAATGGATCTGACTGAAATTTAGTACAGGGATAGAGTATACTCCGGAATAACACATGGCTACTTTTATTCCGGGAAAATTTTCCCACGTTAAGCGGGAACGGGAACCAAATTTCAATCGGGCGAAGCCGCGCGCATCAGCTAGTAGAAAATATAATCGAACTTTTTTTCTGACAGTGCCATCTGATTACAAAGTAAGCTAAGATGGTATGTTTACCTCTATGTTATTGACGCTTACTACCTATAAATGCCAGGTTCATTAACGGTCTGACCTTAATACTTATACAATATTTGTTATATTTTGTACGATGTCTGTTTGTTCTTGCTAATCCCTGAAACGAGTGGAACGATTTTAACGGGACTTTCCTTGTAGGTAGCTGATGATAGAAGGAGTAACTTAGGCTACCTTTTTTTAGAAAGAAGCACGACGAGGCCTTGAAGAAAGAGGTGGTGCTAGCTAGTCATAGTTATAATTTATTTTCGTCACTATACCTAATTAATTAATTTTTGCAGCAAATGTACGTCACCTCTCGTTCTAACTTGGTGGTAGCATGCATGAATCTATTTGATTCTTTTATGGATGACTTCCACGACGAAAAGTACTTGGAGCAAGTGTCAGATCTGGACATCAGAGCTCAACTAGAGGTTTGTATATTAAATTAGTACTCGAAGTTGTTTTATTCGAGTGGAAACCTTGATTACTAAAAAAGGTATAGGATTTTTCAAACTGTATTGTTTATTTTAGGGCGTTTTCTTCTTTTCGTGTATTTGGTCTATAGGAGCAACAATAGAAGCCGACAGTCGTGGTCGATTCGACATGCTGTTCCGAGGGTTACTTGAGAAGGAATTCCCTGAAAAGGTAACTCGAGTTTATAAATTTTTCTTCTTCATATAGGTACAATACAGGTACCTACTGCAATATGCAGTGTACTACATCTAGATTATACCTACTTAGATTTAATTTTTACATGTGTGTATCCTGTTAAGGAAGACTATTTTACCATGATAGTTATAATGATGTTCATACAAATATTCACACCTTTATCTTAGAAGAGTCATCACATTATACCATATTTTGACAAAATATCGCAAGGTGCAGCAAGTTGTAAGCCTATTTGCAATGCTGAAAGAAGGATTAGGTTGTGGTTACCTGCTGTTAAATTTCCAACTTGGCTTAGCAACTGCCAAACCCTGGAATTTTAAAATTTCTGTCAAACAGTGTACCTACAATAAAATAAAACTGCAGCTGCAAGGTATACATACATACATTTGATCACGCCTTTCATCCCCAAAGGGGTAGGCAGAGACATATTATATGCCCACATTTCACCATTTTAGAAACTGCCCCACGTAATGGGTGGTGAGCCGTATTGCCGTGTTGATAATTATGGACAGGCGCAGGTTGAGAGAAATTTTTCAGTGCGCCTATTAAGGCCTCCAACTTGGCTTAACGACTGTCATTTTACTGGCAACCGGGACCAACGGCTTAACGTGCCTTCCGAAGCACGGAAACGCTAGCAAATAATAAAACAAATTCATGTGATGATCACCCATCCATAACCTGCCACAGTTAATGTTGCTTACTACAGTGATCGTTTACAGAACACTGAGTCCACTAGGCCACGAGTGCTTTAAGGTATAGCTCATCTTCTATCTATCTAAATTATATAACTCAAAGGTGACTGACTGACTGACATAGTGATCTATCAACGCACAGCCCAAACCACTGGACGGGTCGGGCTGAAATTTGGCATGCGCGTAGATGATATGACGTAGGCATCCGCTAAGAAAGGATTTCGATAAATTCTACCCCCAAGGGGATAAAATACAGGAAGCGGGAACGGGAACAAATTTTACGCGGGCGAAGTTTCGGGCATCAGCTAGTGTTAAAATAAAGTAACAATACTTATTAGTCTTGTTTGTCCAGATCACTGAAGTCCTCGGCTACCACAAGCAAATTGCGAAGCCGGAGAAACAATACATATTTACAATCCCAAAAGATGGTTTGGTATTTGACTATCGATTTATCAAGGAAGTAAGTACTAACTTGTTGCACACAGATATACTGTGTGATTTTTATAGTGATTATATTATAATATTTTTATTATAAAATGAAAAAAGACTGTGTGTGTGTGTGTGTTTGTGATTATAATATGCCTACTAACGGATCACTGTACCCAAGATCTCGCAAAGAAGTTTGCATATATTCAAATTATCCCTCAAATGAACTTACTCATCTCATTCCCCACGATTGAAAATCACCCTTATCGACCTTTTCCAGTGAGAAGTCTTGAAACCTGACCTCAGCAGATTCTCCGTATTAGGAAGTATGTAAATGTGGTAAAACGATCATCAGGCTCATTGTTGTTTGATACAAATAAAAAGAAGTTGGTCAAACAGATACAATGCCATACACACTCTTACGAAAAATATTTATACATACTTTGCCCCTTTAATTAATTAGCTAAGTGTTTACCTACTTAGGCTCTCGGGCTTCATAATGGAGTACCTACCTAGTTGGGAAATAGTGCAATTGCGACTGAATACAGCTTGCTTACAGGGTAAAGGTAAATGGAAACCCTGGAACGATGACGTGGTCTCTGCTCCTCCTATAAGCAGAGATACTCCACCAAATCAGATCCTAGTAACGACCTTGGATAGCGTGCGGTACCTCGCGCTTTTTAAGCTGTTAGTGACGCATCATAAGGCTGTTATGATGGTTGGACCTACCGGCACTGGGAAATCTTCATACATTATTGTAAGTCAAAGGACAATTCCTCCTATGCTAGATTTCTTTCTTGGGAACTTTTAATGTTGCCTTTCAGTTCAAGTTCCATTGTGATCAAATGTCTTTTTTTTGGGTACAACGTAAAATACCTTGTCTTTCGCTTTAATATAAATTCACTAAAAAAAAAAAGATTACGTGTCACATTGTTTGTACGCGATGAACTCCTAAATAACTTGATTGATTTTAACCAAATTTGCACGCCGCACGTAGGAGTATTTTCGTGTAAAATCCGGTCAAAAGTCAAATTTTAAGATCAAATAAAGGTCTGCTAATTTCACATATTTTTGCAGCTTATTAGCCGGTCTATCGCCTAGCACACAAATTTATAACGTAACTAGTAGTGCCTTCTCGTACAATTAGTCGGAACCCAGTCGTTATCCAAACCGCATGACTTAATTCTCGGCGTTCGTAATTTTTAACCGTATTTGAGTTGTAAACTACACTTTTGTGTGATTTACTATGGAAAAACAACAGTGCTAATATGGAAGTACAAGGTGTGTAGATTATTTTAATATAAAAATTAATAAATTAATGTTTCGTGTTAATATTTAAAAAATATCAGAAAGGTAAACAGAATATGTAAAATAAATTTCATAAAATGTATTTTTTTAAATCGTGTTTTTGTTTATTTGTCGGGCCTTGTCGCACTTTTATTTTACGATTAATATATTGCCTAGGGTTTGTTTTAATAAATACAATAATATTTTGCCGCGCCTATGTGCGCCATTTTTGTTTTCATGTATTTAAAGATGGCAGTGTAAAACATGGATATTATATTTGACTTGAATGTTGTTTTCAATTTAATTTTCAGATTTTATAGAATCTACTGTTATTTTCATCAGAAGAGCTTTGTTAGATATTATGCATAACTTCAAAATAAATAAAATCAAAGAAAAGGTGAAAAAAAATAGAAATAGAGTTAATTGAAATAATTGAATACCCTGAAGGCAAAAGTAATGTTTTGAGTTTAAAAAAAAAGTAAAAAATATACATGTCTTGTACATTTTACTGTCATTAAATATAATAGTAATAGTATATAATATGACCATGTTTTATCATTAACCCCTCGTATGTGGAAGGGGCAACAAACTTGTACCCGTCGTCTGTGGCAAGTTACACAGGCCGCTGGGAGCGCGCGACTGCTCTTCGAATTTCTCAAAATTCAAGGAAAATTTATATGAATCATAATATGAACAATGACTGTTTTAGGAAGATAAATAAGTGAATAATGTTATTCATGAACATTTATTTATAAAATCATGTTTTTTATAATATTACCGAACATTACCTGTTGCAAAACATGAACGATTTTGTCAATAAATTAGTTCACAGAATTTGGTTATTTTTATTTTTACACATTCCTAGATAATTTTCCAATCAATTGATAAGTAAACTCTCTGGATTCCAACAATAAATCACTCCTAAAAACAGATTTCAAATATTGCAAATCGGCGTTTGTCGAATTGTTAGACTGATATATATTTTTTTTTAACGATGGCACTACTGACTGGTAAAATTGATGATCATAGATACAATATCAAGCAATAAAAGAACCTATTTTCAAGAGCATTAGCGTTTTATTTGCGTAAATTTAGAGCCGGTATTCTTGGGACGGATACGGGACAACACAAATGGTGGGGTATGGACGGATACGGCACAACACGGTTGAGAGGTTAAATAAGCCATTAAATAGTTTTGTCCGGATTTTACATGAAAATACTCCGACGTGCGCCGTATGCAGTTTGATCGAATTTGAGAGATAGGATACCTTTTTTTTGTGGAAAGTCTACATAGCTACGGAAAAAGCTTATCCACAGAATCGCGTGGCCTGGTCCTCTAGTAGAGTATATAAATTTGCTTCAATAGACGTCTTTAAAACTGCATAATCATTTGCCTTGGCTAAATTACAGGACTTCCTCGTAAAAAGAGTAGACACAAGGGTGTACAAGGCATTGATTATGGCTTTCTCAGCGCAAACCAATTGCAATCAAACACAAGATATCATCATGGGAAAGCTGGATAAAAGAAGAAAGGGTAAGAATATCGTCGAGTCTTTTATCATTCAGAATTTCCTAAAGTGCCTACCTTTTTTTATTACGCGAGGAAAATCCTTCAGGGATGTTATGGCGGACTCCTACCGACTAAAAGCCACACGTTTTCTAGCCTAATGCCTATAGACGGGAGTCCCTCGGAAGGATGACCCCAGGATTCCCAACAGACCTTGGCTACCACTGCGGCCTCAGGGCCTACCTATCTATTCATTTTTCCGTTAGAACATTTAGACCTGTCCGTATCAAGGCTGCCAGCTCTGCGACAGAATGTTGTCAGTGAAAGGACAATTAAGGCAAAAACCCAACATGAAATGTTCAAAAAAAGCTTAGTGATTCGAATAGGGCGGATTGTGATTGAAAAGGATCTTGGATAGCTCTTTAGAAATGAAACTTTCTACTTGTGTTTTTGTTTTTAGGTGTGTTTGGTCCACCCATTGGTTGTTATGCCGTGGTTTTCGTGGATGACGTAAGCATGCCTCAAGCGGAGACGTACGGTGCACAACCACCTATTGAAGTACTCCGTCAAGGCATCGATCTTGGACTCTGGTATGACCGGAAGACTAATGTTGCTATGCATCTCATTGATGTTCAGGTAAATGAGTATACTGTATAAATACTAATATTATTTTAGGATTTTTAGGCATGTTATTTTTCACTTGCTTTTTTCGTGGTATTACCTGCGTATAAAAATTATTCCCAAGCTCTATTCAATTTCTGTAACAAATTTTATCAGAACTAGTTCTGTGGTTCAGTAGTCAAAGCGACAGACATAACATATTCAACTATCTAGGTAAAAATAAACTTAATGTAAGTCCCAAGAATTTCCGTCCGGGGGTTGCCTTTAAATAAACTAGGTTGCAGTTATAAAGTAACGTGAATATTGAAGAGTTACTTTTACTTGGCAAATAGAGCTGTTTTACACGACCGTGTTTATAACAGGAGATAAATATAATATTTAATGTTTCAGTTTATGTGTGCCATGGGTAAACCAATGCCGGGAGCTAAGCTCATAACACCGAGGTTGACGCGACATTTCTCTTTCTTCTGTATAGACGAATTTGATGACGAAACACTGAAATGTATCTTCAGTAGGATCATGTTGTGGCATCTTGATACCAGGTACTTAGTTGTATTGTGTATCAGTAAGTTCAGTACAGGTGATTTCAGACTAAACTATGTGCATTATAGCACATAGTTCATAGCGCAACAATACCGCGCATATAGTGCGTCATTCTTAGCTCTAGAATTTACCATACTTTAGTCCTTATTTGCTCTATTTACTCTTTACAGGACAAAATAGTATAGCGTAGTCTGAAGTAAGCTTAATTCTACATTTATTTAATTGGTCATGGTAAAGCTGGAATATCAGTGCAACACTAGTTAAGACATTTTGACACAGTAGATTGATTCATATTATTTTTGCTTTCAGAGGGTTTTCAAAGGACTTTGATCCCTGTATTGAAGAAATTGTCTGTGGTACCTTGGAGGTTTACAAAGAATGCCGAAACAATTTATTACCCACACCATCTAAATCGCACTATACGTTTAATTTGCGAGACTTTTCCAGAGTCATATTGGTAATCTATCATTTTGAAAATGTATTAACATATTACATGGTACACTAAACTAAATGTTTCTAAATAGAGTTATTATTTTAGGGTGTTCTACTGTCTGTCCCTGAAGTAACTCCAGATCTTCAATCAATGAAGAGGCTATGGGTTCACGAATGTCTGCGCGTGTTCGCTGACCGTTTGGTTGAAGATGCCGACCGTAGATGGCTGGTCCAATGTCTCAGACAAGCGACTACAAATAACTTGAATGATGATTTTGATAAGATGTTTTCTAGACTGTGTGATGGACCAAAAGATAAGGTATTGTTATAATCTATTACCAGTCTTTCTTCTCTATTCTTTCTATTGTTGAATGACCCCCCTTCTCTGTGTAATTTAATTCCGTGCGTGGTTTTTGGAACACGTGTATGTAGAAGCAATCCTTTCGACGTTCTTATGTTTCTTTGTGACCTATATGAATAAAGATTATTCATCCCTACTATATAATATTATAAATGCGAAAGTAACTCTGTCTGTCTGTCTGTCTGTCTGTCTGTCTGTCTGTCTGTTACGCTTTCACGCCTAAACGACTGGACCGATTGAGATGAAATTTGGTACAGGCATAGTTCGAGGCCCTGGGAAGGACATAGGCTACTTTTTAACCGACTGTGCAAAAGGAGGGTTATGATTTTACGATATAACGACTTTTACGCGATAACGACTTCTACGCGGTCGAAGCCGCGGGGAACAGCTAGTTTTCATTATATACCATTTCAAGAACATAACTATTATTCAGGTCAATTAGGAAAGGTTTATCGTTAGACATAAGGGGTCGTTCTCTCTGTTCATTATCAGCTAGTTGAAGTAAAATTTTTGATATGTAAAGCTCAGACTAAAGAACTTTTAATCTGAGATGTAAAGTTGGTTTCTGAGATTTCACTGGTGTATTTCTTCACCAGGTTATTACGGATCAGCACCTGCGAAAATTGATTTACTGTGATTTTGCTAATCCCAAAGTTGACACACGGTTCTACATGGAGACATCCAATTATGATCATTTGAGCTCTACCGTTGATGCGTTCCTTGTTGAATTCAATAACATGTCGAAGAAGCCTATGAATCTAGTACTGTTCAGGTAAAAATATTTCAATCAATCAACTAAATCGCTCTCTACTGGACGTATGCCGATACCAAGTTTGGTGGACACTGATTACAACGATTGGCACAGGACATTGTTTCTCGCCCGTTACTTACATATTTACTTGCTGGTGAGACTTGCTTGGTCCCCGAAGATTTTGGTTCTTTAAATTCTTAACAGACAACAGACTTTTGTGTCTGTGACGCACAAAGAAACCGCTTGGCCAACGCAATTTTTATACGGACTGTGCGTCACGGATATTCTATGCCGCACCTTATTCAGTATGCTCCTAGTTACAATAGTTGGATTTTGAAAATCGGAGGATCATTTAATTATGTCCCAATTCTTTTTTAAGCTAAGCATAAGACCATTGGTAGGAATCTCACGTGAAATAATAGTGAGCGTCAGGATGGACGGTCACTACCCATAGATCGCATCGAAACAGTTATAGCTAGTTGCTACCTAGTTGCTACTAGTTGCTACCAATCATTAAATAGTTGCTACCTTTGATTTAAACAAGATAAACGAGTTTTTAAGGTGACCGGCCATTCTGACATCAGGATGGCCGGTCACCTATGCAGGGAGGAAAAACTAAGCAAATGAATTGAGTTTTTTTATAAGCAATAGTTGCTACCAGGTTGCTACCTTCATATATGTCGGTTTAGACCTCGTAGCATTTAAGGATTCATAGTTATAGTAATTTACTATTTTGATGGCGAAGCGCCTGTAGGAAATAAATGAGCAAATGAACAAAATACAATTTGGTAAGTTTATAAACAGGCGTTATCAGTTTTTATTTCATTTATCTGTTATAAATGTGGAATATAATTATGTAGTTGAGATTCCCAAACTTAAGTGTATATTGCAATAATAAAACAGAAAGGTTTGCTTAAATATTTGCAATTTAATAAATAATTTAAAAAATAACATACATATCGACGGCAAAAAGGAAAAACACTTTAAGCGACACCTTGGTCGAAAATTTGTTATATACATATTTGGAATCAGCGAATTTTTCCGCGTCGATTGGTCTTGGTTTCGTAGCGATCTGACCTCTTTGGTGTCGCTTCAAGTAATGGCACTATTAAGCTTATTTTTTTCAGACGCTAAATGAAGTGACACAAAATTGTAGCGAATTTAGTCAAATAAACGGTTAGAGTATCGACTCCTCATTAAGATTATTATTTGATGTGTTTTCTTTTTCTGTTTCGGATATCCCAAGTCACTTAAATCGTTTTTCTCCGTCATAGGAAATGCGACGTAAAGCACTAGAAGTGTTTTGGCTCACTCTTGTATCACTAGTGCCTAGTCGCTACATTCGTTTCTCCTTGCTTTCATTGTATCTGTAAGAGTTTAATGAGAGTGTTAATAAAGTTAATGTGTTTTGCCTTCACGATCATTTTGACATATTATGGATTTCAGTTTTTTTTGCAATTGCAGAAAGAATCGATAGTGTCGGTTAAAGTAACACCATCAAAATGTTTACAGAAACTATTAAGTGAACCGACATCGTCTTTTATTCCCACAAATTCGGTTCATTTAATTTTGTCGACTACCTAAATAATGACGATTGTCGCTTAAAGTAAACATTGTTTTCAAATCGTGTTTTCTATAATCAGATTTTTACAGAGCTTGGACCACGATGGGCGCTAATTTTGATCCTAATATATCTAAAGTGAACGCAAATTCAATGCTGCAAATTTCAGAGTAAACTACCTAAATCATGTCCAATATAACCCTACAAATACTCAAATTTGTTAATTTACTGTGGCATTACTAGTTCAGGGCACGTCAATCTCAATTCCAAAACAGTATAGGGCTCCTTGGAGTTGAGGTTTCTAGTGACGTTCGGTACCGTCATTTGAACGACAAGGCTAAGCTGCGCCGTTAAAGCTCGGTGTGCTCAGCAGGGTATGTTGGTACTTCACTGGTGCAAACACTGCTTATTTATAAGTTGCAAGTAAAGTGCTGAATGCTGAAAAGAAGCACCTGAATATCAGCTTCACCCATTCTAATTGATACAAAAGCATGCTATGAGAGTTATTAACCATCACATAATTACAGGCGGAGTGGAGTCGTTTTACGATAGGAAAACTCCACCATCTTTTGAGTGAACTACTGCCTGTACAATGGTTAGTGTTCTGACAAATAGGTTAATATGAAAATGACACGGCCCACGGTTACTTTCTATGATTACACCGCTTGCCAGAAACAGAGTTCATGCTTACACTTACACTTTAATACATTGTATGTAGCGACGTGAGTTGAATAGGTAACTTAAGTACACAATTTTAAATGTACCGATGTTGTGGGAATAAAAGACCATGTCGGTTAATTTAATAGTTTCTGAAAACAATTGCAAAAAGAATCGATAGTGTCGGTTAAAGTTACATCATCAAAAGGTGTTACTTTAACCGACACTATCGATCTTTCTGCAATTGCAAAAAAATACTAAAATCCATAATATGTCATAATGATCGTGAATGTAAAACACATTAACTTTATTATCGTTAACATTAACAATCTTACAAATACAAAGAATGCAAGGAAAAACGAATGTAGCGACTACGCACAAGTGATACAAGAGTGAGTCAAAACACCTGTAGTGATTTACGCCGCATTTCCTACGACGGAGATAAACGATTTAAGTGACTTGGTATATTCGAAACAAAAAAAGAAAAACACATCAAATAACAATCTTAATAAGGAGTCCGGGACGGACTGACCGTCCGTCTGTGGATGATCGTCCACTCTAACTAAGCGGTAATTTAACCAAATTCGCTATAATTTTGTGTCACTTCATTTAGCGTCTGAAAAAAATAAGCTTAATAGTGCCATTACTTGAAGCGACACCAAAGAGGTCAGATCGCTACGAAACCAAGACCAATCGACGCGGAAAAATTCGCTGATTCCAAATATGTATATAACAAATTTTCGACCAAGGTGTCGCTTAAAGTGTTTTTCCTTTTTGCCGTCGATATGTATGTTATTTTTTAAATTGTTTATTAAATTGCAAATATTTAAGCAAACCTTTCTGTTTTATTATTGCAATATACACTTTTAAGTTTGGGAATCTCAACTACATAATTATATTCCTCATTTATAACAGATAAATTAAATAAAAACTGATAACGCCTGCTTATAAACTTACCAAATTGTATTTTGTTCATTTGCTCATTTATTTCCTACAGGCGCTTCGCCATCAAAATAGTAAATTACTATAACTATGAATCCTTAAATGCTACGAGGTCTAAACCGACATATATGAAGGTAGCAACCTGGTAGCAACTATTGCTTATAAAAAAACTCAATTCATTTGCTTAGTTTTTCCTCCCTGCATAGGTGACCGGCCATCCTGATGTCAGAATGGCCGGTCACCTTAAAAACTCGTTTATCTTGTTTAAATCAAAGGTAGCAACTATTTAATGATTGGTAGCAACTAGTAGCAACTAGGTAGCAACTAGCTATAACTGTTTCGATGCGATCTATGGGTAGTGACCGTCCATCCTGACGCTCACCAATCATAGGTTCCATAAACATTTGTCATGAATTTGGTTCGGTAGATCTTGAGTTCAAGAGAACTTTATGTATATAATCTATAATCTATATATATAAAAATGTTGTGTGCGTTTGTGTATCTATTAAAAACTCAAAATTTACTGAATCGATTGAGCTCAAAATTGGACACGATATACAATAGGATTCAGAGATGGTTTTAGGCTACTTTATACACTTTTATCATAACAGCAATAAGAATAAAATAGCTTTAAAAAGTGATATTACCAATAGATGGCGTTGGTCGTTGTTTTTTTAATTATATTCTGCCAGCTTCAGAACAAAATTATTATAAACAACCTATTTAGAAGGTACCTACCAGATTGATGTTTTTTAAGAGAAGTTTGATTGCGGCCTCCTTGCATTCAGAATAACAAAAGAGAGTACGCACCTAATAAAGAGGTCAGATATGTTTTGCATGTTATTTTTGAACTTTTTGGACATTCGGAATTTTGGAGTTTTGGACTTTTGGACTTTAGACTTTTGGAATTTTGGAGTTTTGGAGTATTGGAGTGTTGGAGTTATGGAGTTTTGGACTTTTGGACTTTTAGAATTTTGAGTTTTGGACTTTTAGAATTTTAGACTTTATGACTTTGGAGGTTATGGCCTTTTGGACTTTGGACTATTGGACTTTTGGACTTTTAGACTTTTGGACTTTTGGACTTTTGTACTTTTGGACTTTTCGAGTTTTGGGCGTTTGACATTTTGGACTTTTGGAGTTGGAGTTTTAGAGGAGTTTTGGAGTTTTTGAGTTTTTTAGTTTTAGAGTTTTGGAGTTTTGGAGTTTTGGAGTTTTGGAGTTTTGGAGTTTTGGAGTTTTGGAGTTTTGGAGTTTTGGAGTTTTGGAGTTTTGGAGTTTTGGAGTTTTGGAGTTTTGGAGTTTTGGAGTTTTGGAGTTTTGGAGTTTTGGAGTTTTGGAGTTTTGGAGTTTTGGAGTTTTGGAGTTTTGGAGTTTTGGAGTTTTGGAGTTTTGGAGTTTTGGAGTTTTGGAGTTTTGGAGTTTTGGAGTTTTGGAGTTTTGGAGTTTTGGAGTTTTGGAGTTTTGGAGTTTTGGAGTTTTGGAGTTTTGGAGTTTTGGAGTTTTGGAGTTTTGGAGTTTTGGAGTTTTGGAGTTTTGGAGTTTTGGAGTTTTGGAGTTTTGGAGTTTTGGAGTTTTGGAGTTTTGGAGTTTTGGAGTTTTGGAGTTTTGGAGTTATGGAGTTTTGGAGTTTTGGAGTTATGGAGTTTTGAAGTTTTGGAGTTTTTGAGTTTCGTAGTTTTGGAGTTTTGGAGTTTTGGAGTTCTGGAGTTTTAGAGTTTTAGACTTTTAGAGTTTTAGAGTTTTAGAGTTTTGGAGTTTTGGAGTTTTGGAGTTTTGGAATTTTGGAGTTTTGGAGTTTTGGAGTTTTGTAGTTTTGGAGTTTTAGACTTTGGACTTTGGAATTTTGAACTTTTGTACTTTGGTCTTTTGAACTTTTATACTTTTGGACTTTTGGAGTTTTGGACTTTTGGAATTTTGGAGTTTTGTAGTTTTGGAGTTTTGAACTTTTAGAATTTTAGACTTTCAGACTTTGTAGTTTTGGACTTTTGGACCTTGGACTTTGGACTTCTGGACTTTTGGACTATTGGACTTTTGGACTATTGGACTTTTGGACTTTTTGACTTTTTGACTTTTTGACTTTTTGACTTTTTGACTTTGAACTTTTGAACTTTTGAACTTTTGGACTACTAACTCCTATGTATATTTCATGATATTTCTTTCGAAAAATAAGGTCATGAAGAAGTTTCACTTCTTGCGTGTGTACAATAGTACACGCACACATTTTTTTTAAATGTACCTATCATTTAGTTTGTTACTCATTTCTCATAGGTACATAAAACCACCATAAAAAAGTCACAGCGAAGCGTGGCAGGGTACCGCTAGTTATATATATAAATCAAGTTCTCATAGTACTATGAAATGGTATCCTTTAGGTTTGCCATCGAGCACGTTTCCCGCATCAGCCGCGTGCTGACGCAGCCGCGCTCGCACGCGCTGCTCGTGGGGCTGGGCGGGTCGGGCCGCCAGTCGCTCACCAGGCTCTCGGCCCACATCAATGAGTATGATCTTTTCCAGGTGAGGCTTTTGATCTCTTTTCCTCTTTCTCTTGCTCTCACTTTTCCTTTCATTTGCTTTCTTCTTTTTTGTATATTTTGCCAGCGTGCGCATCGTTGTAGTGTCAGAGGCACTCACTAGCTTTTGTCAACAGTTTAATTAACTAGTAGGATATCGAAGTCATATTAAACCTTTACGTAGCTTAATTTTTTTTTGTCTCAATGATCAGAAAAAATATTCCAAAACATTAATACCTAATGTTTTATTGAGCAGGTCGAAATGAGCCGAACCTACGGCAAGACTGAATGGCGTGAAGACTTAAAGACACTGCTACGGAAGTCAAGTACTCCAGAACTGCATATGGTTTTCCTGTTTATAGAATCTCAGGTAATATAAATAGTATTACATATCTTATCCTATACCTCTCGAATGATATGTAAAGATATCAGTCATGTCCTTCAGAAGCAGTGGTGGAGAATAGAATTTATAATTAGCACCGGACAAAGCATAACTAAGTGTTCACTTTTGAAGCTTTCAATCTCAGTTAGTGAAAGACGTTACCATCTAAAAGAGTACATTATGGTTAGACGGTAGTAATCTATGCTCCAATGAAAATATTATACCGCTTTAATCTCTCGAATTTAACTGTCTTATATCAAGTATTCTTTGTTACTCACTCCTGCTGCAAAGTTACAAAGTGTAGAGCAACGAGTTTAGAGTATTAGGAAACATTATACTTATGCGAATGTTTCCCACTGCACAGATTAAAGAAGAAGGATTCCTGGAAGATGTGAACAACATGTTGAATTCTGGAGAAGTGCCTAATATCTTCACCGCCGATGAAAAAGCTGAACTTTGCGAAAAAATGAGAGTTGTAAGTACTAATAAGACATGACATGTAGTCTCATATTTTACGTCATATTTCAATCATAATTCTGTTTAGATTTTATCTTATCTGATTATTCTTATCTTATCTGATCTTATCTTATCTGTTTATTTCTATATGCATGAAACTTTACATTTTCTTTAGATTGATCGTCAACGTGACAAGTCCTTGCAAACAGATGGCAGTCCCACCGCACTTTACGCATATTTTGTGTCGATAGTGCGCGACCAACTGCACATTGTACTGGCCATGTCGCCCGCAGGCACATCGTTGCGTACTCGCATCAGAAAGTTCCCTTCATTGGTCAACTGTTGCACTATTGACTGGTTCCAAGTAAGTACAATTTTGAAGTAAATTTTTAATCAGCCAGCCTAAAGGTGCGGTTCCCCTGAGGCGGAGCGGAGACGAGCTGTGCCGCGATTCACCAATCACATGCTTAAAACCCACATCTCTTCTCCACTTCGCACCGTGATTGGTGAATCGCAGCACAGCTCCTCTCCGCTTCGCCTTAGTGGAACTGCACCTTAAGGACCGGCGCCCATTATCGGCATCGGCAAGGAAAAGGATTTTTGGTGGCAAATAGCAATATACTATAATATAATGGCAATAAAGTAGAAATTTCCGTGATATGTGCTCGTAATAACAAAAATACCGCTCTTTGTTATTACGAGCACATATCACGGAAATTTCTACTTTATTGCCATTATATTATAGTAAGTATATTGCTATTTGCCACCAAAAAATCCTTTTCCTTGCCGATGCCGATAATGGGCGCCGGCCCTTAAGGAGCCTCGCTTAGAGCTAAAAGCCAAGTAACTGATTTAGCCAGTCAGCTAGATGCGTCGCAAGCAATGTTGTAGATATGTAGTACGTAATGAGTTCTGTTCAAGTCACTTTTAGCAAGTAGCTTAACTCTTAGCAACTAGCTAGGCACTCATAGTGTGGTCTCGGCCTTTACATTACTTAGAAACAGACTTGGAATAACTGAATTATTTCTTCCTCTCTTCAGGAATGGCCACCAGATGCTTTACTTGCCGTAGCAACTCGGTTTTTGAAAGACATCGAACTCACAGATTTGGAACGTGACACGGCGATTAAATTATGTCAAGTGTTTCACACTGACACCCAGGAATTGACAAGGCAGTTCCTGATTCGTCTCAAACGATACAATTATGTTACGCCCACAGCTTATTTGGAACTTATCAATATGTTTAAATCGTTGCTTACTAGAAAACGCATGTAAGTATTGTGTAAGTCGTTCATATTAATGTTTAATCTCGGTAGCATTCAAAGCTCACATTTTATCTTCAGCTTGAAGTCTGCTATTGATTTCAAAGCTCTATACATGTCTTTGCCAGTCTTGTCCATCAGACATCAAAAGGTATTCCACTTGTAGCTACATGAGATTAAGTTAGCCTTAGAGTTTCTTTAAATTTAGTTCAAACTAAGGACTGACCTTAATGGATATGCGGACAAGCAAAACTACGGCCATTTCATCGCTGCCATCAGAAAGCATCAAGCAGCGTTTGACGACTTAATCATAAATGCTACTTATTGATAGCCATACTATAGTTCTCTTCCAGAAATTGTGCAACAGTTTTGTTGAAATAGATATATGATTTTTAGATGTTTATTATTTTTGACAGGGAATTGCTACAAGGAGAAAAGCGATACTTAATGGGTTTAGATCAGCTTGCAATTGCGGCGAAATCAGTGGCGGCTTTACAACAAGCCTTAGAAGTACTGCAGCCCAAATTGGCTGCTGGTGCCGCTGCCGTCGCAGAAACGACTGCCAAAGTAGAGAAAGAGAAGGAAGGGGTTGCTTTGGTAGAAGCTGAAGTGTTAGTGGATCAAGCTGCTGCAGCTGATCAGGTATGTAGTTGGAAGTTTTGTAGTTTTTGAACCTTCATTTAGATAAAATATATTACGTAGGTCTTTACTCTGTTGCAAAACATTAAATGTTATTAGTTATCACTTAAATATATTTAGTCAGTTGCTTGCTTATTTGCTCAGTTAAAATGATTAGCAGTGTATTACTTTTTTGATTTTTTATGAAATTTATATTCTATTTGCTTATTTTTACAACTACGTACTTATATCATTCAAAATCTGGTGTGCTGGTTAACTTTGAACTATATTGCTTCAACTTTATTGTACCACAGGCGGCAGCAGCTCAAGCCATCAAGGACGAATGTGACGCAGACTTAGCTGAAGCTATGCCGATCCTTAATTCTGCCTTAGCGGCCTTAGATACCCTCACCCCACAAGATATTACTTTCATTAAGACTATGAAGAGTCCTCCACGAGGCATCCGGCTTGTCATGGAAGCTATATGTATCTTGAAGGTAAAATTGATAAATTCAAACATGTTTCTTTAGGTATTCGTAAAACAATAAAGTAGGCACTAGATGGTATAACCGAAAATTCATTTTTTAAAGTTTCCTAGCATGGAAGTTTAGTCTCTCCTTGGTAGCCTCCGGAGTTTGGTTTAAGTAAGTTTTACTCGAATGGGCAGAAAACAATGTCCTTGCTTTTAAAAATAAGTATAATTAGTTTAAAAAGCCCATCAGATTCTTACAAAATTATTATTTTACATATTTGCTTGAGCAGCAGGAATTAGAAATATCAAAGACCAACACTCATTAGAATGAGACTACTACTTCAAATTTGTATGTGCATATTATACATTTTAATTAAGAAACCTTATAATGGAATAATTTTATGTTTATGCTTTTGCTTAAGGATGACCCGGTAAGTAAAGCATTTCAGTCGGCATATACAAACATATAAATACACGAAACTGTGCATGAGTTCAATGAGTGGTATGAAACTACAGCTTAGCAGATTCGCATGGAAACCCCCTGAAGATTGTGCTTTTGATTATGTTGAATTAGTTATATTAGATAACAGCTTTTGCTGATGATTCAAATATTTTTATTGCTTCAACGACGATTGGTAGGTAATTGTATTTTAATGTTAATAGATTTTGCTTTGGTGACGAGTTTCAGAGATTTGTTATTGACAATTGCCACTTTGTTTCATTATCACTGGAATAACGGTCATTACAAAATTTTCATTTTGTGCGTGATGAGGCACCTAAACCTAATACAATAACAGATGAAATGATTAATCTACTTATTATCACTGTGTAGGAAGTGAAACCAGACAAAGTACCGAATCCATCAGGAGTGGGCACAGTTGAAGACTATTGGGGTCCATCAAAGAAATTACTAAACGACATCAAGTTCTTGGAGTCATTGCAAAATTACGACAAAGACAATATTCCACCTCCGGTTATGAAGAAGCTTATGACAACTGTAATGCTGGACGAAGGCTTTGTGCCTGAGAAAATCAGAGCTGTATCCGTTGCTGCTGAAGGTAAAAATAATCCAATTAACTAGCAGATAGGTGTCGATTAGGCTGGTGTCGATTTGTACAAAACATATATTATCCTTCTGTTATTGGTAACGGTTTTGGTATAAACAACAGACAGTGAAGGAGATCGTATAGGGCCACTATAAACGTTTGATTTAACGCTAACGTTTCATAAAAAAGAAATGTTTATGATATTCTGAAAAACACCTCTGCTGACTGTGCATGGTCTTTAATTCAAGCAGTAACGTGTAATTTCATTTGATAGGAATGTGCAAATGGGTGATTGCAATGACAAAGTACGACAAGGTAGCTAAAGTGGTAGCACCCAAGAAGCAGAGGTTAGCCGCTGCCCAGGCTGTTTACGACAAAGCCATGGCTGCTCTCGCTGTCAAACAGGCACAATTGGCTGAGGTATGAATAAACACTTTATTTTGCTTCTATCTAACTAATAATGTTATAAATGCGAAAGTTTGTCAGTTTGGATGTCCCTACATCCAAACTCACAAACTTTCGCATTTGTAAAAAGTATGAATGTTAGTTATTCTTCTGGCTGAAGAGATCTGGCTGAAATTTCGTACAGAGGTAGATGATAGAGTGGAAGAATATTTGTGTACTTTTTACTCTCGGAGTAAGTTCTCATGTTCTGTGACTCAGTGTTCTGTAAACGATCACTGCAGTAAGTAACATTCACTATGGCCAGTCTTTGGATGGGTGACCAACCATGTGACCACTTTGTGACATTTATTTGAGGGTTTCCGTGCTTTGGAAGGCACGTTAGCCGTTGGTCCCGGTTGCCAGTAAAATGGCAGTCGCTAAGTCAAGTTATAGGCCTTATTAGGCAGCTTGAAAAATTTCAACAGCAGGCAGTGACAACCTGCGCCTGTTCATTTCAACACGGCAATACGGCTTACCACCTATTACGTGGAACAAATTCTAAAAAAATGGTGAAATGTGGGCATATAATATGCCTCTGCCTACCCCTTCGGGGATGAAGGCGTGGCCATATGCATGTATGTATGTAAATTCTTATGGGATGCAAAAACAGAAATAGAATTCAACTTCGGAGCCGCGGGCACATTAAAGAAAATTATAAGCTACTAGCTGACCCGCGCAACTTCGTTTGCGTGATAAGTGAAGAACCGCTCGACCGATTTTGTGCAAACTTCACATAAACCATCTACTAAATAGCCCGAACGAAGCCTAAACATTTGGTTTGGATAGGTGAGCCCGTTCTTGGGTTATAAAATTACAACGAAAAGTGGCATTGATTTTTATATATATAGATTAAATTGTATTAAAACATACTAAGGCTGTTTTCAAATAGGTCCAACTAAAATTAAGAAAATTAGAAGATGCTCTAGCGGCGCAGAGTCGTCAACAAAAGATTTTGGACGATGAAGTAATGGATTGCAGTAATAAGTTGAAGCGCGCAGAAATGTTGATCTCGGGATTGGGTGGTGAGAAGACGAGATGGACCCAGATAGCGAAAACTCTGCGTGAAACGTATAACTCTCTAACAGGTAGAAATGTAAATTATCTAGCCCACAAAATAAATACTTTATAGGTACTCATCATTCACACATAACGATTTTTGCGCCACATCGTAGTGCAAAGACATGAGAATTCACGTTTTCGACACGATCTCTTCCCAAAAGCAATCTATTAGTTCTTTAATTTTATTAGACTTTGACATTGACAATCATTTCAGGGGATATCTTGATCGGAGCTGGTGTTATAGCATACCTTGGACCATTTACCGCTCAATTTAGAAAAGAGCAGGTAAGTAAAACGTCATTCATTATTTTCCTTAGGAAAGTTTAAACGATCCTATTGTGACTTTCACGAGCAACGTGAGGTCACTAATAAACTTTTGAGCCAAAGACACAATGATCTGGCTGAAGGTAAATGCAGATAGCAAATTTCACTTCCACTGGTCGTAGGTATGTAACCCAAAATTAAACTAAAGTGATTTTTTCAATTTTATGTGCACAAGGGAGTCTAATGCAGTCATAAGCCGTTTCCACAGGAGTAAACTCTTCGATGTCTAATGATATCGAATTGAAACCTATTAATACTTGATAATGTCTGAATAGATAAAGTCATGGGCTTACGCGTGTCACAACTGCGGTCTAGTATGCACGTTAGATTTTGATCTGATCAAGTCGCTAGGAGAAGCAGTCGTTATACAACAATGGAATATAGATGGATTGCCTGCTGACGACTTCAGCGTGTCAAGTGCTATTATTATAATGTAAGTGCCAATATTTTGATGTGTTATCGATTTTAAAATCAATGCCCATGGAAAAAAGGTAATTTTAATGATACAGGTCTGCAAGACGTTGGCCTTTGATGATAGATCCACAGGGTCAAGCTAATCGTTGGATCAAGAACATGGAAAAACCAAACAATCTTTGTATCGTGAGACTTTCACAGGCTGACTTAGGACGAGTCTTAGAAAATGCTGTTCAATTTGGACAACCCGTACGTAAATTCAGTTGAAAATAGTATAAACAATCTTGTCACGCCTTTGTCTACAATGTTCATAAGATTTTTGATCATATCCAGGTTTTACTAGAAAACGTAGGAGAGGAGTTAGATCCAATGTTGGAACCATTACTTCAGCAACAAACTTTCCGACAAGGTGGTGCATTGTGTATTAAAATTGGAGACACTATTGTTGAGTACAACAAGGAGTTCAAGTAAGTTATGTTATAAAGCTGTCAAGAAAGACATTATATCAAATATTTGCGCTAAAATAAAATATTGGTATATTTCACAGATTATACATAAGTACAAAAATGGCAAATCCTCACTATCTACCTGAAGTAGGCGTACGGGTAACTTTGGTCAATTTCATGTTAGCCAAAGATGGTTTACAAGCTCAATTGTTAGCGAGAGTGGTTGCTCGGGAAAGACCTGATTTACAACAAGCTAAAGCAGATTTGACCACTCAAGGTGCAGAACATCGTCGGCTTTTACAGGAAATTGAAAGAAAGATCTTGACTGTTCTATCCACCTCGGAACATTTGCTAGAAGATGAAGAGGCTGTGCAGGTAAATGTGCTATCCTTATAAATTGAGAAATTTTTTTTATTCGCGTTTTAATAAATTTTACCTGATTTCAGATTCTAAACTCTGCTAAAGATACGTCAAACGAGATCAAAGAGAAGCAAGAAGTTGCAATGGTAACGGAGCTTGCAATTGATGAGGCTCGAGATGATTATGTGCCTATTGCTGTTCATTCTACCAATTTATTCTTCCTAACTGGTAAGCCAACACATTCAAGATGAAAATCGATTTTTAATTTTGATATTTTATCATGTAGGTACACATGAGTTTTGAGGTAATAAGTTTTTGGTTTTCAGCATCGTTGGCGCATATTGATCCGATGTATCAATACTCATTGGGTTGGTTTGAAGGCCTATTCACATCTTCTATTGATAACACTGAGAAGGTGGAAGAAATCCCCGAGAGGCTACAAATCTTACGTGACTATTTCACGTATTCACTGTACGCGAATATCTGCAGGAGTCTCTTTG
Source organism: Miltochrista miniata (assembly GCA_933228765.1). NCBI lineage: Eukaryota > Metazoa > Arthropoda > Insecta > Lepidoptera > Erebidae > Miltochrista > Miltochrista miniata. The sequence goes on along the minus strand of OW121751.1, from coordinate 9,185,520 downwards.
AAAAGGTTTGACAGGGCTTAATGCGTTTAGCTTTGTTAGCTAAATCCATCATGGCATGTCATCAGTGGTAGTTACAGACTTGTTCTTGGTACTGTTTACAGCCGCTTAGGCACTGCATTAAATAATAGAATTATGTTGCCATTAAAATATAATATCATTATCTCAATGTCAAATGGTTGGGGTATGTAATAAGATATGCATGGAGTAGAATTTTTACGTTATAATACGTTTACTACTTTTATTATTTCAAATGTAGGTCCTGCAACCTAATACAGATCTTGGGGGCTCGCTGAAGGCGGGTGGCACTACTAAACCGAACGTGGTGCCGAAATTTTGAGCTATGCCCAGTTGTCTGTCAGTCTGGGTGTCTTTCGGCATAGATGAAGCTGCATATAAGAGATTTTGAGGCTTTTTACACAAATTTTCATGTTTTTAACGTATGCGTTGTGTTACTAGGACAAGATCGTATTTTCACTACTGCTGACAGTTACAATAATGGTCGCAGAAGATCGTTTGGATCAGTCTGATGTACTGTTTTTGATGGGCGGAGGACATGCCCGTCACGTTGTGCCGAACCCAGTAGCTTTCCTCAGTCCACAGGCGTGGAGTGACTTTAACGCGTGAGTTTAATTTGTCATGATTCTTTTTCCAAATTGCTTTAGCTACTTTGACGTCAGCGTTATTAATACAAAGGCCAAAAATATAGGTAGAAATAATAAAGCTGGAAATAATGTATGAAAATCAAATGGTAAGTATAAGTAACGACAGGTAACGGTTAAGATCATAATCAGGATGACAGCTATCGTATTAACTTAGCCCGGGAACGCACTTGCGGTTTACCGCGGCGGTTTCTAACCTCAAAATCAACACTGAGACTGTCAAAATCAATGAAATCAAGTCAAATTTTGACTTGATTTCATTATTATTGATACAAACCGCCGCAGTAAGCCACAAGTGCGTCCTCAGCGTTAAACATATATAATGTAGCATTCTTTTATAGTTGTATTTAGTTATTGACATTGCTTAATTTTGAGACATTGTCATGATAATACCTCACATTTGCATGCCTTGAGGTTGAATGTGGCTTGCGTTATATCTACAATATAAAACCTTTTTTGTACCCATGTTCGCAGAATAAATGATTAAATTGAGTTGATTTGAATACCTACCCATCCTATTCATTCTAAATATTGTTGACGCTGACTGTACCCAATACCGCGGCTGTACGGCGAATAAATAATATTGGATGTAATTTTGGACTATATAAAGTGAAAATGATTTTATCTTGACGTAAAAAGTCGTTGGGCTTGAAACTCCGCCATTGCTTCACTTAGTTAAAAATATGAATTGGGTTAAACAACAGAACTGTGTGATGTTATACCTACGGATATGTAAAAAATGTTAATCTGTTTGCACCTCGTAGGCAAAAAAAGGGTTTGAATTTATGAGTTTACAGACCATCTTCTGAGGGTATGCAGTAAATATTATGTAAAAGAAAGGTTGTTGAGCTTTTATTGCTGAAAAGGTAATATAACCTGTTACATACTGTTTAGGCACTGTGTTCCTCTGTGGTGTAGTCGATAGTGATACCACCTGCGGCGCCGGAGGTCCTGGGTTCGATTCCTGGTGTCGGTACAAATATTTGTGTGATCCACAAATGTTTGTTTCGGAGTTTGGGTGTTTTCTATGTATGTATGTATTTAGAATTATATAAGTGTGTATATCAGTCGTCTAGATCCCATAACACAAGCTTATATTAACTTAATTTGGGCTAGATGATGTTGTATATGAACACAAATTAGAGATAGTACAGATGGAAACCTACATAATAAATTTCGCTGAGGCTACGCACACATAGACAACTCATTCACAGAGGCTACGCACACATAGACAACTCATTCACAGACACGAGGTCAGGCGGTCACAACCAAATTTTCGATACTGATTTGTGCGCGAGTGTGTGTAGCAGAGGTTAGGTGTGAAAAAAAAGTACATACATGAGTTTTCCATCTGTACTATCTCTAATTTGTGGTATGAGTGTCCACAAATATTTATTATCATTACCTATTATTATTTATTATTATTATCAGATATCAGACAGTACATATCGTATTAGAAACGTAAAATAGTAATAGCAGTAATAGCGACTAAAGCAGCTATTGCTGGAATGCATGCAAAGGACATCATTCATTTTGGACCAAAAACTGAAAGTGCCGGCCAGAAAAAGAAAATGTGATATTCGCATAGAACACATAATTTCTAGCAAAAAATACTACTACATTAACCCTGTGCGTGCTATGGTTTTTTTGTTACATGCTTTAAAAATTCGTGAAAAATGTTATTTCAAAGGTGTCATTCTAATTGATATGAGCAGTTGAATAGTGATTTATTTTATTAATTATGTCTTTCAGCACACATATAAGCACACATAATATAATTATACCTGTTTCTCCGAAGGATGAGGCAGAGGCATATTTTATGCCCAATTTTGATTTCTCGTTCCTACATAAAGGAGCATGTAAAATAAAGATAAAGAGTATTTTATTTCGATAGATTCAAAGGCCTTCTCGTAGTCCACAAAAGCCATACACAGCGGCTGATTGTACTCGTTTGTTTTCTGTACAATCTGCCGTACAGTATGGATGTGGTCCACGGTTCTGAAGCCTTTTCGAAATCCGGCTTGCTCCTTTGGCTGAAACTCATCGAGCCTTCCGGCGAGGCGGTTTATAACTACTCTCAAGAACAACTTGTAAACATGGCTCAGGAGTGAGATGGGTCTGTAATTCCTCAGCAAGGTCTTATTACCTTTTCAGTTGTAATTCCGTCCTCCCCAGGGGACTTGTTGTTTTTAAGTTGCCCGAGAGCCGCCCTCACCTCGCCCTGATCGATGTCCGGAATGTCCTCGCTATAGTGGCGCGATAGTGGGACTCGGTGGTCACAATCAGTAGGGTCCTACTCGTCGGCCTTTTTGTCCGTGATGCATATAGGTCTCTGTAAAAGCTCTTAATTTCCTCGAGAATCTCGAACCTGGAGGTCACAGTTCTGCCATCCGCTGTCTTCAGTTTTATCAGATGGGGTCTTCCAAGCTGTTGGGCAAATACTTTGGTACCCTTGTTCTGCTCGATCGCTGCCTCGACGATGCTGGTGTTATAGCGTCTAAGGTCGCGTCGTATCAGCTTTCGGATTCTGAGATTTCAATCCCGCTGGTCTGACGAAGACGAGTGCGTAGATGGCGTTTCTCGTCTTATTCTCATAAGTTCGAGAGTCTCGGGCGAGAGCTAAGAGCACCTGTTATTGCTTTTTCCGGACAAAAACCTTCGGGACACTTGCTGTAGCGTCCTGACCACATTGTCGGCCTTATCGTGAATATTACCAGTGGTTTCCAGCAGATCAAAACGATTTTGAAGTTCTAACTGGAACCTCTCAGCTCCGGAGGCTAACTGGAGCGCGGTAGGTCGGAGAGTAGGCTTCATCATACGGGCCCTTTCAGCTCGGAAGTCCAAATTCAGAGATGCTCGTACAAGTCGGTGATCACCACCGGTATTAAACCTGTTAACCACAGAGACATCTCTAAATATAGACTTCCTGTCCGTCATGATGAAGTCTATCTCTTTCCTTGTGACCTTGTCGGGGCATCGCCAAGTCCATTTTCTGTGGGGCTTCTTCTTAAAGAAAGAGTTTATCAAGAAGAGCCCCTGAGACTCAAGAAAACTGACAAGCATATGGCCCCGGTCATTTCTGCGCCCTACACCAAAGGGGCTGATCTTCGTTTCGCCGCATTCTTGTACTCCCACTTTGGCATTGAAGTCCCCCATCACAACGCTGTAGTGAGTCTTGGCAGTACTATGTAGTGCTTTGCTATGTCCTCGTACACGGTCTCAACTGCCTCGACAGTGCTTTTCGAGGTCGGAGCGTACACTTGTATCACCTTCAGGGTGTACCTGTTGGTGAGTCTCAGTATTAAGTACGCTACCCGAGGCGAAACACTGCTGATCTCCACAAAGCTGCTAACGTGGTCCTTTTTCACCATAAAGCCAATCCACCTTGAAGAAGAATGTCTTCCGTCACCTTCCCGAAAGTAAAACAGGTCGCCTGATGCAAGGGTTAGTGTGTCCTCCCCCTTTCTTCGGACCTCACACAATACTGCATGTGCCAGTTAATACCACCTAGTACTACCTCGAGTTCGGTGAGCCGCTCGTCCAGGCGCAGAGTAGTTCCATTAATCGTAGCCAGGGTCAGTTTTGTACGGCAGCCTCCCGTAACTCGGAGATTCTTAGCACCCCCCCCCCCCTCCCGCCGTCACTCCGACCGCTGCCGTGATCGGGAACAGCGGGAGTGCCGGGAACTAGGGGCCGTTGTTTTGTTGTGTGTATCATAGGAGGATATTTGACCTTACTGTATCACGCTGGCCAGACGGGTTGGTACAGGGTTTAGTTTCGAATTTTCCTTTTCGGTGCGCCATGACCTCGTCCGTTTATCAGCAGGTTCACCACTCGCAGGTGAGGCTGGCTTGGACCCCGGGGTTGGTGGTAGAGCCCCATCGCACCCATCAGGCGTCGGGAGGTGGCGGGGTGATTTGCCAGGTACCTGTCGCTTGAGCCTGGGGGGATGCGCGCTCGGCACCTTTGTCTAAGTTTTTTGAAACAAGTTTTGACTTGTTGTGCGTCGTTAGGTACGTTTTGTTTGTGCGTAGGTACGTAGATAATTAGTAAAATGATAATTATTTCATATTACAATAGAATAACGTAAAAACAAATCATTATTCAAGTGATAAAATGTATCAAAATACATCATCAAAATAACATTTTTCTCGTGTTTTAAAAGCATGTAACAACAAAACCATAGCACGCACAGGGTTAATGTAGTAGTATTTTTTGCTAGAAATTGTGTGTTCTATGCGAATATTACATTTATTTTTTTTATTTTTTATTTATTTTTCAGAATTGGCCCAAAAATGTATGAAACGTGAATGATCTCCTTTGTCCGCATGGAGGTTTCTGTACTAAAAAAGTGTGTGCGTGTAACCTTTACGCGCGATTGAAGTAAGACTTCTTTGCCATTGACGGCATCAAATGTTATATTAATATCTTTCATTAGAATTTTTCAATTCAAATTCAATATTCAAAATTTAAATAGTAAGCGTTACTTCCGTCAAAAAAAATCTGAGTTACTACCTAGTCGCGCCTAAAGAAGTTTTACTTCAAAAAATGCAAAAAAAACATCACATTTGCTGTATGGGAGCCCCCCTAAATATGATTGGTTTTCTGATTTTAGAAACAGATAAAACTACATCACGTGTAACAAATTTAGTTGTCTAACTACAACGATTCCTAAGATACGGCCTAGAGATAGACCGCTGGACATAGGGTACCTACCGTTTTTACCCTTTGGTAAGAGAATCCTGAAAAAAGGTTGAGACTATTTGTTATTTTTCTATTATTACACGGTGTGCCTCGAAAATGTATAATAATAAATTTTCGCTTTTAAAATATATTTGAATGCACCGGAATCTTTTACATAAGAAATCTGGGTATAAGGCAAACGGTAGTACGCCTCGGTAAAACGTACTACCACTATTCCACGAGAATGTGTAATTGCCCTATTTATTTTAAATACCTTATTTGAAACACATATATTTTGTATTAGTTTGTATAATGTAAGTTAGGTCCACAGATTTTAAACTCATTGCGATAATTAAATCTGGTATGTAAACTGCACCAGTATGTAGGAGGCTTTATAAATTTTACTAAAGTGACATTGTTGACATTGGCTGGGAATCATTGCCATATCTAAAAATAGAATTGAATTTAAATTTTTGTCGTAACCATGGAGGAGGTAACATTAAGCTAATCTTTACTCTGAGGTCGTAACTTACTGCGCAGAATAGGCCAAATCGAGAAAATGGTATTAATATAGGCTTACTTTTTCTAAAAACCACAAACCAAACGTAAGGCCTACCAGATGTAAAAAACATTTGTAATTTTAGTTTGACCTCATATCTTTTTAAACAGATTGAATGAAGTGCCCAAGTACCACGGCATCCTTGAACATTTTTTGAAGAACGTACCAATTTGGGAGAATTTTTGTGACGATCCGTCTCCACACACTAGAGCTTTACCAGCACCATTTAATAAACTGGATGATTTTGAGGTAAATATAGATTCCGATACCGCTTGCCATGATTAAAAATTTATTGAGTTTAGAAATATTTGCTTCAGTGAGGGTATCCAAAGATTTTTGTGACTATATATCACTAAACTTTTAGTTTAGTGATGGATTGGGGTAGTCTTGGTTTAACTTTGTGACTGTAAAAGAAGTTTCAAAGTGCGAGGTCAAAAAAGGTATAAATAAGTATTTATTTTATTATATTTTCGAATTCATTTGTAAAAAGCGAGTATGTTCTAAGGTTGATTGTTTGTATTTTTCTTTATTGTTGAAATAACTTATCTAAAAATCGGTAAACGAAATAATCTGTTTGATTGTGTGCCATAGCAAAAGAAAATTTCCCTCTTATTACCTACTTTATTAAGTATACGATTTATGGATCACGTCAATAGATTAACAAGTTGGCACCTACTCATTTTTTTTGAGTACCAACTTGTTAATCCTATCACTATGAACCACAAATTAGAGATAGTACAGATGGAAACATACATACTAAATTCGCTGAGGCTACGCACACATAGACAACGCTCACCGAGTGTGAGATTTCCATCTGTACTATCTAATTTCTGGTAATAGTGTTTGTGGTAACATAATGTTCAAGTAACTTCTTTAAATTCATTTATGAAACTAGTATTATTTACGTCAACAGAAACTTTGCGTCCTCCGTTGTATGCGCCAGGATATGATGGTACCAGCATGTCAACGATTTGTTGAAAGTAAGTTACTGCTAAGTAGTGATTTTCGCCATGATACTTTTTCGTTTTATATCCCTGATTCGTGATGGGTAGTGGTCATCGTAGCCTGTGAATGTTTGCAACACAAGAGGCGCCATGTTCGCGTTGCCCATCCCGCACAAACCTTCCAAGACCCCTTTTGAAAATTCCCATACTGAAGAAGTTTGGGAAAACCAAAGCAGACAGGATCATAGTACCGTATTAACTATGTATATACCTACTTACTAGTTGAAATAATTCTGAATTTAGATAATTGTGAATTTAGAAAGAGTATGCCAAATAATAATAAATGTCGCGTTCTACCTAGCTCAATCCGCTCTTTATAAATTCTGCAGTATCGTCAACTACTTAGGATATTCAGCGTGCTTGATACAATATTCAACGAATGGATTATGCAAGCGCGTAGAATAAAACTGAACCTATTATGTATTCAAATTTAGTTACCGGTCCTTTCAGTAAAATTTTTCGAGACGAATTTTTCGGTACTTGGCTATCAGTTTTATGATAGGTGGTAGTGGGTGTTACGTATTAATTTACAAACGATACCTAATCCTGTAAGGATTGGCTTACACATACTTATCAACTAAGCGTACTTAAAACTCCCATTCTCAAAAATTCTTAGTGCCTAAGCAAAGTGTAAATACTACTTACATAGGTATATGGCTTAAGTGTACCATCAGCGATTAAATACGCGGTGCGTCTAAATTCAAGGACTTTGTTGACTTAAATTTCGAAATCAATTTAATCGGATCGAAGACCTGCCTCAGATTTAATAACTTCAAAAGTTCAAAATATTGAAAAATTGTTTTTATAAAGGCACCGCATGAACCTTCACAGTCTACTTAGGCAAATACCTTTGTTAATTTCTTTTTTATTGTCTTGTGATGTAGAACAAATGGGACATAGATTCGTGGAGCCACCTCTATTTGATTTGGCATCTTCGTACTCGGATTCCCATTGCTGCATACCCTTGTTGTTCGTGCTGACACCTGGTTCGGATCCTATGGGCACGCTTCTCAAATTTGCTGATGATCAGGTAATAACAAATTGAAATTTTACATGAGAATTTTCACTTGAAGACTGTTTATGGATTTCAGTGTGTTAATTCACTATACTTTCTGTTTGTGTCTTTATTAATTGTGGATCTTCTTTCTATTTTAGACGTGATAGTAAGTTACGATACCTGCCGTAATATCTTTATTTTCGGTATTGAGGAGAGTGAACCGTGTGGTCTCCCAGGAGTCCGAATACCTCAGACCACACGGTTCACTTCATCTTGGCTACTATTTTCGTTATGTTTATCAGCTCGCCTGTGAGGTTGGCTTAGATCCCGTAGACATTGCAAAAAACCGCTATTGCATCTATTTCATAAGTTGCTCATCAGTCCTTGTTACTTACTATCCCTATCTATATACTAATAATAATATTATAAAGAGGAAAGATTTGTTTTTTTGTTTGTTTGTTTGTTTGTTTGTAACGAATAGACTCCGGAACTACTGGACCTATTTGAAAAATTCTTTCACTGTTGGAAAGCTACACTCTTTGCGGGTAATATAGGCTATATTTTATTCCCGTATTCCCACGGGAACGGGAACTACGCGGGTGTAACCGCGTGACGTCCGCTAGTACTAAATATTTGTCTTAATAAATAAAGTGCTTTTAAATCCCAAGGGCTTTGGATCGTCCCGCTTATTCTCGCTATCTCTGGGCCAAGGACAAGGGCCTATTGCTGTGAAGTTGATAGACGAAGGAGTTCGCAGTGGCACTTGGGTTGTGCTACAAAATTGTCATTTAGCCAAAAGTTGGATGCCTATGCTCGAAAAGGTATGTTTTATATTTTCAGAAACATAGTACTTTTCAGTAAAATACTTGGTAGATAAAGTGATATGAAAGTAGAAGAAGCGAAAGTTGTATGCAAGGATCGTAGCAAGTGAAAAGCCATAGTCTGTGCCTACCCCATTAGGAGAAAGACGTGGTGTTATGAATGTACGTAAAGAGCACGATTTGGAACCTATTTCATCGAAATGTTGTAGAACATTTACAATACCATAAGATAGAATACGTAGGTACTTCACTAAGCCGTATCCTGTAGATACTTACTACAATATCAGTTCTAAATTTCTAGGACGCTTATTTTTGTGCTTTACTGATTCTTTTTTTCTACAGATTTGTGAAGGGTTGAACCCAGATTCTACACATCCTGACTTTAGGCTGTGGCTGACATCTTATCCCGCGGATCATTTCCCTGTATACGTACTACAGAACGGTGTTAAAATGACGAACGAACCGCCACAAGGTAAACATTGGATTAGACCCCAAAATACATGCTTAATGATATATTCAGTTGTAACTAAACAGATTTTAATACGTTTTCAATATAAGTTAGGTATTATATGGTAGTTTGCTTTTGATAGGAAAGATCCCCTTATTAGGCTTTATTATTATTTTTACTAAACTGCGTAACCCAAAGAAGGGTTTGTGTGTGTTTATCAAATTTAATAATTATGTTTGTAACCTTTAGCCCCTTTTCACACGTACCGGTTGCCGGGTAGCCGGTGCCGGGTATCCGGCGGAGTGTATGGCATTGCCGGGCAAATCACGCCGGTACGTGTAAAAGCTATAGTACATGGTCATACACTTCGCCGCCTGCCGGATACCCGGCAACCGGTACGTGTGAAAAGGGGCTTAGGGCGCTACGAAAGTAAGAGGTCAATTTTTATTATTGCAAAGAGAAAAGATTCCTTTCAACTTTGTCTTATCGAGTTTTAGAACTTAAATCTACTTCGAATATATACATATACTACTAGCTGACGCCCGCGGCTCCGCCCGCGTGCAATGTTTTTCCCGGTCACAGGGGTATAAAAAATAGATGTTGGCCGATTCTCAGACCTACTCAATATGCTCACAAAATTTCATGAGTATCGGTCAAGCCGTTACGGAGGAGTATGGCTACGAAAACTGTGACACGAGAATTTTATATATTAGATTATCTCTCTTATTTTATTTTCTACGTACAATTTCATTAAAAGCATGCCTCATTCAGGTCTCAGATCGAACATAGCGCGCTCCTACCAAAGCGATCCAATCAACGACCCGGAATGGTTCGAGGGTAACAAGCAATCGGAGAATTTCAAGAAGCTGTTATTCGCACTATGCTTCTTCCACGCCGTTGTTCAAGAGAGGCGACAGTTCGGTCCGCTAGGCTGGAACATACGTTATGAGTTCAATGAGACTGATCTAAGGATTAGTGTCACTCAACTGTACATGTTCCTGAATGAGTACGATGTAAGTTTTTATTTTAATACTAATGTTAGATTTAAAAAAAAAAAAATTGTAAGTAATCATGTCTGAAACTATCTACAGAAACGATTAAAAAAAATTTAAGACAATATATTCTGGAGAAACATAGTCTATGTATATCCTACTAATATTATAATCCTACTTCCTACTTCCTACTAATATTATAAATGTGAAAGTTTGTGAATTGGATGTTTGGATGTTTGTTACTCAATCACGCTCTTACGGCTGAACGGATTGGGCTGAAATTTGGTACAGAGATAGCTTATAGTCTGGAATAATACATAGGCTATACTTTTTATCCTGGGAAAATGTTCCCACGGGAAGCGGGAACGGGAACCAAATTTCACGCGGGCGAAGCCGCGCGTTTCAGCTAGTATTATCTATATATATCTATCGACTGCCTCTGTGGCGCAGTCGGTGGTGATACCGCCTGCGACGCTGGAGGTCGTGGGTTCGATTCCCACCGGAGACAAATATTTGTGTGACCCATAAATGTTTGTCTCAAGAGTCTGGGTGTTTCTATGTATAATATGTATGTATTTAAAATTACATAAGTATTAATATCCGTGGTCTGATACCCATAACACAAGCAGGTTACTCCTAGCTTACTTTGGGATCAGATAGCGTTGTGTGAGATGTCCGTGAATATTTATTTATTTATTTATTTATTTATATTACTCGCTTTTGGTAAATCACGAACACGCGTTTATTTATTTTAAACAAGATGGCGCCATTGGGAGCGGGGGAGAGAAAGAAACAAAAAGTAGCCTATGTTACAGACAATCTATCCTTGTATCGAAGTTCAGTCAGATGCATTCAGCCGTTAGAGATCGTAAAAGAGTAATAAACATCCAGACTCACAAACATTTGCATTTATAATACTAGTTGATTCGTTTTCATAATCCTGTAAAACTGATATCAGGACGTCCAATTCGTTGCGCTACGCTACCTCACTGGCGAGTGTAACTACGGAGGGCGTGTGACTGATGATTGGGACCGCAGGTGCCTAAACACGATACTATACAAATTCTACAACCCCAAAACTACTAACGAAGAAAAGTATGCACTGGATCCAACAGGTATTATATAATTTCTTATTGCTAGGTAATTTGATTAAAATTAAAGGCCTACCGTGAAAACTCTCGCGTGAAAATTAGTGATGGTTCTATACTAATTTTATGCTTTAGAAACCATGACACTACATTGCCGATTCTGAATCGATGGATTAGAATGGTACCCAGAATATCAGTACACTAGCTAATGAAAATTTTTATTTTTAGAAGGCCTATATTTTTCAGTATAAAATTCTGTGCATTCTAATGACAAACCTATCTATTACATGCTATTGTGATCTCAATGACAGCACTCCAAATTTAACCGAATACCTAATAAGCTCGCCAAATTGACGTCGCCAGCCTGATGGAAAGCAATGGCTGCCTCTGTGGCACAGTCGGTAGTGATACCGCCTGCGGCGCTGGAGGTCGTGGGTTCGATTCCCACCGGAGACAAATATTTGTGTGACCCATAAATGTTTGTCTCAAGAGTCTGGGTGTTTCTATGTATAGTGGAATTCAACAGATGTAAATAATATAGTAAACAAAGCAATTGGATCTTGATCTCCATAATTAATTACTTACATTTAATTATCACTCCTGATCATAGTCGTTTCAAGGAACTCTAGTTAGATTTATGCGGACATTTCGACACTAATAAACCTTTAGATTATAGAATAATATCATGAAAAATACTCGATGGTAAAAATTTAAGACTGTCATTTTCGCTTGTCATTAAATTATTTTTTCTCAGACTTGTTAGTCTTTGCCATAGTGTTGTAAAACTGTTGTACTAACCAATTGATTTTAAAAGGAGGTCATTGTTTTATCAATCTGTCAGTTCGAAAAAATGTACTTACTTTAATAATATAACTTATTGACCCAGAGAGCGACGAGTGCGAGTCTTTGCCCCTTTCACACGTACCGGTTGCCGGGTGCCGGATACCCGGGTGTATGGCCGTGTACTATGGCTTTCACACGTAACGGCGTGATTTGCCCGGCAACCGCTTGCATTCGCCGCCGGTTACCCGGCACCGGCTACCCGACAACCGGTACGTGTGAAAAGGCACTTTGAGTTTGGGTCTTCGATTCTACAGTATAGACGATTTTGCTTTCGTCCGTATGTGTGTGTGCATGTCAGTTTCGGTCTAGAAGACGCATTTGTTAACCAATTTTCTCCAAACTTGGCACACATGTTCTTTGATTTAAAATCATTGATCTACGAAAAGATAAAAATACAACTTTTGCCGAAAGTTTTTTTAATAGGGCGGAAAATAAGGGAGAAAAAGGGCCCCGTTATATATGATGGGATCATAAGGGATATAATTCCTCACAGGTTGTTTTTATTTTCTAATATTTTCTAAAAGTTTCTTTTTTTTTTAAAGATCCTTTAATTAAATTAAATTAAATTAAATTTTCTAAAATTTTCTAAGCTTTTTTTTTAAAGATCCTTTAATTAAATTAATATAAAAAGTTATTGCACATAATATATATAGATATACCGAATTACATGATTTGATGAATTTGGCGATTGATTAACCGAAGTAAATGAATGTACGGTGAACTAGATATAAGTCAATGATTACTTACATAATTAGAATCAGTTTAGTTACAACACTATGATCATAGACAACTTCTGTCAAAACATGACATGTTTACATGATTGCGGAGCTGTCCTTTAAAAGACTATATAATATGTATGTATTTAAAAAGTATGTAAGTATTAATATCCGTGGTCTGATACCCATAACACAAGCAGGTTATTCCTAGCTTACTTTGGGATCAGATAGCGTTGTGTGAAATGTCCGTGAATATTTATTTATTTATAAAAAAAAAAAAAAATGGCGCATCTAGCGATTGGGGGCCGCTCTCACAGTCCGTACGACTTCTGACAGTGGTCCTCAAGTTGGCGGCCCTGTGATGTGCCTCTTCACGCTCCGCTGAAGAACTCGTGATTTTTAGAGGAGGGAAACACGTGTACAAGCTTGAGCAGTTTTGACAGAGGAACGATCTTCTGAATCGCTCAGTTCTGTCAAAGATTCTTTCCACTGTGTACGAGGGGCACCTCTTGCACGCGTTGTTCGGGATCGAAAAGGAGAGGGTGGTATTATGTTTAAGAGCTCTTCAGAACACTGTTCAGTCATACATTTAAATGTAATCCAAAGTTCTTTTAGGTATTTTCTTTAGTTCTTCTACAGCCCCTTTAAAAACAATTCTTATTGATTCACCAAATGATATTCAATAAACATTTCAGGTGTATACCATATCCCAAATCTAAAGGAACACTCAGACTTCATCAATTTCGCCCGCTCGCTGCCGGCGGCCACTCCTCCGGCCGTGTTTGGTTTCCACCCTAACGCAGACATTACCAAACATTTTAGGGAGGCTGAGGAGTTGTTGAATACTGCTATTCTTACACAGGTAAAATATATGCACAAACAGGGTAATGATTATTTTAAAAAATTAGCAGACAGATAGTAAATAATCTGTATCAATCTTAGTAATTGCTGTAGAACTAACTTTTATTAACTGCTGTAGAACTAATTTTTATTAACTTTTATTGTAACGTAAGTTTTGTATATTGTGCTTTAGTCAATTTTATTTGAATACCTTCTTACTGTAGCTACTAGATTTTAACGCAAGGTCTACTTACTTACATAATATAATTTTTTTTTTTTTTTTTTTTTTTTTTTACTTAAACATTTTAACACTTATATCCAATATGACATTCCACGTTTAGCCGCCAAAGCCGTTCGGATTAACCCCTGCCATTCCCATGCTAGTTGACACTGTGTTACAGGTAGGATAAGGATAACCACAAACAGCGCCGTTGCAGCCATCGCAACCAATGTCAATTTGTACTGGATTTGTTTTTTCTGCGTCCTCAAACTAGGTAGATACCTATTTAAAAGAGGACCAGACGAGGGAAAAAAAATAAAAATATAAAAAAGAGAATATAAAAAATAATAGATAAGAGTGGAAGTGTGAGTGTTGAGTGCTTGTTATGTGGTGTAGAAGTGTTCGTGTGTGATTGTGATTACAGCAAGTGTTTAGTTAGTTTTATGTATTCTATGTATTCGTGACCCATGTTTTATGTATCATGCATCCATAACGGATTTATGTAATTCGTGGAGACTAGCAGACAAGTTTTATATCATTTAATGAGCTGAAATCTAGCGTCACCTAACTACTAATTATGATTTTTATCAATTGAATTAATTATACACGGGGACTAAGGCTGAAACAACATTCTTATTATCAGGTAATTATTACGATATTGGTTGCAGTAGTTCCTCTGTAGTCTCATAAGTTAATTTTTGAAGCCATATGTTTAATTTTAATTTGCACTGATAGTAATTTAGCGGATAGATGTGTATAATTTTATTGATTTTATTATATAGGTAGCAACTAATGACTGAGTAGTGTCGTTTTGCAAATTTAGTTTTGTGTCTAATTATGGGACACACCCTATCTGAGCGACGTTTAGCAGTGTATATGCTTGGGTCATAAGATAACTTTGTATGTTTTTTAAGAATCACTTGCTGGACGAATAATTGACGGACTGTAAGGACTGTTAAATCTTTGTAAATTTGATTTGTGGGGTACCGAAAAGACTTTCTGGACATCACTTTCAATACGACTCTTTGAGCTCTCTCCAAAGGCAATAAGTTTGTTTTGGCTGCACCGCCCCATGATGTTATACAGTATGATAAGATTGACTGAACCAGAGCGTAGTAAGTTAATTTGAGAGTGTTAATATCTGCAGAATTTCGGAGGAGTCTAAAAATGTAGATGAGTTTCCTAACTCTTTTTTCTAACACATTAATATGGTACTTCCATTTTAGAGATTCATCGATATAAACACCGAGATATTTAACCTGTGTTACTCTGGTGATCAGTTTACAGTTGCAGCCAGAGAATGGCTCATTACAAGAATGAGCTTTTAGCGTGTAATTTTCTAGGGACGGGGACATACTTGTGTCGAGGGCGAAGGTCATGTAGCATGTTTTGTCCAGATTTAAGGTTAGTAAATTTTGCCGCAACCAAGACGTAGCCTTAGAAAGAGCGGCTTCCGCATAAATCTGTAACTCATCCCAGTTCGATCCATCAATGAGAAGAGCGGTATCGTCCGCATAGGCTAGAACCCTGCAGTGAGGTGAAGATAACTTACAAAGGTCATTAATATAAATCGTGAACAAGGTTGGGCCTAGGATACTACCCTGCGGGACTCCGTAGCTTAAACGCTCCTCCTGACTAATGCAGTTTTCAATTTTAACTGACTGAGTTCTGTTGCCGAGGTAGTCAGTCAGCAGTTGTAGGACTGTCCCTCGTATGCCTACCTTTTCCAATTTCGCTACCAGAATGGGTATTGAAACCGTATCAAAGGCCCTGGAGAGATCCATAAAAATGCCCAAACACTTCTGACTCTTGTCCATAAAATCGGCCACTCCGGTCACAAAAGACAAGACGGCATCTTCTGCGGAAATATTCCGCCTGAATCCAAACTGTATTACTTGAGATCAAGTTCTGAATTGTATTGGTAATATAGGTATTGTCTTTGTATTATATTGTTCATTCACGCATTTTTTCTGTTTCATTCATCATGCGTCGTTGTTGGACAGGATCGAAAGGTAATAAATATCATTTCATTTTATATTCTATTCAGTTTAGAAACTGATTATTTAATGTATCTGTATTTTTTTATGCTCCAAGGATTTATACAGTCTGCATTTGGTAAGTCGAATTTTAGTGTTAGCTGTTTCTTGTTTCAAGTATCTTCGTGTTGCCTAAGTATTTTATATTTTTTCATCTATGTGTTACGAGTGTTTACTGGTGTAATTGCTTAATGTATTAGCTTGATTGTTGCTTTCTCCTTCAGTAAATGGTTGCATTGTACTTAAATCTTCATCTTGCCACAACACAGAGAACATTGATAATAATGTTCCCTGTGTTGTGGCAAGATCCTTTAAAACACAGTAAACCCGGGTCGGCCGAGAGGCCAATCACAACTATTAAAAATACTGCTGATAACAAGCCTAAACTGCCCAATTTGTTGTTTGTGACGAGTTAAAAGAAACAACAATGACGGAGCAAAGGCTTTACTTGAAGGCTGTTTTTTTAATTCTTTTGATTGATGAGATGCTGTTTTTAAGGAAATTGGATTGTAAGTTTCATCACTTAGGCTATATTTAAGCGACAAAATTTTCGATCAAACTTCCTCACTGGGAATAAAAAAGGTAGTCTCGTTCCAGAGTCATTTTTAGCAGTCTTGTTTTTTAAATATAGAGCTAATGTACAACGTAAAAGATAGAGAAACATGACGAACTTAAAGTACAAATAGGATAATAAGACTGAGCTGAGATAGGTATGTTAGAATAAATAACGTATATAGGGCATCCCAAAATAATAATAAACGTCATCAGGTCACTTGCACATAGCTTAAATACAGTTATAAACTTATGACCGTTTATCATTATCATTATATTATAGGATACTATGTCGGCTGGTGGGGCAGGAGTTACGCCAGAGGAGCAAGCCATGGCGATAGCTGAAGATGTCCTCGCCCGGCTACCCAAACAGATCCTAACTGGTCCTTCTCACGAGGGCGATATCAAACCGGCTGATATGACGCCCATGTCGATAGTAGTTATACAAGAAGCTGCCAGATACGACCGTCTCGTCAAAGTGGTACGGTCAAGCGCGGTAGCCGTCATTGGTGCGGTTCAAGGTAAGTTCAAGCTTGATCGTCTTCATGACTCCCTCTCCGATTCAGGAAGCGCCCAGGTATATTCAATGTTTCAAAAGTGGACCTAATGCAGGTCCCTGTGGAACACCGAATGGCTTTTCTTAGACCAAGGTCTTTTCTACTCGGGCAGGGTACGTTTCCCCAAATATTCGGCGAAGGCAAAAATGTTTATCATGATCAACAAGCGCCTTCCTGATGCAGTTCCAAGGCAAGAAGTGAAATGGGCAGAAAATATCGAGAGACATTGCCAACACCGCCTTGCCTCGACACGCGGGCAAAGTCACAGACAATCTACAGCAATCTTGTTAGAAAAGTTTTAGTCTCGTTTCCATAAAGTTCAATCCAGTTTTACCTATTATCTACCATAGAAGAATCTGAAGATCTACTTACTCTATCTACTTTTACTTTTTACTCTATCTATTTTTGGCTGTACCTGTAATGGTAGAAAAAGCGAATTTGCAATAGGAAACTAAATTAGTAAGCAATGCAGTCAGTAATTAATTTTCCCTTCCCATTCCTATTCCTATTCTTTTTCCCATTCCTATTTCCGTTTTCTCTAGGTGTAAGCGCATTAAACGACATTACTGAAGAGGTACTGCAGAGTATGGTCCGAGGGCGGATACCCTCACTGTGGGCCGGCAAGAGCTACCCATCTCTTAAGCCACTTGCCTCATATTTTAACGATCTTCTTGCGAGACTGGAGTTTCTACAGGTATACTATGTTTTTTATCATTACCTACTTCTTTAGGGCTGGACTTCCTCAACTGAATGATCTTACGATAGACCTACTGGCATATCGCAGATTTTCGTCTTTACCTCAATAGTTTTAAAGCTTCCGTCGTTTCACAACCTTGGTTTTTTTTCAAATGGAGTATAAAAATACATATCTAAGGGCTTTTATATATAGGTCCCACGAAATATACTGTTGGCATGGGATTGTAGTAATTGCATTTAATATCGTGTGACACAAAAATGGTGAGAAAGAAAATGAAAATTATTCTGAGAGATATTAAAATGGGAATTTCAGATGGTACTTGGACTTGCGTGAAGCTGAAGATTCCAAAGTTATTAGAAACGTTAACTGTTCGAACAGCTTATTTGAATTGGGGACCTGCAACTTATTGCCTTAAACTTAATTTCAGCACTGGCATACAAATGGTCCTCCTATAGTGTTCTGGCTATCAGGCTTCTACTTCCCGCAAGCGTTCCTCACTGCGGCTCAGCAGAGTTATGCACGAAAGTACAAGATACCCATCGACCAGCTGGCGTTCCACTATAATGTATGTATAATGTTACAAGTCTGTGTATTGATCACTGAGTGAAAAAGGTATCAACTTCTGACTTATAATGGGCGAGGCACAGAAATGGCGTATATACGGTATGCATGCGTTTGATGACCATGGTAATGGGGCGGTGAATTGTCATAGTATTTGTAGCTGTACGAGGTTCAGGTTAAATTGGTTTAATATGTTATGTAAATAAATAAAATTATAGTCTTTATGCTTCTGAACCGCTGAGACCAGTAGTCTCGGAAATATTCAAGCCGACTTATGATAATCTAATACCAAAGACGTTTCTAGTGACATTCTTAATTATTTCCAATCAAAATAAATTTGTATGTGACGTTAATCTTAAAATTGTTGTGCATTAACCTTAAATTAATATTATTTTATATTTTGATGATCAAACAGGTTCAAAGTAACTGGGAAATAGAGGAGCCACCAGAAGAGGGGGTGTACATCCGAGGTCTGTTCATGGAAGGTGCTCGTTGGAACATGAACGACATGTGCGTGGACGAGTCCTTCCCCAAAATACTCTACGATGATTTCCCGCCGGTATGTAGCTTAAACTTTACTGTAGTAATATGTTTTTAACTTCTGCGTTATGTATTTCAGTTCGTGTGGTGACGCGATAGAGTACAAATATCACCACCCCAATTCATCTCGAGGTATCGTAAAACGTGACTAAGGCAACACTTTTCTAAAAGTACGCCATTGCGCAAAGAACGGAACCTTAAAATAAAACTATACCAACGGAAAAGGAGGGCGAGAAGTGAAACTCTAAATAATTAAATAATATAAAGCTGGCTAATCATTCAGTACTCTTTCGTTCAAAAATTCCCCTTTTTCAAAACCTTTGTCACTTTTAAATCTTTCCTCGCTTTGTCAAATTTTTAACACTGACTGGTATATCTAAGCGACTTTACCGATTCAATGGGGTGCCGGCGGTGGTTGGTATGCTTGAAAATTTTCTCATATAAGTTTACCTATTTTTTTCTCCAATCTGTGGTATCGATGATTCATTCGAGTATCTCACAACAGCAAAATAATGTGGCACCTACATTACACAAAGCCCGCAACCACTTGAATTTTTACTTGTATTTCATTTCAGGTGTGGTTAATACCTTTGAAAACTGTAGACATTCCAAAGGATATATTTTACAACTGTCCTTTATACAAGACTGGTGACCGGCGAGGAGTGTTATCCACTACAGGACACTCGACCAACTATGTCCTGTTCATGCGACTGCCCACTGAGGAACCGCCAGATCATTGGATCATGCGAGGTGTTGCTCTACTGACTCAGTTGCCTTTCTAGAGGTTTTGACCAAACAATTACTTTCTAGATGTTATAACCAAAGATAAAATCATCGCTAGATGTTCAGACCAAAGATTATGACCAAAGATAATATTAATATGAACTTAGGTATTTGCTCGATTTATGTTAAGGTTTTACGTAATGATACTGATTTTTATTATCATTTCGATATGTCTCTAGTTTGCTACAAAATGGTAGCAACTTTACTGTGCTTTTCTGTATCTTATATTTTTAGGGCACTTTCAGAAGTTTTTTGTCTAAATAATACGCTTCTGTTTGCGTATTGAATGGTGCAGCCCTCGGAAGGGGCAAAAAGTTCTTTTTAACATTCAGACCTAAAATGAGGTGTTTTGAAAATGTGTTTGAAATCTATATTATCTACCAATACCTGTTGACGGGCGAACGACCAATATAGTATAAGATCCCGTTAAGAACGATCTTCACCGAGCTGGTTAATGGATAAAAAATATTTTATATTCAATGAAATATGTCAATAAATTAATTGCAGATGGGTTGCCTACAAAAATTCAGTCCAGAATATGATTAATCAAAATTTTTTAAAAAATGTTAACATTTCACTGATTTGAATAATACCTAGATGCATTAAATAAGTACCAATTGAAAGTACAACGCCCATAGAATATGCAAATGTTAGGTTGTCGACTTTTTTCCTGTCACAACTCTTTGGTACGTAGGTATAAACAAGTAAATCCACCCTAGTAACTTACAGCGATCTGGTTCATTAATTAAAATTAATTGATTAAAGTTAATTAATGAAAGTTAATTAAAATATAAAGATTATTTCATTGAATCCAGCATTGATTATTTTATTTTATTTTATTTTAACATATTTCATTGAATATAAAATAATTTTCATCAATTAACCGGTTCGGTGAAGATCGTTCTTAACGGGATCTTAGACCAATACGAATTCTAAAAAGTCACACCTTCAAAATCTTAATAGAAACATAGATTGATTACATAATCGGTTTTAAAATTGTATTTACCATTATAATTTGGACAAGAAACCAGTGCCCATATATTTGTACACCACCACGTCACTGGCTGGAATTTAGACCCTTTTTTCCTACTTACCCGACTGGTCTCCGCAAAAGGCGACCGTAACTAAAGAGGCTACTCGAATCTGGCCGTGCGTGGGGCAACCTCATGCAGTATTTTTGCACTTTTGCTCCACACACACACACACACCAATACAAATTTAGCTCCGAAAAACTCAGGTCTTACCTTTGTCTAAATTAAACTCAGAATTCTATTTTCCACCACCACACTTCACAATCGTTTTGCCTTCAGCACTGTGCAGGGTGCTTTTGACTCCGAAGGCTAAGGTATTAACCTTCTTGCAGTAATCATTGACAATACAATTTCAAATCATAATTTCAGGCCCATTGGATACAATATTACAAGTTTTGGTGCAGCAGATTCTGCTGATTTGAAGCGTGTACCGGTATAAATATTTACGATTTTGCTGGGGACTAGGGTATGTAGGTATTTGTAGGAGGAGTAATAGATAAGAAGTACTAAAATATAAATATTTCAGTATCTCAGCTTGAGACACCGCCAGCAATACGACGGCGACGTTGTGGTTGCGTGGTAGTACTGAACAACATTTAAATGTAAATACTCAAACATTTGACATAATTTATCACCCTAAGTTTATGTCAATTAAACGTGTGAAATATAAATTATTTAAAACGTGGCAGCATGGTTTCAAACACATTTTTGAAGTACTTATAACCACAAATTTCTGAAATACTTTTTTCCCCTTCAGAGTAAAATATGTGATTGCCAATTTGAGACATGGTATTTTATTATTTGACATTTGCAATTTGATTATACGAAACAAATAATTAATTTTATTTGTGTTCATTATATTTATGAAATTATTGCTTGTTTCATACTTGTTGTTGAAACAAATTCTATGTGTTTTTCATTGCTTGTATTTAAATAATTCAAAGAAGTAATGAACAGCAAATTGCGACGTTTATCACTAACAAAAAAAGTAATGAGACAGAAATATAAAATATATTTTCTGAACCTCGAATTAAAAAAAAATCGCTGAAGCTCAATACGATATTAGGAAACGAAAATGTTTTAGCAGCTATCACTAAAAGTAGATTTATAGAGCTGCTAAAACAATTTCTAAGATCCTGAATATCATAGATTGTATTCAGAAGTATTTTAAATGTAAAACATTTAAAAAGACCTTCTGAATTCATGATGAATTATTATTTAACCTTCTGAATACAAAAAAGAAAAAAAAGTTGGTTTGTGCCATTAATACTGTTATCTATGTAATATGTAATTTATTATTCTATTTCGCTGTCAGTCTGTCAAGAGCCTATATCTTGTGAACGCGTGTAGGTATCAAGTTGAAATTACTGCCTCTGTGGCGCAGTCGGTAGTGATACCGCCTGCGGCGCTGGAGGTCGTGGGTTCGATTCCCACCGGAGACAAATATTTGTGTGACCCATAAATGTTTGTCTCAAGAGTCTGGGTGTTTCTATGTATAATATGTATGTATTTAAAAGTATATAAGTATTAATATCCGTGGTCTGATACCCATAACACAAGCAGGTTATTCCTAGCTTACTTTGGGATCAGATAGCGTTGTGTGAGATGTCTGTGAATATTTATTTATTTATTTATTTATTTATTTATTAACAACTTCATTATATTAAGTCTATTGTCCCTTGAAGATGCAAAAAAATATAACTTAAGTTAACTCAGAAAATAGTTACGTCCATCTATGTCGCCAAAAATTTGTATTTAGACACTCTCAAGGGGATCACAATTAATAGGGTACTTACCGTTAACTTAGAGCTATGAAATTTGGCAAGTAATATCCTCATATACTACAGGTATAGAAGAAATTCTAATAATTGTACATTTGTAACAAAATCATGAAAAATCGGCCTTTGAAGTACGTACCTATTTAAAAACGACTGGATTCTGTTCCTGAACTTCTTGATAATACAACTGCTTGTACAGTCGACTACATTGAAATGTACTCGTTTAACTTTACAAAATGATGTATACCTGCGAGTGCTATAATGAACTAACCAAAGATAGAGACAAACATCACTCGCAGGGATACATCATTTTGTAAGATTAAACGAGTACATTTCATTGTAGTCGACTGTACCTAAAAAGAAATTCAGGAATCGAATCTCGTAGTTCTTGATTAAGTACTTCAAAGGCTACCCTTTTATGATTTCATTACAAACTTATAGTTTTTAGATTGTATCCTATACTTTTAATATACGAAGATATTACATACTTAATAAATTTCATAGATCTAGATCAACGGGAGGTAACTTATTAATTTTGATTCCCTTGAGAGTATCGAAATGTACCTTCTTTGTGACAAGAACAGCGTTAACGTTTTTCCGCGCTAACTTAGAAGTTTAATTTATTACAGCTATAAGACCGTAAACTTTATTATAAGGAGTTAGATTCAAGTCGATATCTCCACGAATTCCTGAGATAAAGGGTCACGGAGGAACGGACGGACGGATCTAGGGAACCTTCGGTGGACGAGTCCGACTAGCACGTTCTTCGAAAAGCACTCGAAATAATGCATTATAAAAATGCCTTAGCCTACCCAATACATTATGAATATTATGAGGAGTGAAAGCTTTGTCCAATTTGCTGACTCATCTTTGAATAAATTTTTAATAATTTTTGGTAAAAGATTAGAAAATCATGTAGTACATGTTATTAATGTCAATATATTACGATTTTATAATAGTAGAGTTTCGGAGAGGATTATTTATCAATTTTATAAGGTAGTCTACAACCCTTTTTCAGGTACCTATATATCCTAAAGCTTATGAATTACCTATTTTGGCTAAACAGCTGAAAATTCTCTAAGAATTATTTAATTATGATTTCCAATAAATCTTAACCAAAACAAAATTTTCAAAGCGATTTCAACTCAATTAAATACTTACATGATTTGATTAATTGTAGTAATTAGTTTGATTTAACTTTATTTTGCTTGTCACTTGCAGTGACTTAGTTCTAACTTTGTTAGACAATAAGATTATTTAATTTTATTATTTAATTTCTTGTATGCCACCAATTAATTAGACTTAATTATAATTTTATTCTAATGAAGAAGTGAACCTAATACCTATGTATTTTATTTTAATAAAGAAGTTGTAACGAATGTGTAATATGTGTGCAGTTTCAATTCAAGCGTTTCCCTGCAGTCTAGTCAAAAAGTGCTTTTTAGGTTGGAACCGCAATACACAATCTAATTTTAAAAATTATATACGGTCGAATTGAGTAACCTCCTCCTTTTTTGAAGTCGGTTAAAAAACATATAAATCTCTTTGATTTCTATAAGCTTTGTGAAACCGTGGCTAAAACAAGTTTTGGGAAATAAATTTTCAGGGCAGTGGACTGTTTGGGTGGTGGACATTTAGGACAATGGACTTACGGGGAAGTGGACTATCAGGAATAAACATTCAGGGAAATAGGCTTAATGTACCAACTGGACATGACAACATGACAACTGGACACCCGGGAATAGGGCCTAAAGTGTCTAAGGGGCGTAAATGTCTGTCCACGTATTTACGTTGTATTTAGAATCGCCACCTGACACCAATCAAACAGCAGACTTGAGCCTCTGATAGACTGTTAGAGGCAACAAGGTACTGTCAGTTTATTTCGGTATCATTAGAACTGACGACTGACGTTTGAATTCCCAATCGGCCAAGGAGTCTGTGCGCATAAGGCCCTTCGTACACTAGGCTACGCAAATCTTCGATACCCAAAGATTTTGGTCTCTAAGCGACTACCGCAATACAAATTCAAAGAGGTTCGTACACAGACATGCGTCGCCGACATTTTGTTCATTCGTCGCCGACGCCAGTCGCGCGCTACCTGCCGGTCGAGATCGTCGCTACTAATGTCGCTGCGATTTCCAAGATGGCAGAACAATTGACATAAATATTCAATTTGAATTTAGTATTTTTTATACCACTAAGGTGGCAGACAAGCATACGGCCCACCAGGACCGGTGGTCACCGCAGCCTATGAACGTTTGCAACACGAAAGGAGCGACTCTCGCGCTGCCGACCCTGTAAAAACCTTCTAAGACCCCTTTTGAAGAACCCCATACTTTAGGCGTTTGGAAAAACCGAGGCAGGGAGATCATTCCACAACCTAAGCGTGCGTGGAAGAAAGCCCCTATCGGATCTAACCGTGCTCGAACGCTCCGGACGTAGAGTGTGAGGATGAAATCCCTGTCTGTGGCGAGCGGTGCGATGATAGAACGTAACTGTGGGCATCATATCAAATAAGTCCTCAGGACACACACCATTGTACAGGCGGTAGAACACGCATAAGGAGGCAAAGTCTCTCCTGTCGCGAAGAGGTTCCACTTCACCTGTAAGCATAGGATCGTTGACAACTCTCACGGCTCGCCTTTGCACCGAGTCAAATGGACGAGGCTGATATTCTGGTGCCCCCGCCCAGAGGTGACAGCAGTACTCCATGTGCGGCCGCACTTGCGACTTATACAGAAGCAGTGTTTGCGCTGCAGTAAAGTACCGCCGCGCTCTGCTGAGCACACCGAGCTTCTTGGACGCCGGCTTAGCCTCGTCCACCAAATGACTCCGGAATTGAACCTCTCTGGAAATGTCAACGCCAAGGATCCCAATGCTTTCAGAGATAGTGAGAGATGTGCCCTGGAATTATGGCGGTACAGTAAATGGGGTTTTCTTAGCAGTGAATATACACGCTTGTGTCTTGGAAGGGTTAAACTGGACAAGTATCTGTTTGCTGTAATTTTTTTGTAGCTACAAACAGTCTACACTTTACATTTTTTTTTATATGGTTGAACGCAGTATTTCCTATTACGACGATTTCTTTGCTTTTAGTAAAGATAGTAAGCCAAAATCATAGTTTCGTCACTTGTGTCAGACATTTCGTAAATTAAATTTATCTGAGACGTGTTGTCGCTATGTCTACAGTGGCAGAATAGACAAAATTGCGTCTTGAGATATCTCGTGTGTACGGTTCGTGCGCTACCAAATATTCGCGACATAAGTTGACAACATTAGTATCGAAGATTTGCGTAGCCTAGTGTACGAAGGGCCTAATTATCATCCGTCAAGTTAGATGGATGATGAGATTGACTTCGCCTCCGTAGGTCTTCGTCGAAACAAGTGTCAATAGCCTTTTCGTGTGAAACTGACCCTCAAACCCTGGATAAATACACAATAGTGGCGCCTGTATTCCCCAAGGTGTAGGCAGACTGACTGATAATGCAAATAATGATGAAATAGGCTACCCGCTGTTGATTTTTTTAAAGACCTTCAACTTGAATTAACGATGTCATGTTACTGGCAACCAGCCAACGGCTTCACGTACCTTCTGAAGTACGGAAACCATCGTAAATGGAAATGTCAGAAATGGTCACCCACCTCAGGAACAGCCACAACATGCTTAACGCAGTGATCGTTTACAAATCACTTTAGTCGGCGAGAGGCTTTTTTTACGAGTGGAAAATCCATCATGGATCACTGGACTTTTACCGACTAAAAACCAACACGTTCCCTACCAACAGGAGCCCTGAGTAAGTCCTCGGAAGGATGTCCTTCCGAGGGCTTACCCCAGGATCAGCGACGGGCTATGAGCGTTTCAAACAGGTATTTTTTTTAACGTGAAGGAAAAATTTCCCTTTCGTAGACTTAATTCACCTGCATAATTCACCCAGGTGCACCAAATAGTGTACCTTATTCACCCAGGTGCATTAACACTACCAAATAGTGTACCTTATTCACCCAGGTGCATTAACACTACTAAATAGTTTACCTTATTCACCCAGGTGCATTAAAACAACCAAATAGTGTACCTTATCGACCCAGGTGTATTAACACAACCAAATAGTGTACCTTATTCACCCAGGTGCATTAAGTACACTTATTTAGCATCATTAATTCACCTAGGTTGGTCATCCATGTATGTAACCTATTTTAAGATGCTGTTTTAATGACCTGTCGAAATAATATAGTCGGATAAAAGTTATGTAACCTATTTTAATATAAATTATTTCCATTAACACTGGTAATTGACGGATTTCTTTAACGCAACATCTCTAAAAGATGTCCTACTGTAATGCGTTCGTCAAATAAACCCTCTAGTTGCAGTAGTTCGATTGGTAGTTCGGTTGACAGAACTAATGCAACTTTTAGTAGCAGAAGTCCGGTTGATTTCAAACACCGAACTGTTGCTGCCTCTCTAGCTGCAGTTGTTCGGTTGAAATGAAGATCGGTAAAACAGATCAACGAAACGGATCAACGATCAACGGAAGATCAACGAAACAAATGAAGATCAACGAAACAAATGAAGATAGATCAAACAAACGAAGATCAATAAAATAAATGAAGATCGACATAACAAAAAAAATCGACAAAATAAATGAAGATCGACAAATAAATGAAGATCGGTAAAACAAAAGAAGATCGGTAAAACCAAACAAGATTTACAAAACAAATGAAGATCGACAAAACAAATGAAGATCGGCGAAACAAATGAAGATCGAAAAAACAAATGAAGACCGATAAAACATACGCAGATCAATAGAACATAAGACCATAAGCAAGTTGATAAGGTCAAAAACTATTTGCAGCCATATTTTGTAATCTAGATGCGATTGCCATTCAACAAAATAGGTGCAAGCATTTCTCGACCTTAGTGCGAGGCCGCATCTGCGTTTTTCCGCGGCGGTTTCTAACCTCAAAATGTCATCAAACTGTCAAAATCAATGAAATCAAGTCAATGTTTTGCGCGATAACCGCAAGTGCGGCCTCGGCCTTATGAATATGCATATTATTTATTCGTTTTTTACATATTCATGATCAATGATGTCTATAAACGCCAAAAAGCACATTTTTTTAGAAGTGTCATTAATGGTGAGAATTGCTTGCACCTATTTTTTTTAAAATGGCAATCAAATCTAGATTACAAAATATGGCTGCAAATAGTTTTTGACCTTATTAACTTGCTTATGGTCTTTTGTTCTATTGATCTGCGTATGTTTTATCGGTCTTCATTTGTTTGTCGATCTTCATTTATTTCCTCGATCTTCTTTTGCTATGCCGATCTTCATTTATTTCATTAATCTTCATTTGTTTCATCGATCTTCATTTGTTTCGTTGATCTTTATTTGTTTCGTTGATCTTCATTTGTTTCGTTGATCTTCATTTGTGTTACCGATCTTCATTTCAACCGAACCACTGCACCTAGAGAGGTAGCAACAGTTCGGTGATTGAAATCAACCGGACTTCTGCTACTAAAAAGTTGCATTAGTTTGGTCAACCGAACTACCAATCGAACTACTGCAACTAGGGGAAATAAACTTAACTGAGCCTCTTGGATGATTTGTTATTTAACGAAAGATGCAAACCCTCAATATAATTAATGGTTCGGTGTCGTTCACCAAAGATACACCACTTCTTTACAAAGCCGAATTTCATCCAGTAGGTCTTGAAATAATTGAGAAAGGATTGTACTTCCTTACGATTTGCGTATTGTTGTACAATATAATTCCATCCTTCAATAATTTGCTGTTCTGGTAGTAATGCCAAGTTTAGAGCACAAGCTAATACATCGGCAATTATTTTTAGACCCTATCTGTATTCAAAGACTTACCTTTTCGTCTTAAGCTTTCACGAAAGTGATAATAGCAGCCCTTCACGATACCATCGGGAAACAATGATGAAATAGCTTTCATTGTACTATACCTATTCATAATCGCAATTAAATTGCATGGGTTTCCAATCTTCAGAAATTTGTGAGATTATCATAATATTGTAAGAGTTATAATCTTTATGTGACATCATTGCGTAAATAAGAGGTGTAATATTGGTAAATATAAAAAAAAGTTACATACCTACGTGGATGACCAACCTAGGTGAATTAAAGATGCTAAATAAATGTACTTAATGCACCTGGGTAAATAAGAAACACTATTTGGTTGTGTTAATGCACCTGGGTCAATAAGGTACACTACTTGGTTGTGTTTAATGCACCTGGGTGAATAAGGTACACTATTTAGTAGTGTTAATGCACCTGGGTGAATAAGGTACACTATTTGGTAGTGTTAATGCACCTGGGTGAATAAGGTACACTATTTGGTTGACTTAATGCACCTAGGTGAATTAAGTCTACGAAAGGAAAATTTCATGGATGCATGGGTCAGAATGCCCGACTCCTACCGACTAAAAAACCTTACGTTACGCCTAACAGCCTAGGGGGTTTCAAACAGGATTAGGTACACTATCATATTAACGCTGCGTTATTTTCAAGACCTTATTATATTAAAAAGATCTACGTTATTAATCAAAGAATAATTATGAATTTACCCACCTACCACAGAAAGACGATCAGAACTGTTATAGAGAAGCGGGCACAATGTAAGTTATCAAAAGATAAAAGGTCTTGAAGTGACCCGTAAACCCAGATTTCCGAGCTCCGAATCCTTTGTCTGGAAAACAGGTGTAGGTGGGTATGTAGGTATAGGTAGTAGATACTTACGTAGCAATACGATACCCTTAAGGATACTTACATAACATGCGTTATTCAACCAAGCATTGCTCTGCTAGATAGGCTATAAATTGGATCTGTAGTACCAATGGAGATTTTCTCCTTGGAACAGGGTCAATGTCATCGTTTTATGTTCGGCCAAGGGGACCATGGAGAGATACGGTGCTAAAGTTACGAGGGCGGTAACTTACCGTTTTAACATATTACGCTGGCCTGTCATTTAGCACGAAAAAGCTCGCATCCCTGATACGGCATGTATTAAATAAGCGAGTAGTGGGCAGGGGGACTGGGGGCTGGGGTAGTCGGTTCACCCGGCTGAGGGGTTGTAGTACGGGAGGCACTCGGTCTGGCGCGGCGTTGCCGGGGCGACGCGAGATATTGATCTGCGCGTCCTACCCCGCGCAGCATCCCTCCCGCGTGCCCCTCGCTCTCCCCGCATCTCCGGCTCCCCGCGCCCTTGATTCTGCCGCTCGACCACCACCGCCATCCCACACGCCGCGCCGTGCCACCCCCCGGCAAATACTTATTACATTTCACACTACATACTCCACGTAATCCGATGAAGAAATTCCTCTTATGCTTTATAATCCATACCTGAGATCACAACTGTACACGTTCAGAAATATTTTACGCATACATTATATGAATAGGTACTAAACTAATACCTACCTACCGTCTATTGTTCTTGTATATTATCAAGACTTATCAGCACCATAGGCTTGAATTCTGATTACGTTTCCCTATCAAAGTAGCGTTTAGTATGTCCAAAGGGTAGCCCACCTTCACTAGTTGTAAATATTCCACAGAATTATGTGTCATCAATGATGATATTGCGTTGTTAAAAAGTGTAAGGTAGTTGTCCTTGGGATTTCCTTCCTAGGGCACACCAGGTTCCTCGGTTACGTACAGCTAAGAAGGAGACCGTGTTTGTTCAGTCTGTTCAAGTCCGACATGTCCAGACTATCTACTGTTGAAATATTTTAAACCGGCAAAAAAGCCCTCAACTTGACTTACCACCACCATGATATTGCTATCCGGGACCAACTGCTAAACACTCTCAATGTAATGCCACATCTCACAGTCTATCCCAGGACTGACAGTAGAGCGTTATACGGAGATAGTAATCTATCTTTTTATCTATCTATATTTATAAAATTACCGGGTGACTCACTCACCTATCAAGGCCCAGCCGAAGCCCTTGATCCTACAAACTTTAAGCTACTCTTACAATGTAGACACCCACTAAGGATTTTCACAATCCCACCCCTGAAGAAAAGAAATAAATTATGGGGTTAATGGTTACCGAAGTGAGCCGAGGTATAGGTAGATAATATTATCGTCAATATTAATTTTCCTGCATCAGTTCTTGCACGTTACAAAACTATTTATTTAATAAGAACAAAAAACGGTTACATGTTAAAGTCTAAACTACGTTCATTTACACATGATAACTATGCGACATGTTACAAGTCGAGCAGTTCCAATTCTAGAACAATGCAAGTTAATTGTGCTGCATCAACGCAATTGCTCGACGAGGCGACGTATGTGGTGTTCGACATAAATGGGTAATATGGTAATTTATGAGAAGTGCGGGTGCAACATGTCAAGCGAGCAACCCGTCACGCTCGGAGCCCAGTATAAGCACGCTTAGGCCTCGGTATAAAGCATTCAAAACTTCGTGGTAAGTTGCAGAGAAAATTTATGTAAAAATCATGAGGTCTTTTTTTTTTATGTGAGTTGAAATCCTCGTGGATGCCATGCCGGACTAAAAAACCTCACTTGTCCTGCTAACGGCCTATAGTTAGGAGCCCCGGGGTAAGCCCTCGGAAGGATACCTCAGGACAAAATCACGAGGTCTTGGATATAGTGAAGCAGTCGTTAAATAATGAAACTGCTGGCAAAAAATTATATTGGATTGTAACACCCATAGATTTAGAATTTTTCGCTATCTATGGTAACACCACTCCTCAAATCACTATGACAGTTGACATAAGGAGTTACGTAATTTCCGAGTGCACATCTATACAGGGTGAAATTTAAAGACGGTAGTTGGAGGTAAAGTACCCTTAATATTGATAATGGCAAGTTTTGCTGAAAGGAAACATTCCTTTATTTTCAAAAGTAAGTAAAACTGCGGTTAAAGATTTTTGTAAAATCACTTGCTTGAGCCGGGAATAGAACCTGGGAGATGTGAAAAAAAAATCCTGTATTTTATGGTACCAAACAAAGAGTCTTTAATAAGGAACACTTTCTTTAAAACAACATAGTATCTTAAATTAAAGGAAGACCAAGTAAAATATGTTTTTACTGTAAAGCTGGCTCACTATCTAAAGAAAAAAAAAACAGTTTAATTGAAAACCTCCTACTTTTTTTATACGCATGAAAATCCTTATGAAGGCTATGCTGAACTCCTATCGA
The DNA here is from genome assembly GCA_933228765.1 of Miltochrista miniata. NCBI lineage: Eukaryota > Metazoa > Arthropoda > Insecta > Lepidoptera > Erebidae > Miltochrista > Miltochrista miniata. The sequence goes on along the minus strand of OW121751.1, from coordinate 9,153,931 downwards.
CTAAAACCACACAGCGCCCATGCATGTGCTAATGACCGAGAATCCAAGCACGCCTTCGGAAAAAAAAACCCGAGGACTCCCGAATGGTACTTTTATAGAACACGAGAGGTTGAAAGTAAGTAAGCACTTTTAATCATATTATAACCAAAAGTATCGCTATATTACCTGCCACCTACACATATTTCTTTGTAAATGATTATTTTGTTTCCCAGGATACGCCACCCTTCATCTTCCTCCCCAAATTAGTTCCGCCTGTTGGCTGGTAGACATCTTTGTCTAATTTTCACGAAGGTAGCTATGGTAACGGACTTGGTTTCTATGAGAACGAGAACGCCTACATCTTGAAGCCTACGATCTGGGTGATCGACGTCCTTCAAATCGTAATATTGTATTAAATACAAGTACTTATATATGTTTCTCTTTGTGTGGAATTGAGTGGGATGTATTCGAAAAAATCATAATACGTACTAGCTGTTCCCCTGGGCTTCGACCGCATAGAAGTCGTTATTGCGTAAAATCATAATCCTCCTTTTGCGCAGTCGGTTAAAAAGTAGCCTATGTCCTTCCCAGGGCCTCAAACTATCCCTATACCAAATTTCATCTCAATCACTCCAGCCGTTTAGGCGTGAAAGCATAACAGACAGACAGACAGACAGAGTTACTTTCGCATTTATAATATTAGTAAGGATAAGGATTATAGTCAAGCCTTATGCCCGCCTTCCACTGCGAGCGAGTCGGACCCATTACGGACTTCGCTATACTCGTAACGATGATTTTCGATACATGTTAAAATGGACAGGCGCAAGTTGTGACTGCCTGCTGTTGAAATTTTTCAGGCCGCCCCATTAAGGCCTTCAACTTGGCTCAACGGCTGCCATTTTACTGGCAACTAGGACCAACGGTTTAACATGCCTTCCGAAGCACGGAAACAGTAACATAAAAGTCACAAAGTGGATGGTCACCTATCCAACGACCGGCCATAGTAAATGTTGCTTACTGCAGTGATCGTTTACAGAACACAGAGTCCGCGGGGCCACGAGCGCTTCTATCAGATACATATTAATATATAGAACCATGTAACAAATTTGATTAATTTGTAATGAGAGGCTGGCGGAGCTAGATCCGATAATAGCCAACCATCGATATAATATATATCTCTATGTAGCCAACGCTCACCAGTCTGTATTTAAACGAGCTATTTCAGAGAGCATGTTATAGAACAGACGGTAGGTATCATAGAGCAACGACAACAGTACAAAGGGAGTAGACCTAGCATGTTTGCTATCTGTCTGTCACATGTTGAGGGGGGAAATCGTATTCATCAAGTACACCATTCCAATAGCATTCGGCATAATATGTTCGTATAGGGAAGTCGTATATATACACTACGTGCTACAATAACAATCGACTGTCACTATGGAAGTTACACAAAATAATTAGATATTAAAACAATAAACTCATAATTTCAGATACACACACATAATCCCACTAATTCCTACTAATTTAATAATGATTTAAAAGTTTGTGAAGATGTTTTGGATGTTTGAAACTCAATCACGCTCTAACGGCTGAATGGATCTGGCTGAAATTTGGTACAGGGATAGAGTATAGTCTGGAATGATACATAGGCTACTTTTTATCTCGGGAAAATGTTCCCACGGGAAGCGGGAACGGGAACCAAAATTCACGCGGGCGAAGCCACCCGCATCAGCTAATGGTATTACATATTTCTGCTATTCTATTCTAGTTTTGGATATGGCTCTCTGCCGGGGCCGATACCGGCAACTCCGCCAGACCTATTTTCTTCTTAAACCATTTGAAGTATGCTTTGACAGCGGCGAAAGTCTCCTCCCCAACCGATAAAGTCACGCTTTGACAGCGGCGAAAGTCTAGCATGACACTATTCTTGTTGCTCTATGGTAGGTATTCGTGCAAAGAGCTCAAAGCCAACCGTTATTGGGATTGGAAACGCAGGCTTTTAACCCTTTCGGGCGACTGCCGTCCGATCCAATTTTAATGTTATTTAACTGAAGCGAATCAATTCCCAGCCACAGCTCCAGCAGCTAGTTCAAACAGGCGTTTCACGATTCCATTTTGAATAAATATTGCTTTTTAATTGGGTAACGAGAGTTGTGGTGGATCCTATTATGATTAAAAAGCTTGTTCTGTCTGAAAATGTACTTTATTTATGTTACTGAGGTACTTATCTTGCTAATAATTATTATAAGTTTGCGAGTGTGAATGTGTGAATTTATAGTGGTCTGGATGTGTCTTGGTGTATCCTTCCGAGGGCTTACCGTAGGCTGTTAGGCAGGATACGTGAGGATTTTTAGTCGGTAGAAGTCCGGCATAGGATCTATGAGGATTATCCCTCACGTTAATAAAAAAAAAGTGGTCTGGGTGTCAGGCGGTGTGGGTGTTTGTTACTCTTTCACACTCTCACAGCTAAACGGATCCAGCTGAAAGGTACTGGAATAGGTTATAGTCTGTAATAACATATAGGCTACTTATTATCCCGGGAAATAGCTGTCATGGGAAGCGGGAACGGTAACAAAATTCCACATGAGCGGAGTCGCGGGCGCTATCTAGTTCTATAAGTATATGAAATTTACATGCAATATCGAATTGGGAACTTCATTACATTCTCAACAATATTGAATCGCTCATCATTATGAGCGATTCGACGTATTATACATGAAGTCGAACCTCGTTAGCGTAATCCTATTTGAAATTATTGAATAAAGTAAATGAAAAATTTCACGTTTCAATAAATTCATGAAAGGTCCTTTTGATGAATATTATTCGTTTTCATTTCGATTCATTTATTGGGCGCACAAAGTGAAACACAATTTATAACTGAAATTAAACGTATACATAAAAACATAATTTGGGATCAGATAGCGTTGTGTGAGATGTTCGTGAATATTTATTATTTATTATTATTATTTATAATTAGAAAAGTATTCGTTACCTATGTATCTACTTCATTAATACCCTGGGAAACCCTTCCCACGAGTAACCCGGGTCACCAAGCGCTAGTCGAATAGGTAGGACCGCGTGGTTTAAATCGGTTCGAGTCCGTCATGACATTCGAGGGGAGTTCCACATGTTAAAAAGTACTTCATTAACATAGATATAAAGTCATTAATAACCTGGTCCTTTTCGGATGACGTGTGAGGTAGGTACACATTAATTTAATGCATTTATTTGTTAAGCCTACGATTAAGTTTTCTTCCTTTATTGTTTGTGCGCCCCATAATGTTACCGAATAAATAATTTTCTTTCTTTCTTTTTAATAGGTTCACTTAACAACGAAGTACTTAACGGGAGTACGGTGGTATCGCAACGGAAAAATAATTACCAAACGTACCGCTCTGCACGGCACGGTGGGATCTGCTTTAGTACCTACTCTTTTGGGAGTCCTGGGACATCCTTCCGAGGGCTTACCCGGGGCTCCTAACCATAGGCTGTTGGGTGTTACGTGAGGTTTTTTTAGTTGGTAAGAATCCGGCATAACATCCATGAGGATTTTCCCACACGTTAAAAAAAAAGTACCTACTCTTATTTCTATAAAAAATCTATCTCATCTTTCCTTTTTAATGTTTCACTCGCGCCCTATTCCACTACCATTACTGTGTACACAAAATGATACCTCATACTACATCAAGTTACATAGCAACGTAGTTAATTGCTACGAGTATAAAATTACAGCATTTCTGCACGGAAGCGACGCGACGCGATGAGCACAAAGCCGCTGGGGATGTTAGTTTGTACGTAGTTTATTTCGCAATTGTCAATAGTTGGTTCCGTAGTTCGTGAATCTGTTGAAGTCGGGAACTCATTACATTACAAACTCTCAACTAAAATACAAGCACTGCGCTGTATACAACATGCTTCGAAGTGCTTCGCTGACGGCTCGGACATGGTTCTAATTACAGCGCGCCAAAAGATATAGTTACTAGATGTGTCTTGTTAATAGACTGTAATCTAAACTAATATTATAAAGAGGAAAGATTTTTTTTTGTTTGTTTGTTTGGAACGAATAGGCTCCGGAACTACTAGACCGATTTGAAAAATTCTTTCACTGTTGGAAAGCTACACTCTTTGCGGTGAACATAGGCTATATTTTATTCCCGTATTCCCACGGGAACGGGAACTACGCGGGTGAAACCGTGTGACGTCTGCTAGTGCTTTAATATTATTACCACAATAGAGTTTTCAGTCAATGAAATCTCCCATCATAGTCCACTGCCAGACTTCCAGTTTCATTTGGAAGGGTGATTAGTCTTATTGACCAGGTGGGTTAGTTCAAAGTTTGGTTTCGAATTCTCCTCCTTTTCTACGCCAATACCCAATGCGTTATTATTCACCAGGTGCACGCAGTCGTGTCCTGACTGCCTGATTGTCGACCTTCGGGGTAAAATCAGCTTCACGTGCCAGTGCACTGATGTGAGTCGAAATGAAGCTGGAAGTCTAGTAGTGGACTGTGATGGGCAGATTTCATTGACTCTGCCTATCCCTTCGGGAATAAAGTCGTAACTATATAATTATGTATGTATGTTCCTTTAACACAATTCAGTTACAATAAAATTATTGCTTTCTTTCTACAAAAAAATAAACAAAACATAAAATCTTCATAAGTTAGTAAAAACCCAGTTTTCAAAGGTTACGAAGACCAGTTTTATAACCTACGAGTCGACCGCTCTACAGCTCCAGTTTCATAGACAACTTTTCTCATCTCCGTAACAAAAAAAAGAAAAAAAAGCACCAACTAGCTAGGTACATCGATGTATAATTTGCACCATTTCATTGTTCTCGCCATCATTATTTCAATATCAATATGTTTGATACACACTCATCATCGCATCGCTCAACGTGTGAATCATTGTTTAATTGAGGGGTGAAGGAGGCTGCGGGCGGAGCGGCGCATCGATTTTCTCCCGTCGCCATGGCAACGCTCCCGTGCCCGCTCCCCGCCACCCGATTCATTTGTAATCATTTGTTTCGCGGTCGTGGTATAATGGTGCCCGTCAAACAGCGAGAATTTGATGGATCACCCAGGCACAGCGAAGTACACTCATGGAATTGTCATTTATCATATTAAAGTAACAGTATGACAATCCCTTGTTTTTTTATTCGTTGATAAAATAAACCCTACATGCAACCGCAAAACAGTGACTCCTAGTTTTAATGAATGTTCTTTTCGTGAGATTCCTAAAACCTTCTCTCGATTATAAAAAAATTCAAAAAAATCATGCCAGAAAAACTTCCAGAAAGATGGTCAGTTTTCTAAAAAAATAACTATTTACTTTTTAAAAATGTTTAAAAACGGAACTAAGGTACCTACTTTATAATATATTTTTTGAGAAACAGACTTGTTTTGAAAACTAGCCACCAATTCAAAATAGTTTCAAGAAAAAGACATTGTATTTATTATATAGCTAGCAATTTTCGTAACAACCTAGGCATGCAAACCCAGATCACGTATCGAGGGTCGTGATAGCACTACTGAACGCGATCTATAGGAGGAGCAATATCGTGTTCCAGTAAAAGAAATGTGTTTCGAACCTACAGGATGACTTTGTGTGAGCGGAATACACGTCAAGTCTTTTATCGACGTGGAGAAGCCGCATATTGGTATACGATTCGGATCTTGATAAATTGTGTTATTCATAATCCCTTCTTCCTTATTCCTACTATATCCCTATTAATATTATGAATGCGAAAGTAACTCTGTCTGTCTTTCTGTCTGTCTGTTACGCTTTTACGCCTCAATGGCTGGACCGAATGAGATCAAATTCGGTACAGAGATACTTCGAGGCCCTGAGAAGGACAAAGGCTACTTTTGAACCGACTGCGCTAAAGGAGGAACGACTTCCACGCGGTCGAAGCCGCGGAGAACAGCTAGTCATCTTCATATTTTTAGGATTCCGTACTCAAAGTACAGGGCCCTATTATTGTGACTGCGCTGTTCATCTGTATGTCTCTCACGAGACTGTATCTTATAAACTGTGAGAACTATAGAGCTGAAACTTTCTATAACAACAAATGTGTACTAAAAACAAAAATAATAAAATTTAAGAAGGTTAAAAGATACTCGCACCTACTTACCTAATTCAGGCTTTTCATCTGACTATATGAGTCCTTCATATGCTAGTATTCGTACCGGGGTACTTTCCTCTCATATATTTAAACAGCGATTACATACATACCGAACTAAATACTTGGTGAAACTTGTAAACATTTAGATAAATCTAGATATTGGTGTTCCTTTAAATCTTAAACTTTTTATCCTAAAGTATGTAACAATATACTTCAATACTAGCAAATTAATACTACTTACGTTTAAATTAAGACATTTTAAATGGCCAGGTTTAATAATGGCATTTTATTACTACATGGAAATAATGCCGGCGTTTAATAACAATAATAATAAAACATTTATTTCAGATAATAATCCATAATTTGTAAGTGAATTGAAAGTAGACTTATAGACTATGTTAGTAACAGCAGCAAATAATCAAAATTAAATAAGACAGTTAAATGCAAATAAAATAAGACAATAACAAGATTAATAAATCAATATTTTTGCACAAATATTCAGTAATAAAATCACATTGAAATTAAATGGCGCTGACGTCATAAAAATTAAATATTGCATTAATTGAATTATCATAGAATCAAATTAAAATGAAATAAAATTGAATCCATATTTAAAATCATATTTAAATTACATAAATAAAATTTGTTTAATAATACGTCTGGAATTAATTAATTAAAAGTAATACATAAATCAAATTAAATGAAATACATAATTCTATACCGCATAAAATACAAATGTTGAAATAAAATACACATGCATAATGTCCTATTTACATCTGACTATCGAATAATTAGTCAGCGTTAGTTCGCTAGTAATTACAGAGTTATTTACAGTATGATTATGCAACAGAATAGTAACTGCCAATATTCCATTTCTGTAATTAAATTTCATTGGAAGCAATTGAAAGTTCTATCGAGCATGAATGTAGAAGTACTACGGACTACGGCGTAGCACATTTGTAGCAGTATCGTAATATTACGTCATATCTATAATATTAATTGACGGGTAGTATACATTATATACCTACTTACTAATACAATTTACTCACCTATCAAGGCTAAGGTGAAATCCTTTTTTTTTAACGTGAGGGAAAATCCATCATGGATGCTATGCCGGACTCCTACCGACTAAAAAACCTCACGTAACGCCCAACAGCCTATGGTTGGGAGCCCCGGATAAGCCCTCGGAAGGATGTCCCAGGACTCCCAACAAAGTCGAATTCCTTCCGCCAAGTAAATTGAACTTTAAGCCACCATTTTAATTTATAATATTTTTTTTAAATTCCACGCCTTAGAGAACTTCGGCGGGGATAGGCGTCCGCTATTTCTTTAAAATAGAAGCTTTCAAGCCAGATATGATACACGTACCGGTTGCCGGGTAGTCGGTGCCGGGTACCCGGCGGCCGAAGTGTATGGCCATGTACTACAGCTTCATTTATTTATTTATTTATTTATTAAATAAGTACAACCACATTATATGTATTATGCAAATATTACACAATTCAGTTAAGGTAACGTCTCTGATACATATAACTATCACGGTGTACATAGCATTCGTGAATAACATCAGTACAGCATCAATTAATATTAATATTATCACACGTACCGGCGTGATTTGCCCGGCAACCGCTTGCATTCGCCGCCGGGTACCCGGCAACCGCTACGTGTGAAAAGGAGCTTATGGGTGATGTTGGTTTGAGCTCCGAAAATTCTTTATAGGCTCTCACGAACGCGAAAAAAGGAGGAGAAACGTGAATGTGAACCGGCTCTACATTCACGTTCTCGTGCTTTTCTCGCGTTCTCGGCGAGACTTTCGTGTGAATGTGGAGCGCCCATTATGGTTCAGGTACTTCTCATGATAAAGTCATAGAGCAACACGACCTATGACTTTGATCGGGAGGGGAGGCGCCATTCGAAGACTTTAGATGAAATGGTATAACAAATATTTAAGCGTTTGTTTAAATTATGAGTGTACCAGCTGATGCCCGCAGCATCATCCGCGTAAAATTTGTTACCGTTCCCACTTCCCGTGGGAACTTATTCCCGGGATAAAAAGTAGCCTATGTGTTATTCCAGTGTATAATGTATCCCTGTACTAAATTTCAGCCAGATCCGTATACCCATTCGAGCGTGAAAGAGTAACAAACATCCACACATCCCCACTCACAAACTTTCGCATTTATAATATTAGTAAGACTAGCTTATGCCCGCGGCTTCGCCCGCGTGTAATTTATTCCCGTGGGAACTTATTCCCTGGATAAAAAGTAGCCTATGTGTTATTCCAGATTATATTGTATCTCTGTACCAAGTTTCAGTTAGATCCTTTCAGCGGTTTGAGCGTGAAAGAGTAACAAACATCCACGCACAAACTTTCGCATTTATAATATTAGTAAGATTGTTTTGAATGTTTCCTGTAAGTTCCATAGAGACACATAGAGACAGGCGATTGATTTCCTCTCGAATATGACAGACAGATATGTATATAGCGAATATGATTACTGCCCTTGTACTGGTCGCGTTGCTCTATGCGATAAAATAGATAATTAATTTATTTTCTAGCAAGTAAATATTTTGCCCGTAGCGAAAGTTTATCCAACGAAAATATTCTAAAATTTCGTTTGATTGACTGCTTAAACTTTCTTTAAATTTAGTTAAGCGCTTGAAGTGATTGATTATAACTTGAAGATATACCGCCAGAGATTCTCTAAATTAAATAACTTTGGTAATGAATTATTTAAATTAAGACATATAAATTAATATAAACTTATAATATTATAAAGAGAAAAAAAAGATTTAATTGTTTGTTTGTTGGTTTGTTTGCATCGAATAGTCTCCGAAACTTTTAGACCGATTTGAAAAATTCTTTCACTGTTGGGAAGCACTCTTTGCCGTGAACATAGACTATATTTTATTCCCATATTCCCACGGGAACGGGAGCTATGCGGGTGAAATCGCGTGACGTCCGCTAGTTCAAAAATATATTGTTTATTTACACAAAAATGCTACTCCTACAATTATGATATTTCCCAAATAGCTATTATTGTTATTGTGCATGTCTATAGACATTGAAAATCATACAAATACATGATATTGCTCTTCACTAGATATAAGATAGACCTCTAATATAGTTGTACTGGTAAGGGCCATTAAATTCTAAAAAACAGGTAACCTACCTAAGGTAAAAACACATAAAAGCATCGATTACATTAATCTAATTAGCCTTCAAACGACAGTGTACCTTTAAAAATGGAAAACGGAAAAATAATTACGTAAAAAACAGCACTTCAAAAGGTTTTTCCAATTATGGCGTCGATATCGAACAACAAAAGAGCTATGAAGTATAAATTGGAGCGAGCACTCCGCGGGAGAGGTTCTACCACAGTAGGTGGAGTATACTTACAGTATTTTAAATTTATCAAAACGAATCTCCTACTAATTATGTAGTATGTTAAGCATAGCTAAGAAACTGCAACATAACAGTGTTCTTGCTATCCACGTAGACGGCAAATGCCATCCAATCATGTTATGACCTTCCATGTCCAAAAATGTACTTTAATGTAGGTATTTTAAATTCCTCAAAACGAATCTCCTACTAATTCTGTAATATGTTATTAGTAGCTAAGCAATTGCCACACTGTTACAATCTAACGCCTTACTTCTTGACATCAAATTAAATTATTAAATATTATGACCTACATTGTCCTTAGTTTGACTAATCTAAAATCACATTTTTGTTATCGCTGGATTACAACCATTTTAGTACCAACACTAAACGTGACATGCAACATATTCTTAAGTAAACACAGGAGTGATGATCAATAGGTAGGTTTACAATTGAATTTTTAGGCATCGATCGGTTTTAAATAAGTATATCTACCACTGAGACGTGATACTGTATTACTGCTTTCTTTTACTGTGGTTCCCCTGGCCGAGTGTTGGGTTTTCTCAAATAATTTTAATAGATGTCCGGATGAGTGCCGCCCTGTGGGAGGTGGGAGGGTAGGAGGGGAGGGGGCAGGGGCGACCCGCGAAATGAGATTTCCTTTGAGCCAGAGAAACGCTGACCGCGACCCAGCTCTATTTGAATCATGTCTCTCATATATCACAGAACGCAACGTATTACGACTATACCTATGGCACAACTTCTACATGTTGCGTTTGTGTGTGTGTGTGTGTGTGTGTGTGTGTGTGTGTGTGTGTGTGTGTGTGTGTGTGTGTGTGTGTGTGTGTGTGTGTGTGTGTGTGTGTGTGGGTTTGCATTAAGTATATTTATATTTACTTTTGGAAATCGTTTAATATTTTCATCATCATCATTTCGACCGAAGTCTGATAAAATTTTTGTTGTTAAAATGTATTGAAGGTAAATATTGCTTGTTGAGTTAAGTTTTGTAATGGGTATTATCGATGATTGAACCTGCAACTCCCTAAACTAACTTTCTTAACCTCTATCACATAGGAAGTGGACTGGTGACCTTCAAAATTTATTAGGCATCTCCGTGATAAGACAAGTCTCTTATTAAAAAGCCTGTAAAATCCGGTCAAAAAACGGCCAAAATAATAATAATTTAATGTAAGGGAGACCCCCCCTATTATTTTCTGTTAATGTAATGTCACATGTAGAATTTCTAATAATGTTGAATAAACATATTTTCTTTAGCTGAGACAGGGGCAATCTGTGTTAAATCTAAAATGATTATCATACAATAAATCCAAAAGCCTTATAAGCTATACTTATCGTTATGATACCACAAAAATGTAATAAAGAAGCGAAAACACGAGTAACCCCTTTTTGTGTCAAGGGAAAAAGAATTCGGACGTGTACGAAATAAAAAGCACCAAAAGAGCTTTTGATAGAAGTCAATGTACTGTTGAAAATTGGGGGAGAGAGTCCTCTGGCCCGTCCTCTTGATTTTAATTTCATCGGGGAAAAAACGAAACGGCAAGCCCCTAGCTTTATTGTGCATTCGCTTAAAGCGAAACACTGACTCGCTTGCAGCGCGTTTCCGCATAACCGCTTGCATGAGCGATTCAGCGCAATATTACTGTTTGAGAGTTTCATTGTATTCTGCGAATATTGTTTCCGACTTGACATCAAATTATGAAAATATTAATATGTTCATAACATTTTGATACTTCGGGGATAAAGACGTGACCATAATTATGTATGTATGTAACTTCGTAACGGCAGGACCGATTCCGATAATTCTTTTAAGCTATTGCATAGCTTCTATCGCGGGCCTTGCGTGGAGACCGAATCCAGAAATTGTGTCACGAAAACGAGTCACACTCGGCTACCTTCGGCCACGTTCGTGTATCTAGTCTAGCAATTCATAATTTTTTTGTTTACGTCAATTATGAACTCTGCAGTCGTTATATATTATTATTATTATGTCAAATAATCCAAAAATTGATGCTTGTACCCAGAATCGATCTTGCGCCTTCTGCGTACCGATCCGCGTCTTAACCACTCGACCAAAGTTGAATTAAGAGTGTTGGTCGAATTTAGAGTTCTTAATGTGAAATGACTATTTCGATGCTGTCAATTACATTAGTTGCTGTCAATTTACTTCGTCTAAATAAAAATTCGACTATAGGTGTATAGGTATTCATCATCTATGTACAACAGTGAACTGTACTCGTATAATTTGTGTAAAAAGTGTTTTAAATATAAATAAACAAAGTGCATTTATTAATGTAGAAAGTCACGAAAAATAGTGAAAGAAAATGAGTGAGTACTCTATATACATACATTTTATTATTATTATCACCAATGCAGTATCATTTTTTGTTTTGTTAATTTATATATACTTAATACTGCTATAAAGATAACCAAACCCGGGAGTACGTTCCCATGGGAAGCGGGAAGAAAATTTCACGCTGACGTAGCCGCGAGCGCCATCTATCCCATACCTATGTACTTTAAACGTGTCATAAAAGTCACAACAATACCATACATGCATATTTCAAAGAATGTCTATTATTACCATAAAATTTGTAAAAATAGTTTTTAAGTAGAAAGAAGAAACCTATTGTTTTATCTTTTAACTAGCTGACCCTCGCAACTTTGTTTACGTCACACAAGGTCTATGAAATTAGAGGTATTTATTAATCATACTCATCAAGTAGCGTGTAAATCTGCCCTATATGCTATATCAAAATAGAGCTTAATGGTTAAAACTATTCCTCAGTATAGAATTTTCCTCAGTATAAACAATTTACATACAAACACCGGCGTGTTCGAATTTTATTACATGTATCAATGTAGTAGACGTAACGTGTATAAAATGACATCAATCAAATGTCATCAATATTCTGAAAAAGAAATTAAAAATAGAGTTCACAAACTCTTTTGAAAATACATACTGTACCTACCTTAGAGGATCGTTATGAAGATAACAGGATAGTTAACAACCATCCATAGAAAATAGATGGTATAATGCTGAATACCGCAAAGAACAATCGGCGCGGCATAGAATGGGGCCTATACTGATATCCTGGAGGATATTAATGATGCCGATGTCCTGTGCCTGCTGAGGCACAGGACATCATGTCTGCATCATGTCTGCAGGACGTGCAGGATGTGATGTCCTGCAGACATGCATCCGTCATGCATGTCTGCAGGACAACGTGCAGGACAACGAGCAGGATGAGGCAGCGAATGGCTGGACTGAAATTAAAATCGACAGACGCAAGAGATGTGGTGGAGGCACTAATTCACGTACCTCGGGAGTGTCGTGTCAGAAACTGATGGAATAGAAGAGTACCCTACATCATTTCGAGTCTCGCCAAGGCCAGAATAACCTTTACACAGCTGCGCCCCGTAGGCAGTTGCGAAAATAGACACGAAGAGTGAAACTCAAAACAAAGTAAACGTTAAAACTGTACTGCTAACTGCTATACGGATGCGAGACATGGAAGGTCACTAAAGTAAAGACATTTCGCACCAGCTACCAGCTATAAGTCTTCGTCAAACGCTGCCTCCAATGGATCCTCGGTACATATGGGCCCGAGAACATCACGAACGTAAGACTATTGGAACGCTGCAGTGAGACCCCAACAGATCAAACGTCGGAAGTGTAGCTGCTGCGCTGGATTGGACACACGCTGCAAAGGGACCATGAATCACATCATACCAAGGCAAGCCTTACTGAAACTACTGGTAGGCTTTCAAAAACTGTTCGATAGTAAGTAGGTACATTTATTGATAGTGGCTATAGGCTACATAACATAATGCGAAGATTAATAGGAGTGGTGCAGCAATGAGGAATGTTTCGAAAACGGAAAACATTTAATCGTTATAAGAGTATCCGTTGCGCCTCTGCGTAAATGGTTGAAGTTACATAAAAATAATTTATTACAAAATAATTGTTCTTCTTAAAAAGTTCTAAAACAAAATTCCAAAAGCCCAAATGTCCACAGTCAAGTAGGCACTTGGTACTTTACTTTGTTGAACATAGGCCTTAAAATCTTACTTCTTACTAATATTATAAATGCGAAAGTTTGTGAGTGTGGATGTTTGTTACTCTTTCACGCTCAAACCGCTGAACGGATCGGGCTGAAATTTGGTACGGAGATACATTATAGTCTGGAATAACACATAGGCTACCTTTTATCCCGGGAATAACTTCCCGCGGTAACAAATTTTACGCAGGCGAAGCTGCGGGCATCAGCTAGTATTCTTATATAGAAATAATTATACTAGCATAGTTGGTAAAAAATGCTATGTAATAGCTTTACCGCGGCAGTCCCCGAGTGCCACACGTCTTTTTTTTTTTATGTGTTAGTTATAGCCAAGTTAGTTATAGGCAAGGTTTGTATCCTAAAAAAATTAAGAAAAAAATCTTATAACGGGTCAGCTTGATAAGGCGGAATAAAGTTCGCCGGGTCAGCTACTTTATAATGAAACAATAGAATAGAATAGATGTACCCTATAAACCTAGTCGCGTCGAACAATAAGCTTATTTCAAAGAACGTAAAAGTGTGAATAAAAGTACAATCAGAAACGCGTTCTCCTCGAACGTTGGAGGGTGGCTCAGAACTCGCTACTCCTCAGATTTACACATTGTAAGAACAGTAAGAATTTTCACAAGATACCCACACATGTGCCGACGAAGCACACATATGCAAACCTCATTACCATAACCGTTCCACTGGGACATTTTCTCATTGCCAACACGTTGAGTTTAAGTTATCTTAGTACCCTTAAGTTATCATCATTTTGTTTGCTAAGTTTAAGTGTATGTTTTTTTGCGTCTTTTTGCTTCGAGCTCATGTTGCAGACCTAGTTCTTGTAACACGTTGTGAAAAAATTCTTTAATGAGCGATCTCTGAAAATAGGTCCCTAGAGAATAGGTCTCATGCAGTTCGAGTTTTTTTTTTATTCAGCTCGCCAAATTAACGAGTTCTCGAAGGCTGAACAAAACAAATCAGTGTTACAAAGAAATCCCTTTTCAAGAGAATTACGGTGCTCTTTTCCTCTCATTTCTCAGTAAAGTAATTCATTAGGTACCTTTACAGTCACATTACAGTTACAATCTGTACATTCAGTACTTACCTCAATTGGATGTACCTAAAACCAATAACGCTTATTAGGTATATATTTATTTTTGCTTTTCCATAAATACTTGTGTACATTACACAAATAATATCTAGTAAAAAACAAACAAACTGAAATGTAATTCAATACGAGATTTACTGAATAAACATTTCGAATATCAATCAGTGATCGGAATCTATCAAATTGAATACCGATCCAACAAAACACTGGACGTTACTACCCTTATAATCCTTTGTCGGCTTTGTGCAGACAGATAGGGATGAGGGGGTGGTATTCTGAAACGGAAAGCAATTAATGCGCAATGCCTCCCCGTGATCGTACATTTTTATATAAACTATAACTAATATTGCAATCAAGCAATCCCGGGGCGCTATTTACAGCCGCTAGGGGGAGGCCGTCACACCCGATTCTCCCCTAGGCCCCTACTCATCCCACCTCTTGTCACAGAACACCATTAGAGGCTGTATCGTAGCGGGAACCACTCAATCACGCCGGACGTCCGTCACCTTTTGCTCTCGTATGTGACCGTCGAACTTTACCGCCACCGGATACTCACCGGGCCTTATTACCCTCCGGTTTACGGACTTTGACTAATTTGTGATATAAAATATTCTTGAGCTAGCCTTTATAACAAACCTTTTTTAAAAACACGTAAATTTTTTTGATATGGTAATTAGCTTGATGTACATCTGTGTCTGACATCATTCACTAATGAACGTCCGTAACATTTTTGTTTATTGTATTTATGTATATAACTACAACATATATGTATACATTTTTCAGTTATGGACCAAATCATGCTTTTACACAGAAACCTTATATTTTTTATCTGTCAATCTCTCTGTTTGTTGCCACGTAATGTCGTCAACGTCAACGTAATGATTACTGACTAAATGGCGATGAATAGGTTAGATCTTTTGAGTGATGTGAATGAAACCGTGGATATGTGTTACTTCTAAAAAAATAAAATACTAAACGAAGAAAGAATACGGTAACAGTATTTATCTCTTTTTAGACTGCGAGTCACGCCTCACCTTAACGGCCTTTTTGCTGTTGACAAAGTTTCGAATAAAGAACAAGTGTGCACTTTAAGCGGAACCTTTTTCCACACGATATCCAAATCGCGCTCGCTCAGCGTACGGACGTGTTAACGATAACTGTTTACCTACGCTTACTTACCGCCGAAACAAAGTGTGAGAA
Source organism: Miltochrista miniata (assembly GCA_933228765.1). Lineage (NCBI taxonomy): Eukaryota > Metazoa > Arthropoda > Insecta > Lepidoptera > Erebidae > Miltochrista > Miltochrista miniata. The sequence goes on along the minus strand of OW121751.1, from coordinate 9,138,072 downwards.
AATGGTACAGTGTAAGAAGTGTAAGCTGTTTGTGTCAATGAGCAAGGATGATGTTATTAGGTGTAAAGGTACATGTGAAAGTGTCTTCCATAAGAAGTGCGTGCGGAAAACATTCGGTCAGTGTGACGAGTGTTTAAAAGCTGATAAGGAAGGGGTTTCGTCAGTACCAATTTCGCCGATGGTTAATAGCAATCAACCTATAGATTCGATTTTGGCACAAGTAAATAAAAAACTAGAAGTGATCTACCAGATGGAGAAGAAGCTAGAAGAAGCAGTGAACCTGATTGATTTTTACGCAGAACAATATCAAAAGATGCTGGAATTTAAGAATCATACCGAGGGGAAGTTACTTGTCCTTGAACAAAAGAATATTTATTTAGAAAAATGTAATAAAGCGCTTGAGGAAAGAGTACAAGACCTGGAGCAGAAGGAGAAAGAGAAGAATGTGGAGTTGATAGGAGTGCAGAGCACAGAAAATGAAAATGTAGTTCAGGTAATTAAGTCAGTATCTCAAAAGTTAAACGTAAAATGTGAAGATATCGTGGATGCGAAGAGGGTAGGAAAGCAAAGATCCGATACTACAAAACCGCTTCCTATTGTTGTTACCCTGAGAACAAAGGAGGCGCGGGAACAATGGATTGCGGCTAGAAAGATCAAACTTACAAATGAAATGGTCATAAAAAACGGAAATGACCATCGAATCTACGTGTGTGAGGACCTTACCCGGTTTAAGCGTCATCTATTATGGGAGGCTAAAGATAAGCTAAAACCTATGGGATTTGAATTTATTTGGATCCAAAGCTCCAATATTCTAGTCAGAAAAAGTTCGAAAGATCGAATTATTAAAATTCGGACAGAGAGTGATATAAACAAACTTCTGGGTAAGTCTCACAACTAGGCCGATGAGCCGCTAGTACACACAAGGTGATTTTTTAGCAGTTACATTCAATACCGTAAATGATGTCACAGATGAATTCAAGTACGTAAGATATAATAATGTTAGTAGTTGGAAGGAAGCTGCGTCAAGGCATGCTATACAAATAATATATTATAATATTGCCTCACTACGAAAGCATTTTAATGAGTTGTTGGCAGTGCTGAAACAAGTCGATTATATTTTTGACATAATAATCCTCGCCGAAATAAATATTAAAATGGAAGATCTGGGCCTGTATAATATCGCTGGATACTCAACGCATGCAAACACAAGAGAGATCACTAAAGGTGGAGGAGTCTTATTCTATGTGAAGGAAAGTTTGAATTTCACTGCGGTACCACTGAATACCAGCACAACGGAATTGATATATGGTAGACTAACAATAGATAGTAGCATATTAAATATAGTAGGGCTGTATAAGCCTCCGATTAAAAACAAGAAAAGATGTATAGAAGAGATTGAGAACTTTATTAAGGATCGAGTACCACCAAGGGAAGACTGCATTATACTGGGTGATATCAACATTGACTTGTTGAATAATAAAAATGATAGCATAATTTCCCTATACAAAAGCGCTCTGTATGGTCACGGCCTCTGCTGTGTGATACCTGCGTCAGAAGTAACGCGCGAAGCGGTAGTTTGCGGCCGCCTCGAGCAATCGTGCATTGATCATGTATGGGTGCGAATGAGAACGAGCGATGCGACTGCGCATCTGATCGAGAGCAGGATGTCGGATCATCACATGATAGGCGTTGCATTGCCTCCGGGACTTATAACAACAAACGAGTGCGAAAATAGTGTAAGTAAACAGGCGATCAGTAATAAATTAGTGCAGAAAAAGCTTAGAGAGTACGATTGGAGTAAATTATTGTCTATAAGATGTCCTATTGGGTTGTATCAGTCTATGTGTAATGTGTTTAGTGAAACTTATGTAAACAGTAAAGTTAGTGTGAAGTTATCAAGTAAAAGAAATCCTCAACCATGGATTAATAAACAACTAATATCTATGATTGAAAGACGAGATGTGTTGTTTAGAAAGTGGAAGGCTACACCCAGTAATATGAATAAGCGTCTGGAGTATACAAAGTATAGAAATAAGGTAAATAAATACATAAATGTTGCTAAAAATCAGTACAGAATAAGTGAACTAAAGAATTGCAATGGGGACTATCGTAAAATATGGTCGTGCATAAATAAATGGATAGGAAGAGGGGTAAGAGACGTAGATAGTGTAATTAATCGATATTTAGGTAAGATAGATAGTCTGTTTAATATTTGTACAAATTTTGCGTATACATTTACAAAAGAAATTCATGAAATAAAGCACAGCTGTAGTTATAAGTTTTTAGATAGAAGTACATATGTAGAAGAGGTGAATTTAACATTTAGATTTAAGAGTGTTTGTGCTAATGATATAGCAAAGCTTATTGATAAGTTACAATCGCATAAGGCACCAGGAGTAGACATGATAAGAGTGCAGGATTTAAAATGCATAAAGGACTGTATTAGTCCTGTATTGGCTAATTTTGTAAACATGTGCCTAAAAAATGGAACGTATCCCGATTTACTGAAAAGAGCTGTAATTAGACCAATTTTCAAACAAGGTAGTCATCTGGAATATACTAACTATAGGCCGATAGCTATACTCTCCGTTATAAACAAAATTGTAGAAAAATCTGTTGTACAACAAATAACTAATTTCTTAGAGCAGCATAACATACTATCTAGTGCACAGCACGGATTTAGAACGAATAGAAGCACTCTGACTGCGCTTGGCTTATTTTCTGACACAATAAACAAACACTTAAATAATGGGAGACAGGTCTTAGCATTATTTATAGATTATAAAAAAGCTTATGATACTTTGGATCACGAAATGTTGCTACAAGCTATGGAGGAGTGTGGAATTCGAGGTCCAACCAGTAACTTCTTTAGGAGTTACTTAGCAAATAGAACAATACGGACAGCGATCAGCGGAGTAGTAGGAAAAGAGGTTAGTGCCACTTTAGGAGTACCGACCGGGTCTGTGTTTGGCCCGGTTGGATATATAATGCATGTAAATAGTGTAAACAATGTAATAAAAAAATGTGAGATGTATATGTATGCAGATGACATGTGCCTATTATTTGCATCGAACAATGTAGACGAGTTACAGAATAGTATACAGTCAGATTTAGACAATGTTACTAAGTGGGCTCATGATAATGGCATAATTATTAATATGGCAAAAACCAAGTGCATGCATATACACTCACCATACAATGCTAGGGCGAAATCGTTACAATCTGCTGATATGTACATAACGGGGCACAGCTATGAGTGTTTACACGACAATATGATAAATTGTAGATGTTCCAAATTGGAATTTGTGAATACATTTAAATATTTAGGGTTGACAGTGGATAGAAATTTTAATTGGAAATACCAAGTAAGGGAAATTTGTAGCAAGTTAAGAAGAATATTAGGAAAGATGTATCACTTAAAATATGTATTAGACAGAAAAACACTTTATTTAGTATATTATGGACTAGCTGACTCTTTAATAAACTATGGTCTCCATGTGTATGGACGCACCTTTATTTCCTATATAAAAGACATAAAGAGTCTTCAAATTAGAATATTAAAGCACCTTGTAAGTAAAAAGGAGAAAATTAATTGCAAAGGAGAATATGATAGATTATTTGTAGTATGTAGAATTTTGCCTGTAGATATTAAGTTAAAGTATTTGATAGCCCTGGAACAATATTATAGGGATGAATTTAAAATTAAAGTAAAAAATAGGTTTGAGACGCGAAGTATAACAAAGGGTAAGCTAGAAGTGCCGAGAGTGAATAATTATTATGGAAAAAGATGTACAAATTATTTGGTACCAAAAATATTTAATGCTGTGGATTTTCTGAGAAAAGAACCAAAGTTGAGGAAGCAAACTTTAAAATTAAAACTTAAGTCTTTTTTAATAGATAGAATTAGAATATCTCAATAAGTTCTTGTAAGGTGGTGAATATGGTGACAGTTATAATAAGTTATAGGCTAAGTTAGTTTTAGGTAGTAAGTACAGTTTAAAAAATGAGTGAGTACATATCGCCAACAAACTGCCATGCAGTTTGGCGATTATATTTAGATATTTATATCGATGTAACCCTGTTGTTTGAACAATAAATAAAAAAAAAAAAAAAACATCAGATGGGAGCTGAGAAAAGTTATTCGGTGTTCCGAATCCGGTGGCTTAACCAGCTGAGTTGGAAGTTACATCCGAGCGAGTGCTCGTTTTGCGACAACTTTACTGCACGTTTTATATTATGTTAGTACAGTGACTGTAGTACATAGCACCTAACAGCGCTCACCTCTTTACACAAAGAACTTGTACCTTCCTACCAAGATCGTGAACACCATACATAATAGCATTTTGAAATATATGTTATATTGGTTCTTATGTAAGTGCACTTTGTATCTGAGGAAATTTTAATGTGAAGATAATTTGGAAATTGCAGCCTTCTTATACTTTTCAGGAATGTAGATACTTGACAATAGTTTGTTACAAAGCATCTTTCTTTTACGTGGGGAAATCCCTCATGAATGCTATGCCGGACTCTTCAATCCTGGGGACATCCTTTCGAGGGTTTACCCGGGGTTCCCAATCGTAGGCTGTAGGTAGCGAGCGTGTGGTTTTTAGTCAGTGAGAGTCTATCATATCATCCATGACAGATTTTCCACACGTGGAAACAAAAATGCCGACTAAACCGCACGTGGCTACTACTGCTTAGTGGTCGGGGGCCCTGGGCAAGTCCATTTAAGGGTGTTACCATCTGACACTGCGCCTCTATACACAAAGAACTTCTACCTTCCCGGAGATCATGAAAACCATACGTGATACCATTCTTAAATATTTATGTATATTATGTATTCGATTTTAGGCAATGATATAAAAACTATAGATACGTTATCAACACTGAAAAATGGCAACAAAAAAGTCAGGCAATTGCCTTAATTTTCATACATGCTACCATAGATAATTTCATAGAAATTCTTTTTTTGAATGTAAAAAAGATCTGCTGTTTTTGAAAGCCCTGATGTTCGTGCATAACGTGTCTAATAATAATACGTCGTTGATTTTGGGATTCGGTTCTCATGTAATTGATACTGTATATAGGAACATGACATTTCTTTTAGACTTAGAATATTTTACTGCAAAGATAAGTTGACTTTGATATTGAAGCCTACTGATATTTTTCAGGAGTGCAAGAGGAGCGGTAGGTATCTAATTGCTGTTTGTTTCGAACTAGCAGAATACACATACATACCCATGGCTTTTTTTATGTTAACACCGTACCGCAGTAGATGGTACAGATGTCCACATTTCACCATTTGTACTGTACTGTGATAGGTGGTGAACCTATCGCTTTCTTGAAATGAACTGGTGCAGTTTGTGGCTATTTTAACCGTTGAAAATTTCAGCCCGACCATAAGGTCTTTATCTTGGCTTAACAACTGTCATGTAGCTGCAACCAAGATTAATGGGTTAACGATCTAAAGATTCTAAAGAATGGAAACGCTCCTAATTGGAAAACCCAGTGGTAGCGTAAGATATTTAACACAGAGATGCACAGTGGTAGTAGAATTTATATACTTAAGTAAATAAAAGTCTTCAAGTGCAAAGGCCTCATCCCCGGATTTACTAACATTTTGACTAAATAATGATATAACAATTAATTTAATAGCCGGGGAAAAGAGAAATCCACATAGAATATAGAATGCTTCAACAAAAAGTTTAAATTCAAACAACAGATCGTGAAATGTGAGCAGAATTCATGCGGAGGTTTCCGCGCGAACAATTTGAGCCCTTTCAGTGTTGTTCCGCAGGTTGTCAGCACCAGCTACGGATTGACGGCAGTGCTACCAGCAGCGCTATATTAAGCAAAACGTCTCTATTAACACGAGGCCTTGAAAAGCGCGGATTTACTCGTTGTGTGTTCCGCGCACGTGTTTTTCTAATCTTACCTACGATTCCGGGTACTTCAAGTGGACTGTGAGAGTGGCCCCTAATCGCTACATGTTGCCATGACAACCCACCGAACGGGACGCTTTTATAAAAAAAAACCGAACGAGTATGTACGAGTCGGACTCGCCCACCGAGGGTTCCATATATCTGTTCGTCCACCCGTCTACGAGCCCTTCGGGTACGGAACCCTAGAACGGTGTCTGCCAGGGATACACAACTAACATCATGCACTAGGTACAGTTCGCTAGACTTGTAAGACGGAAGACAGCGGAGTTTCAGTAATAGGGTCTCGATTTTATTAGAACCCTAAAAACGATGTTATGAATTGAGAGGAGCGAAAAATTCTAAATTTATGGAGTAAGACGGAAGACAGCGGAGTTTCAGTAATAGGGTCTCGATTTTATTAGAACCCTAAAAACGATGTTATGAATTGAGAGGAGCGAAAAATTCTAAATTTATGGAATTACCACAGCAAATATACAACAGTATTTCTAGTTAAGGGCCGAATGCCAGAGCGCATTAGGTATTTTTACCACCTCACCTCACCGCGGGCGATACCCCCGTAGCATCCGATCGACATGAACTCATTTGACCCCAAGCACTTTGTTTGGACGTGCCAGTTGGTGCAATTGGACGTTGACAGTTGGTGCAGCGTGTATTTCATGCCGCACTTTTTGTACCACCAAATAAATTACAACAGAAGTATAAGTTTATCAAACCTTCATAAGACATTTTATTTAGTAAGTGCCTGTTAGCAGGTATATTCAAAATGGGGTTGTAAGAAACCTTTCCTTATTTTTAACCGACTTCAAAAAAGGAGGAGGTTCTACATTCGTCTGTATGTTTTTATGTATGTTCACTGATATTTCCGTCAATTATAGACGGATTTAATTCTTTTTTCTTTTCTTCAATAGGGTTTACTTCTGAGGTAGTCCCATTTTTACCAGGTCAAGATCTGATGATGGGATCCAGGAGAAATCGAGGGCAACCACCGAAAATGGTAGGGACAACTAGTGCGTTTGGTAACTTTTTAATGAAGTGCTTTACAGTGGGCGCACACTAGGCGACAGTCACGGCGACATGTCGCGGCGACTTGTCGCGGCGACTTGTCGCGCAGTGTGCGCCTGCATCGGGCGACTTGACGCCGTGACAGACGTTGTGCAAGGAACACGATGTCCAAAGCTGTCGCTGGGCGACTGTCGCCGTGTCGCCGCGACAATAGCGCGACAGACGCGAAGACTCCCCTTGCTTGTCTCGGAGTCGCGGCGACATGTCGCCTAGTGTGCGGAGCTTAGAACAAAATGTATGTAGTTTGGCGCCCACAGCTTGTCGCCGTGACAAGACGCCTAGTGTGCGCCCACTGTTAATGTACTACAATTTAATGAAGGTCAGGAGTCGATCTGATGATGGAACCGAAAGACAGTCGAGGGAATTATTTAACGATTTACAGCACGTACCTTGTGTTTGGGCTTGATTGATTTGTATTGATAAGAACTTTACACCTAGATAGATATACTTTTCGGTCCACCCGTCACTTAAAATGATGATCAAAAAATTTTTAGTAATAAATAGAACTGACTTCAAAAAAATCCTGAAAAATAACATTTACATAGCACAAAGTAATAATATGTATTTTGATTTATCAGATTGTATTCAATATGATATTGAAGTTGGTGCCATTAATAATACCTATTTTCAACCTATGGGTTTACTTGGCGCCGACTTCAATATGATATTGAATAAAATATGAAAAATCAAAATACATTTATCTTTGTGCCAAGTAAATTTAATTTTTCAGGATTTGTTTGAAGTCGGTTCTATTTTTTACTACTTTTTTATAATCATCATTTTAATTGTGAGACGAGCCGATAAAAGATAATAAGAAAAAAATCCGTCAATAATTTATGAAATCAATTCGAGCAGTCTTCGAAGAGGTAAGCATAGGTATAACATAAGTAGCAAAAAATAATAGAATGCATCTTGTGAGTAAAATAATGCGTTTATTTATTTTACATTGTAATATGAATAAGACAAGTAACACGCACGCCGCATGTCAGCTTAGACCTGTGTTACAAAATACAACCAATGATAGATGGCGCTTACACCAACATAGTCAATTTGAAGTCAATTTTAAGTCTATTTGAAGACCCTACCCTTAGTTTATATTTGTGCAAAATTTTAATCAAAAATATTGAGTACTTTTCGAGATCCTTCCGGACAAAGCAAAATTAACCCTTCAACACACTAAAAAAATATATCGAAAATCGGTAATCGCACGGACCTAGCTCCACCACCCTAAAAATGAAAAAAGATTTCCCATTTCCCAAAAAAAAAAAATATTTCACTTACCAGACCAAATTTTTCGATTCTGCAAACAGCAACCGGATTATTGATAAATTGTTTATTTTACTGTGTATAATAATAAACAATAATGAAAACTCATTATTTATAATAAAAAAACAAAACACACACGCACACTCGCAGTTGGTACACACGCACTCAACAAAAAAAACATTGATTACTCTACCACCACACCATATTTTACGATCCTGTAAACACCAACCGGATTATTGATATATTGTTTATTTTACTGTGTATAATAATAAATAATAATGCAAACACATTATTTATAATAAAAACACGAAACACACACGTACTTCACAAACGCACGCCATCCATGCGCAATCCACTCTCAACTTCAACTGTTCGATTTTTGTAAAACATTCTGGCCCATTGACGTCATTTTATAAGATTCCAAAAACAAGAAAATGTTATAAACTACACATGCAATAAACCTGTTCATAGAAAAGTAGGACGTAAGAAGGCTAAATTTAAGTTTAAAGTCGTCTGGGTAGGTGCGGCGACCGGTCGCCGCGCGTGGCTTTACGGAAAAGCTTGATTATTATGCGCGGCGACCGGTCGCCGAGAGGAGCTCTAAGGGTACAGACAAACAGACGACAAACAGACAAAAAAATTCTAACTACATTTTCGACTTCGGTATCCTGTGTAGAACCCCCCGCGAGTATTTTTTTAAATATGTTTAATGTACAGTTTTGACTTTATATCTTTTTATTATACACTCGAGAGCAATGAATCCGGGTCACTTAAAGAATGTTAAAAATCTCGGAAACTAAAAATGATAGGTTAATGCAATAAATTGTATTTAATAGAAAATTTAATACTCCTTAAATTAAAGTAAAAAAAATATGAGTCACCATACATTTTATTAACACAAAATTACATAAAGAAAAAACTGCTGATCTCTCCTTAAAACAAAAATAGGAAACATGAAATTTTTGAACTTTATTACGATTTTCTTGAATTTTAATACTTCGTATTGCCTCCTCGTGCTTCCATTACTGCGTTTACGCGGTTTGGCATGCTGTACACCAAGTTCCTTATACGATTTTGGGGAATATTCTCCCATTCCTCTGTGAGAGCAATTTTGAGCTCACGAAGCGTGATTGGGGGAGGGTTTCGTTGTTTTACGCATCTGCCTAGCTCGTCCCAAGCATGCTCGATCGGGTTGATATCCGGGCTGCGCGCTGGCCACTCCATACGAGTAATGTTCATCTCTTGAAGGTAGTCATTCACAATCCTACCTGTATGAGGTCGGGCATTGTCATGCATAAATATAGCATCCTCACCTAAATTGACCATAAATGGACCAACGTGATCATTGAGGATTTCTTCCACATATCTTACGCTAGTTAAAGAGCCGTTTTCTATGATCACCAGCTCTGTGCGACTTTCAGAAGAAATTCCGGCCCACACAAGTACAGACCCACCACCGTAGGCTACTTTTTCTTCGATGCATGCTTGCTTGAATCTTTCCCCTGGTCTTCGATACACTCTGTGTCTTCCATCGTGCTTGTAGAGCATAAATTTTGATTCGTCGGAGAACATAACTTTTGACCAATCTTCAATACTCCAATTTACGTGGCTCTGGGCATACCTTAGTCTCGAAATACGATGCCCACGCTCCAGTTTAGGGCCGTTTGCAGGTCTAAGGGGTTTTAAGTTAGATTCAGCAAGCCGACGTCTTACTGTCCATGCACTTGGGTTACTTCCTCCGAGGCGTCGAAACTGATTGGTGAGTTCAGTTCCTGTGAGAAAGCGATTTCGAAGCATGGTGTTCACCAAGTATCGGTCTTCTCGTGCTGTGGTACACCTGGTTCTGCCCGTTCCTGGTCTGCGTAGGTTAGAACAAGTTTCTTCGTAACGTCGGAGAACTCTTTGTACTGTTGACAGCGACACACCGACAGTCCTGGCTGTATCGCGCTGACTCCGGCCGGTTTCCAGCATTGTAAGTATTCTGGTGCATTCTTCAGGCGTAAGCGACATAATTTCAGCTTGATTAATGAATATAGAGCACTATCAACATGGTTTATGTACCCACATAAATGACAGATTACAAACAAAAGCAACACCAAATGCTGTAATTTCGTAGTTCCATCTTCGAAAGTGGCCCTTTTTCAAATTTGATTTTTTTATGATATAACTTTACAATAACTAAGAAGTTTTAATACCTTCATTTAAGGAGTATTACATTGTCTATTAAATACAATTTATTGCATTAACCTAGCATTTTTAGTTTCCGAGATTTTTAGGATTCTTTAAGTGACCCGGATTCATTGCTCTCGAGTGTATGTATATAGACTAGGAACTCAGGTTGCCCAGAAAGTTTTCAAAAACCTATTCTTAGTCTCCCGCAGGCTGGATCCCGCAGGTGGCCCCTTCCGAGGTCCGTGGAAGCACAAGGGATATAAACCCTTGTTTGCAAAAATAAAGTATTGAATTGAGTACTTAAACCAGAAAAATAATAAATATTTATGGGGGACTTCCATACAACAAACGTGATTTTTTTTTACCTTTTTTTATTAATAACGGCAACAAGTACACACTTGAAATGAACGCCGCAGACGTGTCTTCGCCCAAGACTATCGGTCTCCATAACCAGGGGCCTGAAGACGGTGAGGGAGCTGCTCACCGTCCTTATGTTAAAAAAAAAAAGGGTTTATAACCCTTGCTTACAAAAAATAAAGCTGTTACAAAGTTGAATGAAAAAGGTACATGTCCTCAAAGTCTCGCTCTCGTATGTCAATTCGGTGAATCAGCTTATTGATAGAAATATTGGCATGCAAAATTCAATATTTGTTGTTATGGCGGCAACAGAAACACATTATCTGTGAAAATTTCAGATCTCTAGCTATGTCCATTCATGAGCTACAGCCTCGTGAAGGAAAGACAGAAAGATAGACAGACGGACAGACAAACAGACAGACTGACCGACAGACAGACTGACCGATAGACAGACAGACGGACAGCGAAGTCTCATGAATAGGGTCCCGTTTTTTTACCTTTGGGTACCTACGGAAGCCTAAAAATTATCCACTTTTTCATACATTCATATTTACTAAGAAAGTAACGATTATTACACTCAAATTAAAGTATGAAAGTACCTACGAGTACTAGGTACTTACGATTCACGTGTATCTTTTTTTGCAAATGAACCACCGTTCAATCTCGGAATCGATGAGCTGAAAAAAAAAAGACTTTGAGGGTACACTACAACGAAACGGCTAGACTACAACGAAAAATAAAACTACACGTTTATTCTTTTATGTCGGTAGTGGGTAGGTACTACTGTTATAATTTATACAGTGTAGCAATAACAACGTGAATCTACTATTATACTCTAAGCGTCAAACATTATATTATTTACTACCCGTTCGCGCTAAGGTTACCGCTGGCGGACAGGATGGTGTACAGGCGTAGTATGGGAGGCGAAAGGCAAACTTAGAGCGAACGGGCAATACGTTGATCGTTCAGGCATAGTAAAAGGAGAATATTTTATACCTAGTAGTTACTGTGGTTTAGGTAAATACTATCCCTCTTCTTATCGTAAGGTCCCAAGCAACTTTGGGGCACCGAGTTCATTTCTCACAGTCATTCATTACCAAAAACAGCCGTGATCTACTTATCTAACTTACTTGGCCTTTGCTAAATGACACCTTCCTGTACCTACGTAGAAGAGGACTGGAATGGGAGATCTCTAAGCCTATATGAGTACGTTTAGCTACTGTACTGCCTCTTCAGCAGGTAGCAAAATAATGGACGCTGTTGGCTTCAGTCGCTTCGCTCAGCATCAACCTTATAATTTCATCATGCCCGTCAGTGAATTATTTGGTTGTGTATTTTTATAAATATAATAAAGATGAAACAATACTTGTAGGAACTTACCATACTTGCCGTCGTAGTAGCCGCAATTGACATTTGGGCATTTTATTTCTCTTGGCTTTTTTTACCCATATTCACTGAGTACCTAGTCACTAATCACTATATTACACGATATTTATTTATTTATACACAATAACGTACTTATCCTAATATTTACAAATAAAAACAAAATAATATTTACAGATTTCTGCAACTACTTCTAATTAAAACGATCGATTCGCGCGAACGTATCGGGTCACGGATGACAGAGTGACACAGGTCCTACCCAGAACAGCCCTGTCAGGCGTATGAAGTGATTGAAGTGTACGCTAAATGCCTAATTGTTCTAGATTATACACTTTTTATCATTGTTTTAAAATCTGAGGTGTTTAAAAAATTAATAATAGCTTGAATATTGTTCATAAGATCAATATCTTTAATAAAGACATGTGTTTATCTATACTAGTCTATACTAATATTATAAAGAGGAAAGATTTGTTTTTTTGTTTGTTTGTTTGTTTGTTTGTTTGTTTGTTTGTAACGAATAGGCTCCGGAACTACTGGACCGATTTGAAAAATTCTTTCACTGTTGGAAAGCTACACTCTTTGCGGGTAACATAGGCTATATTTTATTCCCATATTCCCACGGGAACGGGAACTACGCGGGTGAAACCGCGTGACGTCCGCTAGTATAAAATAAACAAGTATATTTTGAGCAATAACAACATTCATCTTTAAAATTTTTGCGCATTTCCAGTTTTTCGAGAACGATTTTTATCATATAAAGTGTCATTAATCGTGTTTTAAAAATTAAAGGAAGCAAGAGCATCTATTAAACTATAGTAATACATTTTTATCAGATCAAATCAATGAATATTTCCTAGTAAAAAGATCGCTTCAAAATGGGTCGATTTCGGAAATACTAGCCAATAGAGGAAAGCTTTGTTTTTTTGTTTGTAACGATAAGACTCCGGAACTACTGGACCGATTTGAAAAATTCTTTCACTGTTGAAAAGCTACACTCTTTGCGGTGAACATAGGCTATATTTTATTCCCGTATTCCCACAGGAACGGGAACTACACGGGTGAAACCGCGTGACGTCCGCTAGTTACATATATCCTCATGTCAAAATGTATGAATAGTCTTTTGGAAATGAAAGGGAAAGTATAATAAGATTGAATTGACACTTGACAGTATTGGCGGTGGTGTCTCTCGCTCGGAGACTGGAAACTGCCAGAAATGTTGCCAGCCCTCATATTTGTTATATATTTTTTTTTTTAATTAGTTGCATGTGATTGGCGATAGTTGTTTTGTTTGCATTTTGTTGTTTTGCTGACTGTCTTATCGGGTAGTCGCGTCGCGGCCGGCCGCCTCTGAAAACCAGCGCTGGCTGCATGAATCACATGCAGACAGCATTAAGCTGAGAGGCGGCCGTTATTCCACAGAGTGTGCGGTAATGAAATTGTGTTTTTAGATTTAAGGATGTATATTTTAGTTATTGTTTTTGATATTTTTGTTTGATTAGTGCTCGTGGAATAAACTATTTTTCTTTCTTTTCTTTCTTTAGACAAAAATACTGCTACATTATTTTCCCATTCTGAGATTTTCTTGTAGTAGTTCGAGACACATTTTTTTCAGTCCCGGATAATATATGACTGTCTCTGTGGCGCGGTCAGCAGTGATACCGCCTGCGGCGCTGGAGGTCCTGGGTCGGTCCAAATATTTGTTTGACCCACAAATGTTTGTTTCGGAGTTTGGGTGTTTTCTATGGATAATATGTATGTATTTACAAATATAGATGTATGTCTATCTAGCTTAATTTGGGCTAGATGATGTTGTGTGAGTTTTCCACAAATATTTATTACTAGTTAATGCCCGCAGCTTCGCCCGCGTAAAATTTGTTCCCGTGGGAACTTATTCCCGGGATAAAAAGTAGCCTATGTGATATTCCAGACTATAATATATCTCTGTACCAAATTTCAGCCCGATCCGTTCAGCGGTTTGAGAGTGAAAGAGTAACAAACATCCACACTCACAAACTTTCGCATTTATAATATTAGTAAGAAGTAAGATATAAAAAGGTGTTTACTGTTTTCGTGGCCACATTATGCTCTGTCAGCGCAGAACTCCGCGGTCGACACGATCAATGTGCCACAGTGAAGCCTCCCTTAAACTGTGCTATTCAACAAATAGCTTTGAGAGTTGTACTGCTATATTACTAACTTTGAACTAAAAGGATAATTAAAATGTATAGTACCTAAGTACAGCTAGATACGTCGCATTTTTTCCCTTATAATAGAACGTGTGATTTTTCTAAATTTTACCCTTAAGTATGTAAAACGGGGGTAAATTCCGATTTTTTGAGCTCCTTTTGACCCCTCTACAACTCGAAAACTACATAACATACATGGTACCTACGTTTATTAAAAACCCCTTATTTTGTCTAGAATTCAAAATTTATCATTACAAATAACGAAATTAATCAGTAAATTGTAGTTTTAAAAAAAGGAGACGAAGTGTTTATTATTATTTTTTTTCTTTGAGCTTTTCACAATGCAACCCAATTGTTTATTTTATAATTTACTAGCTGATGCCCGCAGCTTCGCCCGCGTAAAATTTGTTTCCGTTCCCGCTTCCCGTATTTTATCCTCTTGGGGATAGAATTTATCAAAATCCTTTCTTAGCGGATGCCTACGTCATAACATCTACCTGCATGCCAAATTTCAGCCCGATCTGTCCAGTGGTTTGGGCTGTGCGTTGATAGATCACTATGTCAGTCAGTCAGTCACCTTTGAGTTATATATATTTAGAAGATATAATTCATTGAGAGACACTGGATTTCGAGGTAAAAAGATTACAGCACTCTACTTTATTTGGTTTTCGGTGATATAAAATTCACTATGAGAACCGTTCTCCTACCTCTGAGCTCACAGATGAGAATCCAAGAATTGGATGGAAGCTCATCCTGTATTTTATAAATGTGAAAGTTTGTGAAGATGTTTGGATATTTGGATGTTTTTACTCAATCACGCTCGCTCTAACAACCGAACAGTTCTGACTGAAATTTGGTACAGGTCTATATCATAAACTGGAATTACATTATACCTAGGCCTCTTTTTATCTCAGGAATATGTTTCCATGGGAAGCGCGAAATCTAGTCTATACTTATCAAGAGGAAACATTTGTTTTTTTTGTTTTTGTTTTTTTTTTGTTTTTTTTTGTTTTTTGTTTGTTTGTTTGTAACGAATAGGCTCCGGAACTACTGAATCGATTTGAAAATTTATTTCATTGGAAAGCAACACTCTTTGCGGTGAACATACGCTATATTTTATTCCCGTATTCCCACAGGAACGGGAACTACGCGGGTGAAACCGCGTGACGTCCGCTAGTGTTTTATAAAGGTCTCAAATCATAAGAAACAAAACTGGAGTGACTATTAAGTAAACGTACGTTATGAAACAGGTATTGACTTGTGAAATATCATATTTCCCCGAAATTGAGTCGTATCTTCGTTAGTAAGGCTTCTCTGGGACGGTACGGAGGGCGGGACGGTGTGTAAATACAAAAGTAACGCCCCTCCGTAGGCAGAGATCACGAGCAGGACTAATAATAGGATATGGTCATCCCTTGGGCAGTCTTTGCGTAGGAAATGGGACATTAACTGAAAATTTACCGTTTCTGTATTGATATTGAATCTAATAAGGATCAATTTATGTTGGCACAAGATTTTTGCGAAAGTTTTCCTCTTTGCAAAATGAAGCTTTTTATATATATTTCTTTATTTTCACTCCTATTTCAACGTTATTGATAAACTTATTAAAAGTACTTGACCGTAATTCGAAGCTTATATAATGAGATAGGCATATCCGTTACCCGTAGGCTTATCTTACTCATGTTTGATGACGTATTTCCGTCGACTCACCAGCAGGGGGCGCCACCTGTGAACTTATAAAGAACATGGCGTCCACTTTGTCCTCATTGGCGTTTTGATTCCCGTAGCAAAAGGTTATAGCAGGAACACCTGCTAGTGCATTTATTTTTTCTAGTTACTAGTTATATGCCTAGTAAAGTTATAAAAAGTGACTTGGGATGAAGTAAGTGAATTTACAGAAATAATTATTTAACGGCTTTGCCGTTCGTTTGAATATACAGTGAATCTAAAACAAGTGACTTGTGATTGAAGTAAGTGAACCTACAGACACATTTAAGGGTTTAACCGTTCGTTTAAGTCTCAGGTATGTTTTTACTTCATATTTTTACGATCACATATGAGTGTAATACGTCATAACGTGAAATAACCTATTATTTTAAAATAGCACATAAACCTTTCGAGGTTGCAGTTTCTTTTATTTAATATCTTTAGTTACAGCTAATATCAAACTGATTTTATAGATTGTATTCATAAGTACTAATACTTTTTTTTTAGATATTATTTGCTTCGTGTATGTACAGCGTAAGTACCGCCGAATATAGAAAATATTTTCAAAATATTTTTATGCCTACCCACATAAAGGTACATTAATTACTAGATGTTCCTATACATGTAAAAATATGGCCTATTATGGGTAAAATCGTAATCATCCCAAGTTTCTGAATACGTACGAGTGTGTCAAAGTAATAACTAAATGTTCACCATGAAAGTAAGATTATTTTTGAAAAGCAATTAGTATGCTAACTGATCATAAATTTTAAATATGGAAAAAGAATTGGTTTCGAGCAGGATTCGAACCTGCGTCTTCGGCGATCCGTGCCGACGCGTTATCCACTCCGCCACCGAAACCTACTCGGAACCAACCAAATTTTGGTGCCTACGTCGCCCCAAGACGTATAATAAGGTGGAAAATTTGGTTGGTTCCGAGTAGGTTTCGGTGGCGGAGTGGATAACGCGTCGGCACGGATCGCCGAAGACGCAGGTTCGAATCCTGCTCGAAACCAATTCTTTTTCCATATTTAAAATTTAAAACCATGAAAGTAGTAGGTACTTAAATTTTAGGTACCTAACATAGTACTATTTTTTTTTTAGTTTGGTTTCTTGATAGAAATGAATCCTCCATCCTTAGAAAGTGACCTAATTCCAAGTGGAGTATTTCAGAAGCGCGCTCTGAGCTCCAGTTACTGTATTAGGTACGTCAAATAGCTACAGTTCCAGCTCATTTAGCTCGAACTTCAAATAAGGGCGATCGCGACGCCACGTACATTGTCGTAAGTGGAGTAAAAGAAGCCGACTTCCACTAAACCAGATAAGGATGATGGAAATAGGTGAGTTATTTCTTATTACCTAACACTGGTCCTGACCAAGTGTAAATTTCTTCACAGATCAGAGGTGAAATTACGAGGATGATAGAAACAATCATCCTTGCTTCGTATTTTATATAGGGACAGCATTAAAAGAGATTTCGGTTACCCAAGATCCTAAGACACAGTATAACCTAAGAGGTTGATAGACACGTTTTGGCGACAAATTGCCTTGATAAGATAATATGCTGATACCCACTATTGTAAAATCATAGTCCTGGGTGCGTCAACCTAAACAAAAACGGGGAGATCCGACAATTCGAATCCCTGCTACATTTTGAAAAAGCTGACAAGGTTCTTTCTGCCAAAAGGCTTTTGGTGCCAAAACCTTTTGTATTTTTAAACAAAGAGAATCTTTTGAAAAACGTTTCTTCGAAAATATTGATGACAAAATTGAACACATACTTTAATAATAGGATTTCCATAAATCTTTTATCAATTTATTACAAATGGCTTGCGGCCATAGATCTGATTTCATATATTATTCTCAGAATTGTCAAAGACCCAATTCTTAAAAATGAACCTTGATAAAATATCGTCTTCAAACACATACATTTTCGATGCTGAAGCCTTTTCAACGGCACTCGGGAAGGCATGCATTTTGGTCTTCGATCTCCAAAAAGGATGACCCCGAAAAAAGTTCATCCAAATCATTACGCCAGCCTTTGAGAGGATCAGGCGTCAAGATCAGATCTCCATCGAATGGAGTCCAGATTCCATTGTACCAAGAGCCTTTTTAGGCCTGTATTACAGTTACCACTCTCGAGGGGTGTGTACAATATCCATAATAATTGGGCATACGACAGTAAATGTCCCTTCAATTAAGAAATTTCTGAGCTTTAGGCTCTCAAAGAGACTGAGAAGTTTAACATCCCCTGCCCATACCAGCAAAGGAAACACTAACCAGTAACCACCCTCGAGGGGTATGTACAATATTGTGTATCTATAATAATTGTAATATACGATAGTAACCAGGCGTACGATAACATACTAAGTAACCATGCAAGGATGTCCCTTCAATTACGAAATTTTTGAGCTCGAGGCTCTCAAAGAGACGAGGAGAGGTCTAACATCCTCTGCCCACACCAGCAAAGGAAACACTAAACGATATGACCCTGTCATTCTATGTCTGTCAGTTAACTCTGTACAAAATACGTTGGTAAGGAACGAGAGTACCAAAAAGTTTTAAATTTATAAAAGGGTACCGCATTCCCTTTATCCAGAAACTCCAATCCGTCCTGCACGGTATTCGAGAGGACGCAGGTTCGAATCCTGCTCAAAACTGATAACCTTCCCACATTTAAATTTACACCGAACTCTGTTCAAGCCCCGTCCTGACAAAGTTGTAAATTTTCACTTTATGTTAAAATGCTATGGAAAACTTGACTAAGGTGGAATACTAATTGCTTTAAATACTTAAGAATCCATACAGGTTTCCTTTTTAACTGAAATGACCACATTGTGCAATGGTTCAAAAGATGAATGCTCAAGGCACTCTAAAACTAGTTCCTTTGTCACCAAGTTTGGTTTCTCCACTTTTCCTAACTTCAAATAGCGATGGGTCATCCGCCCAGAATTCAGTTTTAGGACATTGTACGCCTTTGTGAAGCCAGAATAATTCTATCTTTCAGCATGTTCCGTTTACCAGATTTCCTCCAATCTCGTGGATTGGATGTGCAAAATACATCTCAGTCAAGCTTATTTTCATGATAAAGCTGATGTAGTGTACATTATTCTTTCTCAGAGCACATTCTTGTCTTCCGCTCGGGTAAGCCGCACCCAAAACATTTTCGTTTCTCACCATCTGGGTGCCTCGATTTCTATAGAATAAGAGTATTCAAATACTCGTCTACCTACACAAAATCTCATTTTGCGCATCAAAATCCTGTTACTCTTCACAAACACGTACAAATAGCCTTGAAAACTCTTCAAACCCAGGGATGGTTAGACAATTGGGAGAAAACAATAATAGGTTCCCAAAGAAACCTCTCATATCGTTATGCGATAGACATAGAACTACCTAAAAGTCCAATACCAAAAGAAAAGATATTAGACATAAAAGGAAGATTTATTTAATTCCAAATCAAAGAAACTTAGTTCTTTTAAAGAAAATTCAAACTTGGTGGGTCTTTTGAATTTTTACCACTTTCGCAGTGCCTAGAGGTAGCTTTACCTCAGCGTCACATTCGGTCAATCCCCTAACCGACAACCCACTGAAGAAAATAGTAGTGCACGGAGTGGTACAAGTGGAACTCCAATAGTGGGTCCGCAATTACCGGTTCTCGACAATTTTACAAGCTTTCCATCCGAGATGCTTTCTTACCACGGACGCGTCAGATTTCACTTAGGAGCCCAGCTAGAAAACATTTCTCTAACAGGCTCGAGGGCCTAGAATAACAAAGATTGCACTGCATCAACAGAGATGTTGATAATCTTACACATGATTCGAAATCATATACCGGTACTGTGTTACAGTCTGTACTCATTCAAAGCAGTTGTAGTCCATCCCCCCAGAGGGACGAGACCAAATCAATTGCCTTGACGAACTTAACTCGTCAGCTTGCGTGTAATGGTCCGACATCAAATTGACTTCAAACCTCAAATAATATTTAACATAGGACTTGACAAGAAATCTGTGGCAGCAGGTCCCACTTTCAATGCGCTGGTAGACAGACATTGGAAAGATTTTCAGTTCTTCTTTACTGACGCATCGAAGCTGTCCAGAGAGGGCTATACTGGCGCTGCAGTATACTTCCAAAATTCTCGGATAGCAATGCAGTTCAGGTGTCCTAAAGAATCTTCGGTGTTTACGGGCGAATGTGTAGCCATACTCGAGGCCTGCTCATTCATAGAGTCCCATAATATTTCCAAAGCAGCTATCTTCACGGACTCCTTGAGTAGTCTGCAAGCTCTGGAACAAATCCCCCATAAGTCCAAACTTCACAGTTCCCTAATTTTGAACATCAAAAAAAGCCTACTCTTAAGCCATCAGAACCAGAAAACTATACAACTGGTCTGGATTCCGAGCCACTGCGGTATCAGGGGCAACGAATTCGCTGATTCCCTCGCCAAAGATGCTGTATTAGCACCCTCCGCAGATTTGAGACACTTTGTCTGCCAGGGATACGACCTCCTGAGCCTCCCTCAGAAAACCCTACAGTCTACGTGGCAAGCCTACTGGTCAGATTCAAGCAAGGAGAAAGGCAAATTCTACCACTCTATACAGCCCAACATATCACCGAAGCCCTGGTTCTACCATTTTAAAATGTCTCCCAAACCGGTAATTTCAGTTGTCTGCAGACTACTCATTGGACATTGTTGCTCACCTGTGTTCCTACACAAAATACATATAAGGGATTCTTCAATATGTGAATGTGGACTGGACGAGGGTTCATTGGACCATATCTTCTTTAATTGTCCCTTACGCAATTCCCCTCCCGACTTCTATACCCAAGTAACAAAACTCAAGATTCCCCTTCCTATTAACTTTGCCTCCCTACTAACACATCCTTCCCGCAAACTATATTCGATTTTAATCTCATTTGTCAACCGTAATACAGTCAAACTGTAGTTTTATACTGCCTCATATCACTATCCTATAATTTTTAACTCACTAATAGAAAATTCCCAATGTATTTATGTAGGTACTTGTAAATACTATATAAGTATACTTAATTGTGTGTGTCCATGTGGAAATAGTCTGGTAATATTTGTTGCAGTGTTTCTACTAACCTCAACAAGATCCCAGCGCGTCAAGCTCAACTCAGGTCACTGCGAAATTGGTTATTAGTATAACCACAAGCACACGCAATAGCCATTACACGTTTGATTTTGGCGGAGTTGCCGGCATCGGCCCCGGCAGAAAGCCATAACCAAAAATAGAATAGAATAGAATCAAATTGACTTCACCACACACTGCATTCCGAGCCGATACCATATGTATCAGCTCCTCCGGGTATTTGTTGTGAGCATCCTGCTTCAAACACCACTAAGGCAAGATTGCCTACAGACAATATTCCTATTGTGAAATGGAGAACACTACACATGATAGGCCTGTTTGTAATGTGTGGATATTACTTCCACCACCATTTTTAATACCCAAGATGCTGTCACACCTTAATCGGTCAACAGGAGTGTTTGTGGTGCCGCGATGGCACAAGGTAATAATAGAGGGCAGATCTCAAAGCGAGAGCTCTGTAAGCTCCATTCGTTCTGCAGAACCTGCAAAAGGACCTAATAAACATTATTTCTTTCCTTCTACTAAACACCTCGACAGGTCTCCTACCACCTCACATAGAGAATCTGTGGAAATGTGGGGAGGGGGGGGGGGGCGAAGAGGTAAATAACAGATATTAAATCAAAAACTTCTAGTATTGAGCTCCTTGAGACCTACCTTTTAAGATACCTACTTATAAATTTTACAGTTTTAACCGACTTGCATTTTATTCATGGTTATTATATAACACGATTCTGTTACATAAATTTGTTGTTGCTGTTCTTGATAATATAGAAACCGTTAGTCAACTTTACATAGTTCGCATGTTTTGGTTAAACATATTATCTTGGTCGATTTCTTTAAAAAATGTAAAGAAAGTTAAGTCACATATTCATTGATATTGGGATTGATGACTTAGTTCAATATTACCAAGTATTGATACAAAGAGAACATTTTTCAGGTTTCTCGTCATAGTGATTTTATGCTTAGGTCGCCGCAACCACGATCTAACTTTGCTCGATTGTATTAACTCACGTCATAGGTACTACTTTCAGGCCCGAATCAAGAGTCCGAAACTGATCATTTTCATTTCAGACAATCTGGTTGGAAAACTATTGTAAACAAAGATAACACCTACGACTAATCAATTGAATCCTTTATTCTAGATAGAAATCAGGATATCAGAGTAACCGATATGAGACTACACAGTCTAATAGTTTATTTATGACTGTTAGAGGTTCTCCAACTATTCTAGCCCCGGCACTACCCGGTCAACAGCAGCTTCTAAGAATTGGTGGTGGTGGTAAGATCAAAATAATCCTTAACACGAGGTAATTGACGATGGATTTCAAAAAAAAAATTATCGTCGAGTAATAATGACAGCTACTACCACCAATCAAATATAATAATAATTCGCAATTATTTAATCCTGTCAATAGAAGGAATACTTACTACTCCTTAAATAAGATTCCTTATTTAGTCTGTTTAAGATTACATATGAAGTTGTTCAAGATGGTAAAGGTTATAAATCTAGATACCATACATACAACATTGTATAATATTATTTTCCTAAAAATAAATTAGAATCACATTGGCGTTTCCGTCACTCACCAGGCGAAAACAAACATTTCTCATTATATAAGCTTCGAATTACGGTCAAGTACTTTTAATAGCGGCGTTTTCCCTGAAAGAAAACGCATATTAAAATACTTACCTAATTCGAAGCTTACTTTTTAAATCTGCCTGGTGAATAAAAGCCAATGAGGACAAAGTGGACGCCATGTTCTTTATAAGTTCACAGGTGGCGCCCCCTGCTGGTGAGTCGACGGAAATACGTCATCAAACATGAGTTAGGCTTCGAATTAGGTAAGTATTTTAATATGCGTTTTCTTTCAGGGAAAACGCCGCTATTACAACATGATCATATCTCCTGCCTACCTACCCGCACACGTGTTTCCCTCATCTTACAATCCCGGGTTGTTTAAGAGGAGCGTGAAGAGGCACATCACAGGGCCGCCAACTTGAGGACCACTGTAAGAAGTGGCCCCCAACCCCTAGATGCGCCACGGCTTTCCATCAGGCTGGTGGCGACGTCAATTTGGCGAGCTGAATATAAAAAATATAAAATTCTCGTGTCACAGTTTTCGTTGCCATACTCCTCCGAAACGGCTTGACCGATTCTCATGAAATTTTGTGAGCATAATGAGTAGGTCTGAGAATCGGCCAACATCTATTTTTCATACCCCTAAGTGACCGGGAATAACATTCCACGCGGGCGGAGCCGCGGTCAGCAGCTAGTCTTATATATAAAATTCTCGTGTCACAGTTTTCGTTTCCGTACTCCTCCGAAACGGCTTGACCGATTCTCATGAAATTTTGAAATTTTGTGAGCATATTGAGTAGGTCTGAGAATCGGCCAACATCTATTTTTCATACCCCTAAGTGACCGGGAACCGGGAATAACATTCCACGCGGGCGGAGCCGCGGGCATCAGCTAGTAAAAAATAAAAATAAAAAAAATAAAAAATCTCCACTTACTCAACATTTTTTAAACTACCACAATAATATATGGCATCTTCAGGTCAACATCGAGGTGGTTGGTATATGGCACTTCATGTGCTGCAGAGGGCACATGAAGTGTTCAAAACTTATGCTGTTAAAAAATTGACCCTAGGCTTACAGTAAGTATTTCAATGATTTTTATCAGGTGGGCCGTATAATTGTATGTCACCTCAGTATTATAAACATTTTTTATTTAGCACACTATGAGAATGCTCTTTGAATGAGTAGTCAGGCACTTGTTAATAGCTGTGTAAACCAAAGTCTAAATAAAGTTTTACTAATAGTAACGATGGCTGGCATTAGTATTAATGTTTGTGCCCAGCTAGAAGTAGTATAAGATTATCATTTACTTAGTAGTAGGGCTGTGACAGTAAATATTAATACCGGTTTTAAGATCTCGGATTTCAATCCCAAGGGAAAAAAATGTGCTCATATAGCGTAGGTCTCCATAAAATAAGTAAGTAAAACTTTATTGTAGGTACTCGTACACCAATACGAGTATAACCAGTTAACAAAGAAACAAAAGCACAAATATGTTCAAATGTCGACCATATCGAACCTTTGATTGGACAAAATGAACATTTAATTTTGAGAAATGGGTAGGTTCCTAGTCATCGGTGTCAAATATTGTACAGTGCTAAAATACAAGACATAGCATAAGGAGAACGTTTTACAGTCTGCGGATAAATATACGTACATAAAGAGTTTCTTTCTCAGATATCTGAAGGTATTAAAGTAAATCTATAGCTATAAATCCAAAAATTTAAAGGAATAAGTGGGCCTTGTGTTATATGCACGACTTTGATATAACGCACAACTTATACAAATTTTCGTAAACGGTTTCGTAGACTGCTACGAGTACGTCGTAGCTACCTACGACTCTACAGCAAAACTTTTTGTCCTTTTTACACTTAGCTGATGGTCACTGATGTACCTAATTATTATTACTGATGCGTAGGTTTTGAGTGGGTGAGTTCGGGGATGAGATACGAGCAGCGTAGGCGTGAGGCAGGAGGGGGGGGGAGGGGTGGCTGTGACGATGCGGCAACGTGTGGCATAGCTTTTGGCGTTTATCGGATGAACACACGCATTTCACGCTCTGCTACTTAGAGACTGACTAAACAACCTTCATTAAATATCATAGAATTATAGCGTGGATGTTGCATAAATAAATAAATAGTAAATGAAGAATATATCATTATTTGCGAACTGAAATCTTCAAATAAAAATAATGGCTTGGCTCCAATGACGTATAATAATATAGACACGTCATGCACGAATATCACGGCTTTCAAAAACAGCAAATATTTTATACATTCAAAAAAAGAATTTCTATGAAATTATCTATGGTAGCATGTATGAAAAGTAGGGCAATTGCCTGACTTTTTTGTTGCCATTTTTCAGTGTTGGTAACGTATCTATAGTTTTTATATATCACTGCTTGGCTCACAAAATATACCCATTGGTACCAAAGACTTCTATATAAACTGAGGTAGACATGCCCTACGCACCGATTTTTGAAACCTATAAACTGAGCTAATTAGCAGCGTTGCTCGCACTGTTGTGAGTCAAAACATAGAGAGTAGGTGCTCGACTTGCAATCGGAGTCCATACGCCTTCTCTTTTACTCTTTTTCTATTTGTATATTGCTATTGTGTGTGGTGACAATTACGTAAAAAGTATTTATAAGTGAGTGTAGTCTTATTAATGTGTGTATTTGAGGATTGCTTTTGAAATCTCGTTTGTTAGAGTACGGCACGTCTACCTCAGTTTATATAGAAGTCTTTGATTGGTACACGGAGTGTCGCTGCGCTACAACGCTAATACTTATAAAAAGGGGTTTACGGGATAAAATAATTTATATAGTCATGAGACTTAGTGCACGGTTCATTATATTAATTTCACATACTATTGAACGCCATTTCAACCCCTTAAAAGTAGATTTTTCATACTGTTACTTAGTTAATATTCGTATAATTTAACAATCACGTTGTCCTTACTGGCTGCCACAAACGAGATTTTTTGTAAAACATGTGTAAGGTTGTCACTTCAAACAGAGTAGCGAAAAATTCTAAATCTATGCTTCAAACAGAATCTACTTCCGAACAACGCGTGCTGGGCAGAGATGCCACTCATACACCGTGGAAAGAATCTTCGCCAGAACTGAGCGTTTTAAAACATCGTTCCTCTGTCGAACTATAAAAACCTGGAATGACCTGCCCAAACACATTTCCCTCATCTTACAATCCCGGGTTCTTCAAGTGGAGCGTGTTTGCCACCAAGTTGAACACCACTGTCAGAAGTCTTACGGACTGTGAGAGTGGCCTCCAATCGCTAGATGCATCACGGCTTTCCATCAGGCTGGCGACGTCAAATTGGCGAGCTTAAAATACAAAAAAAGTGTGTGCGTGTAACCTTTACGCGCGATTGAAGTAAAACCCAAGATAATATTAGGTGCTTACACATCAAATTGGCGTTTTTCGTACTGGCCACTTTAATTAAGATTTTCTCCTCTTTGGTAAGGAATTCCAAATTCAAATTTTCCCAGCTATTTACTCATGTATTTATCCTTCGATGACCGTCATTCATTTGTTTTTTTCTTCTGTTTTTTTCTGTTTGCGTCACTCATTTTACAAAATGGAAAACATAAAATATCGCATTATTTACGAGTACGAGTTCCGCCGTGGCACTAGTGCTGCGGAAACGACTAGAAGGGTGAATGATGTGTATGGCGGTCATGTTGCAAAAGAAAACACAGTTCGTTTTTGGTTCCAACGTTTTCGTTCAGGAAATGTCGACCTGCAGAACAAGCCCCGTGGACGGCCTGAGACTCAAGTTGATAATGAAGTATTGAAGGCTATTGTGGAAGCGGATCCATCGCAAACCACGTCCGAGTTAGCTGCAGGCTGCGGTGTTAGTGATAAAACTGTTTTAATTCACTTGAAGCAAATTGGGAAGATTAAAAAGCTTGAAAGGTGGGTACCTCACGAATTGACTGAAGCAAACCGGCAAAAGCGCGTCGACTGCTGCGTTACATTACTGAACCGGCACAATAATGAAGGTATTTTAAACCGAATCATTACCTGTGACGAAAAATGGATTCTTTACGATAATCGAAAGCGCTCAGCGCAATGGTTGGATCCTGGCCAGCCAGCCAAATCCTGCCCCAAGCGAAAATTAACCCCAAAAAAGTTACTTGTAAGCGTTTGGTGGACTAGTGCCGGTATTGTTCATTACAGTTTTCTCAAATCTGGCCAGACTATTACGGCTGATGTCTATTGTCAGCAATTGCAAACCATGATGGAAAAGCTAGCGGCTAAACAACCTAGGCTGGTCAATCGCTCCACGCCACTGCTGCTTCACGACAACGCTAGACCACACACTGCACAACAGACGGCTACCAAATTAGAAGAGCTTCAATTGGAATGTCTAAAACATCCTCCGTACTCCCCGGATCTTGCTCCATTTTTTTCGAAATTTGGACAACTTCTTGCAAGGGAAAAAATTCAACTCTGATGGGGCAGTCCAAATCGCCTTCACAGATTTTATTGATTCCCGTAAAAAATTGGACCAGGGGTCCTAGTCTATAATCTCAAATGATGGACTAAGTTTGAACGCTTATACATCCCGTAGGAAGTTCAATTATGACGTCGGCATGAAGGTAAGTAAGTAGGTACTCTAGACCTTGTTAGAGACTCACTCCCCTCAGACTAATAAGATTGCTTTTGAGTAGGAAACTCCTATCAATAGACGTCGCTGCGGTACGAGGGCTTTGAACAATTTTAGTACTTAAGAGCTGTGGCAGCATCTACAACCTATTAGTATTGAAACGGGAAGCTAAAACTATGTAACCTTATGGAGAAAATTGAATGAACGCGAAATTTCATACATTCAAAGTTTATATGGAGAAGAAGTGTACCAATAAGCTATTTTTAAAGAATGTCGAATTTTGGGTTCGGTATTAGGTCTCTAGTTGACATAAATGGCGAAACTTTGCACTTTACTAAGATCATTTTGACGTTATTAAGGCACTGATCGCCATGATTAGCAGTTTTTTTAGGTATAGGTAGGTACTACCAGGTATGCTCATCTCACCGTTAGCTTCAGTTACTTGGCCTATGGGGTGTGACGCATAAAATAGTTGGTATTGTTACTTTTTTTTACTCAGCAATTAACCACAATAGTAAAGAAATCGCTGTAAAATGTGTAGATACGGCTTAATAAAGAAGGAAGGTAAATTTAAAATATCGCAGTTTCTACACTAATGCATAAAGAATTCGGTACTTCACGCGAAATACTAGCCCCGATTACGGGCGCTGCAAAAAGTCGTAAACGTTGTCGCATCCATAGATTTAGGATTTTTCGCTACTCTCAATCTAAATCTATGGTCGCATCTAAGTAAGCATTTCGAGTGAAGTCCTGAATTCTATAAGTATAAAGGAAGATAGAATTTTGTAGGTACGGTATACCTACGTTCCGGTAACCAACATTAAGATGAATGAACCCCGTGGGAGTATCCAGTTATCCATCCGTATGAATAAAAAAAAGGTTGGTCTACTTACTCTCTACCTTTTCACATTTTCATTAGCTTCTAATAGCACACTTGAGTATAAAAGGAAAATTTTATGAACTAAAACTTCCCTCGTTTCTTAAGAAAATGAACTTTTCAGTATTTTCACTGGAAATTGTTCGTTATTCCTTCCATTTTCATCGTAATAAAATTTGAAGCTGAACATTATTTCTTCGCTACACATTAACAATGAGTAAAACTGGATTGGGGCTCTCAACATTTTGCTTTTACTTCGCATGAATAAATAAGAGAATAAAACCAGACAAGTTCGAGTCGAATCGTGCTATGTAAGATTCCGTAGATTCAATTTGTATATTTTTTTCTTCGTAAATACCTAGAGCTTTGTATATTTCGTGAAAAGTATTTTTTACGAAAAAAAAAACAAAATTATCAATTTGTGTATTTTTTCGTAAAAAATACTTTTTTTTAGACTCTCAACTCGTTTTATGAGCCTGCTTATCTGTGATAGCTTTATTTTTGTTTCCATATTACTACTTTGAACTTTTACCGATGCCCAGAATAAAATCGTTTAAAAAATGTGATGACAGAAAAATTATGATATACTTGCCTGTAAAGTAATATTTCATCAACTGATTGAAAGAAAGAAAAAGGAGATTTTATTTTACTTTTTTATTCATAACATTCATAAATTGCAGTTTTGTAGTACATAGAGGAGTCTGTGTTCGACTGCAAAAACACTGACAAATTAATGGACCATAGTGTCCATTCGTCTATCATGTTGTGTACGTGCCGACAAGAAATACACGGATTTTGACGGGAAACTTACAGACAAACGGTTGCGACTCCGTTGTATAATTTTTTAAAACTAGTGTATTTTTGAGTGTTTATATGGAATTTATGGTGGGTTATTAAACATAATGGTTCGACAACGTGCACAAGTGTTGCAAAGTGATAAAGCGCAGTGAAACGCGAGTTTTTAGGTTTGTCGACAAATTCCACAGCACGCCCTAGTAAGGTACCACCGCCTTACTAGAGAAGATCTTAGTTCAAACGTGGACATACATGAATACGCTGCTTTCAAGAAGAATTTTAACATGAAAATGATTTATATTCTCGCAATGAAATTTACTTGACTTTGGCACACTCTCAAGTCGAGAAAGTCCAAGAATAAGAAGAAAAACACTACTACGGAACCCTAAAACAGAAATACGTTTGAAGTCTTGATCTTTATGTACAAAATATCATCTTTTTATGAAAGACCCACCTGTTTTAATCGGCTTACGCTTTACTTTCAAGAGAGGAGGGGGGTATTGGGAGGTCTTATTAGGGAGGTATGAAAAAGTGATACAGGTGAATAGAACATGAGAAAATGATAGGATAGGGTGATTCGCTGTAAGGACCTATTAACCATTATAAGGACGTCATTTTGAATGAACATTTTGAAAGCCGACCCCAACTGGGATTGGAAAGGTCTCGGTGGATAATAATTCTGAATAATAATTTTTGGTACACTTTTAATATTTTATGAAAATAAGACTAATAACAATATTTAAAACAATTTACGTGATGTAAAGTTTTACCATGCAAATGCCAGTTATGGCATTCGTATCTATCTATTAGCATAGTTCTATAATTCCGTAGGTCGTTCTTTTCTGAACGTACGTACATCACATTCAACGTATATCACACGATAAAGATCACAAATACCTAGACTGATTTTAAATAGAGTGTTCACAAATGATTAAATTCATCTTTAAATTTTATGATGCATTTTAGTTTAGTATTTTTCGTTTTAATTTCGTTTTATTATTTAAGTTTTAGTTTATATTCATTACTTTAGTCAATATTATTTAGTTTTAATAGTTTTATTATATAAAATATCTTTATTTACAAGAACATAGTTGTACTACATGTGTGTTTATGGGTCTTACTTACAACTACTTATTAAATTAAGAGGTATCTCGATTCATCTCGGTACACCCGTTGGTTAATTATATTTCGTCGCTTCATTCTTCAGATATAAGATGATTAACAACGTAGTCCCTCTAACCTACAAGGTAGCAACGCACTTTATTTAGAGTAAAATCGATTTATTTATTTTATTGAAATGAAAAGAAAATCGATATTCGTACTCGATACTCCACATCGATACTGTTGACCGCCATTTTATTCCTCATTCCTTTTCTGTGCGTGGTAGCGCGCACACGTAACTAATAATAACCGTTCAAATAATTTTATTATTACATATCTACCTTCTGACAAATAAATATAAAAATAAAAATTTTTTCAACATGCCGAAACGAAGTGCAGAAGAGAAAAATTTACATTATCAGAAGAAAATTGAAGCGAGCAATCGCATCCGTAAACGAGTGTTTCTTTCTGATTCGTCTGACTCCGAAGAAAATTCAAGTAAGTAATTTGAATACTTTCATCTTCATATTTTTTCCTTTGTCTCTCGCCGGTACATAGATACCTAACAACTCATTATTTCTGGTAAACGTACGCTTTGCCTGGGGGTTGACCGTGAGCCAACACGAAGGTATAGTACTGACCAAACTTAACCTGGGGGTTGATCGTGAATCAACACGAAGGTATTTTACTCCGCCCGGGGGTTGATCGTGAATCAACACGAGGGTATTTTACTCCGCCTGGGGGTTGATCATGAATCAACACGAGGGCACTCCTACCGCTCCACGAAGTGGAACGCTGCGAAATATTTTTAAAATGAGTTATCAAAACTATTTGCTCGCGTTTTCTTCTCATATTTTAGCAAGTCTTTATACGTTGGGGAAAAACGCGTAAAGCCATATATCTACCTACTCCCGAAATTAAGTAGTTTTGTTTCGTGTGTTGTAGATTGCGAGGACAAGGATCAGAATAATATCTCCGCTAGCGAATCAGTACCGTCCGCAAGGGACGTGTCAGCGGTACCGGGCACAGACCCGGGAGTGCAGCCGGCGCCAACGGCGATCGACTGCACGCCGCCCGATGTCACGCTACAATCCATCGAAGACTCTGGCCCTGTGTTGGAACCAGAGATTCTTCAGGCACTAGGTGCTAACACCGATGATGAACCTGAGTACGGTATGAAAATCCATGATAATCTTAGTCAATTATGGCTACCTCTCCTTAAGAAGGGTATGTCTAAGGAGGAGAAAGATAAAACCTCCAAGACTTATTTGGTCCCTGAGAACTGCAAGCTACTTCAGGCTCCGAAACTGAACTTGGAAATCTCAGCGGCTATCTCTGAGAGTGCCCGCGGCCGCGACAAGAAGCTCGCGGTCGCGCAACAGCAGCTCGGCGTCGGCGTCACTGCCGTCAACCGTGGCCTGGATGTCCTACTGACCAACAAAGAGGAAGATGCCGTCGTAAAGGCGATCAAGCATCTTAGCGACGCATGTCGTATACTCTGTGACTTACATTATATGGAGTCACAAGCCAGAGTCAAGCTAATTACCCCCAATCTTGACAAGGGTTTTCTAAATATTATTAAGGACACTCGCAGAGATGAAACGCATTTTGGGCTGAAACTTTCTGAAAAAATCAAAAGTTCTAAAACTATTGAGAAGCAAGGTCTCCAGATTAAGAATTTTATTCTTGTTGGGAAAAAATAACAGATAACGTGTTAGTTTTGAAGTGGATCCGTGATGGTGTTGAAATTCCGTTTGATAGAACAGTAACACAAAATCATGTTCCGTATGTTTCATGGTCCTTAAATGAACGACGGGACATGTCGTTAGCTGTGAAAAAGTTAGAGGATTGAGGCGCGGTTCGTAAATGTCCTGAGTCACCTGACCAGTACATATCAAAAATATTTTTGGCACCTAAACCCAACGGAGGGAAACGGTTCATACTGAACCTTAAATCTTTGAATAAATTCATTAGAACGGACCATTTTAAGATGGAAGATTACAGAACCGCTTCAAAACTAATACCGAATAACGGATTTTTAGCCACGATTGATTTAAAAGAGGCCTACCTCTTGATACCAATTTGTGATTCTCACAAAAAATATTTACGGTTTCAGTTCGAATACGTAACTTATGAGTTTACGGCTTTACCTTACGGTTTGTCTGTAGCTCCACGTGTGTTCACTAAAATAATTAGAGAGGTCATAACCACATTAAGATCACGATGCTATAAATCCGTCACATACCTGGATGATATACTTTGCATTGGCAATGATTTTGCAGACTGTACTCAAAATGTAAATGAAACTCTGAAGTTGCTTCAGTGTTTGGGTTTTGTGATAAACTTTGAAAAAAGTAATCTATTGCCTCAAACAGTCTGTAAATTCCTTGGCTTTATTTTTGACACTGAAAATCTGACACTATCATTGCCTCTTGAAAAACGAAGTAAGATTGCAAAGTTAGTCCAACAGTTTTCTTCTTTGCCCAGCTGCAAGCTAAGAGATTTCGCTCAACTGATTGGTACTTTAGTAGCCGCCTGCCCAGCAGTGAGATATGGTTGGTTGTACTCCAAAATATTAGAAAGAGAAAAATATTTACTTTTACAAAAATTTAATCACTTTGACGCAGTAATCTCTTTACCTTCTAACATCCTTGAGGATTTACAATGGTGGTGTCAGAATATTCAAACAACTAGTTATCCTTTAAGGACCCTAAGCTATAAAAAAGAGATCTTTACGGACGCTTCTCTCACTGGCTGGGGAGCGGTTTGCGAAGGAAACCGTGTCAATGGCGGTTGGAAGCAAAGCGAGATAAATCAGCACATTAATTACCTTGAATTACTAGCTGTACTTTTTGGCATCAAAAGTTTTGCGAAAGACGATGCAAACTGTGCAATATTGCTACGTGTCGATAATACCACTGCAATCAGCTATGTCAACCGCCAGGGTGGCATCCAGTACCCACACTTGAACAGTGTGGCTCGTCAGATTTGGCAATGGTGCGAGACCCGTAACATTTGGTTGTTTGCTTCGTACATTAACACCAAGGACAACTCTGAAGCTGATGAAGAGTCCCGGAGGATAAATCCCAACATAGAATGGGCACTCTGCGATAACGCGTTTCAAAATATTATTCGTACCTTTGGTGAACCTCAAATAGATTTGTTTGCGTCTCGCACTAATGCCAAATGTGATCGGTACATTGCTTGGAGGCAAGACCCGGAAGCAATGACAGTCGATGCATTTACTATAAATTGGCAAGACTATTATTTTTATGCATTTCCTCCATTCGCATTATTATTAAAATGCTTGAGGAAAATTATTGATGATCAAGCAACGGGGTTGGTCGTGTTCCCCTACTGGCCATCGCAGCCCTGGTACCCTGTACTAAAAAACCTATCGGTGTCTAAAATTTTATTTTTCAACCATAGTGAAAGATTCTTACGTTCTCCTTTCAGTCAACGTCACCCACTGCACAGGCAGCTTACCCTGGGTGTCGCGAAGCTTTGCGGGCGGCGTTCCTCCGGCACGGTACGCCAGTAGGGGCGCTGGACCTAATGGTCGCATCGCTCTCCAGTAACACCATCAAGCAGTACGGTACCTCCCTCAAGTTATGGTGGCAGTTTTGTCTAGACAACGTCATCAATCCTTATGAATGCTCAAACGATTGTGTAATATCGTTTATAACAGCTCAGTTTTCTGCTGGTTGTTCCTACGGTACCCTAAATAATCACCGCTCTTCTTTATCTTTACTTTTGAGCAAAAATAATATTGGTACTGACGATCGCATAAAACGATTACTAAAGGGTGCGTTTAGACTAAAACCTAGCATGCCTAGATATAGCTTTACGTGGGATCCACAGATTGTCTTAGACCATATTTCACGTTGGACTCCTAATAGTGAAATTTCACTTGAAAAATTAACCCGGAAGTTGGTAATGTTACTAGCACTCTGTACAGAGTGCAAACTCTGTCTCTTATTAAAATTAATAATATTAGTTTTTCTCAAAGCGGTGCTAAAATATTAATTAACAATTTAATCAAAACATCGGGCCCGGGTCGTGAACAACCCGTGCTGTTTCTTCCGTATTTTAAACAAAACGTTGATATTTGTCCTGCCACCACACTAGAGGTTTATTTGACCAGAACTAAAGATATGAGACATGAGAAATTAAAGTATAAGGAACGGAAAGATGTTGTGTCCCTCTCTGTAGAGTGTACAGTTGAAATATCGTGCGTAGAATTGGAGCAATTCATAGTAGTATGCGTATATAAACCTGGAGTCTCACCTTTTTGTGAGTTTGAGGAAGTAATGGATAAAGTGCTATTTAAACTTGGAAAAACGAATAAACACCTAATAGTGTGCGGTGATTTTAATGTTAATATACTTATAAATACGCGTCAGACCAATGATATCCTAAAATCAGTATACACACTATCATAAAAACTTTTAAATCTTTAAATATTAAGAAAACGGCTGACCTCTGGGGAATTTCTGTACATTTAGTTAATTCGTTAATTGAAATGGTTGCCCCTGAATTATCAATAATATTTAATAATTGTGTTGATAGTGGTGTGTTTCCTGACTTAATGAAGTTTAGTAAAATAACTCCTCTGTTTAAATCGGGTAGCACCTCGGATCCGTCCAATTTTCGTCCTATTTCTGTACTACCCACGTTTAGTAAAATCTTTGAAAAGGTAATGCTTAATCAAATGCAAAATCATTTTAATACAAATAAACTATTCCATACTAAACAATTCGGTTTCACGCGCGGTCGGTCTACCACGGATGCTGGAATCAAATTAATAGAGTATATATATGAGGCCTGGGAGGAGTCGTATGATGCTTATGGTGTATTCTGCGACCTATCTAAGGCATTCGATTGCGTCCAGCATCAGACTTTAATTCAAAACCTTGATCATTATGGGATCCAGGGGACGGCCTTGGATTTAATTAGTTCTTACCTAAGAGATAGAGTACAGAAAGTAGTTATAAATGGTAAACAGTCACATGGTTCTGCTGTAACAATGGAGGTGCCTCAGGGTTCAATTTTGGGACCTTTTCTATTTTTAGTGTACATAAATGATCTCCCTCACCTTATAAGAGACGATCACGAGGTAGTTTTGTTTGCTGATGACACATCTTTAATATTTAAAGTTGAACATGGACAACGCGATCTTGACGAAGTAAACAATGCCCTCTCTAGGGTAGTCCACTGGTTTAACGCAAATAATTTATTGTTAAATGAAACTAAAACAAAATGTATTAGATTCACCTTGCCAAATGTTAGGCTCGTTAACACCAGTATTAAGATTAGGGATGATCAAGTAGAATTGGTCGATGAAACTGTCTTTCTGGGCATAAAGTTAGACTCCAACTTGCAGTGGGGGCCTCATATCGAGAAAGTCTCGGGCAGACTGAGCTCTGCAGCCTATGCCGTTAAAAAGATCCGACAACTGACAGACATTAGAACAGCGCGTCTTGTCTACTTTAGCTATTTCCACAGTGTCATGACCTATGGCATACTATTATGGGGTAACGCTGCCGACATCGAATCTATCTTTGTGTTGCAGAAAAGGGCTGTCCGGGCTATCTATGGTATGGGGATTCGGGAGTCATTAAGAGAAAAGTTTAAGGATATCAACATCCTTACTGTGTATTCACAGTACATATATGAAAACTTATTATATACTCATAAAAATAACAGTAAATTTATTAAAAATAGTGATATTCATAACCTAAACTTAAGAAATAAGAATAAATTGGCTGTACCTAGATTTAGGCTTAATAAAATAAGCAATTCTTTTGCAGGCAATTGTATTCGAATGTACAATACATTGCCGACAGCCATAACAGGTTCGTCAATTAATAAATTTAAAAAACTAATAAAACTTAAATTGTGCCAGAAAGCATATTATAGCATTAAAGACTTTCTAGAAGACAAGGCTGCCTGGCAGTGTCACGAATTGCTCCTTTCTACATAAAAAAAAAACTGTATTTATTAGATACTAAGATACTAGAAGAGAAGGGACCGGACTGAGTTTCTTGGGGTGTTCTTCTCAGTCTGTAGTATTTCCGAACCCCCGGTAGAGTCACAAAAATTTTGACAAACCTAAATAATTTTTTTTAAAAATTTCAAAGGGAATAATTTTTTTTTTTTTTTTTTTTTTATTTGATACCGCATATCTATTTATATCATTCAAGCTGCCAAATAAACCGGTGAGCTCTCAAACCATTAGCAAATGGATTCAAAAGGTGTTAGCGGAGAGCGGCATCGATGTGTCCATGTTTAGGGCGCACAGCACGCGGCACGCGGCCACGTCCGCGGCCGGCGCTGCAGGCTCGACATAGCCACCATCCGGAAGACAGCCGGGTGGTCCGCTTCGTCATATACTTTTGCAAAGTATTATAATAGGCCTATCATTGACGAAAGTCAATTTGCCAGATCAGTCATGTTAAATGATTAGGAAACACAAATCTATTAATTAATTAAGTATAAAAGTTTATGTTCTTGTTACTCATAATATTTTATTATATGTAATTGTAATAAATCTGTATTATGATGATACACAATTCGTTATTTTTCAAAACTTCCTTCTCTAAACATCTACGTTGTTAATCATCTTATATATGAAGAATGAAGCGACGAAATATAATATATGATCAAACGAACTTCAGGGAAGTTCGATCGATATTATATGAGTCGCTTCATTCGAAGATATAAAAACCCGCCCACCCGTTCTCCCTTAGAACTTTTGGAAAAATAAGTATATAATATATAT
This sequence comes from Miltochrista miniata, assembly GCA_933228765.1. Lineage (NCBI taxonomy): Eukaryota > Metazoa > Arthropoda > Insecta > Lepidoptera > Erebidae > Miltochrista > Miltochrista miniata. The sequence goes on along the minus strand of OW121751.1, from coordinate 9,101,121 downwards.
ATATATATATATATATATATATATATATATATATATATATATATATATATATATATCTCTCTCTCTAAAGGAATGAGGAATAAAATGGCGGTCAACAGTATCGATGTGGAGTATCGAGTACGAATATCGATTTTCTTTTCATTTCAATAAAATAAATAAATCGATTTTACTCTAAATAAAGTGCGTTGCTACCTTGTAGGTTAGAGGGACTACGTTGTTAATTATCTTATATCTTCGAATGAAGCGACTCATATAATATCGATCGAACTTCACTGAAGTTCGTTTGATCATATATTATACCTGATTCCCGATGACATTACCTACATTCTATTTAAATAATGAGCCTTCCTTTCTGTGATTTATGTGTCCAAAAGTAAGTAATTTATAAAGCGTTTCGCTTCCTTTGCTTAAAGCTGTAACAGTATATCCGGGGCTCCCAACCATAGGCTGTTGGGCGTTACGTAAGGTTTTTTTTAGTCGGCAGGAGTCCGGCATAGCATACATCTCAAAGACTAACCTCTGGCGTATATTAAAGCTCGGTAGAAGAGACGGCTGGCATAGTGTAAAATCTGACCCCTCTCCAGGTTAGGGAGTCCCACATATAAACCCACAGACCCACAGCAGGATAGTAAAGTATCCCAAAGCTTTTCACCACGTACAAAAATAGGTTTTCATATTAAAATATTCTTGATCGGGTCGAACTTTACAAAAGTTCGTTATAGTACATTACCATACTCATCAAACCTATTTACTGTGTACAAAATTCCTGTCTACCTACGCATTGAATCAACCGTGGCTGTCAGGAATATTAAATATTTGAAAGCCCACGCAGACATGCTTTAAAAATATTATTAGATTAAAAGTGCACTCAAACTGGAGGTTGGGGTGATGTGCCCGCTCTCCCGGGCCCGGCGGTATTACAGGTCGCTCTGTCGATCATTTATTACTGTGGATATAGATATATTGCTCAATTCGACACAGTACCTATTCGCTTGTAGTTTGAATATTGTGACTGACTAAAATGTTTTTCAAATCACAAGTGCGCTTAGATATCGTAACATGACGGATTCATCCCCTGAGATGGGGTTTTTAAAAACTCACACGACACAGACATACCGTAGGGTGTAGAGTTTGTATAAATGGCTTTGCTTTGTCTACGAAGTTATGGGGGCGTTTACATTGTAATCTAAACTCATTTTTGAACCATCGACCTATGAAAGGTTGTGTTATAAAATTGACCGCTCTATACGAACGTATATGCAAGTCTGACTAAAGTTTCTGGCGGTAGTTAAAGATGATGTTTTATCATTTGGTTCTGTATTAACTTTTATAGATTTCGTAGAACTTTTCGTTGCGGGGAGAAAAATAGACAATAAAAAATTATGTGTAGAGCTTTAATAGAGCAGAAATGAGTCCTTTACACTAGCTACATGAACATCGAAACATGAAGTTATATAGTACCAGTTTAATCTAGATCCAACCTCAAATCAAACATAATATAATAGTATTACATTCTCAAACTAAGCATTTTTTGTACATTTACATAGATGCTTTGCCGGCCGGTGCCCCAGCTACGGTCGGGAGTCCCGGGTGAGCTCTCAGAACGATGTCCCAGGAACTTCAAACGAACAAAGCCTTATATTTTATGAGAATATCTAATAGAAAACTTATATTACCTTCTAAAATACCCATTTTATGATAGCACACAAATATATTTCCGACTTGATCACAGAACCCGAGGCAATGGGAACGTCAAAAAATGTGTAACGGGTTAATAAACGCATGCCAAGGAGTTCTAAGTAGGAGTAGTCAGAGGCATACATATTAGTATACATTGATATATACATTTCTTCGGATATATTCTTGTACTACGTAAGACGAGGTGCGCCTGTTGAGCTTTCAACTTGGCTTAACGACTACCAGTTGTTGGCAACTGAAATCAATAAATTAACATGTCATTCAAATCAATGAAAATTCGCAGTACATGGGAATGCTACAAACGGTTGCCTACATCAATACCAACCGTAGACTAACTGCGAGCGTTTCAAGAACTATGAAAATATATAAAATGGTTGCGCGAAGAAGTAGAGTGTATTAAATTTCTCAACAGCCTCCACAATGTAATAACATCCTACATACACGACGAAATAAAAATCCCCTCAGATCTCGAACGTTATAATTAAAATTGTATATGTTATATCTAGTGGGCGTTGTATATTTTGCTTTTATTTGCTCGCATCTTTCAGTATATTAGATACAGGGTGTCGCTATGACGACGAGCTCGCCCGGGATCGCGCCGCCCTGGAAAGTCAGGACGTGCTACTAATTCACCTGTCGCACCCACACATTCATGAGGTTGCACACAGTGCACAACTAGATACAGCCTCACCTGGCTGGAGCTCAACGTACACCGACAACATTACACGCTCGTATGCACTCCGCACAGAGTTGCATCTGCTACCTATGAATCATAATCGACCTTATGCTAACCTACAAAAGGTTTAAAATTTGATAAATCAGCATCAGTGGCATAGCTTTTCATTTCAGCGTGCAATATAGTAGAGTGACAGCGAGGGCGCGAGGAGCAACGTCCCGGGCAGCGGCCCAGGAAACACCCGTTAAACACGTCCGCAGCCAGCTGTCACTGTATCGGAAGCCAAGCAGTCACCTCGGGGATCGCGTAGGCTGTCAGTGTAAAAAAATTCTGCCGCTTTTAGGCATTTCATTCGTCGTTAGTTTCCGCTCCCTGTAAAAGGTTTTCCAATATAGAGATTCGATTCCAATAAGTTCACGACTCGTCGCGCTTCATGTCGAGAGCGGCGGCGGAACTTTCTTGTGCAGGTTGGTGGAAACTTCCTTTATACGCTCGGCTTACTATGAATGTAGTTATCGGGAAATGTTAAGACGACCGTTGGCAAACATTGGCAGGGCTCCAATACTGTGTGCTTCAAGCTGTAATCCTCACCTTTGAAATCTCAATGAAAACGAATTTTGACAACGCCAAAAAATAGTCGTGAAATAGTCGTAAATAGTCGTACATGTAAAAAAAATAGTCGTATTATAGTTTCGGCGTTATAGCTATAGGTTAGTGAGGATTATGGCTTGAACGTCAAGCTGTAATCCTCACCTCTGGTGCAAGCAAACGGTAAATTCTATCGAATTGATTTAGGTTCCAAAAAATAGTCGTGAAATAGTCGTAACGACCTGCCAAATCTCAGAAATAGTCCATAAGCGGTTCCCGAGATATGAAGGTACCCTGGTGAGGATTATGGCTTGAACCTTTGAAAACTTCAAATTTCTTCGGAACACCTGCGAATTTCGGTTCAAAGTTTATGCCAAAAAATAGTCATGAAATAGTCGTATGAAGCTATAATAAATTTGAGTTGATTTAATGTGAAAATAAAAACTTTTTATTTGCCCTACATTCCTATTGATGTACAGTTGTGTACAAAATTTGTAACTTCCAATGATACTAGAGGAGGTCACGCGGCTTACCCCGCGTAACTTCCGTTCCCGTGGGAATGCGGGAATAAAATATAGCCTATGTTTACCGGGAAGAGTGTAGCTTCCCAACAGTGAAAGAATTTTTCAAATCGGTTAAGTAGTTTCGGAGCCTATTCAATGCAAACATACAAACAATCAAATCTTCTCTCGTTATAATATTGGTACAGAATTAGATTATTGGGAAATATTCCGCATAATATAATAATATTTCTTTGAATGAGACGTTTTCCATGCCAGCAGTTATAATTAAACAAAAAACAAACGGAATATTTCCCAATAATCTAATTCTGTACCAATATTATAACGAGAGAAGATTTGATTGTTTGTATGTTTGCATCGAATAGGCTCCGAAACTACTTAACCGATTTGAAAAATTCTTTCACTGTTGGGAAGCTACACTCTTCCCGGTAAACATAGGCTATATTTTATTCCCGCATTCCCACGGGAACGGAAGCTACGCGGGGAAAGCCGCGTGACTTCCTCTAGTATCATTGGAAGTTACAAATTTTGTACACGACTGTACATCAATAGGAATGTAGGGAAAATAAAAAGTTTTTATTTTCACATTAAATCAACTCAAATTTATTATAGCTTCATACGACTATTTCATGACTATTTTTTGGCATAAACTTTGAACCGAAATTCGCAGGTGTTCCGAAGAAATTTGAAGATTTCAGAGGTTCAAGCCATAATCCTCACCAGGGTACCTTTATATCTCGGGAACCGCTTATGGACTATTTCTGAGATTTGGCAGGTCGTTACGACTATTTCACGACTATTTTTTGGAACCTAAACCAATTCGATAGAATTTACCGTTTGCTTGCACCAGAGGTGAGGATTACAGCTTGACCTTCAAGCCATAATCCTCAGTAACCTATAGCTATAACGCCGAAACTATAATACGACTATTTTTTTTACAAGTACGACTATTTACGACTATTTCACGACTATTTTTTGGCGTTGTCAAAATTCGTTTTAATTGAAATTTCAAAGGTGAGGATTACAGCTTGAAGCACACCCAATACTGTGTTACCTAAGAATAAATTGGATGAATATTGTACGAGGATAGCTTAGACTCACTGGCTCAGAAAATAATATTTAGAATACTTATCCCATGTTGAGAGTGGCATAATAGATAATTCACCCAATAACGTCAATATTATAGAGTCATCAATACTTATATCTGGGGGACAGAAGTCGTGCATTTTATGTACAAAAATGTAGAAATAATGCTGCATTGTAGTAGCCGAAATTTGCCCAAACCGCACCTTAAAAACAAAAAAATTTGCTGAAAAATGTCGCTGGGAGTGACTGGATGCGGAAAGTGCAGAACTGTGTATTGTGGCATAATCAAATAGAGTATGCCATAGGCTAATTTAATTGATTGATTGATTTGCACGATAGAAGGCAGATTTTGATATCCAAACCTTTTATTAAAAAGTATTTATCATAATATGAATACATACGACGACGTAGAGTGGTCCATTTTCTTCAATGTATTGTTCAGAATCGTGCATGCTTTATTCTTGGAAATCCCTACGGACTTCGTGTGCTTTTTTATGACTGTACTGAGCAGCGAACCAAGTAGACCCTTGAAAGGAAATATCTGGAACGCTATACTTTAGTTGTCTGTGGGGTCGATTCTCCTTTTCTCTATAGCTAAGCGTGTGCAGGAGCTGCGCTCTACTCAGATAGTTAAAGACTGTGTGATTTTATTCGATCGAGTCCGGCCCAAATTTTCCATACAATAAAAAAATTGCCACAACTACTACTGGCCGGTCATTGGATTGGTGACCAGTGTGACCACCCATGTGACCTTTATGGGGTGGCTTGAAAAATTTCAACAGCAGGCAGTCACAACCTGCGCCTGTCCATTTCAAGACGGCTATACGACTCACCACCTATGGTTCGTGGGTACGTGGGACAAGGTACGTGGGACAAAATCTTAAAAGAGTAAATGAGAGGATATAGGGGCCCTGCCGTTTCCAAAATATGTTTCGTCAAATGTCACTTTCCAAAAAACTTTTCGTATAGTTTCATTTCCCAAAAGAATCTTTAGCAAATTTATATTTCGCATTTTAATCACTTTGTCAAATTTTCATTTGGCAACTTTTATTTGCTAAATTTTTATTTAGTCAAGCAAATGCTTTGTTTCGTAAAAAAATATATTCCAAAAGTAAGTTCGTCTAAATTTTTATTTTACTATAGGTGAAAAATTGTCAAAACATGAAAAAATCAGACGTATAAGTGGGTTAGGTTAGGTTAGAACTGTGACCCCAACAGAGCGCGAGCCGAGCGAGCAAAGCGAGCGTGCCTCGGCAGTAGCCGGTGAAGCGCGTATAATAGCAATTTTTTAATGCAATGAATTTAGACTCTAAAGGAAATCATATAATATGTAATATTTTGGGAAAAGTATGTTATGCCAAACCATATTTCACTGCCTAATACTTGCTAAGTTATGCCAAACCATATTTCACTACCTAATACTTGGTAAGTTTTGCCAAACCATATTTGACTACCTAATACCTGGTAAAATGTAACTTTGCCATAGTATAATTATTTGTTAAACAATAAATTGCCAAAAATAGTAAGTATTGTTACTGTAAAATTGCGAAATGTTGTTTTGCCAAATGAAAATTTGGGAAACATACTTTGGCATGTGTCACTTTGGCCGACGTTTTTTGGGAAACATTAGTAAACCGGGTATATAATATGACTCTGCTATTCCCGAAGGGGTAGCTTCGGGGATAAAGGTGTGACTATTTGTACGTATTTTTTAAGGGATATTTTTAAATGCACATCTATATAATTTTTCTGCACACTAGGTAACTCCACTAATTAACTGAATGCATACCAAAAATCTGAATGCTGTGCAAAAAACCCAATTGATTAACTAAACATGTAGTACTTAAAAAACTAAAATTTTTCACAAAATGTGATGACCTTTTTTTCTCAAATTTAAACCAAAAATGTGGTTCGTACACCGGATATAAGATTTGCTAAACAAAAGTACTAATTGCTTATCAAAATTACTAACTTGCACTCTAAATTTTGCAATCTTATAACGGAATAGGTTAGGTTAGGTTAGTTTTTTTTATTTTTTTGATTAATAATATTTAATTTTGTAAAGATGACTGATTAAATTGGGTTTTTATTTGGAATAAAAGATGTTCCTAAAAGTAATTTAGATGATGGTTTTCCTTAAAAAAGTTTCAATATGTTTGTCAAGCAAAGGAATTTTTAGATATACTATTTTAATAACAGTGATTTGTTCAGTAAAATAGTTCAGCAAATACCATTAAACAGTATAATGAATTTGACTTATTTAGTGTGCATAATTAGGGTGCAAGTCAGTATTTTTGGTTTAACTTTGTAATATTTTGTTCGAAAAAAGGGAATAAACAGATATCGATTTAAATACATGCCTTTTTTTAAATGCTAAAGTATTTCAAAATTGGTAAATCGTGTTTAAGATGATTGAAATTTATAATTTAACTAGCTAACCCGCGCAACTTCGTTTGCGTGATAAAAGAAGAACCGCTCGACTGATTTTGTGCAAACTTCACATAAACCATCTACTAAATAGTCCGAACAAAGTCTGAACATTTGGTTTGGATAGGTGAGCCCGTTCTTGAGTTATAGAATTACAACGAAAAGTGGCAGACTTACATGTATTGTATTGTATTTGCAATGTTTTTTATCAAAAATTTACTTACCGTAACCACGGCGAGAAATACTGTATCAACAACTTATAATACGTAACATCTTTATAACCATTTTTCGTGTATAATAATAATAATAAATTATCTTATCTTATGGACTGCGAACTCTCAGCAACTGAGTCCCATCCCGTTTTTATCCTTTGGGTACGAAACCCTAAAAACAGTAAACATCAAAAATCAAACACTGAATTAATATATTTACCTAGAATCAAAGCATTATAATTGTACTGGAGAGCCCTATGGATCTATCCGCATGACATTTACTAGGCACAATGTTATTTCCCAGGAGAATAAGTTTGTGTGAGGGTAATGCTTTTTCGGGATAAAACCGTGGTCAATGACGCTCTCCAGACATATAACTGTCTCCATTTTCATAACCACATCAATCTATTCGATGGGAGTGAAGAAACCGATTAATGCAAGTTCTCGTTAATATCAATAATAAATAAATATTTGAGGACATTCTCACACAACATCATCTAGCCCAAATTAAGCTAATATAAGCTTGTGCTATGGGATCTAGACGACTGATAGACCAACTTATATATTTGTAAATACATACATATTATCAAGACTATCGCAGGAACGCGTACAAATATCGAGTTGAAATTAAAACTATATCCTCAAGTCTGTGGTTCGTTGAAGCTGTAAATAAATCACACATCTAAATTAACGGAGAAAAAAGTTACGGCCGTTTATGTCGAAAAAAAACGTACGAATCGCGACACTTTTAAGCAAATCATAATTACTATAGACTTTTTTCTAGAACTATATATCAAGTACTTACTCGTACACCAAAAGCATACTTCGATTTGAGAAAAATCTAGAAAATATAGATAGGTACATTTGTCATTAAATAATTAAAACTCAGTCTTAGAACCACTTGTACGTTAAAATTTGTACGGAAATCTCGGTGAGCAAGGCCGACTCGCACTTAGCTAGTTTCTTTTCGTATCTGGCAGCTTTCTGACTCAAACCTTACGTACCAACTACATATATGTATACGCAAATCCTAACCATGTTAATTAAAAACATACTTTCTTGTTCTCCGTTTATCAACGAGTGTATCAATCTCGAGTAGGAAAATAGGTACAAATAAAATCAGTACAAAAATAGCAATATAGTCTCAAGTCTCGAATGTCCTGAATGTGATTAAATAACATACTTTAAAAGGTCTCTCGCTAGCAAATTGTCAGGCATATTACGTGCATTTTTAAGGGTAAGCTTTTTAGCTCAAAACGATGCCATCGTTGTAATAACGTTGTTGCACTACTGCAAGCTGATAATTGAGAACAGTTGAGTTCACTTAACGACCCGTTTATGACTCTCTGCGGCTCATTGCAGTGTTCACACTGCCTTTGTCTACGAAAATGTCGCAATTTTGTAGTAAATTCTGAATTCTTTTGCATAAGATTTTTTAGCATTGTCATTTCATATCCCAAAATTTAGAAGGCAAACCTCCTGGGTATCCACATGTCCCACAAGCGGTTATAACATAACCCAAAAATTCTCCGACGAAAAGCATAAAAAAACTAGGTTCGCAACGGACAGAAAAAGTAGCGGGTGAAGTATTCATAGATAGTAGAGGTGTTTTTAAATTAAGGACGATTTTGCAAAATTTTGACAGTTTTACAGTATTTTTGCTAAACCTCGATATTTATAGAAAAAGATTGTTACATTCCTACCTTAAATAGATAAACTCCATCTACATACAATTATCTCATTGCAACTACTGATCTACTAAGTATTTTTTTTCCTTTGCGCGACTTATGTTTTACTAAGAAACAAAAGTTGTAATCCATAATATCTAGTGTCTTATTTTTCTATCTGAAATTTTCGAAAAGGCTTTTCAGTTTCAGTGCCTAAAATTTGTGCAATGGCTCTTCTAAAAAACTGATTGTGCAAATAGATGATAGACTTTGGAGGTACCTAACAAAACTTTGGCCAAAAAAAATAGTACCAAGCAATTAAAAAGGTTTTTCTGATAACTATTTATGAAAAACATACAAGAAATGTCATCTCAAATAATAAATAATTAGTTTTTAATGAAATTTGTAAGCTAGGTATAACTGGCAAAACATAGTGATTCGTATCATTAATATTGTAACATCTTGTATACCTATGTTTACAAATGATAAAGAATTGAATTGAACTGAAAAAAAAGTTTTTCTGAAGTCCCGAACGAAACCAATGAAAATAAACATCATACAGATATTCCCCCTTCGTGTGGAACACGTTATCACTGTATTCAATTACAGTTAATATAGAATTAAACGATAATACGGCAGTAGTCAGTCTCGCCGGAGCAAGTAATGGCTCTCGCACCCCCGGGACTGATACCGCTAACATTGTTCTTGACTCCCTCTCTAATGACTACCAACTTCATTACACAGATTATTGCTTGTGGTTGATTTTTCTCTTCTTACTTCTCTTTTAAAATAGGGTTTGCCCGGGGTTTCAAACATTTTGATACAAATTTCTTCATATTTTAGACTTGTTTTTACAAATATAGTATTTTTCTCTATTCAAGGACACAAATCTTAGAATTGCAGAAATCTATGAAATGAACCTATTAAGTATAGTAAATTTGATATAGAGATTAAACTTGAAGATAGTTAGACAGACTAAGTCAGAGTGAATGCATAAACTAAGAAATGAAATCTTCCAACACATTTTATTTGAGTCAGCTATAATGAATATAACGCCTATAAATTTCTTTTTACTTTTTTCAGTTGTAAAAAAATGGTGCAACAGGGGTTTATATGATAAACTGGAAAAATAAGTATCCATATAACTCAACAGTTTATGTAAATCTGCCTGCAGACGTTAACATTTTATCTGACGCTGTCCGGGGCTCGATCTATTAATAAATCTGGGAGGTACCTCCAACGCTGGAAAGATCTCTTTGTGTGGGTCGGTATAAGTCAGCCTTTATACATTTTTTATCAATGCCGAAATTGACGGATTACCATGCACTCTGTAGAAGCGTGCATGTAAAAAGTTCTTTGTCAGGAAAATTTTAATTTTAAACCCTGTCTGCCCGGCGGCCAGAGAATCCGTGCCTGGGGGTCTAATAAGAATAACGGTGATAGAGAGGCTGTAATGAAGAGTCACTCAAAGGCGGCATCGGACGCGAGCCCGGCCGGGCCCACATCGGCGATGCACCGAACAACCCTTAATTGAATAGCCCGGCCGGGGGCTAATCAGGGCTCAGCTGAGCGCGGGGAGAGCGGGGTGGCTGGAGCCACGCGGGCTGGCCGCGCCCCCTGCGCGCGCCGCTCCGCCCCGGGAGCTCATTCAAGTAGTGAGCTCGCCCCGTACCGGCCGCCACCCTCAGGTATGTTCATTTTGCTTTTGGTGTTTGCACGTAACGTACGTTGTCGGCGCGCGCTCCGCGAGTGTCAGTCGTGCTGTGAGTGTACCGTGCCGCTGCCGCTCCGACCCGCTCCGCTCGTACCTTGGCACACAGGTACGTACCCACGCATGCTTGCACCGCCACGCAATCACTGTACACTCAATGTATTTCACGGTTTATTTTAAAATTTTCGCAATTAAAACGCACTTTATTACTTTGTTTGACTGACGGAAAAACGGATAATAAATTAAATGGACCGACCTTAAAAAAATTTCGGGGCAACAAAATTTGAAGAAACTTAGAAGAAATAAAATAATATTCGATTCAGTGATAACTTATAAACTTCGACGATTTCAATAACGAACAAGGAATCTAAGCCTTTAAAAAAGCCAAGTAGGTATAATATATGTGTCCAAACACCGCTTATGTGTCGCATGTACGTACGTATGCAGATTGTCTGCGCTTTTAATGTTCTAATATAAGTGTTCAATAAAATTTCACGACGAGTTACATTTTTTTATGAACCCCTAACTTTGTACCCTTAACTTTTTTACTATGGGCGGACTTAAAAATTAGATTTTTTAGAATCATTGTTGATTGACTGTGCGATTCAAATATTTTACAAAGTGTATTTTCAGGGACTTTTTATCTGATTTATCATTGTGTTTTCCCACGTCATTTACCAAAAGGTATCTTCTTATATCGAGTTATAAGAATTTTTTACTGGTTATCTTGGACTTTTGATTGTTTTTCGGCAATTTTTTTCTATTCCTGAATTACTTGTTTTATGCGCGATTAAGCTTCGAAAGCTGGATTCTATTTGATAGTATTAGAACATCTCAGATTCATTTGCTTACCCCCAATTCCCGCGAACAATGACTCAACTCTGCACCACCTTCTGACTATTAAAGTCAGCCTCCACAAAATCTCATATAGATCTTACATGTTACTTCTACATACATATGCGAAGTACAGATGCGTCTAACCTCACAGCGAGATGCCGGGAGGGTACGAGAGGGTTCGCACAGAGGGCGAAGACTTTCACTGGCGCCGCCACTTCACCTTGCCGGCTGGCACTCTGCCAGATCTCACCCCCCTCTCCCCTCAAATGACGCGAATAAAGCGTTCCGTGTTCAACTTTACGTTACCGTTACGTATTTTATTATACTACGGTTACGTTTGATAATGTATCTTCCTATTAATCTTATAAATGTGAAAGTTTGTGAAGATATTTGGATGTTTGTTACTCAATCACGCGCTAACGGTTAAACGGTTGAATGGATTGGGCCGAAATTTGGTACAGAGATAGTTTAAACTCTAGAAAAACACATAAGCCGTTGCATCCCGGGAATATGTTCCCACGCGGGAAGCGGGAACGGGTACCGAATTTCACACGGAAAAAGCTGCCAGCATCAGCTAGTCAATAATATACATGTATAATTCAGCTAATGATAGCTGATATAAAAGCTATACATTTTCATTCAACCATTATGTCCCAAATGGATTTGAACTATTTTTGTAATCTATAGATATAGTCCAAGATAATGGTAATCGTAATCTTTCGAGCGTTAATTCTGGTTGCATTTGAAACCCACAGACATGCCCACCATAAAATTCCAAAATGTGAATTTTGTGCGAGATCGTTTGCAAAAAGTATTTTAAGAACATTTTCACAAAAAAGATAATTTTAAGTCCACGATATTATCCGTGTACTGGTATTTAGCCCCCGACAAACATACCTACTCATTGCAAATAAGTTTATTACGTATTAAAAAACCCGGTCAAGTGCAAGTCAGACTCGCGTACGGAAGGTTCCGTACCAAAAAACGACAAAAAATCACGTTTGTTGACAAAAAACAACAACAATGCGAAGTCTCATGAAAAGTATCCCATTTTTTACCCTTTGGGTACGGAACCCTAAAACTATCGAAAATTAAAATAATTATTATTTCCTAATGATTTCATAATTGATTGAGCTTATCATTCATAAAAATAAACTTACGAGTACAGGGGGGCGATAACGTGCGTGCGATAAAAAAAACCTTCGACAACGATAGCACGTAACTCGTAGCACGGTCTCGTAGAACGTACAGCCGCCCCTACCGCCCACCCGTCGGGCGCTCGGTTGGCCGGCCGGTCGGTCGACTAGTCGGTCATGACTATCGACTTGATTTATTACATATCCGTTTGCATAATAAATTTGAATTAGCATAAATAAACATTCGATTTAAATAAAATATTTTTGTAAATTATGATTATCGTACTTCAACTCAATGGTTCTTAATTAAATTTAAATATTTCATTTAATAGTCTTTAATAACATATTTTAAAAAATTTCAAGAAATTACGATAATTTTTAGTAAATATTTCTGCATAAATAAACCTATAAAATCCATTAAGATCACGAAGCTCTCGTGGCCCCGCGGACTCAGTGTTCTGTAAACGATCACTGCAGTAAGCAACTTTCACTATGGCCAGTCCATGGATGGGTGACCATCCATGTGATCACTTTGTGACATTTATTTGAGCGTTTCCGGGCTTCGGAAGGCACGTTAAGCCGTTGGTCTCGGTTGCCAGTAAAATGGCAGTCGTTAAGCTAAGTTGAAGGCTTTATTTCAACAGCAGGCAGTCACAACCTGCGCCTGTCCATTTAAACACGGCAATACGGCTCACCACCTATTACGTGGGACAAATTATACAAAGGTGAAATGTGGGCATATAATATGCCTCTGCCTACCACTTCGGGGATAAAGGCGTGACCATATGTATGTATGTATGTATAAAATCCATTAATTATATCGAAGAGAACATGCAAACAGATGACAATAAATATCATTTTTAAAAGCAATGGTCACAGATAGCCTAAAATAGTTTATTAATTGTTAAGGACTTCAATTTTAAATTAAAAAACAATAAAGGTAGATTAAATACCCCTACCTAAATTCAATTTTAAACATTACAATGGCAAACTTATTTCTATACATAATACAAACTGCAGTACTTATTTGCCTAAACAAATTATACCTATTTAACCCATGCTAAAGACGTCGGAAATAAATATTTATTTCACAAGGTTGCATAGTTATTTTATGAACAATGTTAGGCCTAAAAGATTGAGTAATCAAAGGAATATAGGATTGAACGATAAGCAAAAGTTGTGTTTTAAGTAAATACAAAATCTAGAGAGTTACGAAGATTTCAAAACTACAAAGTGGAGAAAACCTTTACTGCCGAGAGAAATACAAATTTCCGCCACACCTAGGAAAATGGTAGGTGCAAGGAAAGTCGCTCAAATAATATAGGTGAAAATGACTTTAAACATAACCGAAATGAATAGACCTTTAAAAAATCAGTGCGTTGAACAATTTGTACAGACTTTTTTTCATACCGTACCTATGTTTAACACAAATTTTCAACCCTACTATGAATCGGGTTTAGCGTATACTAATCGCTCTACGTACGGCAGATTCATTTTTTTTTAAATTATTGTTATCGATTGTTACAAAACCACATTCCTTTAACTGGCAACAATACTAGGGCCACCAGCTCCAGTTTTTTCTAGGTGAGATCTCTTTGGCACTTTCTTTTGGGAAATCTTTCAAGGATTGTATTTCCGTCCTGGGGTATCCTTCCGAAGGCATACCCGGGGCTCCCAACCGTAGGCTGTTTGGCAGGATAAGTGTGGTTTTTAGTCGATAGGAGTCCGGCATAGCATCAAGGTAGGATTTTCCTCATGTTAAAAAAAGAAAAGAAAAATAAAGCTCTCGGAAGGATGTCCCAGTATTTTTGACATTCTGTTTAGTTCCTAGAGACTCCAGTGGGGGTTCAACACCCAGTGGATATAAAAACGTTATTGATCGAGTAACCCATTTGATATCAACGAAGATACAGTACACTCTGATAGTGGCACTTGTTATCAGAGACTCGACATGGGTTTAATCTATATTTTATAGATTGACAGAACAGCCTTCTCGTTATACATTATATAGTAATGCCTTTTTCTCTGAAGGGGTAGACAGAGTTATAATACACACACACAATTCGCCAGCTGGATTTGGTGAGTATGTTGCCGTGTTGAAAAGGAATCTACAGATACTGAGCTGCTGAATTTTGGACCACCGTGACATCCAGAGCAATAAAAAACTCATAAATGGTCCGTCATTTCAGAACTGTTTGTGTTCGATACGTGATGACTTATCATACTCGTAGTAACGATTCGGCACTTTTTACACGCTTTTTAGAAAACGAGTGCAAGATATTATTATTATTCTAGCTTTTTTTATGTGTGAAAATTCTTATGGATGCTAAACCGGAGTCCTACCGACTAAAGCCACTCGGTGTCCTTCTATCTGCCTGCGGCCGACCCCCATAACCATGGAGCAAACCGATGACTCTGTACTTTTATATAAACGACTAGCAGACGTCACGCGGTTTCACCCTCGTTGTTCCTATTCCCGTGGGAATACGGGAATAAAATATAGCCTATGTTCACCGCAAGGAGTGTAGCTTCCCAACAGTGAAAGAATTTTTCAAAACGGTCCAGTAGTTCCAGAGCCTATTTGTTAGAAACAAACAAACAAAAAAACAAATCTTTTTTCTTTATAATATTATAGTATAGATATAGAATGAGTGTAAAAGCCGTTCATCTTTATTTTTAAATAATCCTCAAACGCCACAAATTCTTATTGATTTCGAAAATTCTTCATAACTCTGTGCTGCTCTATTGTTGTTAAATACGAACACAAAATGTGTTTAGTATGACAGCTGATCACAGGTATACCTTGTGTAGGTACTCTGAGGGACAAGAGAGGGCGACCCGACACCCGTACACTTATCTCTGATACTTGATTAGATAACTACTAACATTTGTATGATTGTTAATGGTGTTTAGCTTGAATATAATAGTCCCTGCCTATAGATATATAAAGCTTTGTTCAAAATAATATTTTTTTTCATTGTCCTAACTTTTTATTAAACTAGTATTTTTCACCTTTCGCGGGTTTTTAAGCTGGGCGTGATAAAAAAAGAAAAAAATAAGGAAGGAATAATCATTGATCACAAAATGGCCCGAAATTTAATCGTCAAAATTTACACTTGCTGCTTTGATTCGCTAAGTAATAAATGAGAGTTGTCTAGAAAACCAGGCAAGAAACTTTGATCTGAAACTGAACTCCTGGTCTTCAAATCATACCAAAAATAAAATTATAAAAACAAGAAACTTCCGAAGCAAAAAAAAGTACAGGAGAGTGACAACTTAATAACCCCAAAAAAAATGAATAACACTTAAGTATTTTCGATCGACTCGTCATACGGGCGTAATAGAATATAATAGTACCTACCTAACCATATTTAGGATATACAAATCTGTTCGAGAAAAGAAAATTTTCTTTGTCCGCCAAGTCCAGCTCTAAATCTTTACAATATTAAAGACAAGCTTTTCATCAGGTCTGTTAGTATTTTCTTCCTCTCGCGAGCTCTATGTTAAATCTGTGCGTTACATTATGAAAAAAAAAAGAAAATAATAATGATCAATTATTGATTTCAAAAAAATACGTCGAATTGAGAAAGTCCTCCTTTTTTTTGAAGTCGGTTAAAAATAGCACAACTTATGATCATCAAAATTTACATTTGCTGTTTGATTCGCTAAGTAATAGGTAGAGTTGTGTAGAAATAATGAGGCAAGAAACTATTACCATCTTTAAAGCACACTGAAAATAAAATTATAAAAACAAAACTTACAAAGGAAAATACAGCAAAATGTCAACTTAATCATTATTGAAAAAAGGAATATTCATTATTTTCAATCTTCTATGGGTATAATAATACGGATATAATAGTACCTACCTATACATTTTTACAGCTTACAAATTTTGTTTGACAGAAAAAAAAATTGTGTCCCTCCAAGTTTTCATAATACTTAAATAGACTTTGTATCAGAACTATTAGTAGTTTCTTTCTCTAGCGAGTTCTATAAGCTGGGCTTGACAAAAAGAAGAAAAAAAATCATTGATAGTCAAATTTTACAGTCACTGCTTGTTTCGCTAAGTAATACATTTTTGAGTTGTGTAGAAACAACCAGGCAAAAATCTTTCGCCATCTTTAAAGTATACGGAAAATAAAATCATAAAAACAAAAAAACTTCTACAGAAAAAGAAAAATATCTACAGAAAAGTGTCTATTTAATAACCTTAAAAAACAATAAGTATTTTTAATCTTATACGGGTATAATTCCAAAGGAAAATACAGTAAAGTGTCAACTTAATCATTATTAAAAAAAAGGAATATTAAATATTTTCAATCTTCTATGGGTAAGTATAATAATACGGATATAATAGTACCTACCTATACATTTTTAGGGCTTACAAATTTTGTTCGACCGAAATAAAAAATATCCCCCCAAGTTTTCATAATATTTAAATAGACTTTTTATCAGAACTATTAGTAGTTTCTTTCTCTAGCGAGTTCTATAAGCTGGACTTGAGAAAAAGAAGAAAAAAAATCATTGATCGTCAAATTTTACAGTCACTGCTTGTTTCGCTAAGTAATACATTTGAGTTGTGTAGAAATAACCAGGCAAAAATCTTTTACCATCTTTAAAGCACACGGGAAATAAAGCAAAAAACTTCCAAAGAAAAAGAAAAATATCTACAGAAATGTGTCTATTTAATCACCTCAAAAAAAACAATGATAAGTATTTTCAATCTTTTATGGGTATAATAGGATAATCATAATAATAATATCTAATAAATTAATCTGTTGAAATTTTCCGTTGAAATTTGATATTAGTATGAAATGTTTTCTGATTTCTGTGCATAAAATAAAATAAAAATAAAATAAAATAAAATTGAAATTTTTAAAAAAATATTTAGGTTTGTCAAAATTTTTGTGACTCTACCGGGGGTTCGGAAATGCTACAGACTGAGAAGAACACCCCAAGAAACTCAGTCCGGTCCCTCTCAATTTCATCTTAGTAGCTAATAAAGATTTTTTTTAAAATGTAGAATTATTTTATTATTATTAATATTACTACTTATCTATATACTTACAAATTTTGTTCGAAGTAAGAAAATATTATTTGTCCTCTAAGTTCAGCTCTAAATATTTACAGTATAAAAGACAGACCTTTTAGTGTTTTCCTCTTCTCCTGAGTTCTATGTTAAAACGGGGCGCGATTAATCATTGATTACAAAATAGCACAACTTGTGAACGGCCAAAATTATTAAGTAATAGGTAGAAATAACAAGGCATAAAACACTCGACATTTTTAAAGCACACTGAAAATAAAATCATAAAAATATGCTTTCATAGAGAAAAAAAATACATAAAAGTATCAAAAATATTAAATTTTAAGTATTTTAAATCTTTTATGGGTCCAGTATGTGAGTCCCTTAGTTAAATGCTAAAATGTTCCTCTTTTAACTATCCATGAAAATGATCATAATTAGGATTCGCGTTATTCAAAAATCGGATCGTCCGCTTGGTATACATAAGAAAAATAATAATAGTATTGTTTATCATTAGTAAAATTATCTCTTTTGAGAAATAATATAAGAAAAAGCATCTTTTCACCTTTATCTTCTTTGTCTATCTGATCCAACTTTTTAGTGAAGATAAAATCTTCCTCTTAGTTAGATTCAAAGTAATTCTCCGGGGGATCCACGTTCACACAAAGACACACAAAAATATTGAATGTTATAACAAATCTGCGTAAACTAATGACATTTAGTGTAGTTTACGCACGCTAGAGCACCCCTCAAACGATCTATTGACAATACTCGTATCCATTCCGTAGACTGTTGAGTCACACTCACTAGAAATAAATATGACTAAACCATAGGGTAAATAAAAATTCATGACTAAACTGTAAAGAATATCATTATCATCGTTTTACGAAATAATAGTACAATAGTTTTTATGTAAAGAATTTTTTTTTCTCAAACCCGTTGATCCGTCAAAATTACGACACAAATTTCTTCCAAAACCTACATAGCTTTCACTATGCTTATAGTGAAAGCTATATTTTTGAAGAATTTTCTACAGTTAGCAAATATGTTTATTCCTTCGCGCAAAAAGATGTAAAATTTGCTTGGAAAGGCAAACAAAGAACGAACATAAAATAATTAATTATTAGGTTACAAATTATAATAAAATATTACCAAGATATTCACTCCAATTATAAAGAAGATTTGTAGCGAAAAAAATCGTGCCTGATGGCTGACGCCAAAGATTTGCTTTGATTAAGCCATAAAGTAACCCCTGTAAAGAAATTGTTGAACTTCACTACCTTTCAGGATCCGAATGAATTGAATTAGGTGTGACTTTCCAGTTTCCAAAACAAAAAATTAATTGGCTACTCTAAGTTAAATATGACGGTCAAATCATCCAACCAACAGAGTGGAGCTTAGAATATTTAAAACGTTAGAAGGGTAGATGTTTTGTACTAATGGAGCCTTGTAAAGTGACTACTTCGATCATAGAACTGCACTTCAAGTCTTTGTTAGTGGATGCCCTTATACATAAAGTCCTGGATTAAATGCCAAAGGTTTACCTGGACTGGAACCCACACTTATACAGGATTATATTGTGTAGACTATGAGTGTTGTATGAACTTGGAGAGAAAGGCTCAAGATAAGGCTAAGGATATTGTTAAGGCTTGTATGTTCGAAAGAAACTCATCTTGGGGTGAACTTTATACTAGAAAATATTCTTCTATTTGATCTGATAAAACTATATTATTGTAATTTATTAGATACTCTTTCTTTTTTAATGTATCAAAACACGATTAGGAATACTTTGTTCGATCGAAATCGCTCACGAAAAATGAGAAATATTGCAAAAATCTTGACAAGTAATGTACTTTATTTATCTAAATAAATTAGTTTAATTCTCATAAAAACTAGTCATAAAATAGATATAGGTCTTTAGAACAATATTTTACGGCTAGATTTTTTCTAAAAACCCCTCAGATTTTGTAACAGTAATATAATGTATTAGAATCGAATGAAATCCGGCAAAAGCGTACGCTGCAATCGTTCGAATTGCCTTAGGATTTGTCAAGGTCGAACACTGCAGCCTTAAAACAAAGTGACACACTTATCCTGAAATGCGGACATAACAGACAGTACCTAAATAAAAGAAGAAGTTGTCTTCAAGCTTTCCGAAATTAAGTTATATTTAAATTTAACACCATTTTAAGTAAGGTAAATTAATACAAAAACAGATTTAGGTCTCTTAATATAAAACCGTAACAACAATATTAATTCATCATTCGAAAAATCTAAAACAATTTCAATACGGAGACAGTATTCATTATTATCAAAATACTAAAACATGACAATATGCAGCCGGCGGCAGGCAGGCGCGGCGCGACGCTTGCACATTGCATGACGTTGAAAACACACGTACCGCCACCGAACAACGACATATGCGCGCGCGCGTGGACATATCAATTTGATCCGCGATCGTACAGCTGCGTTCAACGACCCCATACATTCAACAACCGAAAAAACCACCCCATATTTTAGATGATTAATCCTACAAGCTTTGTCTATGATTAATACTACCCTGCATTATTCGCACGAGCAGCCTATCTGCATACTTAATAGAGTGCATTAAAATACATCTTTTGTGAAGGATTTAAACATATGCGACTGGTTCTGTCGACCGTGTAAGCTTACAACCGGTCGTACAGCAATTATATGCAGTTTATGTAGTACTAGCTGACCCGCGCAACTTCGTTTGCGCCATAGAGAGAATATTACCTGTTCCCGTCGCATTTACTCCCGTCGCGTTGCGTTTACTCCCGTAGCGTTTCGTCGTTAATATTCAATACTACGTGAGACAGAGAGAGAGATAGAGAGAGAGAGAGAGAGAGAGAGAGAGAGAGAAAGGTTTCTCGATGCGTGTATTCCCGTCGCATTATTTTTAAGAACAATTTCGTTTATGAAAGGGGTATCCCGTGGCATTATTGTAGAAAAATATTGATTGCCATTAAAACGGTTATTGTCCACCGACCCAAAGATAGACACATGCTATCGCGCAGTTTTTAGTGTAGTACATATTTTTTTCATAACTATAAATATTTACGCAACGAAGCTCTCAAAAGGAATAACTTTTCCCCCGTTTTTGAAACATTTACTATTACTGCTCCGCTCCTATTCGCTGTAGCGTGATGCTATATAACCTATGACACTCCACAATAACGTAGCTTTCTATATTGGTGAAAGAATTTTTAAAATCGGTTTAGTAGATCCCGGGATTACCCCTTACAATTTAACAAACACACAAACTTTACTTCTTTATAATATTAGTATAGAAGTATAGATGAAGTTAAATAGTATTGACCAGCATACATTTTACTATAACTAGAGACTTGTTGGTCGTCGAAATTCGACTGCAAAAAGCTTTAAGCAATTCATGTTCATCTGATCACTCAATTTGCTTAAAAGGGGGTACAAATACCACAGTTGCATTATTTACAATTAAGGCCTTGTGCGTAGTTAGAAGGAATAATACACACAGAAATAATCTCTGCAAGCTCTTATCTACATAAACTGTAACCCTTTTTACTTTTCTTAGCGAAGAAAAAAGCACTGCCCCGACATGACAGTCTGAACGACATCCAAAGAATTTTCTTCCCTTCAAAGTTTTGATTTTTGAAGTCTTTGATTGCCCTAAAACATGCCTTTTTACACTCCACTTGAATAACTCCGGGGTTACTTGTACTTTGATCCTATTGAGCATATTCCTTTGGTCAGCGGGTGTGCCACTTTGACCCCGGACTACTATCCACAGCAACCATTCCGACTCAGGTTCAATTGTTTTTGACAGTGATACTACATCTTAGATCTCTACATACTTTATTTATAAATCTAATAGACTGGTATATTTGATTATACCTAAAACACGAATCCAGCATTACACAAACATTTACATAACGATATTGACAATACAATTACTTCAGTAAAATATCGTGTATTTTTTGTTTGAATCGGAACTACATAACTAATATTTCGGGTCAATATAAACAGGGCATTACGAACGCCACCCATTAACGGTGTTGTCGTCAGCTAATAATATCACTGATACATCGCGTTCACATAAGTCGCGTTCACAAAAAGCTTGGCATCGGCAAACAATAGAAATATAGGAACAATACGAAAGTCGTGAATCAAACAATCGATTCATCGAATCTAAAAGTTGGTCGACAGCTGCGCGGGGTGGGAAATTGTGACAAGGTACCATCTCCCACGGTCCCCTGCTCCCTTGCGCTCCCATGTCCAAATTACAACAGCTAGGATCATATTAGAATAGGCCACAGACCGGTTTTAGAAAGTTTGTTGAACTTTTTTAACTAGTTTAGAGGGTAGAGTTCAGAATTTCGAGAATATGAAATGAATTTTAAATTTGTGTCTTTTAACGGTCTGCGGAGGACTTTAATTTCACTGACTGGTTTACAGAACTGTTTAAATATTTGTCTATAAAATAGCAATATTAAATACTAGCCGTGCCCCACGGTTTTGCCCGTGGCAAGCTACTAACCCCATAAACTCCTATATATCCATATTGACAATAATGTATGGAAATTTGCCATATTTTTTGACATTTATTGTCCCACACTAGCATGATGATACATTAGCCTACGTTACTTTAGAATAATTTAGTTTTCTGACAGCAGAAGAATTTTTATAATACGGTTCAGTAGTTTCAGAATTAAGTATTCAGCAGATAATTACATACACTCTCTCTGTATCATGTGTCCTGTGCGATAATTCGAAAATCAGTGGTCTTATAGCTTAAAAAGTAACAAAGACTAAACTATCAAAGTCAAAATCTAAAAAAATTTTTAAGTATTTTTTAACTGAATTTAAAAATTAGGTAATCATTTAAAAATTAAAATTATACATTTATTGTTAAAAATTACAGAGAAACATAATTATTACATATCTATATTTACATTATTACTATCTAAACTAAACCTAAATAAGGCCCCCGCGGCATTGTGCCCAAAAGACTAGCAGCATTCCCCCTTTGAATAGCAATGCCTATTCGTTGAGCGAGAAAACTGCCAGCCCTTGGGTCACCAGTTGACTCCACAAGGCGCTTTTTCAAATTCTTGAAAAATTTTTGCGCATTGGGACCCCATGGACCTAGGGTCTCGACACCGACTGGACAAAAACGATACGATGAGTCGAGACCCTTATATTTATTAATTTTAATATTTTCAGCCGCTTCCGCTGCTGCACTGGCTTTTAATTTTGTTTTAGGAAGATGGGACGGGGCTAGAGTGTCAACACAAGTTGCATCCCACACCAGGACCCGACCCATCTCCCACGGTATCAAAGTTATACCATCCGGTCTCTTGCCATCGTCCCTGAAAACGCCGTTTGGCTCTAAGAGCGCAGGCACATTGGCGGTGGCAAGAGCACGGCGGATGATGTCATTCAGCGCAGCGTGGCGTGAGAAGCGGCCTGCGCTCTTTAAACATGAAAGACCATGATGCCCCAAAGTGTCAACGTTAAAACCGCAGGGGCATCGATGTGGAGCGCAAAGCGTGACGCCAAGTCTCAAACCAACTGAAATTCTTAGGATGTCCGGTTCCAAAAAAGTTCCGGTGTTGGCTGTAGGGAAAGCTTTCAACCAATCACCGGATTCCTTTCTACTGAGCGCTAATAATCTGGCCCGATCCGGGCCTAAGCTAGCATTTAAAAAGGAGTCAAAGGTTAATTTTGACATAGCGTCGTCCCAGCTCCGTTGTAAATTTGGATGGGTGGGTAAATTTTGTCGCGGACAAGCCATTAGCCAAGCATTCTTGGCATCTGTAAGGCCAGTCGTCTCATAGTCTGTAAGACAATTCGTCAGAATTTTACCTACGAGACTCGACGTGGCATGTACAGATGACAAAAAGGCTGGCAAAGCCACACTAGAAATTTTGCGGATCCCTAGCCCACTATATTTAATGGGAAGAGATGCCTGGGACCAAGATTGTTCGCTCAGTTGTATATTGAGAATTGATTCCAAAGAAGATTTGATTAGCGAATCAATAGAAAATAAATGACTTTGATGTTTCCAAAAAGGACAACAGCGAAGCAAATAAATAGATTTGGGAACAAACATACAAAATTTCAGAATTGTGATTGCGTAATGTGAACTAATAGAATGTAGCCGATCTACATTGGATTCAAATTTTGAAATTTTTTGTGCTATTAACTCGGGAATAGCATCTTCAAATATAGGGGACCCTAGGAGGTAAAGATTCTCTCTGCTAACAATTTTAATATTCGGACATAGGGAATTGAATTTTTCAACGAGTTCCGAATTAATGTGATTATTATGAACATATAATTCACACTTATTAAAATTTAATTCCAAACCAATTAAATGAAATTTATTTTTAATTTCTATAAGATCTGACAGAACAGAAACTGCATCACCTCCAAGAGTCCCGTCATCTAAATACCAGACGTTAAATTTTGACTTTAAAATTAGGTAAAGCATATTGCTCTACAACGTAGGCGTAGCAGAAGTTGTTAAAAGCAAGGAATTCCCCACTACTAATGTTTATGAATTTACTGTTTCTTAGCAACCAGAGTTCCTGTGTCTATTACCATAACGAATACTTATTGCTGTTTAATGCAGTCGTGTAAGTAGCGACTGTTTTTGTTTTACTAAACTAGCTGACGCCCGCAGTTCCGCCCGCGTTAAGTTTTGTTACCGTTTCCGCTTCCCGTGGGAACATATTCCCGGGTAAAATCCAGACCTATATCTACCTCTGTACCAAATTTCAGCCAGATCCGTTCAGCCGTTAGAGCGTGAAAGAGTAAAAACATCCACACTCACAAACTTTCACATTTATAATATTAGTAAGATTCCGAATAATACAAGGCGATATATGATCTAAGTACAAGGTACATAAAGCATACTATGCATGGTTTAAATTCAGAAAATAATTGGATTAGCAGATTAATGATAATGATTATTGTCGAAATACGTACCTCTTTTTTCATGAGTGGAAATCCTTCATGGATGCTATGTCGAACTTTTACCGACTAAAGCCACACTGTCTACGGCCGGGAGACCCAGGTAAGCCCTCGGAAGGATGTTCCCTAAAAACATCTTCCTCAATAAACGATTATGGCCTGAAAGCTTAAAAAATATGAAAAAAATCTCGTATCAAAAAAATACAAAAAGTTAATAACACTTATAAATAACTCTTTTAGAAAATTTACGTTGTCAAATCATAATATTTTTACGGAAACGCTACTAATGAAACATAATGTACTGATAAATTCAGAAATCAGCCCCTGTTTCTAGAGTTTCTGAAAATTTCTAATGGTCTGGCAATACCCAGCAAATCCTACCTAGAATGATGATTCCGCGTGAGCTCCATATTATGAACTTAGGTCTATAAATCCTTTCATATTTAATCAATAAATAATTATTGTTCGATTTCTTTTTGTAAAACAACTAATCATAATTTGAAGTGAATAGACAAGGACATCGAAAAATGTACTT
This sequence comes from Miltochrista miniata, assembly GCA_933228765.1. Lineage (NCBI taxonomy): Eukaryota > Metazoa > Arthropoda > Insecta > Lepidoptera > Erebidae > Miltochrista > Miltochrista miniata. The sequence continues at coordinate 9,076,026 of OW121751.1, read as the reverse complement.
AGCCTGATGCCACATTTCCGGTTTACCGCGGCGGTTTTTAACTTCAAAATGTCAAATCCTAACTTCAAAGTGTCAAAACCAATGAAATCAAGTCAATGGTTTGACATTTTGAGGTTAGAAACCGCCGCGGTAACCGCAAATTCGGCCTCGACCTTACAAATGTAGTAAAGCAGGCAATTGCAACGAAATCATATCATTTATATTTGTCACAAAATTGCACAATTACAGACAAAGAAAATCCAATTATATTCACCAAATACCATAATTTATATTCTGCCGGTACTTAAAATAGGGTTAGTATAATAAATATGTGCTAAAAGAATCAGCAACCTCTATTAAACAGCCAAATAAATGTTGGTAGCGTCCCAGAATATTTTAAAACAAAATTATTCTAAAATAATTTAAAGGGGTGTCCTTATTGTAAAATACCGGACGACCTTCGCACACTTTTGAACGCTGTTTTTTATTATGGTAATAATAACGACAGGAATTAAGGGGCGCCAGTCGCGTGGCATAGGGACAATGAACCCTTCCTTTCGATTTTGATAACTGTATGCGAGTGAATTTGAGTCTTTAAATAGAATCTAATTCATTGGTAAAAGGTATATCATGGACTACTATTGATAACTTTGAGAGGTTTCAGGATATTTAGAAAAGACTTTAGAAACTAAGAAAATATCAGACACAATCGCATATAATGATTTTAATATGGACATAACTAAAAAATTGCAAATAAAGACGTAAACTGACAAAAACACAAATGAAATAATCAATAACCAATGGCCTGACTGCACAGTCTTTTAACTTAGCCTTTCCCATGAGGTTCGAACAAAAAAAAATAACTTTATTAAAACAATCTGGGCATTTAGCAGAAAGTTGGAGAGATACAGAGGCCACTTCGTTGTAGGTATATTTTTTTAAGAATTAGTGTATTTGTGAGTGTTAACGTCTAAAATGGTAGATTCATAAAGATAAAAGTTCGTCAACGTGCATAAGCGTGGGGAAATCATAACATAATAAAGTGAAACGCTACTTTTCCAAATTCAAAATCCAACACAGCTTTCATCGCTTTACTTTAAGGCCTTGGATCGGACTTAGGACCTTGAACATACAAAAAACGCATCCTTCAAAGAAAGAAATGTAATTTTTATAGCTTATTTTAATTGTAATAAGTAAATACTCATACCTTTTATAAATCGATAAGTACTAAATTATAGGTGTATGTTTTCTTCTTTCTTTTCCCGTCGATAAAATTGAAGTATAAAATCATTCCTCTCTAAATTCGGCACTGACTCTATGATCTTTTTACACATTGTGTATATTAAATAATATGCAATTTACAACAAAACTATATTTTGATACACATCTTGAAGATAAAAAATCTATTTTTGTGTATAATTTCTGGAACCTCTTTTTCCTCATTTTCTGAGACAAAGTAAAACTTTGTTTTAGAAAATGAGGACAAAGTAAAACTTTGACAAAACTTGAACATGAACAATTGCTATGTTGAAACGAGGCAGGTTGTGGCTACCTGCTTTCAAAACTTTTTAGACTACCCTTAGGACTTTAATTTGACTTAATGGGCTTCCAAAGTCAGAAATGGTCGTAAATACCACAAATGGTTACCTTTAAATGCGTACGATGCTAAAGAGCAGTCTAAGTTTAATAGAACACTAAGCAATAGGGTTGTAAGTACTCCAATAAAACAATAAAGAGAAATAAATTATTCAATTCAAAACGCACAATTCTCCCGGACAATTTCCTCATTAATTAATCCAATTTTCGTATGCAAATAGGTTGAATAACAGTGACGATTACAATGTAGCCGTGTCATTGAACAAACGCCGCTAAGTGAGGGTTGAGAGGGAAGCCCCTCGACGAACGCTTCCGCTGACGTCACAAGTGCCTGAACCCTTGACGAGGTATGAATGAAGAGATACGTACCTAGGTAGTTAGTAGTAGACACACACGTGTCTACTTGTGCAATGTATGTTGCATGTGAATATTTTATTCTAAAACTGTATTATCACTTGTGGTTTTATTAGCGGTCTCTCTATACCAAATAGACAAATTGCATTATTCATGCTGCTTTTAGGTGATTGACAAAAATGTAAGTTGTTGTGGAGTAATAATAAAAGTAGGGTGTAGAATGAATATGAATGTGTCCTTGATATCTATTAAATATGCTAGCCGAATATATATTATGAAGGATAAAAGTTAGATTCTCGGTTGTGCAACAAGCACGCTAGAAATTTAACTCATTACCAGGAACAAAGAAAAATTAAATCAGCCGTGCCTTTTTCGAAACTCAAACATTTTTCTTTTTCAGTTTTCCTGTTTAACCAACTTGTGGATCGCTTGTCTTATTTATGTATAAACATAAATGTGGATATTTAGCAATTTTGTTAAAGAAAAACATTGTAGGTAAGCCTTTTGTAAGAAAATTTTGTAAGCAGATGAACTTGAAATTTTACACCGTTAATGTAAATGAAAAAAATAAATAATAACGTTACTAAATCCAGAGAAAACTAGAAAGTAACTTCAACAAAAACCACCAACAAATCAATTCAAAACGTTCAATTCAAAACCGACACAAATGACTATAACCTAAACCAAACACATTTTCTAGTTACTCAATTCAACAGGGGGAGAATTACCAGGTGAGGGTACAATGTTGACATTCTTTCACCATGGAGAATGCAGGCACATTACTCACAACACCCGTACACCGCGATCAATCAAAACCGTGTACTGAGAGTTGATACCCGCCCACAATCAAGGCTTTTACTTCTGTTGTTTAAGCAACTGGCTACTAATATAAGGGGGAAGTAAGGTAGTTAGTTTATCAGATATGTTTTTTTTACAACTTTATTTTACGGTTAGAGAGTTCTTTTGCTTTACGAAGTATTTCGATGATTATTATACCTACTGTATATTCTATTACATATTGTACTAAAACAAAATCTTGATATTAAAGTTTTATTTTCATAAACAAATACTTATTAATATATATATATATCAATCAACATTATAATAAACTCTACAATAGACCGGACAATAGACCGGTCAATAAATAAATTCATTTCATAGTTTAATCCCATGCTTTCGAACTGGGAGCACACAACTAAAGTTCGACTCGATTGCTCTGAAATTCTTCTACTTTGATATCCACTGTTTAGTCACATACAGTCGCATCGTGTTCTCCAATGGCAGACGCAGCCCACTGTGCACTACTTAGTAATATTTTCTCCCACGTAATAAGTAGTCATTAATACCCATTTTTTCTTTTCTTTTTTAAATGAGGGAAAATCCTTCATGGATGTTATTATACTCCTACTGACTAAAAAACCTCACGTAACGCCCAACAGCCTACGGTTGGGAGCCCCGTAGGGGGCTGTAGGGGAAAGATGTCCCAACACTCATTAATACCCCTTGCAAAAGTTAACCTTACGTTCTTCTAAACTGGTTCAAGGTCAGCCAAATGATAGATGTGTCCCGTCCCGTATCACGTGGTGACGTAGTGACGTCACATCATGAGACGTGAACGCGCCCCGTGGCAGGTACCGCCAGCACACTAATCTGTACTAACATTGATTCTTCGTTCTTTTATTAACCCCCTTAATAGCTTATAGTCACATAATCACGTTATGTACCTGTTCAGTGTAGGTACGAATGTTTTGTAACACTCTGTAAAAATCTAGTGAGGGTTAACTTGAGGTCCAGCATTTTAATTTTCTTTTATTAAGTAGGTATGTGGCCAACACATAATAGTGGTTCAGAATGGGAGATACTATTGAGACGGCTTTTGAGAATTTTCACTTCCTATTTTCTTGTCTTTTTAATCTGTTTTTGGCTAGTAATTAAGTCCATTGGATTAGTACCTCACTCAATCTTCAGTACCAGCAATTTTTCGACCATTGGCAAGAATTAAATCATATTTAATAGTCAAATTATCTAAATAACTTAGCTAATATTGGGCTGACGACAATATATTTATTACCTAGTCAAATATAACACAGTAATAGAGGTTTGATTTGTTTATATTTTGATAGTCAAACTGCCCTTCTAAATAAGTAGGTAGGTACTTTCAAGTGAACGAACGGCGAACTACTGCTCGTTCGCTCTAATTTTGCCGCTCGGCTCCATACTAAAGTAGAATTTTTAATTAAACGAAGTAAATTGACAGCAACTAATGTCACTTCTTCATACAATGTTGCGTATTTTCTATGACGAAGTGACATTAGCTACTGTCAATTTACTTCGCCTAGTTAACAATTCGGGTATACGCCTCTACGCCAGCGGCAAAGTTAGAGCGAACGGGTAGTACATGATGTTATCGTAGCAGATCGATAGTGTGATTCATAACGCGAATGAAAGTGAGCATAATTTTACGAATAAATCTATTTCTGTTTAGTCTAAATAGGAGGTCCTCGATTCTACAATAAGAAATAGTGGAGTGACGCGGAGAGAACGTATGACGTGTAGAGTCAGCGATTTGACGTAGAAAGTGAGTGGTTTGACGTGAAATGTGAACGCAGTGGCGCTGACTGAGCGAAGTGGTAATGATTGAATGTATTATTTTGGTTTCTCGATGATAGTTATTTGCAATATAAGAAATATTACCTATTTATTCATGCAACGCTTCATCAGCGAATATTATTGCGAATTAAACCCGCTTTACACGATAAAAATAATCAGTTTAAGCTTTGCGTATTGATAGATCATTTAGTCACGGTTGCTTTAATAAATGCCCGGGTGGTTCAATTTCCTCGTACCTGTTTCCCACTGGAACTTATTCCCAGGATAAAAGGTAGCCTATGTGTTTTCCCCAACTATGTTCTATATCAGCATCAAATTTTATCAGAGTTGCTTCAGTGGTTCAGGTGTTAAGGTGTAGCAGATAGAGTAACCTACTTTTGCATTTACAGTTTACTTAGTAATTAAAATACGACAAACTACCTCCGCAGAAAAAACTAAATTGGGTTCTGAATAATCCTTATTAAAATCTATAACTTTAAGTTGTTCAAAACTAGGGCAGGCGGGCGGTAAATTACTGGTTATATATTAAAATACCAGAAATCAAAATGCCTTTACTTAAAATGCATTAGACCAAAATACCCGAATTCGAAATAACTTAACATTCAAAATACCTTATTTCAGTACACCTTACCGTAAAATGTCTAAATTTAAAATACATAATAGTCATTAGATCAGAATTCAAAATACAAATTTTCAAATATCCTTAAATTACAAAACCGAAAATAGAATACAATGTGTCACTATTATATTGCGCATAGTAAATAAATGAATGATTTAAGAAATAAAGATTGATTGCCACTTACACGTTTTTTTATTTGGCTTTAACTTATTTACACCCAAAGTGAAGCCGCAGTTGTAGCCGTAGGTCTGATGGTCCTTGGGTATCCTTCTGAGGGCTTACCCGGGGCTCCCAACTGTAGGCTGTTAGGTAGGATACATGTGGTTTTTAGTCGGTGGGAGTCCGGCGTAGTATCCATGTAGGATTTACCTCATGTTAAAACACCTTAATTCAGAGTTACAAAAGTACAACAGTGGGCTAACGAAAAATAAAAAAAAATGAGTTTCGGTTATTCGACCGTAAGGCATTTTAAATTATTTATATTATAAATATTTGCCTTTTGAATATTGATATTTCGATTTCGGGTATTTTGGGCTACTATATTTTGAGTAAAGGCATTACAATTTCTGGTATTGTGACAGTATACCAAATTACTAGCACCAAACTAGTTGTAGGTACTGCTACGTGTGATATTATAATTGCGTAATGTTGTAGGGCTGTCCGCGTGTCCCCCTCATTGCCAGAGTAACAAAGGGTGGCAGCTGCATCCCTCACCCATTGTACGATGACAATGCACCCCTGAATGTACCCCTTAGAAGTGCAGTACCCACGCTATGCAACTATGCGTCTAGTATTATAGAACACTGTATTTATTTTGATGACGATATTTGTACATTTTCATCAAATTAAGAAAAAAATGTGTTTTGAAAATTATGGCTCTTTGAGAATTACAAAAATTAAACTCAAAAAAGACTTGAAGTCAATTTTTGCCTTAGTAAAGTACCTAATTTATGAAAAAGTTTTTGTTCAAGAGTGTTGACTAGACTCGCTCTCTTGTGAGTTTTGTCTTTTCCTGGACCAACACTTTTTCATCTCAGGTCATAGATTATAGATACTTATAATATTACATAGATATTTATAAACATTCATGTCTTTTAAAATGCATTTAATTTTTATGTATTCGTTGTAATATGCTGTACGGTCAACTACAACAGTAGCCAAGCATAACGAAAGTTTTATTGTAATAAAAATGAGGCTATTAAACATATATATTTCGCTACCTACCTGCAATTTGACTTTTTCCTCCACATGTACTCGTAGATAGATAGTTGACCTATAGATAAGTTGTAAAAAGACTGTCACAAACAAGTAGGTCTGAGTTTTTATTCAAGAATCTATTTTTCAAATTGTGTCTATTTACTTTTGAGACGTATTTCTATTTCACTATGCAAGGAATTTCCTATACAGTGAACTAGAAATATGAATACGTCATATTCATATTTCTAGTACACTGTGTAAGGAATTGAACAACGCCTGCAGATAAATGAAGAGCAAACTGTGCTATTGAAACGAAAACTGAAAATCGAAGCAGGCGTTTTTTTTCGAAGAAAGAAGATAAACGAGTCCTCATCCTCGCGTTCACTGCTGTGTCCTTATGTTGAATTATGGTTCATAAGGCACGCGGTGAATGCCATGAGAGGGCTCATTCGCCGTGTCAAGATTTCACGAAGAAATGAAGAAATGAAGTTCATGAAGATACTATAACAATCAAGACATTTACTCATTAATAACTGCTCTCTTTAAGTGTTCAGTACCTGTACTGTTTCAACTCATTTTTAAGTGTTCAGTACCTGTATCAACTCATTTTTAAGAGTTCAGTACCTGTACTGTTTCAACTCATTTTTAAGTGTTCAGTACCTGTACTGTTGAAAGGGTAAAACGGGACTGTATTAAACTGAATCTTCGTAGTCTGTCCGTCTGCCCGTTTGTTGATATCTGTATCACCAGACTGTATGAATTTCACAGATAATGTGTTTATGTCGCCTCTATAACAACAAAAACAGAAATAAAAATATTTAAAGGGACTCTCATAAAACAACTTAATTTTTTGACTTGTACTTGCCGGGATCTTTTATATTTTTTACTGTATCTTTTGTTATGCTTACAATTCAGGAAAAGATATATACCTAAGTAAAGTACGGTAGAGATTTGTAGGTATAGCTATGCTGTAATGTTTTAAAAGCAATGTATTTGGATACATCTATACTTCTATACTAATATTATAAAGAGAAAAGATTTGTTTTTTTGTTTGTTTGTAAGGAATAGGCTCCGGAACTATATAACCGATTTGAAAAATTCCGTCACTGTTGGGAAGCTACACTCTTTGCAGTAAACATAGGCTATATTTTGTTCCCGTATTCCCACGGGAACGGGAACTACGCGGGAGAAACCGCGTGACATCCGCTAGTAGTTGATATACTTATTACTTACGTTGATAACTTGACACTGGCGTATCGCAATCGCAACGTAGATTTTTTGTACTTAGGGTCTTTAATTTGTATTCTGACAGAGTATGTACATAGGACATAAAAAGAATTGAATTATTATAGATTGTTTTACTTTTCACATTATGATTTCATTGACTGGGACCAAAAACTCAAATCCACTCAACAATAACCTACGTGTGTGATGAGTACGTTGATTTGATCGGTATCAGTCTAAATTTTTTTAGATTCATAGCACAAGCAATTTATAGCCGAATTCGGGCTAGATGGTGTTGTATAAACGTTTCAAAATAGTTATTATTTTTTATTCGCATCTATAAAATAACATAACATATAGTCACACCTTTGGCCCCGAAGGAGTAGGCAGAGGCACACTACACAAATTATGTCCACATTTTACCGTTTAAGAAATTGTACCGTCTAGCCGTATTGCCATGTTGAAAAGGTCAGTCGCAGCTTGTGACTGATAAAATATCAGTACCTACCAAAAATCTAAAGTCACATTTTACAAGAATCCAACGTTTTTTTCGGCGGCGAATCAGCAACCCGTCCCCTTATAGTCCCCTAATAGTACTCTTTTGTTCACTTTTATTTGGCCATCTGTCCACTTGTGACTTTACGCTGAGGTACTCTAATATGACATGGTTATACCATATCAATAACATTAAAAAACTATAATAACAAAAATTTCTATCGGTTCGTACATATAGATAGTATTTTATTCCTTGCTAGGGGATGAATCCCATCACGGGGTCGTTGCATACGTTTTTACGAAAATATTTATAGTCCTACAGAAGATGATGATCATACGATAAGTCAACCAGTAAGTCCGTAGGTATATGCAATAAAGTTTAACGAAAAAGTGCTACTTTTTACTTGTAGAAATCCCTTAATCTCGAATATTCAGAGCATAAAATCACTCTATTCCTACAACTGGAAGCCCCAGGTAAGCCCACGGAACGAAGTCCTAGGATTCCCCAAAAACTTAGACTACCACCACTGCCTCACCTAGGGGTTCAGGTACCATCCAGCGTATTTACAATCCTGGGTTCTTCAAGCAGAGCGTGAAGAGGCACATCACAGGCCGCCAACTTGAGGACCGCTGTCAGAGGTGGCCCCCAATCGCTAGATGCGCCACGGCTTTCCATCAGGCTGGTGGCGACGTCCATTTGGCGAGCTAAATAAAAAAAAATTGGGTGTTGATTCAGATCTTATCCCGCTTCTTGGGGCGTAAGATGTGAGAAAACTCTCACGTTACACGTAAGAAGCCCTCCCGCCGTCAGCAGGTCCTCGATCATGGAGGCCAATAGTCTTGGGCGAAGACACCAAGACTGTGACAACAAAATGGGAATCTCGGGTTCTCTCCCGCTCTCAGGCTTTCACGAGCATAACCCCCGCACTAAAGTCTTCAGCGACAGCACGGTAACGCTATGCCGAACCTTTACCTACCAAAACCATAAGGTGCCTCTCTTCCATCCGCCTACAACATGAAGTCCCGGCTGGTCCCGGGTACGCCCACGGAAGGAAAACCTCAGAACTCCCGACATGTCACTAGTCCCGTTATTCACAAACAAGGTTGAAGTAGACGGAACGTTGTGCCTATTAGTTGTTGGCAAAATAGAAAATCACTTTACTCTTAGAACAAGTACATGTTATTCTCTAGTATAGCCTTATTTCGATTTTGACTACACAATTCAACGGTCTAAGAATGGGGAATCCTGTATTGACTATCCGATGTAATTCACTATTTATTGGGATGACCCTGGTTCCATAATTAAAAAAAGTTTAGTCTTTTGGCAAAATTATTGCTATATTTTTTGCTGAGACAAAAAGTGTAATTGAAAACAATTAATCGTATAAAAGGTGCTGCATATCCGGTCAAGGTCACCTTAAATATACATAGAGTCAATGCATTTAAACAGTCACGTTTTCTAATAGAGGTAAAGCTAAACCTGCTGGAAAAAGGCCAGGTCAAGAGTACCCTTAACCGGCGAGCGTGTATGAAAGCACTTATGAAAGTAGAAGAAGCGAAAGTGGTATGCCAGGATCGTAGCAAGTGGAAAGCCATAATCTCTGCCTACCCCGATGGGAAACAGGCGTGATGATATGTATGTATGTATGTACGTATGTAAATCTAAAAGGTTAGAATAGTCATGAATGCTATGCTATGACTCTGACCGATTAAAACGACACTGTGCCCTACCACGGCTTACAGCTAGGTGTTCCGGTTAAACCTTCGGAAGAATGTCCTAGTGTTCCTGACAGTAGAGGCATATACCTAGTATAGTATGCCATTTCGCACACATTCCGCCAATAGTATTTTGACACGCGTGAGCGTATTGCCGTGTGGAAACGGTAAGGGGCATGTTGTCAAATCAGCCAATCGCCGTCCACTGCTAGATACGGCTCTTCTAGTTTTGTTGATATGCGTGTGACCAATAATGCTAAGCAAAATGTTCCTTCAACACGTCCTTCGTCAACTATAATGACAGTTGTGGCGCGGCAGGGAGTTGCCTATTTGTATGTAATATTAATATATTATCTTTGTGCACACTCTTATCCGATCGGAACTGATTTTGGCAGGAGGAATATTTTCCAATACAAAACCTACTATTGCAATAATTTCGTTTAATTAAATCTGCATTATTGTGACGCACAATTCTTTTACAAAAATTCGGTCTGATTATATCAGTCCTAGAAAAATACGTAGGTCGTGTGCGCACCTGTAAAGACGTATTTAAGTTTATGCAATACCGAGCTGGTCATTATTATTATATTCAACAGTGGGTCAACAGACAGGAGTCCGTCTGACGCCAAATAGACTATTACCTTGATCTCGATCTCAGGACTCTTGAGGTCTAATGAGTTAAATTTTTAACACAGACAACTTCAGTTCATGAACTAAAAACGCTCTAGGCTAGAAACACGATTACTGATAAAATCCTCCATAGATTTTTGTGTTGAAAACACCTAGATTTTAATGAAATTTTAAGCTAAATCTCATAAGTTTTAAGTTGGTTTCATAATATAAAATATTTATAAGAAAGACAATAGTAAAATCTTCATTTGCTCTAGACCACTTTTTTGATATAGGTTTTAGTTTTTTTATAATTAATTTAATTCGTTAAAAACGCACAAAAACCGATCGCATCTCTCTCTTTCTTGCACGCTTAAATGTATAGATATCGTCTATCTTCTTTTAACAATTTGGCGTCTGGTACGCTCCATCGATTTAAAAATATTTTTCTACAGATTTGTAACTCTCAACAGTTTTATTGTACCTAATTATTATGTATAGATTGTATTCTCTTATCATCTCACAATTCTGGACTTTGAAACTGTTGACGAAAATTTACTGGTGAAATGTCTTTGTCTCGTGTTTTGTCGTTACTAGATACTTGATAATAATTAAGTTGAACTCTTGGGTCGTCTAAACAAGATTGCAATACCTACGTACCTATATGTACGCTATTTTTATCATCATCCCTGTTTTTATCTTAGCGTCTTGTATGCCATTTTAATTGACCTCTATGTACAGTCAGCTGCAGAGAAAAGGAAACAGAGCTGCCCTGTAAGCATTGACTTTTTTCAAAAACTCTTTCATATATTTTTATGAAATTTGCTATCGTTATTACATTTGTTAATTCTATAACCATACAAAATCTCATAAAAATATATTTAGGATTTTCCGAGAAAATTCAATCCTTAAAGGGCAACCCTGTTTACTTTTCTCTGCAGCTGACTGTACAATTTTTCGAACCGATTTTCAAACCCAAGACTTCTTCAGTATGGTGGGAGGGCTGTTCGCCGTCCTTATAGAGGCAGGCCCAAGACGCAGGCGTGCCGTGAGACTCTCATGCACGTTTCACGCCCCAAAAAGCAGGATAACCGAAAACAACTCCCAAATACGCGGGATGGTAACCTGAACCCTGAGGTGAGGCCGCAGTGGTAGCCAAAGTCTGTCGGGAAACCTGGGACATTCTTTCGAGGGCTTAACCGGGGCTCCCGACCGTAGGCAGTAGTAGGGCACTTGTGGTTTTAGTCGGTAACATCCATGAGGGATTTCCACACTTAAAAATAAGACGTCTTCAGTAGGTACGGCAGTCGCTACACTTACCACTGCGCCATGAGGCAGTCAAATAACGACTACTTTAAAAAAACAATACAAGTGAAAAAAGAAAAAGAAAAGAAGCAGAAAGAAGTAGAGTAGGTACCTAAGAGTAGGGTAAACCACCCAATCGTTGGCACTCCTCCAATTATTGGCACTTTAGGTAATTTTGCCCATTTCTAACAGAAAAAGAATGCTATTTTACTTTTTAATGCATACCTACAACTACATAATGGGCAACACCGAACTGAAATAAACTAGGTTTCCCTTATTTTTCGAAATATACTCTTAACTAAAGTGCCAATAATTCATTCTAAAAGTGCCAATAATTGGGTGGTTTACCCTATATAGACTTTTTTTTTTAACATGAGGGAAAATCCTCATGGATGTTGCCGGACTCCTACCGACTAAAAATCTCACTTTACGCCTAACAGCCTATGGTTGGGAGTCCGGGGTAAGCCCTCGGAAAGATGTCCCAGGAGCGAGTTGTAAAACATAATTTTAGTTCATACACGAGTTTTGCAGGCAATGTATACAAAAAATATCCTATTACAGTTTGGCAAAGAAGTCTAATAGAAACGGAACTAAAGTGGCGTCATTTTTTAATAGGTAACATTTGACGTCTGTCAGTTCATACATTTATTAGTGAAAGCAAAACCTAAAATTCCTCGTATCTGTCATTATTATAAATATGTAATCGTAATGGAAAAATGTTAAGCAATTGTGCAGTTCTAACAAAGCGAAAATAGTAGATTGTATAACAAAAAAAATAAAAATAGTATTTTTACGGCGAGGGCGCTACTTTGAATCATGAGCGAAGCGAAGGATTCTAGAATAGAATCCCGAGCATAGCGAGGGATTCTAACGTAGAATCCTGAGCGAAGTGAGGGATTCAAAGTACACCGCCCGAGGTAAAAATAATTTGCCCTCGAGTAATATACTCTACTTTTCATTCCCTTTCTATGAGAAAATATAAGTTTTGTACGACGTAGTTACCTTCTATAGTTATTGTTTCAGGAGTTCATGGATTGTCACTTTCATAACTTGACGTAGGTTTAACTTATTATATTTGCAGAATACAATGAAATACGTTTACTGATTACAAGAACATTAATAAACGACGAACACGAACAGATAAATGGCGCTCTTTAGTTTTTTTTAGTTAGCTTAGGACACCGCGCTGTGCAGCCAACACTTACCAGCCAGTAATTCATACAATTTGCGTTTGATTTCTATGAAATTGTCAAGTTCCAAATTCAAATCCTTTGCCGCCCGCTACAAAGCTCTTAACAGAAAAGAGCTATTTTGCGCCCCGTTATCGTGGTGCAAAGTGATTCTTTTCGAATAGAAGGAATGAAATAGTAGATTGTATAACAAGGGGGCAAAATAGTATTTTTACGGCGAGGGCGCTACTTTGAATCACGAGCGAAGCGAAGGATTCTAGAATAGAATCCCGAGCATAGCGAGGGATTCTAACGTAGAATCCTGAGCGCAGTGAGGGATTCAGAGTACACCGCCCGAGGGAAAAATAATTTGCCCTCGAGTAATATACTCTACTTTTCATTCCCTTTCTATGAGAAAAAATAAGTTTTGTACGACGCAGTTACCTTCTATAGTTATTGTTCCAGGAGTTCATGGACTGTCACTTTCATAACTTGACGTAGAACTTATTATATTTGCAGAATACAATAAAATATGTTTAGGTACTGATTACAAGAACATTAATAATGACGAACACGAACAGATAAATGGCGCTCTTCAGTTTTTTTAGTTAGCTCAGGACACCGCGCTGTGCAGCCAACACTTACCAGCCAGTATTTTATACAATTTGCGTTCGATTTATATGAAATTTTCAAGTTCCAAATTCAAATCCTTTGCCGCCCGCTAAAAAGCTCTTAACAGAAAAGAGCTATTTTGCGCCCCGTTATCGTGGTGCAAAGTGATTCTTTTCGAATAGAAGGAATGAAAAATATATTATTTTATGCCCGCCGTTACAAGGTTGCATTGTTGAATTTTTATGAACTGTCAAATGTTACCTATTAGAATTACCTTCACTTTAATATTTTAAATGCTGGCTACATTGTCAAAATACTGTCAATAACTTCAGAAATGTCAGTTAATAAATGAAGTACTTCAATAGATTGGTGGTTTTGAGGGTTTCGTAGTCAAATGGCAAAAACGGAACCCTTATAGATTCGTCATGTCTGTCTGTCTGTCTATCTGTCCGTCCGTGTGTCACAGCCACTTTTCTCCGAAACTATAAGGCCTACGCTATTGAAACTTGGTAAGTAGATGTATTCTGTGAACCGCATTAAGATTCTTATATATAACTAGAAAAAAAGCAGTAAATTTTAGGGGTCCCCATACTCAGAAATGACATTCAAATTTTTTTTCATTAAATCCATACGTGTGGATGAGGTTTCTAGCATCATTTTTTTTCTAAAGTGAATAGTTTGCGCAAGGGCCACTTGCAAAGTGGAAAAATGTGTGTCCCCCCCCCCCCCCCTCTAACTTAGAGAATGATAAATCTAAAAAGTATATATGATGTACATTGCCATAAAAACTACCAACGAAAATTGGTTCGAACGAGATAGAGCTTGTAGTTTTTTTTAATGCGTCATAAACCGCAATTTTCGGTTAGAAAACTCACTACCACTGCGAACGTGTTAAAACATCAATCAAAGTTACAACGAACTATAAGAACTTTTATATTATGTTACTTGCTGCTACGAAACCCTTTATGGGCGAGTCCAACTCGAACTTGGCCGGTTTATTTTCTAAAAGGTTTCGATATGAAAAGCACAGGTCCTCCATTATTTTCTACTCTTTTTGGCAAGCTGGTGCTGTAAGTAATACTTTTGGGCCAATAATGGGTTTTTTTGGAAGTTCCATAATAGGGCGCGTTGCGAAAGGGCGCTAGACGGAAAAAATGAAGACCAAAAATCCTAAGGACACTTTTTTTGGACCAATCGCGCGTGTTTCTCTGTCTGACTCTCTCTCATAGAAAGCAAGCCAGTTATTTTCGTTTCGTCGTTTGTTGTTGTTTATTTTTACTTTTCAAAAAAAATTACAATTCCTTCACTAATCAGTCCGAAAACACCGGGAAATCACGGCCGAGTGTCGACGTGTCTTCGCCAATGACTATCGGCCTCCATGACCTTACAGAAGCAGGCCCATGACGGCAGCGTGACGTGAGGAACTCACGCACGCCCCCCCCCCTTAGAAGCGGGATCACACCCGAAATCCCCCAAAGACGCAGGATAGCACCCGATCCACCCCCTGGGCGAGGCCGCAGTGGCGGCCGTAGGTCTGTTGGGAGCCCTTGGACATCCTTCCAAGCGCTTCCCCGGGGCTCCCAACCATAGGCTGTAGGGCGATACGTGAAGTTTTTTAGTCGGTAGGAGTCCGGCATAACATCCATCCAGGATTTTCCTTCACGATAAACAAAAAAAAAGTGTAATCATCCGGGTGTCCCTTGACACCCCTCAAGGTATTGTTTTCAATTTTGTGTTCGATTCCTGGGTCGGTCCAAATATTTGTGTGATCCACAAATGGGTGTTTTGGAGTTTGGGTGTTTTTATGTATTATATGTATATATTTATAAATATATAAGCATGTCTTAAGTCGTCTAGGTCCCATAGCACAAGCTTATAATAGCTTAATGTGGGCTAGATGATGTTGTGTGAGATTGTGTCCACAAATATTTATTTATAATACAAGAGTACAATTAACCGGACGCGTGAATGAAAATACTTAGAAAGTAGATTACGCGCAAGTTATATACTCATACTCGTAGTATGTAGTAAAAATCATAGTCTTAGCCTGTCCACGTACGACAGGTGTGATGATATGTAAGTAAGTAATAGTATTATCTAAAATCACCTTCAACATAGACCTTTTATGTACTGTTAAATTTTCTGGGATTTTCCAAAATTGCTACTGAGGAAATTGTAGTCTGAATCATCAAACAGAAACAATATGATATCATGTTGGAAATTATCGTGAGTGTTTAAAGTCGAACTGTGGAAACTTATGACGACGAAAAAAAGGATAGACGCACCCATTTCATTCCCGAAGGGGTAGGCAGAGGCAAATTATATGCCCACATTTCAACTTTTTAGATTTTTGTCCCGCGTAATAGGTGGTGAACCGTATTGCCGTGTTGGTATGGAGAGGCGCAGGTTATAACTGACTGCTATTGAAATTTTTCAAGCCGCCCATAAAGGCACTAAACTTGGCTTAACGACTGCCATTTTACTTACAACCGGGACCAAACAGCTTAACTACTAATCTACGGGACCACGAGCGCTTTTGGATGGACAGATACACAAACGAGACAGCACTACAAGTTTATGTCTTCGTGTCCGTACATATTTTGTGTCTACCTCGAAATAGGTTTAAAAAACCTTCCACGGACATTTTTGCTAAAAATCTCTAAAGTTATGATCAACACTATGGTCAGAGAATATCATTATTTTCTCTAAAAACTAAATATTTTACAAAGTAGCACAGTAATAAAGCAATAGAGTAAATTGCAATGAAGGCTTTATTTTTATTTGATCGATGTGTATTTGGTAACAAATCTAAGCTTAAAGCCTAGCTCGCCACTTCATATAGGTACTTAAACTTTTTTCGAAAGGGTAAAAACGGGACCCTGTTACTGAGAGTACCTCAGCAATCGTGATAGCTAGAGAGCTGAAATTTACACAGATTATGTATTTTTATTGTAGCTATAATATAAAAATTAGAAAACAAAATAAAAGGGGGTCCCATACAACAAAAGTAATTTTTTGCCGTATTTTGGTATGCCCCGTGTGGCGACGGGGTCCTGTGTTGCGACGGATAAGAGGCGACTAAGGGCACACTTTCGCAAAAAGATCCATTGCGTAGAGAAGGGAAACTCGAAATCTTCTCGAAACCCGGTTGTCGGTAAATTGACAATCGTTGAGCCAAGTTGAAGGCCTTACGGGCGGCTTGAAAAATATCAACTGCGGGTCGCGGCGACCTGCGCCTGTCCATTTCAGCACGGCAATAGGCTTACCACCTATTACGTGGGACATAAAACTATAAGGTGAAATGTGGGCGTATACTATGCCTCTGCCTACCCCTTTGGGGATAAAGGCGTGACTATATGTATGTATGTATTTTGGTACGGAACCCTCTGCACGCGAGTCCCAATCGCACTTTACCGGGTTTAACTCAGGGTAGTAATAGCCCATTTTTGTTCAATATTATGTTTTAGTAGGTAAAACAAACAGAGGAGGGTTGGCCGTAACTTCTGCTTCGCCGAGCATCACTTGACGGCTCACAGATACTGAGGGCTAATTTCCACTATATCAAGGAAAATTGGTTATTTTTCTCATTTCTTCACAACTGTTCCTTTCCCACGAACGTTGGACTTTGATAGACAGGGGATAATTACAAGAAACTTACTGGATCGTACTTGATGGATATTTTCTACTTATAGACCATTGCGTTTTTTGTAGGCAAAACTCATTTGAAAGGGGAAGTTGGCTATATTTCAGACTATTCTAAACTATATGTTCACATGTACCTTTTTTTTTAAATTTATTGAAGTGAAACTTCTTTATCGGCGTTGAAAATAAAATTACATTTTTCGGTTACGCGTCACATTAATTGTTACGCGCCACCTTTTTCTCGTCCCCACCACGATCGGTTCGAATGAAGAGAACTTTATCCAGTGGAGTAGGGATAGCATGTCTACTTTTGGACTTTTGAAGTTTTGGACTTTTGGACTTTTGAACTTTTGTAGTTTGGACTTTGGACTTTTGGACTTTTGGACCTTTGGATCTTTGGACTTTTGACCTTTTGGACTTTTGGACTTTTGGACTTTTGGACTTTTGGACTTTTGGACTTTTGGACTTTTGGACTTTTGGCCTTTTGGACTTTTGGACTTTTGGTCTTTTGGACTTTTGGACTTTTGGACTTTTGGACTTTTTTACTTTTGGACTTTTAGACTTTTGAACTTTTGGACTAAAAGTAATTTAAATAAGGTCATGAAGAAGTTTCACTTCTTACGTGTGTACACTAGTACACGCACACATTTTTTTAACGTGAGGGTATATCCATCCAATATCCGACTAAAAACCCTCGCGTAACGCCCAACAGCCTATGGTTGGGAGCCCCGGGTAAGCTCTAGGAAGGATGTCCCAGACAGACCTCGGAATGATGACCCAGATCACATGTACCTAATGTAAATTTACTGTGTTTCTGATTTCAGGTGAAAGAGTTCTTTCCCGATTGCTTAGCTATTGCTTTTTTTTACGTGTGGTAATCCCTCATGGATGCTATGCCGGACTCTTACCGACTTTCTACGGTCGGTAGCTACGGGTAAGCTTCTATAGAAAAAAGAAAGAAAAAGTCCAAATACAATTTCAAATATCCAAATCCCTACTAATATTATAAATGCGAAAGTAACTCTGTCTGTCAGTCTGTCTGTCAGTTACGCTTTCACGCCTAAACGTCTGAAGCGATTGAGATGAAATTTGGTATAGGCATAGTTCGAGGCCCTGGGAAGGACATAGGCTACTTTTTAACCGACTGCGCAAAAGGAGGGTTATGATTTTACGATATAACGACTCTTACGAGATAACGTTCTACGCGGTCGAAGCCGCGGGGAACAGCTAGTACAATATAAGATAGAAAGGAAGAAAAATAAAGTAACGTTTAATTAATTAGTACTTATAGTTGATTACTGTCATCACTGTAACGACAAAATAATAAAATTAATGAATGTTAAATACTCCTAATGATGTTTTAAGTGAATCCTAATGAGTGAACAAAGGGCTGCATGATGTTTTGGTCAATTCTGACATGGATAACCATATGTGGCACTTATCCTGCCGTTTATCCTGGCCAACAGTAACACAGAAGTCGTTAAGCCAAGATGAAAAAGCTTGAAAAACATGAACAGCATTAAGTTTTAACCTATGCTGTGTAAACTACGTTGGACAAAATATTTCTACGGAGATCCGCCACTGATGAAAAGCCGTACCTTTTTAGCGCATGTAGCGATTGGGGGCCACTCTCACAGTCCGCAAGACTTCTGACAGTGGTCCTCAAGTTGACGGCCCTGTGATGTGCCTCTTCACGCTCCACTTAAAGAACCCGGGATTGTAAGATGAGGGAAACATGTGTACGGGCAGGTCGTTCCAGGTTTTTATAGTTCGACAGATAAACGTTTTTTGGTACGGAACCCTCCGCGCGCGAGTCTGCTTTGCACTTGGCCGGGTTTTTTAACAAAATAATCTTTCCAGCTGCGGCAGTGGCACCTCTGTTCTGGACTTGCGTAGAGTGGCTATGATATCATCAGGAAAGTTGTGTCATTTCGACTAAGTAGT
This sequence comes from Miltochrista miniata, assembly GCA_933228765.1. Classification (NCBI taxonomy): domain Eukaryota; kingdom Metazoa; phylum Arthropoda; class Insecta; order Lepidoptera; family Erebidae; genus Miltochrista; species Miltochrista miniata. The sequence continues at coordinate 9,056,955 of OW121751.1, read as the reverse complement.
AGGTACCTATCACTTACGACTCCATGACCATTTTTACCGATAAGCAACAGATATTTAAATGACATGTACGAACGGGTGTATATGAATCAGTTTTTTAGCGTTACATAGTATCTAATCAAGGAACCCTTATAGTTTCACCATATCTTCGCCGTTCGTCCATCTGTGCGTCATTTGAAACCTAGAGTCTCTAATGAGAACTAAACAGTTGCAGTTCGACGTTGGCACACATTTTACTCATAAAGTCTTTTAAAAAATAGGGTACCTACATATCTATACTAATTTTATAAAGAGGAAAGATTTGTTTCTTTCACTGTTGGGAAGCTACACTCTTTGCGGTGAACATAGGCTATATTTTATTCCCCTATTCCCACGGGAACGGGAACTACGCGGGTGAAACCGCGTGACGTCCGCTAGTCTCCTCTAAAGTAATAACACACGTACTTGGCTGGGTTTTTATCTCTAGGGATATTACGTTTCTCACGTCATATCTCAACAAGCAATAATGAATTGACAAAGAAATGCGACTGATATTTTATCTTATCTGTGCCTGGCTTGCGAAAACGTGCTCGAACTAAAGTATCTGTTTGACTGATTATGATTTCTTTTCGTGATATTTAAAGAAATCTTATCGCATGTATTGGGGTGAGATTAACAAGGTTCTTGCCATTTATTCTACTACTAGCTGATGCCCGCAGCTTCGCCCACATAAAATTTGTTCCCGCGGGAACTTATTCCCGGGATAAAAAGTAGCCTATGTGTTATTCCACACTATAATGTATCTCTATACCGATTTTCAGCCCGATCTGTTCAGCGGTTTGAGCGTGAAAGAGTAACAAACATCCTCACTCACAAACTTTCGCATTTATAATATTAGTAAGAAGTAATATATGTTCTACTGATAGGACATTTTTTGGGTCAAAAATAACATTAGTTCTAGGTACCCATAGGTTGAAAAGTCCCTTTCAGATTGTACTATCAATAGAACAACTAGATATATAACTACTTTCTCATTGTTATACCTATTCCTGAAAATAGTTTTATTAAATAAGCATTAAAATATTTTTTCAATTGGAAAGGATATCTGAAAATTACCCATAACTAAATAGGGAGAAAAAATTCTGTTGCTCTACACATTGGACCAACTATTATTTGTAGAGCAATAGAATTTCTTCTTTCTTTTCTCCAATTATAGTCTAACTAGCTGACCCTCGCAACTTCGTTTACGTCACATGAGGTGTACGAAAGGGGGGTACTTCTTCATGAGTCTCAATAAGCAGCGTGTGAAACGGCCCTGTTTGCTTAATCATAAAAGAGCTTAAAGATTAAGTCTATTCTAAAACAATTCAATCCACGCCTTCGGCGCGGTTTGAATTATTTTACAATAACCTAATCATTAAGCTCTTTTATGATTAAGCCAACACGGCTGTTTGGATTTACCCTCCCTTAAATTATTGGTTTACCGAAAGTTGAGATGCTCCTAATTTCTGAACTACATAAGCCTCAATATCGAAACTTGTGTGGAATAATCCTTTAAGTACTCCCTTTCCAACACTAAAACAATATTTGAAATCGGACCACGCGTTCAGAAATTACAACTGAGTAACCATTTTGTCTTTCATCCCCTCAAAATATCTTCCATGTACAGACTCTCGACCCACAACAGTTTTATTATAGGTATAGATATAAGAAATGTCATATTTTCCTAATTAGTAGAACAAACAGTACAACATTCGGTAAGAACCTAGATTAAGAGTACACCTGACCCTAATTGGTTGAAAGAAGATACTCGTAGCACATTCATTTCAACGTTCAAGAAAGACATAGATGCGATCGGTGTATGTGCGTTTTCAAAGAACTACATTAATTTGAAAAAGTGTTTGGAGTAGGTAAATAAAAAGGGATATTTTTAAATGCACCTCTGTTTAATTTTTCTGCACACTAGGTAACTCCACTAATTTACTGAATGCAAACCAGGAAATCAAATGCTGTGCAAAAAAACCAATTGATAAACTAAATATGCCCTACTTAAAAAACTTAAATATTACTCAGAACGAGATGACCTTTTTAATCGAATTCACACCAAAAATGTGGTTCGTACATCGAATATATGATTTTTAAAACAGAAATACGAATTGCATATCAAAAATACTAACTTGCACTCTAAATAGTACTATCTTATAACGGAATAGGTTAGGTTAGGTTAAACTTTTATTTTTTTTGATCAATAAAATTTAATTTGGTAGAGGTGACTGATTAAATTGAGGTTTTACTTAGATTAAACGATGTTCCTAAAAGTAAATTAGGCGATAGATTTCCTTAAAAAAGTTTTCATATTTTTGTTGAACAATGGATTTTTTAGATATACTATTCTGATAATAGTTATTCGTTCAGTAAAATAGTTCTGCAAATACCATTCAACAGTATAATGAATATGGTATATTTAGTGTGCATAATTAGTGTGCAAGTCAGTATTTTTGGTTTAACTTTGAAATATTTTGTTCGGAAAAAGGGAATAAACAGATATCGATTTAAATACATGCCAAATAAAAATATATCGAACCATTGTCTGTTTTGTCAAATTAAAATTATTATGAAACAAAGTCCAAACCTAGAACATCCAGATTAAAATTCTTTTTTTACAAATTCAAAATATTATGAAACTTAGTTCAAACTTTAATCATCCAGCTTAATATTTCACGACATTGAGGTTTTCTCAACAAAAACTCTGTCGAGAAAAGTGTAGTAGTTAGTATCACAAGTCCTGAGATCTAGATAATAGGTATTCAATTTATGGTCCTACGACCTCTTAAAAAGGGCGACTGAGGCCCCAGTTCAAGCCCACCCCTTCAAGTTGAAGTATGTATCTTCTGAGTAACAGACGAGGATCCTACTGTTCACTAGGGTCCGTTATCTATTCCCATGACTAATTTTAACCGATCGCTTGCCTTATTCATTTAAATCTTTCGTACTTATCTGTAACGGTTTAAGACTTTTGATTCGCTAAGCTTACCGAATCGGAAGATAGAGCAGAGCTTACCGATTCGAAAGTCTGGAACGTGCATAACTAACAACATTTACAGTCGTAGAGATATAATTTGACTGCTCTCTTTTTATACTACTGAAACGGCACACAAGCATACGATCCAGTCTCAGCGAATATACATATTTGAACTTTGGCAGACGATTGCTGGAAGTAGGCCTCTCCCAATGTTTATTGGTCTTTTGTTAATAAAGAGTTTTGTGTCGAATTTTGCTGGTCTCCGTCAGAGAACCAGAGTAGTAGACATAGCCCGCAGAGGATGCGTTTTAAAGTTACAGTGGGCTGGCCACATCTATAGAAGAATCGATGGCCGATGGAACAACGGAGTTCTGAAGTGAATACCGAGACTTGGTACACATGAAGTAGGACAACCCCCCGCCAGATGCATCCGATTACCAGAAGAAGGTCTCAAGAAGTGACTGGATGAGTAAGGCGTAGGACCGTGTATTGTGGCGAAGTTTTCGAGAAGCCTACGCCCAACAATGGACTGACTGTGGCAGACGACTGCTGCACGTAGATCTTTCCTTTGTTGGTACAGAGTTTTGTTTCGAATTTGCTCGCCTGTGGCCGTTTAATTGAGTACCTATGTAGCTCAATGCATACCTCACCGTAAAATTATAAAAACATTAGAATTGTAATATGCCTAGCGACATTGTAAACTGTCGATATATTTTGAACCGTAAATGATGATAAGGTTGGAACAGCGACCAAGTAAGTAAGTGTAAGTAAGGCCAGCGAGTGAGTGAGGCGAACGATCTGCGGGAGCGGCAGCCGCTCTATTTTCCCTTTTGGTATAATTTTTTGTAAAATATGTCGACAGTTTATAATTTCACGAGATAGATTACAATCTACTGACTACTGGTTTTTACAATTTTACGGTGACATAAAGTAGGTGATATAGTTTAGGTAGCTACGTTTTTTTTTCAAGCAGATTGAGATTTCATAGATACAATTCAATTTAGCGCCTAGCCTTGCATGTGCTAAGAGTCTCACTTGCGTGATATCTGAGATTTATTGCTCTTTAGATGTGTCTGTAGATGCATGATAGTAATTACTCGTAAGCCGTTTCATTCTATGAAATAGGCATTGAATTATTATACGAAAATACACATAAAAATGTGACATAAAAATGTGAAATCAATAAGACAATTATCTCCAGTGTGGCTTTGCCGGCCTTTTTGTCATCTGTACATGCCACGTCACCACTCGTAGGTAAAATCCTAAGCAATTGTCTTACTAACTATGAGATGGCTGGCTGTACAGATGCCAAGGATGCTTGGCTTATGGCTTGCCCAGGTCAAAATTTTCCTATTCATCCAAATTGTCAACGGAGCTGGGACGACGCAATTTCAAAATTAACTTTTGACACGTTTTTAAACGCCAGCTTAGGCCCAGATCGTGCTAGACTATAAGCGCTCAGCAAAAAGGAATCCGGTGATTGGCTGAATGCTTTTACAACTGCTAACACCGGAACCTTTCTTGAACCGGACACTTTAAGAATGGCAGTTGGCTTGAGATTTGGCGTCCCGCTCTGCGCCTCACACCGTTGCCCCTGTGGTGTTACCGTTGACTCTATGGGACACCATGGACTATCCTGCTTGAAGAGCGCAGGCCGCTTCTCTCGCCGCGCTGCGCTTAACGATATCATTCGCCGTGCTCTTGCCACCGTCGGTGTGCCCGCTCTCTTAGAGCCAAATGGCATTTTTAGGGACGATGGCAAGAGACCGGATGGGATGACCTTAATTCCGTGGGAGATGGGTCGGGTGCTAGTCTGGGATGCCACTTGTGTAGACACTTTGGCCCCGTCCCATCTGCCTAGAACAAAAGAAAAAGCCAGCGCAGCAGCGGAAGCGGCAGAATATAAAAAATAAATAAGTATAAGGGTCTCGGCTCGTCGTACAATTTTATTCCAGTCGGTGTCGAGATCCTAGGTCCATGGGGTCCCAATGCGTATTTTTTTTTTAAATTTTGAAGAAGTGTCTTGTGGAGTCAACTGGTGACCTAAGGGCTGGCAGTTATTTCTCCCAACGAATAGGCATCGCCGTTCAAAGGGGGAATGCTGCCAGTCTTTTGGGCACAATGCCACGGGGGCCCTATTTAGATTTAGTTTAGTTAGATTTATTCATATTATAAATAGTTATTATGCTTTATTGTAACATTTGTCTCATTGTGATTAAATAATATTATATTAAAACAGCGAGATTTTTTTTAATAGGTTGGCACATTTTTATCGGACATGAGGTAAGTACCTATATTTATTTTTATCAAACTCAAATTAAGCTGAAATTGGCTTGTGCTATAGAATCTAGACAGACAATATTTGGTTCGACGCTGGACTCGAACCCGAGGGTTCAGCAATTGTTATTATAGGAGATATTTTGCTTCATTTTAACTAGTTCATCTGAGTAGGTACCTACTTAGTTCAACAGCAATTATTTCCTACTTACTATGGATCGCCTGAGAAGGAAATCGATTTCTCAAAGTCACAGATAAAAAAAAGTGTGTGCGTGTAACCTTTACGCGCGACTGAAGTAAAACTTCTTTGCCATTGACGGCATCAAATGTTATATTAATATCATTTATTCGTTACTTCCGTCAGAAAAAAATCTGATTACTCCCTAAGTCGCGCATAAAGAAGTTTTACTGCAAAAATTATGGCATAAAGCCCCGGGTAAATTGAAGGTCTCTCTGAAAGCCCAATAACAAGAAGATCAAATCGGTGATATAATAAGATCTTTAGGTGTAATTTATACCTCAATCACTATTCAAACTAACTAGTTAGATGTAATAATGTGTATGAACCTACTCTAAGTTCCATAGCAATTATTATAAATGCAGTCACGAAAAGATAAAAGACGTAATAAAATGTTTGTCTGTTGTGGTCATTTTACAACAGAAGAGTCAAGAAATATCTGTGAAATGTACGAGGCAAGGTGCAACAAGGGCATAGATTGTGTAATATATACAATGCGTCGGTTTTCCCTAAAGTCTTCAATAAGGTGGAGTTCTTCAAACGGGGTCTAAGAAACATCTCAGACTTATTGCAAACGTCCAAAGGCTATGGTGAGCATTTTCTTTAAGGTGAGTCGTGCTTGTGTGCCACCTTGAGCAGTATAACAAAATTAACTACAGATCTAAGCAAAGACCTACAGGATTTGCCTTATCTTTCGACAGACGCTTCAAGGAACTTCAGAAATTCAACCAAGTGCCAGTTGGACTCTCGCATGTAGGGCTCCGTGCCAAAAAACGGTATTGAATCACGTTTATTGTACGGAAACACCTAAATTTTGTATCTAACTAGCAAATATTGTATCTGTTTGTTTACCCAAATAAATTTAAAAAAAGAGATCATTTTTTGTCGCCGCCTTTTCTGACAGGTACCTAATTACATCTTCATTATCAAGGAGCTCGTGATATGAGGTCAATCGAAACTATGTTACTTGGGAAATACCTCCATGTAATAAACACTTCCTGTATCATTGCTGCGTTCTTACAATTTTCCTGTCGAGTCAACCAGACCAACAGTTTTTACCAGACCAAGCAACACGAGAAATAGGGTAAGTATGTGTTCTATAAAGAGTTTATTACGTACAGTTATGTGCATCGTATTACCTCATCCACTGGGTTTTGCACAAATTTTTTTCCAGTACTTACTTATTAAATTATCTGTCGCCTCGGGACCACGATAGGTGTAACCCTATCGAAACGTCGCGCGTCGCCGCGTCGGGGAAATAAGAAGGTACCGAAACCTTTATTTAATACTAGCGGACGTCACGCGGTTTTACCCGCGTAGTTCCCGTTCCCGTGGGAATACGGGAATAAAATATAGGTAAAATTAGGTATAGGTATGTTCACCGCAAAGAGTGGAGCTTCCCAACAGTGAAATAATTTCTTAAATCGGTCTAGTAGTTCCGGAGCCTATTCGTTACAAACAAACAAACAAAACAACAAATAAAAACAAATCTTTCCTCTTTATAATATTATAGTATATATTAAAATAGTGCTGCGCGAAATCCCTTGTAGGTATAGTACATTACTTATTAAAATTAAATTTTAAATACATTATTAGCTCGTCATAATGACAGCATCAGCTTGACAAAAAGCCATAGGGACATTTAGTGAACTGGAGGCCTTTTCCACAGTCCACAAGACAAATGACAATGGCACTCAACTTGGTGGCCAAATGATGAACCTCTTCAGCGCTCTGCTTACAAAACCCGGGTTGTAAGAGGAGAGAAACACATGCGCTTTACGGGCGGGCAGAGCATTCCAGGCGTTGGCTGACGACCAAGTTTCTATGCTTGACAGAGATACGATCTTTTGAATCGCTTGGTTCGAGCAAAGATCTATCTTCTACGCTTAAATCGTGTGTATAGAAGACCAAAAGATTTAAAACAGAAGATGGGATTAATTGAAGATCTCTTCGTTTCAAGGCAAACTCTATAATGCTTGCTTTTTCTTTCCTTTACAGATTCATCTTACTAATATTATAAACTAGCTGACCCGCGCAACTTCGTTTGCGGCACATGAGAGTTAGAAAAAGAGAGGTATGGTATTAATATTTTGAGTAATATAATGTTTCCCGTCACATTTACTCTCGTCGCGCCTATAGTCCGTTCATAGTTAATTTACCTCTAGCGCTGATTTTGGCTTCCTTGATTTTCGTGTTACCATACTAAGATTTTGTTTATCCCATGTACCTACTCTAACCTTAAAGTCGAAACTTGTTTTCTTTTTTGCTGCCGTTTTTCGGGCGCGAAAATTATTTGAGATGTGGAAGCCTAGCTGATGCCCGCAGCTTCGCCTGCGTGAAATTTAGTTCCTGCACTGTCTCTAACTTATCTCTGTAGGTACCAAATTTCAGCCAGATACGTTCAGCCGTTACAGCGTGAAAGAGTTACAAACATCCACACTCACAAACATTCGTATTCGTAATAGTAGTCAGATACATAGATTTCTGATTAACAAATTCATAATACATATTATATGAGTTATGTAAATTTATTTATTAAATACATTTCTTAATTCATTGGCTAGACTACTACTTGACTCAATTTTCTTCTAAGCAATTGACATCGTAACTTAGTTCCTTCTTCAGGTAGTCCCAGTCATACTGTAAGTCTACGACGTATGGGAAAACCAAACTACGGTAGACTTTGTCCTCATAATACAGATGGTCCAACCAAGACCTGTTGACTTAATAACCATGTAAATTTCATCTTCTAGGCGTTCATGTTCATTTTAATGGCTCTTTTTACTTGTCAAATGTGATCTTCGTAGAGGCCATTCCCGTATTTTACAAAGACTTAGTGAGTCTGTGTCCTGCACCGAATGCAGCCAGCACTATAAAATAAAGTTCATACCTTCTATGACCAGTCGCTTAGGGCTGCTGATAATTTTTCATTCTAATGCACCTGGACACTACCTGAAGCGTGGTCTTTCATTATTCCTGGCTAGCCATCTTCGAATTTTCTTCTTCTTTCACATATTTATTTTTTGTTATACAAAATTTAAAAACATTAACAACTATATTTCCAATAGTACTTTTTTTTTTTTTTTTTCTTCTTGTTCTTGGACTTTCTCGGTTTGAGAGTATGCCAAAGTCAAGTAAATTTCATTGTGAAAATATAAATCATTTTCATGTTATGATTCTTCTTATGAGCAGCGTATTCATGTATGTCCAAGTTTGGACTAAGTTCTACTCTAGTAAGGCGGTGGTACCTTACTAGGGCTTGCTGTGGAATTCGTCGACAAACCTAAAAACTCGCGTTTCACTGCGCTTTATCACTTTCCAACACTTTTGCACGTTGTCGAACCTTTATGTTTAATAATCCACCATAGATTACACATAAACACTCAAAATTACACTAGTTTTGAAAAATTATTAAACCACAATGTAACGCTTGTCTGAAAGTTTCCCGCCGAATCCCCAATAGTACTTTAGGGCGGGGCCGCACTTGCGGTTATCGCGGCGGTTTCTAACCTCAAAATGTCAAAACATTGACTTGATTTCATTGATTTTGACAGTTTGATGACATTTTGAGGTTAGAAACCGCCGCGGAAAAACGCAAATGCGGCCTCGCACTTAAAGCAAAATCATAAAAATGACAATGTCATTCTGACTGAACTTCCACAAATGTGTCAAAATAAAAAGTATTTAAATAAAAAATAAGAGTATCTAAGGAGTATTGATATCAACTCCGCAGAAAATCAGCTTCAAAATAATTTACATTCCCTTTTTAGGTCGATAATGTATAAATTTCAATAAAATAAGGAACACGTCTTCCATCAATTATGTTAATAATGCTATATGCCAAATTTTAAGCAAATCGGACCAAGGAATCGCGTTGTCCCATACAAACTTGACCCTCCTTTTTTATACATTTGGAGGTGGAATTAGCAAAAATGGTAACATTACTTTTTTCAAATTGTAAGAAACAACGCTCATGCTGAATTTCATTAACCGTTTAAGCAATAATTGATAATAACTTTGGGTCTAGGGATCGAACCGCAAAATTAAGTTTGGTTTGAATTCTATATACTTTTCCGGAATAAAAAGTACCCAGTGTCGTGCCCAGGGTATAAAAGAAAAATTATACCAAGTTTCATCGTAATCTAACCGGTAGTTTTTGCGTGATGCCTGAACAAACAGACAGACAGACAGACAAAAATTTTTTTAATAACATTTTTGGGTTCGGTGTCGGTCTAGTAACACCCCCTGCTATTTATTTTTTTGATATTTTGAATGTACAGAATTTTCACTTCTACAGATTTATTATAAGTATAGATGTGAAAGTTTGTGAGTGTGGATTTTTGTTACTCTTTCACGCTCAAACGGATAAACGGATCGGTCTGAAATTTGGTACACAGATACATTGAATACTGGAATAACACATAGGCTACTTTTTATCCCGGGAATGAGTTTCCACAGGAAGGGACTAATTTATCGCGGGCGAAGCTGCGGGCATCAGCTAGTCATGAATAATTTCAAGGCTTCTAATTTATTCTACAAAGATGGGTTTTACGTGGTTGAGGTCGAGTTCGAACTCGTTTTCTGGACTTGTTGATTGCTGTAGAGTCAATGGGGTTCAGAAGTTTTAGCAGTAGGGGTGACGAACCGAATATTCTCATAAAACATCACACAAAAAATAAACATGTTTCGATCTCAATCGATTTCACCTATGCCAAACTGAGCACCTTATAAAATAAAAAGTTCAAAGTGATTACTTCGCCTGTGACTTTAAAAATATTGTAGAATGATTACAGATGCCGCATAAAGACGAGGGTCTGGAAAATGTGCTGGAAGGTTCAACTACAGGATTTGAGACACAGCATTCGTTTCCACAGAATAAAATTAAAGTAGTTAGAATGGCCTCGTGGAAGAGGCCGAGGCGCGACTCACTACGTTTGAAGAAACGAATACTATAGTATAGTGGAATCTGTGTAATGACGTCGAAGAAAAATGACAAACACGTCACACTAACCGGACGTCATACAAATCATTTTGTAAAAAATAAACCACGTTCTGTTTTTAAAAATACCTAATAGCAGAAACAGAAACATTAGGTGCGATGGGTGCGAGCATCTTTAGTTTTTAATTTTTTTTTCTTTTTAACGTAAAATCAGTTTCGGTGCAAAGAATCATGTCGGTCAAAAGGGTCATAGTTCAAAACAAGCGACATGTTATTTGACTGTGAGATATTTGCAATAATATGCGCATATTACAGTTGACAATATAGTTTTAGTATACTAAAAATGCATTAATCACACACAAGAATTTATTTAAAGCTGACCTTTGGAAGTCAAAGGTAGAGGATGTTGGATACGAATGGAATTTTATGCTGAACAAGAAACGACATAAATCACAAGCCACCAAAACTTTGTACACCTTTTCAAAATAAAAATTCATTTACAGTTCAAATTTATAATAATTACTAGCGGACGTCACGCGGTTTCACCCGCGCAGCTCCCGTTCCCGTGGGAATACGGGAATAAAATATAGCCTTTGTTCACCGCAAAGAGTGTAGCTTTCCAACAGTGAAAAAATTTTTCAAATCGGGCCAGTAGTAAAGAGCCTATTCGTTACAAAAAAAAACAAACAAAAAAACAAATCTTTCCTCTTTATAATAATAGATTAGTAAATATGCAGAAGAGGAGTAATAAAAAATATATTTTTAATAAATTACTGTCGAATTTCGACGGCCAACAAGTATGCTATAAATTGACCAAAACAGTGAATTCACTCCTAGTAGGAACATATCAACAAACACCTTAGTTTATAAATGCGAAAGTTTGTGAGTGTATGTAGATGTGTGGACGTGTGGAAGTCTGGATACCTCATAGATTTAGAATTTATGAGTACGTAGTAAAAAAGTCTTAATCTATGGCATACCTATTTGTTTCTCTTTCACGCCCTAACGCTAAACGGATCTGTACAGGCTAGATTATTGTCGGGAATAGCACATAGACTTTATCCCGGGAATAAGGTTCCAAACGAAATGGGAACTAGAATAAAATACGCAGCGGGCGGAACCGCGCAGGCGCCATCCAGATATTTAATACCCAAATAGGAAAGTTTGTGAGTGATGTGCAGATCTGTGGATGTATGGATGTTTTTTCTCTCTCACGCCCTAAGGGCTCAACGGATCTGACTTAAATTTGGTACAGGCATAGATTATAGCCTGAAATAACAGGCTACTTTTTATCCCGGGAATAAGTTCCCATAGGTAGCGGGAACGGGAACAATACTCCACGCAGACGTCATCTAGTACCTTTTTTTTTTTTGTTTAACGTGAGGGAAAATCCTCATAGGATGTTTATGCCGGACTCTTACCGACTAAAAAACCTCACGCCACGCCTAACAGCCTATGGTTGAGAGCCCCGGGTAAGCCCTCAGGAAGGATGTCCCGTGAAGACGTCATCTAGTACCTATACAAAAATAGGTAGAGTAAATAATGCGTCACATGACGATGTAGGTATACATAATAATATATAGTGTTTGTTCCATTTAGTGACCATTGGGAGACTCCGACTCCAACGTTACTGAGAATATACAAACCGGATGACTCATTATGTTGGCCACAGTTTTATCTTGGGGGAATTTCTTCTTTGTTGCCCGAGCTTCGTTTTTGGCTACCTTTCAACTATCTGAAAAAAAAGCAATTGACATCTATTTTTTTAAAATGAACGACGACAATGATCATAAAATTTATCTAGTTATGCGCTACTTAAATGCCAGGACTGAACTCTAAAATAAATAATGACATTGTTTCATTTGTCATTAATAATGACAGTATTGTCTTTGGATGATGTTATTTACGAATGCAATCGAAGAAAATGACCGTGATTGTTAATATTGTTGGTCAGACTTCGTTTGTTTTAATTTTGTAAGTATTATCTTCGTAACTATGTGAGAGTCATAATATGTATACGTCAGCCAGATAAATTCAAAACGAGTCTTATCACCAAATTCTTTGTATTCCAGTCTACCTTTAAAATCTGATTATAGTCAGATTTGTATGATAATGTAAATAGGTAGGTATGTGAATGTAGGAGTATTCATTGTCTTCTTGTAAGAAACTAGCCTAGGTACCAACGTATTTATTTTGATTACAAATACGTGTCATGTCAACTATGTATAGTATTATGTAAAACTAAGTACCTACACATCACTCACTGAAGTATTCATTATTCCACACATGTACCTATGTAATAGACAATTGGCATTATTACAATTTTGCCTCTTCTAACAAGTCGTCAACTAAACACTTTTGACTGATTTGCTTACACAAGTTCAGAACATTACGAACACATTTAGTTATACAAATTATGGAAGTTTAATTAACCATTAACATTAGCGATATAGTCTTATATAGTTAATTTCGGGGACAAAGACTCGCAGTAGTGCCGTGATGTGCGTTGGTGCAGTGACAAATGAATGTTATCGACGATTGACATGCGTGAAAAGTGACGTACATCACAATAATTTGCAGCGAGCGAACACAACTGGTTTAGAGATACAGATAATACCCAGGTTTCCTTGTCAGTGTAACACGGTCGGACAAAGGCAGGATCTAGATAATTAGTTGCGAACAAAAATAGTCGTCGCAGCCGGGCCCTGGGCCAGGTGACGTCACGCGCCAGAGCCGGCGGCGGGGCAAGACGGGCCCCGCGCCAGTGTCGCGCGCGCCGTCAGCCCGGTCGCACGCCACCTGCCGACGTACTCTAGACCGCTAGCCACCAGCGCCTCGCCTCCACCGTCTGCCTCCATCAGCCCCCCGCCCGAACCTGAACTACACAACCTCTAGTGAGTACATATACGACCTTATTACATTAATGTTACATACGTGTTGAAAGCTATTGTCTAACTGCAGCGATGCACCGCGATAACGTATAATGTAGAGATTTCACTTTTGCCTAGGTGCATGGCGGGAAGATCTTACAAGCAATTAATATCATTTTCTATTATTTTTATGTAGTTGTTAGATTGCATTAATATATTTGACGGGATCTAGGTTATATTTGTACGGAGAAGCGAGTCAACCTTGGCGCATCGTGCAATGCAGCGGGGACCTTGCAAGTCACGCGTCAGAATAACCTCGACTCACGCCGTACTCGCGCCTCTACTACGATTTCGATCGAAACTATCGTAATGTCTCGATATGTCTGTTTCATTCGCGTTCCATTGCGTGTCGCCGTGAAACATAAATCTCTCGCTTGATACCGAACCATCAATGGATGTCATACATATACATTCTGACCTTTAGATATTGTTGTAGTGATGAAGGAAGATGTTGATAGACGCGCTATGGAGTTAACACAAACAGCTGACTGCTGACGACGTGGTTCTTTTTTGAACAGATAAAAAATATGACGCGGTCATTCAAGGACGTTCGAGTATTGACGATTTGTATTTCCCGTTTTCGAACTGTCAATGTGGTACAATTTAGAAATACGAGTATCGAATACATAGTACAAGTAAAAATGTTTACAGACAATAATAGAGACGCACATAAATGATGATAAGTCGGTTTAGTTGCGGGGCCTCAATATTCTCCCGAGTTATCGCGTTGGAAAAACACGTCGTACCTTATCGTAGTGGCTTGCTATCAGCACGCAATGGCTTGCATTGTAACGTTCAACCAATAGGTACTCTCGAAGGGACTAACTCACGTACAAATCAATTTTTATCTACTTCTAAAGACATTGTGCTCGCTTTACGACTTGTAGGTTTAGAACATTTACCTCACAAGACTTATTAAAAAAAGTGTTTTTAAAGAATTACTGAATCAATATGAAAATCTATTTCACTATTTGTATAACTAGTTACCCTATTGTATTTTAGTTACAAGACCTTAACCTAAAAATAGTAGTAAAGTTGAAAATCGACGCTACGGGCTAAGTAGGTAAACATGATAAAAAAATACACTTACAATATTACGAGTTGAATTAATAAGGTTACCTAAAAGTAAAGGTGATTTCGAAATTGAAAGTAAACTTCGTTCCGAACCACTTTTCTTTAAAACTTGTCTTGTCCTGCTTGATTTCCTGAGCCTTGCTCGATAAAAAAAAAGATATGACTCTTATCAGATATAATGACATTAGCATTAGGTATTGTATTATGTTTTTAATGTGAGGAGGTAATGAATAGACCTTGTATAGTTTAAAATAGTTTAGGCGCACACACAAATACGATTCTCTACATAGAAGCGACTGGTGGGCACCTCGAGCTATGTTAATGAGAATTATTTATTCAACATTACCTTCTAGAACGTCTTTAGACATATTTTTTTCACCTCGAGTTGGCATTGATCGTGGTCCACAAAACCGGTAAGGCTGCGGTTACCCTTCGCCGAAACGTTCAAACGTGACTAACTACCAACTTTTTTCAACTAAAACCTCTCTGCGTTCACAAAGATTTTAATTCTCACATAAGATTATCTTATCTAATGATTCATTATATATGTATATTTACGACCCAGAAGCTCCATTATTTACAAACAATTTTAGATATAACTAAGATTGCTCGGTCCGTATCTATAATGCGTATGCGTAGTTCTCTCACGAGCTGTTCAACGTTCCGTGGTAGTTCTGCGATGTTTTGCCATGATCAAAACCTGTCATATTTTCACAATTATTATTAACATTTTCAGACGGCAATGGTCAGAAGGTACGAAAGAATGAGCGGTCGTCAGTCCTGGAATGAAGATGATATGGCCAGGGCGGTGGCCGCTGTCGTTTCTGGCAAGATGGGATACAAGCTGGCTGCTAGGACTTTCCACATCCCGCGCTCTACACTACAGAGGCGTGCCAGCAAAATCCGATACCAACAGCCTGACGAACCTAAACCGCTGATGGGGCATTATAGACGAGTCTTCACAGATAGCCAAGAAAAAGATTTAGTCGGGTACATAAAGAGTATGGAAAAGTACTTTATGGGAGTATCAAGGCGTGATATTAGGGAGTTGGCGTTCCAGTATGCAGAAGACAATCATTTGAATCATCCATTCGATGTAAACACGAGAATGGCTGGTGAAGACTGGGTGAGAAACTTTCTGAAGAGAAATCCAGAATTGCTCGATAAGTCAGACCCGGAATGCGGCCTGGAGCCCGTGAACTTTGATCAGTTCTATCACTTCATGTGTCAGCTGTCATGATGACTGGTTGGTTAGTATGTTAAAACTAGTTGTAAGGTCAAGTCGGCCCCGAGAGAGCCTCATGATTAATGTATAACGCGTGGCTCCAACCTGTGTATACTGTATGCCCACTTTGGTAATCAGAATTTGGAGAGGTTGCTCAATGATAAACATTCGTAATACAAATATATTTAGCACTTTAAACCTTTTTGTATATACAAGTTGGGGCGTTTAGTAGGTAGAATTATTGAATTTTTTAAATTTTATAAATATTAGAAAAAGAGCCAAGCTCTATGTAGCGACGATGCCTTTGATATTTTATCTTGATCATTCTTCAATCTCGTAATTTGATTTTGTAATCAGAGCCGCAAATAGAGGTTCTTCACTTAACGAGTACTTACGAAGTCTATAGTTATATCAGATTTATAGTTTAAATTTCGTTATTTAATGGTACTAAACACTACTTGCTATAAGGGCTGTGATAACAGAGAATGGTGTATTTTGTGGAACATATCTATTGTGGTGATGTATCTATTTACAAAGACGGTTATTGATAAATATTTAGTATAGTTTTAGTGTATTAGCACAAATGAATACTGTAAAATGTTGTGATAGTGTAAGTATTCCGTAACATTGCCGTGGCAACAATGCAGCAACGATATAGCGTTACAATTGCAAAATTTCCTCTAGGTCTGCAATTAATTTACCTGTTTTGGTAGCCACTTATACGTCACGTTGCAGTTTTGCAACAGATGGGCCCTATAAAGTATTTGAATACATTGTCTGTAGTCATAAAAATTGGGAGTGAAATTCCTTGTAGAAAACAATGAATGCATGACCTGAGTAACACTTCGCGTAGGGAACGCATACATTTGCATAATGTCCCAAGCGATTCTAAGAAGTGAATCTGTTTGCAATTGCTAAAAGATTGTACGTAGTAATCATACCGCAATGTCGGCAACTAGTTACGGAATACTTGCCCCTAATTGTCGATAAGAGGCACGTCAGCAACAATTGGACACACTGATTTTGATTGCTTCTTCCACCATTGACGTGCGTCATCAGAATACTTTAAAAAATATATATATACTTTTTCGATATTGTGATATTGGGATGGGTTGGTGATATTTGTGGGATAGGCTGGTTTCATTGACGTTTAGATAGATAACAAAAATCCATTTCCATAAAAAAATAAAATCCCGCTGTACCAAATTAGTTATAATTATCGTTACCTGATTCAAGTTTTGATCTCTTAAACTTAGTTCAAAATAGCAAAATGTTTATTTATTTAGGTCTCGAAATATTATATATTATTATGTTGTTGGTTTTAAAGAAATTTTTAACGTTTAAAAACAAAATGCATGCCAAACTATGTTGTTATTTTGAGATTTATAATAATTTGAATTTGTAATATATTCATGTGTACTTAGTTAAAACTAATTATGTGATTATAATTTAAAACTTTAATTATTGTTTTAATTGCATTGTCCTTCTATGTATGTTTATTTTAAAGTAAGTGACCGTTTGTTTGAACCGGTTGAATTTGGATTCACAGTTTCATGCCTTTTTGTTATTTTATAATAATTAGGTACTCGTACTATATTTTTCCATAAACATTTGGCATTGCATAAGTATGTCCATAGTCAGAAGAGTGATTTGAATTGCGAAGCTAAATTCCACAATTTGCAGTAAGCTTGTTGGTTGTTTGCGGGTGCAAATCTCATCATCAATTATGTTACCACAGTAAGACCATGGAGCCCGCGAAGAACCGATGCAGGTTTTTTTTAACTTGTGGAAATCCTACATGGATGCTATACCGGACTCCTACCGACACAATGCCTTAAGTATAACAGTCTATGGCTGGGAGTCGCGGGGCATAGAGCAGTGCCAATTGATGGACACCTATGCAATCGTGGACAGGAATCTAATAGGGTGGACTGCGAAAATTTATAATCTTGACAAATTGAATCCAATTCCTTTCGGTCAGATTCTCTTTCCAAACTCCGGTTGGAGTAACCATCTAAGTATTTGATGTAAATCATCGATAGCCGAGCGGTAAACTGATTTCTGGCCTGGCGAAAACGTCGCCTGGTGGCGACAGCAGCAGAGCTATAATGTATCGGAACTCGGAATTTGAAAATAATTATGATGTAAGTACCTATCATATCTGCCAGGCATGTCGTGACAGCTCACACCTTTTTCAGTTTAAAGATTATACTTTCAAGTCATTCGAATATTTTCCTCCGAAAAGCGGTGTCAGCAAGTACACCAATCTCTTGTTTTCTGTATAGGTATAAAGTAATAGGCATAACTTGACCATTGTGAGTGCAACACAATGCCAACTTAATTAGGACAAATGTGAAAATTGATGTGTAAACATCTTCACAAAAACAAGTTTTATTTATATTTGATGCTAGCTGACCCGGCGAACTTTGTTACGCCATGTCAAGCTAATTCATTTTTTTAGATACCTTGTCCTGGCTATAACAAACACAAAAAAGAATTTGCAAAATCGGTTCATCCGTTCTGAAGCTATGCAAGTACATACATTTTGCAGGTTTATTATACAGGATGTGGCGTAAATAGTGGTCCAACCGTCAGAGTGTGATAGAACAGGTGCCCCACTATAACATACTACAATTTCACCCACATCTACCCAAGTTTTAGAGAAAAAATGAACTTTTTTGAAAAAATCGTCCCTTTTTTGTAAAGTTGGCTGTAGTTAAAAGGAAAATCGCCATTTTTTTATATCTGTTTTCACTATCTTAAAGCTAAATACATGAGCTATCAAAAAATTATACAGTTCATTAAATTCCACTACAAACGTTTCAAATAATAAACGTGTGATAGTTTTTATATATAGATAGCTTACGTATTTAGCTTTAAGATAGTGAAAACACAAATAAAAAATGGCAATTTTCCTTTAAACTACAGCCAACTTTACAAGAAAAGGGCGATTTTTTAAAGAAAGTTCTTTTTTTCTGTAACCCTTGGGCAAATATGGCTGAAATGTAGTTTGGACCACTATTTACGCCACACCCTGTATATTGTTGATACTTAAACCACCTAATTCAGAAATCGTCTTGATCCTGTTTACTTCAAAACTACTGTTACTCCAAAACCCTACTCCCATTCGAAGCCTTCGGTCTACATAAATTGGCAGCTAGGACTGACTATGATTTGACGTCTAATTTTCGTCATGGGTGACCTGCCAACCAGGAAACCTGAACCTGAAATAAATAAATGATTACTGATTACTGATTACTGAACCCAGAGCCTCATTCTTTAAAAAGCAGGGATGACAGTAGCAGGCGAAGTTGGCTGGAGGTCCTTCTTCTTCTTCTAACTAGACCTTGTCCCATCACTTGGGGTCGGCCTTCCTTGTCCTCATACTCCATTTTGCACGGTTTTGTGCTTCGTCTGTGGTTAATTGAGCGTCCTTCAGGTCATTTAGGACCGTCGTCTGCCATGTGGCGGGTGGTCTTCCATGCGAGCGTTTCGTCGTAGTCAAATCTAGGGCAAGCTTCACCATATGGTTGTTTAGTCGTCTCTGTACATGACCGTACCACCGCAAACGCTTTTCTTTAATTTTGTCGGCTATGGGGGCAACTTTGAAACTGCCTCTTATGTACTCATTCCGGATTTTGTCCAGCAATGTGACACCCGCTGACCAGCATAACATGAGCATTTCTGTAGTATGCAATTTGTTCATATGTTGTGTGTTGGTCGCCCAACATGCTGAACCATGAAGAACAGCAGGTCTAATGGCTGTCTTGTACAGATGTCCTTTAACCTTTAGGGGCATTTTTTGTCGCACATTACGCCTGTGAGTTGTCTCCACGTCATCCATCCTGTTGTTGTTCTATGAGTAATATCTTTTTCGATTTTGCCATCATTACTAATTATCGAGCCGAGGTATTTAAATTGTGTGGCCATAGGCAGAAGGGTACTTCCTATTGAGATCTTTATATTATCTGGGTTAGTGACGTTATCGAAAATGCAAGACATGTGTTCTGTTTTGTTTCGACTGATTTTAAGGCCGTTTGTTTCAAGTGCCTCTACCCAGCAGTTGAAATCTTGCTGAACTTTTTCTACGCTGTCAGTGATCAGAACAACGTCATCTGCATACAGGATGCTCCAAGGCAATGGTTTTTGACAGTGTTTTGTTAGATGGTCCATTGTAGTGTTGAAAAGTAGCGGACTAAGTGTGGAGCCTTGGTGAACCCCAACTTTGATTTCAAAGGTGCTGCCTCTACCTGCCGGGCTAATGACTTGAGTGGTAACTGCTTTGTATATGTCCCGTATGAGACCAATATAGTATTTTGGTACCAACTGCTGTCTGGAGGTCCGAAGGAAGTTAAAATGCGGAACTTACTGCCCGTGTCTCAGGGAAACCAGTAGATTAAACACGAAACTGTGGAGATCTAAAGGGGTTATACTTTTTAATGATGCGTGGCCACACAAACAGAAAATGTCTATTCTTTTTTTTTGTTTTTTGGCATGAAATGTATATTTCACAAAATTGACGGTGATGGACAGATTTGATTGATTGAGTTAGCCTCTTAGAGCATTATTCCCTTTCTATGGAAAGGGAATAATGCCCTAAGAGCTAATAATGTTTCAAAATTATAATAATAATTTTGAAGATGGAATGACGCATTAGATGAAGCGATGATATTGTCTCAAGAGGGCTTTATGTAGGACTAGCTGATGCCCGCAGCTTCGCCTGCGTGAAATTTTGTTCCTAGACTATAATATATCTCTGTAGGCACCAAATTTCAGCCAGATCCGTTCAGCCGTTACAGCGTGAAAGAGTAACAAACATCTACACTCACAAACATTCGCATTTATAATAATACCTAGTTAGATAGATTTCTGATTAACAAATTCATAATGCATAATAATATGAGCTAAGTAAATTTATTTATTTAATACACTTCTTAATTCAATGGCTAAACTGCTACTTGACACAACTTCTCTTCGATCAATCGTATCGATAACATCGTAAGTAAGTTCCTTCTTCAGGTAGTCCCAGCCTATGACATTTTGGACAAACCGAACTACTGTAGGCTTTGTCCACCGAATACAGATGGTCCAACCAAGACCTGGTAACGTAATAACAGTGTAAATTTCATCAGCTGAGCGTTCATGTTCATTGTAATGACTCTTTTCAGTCCTGTCGAATGTAGTCTACGTAGAGGCCATTCCCGTATTTTACAAAGACTTAATGAGTCTGTTTCCTGACAGAATGCAGTCGGCACTATATGTTAAATAAAGTTCATGCCTTCCATGACCAGTCGCTTAGGGCTGCTGACAATCTTTGTCGTAAGGATTGAGCGTAGATAACATGCGGTGTTATTTTATTGACCAGTGACTACTACCTGAAGCGTGGTCTTTCAGTTTTTCTGGCTAGCCATCTTAGAATTTTCTTCTTCTTTTCACAAATGTATTTTTGTCACACAAAATGTGAATAAATTAGCAATAATAGTTCCATAAAGCATATTTGGTTATAATTAAAAGTTAAAATTTAAAGTTTATAATACCATAATAGAGCTTTTTATTTAACTTTGTGGCTATGTAGTAAAATCACCTGTTTGAAGTTTGAAATAAAACATAAATGAAAACTTCAATTGTATTGAACTTTCACAAATTATGTGTCAAAATAAAAAGTAATTTAAGCATAAAATAAGAGTATTTAAGGAGAACTGTTATCAACTCCGGAGAAAATCAGCCCCAAAATAATTTACATTCCCCTTTTAGCTCGTTACAGTGTAAATTTTAATAAAATACGAAACACGTCTTCCATCAATTATGTAAATAATGCTATATGCCAAATTTTAAGTAGATTGGACCAAGGAATCACGTTGTCCCATACAAACTTTACCCTTCTTTTTTATACCTTTGGAGGTGGAATTTTCAAAAATGTTAAAATTACTTTTTCAAATAGTAACAAACAACGCTCATGCTTAGTTTCATCATCGTACCATTAACCGTTTAAGCAATAATTGATAATAACTTTGGGTCTCCCTAGACCCACACCGCAAAATTAAGTTTGGTTTGAATTCTATATACTTTTCCGGGATAAAAAGTACCCATAATCATAATAATCATAATCATAATCATTTATTTATTGCTGAACATAACATTGGTATTTTACATCTAAGGTGTTATAGGATGCAGAGGAAATTATATTCGGCCAATTATGGCATGCAAATTATTACTAAAGTGGTACAATGAATGGAATGTCACATAGATTATAATAATACATAATAAATTTTTTACATGTCAACAATAAAACTACAAATCAATCAAATTAATAAAAAATAGATTATAAATTTATGTCCTTCAAATATTCGTCAATTGTATAGTACACCTTACCTATTAATAATGTCAACAATTTCTTTTTGAACAAATTCGTATTGTTAATTGTTAGTAGATCTTTAGGTAGTTTGTTATATATTTTGGGTGCCATTCCTAATAAGTTTTTGCTAAATATTGCTTTTTTATGTCGTTGACAACGAATTTTATGACTATTTCGCACACTGTTTAGAGAATCATATAAGTGAAAATTGTTCTTTACAAACATAACTATCTCATATATATAAAGACAAGGCAATGATAGGATGCGAAGATTTCGGAAATATGGTTTACAACTATCAGTGGGTTTTATACCACATATCGCCCGAACACATCTCTTTTGAGCTATAAATAAGGTTTCTGTGTTTGTTGAGTTACCCCAATATATCACACCATATCGTAATTTGGATGTGACGGAGGCATGGTACGCCGTAAGGGCGGTTTCCCGATTTACAATTTTTGCTAAATTGAACAACGCATAGGAACATTGATTTAGGCGTTTGCATAACTGGGTGATTTGTGTTTGCCAAGTCATATCCCTGTCTACTCCTATGCCTAAGAAAACTGTAGAGTCCGTTTCTTCAATTCTTTTCCCACCATATCTTATCACAGGTCTTTTGTGATTAGTTTTTTGCTCGAAAGTCATTATTTTTGTTTTTTCAAAGTTTAATTTTAAATTATTTGCTTCTAACCAACCGATTAATTTTCCCAAACATTCATTTATATCTGTATCCAGCACCAGATTACCGTTTCTGGCACTAAATAGTACAGTGCAATCATCTGCAAATAAGACCATTGGGTGTTTTGTAACTTTAGGCATGTCGTTTATATAGGCAAGAAACAGTAACGGGCCCAAAATGCTGCCCTGGGGCACGCCATATTTGCTTATCCTTTGTTCTGAAACATAGTATTTTTCCATTTTTGAACTAGGACAAATTTTAGTAATCGACGTGACTTGTTTCCTGTTTGACAAATATGATTTTATGAGCTCATGAGCATTACCCCTAATTCCGTATCTTTCCAATTTTTTTAAGAGCCTTGTATGGTCTACATAGTCGAATGCGCGGGTCATATCCATGAACATGGCTGCAACAGGGTTTTTACAATCTATATTGGTAATAATTTTTTCATTAAGCTTATAAATGGCCATGTTTATATTTTTATGTCGTCTAAACCCATATTGTTCGCTTGCTAGAATGTTATTTTTCTCCAAGTATGAATATAAGGAGTTATACAGAACCTTTTCAAAAATTTTTGAAAAAACTGGCAGCAAGGCTATTGGTCTGTAATTTTTAGGGCTGTCCTTGGTACCCTTTTTATATAGAGGTTTGATAACTGACAGTTTTAGTCTCTCTGGGAATTCACCAGATTCCATGCATGTGTTAATAATGTGGCTAATTAATGGTGCAATAGAAGTGGACACAGATTTGATTATGTTAGTAGTAATATCATCATACCCTGCACTGCGAGTATTATTCAATGAATTAATTATGTCAACAATGTCATTTGGAACTGTCGGTATTAAAAATAAAGAGTCACGTTTGATGTCAAAATTAAGATAGTCATTATTGTCATTCTTATTACTATTCATTTC
This sequence comes from Miltochrista miniata, assembly GCA_933228765.1. Classification (NCBI taxonomy): domain Eukaryota; kingdom Metazoa; phylum Arthropoda; class Insecta; order Lepidoptera; family Erebidae; genus Miltochrista; species Miltochrista miniata. The sequence goes on along the minus strand of OW121751.1, from coordinate 9,033,329 downwards.
TATTTCGTCGTTAAAATAATCATTAAATTTTTGGGCAATACATTTTGGATCAGATAAGATATTCCCATCAAATATAATTCTATTTATTCCTTCTTTAGGTCTGTTATGTTTATTTCTATTTATTATTTGCCAGGTTGCTTTGCTTTTGTGTGGTGTGTGCCCACCCAGTGTGGTGCCCAAGAATAATTATACCAAATTTCATCGTAATTGAACGGGTAGTTTTTGCGTGATGCCTGAACAAACAGACAGACAGACAGACAAAATTTTTAAATCATATTTTTGGGATCGGTGTCGGTCTAGTAACACCCCCTGCTATTTTTTTGATATTTTGAATGTACAGAATTTTCACTTCTACAGATTTATTATAAGTAATTTACTTATATTATCTGTGAAGATGTGTATGTGCTTAATGATTGGTGGTGAAATAAATAGTTGTTATACCTATATTACTAACGTAGCTGCTATTTTTATTTTCCTAGTAGCTAGGTAAATATGTCACACTTCTACGTGTCGATTTAACCAAGAATCAGATTATTATTTTTTAAACGATCATTGAATGCACTTTTGAGATACGTTTAACAATAGAATACACGCCGTTACATAGGGGAAGTATTATTGAGCAATAGTATAGAAAAAGCTAATAATGTAAGTAAGTAGGTACTTACTGGGTAGGGTACCTAGGTAGTACCTAGGTAGGGTAAAACTTTAAATACTGAGGATAACAATATAATTTTAGATAGGTAGGTACTATCTACCTTTATAAAATAAGAAGTGGTTTCTCAAAATTCCACCCCTAAGATGATGAAATAGACAAGTTAAATTTCACAGTGCCAATAAATATGTGTGAGACCATTAACAAATGACCACATTAATGTTATCTATAAGCTCTACGTACATCTAAGCCTCTCTTCAGAGGAAACGGTTTAATGACTCATTAACGCACGATAATGCCACATAAAAACTACTTTTACTTCCTGTTAATGTTTCCTTTTTTAATATAATATATAAAGCCGGTCAAGTGGGAGTTTGACTAGCGTATGGAGGGTTCCGTACAAAAATACATTAATGTAATCTGACTAATATTATAAATGCGAAAGTTTGTGAGTGTGAATGTTTGTTACTCTTTCACGCTCAAACGGCTGAACGGATCTGGCTGAAATTTGGTACAGAGTTACATTATAGTCTGGAATAACACATAGGCTGCTTTTTATCAAGGGAATAAGTTCCCACGGGAAGTGAGAACGGTAACAAAACTTCACGCGGGCAGCTGCGGGCAACAGCTAGTTTTCTTATAGTTTAGCTTTTCAAGTTAATAATTTGTGGCGACCGCCACATAGCGAAGATCATTGAAGTCCTGCATCGCGTTATGAAAGTTCTCGCAACGAAGTATAGATAAATCCTGAATCGCGATATCAGAATTCTCACTATGATGAATGATATTACCAACAGTCCAACATCAACCGTTGGGCTTCGGCCCGCCAGGCGCGATCACCTAGCCTGGTCGGAGGATCCTCCCTTTGTGTGTTGGAGGAACATTCCCAACCTTTCCTCCACAAATTCAATATAAAGAATTTCATATTGATATTTAAGTGAAGACCGCGACTTGGTAAACGTGGGGTAAGACGACTCCCTGCCGGGCGTATGGAACGACGACCTAAAGAAGGTTGCAGGGATTGACTGAATGCGCAAAGCGCAGGACCGTGTGTTGTGGCGAAATTTGGCAGAGGCCTATGTCCAGCAGTGAATGGAAAGCTTAGCAGATAGGCTGAATTGATTATATAATATACTAGTGGACGTCACGCGGTTTCACCTGCGTAGTTCCCGTTCCCGTGGGAATACGGGAATAAAATATAGCCTATGTTCACCACAAAGAGTGTAGCTTTCCAACAATGAAAGAATTTTTCAAATCGGTCCAGTAGTTCCGAAGTCTATTGTTTACAAACAAACAAACAAAAAAACTAATCTTTCCTCTTTATAATACATATTAGTATAGATTGAATGTTTTCTTTTTAACTTGGGGTAAAATCCTCATGGATGCTATGCCGGACTCTTAACCGACTAAAAAATTTCACGTAACGCCCAACAGCCTATGGTTGGGAGCCCCGGGGTATTACCTGTTAAGTTTTGTCTAATATTAGACGTGATGCGATTTAGTCGTATACAAAAAAAGTAGCTGTTATGAATTAGATATACCTACCTATTGCAAAATAGGCTGTTTGATAACGAGGTCATGAACAATTTAGTCTAGTAAATGCTTCGTCAAAACACTATGTAAATTGATTTTAATGCAAAACATCGCGTTTGTTTTGATGTTTTAATTTTACCTAGTGTTTAAAATGTTAATATACTTATAAGTACCAACTACTACTATAACTTACAACGTTTTAGGTATTTCACTGAAAACAATTAATGTCAACGCGCCTGATTAAATATCTTTAGCTGACTAATCTTACTAATCCTATTATAAATGTGGGGTCCTGGGACATTCTTCCGAGGGCTTACCCGGGGCTCCTAACCATAGGCTGTTGGGCGTTACGTGAGGTTTTTTAGTCGGTGAGTCCGGCATAACATCCATGAGGATTTTCCCTCACGTAAACAAAAAAAAAAATATTATAAATGTCAAAGTTTGTGAGTTTGTTACTCTTTCACGCGGGGTGAAATTTGGTATAGGTACAGATACATTGTATACTGGAATAACACATAGGCTGTTTTTATCCCGGGAATAAGTTTCCACGGGAAGCGGGAACGAGTTCGCGGGCGAAGCTGCGGGTATCAGCTAGTAAATTATAAAAAAATAAATATTTTCAGTATTGACACGACTATGCCGCGACTTGGAAGCGCTCGTGGCCCCGCTGCCTCAGTGTTCTCAGTGATCACAGCAGTAAACAAGTTTTACTATGGCTGTTTCTTGGATGGGTGACAACCTCTTGAAATTTCTGTGACATTTCAAGCGTTTTTCTGCTTCGGAAGGTACGTTACGCTGCTGGTCCCGATTGTCCGTAACCTAGTAGGTATAGTAAGTTCAACTCATCTGTGCGCGCGGCCCTATGTGTGGGTAAACCTCGTATAAACACAGTGACTTAGTATGCGTAACAAGAGGTACAGTGAAGTACAAAATACAAAAACACTCGTTTAACTAAAATTAAAAACTTAAGGGGTGAAATGTATGTCACGGGACATCCTTCCTGAGGGCTTACCCGGGGCTCTCAACCATAGGCTGTTAGGCGTGGCGTGAGGTTTTTTAGTCGGTAGGAGTCCGGCATAACATCCTATGAGGATTTTCCCTCACGTTAAACAACAAAAAAAAAAGGGGTGAAATGTATGTTAAACAAATTAATATGTTTTGCTGCTAAAAGAGTAAAATTGAGGAAATTTAGGATTCGCTGCTCTCTACAAGGTTAATTATAAATTCAGATTCCATATCAAAATGTCCATAGTATTCTTCTTCTTTGTATTACGCCACATCTCTTCATCAATTTGACCTTAACGTTCGTTTATTAATTTCATTATTCCCATCACATTTTGTTCGATGCTATGCGAGGCATTATAATTTTTTTTAATTCCCCCTACATTTTTGATTGGGTTTAGTTCAGGATGATACGGTGCCGCGGTGGTAGCCGAAGAACTTTTAAGCCATGTGGCTGAAGAATATCATCAATCTTATTACAAACTAGCTGACCCTTGCAACTTCGTTTGCGTCACATAAGGTGTACGAAAGGAGAGGTATTTCTTCATCAGACTCATCGAGCAGCGTGTAAAACTGTCCTGCCCTCTCCTAAAGGAACCGTGCAAAATATCGGGATCAAAAGTATTCCAGAACCTTCTTCGGATCATAAGCTCAGATTGCACCAAGTTACATTTAAATCAATTCAGTAGTTTCAGCGTGATACTTATTCGGGATACAGATAGACAGACAGACGGACATGAAAATTTTCAATTACATTTTCGGCTTCAGTATGTATCGATTAGGAGAGAACGCCCTACAATTAAAATTTTCAAATTATCTTCCAATTGTACAGACTCTCGACCCTCCACAGTTTTTTTAGATGTATAGAGTATGGTCTTTTTACTTTTTAAATCAAGTCATACAGTAAAAATATTGTCATATTTACTGTTTAAGCAATGTTTTTTTCTGTCGACTATCATCTCTGCATTTCTATTTTTTTCTGCATTAGGATTTGGAGTTCTATCATTTTTCGACTATTCTGTAGGCCTTTATAAGTTACACAATTCTACCATACATAATTTTGTTATGCCTCAAAGGGTTTAGGCAACGTTTTCGTTAAAAGCTCCCATACACCAGATTTTTTTCCGACATCTCCAACTAATATCGTTATATTTTAGTCAATGTCAAACAAACTCAACAAATTATATACGCAAACCGTTCTCAAGAATCATTGGTGATCTCAGCATGAAAATCAATGCAGTAGTTTTTAAGTTTGTCGTGAAGACAGACTCGACGGCAACTTTGTTTTATAATAATATATATGTAGTGATAAAAAATATTAATTACCTACATCGAATTGACACATCAAAAATATTTATCTGACTTCTTAAACATTTTCTCCGTGAAGAACTAGACATTTTCTTTAACGACTGTACCCATGGTATTATCACTTAGAACACTGTATAATGGATTATAATGTAACCAACTTACACAGGATGTCAACATTGCAGTTACATTGAGAATTGTCATGGTATTTAATTTTGTTTCATTATAACGTAAGAGTTGCCTTCAAAACGTGGTAGATGACGCTGTATGCTTTTTGTTTATTATAATTTTTATTTCGCGGTCACGCAGAGAGTTTCCTGCAAAGACTGCTTGGCACCGCTGGTGTCGCCAATAAGTCGAGTAAAGTCTCTATCTCATAATAAACAAATGTACTCTGTGAAGACGGCTGCGTCACTGGCACACAAATGAAAGCTGTATAATTACTAGCGCACGCACACATAGCGCCGCGCGCACTGATGAGTTGAACTTACTATACCTAAGTTGAAGTGAAATGAAAAGGCCTGAAAATTTTTGACACTGGGTCGTCACAGTCAGCTCCTGTGGATTTCAAAGCACAGCAAGGGTCCCCCCATAATACGTGAGGCAAAAAAACTATAATGTGAAATGTAGACTTATGTATGCTCGAACTGCAGAGATTGTGAATATCTGTTATCAGAATAGTTAAAAAAAAAGAAAACATATTTAGTTATAGGTACATTTTATCCTGTGTATGAGTATACAGGGTGGAAATTAAAGACCGAGCCTGGAGGAAAAGTATCCTTAATATTGATGATGGCAAATTTGGCTGAAAAGAAACATTCCTTTATTTTCAAAAGTAAGTAAGTAAAACTGCATTCAAATATTTTTTTAAAATCTCTTGCGCGAGCTGGAAATCGAACCTGTGAGATGTGATTGTGTATATGTGTATTTTATGATATCAACTGAAAGAGTCTTTAATACTTCCTGGGAGGTGGGTGTGGTCACCTCCGCTTTGAGAAGACCACCCACTTTCCAAGAGCAGCTTCTGCTACCTGACACCACGGTTTGAGCTAACTAGAATTAAAGCTGTTGGCACAAAATATGTAGATATCTACCTTTTTAGGGTTCCGTAGCCAAATGGCAAAAACGGAACCCTTATAGATTCGTCAGGTCTGTCTGTCTGTTTGTCCGTCCGTATGTCACAGCCACTTTTCTCCGAAACTATATTGAAACTTAGTAAGTAGATGTATTCTGTGAACCGCATTAAGATTTTTATATAAAACTAGAACAAAATCAGTAAATTGTGGGGGTCCCCATACTCAGAACTGAAACTCAATAATATTGAGGTCAATAGCATTTTTGAAGACCTGCTTATCTATAGATAAGATACCCCACGTATGGGTTTGATGAAAAAAAAACTTTGGAAGTGTCTCTTGCGCAAACAGTTCACTTTAGAAAAATATGATATTAGGAACCTTCCTAATATCATATTTTTCTAAAGTGAACTGTTTGCGCAAGAGACACTTCCAAAGTGCAAAAATGTGCCCCCTCCCCCCTAACTTCTAAACTAAGAGAATGATAAATCTAAAAAAATATATATGATGTAGGTACATTGCCATAAAGACTACCAATGAAAGGTGGTTTGAACTAGATAGAGTTGGTAGTTTTGTTTTAATACGTCATAAACCGCAATTTTTGGTTAGAAAAATCACTACCACTGCGAACGTGTTAAATCAAATTTACAACGAACTAAACGTATATGAACTTTTATACTATGTTACTTGCTGCTACGGAACCCTTCCTGGGCGAGTCCAACACGCACTTGGCCGGTTTTATTTTAGTCTGTCGCTAGGCGTTAAACTGAATGTTGTGTCGTCGTCGAGATGATATTTTCCTGAATTTGTCTCCACCCCTAATAACAGAATATATTATATCAAATTTGCCTAAACTTCCAGTAATTAATATTTACTCATCGTAAAATGAAATCTGGTTTCCTTTGAAAACCTCATTTACCGAGTTTTTGCTACGCTCGTACATATTGCTATGACATTTTCCACAGTGTACAAAGAAAGTATTTTATTATATGGTTCATAGTCGTTTGAAAGTCAATTTACAAGCCCGAGGCGGCAGAAGCGAGAAAAGCAAAAACACATTATCAAAGGCTTCTTCTAAAGAAAATACCCTTTTCAAGAAAGGTACCTAACAGAGGAACGGGGAGAGAAGTGTGGTCCTCTGTGGCCGGACCACAGTTTAGTACTCAGATGCTATAATTCGAAATAATACCTACCTAAAGTCTACCTTCATCGGAATATAAATATATTTTTAGTACCTCAAGAGATATCTTTTTAATTAACAATTTATGTGGTCCGGCCGCCAGGCAGTGCTCTCTGGCCGCGCCACCTCAAATTAAATAGAGTATAATAAACTATTAATAAATCAATATCCCGAAAAAATCTACCTAAAGAGTACCTTGCATACGACAAATATGATCCATGAAAACCCCTTTAGTTAAGGAGTTATTGGTCGTAGGGTGTGGTCCGGCTGGAAGGTATACTCTGCAGCAAGTCAATTTTGCAATATTTAATATTAACTATCCATAAATCAATTTATATAATAGTACCTTTTCTCTACTCTTCGTTGATACTGTTTTCTCTCAAGAAACTATTCATTTTGATTAAATTATTCTTTAAAGTATGTGGCGCGGCTAGGGAGGATTACTTTTAGGAAACATAAGGAAATATGCTCTATTTCTTTATGCCAACGAAAACTCCATAATAAGTACTTTATAAAAAGACCTGGACTTAATCTATAAACGTTTATTTTTAATACGAACCAATGATTTTGAAAAAGGTGCACTTTTTGGTTTTTGTTTACCTATCTTACTAAGAATAGAAGAATTTGACGAAGTACTGAAAATATTGGTTTAAAATAAACAATAAGCATACGGAAAACAAATATATTTTCATAATCAAATATTAGCAATTGTAAACTAGCTGTTGCCCGCGGCTTCGTACGCGTGAAAATTATGTTATAATGCCAATTTGATTGTTCTTTGCTTAGCCCCTAGGATACATAGCGTGATAATATATATGGCCTATTTGAAGACCCTATCCCTAGCTAATATTTGTGCAAAATTTGAATCAAATCTATTGAGTAGTTTTTGAGATCTTTCCGGACGAAGCAAAGCAAACAGACAATAATCAGACAAACAGACAAAAAAATTTCTAACTATATTTTCGGCTTCGGTATCTTATGTTGAACACCGAGCGAGTATTTTTTTTTATATTTCCAATGTACAGTTTTGACTATTCTATCATTTTATTATATGAATACTTATATTACGGAAATAGTGTGTTTTATAACAAACTAAAGTCAATTGAATTTTAGCATTTAGCCGTTTAAACAAGAAATACCAATGAAAAAATGAGTACCAAAGCGTATTGCATTAACAATTTTTTATTGTTTATATTTGATTATGAAAATATCTATTTGTTTTCGTATACTTATTGTTTATTTTAAACCAAAATTTTCAGTACTTCGTCAAATTCTTCTATTCTTAGGTAGATAGGTAAACAAAAACCAAAAAGTGCACCTTTTTCAAAATCATTGTAGGTAATAAAAATAAAAGTTTATAGATGAAGTCCAGGTCTTTTTATAAAGTACTTATTATGAAGTTTTCGTTGGCATAAAGAAATAGAGTATATTTCGTTATATTTGCTGAAAGTAATCCTCCCTAGCCGCGCCACATACTTTTAAGAATAATTTAATCAAAATGAATAGTTTCTTGAGAGAAAACAGTATCAACGAAGAGTAGTGAAAAGGTTCAATTATATAAATTGATTTATGGATAGTTAATATTAAATATTGCAAAATTGACTTGCTGCAGAGTATACCTTCCAGCCGGACCACAGCCTACGACCAATAACTCCTTAACTAAAGGGGTTTTCATGGACCATATTCGTCGTATGCAAGGTACTCTTTAGGTAGATTTTTTTCGGGATATTGATTTATTACTAGTTCATTATACTCTATTTAATTTGAGGTGGCGCGGCCAGAGAGCACTGCCTGGCGGCCGGACCACATAAATTGTTAATTAAAAAGATATCTATTGAGGTACTAAAAATATATTTATATTCCGATGAAAGTAGACTTTAAGTAGGTATAATTTCGAACTATAGAATCTGAGTACTAAACTGTGGTCCGGCCACAGAGGACCACACGGGAGAGAAACCCCGTAGCTAGCTGCATTATACGTACTTCCTGCTAACTTTTATATTTAAAAGCTTTTCATTATCAGTAGGTACAGATGAAATTATTACCGCGTCCGGTTTTAATAATAAATGCTACAATTAGTTTAAAAGGCTTTTTGGTTGTAAGCTTTTGAGGCAATAGCTTTTTTACAATAAAATATTAAATAAGGCGAAATTTGCCTTAGGCTTTGCGTTTTAAAAGAGGTTTTAAATGATTTAGATAGGTACTTACTTAACAATTTAAACATCTTAATAATACTAAGATTGTTCGTTGTATTTGCACAAAAGGGTTCTTTAGTCGAAACAAAATCTATTTAAGTTTTCTAATCATACTTACCCACTATAGTTAACTATCACTTATTGGGCTTTTTTAAACGTGATGGCTATAATATGACTTTTACCGACAAAAAAATCACACGAATCCACATTTTGGGCTAGTTGTAGCAAAGGAAGGCGGAGATATGACGTGTTCCCGCTTGTAATGAAAGGGGAAATTAACCCCCAAAAACAGATATGATCGGTTCATCAGGGTTGGCCACTTGAACTGCCAGTTTTCAAGATATTTTTGGAGCGTGTACCCGGTTCCCCGGACTTCCCCGGCCGTACTCAGACGTACTGGTTTGTTGGTTGGACACTGCGACATGACTGTTTCTCTATTTGACTTCGACGAGGTAAAGAGTTTTCACACAGGAAAAAGAGGTTACGTATACATATCGCTTTGAACTCAAAGAACACGAATCGGGAAACAAAATATGTTCTTCTAAGCCATTTACAGAAAACACTTTGCCTATATTTCCCCAACCAAGTAATATCTAACAATACCGTACCTAAGAAAAATTGTGTATAAGTATTTCAACAAAATGGAAAATATTCGACAGGCAATGAGATTCTATTCCTACGATGGTGCCAAAGGCTTCGCATACGACTCGCTTTTGCACTACATCGATAAAAAAGAAAAAAGAACTTTGACACTTTCAAAGCTCTATGTGGAAAAGTTTGAAGTTACGGCTCGATCTTGTAGCGATATTTATCTCGTAGAGACGGTCGTATGTTCGAAAGTGCTCTTTGAATAGTTCTATTTTATTTCACGATTGGTTATAAATTTGTACCGCAAGTGTTGTGACAAAGAGCAGTAAATTTCAGGAATGTCACTAGTTCTAGATTTACCGGTACCTATATTAATACTGACTTACAATGATCAAATAGAGAAGTGTTGTGTTTGTAAAAGATGGGGACACGGATGAGAGATGTGACACTGGAATAAAATTTGCACTACGTTGAACAGTAAGGTTCAGAGAAACCACTTACATTGTATCCACAGTCATTGAACTAATAATTATAGTCTTACATTACAACTCAATGTCCACAGTCAGCCCCTGTGCCGTTCACCACGGCAATAGTTTCGACAGCATAATGTAAAACATAAAACCTCTAGCGTCGTTGTGTACTGCCAATACTGCCATAGGCTTTGATGACCACTTTCTTATACCTACTTAGAATTAAAATAACTGTGTTTGTCGACATAATCTCTTTTTTAGGGTTTCGTACCTGACTGGTAAACACGGTTCCGTATTACTGAGACTCGCTACCCATCTGTCCATTTGTCCGTCTGTCTATCTGCCGGTCTCCAGGCTGTATCTGAGAAATCGTGATAGCTAGAGAGTTATAATTTTCAAGGTGATGATACTAAAATCACAACTATTTAAAGGGAAAACCAATCGTGATTTTATACAGCGTTTTGGTACAAAATCTTTCGTGGGTGAGTCCTACTCACACTTGGCAGGTTTCATACCCAAAGGGTAAAACCGGGAGCCCATTCATGAGAAACCGCCGTTCATCTGTCGTCTCAAAAATGTTGTGAAAAACTTTGCGGGTTTCCCGATAATTTTGGTACATTTGCCAGTTTAATAACAACTGTATTACTGAGTCACATTCTACGAAATCCAGGGAAAAGAAGAAAATAATCTATATATATAAAAATCAATGCCACTTTTCGTTGTAATTTTATAACTCGAGAACGGGCTCACCTATCCAAACCAAATGTTAAGGCTTTGTTTGGATTATTTAGTAGATGGTTTATGTAAAGTTTGCACAAAATCAGTCGAGTGTAGGGAATGCAATACCGGGATACCGGGATCAGGAAATACCGGGATCCCGCAGTATTTTTGAGGGACCAGTCCCGCATGTAAATGTGGTAAAAAACATGTGTTGTTCTGGAAGCGGAAGCGCGCAAACTGATTCCGTTTGAATAAGTTTTTTTGTAATTGTGACGTAATATATAACCTAATAATGTACTTATTTGTTTTTAGTGATTTAATCAGGGAGATTTGACTTTTCTTGTACGATAAACAGTTAGAAAAGTATTCAATTATCTCGTACAATGCTTGCTGGCTATCTGACATGTAAAGTTAGGAGTCGTTTGGCAGACAAGAATTTTGACATACTTACTATGTTATTGCGCAGTTTTAAAGTAATGCCAAAACTACCCATTTTATCTGCTTCTAATAATTTACAGTAGGTATTTTATTACTTATAAGTATATCCGTTTAATAATCTCAATACATAAATAATAAACAATAATTTATTTTTCCTTGTAGCCCCGCGTACTCAGTGTTCTGTAAAAGATCACTGCAGTAAGTTACATTTACTGTGGCCGGTCCTTAGATGGGCGACCACTTTGTGACATTTATTTGAGCGTTGCCGTGCTTCGTAAGGCTCGTTAAACCGTTGGTCCCGTTTGCCGGTAAAATGGGTTGAAGGCCCGGCTTGAAAAATTTCAACAGCAAGCAGTCGCAACCTGCACCTGTTCATTTCAAGACGGCAATAAGGCTCACCACATATTACGTGGTACGAAATCTTGAAAGGTGAAATGTGGGCATATAATATGCCTCTGCCTACCTCTTCGGGGATTAAGGCGTGACTATATTTCAGTTCTAGATGCATGTATGATACAGAATTTTATTCTTTTCTCAATGACTTTCAGAAATATGCGGGATCCCGCAAATACCGGGATCCCGCGGGACTGAGATCTCTCAGTCCCGCAAATACCGGGATTACAATTATGTTGCGGGATTGCTTTCCCTAGTCGAGTGGTTCTTCATTTATCACGCAAACGAAGTTGCGCAGGTCAGCTAGTATTATCTAAAAAAACTTATAGGTGCAATAAACGTGACCGCTTTGTGACATTCGTTTGCGAGCGTTTTCATGTCACGGAGGCACGTTAAGCCGTTGGTTCCGGTTGCCAGTAAAATGGTAGACGTTAAGCCAAGTTGAAGACCTTAATACGGGCGGGTTAAAAAATTTCAACAGTAGGCAGTCACAGCCTGCGCCTGTCCATATCAACACGGCAATACGGCTCACCACCTAATACGTGAAGCAAATTCTGAAAAAGTAAAATGTGGGCTTGTAACATGGGATACCTACCTATATCCCTTTGGGGATAAAGGCGTAACCACAAATTTATGTATTTATGCTATAGTTTCTGAAGTAAGAATATTTCAAAACATCAAGAAAAGTAGGACTCAAATGTAAGAATCATATAATAGCTCTTTTGTGCTGGACCCGAGCCTTACGCCTTTAAATGTACAAGTATAAATAAATGTAAAGTCGAATTTGAATAATGCACACAAACTCGCAAGCGCTTTTTCAATCTGAATAGCAAGAAGCCCTTCAAACGAGACTCAGTATGCCTTCTTCTGTGGAAGTTTGCATTAAAATTGTAAGGCAATCCAATTATATTGATGTTTACCTCTCAAAGGCGCTGAAAGGAGCCTGGCGAAACGTTTCAGCTCCGCCGAGCCAACAGCGTTCTTCGAGAGCTCTAGCGACTCCATAGAGCAACACGGTCTATGACTTTTGTTGGGGGGGAGGCGCCATACTGAGACGTTACCCTCCGTCAAAGCATACCCCTAAAAGGAGGACGCTTACATACATTTATAAGAACTTCATTATGTCTAAATTAATGAGCTTATTGTTTTAATTGTTTTGTGTAAGTTCCGTAGTGACAGCCGATGGCTTTTGTAGTGGTGTATAATGTGAATACGATTTCCCCCGCATCATATAACAGACAGATATGTACCTATACTCGTAGATAACTAATGGAATCAGGCGTTACATAGCGGAAATCCATCCTAGAACGATAATAAAGGATGGGAGGGAGAAGGTAGAGATAGGTAATTTTCCTTTCTATTTTCTCCAGCTCTACCTATTGCGTTGCGAATCTGGCGGTAAATGTAAATGTAAAAGCAATCATTTGGACGTTCATAAGCGTTACATTGTGACCTATATATGAATTAAGATTTTTCATTTTTTTAACATCCAAAATTCGTGAGGAGTTCGGTTCGTCATTCCTACCTTACAATTAGTTTTGGTTATCCTTAACTGTTGTACGTCAGGATGGACGAATCGAGGGTGTGAGGCGGGTTCCTGTCCCTCCCTTCCTTTATTATCGTTTCAGATATGTATAGAGCAAACATGCTAAACTACTAGAGCTACTATACAATTAATTATTATTGGCTGGATAAAGAATCCTGGAAGCTGAGCATGTTGCTCAGCTGGATTCTCAAAAAAAATGTTTAAATGCATAGTTTTTAGATTCTTTAAAATTGTAACATAGAGCACTAAAAATGAATAACCCACTGAGTTTCCTGCCAGTTCTTCTCAGGCGGGTAGCGTAGCGTTGTGAACTGGTGGTAATTTTTTTGGATTTATATTCTGGACGTTTTACAAGTGCATCTGTACCTATAATGCCTAAGTGAAATAAATATATTTTTGTTTTTGTTTTGTTTTGGCTATGTCTACTCCCCTTTTACGAGTACTGCTAGTCGTGTTGCTCTATGACCAACGAACTAACAAGAAACGAAGCTTTTTATTTATGTTACTCTCTATTACGACGCGGCTGCAGACTTCAAATGAATAGAACTTCAGGCTTTCTTTATCAAACGTCAGACTTTCTCATTGGAATGTCAAAGGAATTGGAATGGGTTCGCAAATATTGAAATGGGTGTGTAGGCGTTCGATGTTTCGAAACCTTTTATAAATGCAACATTCAGAGAATATTACCGTATGTATAGAAATATCTTGAGAATAAAACCTTCCAAGTGCGAGTTGGACTCGCGCACAAAGGCACTCTCTGTATTAAAAAAAACGGCAAAAATTACGTTTATTGTATGGGACCCCCCTAAAATATTATATTCATTTTTATTTAAGTATTTGTTGTTATAGCGCGGCTATTTCTGTTGCATACAATAAACGTAATTTTTTGCCGTCATTCTGTGAAATTTTCATCTTTCTATCTATCACGGTTCCCGAGATACAGACAGACAGACAGACGGAGAGCGAAGCTTCATTAATAAGGTCCCATTTTTACCCTTGGGTACGTAACCCTAAAAATTGATACTCCTAAAACTGGTTTGAACAGGAACTATAGCCAAGAGAATACTTTTAAATCTCAATCACGTCTTCAATTTGTTAACAGGTGAACCGTGATCTGAAATGACCACTTTTATCGGGGGATTCGGTTCGGATTGCTTACAGAAATGGGATCAGTATTTCACTTGAGGCGGAATCTAGTAAAGTAATTTATACCATTCCAGTAAACCAAAATCCATTTTTTTTTTCATATAAAGATGCTTTATATGAAAAAAAAATGGATTTTTGGCCTGAGTTAGCTTCATCTGACGAAACCATTGGCAAGCGTAGCGGCAGGCGCCGGGCGGCTTGAAAAATTTCATCAGCGGACAGTAACAATTCCGGGAATCCGGGAGGGCTAACCCGGGACTCCCGGCCATAGACTGTTGTAAGGCATTATGTGGTTTTAGTCTGTAGGAGTCTCGCATAGCATCCATGTAGGATTTCCACACATAAAAAAAAGAAAATTAACAACCAGCGCCTAGCTATTACAACACGGCAATACGGCTCACCACTATTACAATTACAAACGAGGGACAAAAATCAAAGGCGAAATGTGGTCGTATAGTTGGTATGCCTCTGCCTACCAAATGTTAGGTAGAGCCATGCCTACTATACGACTATAGAGTATTGGAAAATTGGTGTGTAAATATTTGAACTGAATAGGTACCTACCTACACTCCTAAGTAAATTAAAAAGTAATTCTCTGACTTCTCAAGAGAATTGATTTTTAATTTACTTTTTTTTTTACGTGAGGGAAAATCCTTATGGGTGTTATGCCGGACTCCTACCGACTAAAAAACCTCACGTAACGCCCAACAGCCTATGGTTGTGAGCCCCGGGTAAAGCCCTCGGAAGGATGTCCCAGGACTATTTTTAATTTACTTAAGTGTAGGTAGAAATATTCTATGTGCAGAATTGTACCCAGAGATTTAGAATTTTTCGCTACTTGCTTACTTTGTACATAATGCGTTTACAAAATATAATAACGATAGTTGGTTACGAAATTAGGATAATCATACTTTAATTTGTGTTTGATTTGGAAAAAAAAATATGTCAAAGCGAGAAACCGCAAAGTTTTCGCCAACTTGAATGGATAAGTTTTAAAGCAATTAGTCCTATTGAAGTAGGACAGAAGAGGGTTCACCACAACAGTTCCTTTTCGAGAGGAATGTGTTGTTCAAGTTTTGGGAATATAATTTAAAAATGTGGGCGACCTGGACTCGTGCGTGTTTTAAAAAGCAGTTGAGCCATTTCAAAGATATAAGGGGTGAAAGTGGTGATGAAAAATTTAATGTGTTCAAATATACCCGTGTTGGATATCAAATATCAACATACGTATAGTCTATCAACAATTATTCAGAGCTAATGCGAATTGCGCGGAGTGTGGTTACAGAATTAGAAATACATTCCACTCATCATATCATTCGATGGCTAAACCTATTTTCATAAAATTTGCGGTATCGTGATGTTGGTAGCTATTTTATTTACGTATTTATATTTTTAACTAACAGTTTGTCTCGTCGGGGACCGCTCACCTAATCATAACCTAACCGTACGTCTGTCTCTGTTTAGGTATAGAGCGGTCCCCCCGACGAGACCAACTGTTAGTTAAAAATATGAATACGTATATAAATAATATAGCTACCTATAATAATAATAAAGGTTCAATACTTAGGGTAGATAGGTCATAATATAATAGTTATTTTTTTACTTTTTACAGGTTTTTTATTGTTCTTTTTTTGTGAGTCGGGGTTTTTTTTTAATTTTTGATTTAATTTTTTTTCTCAGTGTCTTGGTAGGTAGGTACTAGTATTATGTATCTATAATCTATACAATATCGTCTTAATCGGCAGTTGTATAGTGGATGAATAACATTTAATCTACAACTTACAGTCGAATTGAGAAGTCCTCTTTTTTTTGAAGTCGCTTAAAAATACTTTATTATCAACCTGCGCAATTCCCAATATCTTCAACACAAGGCTTCTAAAGGAAAATATCAAATTAACCTGTGCTCATCTCAAACAAATAAGGTCAGATGGTTTCGATTTCAGCTATGTATTTGTCAAAATTAATTTAAGATTCGGAGAAATTCAATACAATTGATTGGATATCAAGTTCGCCTATGAGATTATCTTTATGTAAGTAGACCGAAATTTGTAATGATTCAATCAAAAGTTATGATTGAATTCATATAAAAGCTTTGAGCATAAGATTAAAAAATCCTACTCAGAAGAGATCTTGTTTCTTGTACTAAACAGAACCCAAATGTTTTTACATGTGGAACTCGTGGATGTTATGTCGGGCTTCTACCGGCTAAAACTATGTAACGTACCTACCATCTGCGTATGGCTGGAAGTTCTGGATACGTCTCCGGAAGCACAACTCCAGGGCTCTCTACAGATTTTGTCTGCCATCACAGACTTTCCGATAGGGTTAGAGTTTTACCCCACTTCTTGGGGGGGTTCGGGTGCTATCCCGCTTCTTTAGGGGGGGGGGAGTTCTATCATACTTCTTCGATTAGTGTAGAGACACGACAACGTGGATAGACAGTAGATTTATATAGATATAGAAATTCTAGTCATGACCTCAATGACCTTTTGATAGCAATCGAGTGTAGGACTATCGGCCTCCATGACCGGGGGTCTGAGGACGGTGAGAGAGACGCTCACCGTCCTTACAGAAGCAGGCCCATTACGGCAGCGTGACGTGAGCAACTCACGCACGCCTTAGAAGCGGGATCACACCCGAAACCCCCCAAAGACGCGGGATAGCACCCAAACCACCCCATGGGCGAGGTCGCAGTAGCGGCCGTAGGTCTGTTGAGAGTCCCGGGACATCCTTCCGAGGGCTTACCCGGGGCTCCCAACCACAG
The DNA here is from genome assembly GCA_933228765.1 of Miltochrista miniata. Lineage (NCBI taxonomy): Eukaryota > Metazoa > Arthropoda > Insecta > Lepidoptera > Erebidae > Miltochrista > Miltochrista miniata. The sequence continues at coordinate 9,016,324 of OW121751.1, read as the reverse complement.
ACTGTTGGGCGTTGCGTGAGGTTTTTTAGTCGGTAAGAGTCCGGCATAGCATCCTTTGAGGATTTTCCCTCACGTAAAAAAAAGCAATCGAGTGTACAATTCCCTCGCGAGCCAGGATTATGTTAACTAATCCCTAGCTCAGTACACTGGGTCGCTGATCAAGAGTTTAAGTCACCATAGTGAAAAGAATTAAACATTGATAAGATCAGGAACAAGGTTTTTATCACAGTCTAAGGCCGAATTCGATCTACCTACATCTACTTCAGTATGGTTACCACAATTACGTTGTTTTATTAGTGGTTGGTAAAATGTAAAATTACTTTAATAGACCAGTGCAGATAGCTTTTAAAATTTAAAAAATTAGTTGTAGAATGAAACCTATTGCAAAAGGAAGAGAATGTGACAAAAATAACAGGAAAAATAATTTACGGGCGATCTGAGGTCGGGAACATATTTTTCAAACTCCAATCATATTTTTCAATTTTAATTATTCATGTACAATTTTGAGCTATTTATTAATATTTACACAAAAAATTGTCGATTTTTTTATTTTATTTATCAACGTACTATAAAATCTTACGTTTTTTAAATTGTTCAAAAGTAAATATTAATAAATAGCTCATAAATGTTCATGAATGAATAAAATAGAAAAATATAATTGGAGTTCTTTTGCATTTTCTGAGAAAATTTACCATAGTGATGTATATATATTTTTACATCATCAGAAAGAAAAGATTTTAAGTAACTAAAAGCCCACCAATTTTTCAAAAATATCTGATATTTTGACAGGTGATTTTTCGATTTGAAATTTAAATGCTATTGCGATATTAAGTCAATAAAAAGAGAAAAATAAACATTTTGGATCAAAAAAAATACAGTGCGTTAGGAACATAAAAAGAAAGGTTTTTGCCAAATTTCATGACAAAACGATCATTTTTGTAAAAGAAAAAAAATTAAAACTCAAAATCTGGGTTTTTTGAGTTTTTGTCACAAAAGTGTGAATCCAAAAGTTGTAGATTTTTTAATTTCCTACAACTTTGTCATTAAACATTTTTCCATAGGAATTGTAGTTTTGTCGGAAATCGAGAAAACCCCTTTTCCCCCCTTAAAACCCCCATTTTTTTTACTTCCTGACCTCAGATCACCCGTAAATTATTTTTCCTGTTATTTTTGTCACATTCTCTTCCTTTTGCAATAGGTTTCATTCTAGTACTATTTTTTTACATTTTGCATCATTTTCAGAGCTATCTGCACTGGTCTATAAGAATAAGTACAAGTTATTCTCTAGTATAGTCTTACTCCCATTTTGGTCGAATTCGGCCTAAAGCGTAGGTAAATATTAGGTTGAGTTTAAAGTTTTGATTCTGAATTCCTACATCCTATCCTACTATCCTACTAATATTATAAATATGAAAGTTTGTGAAGATGTTTGGATGTTTTGATGTTTAGATGTTTGGATGTTTGTTACTCAATCACGCTCTAACGGCTGAACGGATTAGGCTGTTATTTGGTACAAGGATAGCTTTTATTCTGAAATAACACATAGGCTACTTTTCATCCCGGGAAAATGTTCCCACGGGAAGCGGAAACGGGTAACGAATTTCACGCGGGCGAAGCCGCGAGCATCATCAAGTTATAAATATAGCTTTCCCGGTAATTTTATTAGTAGGTATAAGTAGCTAAGTAATCATTCAGGATTCATTAAATTTGTTTTCCTCAGTCGAGCCTCGGCCTCCCTAAATCTTATCAAGTACTTTACCTACTTAGATGTAAAGGGCTTTATCAAATTAAAATCTTTTCCTTTGTCTAAGTTTATTTCCGACGGCTATTGGATCAAGAATTACAGAGAGCCAATTTATTACAAGGGATCTTCTTTTGTAAATTATTTAGTTCTCTGTAAATCTTGATTTAAGTATAATGAATTACTATCTAAGTTCTCGTATCTCCACTATTATACTCGAAAAATTGTAAAAAAAGCTGTGACGGTACGTTCAAGATATACCTATTTTAAAAAATAACTATAATCGACTATTTTAGGGCTTCTGAGACCAAATCTATGTTATTCTTTTGTTGCGTTAGTGTCTGTTTGTTTGTTCGGGGTTGGAGCAAAATTCTGTGGCTTGATCATAATTGTACGATTAGGATTTTGTAGGTATTTTTTCTACATAAATATTGCCGTATGTTTCATCAAAATTGGTAGGTACATCGAAAATGATAATACAGTTGAACATGTCGAGGTTGTTTGCTTATTAAGGCTGCAATGTTCGACCTTGACAAATCCTAAGGCAATTCGAACGATTGCAGCGTACGCTGTCGCCGGATTTCATTCGATTCTAATACAGTATATTACTGTTATAAAATCTGAGGGGTTTTAAAAAAAAATCAATTCTTAAAATATTGTTCTAAGGACCTATATCTATTTTAAGACACGTTTTTATGAGAATTAAACTCATTTATTCAGATAAAAAAAGTACGTTACTTCTTAAGATTTTTGCAATATTTCTCATTTTTCGAGAGCGATTTTGATCGAACAAAGTATTCCTAATCGTGTTTTGATACGTTAAAAAAGCAAGAGTATCTAATAAATTACAATAATATAGTTTTATCAGATCAAATCGAAGAATATTTTCTAGTATGAAGTTCACCAAGATGAGTCTCTTTCGAACATACAACCCTAAATTATAAACGTTAAAATCACCTCGTGAACAAAGTCACGGGCCAAAAGCTTGTAATAAATAGGCTAGTAATAATAAATATTTTATTTTTTACGAGAGGGAAAATCCTCATGGATGCTATTCCGGACTTCTACTGACTAAAAAACCTCAAGTATCCTGTCTAACAGCATACAGGAAGCCGGTAAGCCCTCGGAAGGATACCACAGGACTACCAACAGACCCACGTCTACCACTGTGGCCTCACCTAGGGGGAGGGGGGTTATCGGGTACTATTCCGCGTCTTTGGGGGGTTTTTTGGGTGTTATCCCGCTTCTTAGGGGGAAAATGCTGACGGATATATATAACGTTGAACCGCGGCGTTAGTTTACTACAGATGAACTAATTGGTAATATTATTTTACTGCCTAATATTTCTTCACTCTCTCTCTCTCTCTCTCAATTCTACTCTCTCCAACACCAGCTCCTCTCTTCGATATCAAACAAATGAATCCATATACCAACACAATAATCTGGGTAGCAAATATTAATCACTGGGTGCAAACACGATAATGGACTTGCTATCCTCACAGCAAATAGGAACCTATTACTACTGTTTACTCAACAAATTGCTGGATTAAAAGGTGCTTATCATTGTTTTTGTATTTAATTGGAGATATAGCAATGATTTCTTGCAGAAGAAATTAAGTAACATTGAGTTTTGAATCGTTTTAAATGGATGGAATGGCATTTTGAGATATATTTATTCCTACTACATACTATTTCCAAATTACCATGATGATTGTTATAAACTGGTGCCGAAAAAAAAGTATAGGTACAGGTAGTATTTATACTTTCTTTTTCGGCACTTCACATAGGTACTAGGCAGGTACAGAATTTGATACCCAATTTACGAAAACGACGAAGAATACATAAATAGTATATTCATTTCTGTTGGAAGTCCTGAGGTATCCTTACGAGGGCTTACACGGGGCTCCTAACCGTAGGCTGTTAGGCAGGATACGTGAGGTTTTTTAGTCGGTAAGAGTCCGGCATATCTTCCAAGTAGAATTTTCCTTCACGTAAAATATTTTTTACTTCACTTCACTATTTCTCTTCACTTTTCGGGGACAATAAGAATAGGTCCACCTGATTGAAAGTAGCGGTTACCTTAGCATATAATTAGCTTCTTGCTATGTCTATATGCCATATAGACATGGCGAGAAGCTGATTCTAAAGTATGCCTCTGCTAATTTCCAGGGATAAGACGTGGCTATATATATAGGTATACTCATGAAAATAATGTGTCAGACGCAACTGAACTTCAAAGCTGCAGTATTAATTATAAATTGCGTTTACTGTTCGCAAACAACAATGCATTCCTAGTTTCAATTTTACCCGAAGCGATTGCACCGCTGAACAAGTTTGTTCCAACAAAGCGCTGAACTTATAATTAAAAAGCGGTTGAGTTTGCTCAATAAGTTTGCAATTTTCTATTTTTGCTTTTCTGCGTTATTTTTTTCTATTATTTTTGTTTCTTCTTTTTTTACAGTTCTCGAGAAAGTGACTCTGTAACCGTAAGGTAGGACGGCCATGACGGTGTCCAGGAAGACCGATGAGCTGGAAAAAGTCGCGTGTAAGGACTGAATGGGCAGGACCATGTGTTATGGTGTGAAAGGCCTACGTTAGTAGTGAACTGCCATAAGCTTTGATTGACTGTTTCCTCTAAGACAGCCAAGAGGTGGGTTCCAAGATTGGAAACTCTTGTACATGGAGTGGTACTCAGTCATGAAACGACTGGCGGCATTTTTCGTAAACCATAAGGACGACGGCAGTTTAGTAATAATGTGATAAGTATTACGTATTTAACGATAAATAAATATTAAAAGTACTTGACCGTAATTCGAAGCTTTTAAAATGAGATAGGCATATCCGTTACCCGTAGGCTTATCTTACTCATGTTTGATGACGTATTTCCGTCGACTCAGCAGGCTGGTGGCGCCATCTGTGAACTTATAAAGGTAGAACTGCGCCATTTTGTTCTCATTGGCGTTTTAATTCCCGTAGCAAAAGGTTATAGCAGGAACACCTGCTAGTGCATTTATTTTTTCTAGTTACTAGTTATATACCTAGTAAAGTTATAAAAAGTGACTTGGGATGAAGTAAGTGAATTTACAGAAATAATTATTTAACGGCTTTGCCGTTCGTTTGAATATACAGTGAATCTAAAACAAGTGACTTGTGATTGAAGTAAGTGAGCCTACATACATATTTAACGGTTTAACCGTTCGTTTAAGTCTCAGGTATGTTTTTACTTCATATTTTTACGATCACATATGAGTGTGATACGTCATAACGTGAAATAACCTTTTATTTTAAAATAGCACGTAAACCTTTCGAGGTTGCAGTTTCTTTTATTAAATATCTTTAGTTACAGCTAATATCAAACTGATTTTATAGATTGTATTGATAGATACTAATATTTTTTTTTAGATATTATTTGCTTCGTGTATGTACAGCGTAAGTACCGCCGAATATAGAAAATATTTTCAAAATATTTTTATACCTACCCACATAAAGGCACATTAATTACTAGATGTTCCTATACCTACATGTAAAAATATGGCCTATTATGGGTAAAATCGTAATCATCCCAAGTTTCTGAATACGTACGAGTGTGTCAAAGTAATAACTAAATGTTCACCATGAAAGTAGTACTTAAATTTTAGGTACCTAACATAATACTATTTCTTTTAGTTTGGTTTATTGATAGAAATGAATCCTCCATCCTTAGAAAGTGAACTAATTTCAAGTGGAGTATTTCAGAAGCGCGCTTTGGGTCCAATTACTGTATTAGGTACGTCAAATAGCTACAGTTCCAGCTCATTTAGCTCGAACTTCAAATAAGGGCGATCGCGACGCCACGTGCATTGTCGTAAGTGGAGTAAAAGAAGCCGACTTCCACTAAACCAGAAAAGGATGATGGAAATAGGTGAGTTATTTCTCATTTACCTAACACTGGTCCTGACCAAGTGTAAATTTATTCACAGATCAGAGGTTAATTTACGAGGATGATAGAAACAATCATCCTTGCTTCGTATTTTATATAGGGACAGCATTAAAAGAGATTTCGGTTACCCAAGATCCTAAGACACAGTATAACCTAAGAGGTTGCTAGACACGTTTTGGCGACAAATAGCCTAGATAAGATAATATGCTGATACCCACTATTGTAAAATCATAGTCCTGGGTTCGTCAACCTAAACAAAAACGGGGAGATCCGACAATTCGAATCCCTGCTACATTTTGAAAAAGCTGACAAGGCTCTTTCTGCCAAAAGGCTTTTGCTGACAAAACCTTTTGTATTTTTAAACAATGAGAATCTTTTGAAAAACTAAAGTTTCTTCGAAAATATTTAAGACAAAATTGAAGACCTACTTTAATAATAGGATTTCCATAAATCTTTTATCAATTTATTACAAATTAGATCTGATTTCATATATTATTCTCAGAATTGTCATAGACCCAATTCTTAGAAATGAACTCTGATAAAATATCGCCTTCAAACACATACATTTTCGAGGCTGAAGCCTTTTCAACGGCACTCGGGAAGGCATGCATTTTGGTCTTCGATCTCCAAAAAGGATGACCCCGAAAAAAGTTTACGTTACGCCAGCCTTCGAGAGGATCAGGCGTCAAGATCAGATCTCCATCGAATGGAGTCCAGATTCCATTGTACCAAGAGCCTTTTTAGACCTGTATTACAGTTACCACTCTCGAGGGGTGTGTACAATATCTATAATAATTGGGCATACGACGGTAAATGTCCCTTCAATTAAGAAATTTCTGAGCTTTAGGCTCTCAAAGAGACTGAGAAGTTTAATATCCTCTGCCCATACCAGCAAAGGAAACTCTAACCAGTTACCACCCTCGAGGGGTATATACAATATTGTGTATCTATAATAATTGGGTATACGATAGTAACCAGGCGTACGATAACATACTAAGTAACCATGCAAGTATGTCCCTTCAATTACGAAATTTCCGAGCTCGAGGCTCTCAAAGAGACGAGGAGAGGTCTAACATCCTCTGCCCACACCAGCAAAGGAAACACTAATTGATATGACTCTGTCATTCTATGTCGGTCAGTTAACTCTGTACAAAATACGTTGGTAAGGAACGGGAGTACCAAAAAGTTTTAAATTTATAAAAGGGTACCGCATTCCCTTTATCCAGAAACTCCAATCCGTCCTGCACGGTATTCGAGAGGACGCAGGTTCCAATCCTGCTCAAAACTGATAACCTTCCCACATTTAAATTTACACCGAACTATGTTCAAGTTCCGTCCTGACAAAGTTGTAAATTTTCACTTTATGTTAAAATGCTATGGAAAACTTGACTAAGGTGGAATACTTATAGCTTTAAATACTTAAGAATTCATACAACGAACTCTTTTTAAAAAGGTTTCCTTTTTAACTGAAATGACCACATTGTGCAATGGTTCAAAAGATGAATGCTCAAGGCACTCTAAAACTAGTTCCTTTGTCACCAAGTTTGGTTTCTCCACTTTTCCTAACTTCAAATAGCGATGGGTCATCCGCCAAGAATTCAGTTTTAGGACATTGTACGCCTTTGTGAAGCCAGAATAATTCTATCTTTCAGCATGTTCCGTTTACCAGATTTCCTCCAACCACGAGATTGGATGTGCAAAATACATCTCAGTCAAGCTTATTTTCATGGTAAAGCTGATGTAGTGTACATTATTCTTTCTCAGAGCACATTCTTGTCTTCCGCTCGGGTAAGCCGCACCCAAAACATTTTCGTTTCTCACCATCTGGGTGCCTCGATTTCTATAGAATAAGAGTATTCAAATACTCGTCTACCTACACAAAATCTCATTTTGCGCATCAAAATCCTGTTACTCTTCACAAACACGTACAAATAGCTTTGAAAACTCTTCAACCCAGGGATGGTTAGACAATTGGGAGAAAACAATAATAGGTTCCCAAAGAAACCTCTCAAATCGTTATGCGATAGACATAGAACTACCTGAAAGTCCAATACCAAAAGAAAAGATATTAGACATATAAGGAAGATTTATTTAATTCCAAATCGAAGAAACTTAGTTCTTTTAAAGAAAATTCAAACTTGGTGGGTCTATTGATTTTTTACCACTTTCGCAGTGCCTAGAGGTAGCTTTACCTCAGCGTCACATTCGGTCAATCCCCTAACCGACAACCCACTGAAGAAAATAGTAGTGCACGGAGTGGTACAAGTGGAACTCCAATAATGGGTCCGCAATTACCGGTTCTCGACAATTTTACAAGCTTTCCATCCGAGATGCTTTCTTACCACGGACGCGTCAGATTTCGCTTGGGAGCCCAGCTAGAAAACATTTCTCTAACAGGCTCGAAGGCCCAGAATAACAAAGATTGCACTGCATCAAAGAGAGATGTTGTTAATCTTACACATGATTCGAAATCATATACCGGTACTGTGTTACAGTCTGTACTCATTCAAAGCAGTTGTAGTCCATCCCCCCAGAGGGACGAGACTAAATCAATTGCCTCGACGAACTTACTCGTCAGCTTGCGTGTAATGGTCCGACATCAAATTGACTTCACCATACACTGCATTCCGAGCCGATACCATATGTATCAGCTCCTCCGGGTATTTTTTGTGAGCATCCTGCTTCAAACACCACTAAGGCAAGATTGCCTACAAACAATATTCCTATTATGAAATGGAGAACACTACATGATAGGCCTGTTTGTAATGTGTGGATATTACTTCCACCACCATTTTTAATACCCAAGATGCTGTCACACCTTAATCGGTCAAAGGGAGTGTTTGTGGTGCCGCGATGGCACAAGGTAATAATAGAGGGCAGATCTCAAAGCGAGAGCTCTGTAAGCTCCATTCGTTCTGCAGAACCTGCAAAAGAACCTAATAAACATTATTTCTTTCCTTCTAATAAACACCTCGACAGGTCTCCCACCACCTCACATAGAGAATCTGTGGAAATGTGGGGGGGGGCGAAGAGGTAAATAGCAGATATAAAATCAAAAACTTCTACTATTGAGCCCCTTGAGACCTACGTTTTAAGATACTTATAAATTTTACAGTTTTAACCGACTTGCATTTTATTCATGGTTATTATATAATACGATTCTGTTACATAAATCTGTTGTTGCTGTTCTTGATAATATAGAAACCGTTAGTCAACTTTACATAGTTCGCATGTTTTGGTTAAACATATCTTGGTCGATCTCTTTAAAAAATGTAAAGAAAGTTAAGTCACATATTCATTGATATTGATGACTTAGTTCAATATTACCAAGTACTGATACACAGAGAACATTTTTCAGGTTTCTCGTCATAGTGATTTTATGCTTAGGTCGCCGCAACCACGATCTAACTTTGCTCGATTGTATTAACTCACGTCATATGTACTACTTTTAGGCCCGAATCAAGAGTCCGAAACTGATCATTTTCATTTCAGACAATCTGGTTGGAAAACTATTGTAAACAAAGATAACACCTACGACTAATCAATTGAATCCTTTATTCTAGATAGAAATTAGGATATCAGAGTAACCGATATGAGACTACACAGTCAAATAGTTTATTTATGACTGTTAGAGGTTCTCCAACTATTCTAGCCCCGGCACTACCCGGTCAACAGCAGCTTCTAAGAATTGGTGGTGGTGGTAAGATCAAATTAATCCTTAACACGAGGTAATTGACGATGGGTTTCAAAAAATTTTATCGTCGAGTAATAATGTCAGCTACTACCACCAATCAAATATAATAATAATTCGCAATTATTTAATCCTGTCAATAGAAGGAATACTTACTACTCCTTAAATAAGATTCCTTATTTAGTCTGTTTAAGATTACATATGAAGTTGTTCAAGATGGTAAAGATTATAAATCTAGATACCATACATACAACATTCTATAATATTATTTTCCTAAAAATAAATTAGAATCACATTGGCGTTTCCATCACTCACCAGGCGAAAACAAACATTTCTCATTATATAAGCTTCGAATTACGGTCAAGTACTTTTAATAGCGGCGTTTTCCCTGAAAGAAAACGCATATTAAAATACTTACTTAATTCGAAGCTTACTTTTTAAATCTGCCTGGTGAATAAAAGCCAATAAGAACAAAATGGCGCAGTTCTACCTTTATAAGTTCACAGATGGCGCCACCAGCCTGCTGAGTCGACGGAAATACGTCATCAAACATGAGTAAGATAAGCCTACGGGTAACGGATATGCCTATCTCATTATATAAGCTTCGAATTAGGTAAGTATTTTAATATGCGTTTTCTTTCAGGGAAAACGCCGCTATTAAATACGAGTAATTTTACGAGTAATATAAAATTTATATTACTTAATTGAAATTCCTAAATATAACCAAATTATTCTCAAAGTTTCCACCACTAACGGGCTTTTATTTAATCATTAACATACACTCTACGTAGATACTCGCTGACCCTACCTCCCCCATATTCAGAAGGATATAAAGTGCTTATACCGTACGTGACCAAACAATAATGAAACCCTGGGGACCTTTCGATCTGCATATTTTGTACATTTCTGTCATAACGAGTTAACCATATTCTCAATGGTATAATAAAAACCTTGGTATTTTTGTGACCCTTGAACCTTCTAGGGTCCAAAAAATGTTCCAAAACGATTAAAAAATGTTAAACATTTTCATTATTAGCATACGTTATACACTGTCGTGGGTGAATGTATAAAATTTTTCAGGGCAATAAATATGATGTAATCTGACGTCCCAAGACCCAAGTGGGGTAGCATGAGGTAGGCGGGAGAGTACTGAAATCTGTATTTGCCCCATTTCGACAGCTGTTGTGACACGTAACCAAATATGTTTTATTTTATGATTTTTACCACGTACTTAAGATCGACTTGAGCGAGAAGGTAGTTTTGAATGTTTTTACGACTTGTGAGAAATGTGTAGTCCACAGAAATCAGAAAAATCTTTTCTGATATCTGTGATGCAGTCAAAGACAAAGTATAAATAAACTGATTTTGAAAAATAATCAAATCATTGGGGAGGATGTAGTGTGCCTTCACGAAGAGCGTTACCTGTGCTCGGGCCCTCCCCGTAAGTAGCGGCGAAAGCGAAAACGCGAAACCAATCACTACCGAGAAATGAGTCCCGACAGGGCTAGGGCGTCCCCCCGAGGCGACGCGTACCGGTGTGCCCCCGTCGGTATGACTGCATGCGCACGCGGCGAAGGGGGCCGCCACCCTTCACGCAGCGCCAACTCTGGCGGGATGCGAGGAGCCGAGTGCCGGATAGGCACGTGGAATGTGCGTGGTGGTATGGAAGGTAAGATGAATGGCATGAAAAGAAAAATGAAAGTTGAAGAAGCAAGTGAGGTGTGTATGGACCGTGCCGTGTGGCGCTCGGTTCTTTCTGCCTACCCCGCAAGGGATTTGGCGTGAAGATAGTTAGTTATCAAATCAAGTTATTCCTCATGTTATGAGAAGTATGCTGGTGTTAGTCAGTGTGGTAGGTAAATAGTGAAATACTATTTTTAATGAGGCTACGCAAGTTACATTAGATTTAATTGAGATTTTTATTTTTTGAATTTCTTTCAATCACTGATTAATTTTCGATACAGATAGTACCTTCTCAAGATGGTCATAGGTTCCATTTTTTGGAAAAAATAAAAGTAAATTTTGATCACTCACATCTATCGTATTATATTATTCCATTATATTTCTTACAATATAGAAAATATGTTATCATTGTCTGGATCTTATAGCCTAGTTTATCTTAGCTTAATTTGGTCTAGATGGCGTTGTTTGAGAATGTCCCAAAGAGATATACGTATAAATTCAACTTACACAAACTTTCATAAAATGTATCTCATTGAATGGCAATTTAAACTGTATGAGAAAATCAATAAACGATTCCTTTGTTCTCGATGTCGGAGATCCGCGTTTTCAACACGATTTTGTATTTCTGTAACAGTCATCTAGTCTCTCTCAAACAAAACATCGCATCGTCCAACAGTTCAGAAGCTATGGACTCCCAGAAATCTTGTAAGACCACATTTCCGCCATCTCTTAGTAGTTCCATTGATAGATATATTGCCTTTGGTGGTACTACTATAGAATATATTATATAATCTGTGATACTACTGACATCCCATTAGTCTTAATAAGTACTAATGTTGTATAATAAGTATTAAATGGCTTAATAAGTACTCGTACCAATGTTGTGTAATTCATAGTGACTATGAATGTTGAAATAACTATCTACCTACGAGTATATTGTGTACAGAACGTTGGTCTTTTATTTATTTGTACTTTCAGTTTCGTATACCTATATCATCAACTTTGTTATATTTACAGATATAATATACGTCACCCATCTCTCGATACCGGCATGGCTGAAATTGATCAAAGAGCGTGGCAGGAAGCTGGTTCGATCAAACGGCACTAACGTACAAAGGATGTGATCGAGTCTCAGTATAAAGAATACTACAGAGCGTCCGGGGTACTACTGTCTTTTTTTTACGTGAGTGAAAATCTTCATGGATGCTATGCCGGTCTTCTACCGACTGAAAAACCTTACGTATCCTGCCAAACAGCCTATGGTTGGCAGCTCCGGCGGTACTGTCTACGTATTTTTGGAACAAGCTGTTCGTAGCCTTGCTTGCTAAGTCGTCTTTAAATTATCATTACGTACCTACGTGAAAACAAATGACTTGCGCTACGGTCATTCATGGGAACAGTTGTAGCTTTTATCCCCTCTCTATAGATTGCAGAGGGGCTTATGGCGAGACTTGTGTCTGTAGTCTGTGACTCTGTTGCATTAAACTACGTCACTAGGTCACGTGGATCATCTGTTCAAATTTTGAAATAAAACAAAAATGACAACGTCAATGGGATTGAACTTTCACTTTTACAATAAACGTTTTAGAGAGGGGCAGTCAGGTGAGACCGTCTCGCGGCTTCTTGTTACATTTATTAGCGTAACAGACATTGGTGATGGCTGCGAGTAACATTCCTTGTAGGTACCATTGGTAGTTGCCAAGTTGAATGCCATAGGTATGGGCGGTTTGGAATATTTCGACACTACACAATCAAGCAATCTGCCTATGTTATGTACAACAAAATTCAAATTGTGAAATGAGTGTACCCCTTCTTTTTTTTTTACGTGAGGGAAAATCCTCAAAGGATGTTATGCCGGACTCTTACCGACTAAAAAACGTCACGTAACGTCCAACAGCCTGTGGTTGGGAGCCCCGGGTAAGCCCTCGGAAGGATGTCCCGGGAAGGAAGGATGTCCCGGGAAATGAGTCTACCCCTCCGATGAAAAGGTATCGTTGATATGTAGGTATGTATATCGGTGGGAATAAGATATTATTTCGTGATAAAACCAATAAAGATACCTACAAAAGTCACTTATTGCTTTCTTACTAAAGAAGGACAAACTCGCACACTTCTAATATGGATATTGGATATAGTCAAACATATCAGACGCTACAATATTATACCTAAAGTAATCCTGTGAAGCTTGCGGGAATTCAATATGAAAAGCGGGAAAATCACGCGATTTATCCTTGGATGGCTCGCGAGATGTGGGCTCTATCATAATGTAATATTAGAAAGTGCTTCACATTATTAAAGTACTTATATGTTACTGTAGGGATGACACACCTGTGCAGCACGTATCCTGTGTGTCACGTGCTGATTCCATTTAAACACATACTTTTACAATGACAAACATAATATCAGACGTTGCAATATTTATAACACCTAAAGTAATTCCGTGAAGCTTGCGAGAATTGAACATGAACAGCGGGAAAACCACGCGATTTATCCTTGAATGGGTTCGCCAGATTCGGGCTCATATCATAATGCAATATTACAAAGTGCTTCACATTATTAAAGTAAATGTTGCTGTGGGGTGACGCACCTGTGTGTCACGTGCTAATTCCATTTAAACACACACTTTTACAATGACAAACATATCAATATTATTATACCTAAAGTAATCTCGTGAAGCTTGCGCGGGAATTGAACATGAAAGGCGGGAATATACATTATGGGAAACCCACACGATTTAGCCTTGGATGAGCTCGCCAGATGTGATCTTATATCATAATGCAATATTACAAAGTGCTTCACATTATTTATACTGTTGATTGATGGCACTTGGTGGAACCTGCTGCACATATTGAATAACGGCACTTGTACTGTTCCACAACATTTGATATTTTATAGTTTACGTTAGTAGAATGATGTAGTGGTAATTGATATGTTATTGATTTGTTGTTTTCGAATAGTTAAGTGATGTAGTGGTCATTATACAGTGTTCATTTGCCTTTGAAGATGCCGAAAGGCGGAACCGGTCAGGTGTAAAGTAAATAAATGTTGTGGAACAGTACAAGTGCCGTTATTCAATATGCTTCACATTATTAAAGTATATGTTACTGTGGGGTTGACGCACCTGTGTGTCACATGCTAATTCCATTTAAACACCCACTTTTAAAGTGACAAACATGTTTAGACGTTACAATATTATACCTAAAGTAATCCCGTGAAGCTTGCGGGAATTGAATATGAAAAGCGGGAAAACCACACGATTTATCCTTGGATGGGCTCGCGAGATGTGGGCTCTTATCATAATGCAATATTACAAAGTGCTTCACATTATTAAAGTAAATGTTGCTGTGGGGTTGACGCACTTGTGTGTCACGTGTTCTGTGTGTCACGTGCTAATTCCATTTAAACACACACTTTTACAATGACGAACATATCAGACGTTGCAATAATTTACCTACAGTAATCCCCAGAAGCTTGGGAAAATGAATATGAAAAGCGGGAAAACCACGCGATTTATCCTTGGATGGGTTCGCCAGATGCGGGCTCATATCATAATACAATATTACAAAGTGCTTCACACTATTAAAGTACCTATATGTTACTGTGGGGTTGACACACCTGTGCAGCACGTATGCTGTGTGTCACGTGCTAATTCTATTTAAACACACACTTTTAAAATTACAAACATATCAGACGTTGCTATATTAAATGTGCATAGTATTCGCGTGAAGCTTGCGAAAATTTAACATGAAAAGCGGGAAAACCACACGATTTATCCTTGGATGGGCTCGCGAGATGTGGGATCTTATCATAATGCAATATTCCAAAGTGCTTCACATTATTAAAGTATATGTTACTGTGGGGTTGACGCACCTGTGCGGCACGTATCCTGTGTGTCACGTGCTAATTCCATTTAAACACACACTTTTATGACAAATATTTCAGACGTTGCAATATTAAAGGTACCTAAAGTAATCTCGTGAAGCTTGCGTGGGATTGAACATGAAAGGCGGTAAAATACATTTATGAGAAAACCACACGATTTATCCTTGAATGAGCTCGCCAGATGTGAGCTTATATCATAATGCAAAATTACAAAGTGCTTCACTTATTATAGAATATGTTACTGTGAGGTTGACGCACCTGTGTGTCACGTACTGATTCCAATTCACACATAATAATTCTGTTGAAAGGGAAATAAATGAATGTAACTTGCTTTAACGACTGCCATATTATTGGCAAACGGGTCCAACGCCTTAACGTGCCTTCTGAAGCACGAAAACACTCTTAAATGGCAATGCCACAAAGTGCTTAATAATGAAGAAAAATCTGAGAAGGGGCCATTATATTGAACTAAAGTGACAGGTCGGTGTATACTGTTTTATTTTTCATAATATTCTTATTATACTTGTAAGTATTTATATATTGTTTTGTTCCACCATTGTACCACGTCACCATTATTTTGTAGAATAAGCCGGGCTACGAATAAAATACATTATATACAAGACATCGTATACTTTTCAACGTTAAAAAGCTCCTCCAACACAGTTTGTCAGCAACTTTACCCCACTCGAGGAGAGCTTAACAATCCTCATCCCGTACCAGCCGTTGAAAGCTTACAGTTTTCGTACTGGATTATCTCTGTCTACAGACTGTTTTAAGTTATGCAAAACCTTATGCGGTATCTACTAAGAATAATTTCTTAATATTCCCAAGAAATAACTGGCATTTGTGATCGAAAGAGGTTTTTACGTGTGGAAGTTTTCAGGTCTGTTAGCGAGATTTCTCATGTCTTTTCTCATATATTTTGCCGAGATAAATATAAAAAAAACTCGAAGCTACTAAAACCACACGTTCCTCACCTATCAGTCTAGCAGTAGAGGACTAGGGTAGCCCCTAACAAGGATGACCTCAACCACCCTTCACCTTTCACCTCAACACGCAACTTCTGTTAGTATCATTCAGATGATACCAGCAGCACACCAGCAGTGTTTGTGATCCACGGTGAATGCTAGTTTTTGTCCTCCTTACTTCCCATCTGATGGAAGTTGGTATTAGTGGCTAATACCTTTATCTATGAGCGGATCAAGGACAGAGACTTCTTGTATTTCGTCAGGGAAAAGTAAAGCCAACAGCTGGTCAGCGTTACGGAATCGGAACCTGCGATCTAAATTAATTGAAAATGCATATACATTATACATACTTCTGGAACCTCTATAGATAAAACAATGAAATATGGAGATCAGAGTCTATATTTTTTCAGTGTAACCCCAACTACATTAGTGTTTCACAATCAGAAAAAAAATGCAAAATTTTTTGTCAAGTTCTTAGCGATGAATAGACGCAACACTGTGCTCTGAGAGTAATCGCATCATAGTCTCCCTCGAGAAGTTCCCTCAGCTTTTTGAATAGAATTGAATCATCTTTTCAGAGATTACATCAAAACAGTCTCACCTAGAGTTGGAACAAAAAACTTGCTCCCGGAGCTAGGGCAGGCTGTGCTGCCATCTCGTGCGTTGCTAGGAGACGCACCGATCAATACAGCCTCCGCCGGGCCGCCTAATTACCCTGTACCCCGCCCTCCTCCCGCGTACTCTACCCCCCTTTTCTCTGCCGCCCACCCGCCTTCGCCCGAGGAAACTCTCGCCGCCCGACCAACCGCACCGCGCTCCGCTGCCTCTGCTGGATTTAAATATCGAATGATAGAATTCAAATTCAAATATTTTTCGCTTTGCGCCTTTGTTTGTGTTGACAAAGCCTTTTTTTATAATTGCCTTTCATAGTAACTTTGACGTAGCTATACAGCCTCTGGTAAATGTTTTTTTTAAATCGTTACAAAATATTCGGTTTTTTTTATAGCCTCTTCTTAGATACTGCTTTTACAAAGACGAGTAGGTGTAGTCTCTGATAAAGAATGCGAAGTTTATGAAAAAAGATTTCTTAAATAATAAATGAGTTGCATTTTTAGGGATTCCTCAAAGCTTTGTGAATAATAATTTGGCTTCTACGTTTCTTTTCAAATAAAGGAACGCAATTTCACACAACTTAGGTAATTTGAAGACTTTTAATCCCGTCTCTAATACCGATTTGTAAGTTGTTAAATACTAATTAGGTATATATTTTAAAATAAGTAGGTACCATACTGGTTTTGAAAAATGATACCTACATTGTTCAAATTTTGACTGGCCTCGTGGTCCAGTGGGTAGTATGCCTGACTACGGATTCTGAGATCGTAGGTTCGATTCCCGAAATCTCTGTGTTTTGAGCACATTGATTTGTTCTGTGACTGGGTGTAATTTATCTATTATATGTTTGTTTTTAGTATCTATATATATAAAAATCAATGCCACTTTTCGTTGTAATTTTATAACTCAAGAACGGGCTCACCTATCAAAACCAAATGTTTAGGCTTTGTTCGAACTATTTAGTAGATGGTTTATGTGAAGTTTGCACAAAATCGGTCGAGCCGTTCTTCATTTATCACGCAAACGAAGTTGCGCGGG
The DNA here is from genome assembly GCA_933228765.1 of Miltochrista miniata. Classification (NCBI taxonomy): domain Eukaryota; kingdom Metazoa; phylum Arthropoda; class Insecta; order Lepidoptera; family Erebidae; genus Miltochrista; species Miltochrista miniata. Next base: position 8,998,790 of record OW121751.1, on the reverse strand, counting down.
ACAGCTAGTATATATACAGGATGGAATTTAAAGACGGTAGTTGGAGGGTAAGTACCCTTAATATTGATAATGGCAAGTTTTGTTGAAAGGAAACATTCCTTTAATTTCTAAAATAAATAAAACTGCATACAAAGATTTTTGTAAAATCAAATGCTTGAGCCGGGAATCGAACCTGGGAGATGTGAAAAAGAAAACACCTGTATTTTATGATACCAACCGAAACAGTCTTTAATAAGGATCAATTTCTTTTAAATAACCTAGTATCTTAAAATAAAGAAAGATCAAGTAAAATATGTTTTTATTGTAAAGCTCACTTACTATCTGAAGAAAAAACAAACAGTCTAATTGAGAACATCCTACTTTTATATGAAGTTGGTTGGTTAAGTGGCCAGAACGAATATTCCCATTTACAAAAACTAGAAAAAAATTTTATCGAACTTCAAAAAAAGGAGAAGAATCTCAATAAGACTGTTTTTTTCTTCAGATAGTGAGTAAGCTTTACAATAAAAACATGTTTTACTTGGTCTTCCTTTAATTTAAGATACTATGTTGCTTAAAAGAAATTGTTCCTTATTAAAGACTCTTTTGGTTGGTATCATAAAATACAGGATGGTTTTTTTCAACATCTCCCAGGTTCGATTCTCGGTTCAAGCAGGTGATTTTTCAAAAATTCTTTGAATGCAGTTTTATTTACTTTTGAAAATAAAGGAATGTTTCTTTTCAACAAAACTTGCCATTATCAATATTAAGGGTACTTTCCCTCCAACTACCGTCTTTAAATTCCATCCTGTATATATAAAAATCAATGCCACTTTTCGTTGTAACTTTATAACTCAAGAACGGGCTCACCTATCCAAACCAAATGTTTAGGCTTTGTTCGGGGGTACACCTCATATAGTAGAACTTTTTAAGTAATAATTTTATATTGCATAACAACTAATAGCATAAACCTCTTTTCGCAGAATATCGTTTGGCATAAACTCATTTAGCATACATTGAAACCCATAAATTTGTAAGTCAGAATCATCTGTACGCATAATTTTTATATCCATAATAATCACAATGTATAATCATCACATCGCAGAAAGTTAAAAACCAGATTCATCTTTTGGTATATATTTCTTATCCATAACTATTTAAACCCAAAATATTACATATCATATGATTTACTTAAAAGTCTGAATTCATTGCATTATAAAAAAATAACCACGAAGGCTCTCCAAGTCGAGGTACTCTCGAGTCGGGATGTTACTTTTGGAATATATTTTTTTGCGAAACAAATCATTTGGTAAATGTATTATTTGACTAAATAAAAATTGAGCAAGTAAAAAGTTGCCAAAGGTAATTAAGCCAAATAAAATTCTACTATCTTAAATGTATGCCATTCTAAATTCGGTCATAAGCACATTATGCCTAAAAATATTTATGTCAAATATTTTTTATGCCTAATATAATAAATGATCGATTAAAGAAGTTTCTGCGAAGTGAGTTATCCCAAATAGGTCTCGGAGTATCAAGTTTCTACCAAATAGACGGCACCCTTTGTTCTGACTATTTAGTAGATGGTTTATGTGAAGTTTGCACGAAATCGGTCGAGCCGTTCTTCATTTATCATTATCACGCAAACGAAGTTGCGCGGGTCAGCTAGTTTTTAGTATAAAAGTATGTATATCAGTCGTCTAGATCCCATAGCACTAACTTATGTTAACTTAATTTGGGCTAGATGATGTTGTGTGAGAATGGCAACAAATATTTATTATTTATATTATTAAAACTAGCTGATGCCCGTAGCTCTTCCCCCGTGGTTATATTAAAAAGGTGAAACAGGACTGACATCCATACTTATAGAACTCGGGACTTCACGCGAAATTACCCTACATTTATTTACATTTTATACACCGACGATTCGACGACCGACGAAATGGACTGACATTATCAAATCGTTACTGTTTGATTGCTATTTTTATTTCATCGTTGAATCATTGTGGACAGTAAATTGTTACTTATCCATCAAAAGAAATTTAACTAATCATTTCAAAAGCAGAAACATAATCCTAGTTCTTTCATCGAAATCAGTTTTGAACAGGGTTCGAAAAAATCCGATTTTTATAATTAACTAGCTGAGCCTGCAACTTCGTTTACGTCACATAAGGTGTATGAAAGGAAAGGTATTTCTTCATCAGAGTCATCAAGCAGCGTCTGAAACTGCCCTGTTTGCTTAATCATAAAAGAGCCAGTTTAGGTTCACTCACATTCAAAGAAACCCCTACAATTAAAATTTTCAAAATATCTGATTCTTAAAAGTGTTATAACTCTTTTATTTCTAAACCGATTTACATAAAACAAACGCTAAATGTTAACTGGAGCAAACCTCAACACAATAAAAAAAACCGCATTGCAATCGGTTGAGCGGTTACTGAGATTAGCGTGCACAACCGTACAGACAAACAGATATACAGACATACAGACAAACAGACAAAAATTCTAAAAATCATTGTTTTGGGTTCTATTGCGTTCATAAAGCCCCCCTATAACATTTTTTCTAATTTATCTTCCATGTACAGACAGCGACCTGTTACGATTTTATTATATGTATTGATATCAAAAATCCGATTTTTTTGATATAGGGTAAACCACCCAATTATTGGCACTTTTAGAATGAATTATTGGCACTTTAGTTAAGAGTATATTTCGAAAAATAAGGGAAACCTAGTTTATTTCAGTTCGGTGTTGCCCATTATGTAGTTGTAGGTATGCATTAAAAAGTAAAATAGCATTCTTTTTCTGTTAGAAATGGGCAAAATTACCTAAAGTGCCAATAATTGGAGGAGTGCCAACGATTGGGTGGTTTACCCTATAATCCGATTTTTTTGATATATATTGGATTTATATCCAGGCTAAGAAAAAATTAACCTTATCTTAGTAAAATTAAGGTTTCAATTTCAGTTAAAAGCTAACCATACTGGTATGTCAAAGGGGATTTCCCCAACTTAAAATGAGGTTGCCATTTTGGGAAACTATCTAAAATAATTCTGAATTGTACTTTTTCCCAACGTGTTGCCCGAGGAAACATTAATCTCCATTTTTTTAGTTCAGAACACAGGAATAAATCCATTGATATTATATCAAGATAAAAATCTATTGATATATATCGTGATATATATCATGATATATATCCGCTGATATATATCGGCGAACCCTGGTTTTGAAAGAAGAAATATTATTCTTCTTTCGGAACTGGTTTCGATACTTGATTTCGAATGTGGCCGAATTGATTCAGAATCCAGCAAATGTATAATAGGTGTACCACCGTTCCCATTCCACCCAAAATAATATCCAACAAACGCTCGACATTTCGTCAGAATGTTTAAAATTGTAAAAAGTCATGGAAAAAGATTAGAGCTCATCATATTTCAAACGTTGTCCGAAATACTTATCTCTAGTTGTACGGATTCCTTTTGAAAACTTTAGGGGGGAGTTTATTTTTAATATCAAGAATTACATGCTATAAAATGCCACCAATTCGTTATTTCCACTTACCATTACGTTCACATGTAAAAAAAAGAGTTATTCTTTTTTTTTTAAACGTGAGGGAAAATCCATCATGGATGTTATGCTGGACTCCTACCGACTAAAAAACCTCACGTAACACCAGACAGCTTACGGTTCGGAGCCCCGGATAAGCTCTCGGAAGACTGTCTCAGGATACATGTATAACTCTAGTCTTGTCGTATATTATAATAATAAATTTATTATTCAGTCAAAACTAAAGGATGACGTGTATTAATGTGAAGTTTTTCTTGTATGGAAATTCTCGAAGATGTTATGTCAATCTCGAACTAGTTTTATCCAGTGAGCGTAGCATACTCTCTACGAGTACGTAGCACGTACGTAGCATGATATGAAGGCTTTACTTCATAAACCGCTATCACTAATCAATTGAAAATTTCACATAATTATGATGTATTTCTGCTGCTGCTATAACAATAAATATACTAAAAACAGAAAAAAAAAGACATAATATTTGAGATGGGTTTAACCGTTTAACATAACATGCAGTTTACATAACAACATCTTCTATCTCCTTATTCTAATATCGGTTTGATAACTTAATGAAAATTCAGACTACCCCCTTGAAAACACAGTGCACGTCTAGTTCCCAGTATAAATCAAATACTAATCCACTCAAAATCGTATCCATTGTTGAGAACTGCAGCACGTAACATCTTCAGTTGAAGCATCACAATGGAACGGAATTCTCAACTGAAACTTGCAATTTCAAAGAGCTAATTTTAATACAATTGCAGACTACGTCTCCCTTGTTCGCTAAATGCTCTTGAAATATATTTGTGCAACAATATACGAAATACTGTAGCGCTTAATAGCATTCCATTTAACATAGATTTGTTTAAACTTTGTATAAATTTCGGGTCCGATTTTATTCATAGTTTTCTTTGAAATATTTTGTTGTTTTTAGGTTTAGGTTTTTAGACTTTATTCTCAAAAAAGACTTCCAAGTCACATACATGAGAACAATTTATAACCTAAGTAATTACATATTGCCGTGGTTTGTAACATATATTTGAAAGAAAAAATCATAGTGGAATGAATTTAGTGTTGCTTACCTACAGCTATGGTTATTCATTACCACAGAGTACAATTGTATTTACTGAGATTCATTACATACTTATATAACTCTGACTTAAACAATGCAAACGAGTTAACATTTTACATTTGTTGGTAATTTATTGTAAAGATGGGCGACTTCAAATGTGACACTTTTCTTCCCGTTCTTACTTTTGGCAGAACAAGCAGACATTTTCGTTTTTAGGGTTCCATGCCTTCTCAAAAAGGACAAAAACGGGAACACATTATAGAGAATTCGATGTCTGTCTGTATATCATGAGGCTGTATCTCAGTAACTGTGATAGATAGAAAGCTGAAATTTTCACTGATGATTGTTGCCGCTATAACAACAAATACTAAAATCAGAAAAAAGTTAAGGAATGCTTTTAGTTCAAGATTTTAGACAAGTATTCAATACGCGATTTTAGTCGTTTTTGCTGAGGCACCCTTAGTTTGCTTGTCCGAATCGCACTGGACCGGTTTTTGGCACATTTGCCGAAAGATCCACAACAATATACCTACTACTACTACTAATTACTTTACTTTATAGTGTACTAGCTGATACCCGCAGCTTCGCCCGCGTAAAATTTGTTCCCGTGGGAACTTATTCCCAGGATAAAAAGTAGCCTATGTGTTATTCCAGACTATAATGTATCTCTGTACCAAATTTCAGCCCGATCCGTTCAGCGGTTTGAGCGTGAAAGAGTAACAAACATCCACACTCACAAACTTTCGCATTTATAATATTAGTAAGATTCTCATGTCTGTGTGCTCATAAGCTACACCATCTTGTAACTTAAGATATCAAAATAAAGCAGAGTCGCACATCATCTCAAATTACAATGCCGGAGCATGTCTTGGGCAGATTTATAACCCTCCGCCTGGGATGTTCCCTGCCAGATAACGGGGCGACAGGCTTTAAGGATGCCACGTCATCCTCTAAAAAATAACCCTTTCCGCCAACAGAGGGTTATTTGTGCAATTTAGTAGAGCAGGTAGTGAGTAGGGTATTTGATTCGTTTATTTCCGAAAAAAACACAATTCGTATTTACATACAGATTTTGTGAAAACGCGCAGTATGTTATAGTGTGACAATGATGTGGAAATTTTGCTATTTTTTGTTGTAAGGGTAACATTCGCTCTGGAGAATATTTCTGAAGTTTGAATATAATTTGATACCAGTTTCTAGGAATATTTCGTACTTACTACACAGGGCTGCATTGGGGCTCACTGAGGTGAGGTCAACCCCTACTAGATTGGCCGATTTTAAATGCAGAAGTATCTTTTTCGAGGTGATTTTTTTTGTATACATGAATGTATATGAAGATTAAGTAAAACATACCTTTCACTTGCCAACGTTTTTATCGATTTGATTTCCCTCAAGTTTCTTATTCACCTTACCCGGGTAATTTCATTGTTCTTGACATTTCAACTCTCTAGCTATCACGGTTCCTGAGATACAGCCTCGTGACAGATAGATAGACGTAGACGTATGTATATAGGCTCCCGTTACCTTTGGAATACGGAACCCAAAAAAATTAATTACCGTCTAATCTCACAACTTTGAGATGAATACGGACGAGCAGACGGCTACATACGTACCTAACTACGATATTTTTTTCTGGCCGCCCATTAGATCTTCAACTTAGTTTATCATAGTCAATGGAGTAACCTTATTACAAGCTGCTGAAACCAAGGGTTGGAGGTGCATTTTGAAGCACGGAAATGACAAGTAAGTAGCCCAAGCTGCACACAACAACTAAATCGTTTACAGAACACTAAGCGCTTATGCATAAGAATCTATCTAGATAAATTACTAAGAAAAATTACAACCAGCACTGTTTAATTACAATGTATTTTATTTATCTCTATTTACACAATACCGCAGTAACTACTTGTCTATCGCCACGCTTGTAAAGTAAGACAATAAAAGCACAACAATAAAATGGATGCAGTTAAATGTTTAGTGCCCGTAAACAAAAGCTATTCTGGCAATAAGTTATAATTCACGCTTTACGCAGTTGCAAGGACTGTCTTTTTGTACGTGGTTAGAATTCATTTGGTGCTTTACTTGGTAGTAAAGTACCCAAATGAATTCTGGTGGGAGCAGCTTAGCTTTGTATGGAATTCTCAGATCTGGAATAGGCTAAAACGTATGTCACTATGACAGTATTAAGGATTGTGTACTTCAGATGATAATCTTGAGCAAAGCTTGAAATATTACAACCGGATTTTTGTCTTGATGTACTGTCTCATAGCATATGTAGTATTTACTAGACTTTTATGATTTTAGTGTGCTTTCATATTATTACGGTAATTTTTTTTTTTACGTGTGGAAATCCTACATGGATGCTATGCCGGACTCCTACCGACTAAAACCACACGATGCTCTACAACTGTCTACGGCCGGGAGTCCCGGGTAAGCCCTCGGAAGGATGTCCCAGGGCTCTCGGCAGACTTTGGCGAACACTTCAACCTCGCCTATGGGGTTCGGGTGCTATCCCGCGTCTGGAGAGTCGGTTCGGGTGTTAACCCGCTACTTGTGGAAGGGATTATTACGGTATGGAAGAAAACTCGCTTGTTTTATGCAGCAAAGAAAGGGTAGTATAAAATACATAAATGCCTTATAAAATAAAGGGATGCTTTGCTTGTCCAAACCCTTAAAAAAAAAAACAAGCACTTAAGAAACTATTTTTGCTTATAGTCTTGAGAATCCTGGGGTTTTATAATGTAAATACAGACCTATAATAAATTATATTCATCATACTGTAGAATTTATATCCGAACAGTCAACTGTTAAGACATCCAGCTGTACTTGACAATTACTTGCAAAATCTTACCACTTTTCTAAAGAAAAGTGGTAAGATTTTGCAAGTAACTACTAGCTAAAGCTACTTTACTAAAAACTCCTTTGAAAACATTTAAGAACTTGTACACATAAAACTGTAAGGTAAAACATGGGCGTGACTATATTTATGTATGTACAGCTTGGCAAAAAAGAGAAGAAAATAATGGAGGAGCCACTGTGCTGTTCATATGGCAACCCGTTAAAAAGAACCACCAATCAGTATCCAGTTGTCGACAACCGTCAATAAAACCCACCAATCAACTTGTATAACGTCATTGACTGACAGACATATGTGACGTTTTTGGCAGCTTTTTGACAATGTAGCCAGTCAGCAAAACACCGGGAAACCACGGCCGAGTGTCAGCACTGCGAGGACCGCAGCGATGACACGGCGCTCCACACGCTGGTGGAGTGCACGGCGTGGGCACAACAGCGACAGGTCCTCGTAGTGGGTCTGGGCGTGGACACTCTCTCGCTTGAGGCCATGGTGCGAGCCATGCTCTCCAGCGGGAGTAAGTGGGACTGCGCCGCCTCTTTCTGCGAGCAGGTCATGCTCGCGAAGGAGGCGGCGGGCCGGGTGCGGGAGAGAACTCTCCCACCCGAGTTCCGCAGTCGGCGCCCTGGGCGCCGCCGACGTGTCTTCGCCGAGGACTATCGGCCTCCATGACCGGGGGTCTGAGGACGGTGAGAGGGCCGCTCGCCGTCCTTACAGGAGCAGGCCCATGACGGCAGCGTGACGTGAGCACTCACGCACGCCCCCCCTTAGAAGCGGGGTCACACCCGAAACCCCCCATAGACGCGGGATTGCACCCGAACCACCCCCTGGGCGAGGCCGCATTGGAGGCCGTAGGTCTGTTGGGAGTCACGGGACATCCTTCCTGAGGGCTTACCCGGGGCTCTCAACCATAGGCTGTTGGGCGTTACGTGAGGTTTTTTAGTCGGTAAGAGTCCGGCATAGCATCCTACGAGGATTTTCCCTCACGTTAAAAAAAAAAAAAAAAAAAAAAAAAAGCCAGTCAGCAAAATCTTAGTTCCGTTTCTAGACTATTTTGCCAAGCTGTATGTATGAAAACTTTCATAGGGGTATTACAATCCACTGCTGGAAGTAGGCCTCTCTTAATTTTCGCCAAACACACTGTGGCACCTACCACATCCAGACCCTCCCTGCGACTTTTCCTTTCTAGGTTAGGCTGGACTGACCATACCATACTAAATTTTTGGTGCAATAAATAGGTAGATACATTATACAACCAATAACAAATTAATGTAAAGTTAATGGCAAAAAGCAAGCGAAATCTATACTAATGAATCGAATAGGCTCCGAAACTACTGAACCGATTTGAACTCTTTCACTATTGAAAAAGTACTATTTCCGGTGAACATAGGCTTTAAATTTTATTTCCGTATTCCCACGGGAACGGGAACTACGGGAACTTCCCGAATAAGTATCACGCCGGAACTACTAAATTGATTTGAATGAAACTTGGTACAATCTGAGCCTATGGTCCGAGAAAGGTTCTAGGCTACTTGTGATTCCGATATTTTGCGCTGTTGTTGCCTTTGGGAGAAGAGATGAAAGACAAAATGGTTTTTTAGTTGTAAATTCCCAATGCGTGGTCTGATTCCAAATTTTTTTCCGGGTCATAAAGGGAGTACTTTAAGGATTGTTTCACACAAGTTTTAATATTGAGGGTTTTGTAGTTCAGGAATTAGACACGTCTCAACTTTCTCAAAACGTAGAAATCAAGGGTTCCTTTGGTTGTGAGGGTAAATCTAAACTTAGCGTGTTGGCTTAATCATAAAAGAGCTTAATGATTAAGGCTATTGTAAAATAATTCATTACACGTCTTCGGCGTGGACTGTAAAGTTTGAGAGTAGACTGCCTGATAAAGAAATGCCACTCCTTTCATACACCTTATGTGACATAAACGAAGTTGCGAGGGTCAACTAGTTTAAAATAAAGTTCAAAAAGCTGAGACCCTCTTCGTCAGCGATAGTATAAATCAGACGAGAAAATATTCAATCAAGTATATAGCATCTTTTCTCTCGTAACCCGGGTAGCGTTGTTCGACCGACGGCTTCAAGGCTCATTTACCACGCAGTACCTAATGGCGCTCAGCCCCACCCGTCATCCTGACAGCTGACGACCAAGTTCGCAAATTGTAATTGCTCGAGATACTTTCTAATATTTTTATTAAGGCCCTCGAGTTTGTAGTACTGAAATGTTTTTACCAAAGTTATCTGAACCGTTTCAAGAAATTGTACCAAAATGATTATGTAGAGTTGTTTTTCGAATTCGATGAAACACTTCCTCAGAGGAGATACTTGGCATCATCTGGAGAAAGGACAAGTAGATATTGTATAGTGTGGACATAAAACAACAATGTATTGAACTAAGTTTGACATCTGTGAGAATATTGGAAGCTATTCCTCTTTGTTCGATTTTCTTCTTTTTTTATTTTTCATGTTGTCTTGGGTAAATTGAATACCTCCATAAAGTGCCGAATCTCTATTCTGTTAATTGATGTTGACATTCTAATGTCAATCTAAAAATATGGCATTGAGAAACACCGGTATTATCTCAAAATAGAAGTCTTTACTTTTTGGAGCTTTAAGCTTAGGGTCAAACGAAAGTCGCTCCCACAAATTCAGGGAAATTACTGAGTATCGCAATGTCGAGAGCTTCGTTTTTGAACCTCATGCGATATTCTAAATTTATAAAGTCACTAGCTGACCCTCGCAACTTCGTTTACGTCACATAAGTTCTGTGAAAGGAGAGGTATTTCTTTGTTAGACTCATAGAAGCGTGTGAAACTGCGCAAAATATCGGGATCAAAAGTATCCTAGAATAGAACCTTCCTTGGGTTATAAGCTCAAATTGTGCCAAGTATCATTCAAATCGATTCAGTAGTTTCAGCGTGATAGGTACTTATTCGGGATACAGACAGACAGACAGATAGACAGACATTAAAAATTTTAATTACATTTTCGGCTTCAGTATCGATTAGAGAATGCCCTACAATTAAAATTTTCAAAATATCTTTCATGTACCTACAGACTCTCGAACCTCTACAGTTTTATTATAAATATAGATAATTCAGATTATTATTTAATTTCAGACTGTACCTAAACTTCAACGAATTATGGTCGAATTACAATCTCTAAATAGACCGCTAGTTCGTGTACAACAATTGCATCTAACTTAATTAAAATCACATAAACCGTGTTCACAATACCATGCAGCAACAGACGCTCACAAAATTAACCAGCGAACGAGCACAAAGCATTCACTAAATTCTTCAAATTGTAGGTACTCTCACATAGTCAACAGCCATAGAGCAAGAGCAACGCAACCAGAGAGTAGACAAAGCATTTTTGCTCTACAAATCGTATTCATACCTATACACCACAACAAAATTAATCGGCTGTCGCTATGGAACTTACACAAGACCATTAAAATAATACACTCATAATTTCAAACACATTTGTTATATCACTAGCTGAGAATTATTTTACAATAGTCTTAATCATTAAGCTCTTTTATGATTAAGCCAACACGCCAGTTAGATTTACAATCACATTCAAAGGAACCCTTGAATTTAGGTCTGGCGAAAGTTAAGATGTCTCTAATTTTGGAACTACAAAACCTTCAATATTGAAACTTGTGAGGAACAATGCTTAAAGTACTCCCCTTATGTCACCAAAAAAATATTTGAAATCGGACCACGCCGTGAGAAATTACACCTGAAAAACTATTTAATCTTTCATCCCCTCTCCTGAAGGAACCGCGCCATATATCGGGATCAAAAGTATCCTAGAACCTTCCTCGGATCATAAGCTCACATTGTGCCAAGTATCAATCAAATCCATTTAGTAGTTTCGTCGTGATACTTATTCGGGATACAGACAGACAGACAGACATGAAACGTTTAAATTACATTTTCGGCTACAGTATCGATTAAAGAACGCCCTACAATCAAAATTTTCAAAATATTTTTTATGTACAGACTCTCGACCTTCTACAGTTTTATTATAAGTATAGATTTGGAGTATGTATTGACAGAGGGGAACGTCTCTGTATCCCCTCCCCGATTAAAGTCATAGGTCGTATTGCGCTATGGCTCACAAAGCCTAATGGCATATCACCTACACAGGCATTCACACATGGTCACACACAGAAAGGAAATTGAAGTCATTAGGAATATTCCGGATAACAATTAACGCAGATACGGATTAAATCTACTGAAACAAAACGCAATTTACACTGGATTAGAGAATCGCTCCGGAAGATAATGACTTGGATTTGGAATCGAATTAACTAATTGTGCTTTGCCTTGCTTACCTACATACCTTCGCCTGTGGTATCTTTCCATAAACGTTAACACACTATTTTACCCTCATAAGAGAGGAATTTCAAATCATTTTATTGATGGGTGCCGAAATTACGGCTTATCGATTGTAAAATAACTTGCTGGTTCTATACTCCGTCGTAATAGTTTCTACTGTGAACATTATCCTAGATGAGGATCATTTTGGGACATCCATCCGAAATTAGACGGTTGAAATAAATTTGTGAACATTTACACATTAAAATTTTCAAAATATCTTCCATGTACAGACTCTCGACCCTCAACAGTTTTATTATATGTATAGTAACACAACATCATCTAGCCCAAATTAAGCTAATATAAGCTTGTGCTGTGGGATCTAGACGACTGATATACATACTTATATATTTCTAAATACATACCTACATTATTATACATAGAAAACACCCAAACTCCGAAACAAACATTTGTGGATCACACAAATAGTTGTACCGACCCAGGAATCGAACCCAGGACCTTAAGTAAGGACCGTGTGGTTTTAAATTGGCATAGCATCATCCCTAGTCAAATATTAATAACTAGCTGACCCGCGCAACTTCGTTTGCGTCACATGAGAGTGACAAAGAGAGTGGTTTAGTATTAAAAGCACTTGACCGTAATTCGAAGCTTATATAATAATGAGATAGGCATATCCGTTACCCGTAGGCTTATCTTACTCATGTTTGATGACGTATTTCCGTCGACTCAGCAGGCAGGGCGCGCCACCTGTGAACTTATAAATGCAGATGGCGTCCATTTTGTCCTCATTGGCGTTTTGATTCCCGTAGCAAAAGGTTATAGCAGGAACACCTGCTAGTGCATTTATTTTTCTAGTTACTAGTTATATTCCTAGTAAAGTTATAAAAAGTGACTTGGGATGAAGTAAGTGCATTTACAGAAATAATTATTTAACGGCTTTGCCGTTCGTTTGAATATACAGTGAATCTAAAACAAGTGAAGTGACTTGTGATTGAAGTAAGTGAACCTACAGACATATTTAACGGCTCGACCGTTCGTTTAAATCTCAGGTATGTTTTTACTTCATATTTTTACGATCACATATGAGTGTGATACGTCATAACGTGAAATATCCTATTATTTTAAAATAGCACGTAAACCTTTCGAGGTTGCAGTTTCTTTTATTTAATATCTTTAGTTACAGCTAATATCAAACTGATTTTATAGATTGTATTCATAGGTACTAATACTTTTTTTTTAGATATTATTTGCTTCGTGTATGTACAGCGTAAGTACCGCCGAATATAGAAAATATTTTCAAAATATTTTTATACCTACCCACATAAAGGCACATTAATTACTAGATGTTCCTATACATGTAAAAATATGGCCTATTATGGGTAAAATCGTAATCATCCCAAGTTTCTGAATACGTACGAGTGTGTCAAAGTAATAACTAAATGTTCACCATGAAAGTAGTACTTAAATTTTAGGTACCTAACATAAAACTATTTCTTTTAGTTTGGTTTCTTGATAGAAATGAATCCTCCATCCTTAGAAAGTGAGCTAATTCCAAGTGGAGTATTTCAGAAGCCCGCTCTGAGCTCCAGTTATTGTATTAGGCACGTCAAATAGCTACAGTTCCAGCTCATTTAGCTCGAACTTCAAATAAGGGCGATCGCGACGCCACGTGCATTGTCGTAAGTGGAGTAAAAGAAGCCGACTTCCACTAAACCAGATAAGGATGATGGAAATAGGTGAGTTATTTCTCATTTACCTAACACTGGTCCTGACCAAGTGTAAATTTCTTCACAGATCAGAGGTTAATTTACGAGGATGATAGAAACAATCATCCTTGCTTCGTATTTTATATAGGGACAGCATTAAAAGAGATTTCGGTTACCCAAGATCCTAAGACACAGTATAACCTAAGAGGTTGATAGACACGTTTTGGCGACAAATTGCCTAGATGAGATAATATGCTGATACCCACTATTGTAAAATCATAGTCCTGGGTTCGTCAACCTAAACAAAAACGAGGAGATCCGACAATTCGAATCCCTGCTACATTTTGAAAAAGCAGACAAGGCTCTTTCTGCCAAAAGGCTTTTGCTGCCAAAACCTTATGTATTTTTTTTTTTTTTTTTTAAACAAAGAGAATCTTTTGAAAAACTTAAGTTTCTTCGAAAATATTTATGACAAAATTGAAGACCTACTTTAATAATAGGATTTCCATAAATCTTTTATCAATTTATTACAAATGGCCTGCGGCCATAGATCTGATTTCATATTTTATTCTCAGAATTGTCAAAGGCCCAATTCTTAAAAATTAACCTTGATAAAATATCGCCTTCAAACACATACATTTTCGAGGCTGAAGCCTTTTCGACGGCACTCGGGAAGGCATGCATTTTGGTCTTCGATCTCCAAAAAGGATGACCCCGAAAAAAGTTCATCCAAATCATTACGCCAGCCTTCGAGAGGATCAGGCGTCAAGATCAGATCTCCATCGAATGGAGTCCAGATTCCACTGTACCAAAAGCCTTTTTAGGCCTGTAATACAGTTACCACTCTCGAGGGGTGTGTACAATATCTATAATAATTGGGCATACGACAGTAAATATCCCTTCAATTACGAAATTTCCGAGCTCGAGGCTCTCAAAGAGACGAGGAGAGGTCTAACATCCTCTGCCCACACCAGCAAAGGAAACACTAAATGATATGACCCTGTCATTCTATGTCGGTCAGTTAACTCTGTACAAAATACGTTGGTAAGGAACGAGAGTACCAAAAAGTTTAAAATTTATAAAAGGGTACCGCATTCCCTTTATCCAGAAACTCCAATCCGTCCTGCACGGTATTCGAGAGGACGCAAGTTCGAATCCTGCTCAAAACTGATAACCTTCCCACATTTAAATTTACAGTGAACTCTGTTCAAGTCCCGTCCTGACAAAGTTGTAAATTTTCACTTTATGTTAAAACGCTATGGAAAACTTGACTAAGGTGGAATACTACTGCTTTAAATACTTAAGAATCCATACAACGAACTCTTTTTAAAAAGGTTTCCTTTTTAACTGAAATGACCACATTGTGCAATGGTTCAAAAGATGAATGCTCAAGGCACTCTAAAACTAGTTCCTTTGCCACCAAGTTTGGTTTCTCCACTTTTCCTAACTTCAAATAGCGATGGGCCATCCGCCCAGAATTCAGTTTTAGGACATTGTACGCCTTTGTGAAGCCAGAATAATTCTATCTTTCAGCATGTTGCGTTTACCAGATTTCCTCCAACCACGAGATTGGATGTGCAAAATACATCTCACTCAAGCTTATTTTCATGGAAAAGCTGATGTAGTGTACATTATTCTTTCTCAGAGCACATTCTTGTCTTCCGCTCGGGTAAGCCGCACCCAAAACATTTTCGTTTCTCACCATCTGCGTGCCCCGATTTCTATAGAATAAGAGTATTCAAATACTCGTCTACCTACACAAAATCTCATTTTGCGCGTCAAAATCCTGTTACTCTTTACAAACACGTACAAATAGCCTTGAAAACTCTTCAAACCCAGGGATGGTTAGACAATTGGGAGAAAACAATAATAGGTTCCCAAAGAAACCTCTCATATCGTTATGCGATAGACATAAAACTACCTGAAAGTCCAATACCAAAAGAAAAGATATTAGACATAAAAGGAAGATTTATTTAATTCCAAATCAAAGAAACTTAGTTCTTTTAAAGAAAATTCAAACTTGGTGGGTCTTTTGAATTTTTACCACTTTCGCAGTGCCTAGAGGTAGCTTTACCTCAGCGTCACATTCGGTCAATCCCCTAACCGACGACCCACTGAAGAAAATAGTAGTGCACGGAGTGGTACAAGTGGAACTCCAATAGTGGGTCCGCAATTACCGGTTCTCGACAATTTTACAAGCTTTCCATCCGAGATGCTTTCTTACCACGGACGCGTCAGATTTCGCTTGGGAGCCCAGCTAGAAAACATTTCTCTAACAGGCTCGAGGGTCCAGAATAACAAAGATTGCACTGCATCAAAGAGAGATGTTGATAATCTTACACATGATTCGAAATCATATACCGGTACTGTGTTACAGTCTGTACTCATTCAAAGCAGTTGTAGTCCATCCCCCCAGAGGGACGAAACCAAATCAATTGCCTTGACGAACTTAACTCGTCAGCTTGCGTGTAATGGTCCGACATCAAATTGACTTCACCATACACTGCATTCCGAACCGATACCATATGTATCAGCTCCTCCGGGTATTTTTTGTGAGCATCCTGCTTCAAACACCACTAAGGCAAGATTGCCTACAAACAATATTCCTATTATGAAATGGAGAACACTACATGATAGGCCTGTTTGTAATGTGTGGATATTACTTCCACCACCATTTTTAATACCCAAGATGCTGTCACACCTTAATCGGTCAACAGGAGTGTTTGTGGTGCCGCGATGGCACAAGGTAATAATAGAGGGCAGATCTCAAAGCGAGAGCTCTGTAAGCTCCATTCGTTCTGCAGAACCTGCAAAAGAACCTATTAAACATTATTTCTTTCCTTCTAATAAACACCTCGACAGGTCTCCCGCCACCTCACATAGAGAATCTGTGGAAATGTGGGGGGGGGGGGGGGTGAAGAGGTAAATAACAGATATAAAATCAAAAACTTCTACTATTGAGCTCCTTGAGACCTACCTTTTAAGATACTTATAAATTTTACAGTTTTAACCGACTTGCATTTTATTCATGGTTATTATATAATATGATTCTGTTACATAAATCTGTTGTTGCTGTTCTTGATAATATAGAAACCGTTAGTCAACTTTACATAGTTCGCATGTTTTGGTTAAACATATCTTGGTCGATCTCTTTAAAAAATGTAAAGAAAGTTAAGTCACATATTCATTGATATTGGGATTGATGACTTAGTTCAATATTACCAAGTATTGATACACAGAGAACATTTTTCAGGTTTCTCGTCATAGTGATTTATGCTTAGGTCGCCGCAACCACGATCTAACTTTGCTCGATTGTATTAACTCACGTCATAGGTACTACTTTTAGGCCCGATTCAAGAGTCCGAAACTGATAATTTTCATTTCAGACAATCTGGTTGGAAAACTATTGTAAACAAAGATAACACCTACGACTAATCAATTGAATCCTTTATTCTAGATAGAAATTAGGATATCAGAGTAACCGATATGAGACTACACAGTCAAATAATTTATTTATGACTGTTAGAGGTTCTCCAACTATTCTAGCCCCGGCACTACCCGGTCAACAGCAGCTTCTAAGAATTGGTGGTGGTGGTAAGATCAAATTAATCCTTAACACGAGGTAATTGACGATGGTTTCAAAAAATTTTATCGTCGAGTAATAATGTCAGCTACTACCACCAATCAAATATAATAATAATTCGCAATTATTTAATCCTGTCAATAGAAGGAATACTTACTACTCCTTAAATAAGATTCCTTATTTAGTCTGTTTAAGATTACATTTGAAGTTGTTCAAGATGGTAAAGATTATAAATCTAGATACCATATATACAACATTCTATATTATTATTTTCCTAAAAATAAATTAGAATCACATTGGCGTTTCCTTCACTCACCAGGCGAAAACAAACATTTCTCATTATATAAGCTTCGAATTACGGTCAAGTGCTTTTAATAGCGGCGTTTTCCCTGAAAGAAAACGCATATTAAAATACTTACCTAATTCGAAGCTTACTTTTTAAATCTGCCTGGTGAATAAAAGCCAATGAGGACAAAATGGACGCCATCTGCATTTATAAGTTCACAGGTGGCGCGCCCTGCCTGCTGAGTCGACGGAAATACGTCATCAAACATGAGTAAGATAAGCCTACGGGTAACGGATATGCCTATCTCATTATTATATAAGCTTCGAATTAGGTAAGTATTTTAATATGCGTTTTCTTTCAGGGAAAACGCCGCTATTAATATTTTAAGTAGGTAATATAATCCCGTCGCATTTACTCTCATCGCGTGTCTTAGGTATATTTATTAGAAAGTTGTGATAGGTTTTAATATTGAAAGTGATATAATTTTTCCCGTCGCGTCGCTTATATTAATTTAGAGTTGACCCGCACAACTTTGTTGAAGTTTCCCGTCACATTTATTTTGTCCGTTTTTTGGTACGGAACTCATCGTGTGCGAGTCCGACTCGCACTTGGCCGGTATTATCTTTCAGTTGACTGGCTACTGCTGCAGAAAACGTTTACTCGCGTCGCGACACGTAGTCGAGTTGCGTCGCTCATAATTATTTTAAAAATGATTGTGAAGGTTATTTTAAGTGAACCTTAAAAGATAGGCATATGCTGTTCAGGACTTTTTTTTGTAACTTTTTAAGAGGAAACATTTTGTAGTACACAATTTTACCTTACTTTAACCATTTAAGCAACGTACTCAATGAAAGCTCTCAAAAGAAATAAATTTCCCACGTTCTTAAAACATTATTCATGGCTGCTCCGCTCCTATTTGTCTTAGCGTGATGTTATATAGCCATTAGCCATCCTCAATAAATGGACTAAAAACTGTGAAATTATTTTTGTAATGCAACCAGTAGTTTCTGAGATCCTAGCACAAACAAACTCTTCAGTTTGATAATATTATGAGCTAACCTTAAAAGAAAGACAAATTAGTTAATTGTGAGTGAACCTTAAAAGATAGACATATGCTGTCGCGGACTTTTTTATAGAACTTTTTTAGAGAAACAATTTTGTAATACATAATTTTTACGTAACTTTAACCATTTAGGCAGCGTACGCCTCGGAAGCTCTCAGACGGTTAAAATAATTCCCCGTTTTCGAAACATTCTTTATTGCTGCTCCGCTCCTATTCATCTTAGCGCAATGTTATATAGCCTATAGCCATCCTCAATAAATGGACTAACAAACTGTAAAAGAAGTTTTGAAATCGAACCAGTAGTTCCTGAGATCCTAGCGTTCAAACAAACAAACAAACAAACAAACTCTTCAGCTTTATAATATTAGTATGGATTCGCTTCAGATGTGGACTGCAGCGAACCGAATATAACCATTATTGACAAGCTACAGGGCTGTTTCCATCACCTCTATCTAGGCTTCACTACGAATTCAAACTATTATAACCGTTGAGATGTTAGGCATAGAGTCGATAATCAATTGAACGTTAATGTAGCCACTGTGTTGTAGCTGAAATACAAGTATTATATCTCCCAGCGTCTGATTCCTGATTGAGGTGTGATACTATTGAATTTAAGTTTGCAAACATATGTAGGGTACTTATGTCCGGCGGGGTGGGTGCGGGAGAGAGCTGTCCTACCCGAGTTCCGCAGTCGGCGGCCTGGGTGCCGCCGACGTGTCTTCGCCGAGGACTATCGGCCTCCATGACCGGGGGCCTGAGGACGGTGAGAGGGTCGCTCACCGTCCTTACAGAAGCAGGCCCATGACGGCCCCCCCTTAGAAGCAGGATCACACTCGAAACCCCCCAAAGACGCGGGATAGCACCCGAACCAACCCCTGGGCGAGGCCGCAGTGGCGGCCGTAGGACTGTTGGGAGTCCCGGGACATCCTTCCGAGGGCTTACCCGGGACTCACAATCATAGGCTGTTGGACATTACGTGAGTCCGGCATAACATCCATGAGGATTTTCCCTCACGTTAAACAAAAAAAACTTATGTTGATTTCTTATTTCCTTCTTTTATCGCAAATTTAAATACTTAATGAAGAAGTAGATATATACAGTGAGCACCTTGGCACCACCTCTGGAAATCGATTACATTTTTGTCGATATTAAAATCGAATCCATTTCTAGTGGAAAGAAACAACGAAAATGATTAAATACTAGATAGTTAATATTTTCTTTTAATCACAATTTTCTTTCATTTTTTACTACGATTATCATCGTTAATAATGTACAATGACACCTTACCGAAATCTTCGCTGCCCAGTGATGCACCTTTCATCACCAACATCAATTTCGATGGTGTGACTCCGAAACTTAATAATTTTGTCATTGACTGAATAGAAATGGTAAATCTGAGTGTGACCATTTTGCGAATGGGACAAAATGCAAATGGGACATAATGCGAATGGGACCATTTTTGAATTCGTGACGAAATGCGAATGGGGCGGTATGCGTCAAACCCCTTCTGACTAACGCTCTAGATCTTGGCAAAGAGAAGGAAAACTCGAATCGAAGCAAAACTGTGAACCAACTTCTTTTAACGAAACAATACTCTGTAACTTGTTTAACCAGAGGTGGTAAGTCCAAGGACCAATCAAACTCTCAATATGATTGGGAAGGGTCTACGACTCTACGTGCTACAATGGACGGCGACTGATTTTCTTTGATTGATCATTTTTTACGAGAATTCTGCATATTTTCTTACTTTTATAAAATGGAAATTAATCACAAACACATTATAGAACTCTTTCTGTCCAGTTTGCACCGTAATGACTGCTAGTGTTGCACCTTTAGACCGATAGACTTCTGGTTTATGAATTTCATTAAAAACTTCAGACGAATAAAAATATATATAATACCTACATAATCTTCACACGTATGTGACTCGCTGGGATGATATTTGAACCCACCCTCGTTCGTAGCTTTATACACCTACATCAGTAGGCATGCATCACCTCGTTTGCCAAATAATTACATAGCGTGTTGTCGACTAAAATACATACACACTCTCACAGTTAAACAATGTTGTAGACATTGCACACATTCACAGGTCTTAGGGTACTTTTCCACTACGCTACATTGCTATGAATGTGTTTTATACCCACAAATCACATTCGTTGGTCCACAAGTAACATTGACCGTTCATATTGTCACTTTTCTTTGCACTAAAAAGAATAGCCTCCGAGTTTCCTGCCATTTCTTCTCAAACAGGCCACGTTTTGGATTATACTACCTTTACTTTGTATTCATGACGTTTCGTAAGTGCCTAGGTATGTGGATTATTGTGCAACCGACGAATGTGATTGTCACATCATTCCACATTGTGACAATCACAACCAGCAACACAGACACCAACAGCAACGTAGCACTAGCATAGCAGTTCTCTGATGGAAAAGCACCCTTACTATGCACACTACCGACAAAGCTCGGTCCGGTATCAAACGGGGTTCAATATTGAATTCGTTAATTAATGCTACCTTTGTGATAGACACTCCGTATCCGAACTCGATGAACGGACAGACGGACCGGGGGACTGAGCACTAATCAAGGGATTTCCAAAATGGTTTCCCTACGTCGGGGGACATAAAGGGAAACTGTGATATGGTTATAAATAATTTGGCTACTGTGTACGAGCGGTATTATCGAATCTTTAGTACTGGTTGTATTATTATGAGCTTTGGGTTTTAAGCTCGGGGAAAGCGTTTTAATTGCTTTTATGACAGCGAGTAACAACATACATTAAACTACTTTTAAATTATTATATGTTAATGTGGGTGTATACTGTACGTATATTATACTAGCTGATGCCCGCAGCATCGTCCGCGTGAAATTTGTTTTTCCCGCTTATTCCCGGGTCAAAAAGTAGCCTGTGTTATTCCAGACCATAATCTATCCCTGTACCAAGTTTCAGCCAGATCCGTTCAGCCGTTAGAGCGTGAAAGAGTAACTAACATCCACACTCACAAACTTTCGCCTTTATAATATAAGTAAGATAAATAAACTTACATTACGTATACATACCTATATGTATATGGAGGTGTAGTAGTTTAGTACATGATACATGTTCGCCCATCAAAATATCTAGCACGGATCGTGTTAAGCGGACTATACTGACTCTACGATTTGCATAAGTATTATTAAGTGGCATTTTCATGTTCGTAACTTGAAGGCAAGCTACAATAGAGGTTCAAAACGAAGATATATCAGATATTCGGGCATTAGGCTCAACAGTGAGGATGTTAACTTTATGAAATAATATTTGATACTCGCATAGGTCTCATACAGTCTCTACAGATCGAAAATATTTGAATTACCACTGTTGGGTCTTGAAGGATCTTCAATAAGTAGACTTTCTTGACCTTTTATAATGTACTTTAATTACAATATTCTACAATAACTTGCTACTATAAAATATCTTCAAAAATATGAGACACGCGTGTTGCGTGGATAACGTTCCTTGGTCGAGCGGCGCGTGGTGGGGCTGGCGCGAGGCGGCCGCCGGCCGCGGCCGGTTGTGTCCCGAACATACTCCCGCACCTTGAAAGCTCCAGCTTTCAAGCAGGTGGAACAGGAGTTGATTCTTCGTCAGACAGCAGCGGGCAGATGCATGAAATGGCACGACGTATAACTCCTTTGTTTGTGAATATATCGACAACTCTGCATAAACCGTCAGTGCCTTTATGTAATTTGGTAATCCGCCCGAGGGGCCAGGTCAGAGGTGGACTCTGGCCTTGCTTTATTAGAACAAGCTGGCCAACTTCTAAATTTGGTTGCTGAACGCGCCACTTTGTGCGCTGTTGAAGTTCTGCTATATATTCTTGGCACCATCTTGACCAGAAATGCTGTCTGACTTGTTCGATCCGCGCGTACCGCTGTAAGGCGTGTGGGCTGACATCTCCGAAGTCCGGCGCTGGCAGTGACGTCAGTGGTCTTCCAATCAGGAAGTGCCCTGGGGACAACGGGGAAAGGTCGTGAGGATCGGATGATAAAGGGCATATAGGACGCGAGTTGAGAATGGCCTCAACTTGCGTAAATACTGTAGCTAATTCTTCAAAAGTGAAATGGTAATTGCCTATAATACGTTTTATATGATACTTGGCTACTCTTACTGAACTTTCTACAAGTCCCATGAAATTTGGGGAATAAGCAGGAGAAAATTTAAATTGTATGTTCTCATTAGCAAAACACTCTGATACAGAATTACAATTTTGTAATAAAAATTGCCCTATCTCTTTACTGGCCCCTACAAAATTCTTCCCATTATCAGAAAAAACCTGTAGGGGTTTACCTCTTCTTGAAATGAAACGCCTTAAAGCTAAAATAAAACATGGGGTGCTTAAATCACCAGCGATTTCTAAATGAACGGCCTTTGTTTTCATACAACAAAAAATGCATAAAAACGTCTTAATTACTTGGCCACCACGCCCTTTTTTACTTATTATATAAAATGGTCCGGCATAATCTACCGCTACCACTTGGAAAGGAAAACCGGGAGACACCCGCTGTGATGGGAGATTACCCATAAGTTGGGAGGCAACTACTCCCTTCAAGCGCTTACAAGTTACGCATTTCCTAAAAATCTGGCGAGCTAATTGTCTACCACCTATAGTCCAATATTGTTCGCGAACGCTTGAAAGAAGCAGCTGAGGCCCAGCATGCATTAATTTAATGTGAAAATCTTCAAAAATTAATTTACTTAAATGATTATTACTATCTAAAATTATGGGATATTTCTTGTCGCTATGAAAAGATGAGTTTGATAATCTACCACCAACACGTAGGACTCCCTGTTCATCTAAATAGGGATTTAATGATAGTAAATTAGATTTTCTACTTAAAGATAACTTATTTTTTAACTTATTTATTTCTTCAAAAAATGACTTAAGCTGTGACATTTTTATAAGTTTTATATCAGCATTTTTCAACTCAATAACATTCAATGGACCTGAAAATTTATTTTTTAATGATCTACAATTGTGTATGAAACGCAAAATATAGGCAAATGTTCTTCTTAATTTATTAAACTTTGAATAATTTTCAATAGGAAAAAAATATGCGTCGTTAACTGTAGCACTCAAAACTTTAATTGTATTTTTTATTTCAGGAACATCTGATAACGAATATATTTGTATATTTTGAGAAGGCCACTTGTCTTCATCACTCAACAGGAAAGTAGGTCCGTACCACCACAAATCCGCCGCATTACTCGTAATTTGTTCGGGTAATAGTCCTCGCGATGCTATGTCGGCCGGGTTATATGGCGAAGGGACATACCTCCACGATGAGTCACACGTTAACTCGCTTATCTCAGCTACTCGATGAGCTACAAATGTTTTTAATTGATATTTACTAGTTTTATGTATATTTAACCATGATAACACGACTTTAGAATCGGTCCAATAATGAATATTGTGTATAGTACACCTTAATGAATTTTTTACCTTATGACACAAGCGACTGGCTAATAAACAACCTAACAGTTCTAATCTCGGTACGGTCATAACAGGCTGTAGCGGAGCAACTTTTGCCTTAGCGCACAAAAGATGCACTGAGACGCCGTTATCACTCTCACAGCGAACATAGATACACGCTGCGTACGCTTGTATAGAAGCGTCGCTGAAGCAATGAATTTCGACCTTATTAGCAGTTGGACACATGACATACCGATCAATTTCGAATGAATTTAATATACTCAAACAGTCAGTAATTTTATGCCATAACAATTTTAAGTCATTAGGTATTTCGTCATCCCAGTCTAACTTTAAACACCAAAGTTTTTGTAGTAATATTTTTAACGTTATCGTACATACACTCAGCACGCCCAGTGGATCGAATATACTGGCCGTAACTGACAGGATAGCACGTTTGGTGCAAGCTAACGTATTTTCTTTACTTAATGACTTCGAGCAATTAATAGCCAATTTATCTGTGGTAGGATTCCATTTTAATCCTAACGTGGTACACTCTTTTGTGAATTCTACACTTGTCTGATCTTGAAACAAATCAGGATTATCAAAAAGGTATGTACAATTCGACTTTATTTTTCTTAAATTCATATTGGCTTTTAATAACTCCTCTGAAACAGACTTTAATATATATTTAAGCTTGTGTATATCATCACTTCCGGTAACGAGATCATCGACATAAAAATCATATTTAATTATATTTTTTATTTCACTATCACTACATGAATCCGCGATTTCAAACAAACAACGGATACTTAGAAATGCCGAGGAGGCGATTCCGTAAGTGACAGTGTTGAGCCGTAGATATTTGATGGGTTCCGTATCATTATTTCGCCATAAAATGACCTGTAAATATCTATGACTGTCCTTCAAAAAAACACATCTGTACATTTTTTCTATATCTCCTATAAAAACATATCTATGTTGACGAAACCTAATTAATATAGAAAAAATGTCTTCTTGTATAGTGGGGCCAACCATCAAAATATCATTAAGTGAAAGACCAGAAGTTGTCTTAGCAGAACCATCGAATACGACGCGACATTTTGTAGTCTCGCTGTTCTCGCGAAGAACTGGATGATGAGGTAAAAAATAAGCAACTTCGGGTTTTTTTATTTTTGATAAGTGACCCAAATTTTCATATTCATTTATAAATTCACAATATTGTTTCTTTACGTGAGGTTGCCTTTGAAATCTTTTCTCTAATTGATTAAACCGTTTTAAAGCTATATTAAATGAGTCCCCTAATTTTTCAGGGTTTTCTTTAAAAGGCAAACTCACGCAAAACTTACCATCACTTAACCGGTAAGTATTTTTCAAGAAATGATTTTCACACGCTTCCTCTTCTTTAGTCCATTGAACGCGTGATGGCATTTCTTCAATTTTCCAAAACTTTTCTAACTGAACCCTAATTTGCTGACTAAACTGGCAATGTATTTTACTTACCGTTTTTATATTGTTTTGACTACACATGGCTGGTCCTACAACTAACCAACCGAAATAAGTATTTTGTAATATGGGTTTGTTTATACCTAATTTTATTTGTTCAGGTCTGACTAAGTCCCAAAAGACGTCTGCCCCTAACAACAATTGTACTTCAGAGGGACGATGGAATGACTTGTCAGCCAATTTAACATGTGGAGGAATATCAAATAAGCTAATATCTATTTCTTCTGAAGGTAAGTTACTTGATATTTGATCTATCAGCAAGCAATATATTTGCTTCCTGATTGATCTATTTTTAGATTGAATAGTTACTTTAGCTCTTCGTAACGCTGTAAATGAAATGTTATTAATACCTGTTACATTCACGGACGACACCTCTTGACATGGAAGCCCTAATTTTTTATGTAATGAATTGATCATGAATGACGATTGACTTCCACTGTCGAGCAATGCGCGAACGTCAAAACATTGATTAGTCTCATTATCCACAATTTGTACCATGGCTGTTGATAGCAGCACCTCGGCTGCCATACAGGATGATAATGAGACTGGACATGCACTCCTACTTTGTACTGACGGCTCACTGCTCACCTGAGCAGTGCTAGGCTGTACGGTACTCGTTGGCGCTGAATTAGATTGCGCAGTACCGGCCTCTTCATAATTATTACTTACAAACTTTTTGTAGTAAGGTTGATGTAACAGGAAATTATGTCTACGACCACATGCCTTGCATGGACGTGAACGGCATTGATATGCATGATGACCACCACGAAAACAATTAACACAAACCTTTAATTTAAATATTTCTTTCATTCTCTCTTCAGGTTTCATGTCTAAAAACTTTTTACAGGTAAATAAGCGGTGCTCACCATTGCATAATAAACAATTTAACTTAGGGATATCCTGGATCGCCGTATTGGAGGCAGAAGCAACAAATGCTTTATGAGTTTTATCGAATTTATTTGTATATTTTATTTTTTCAGATTTTTCAACATGACTGCTGCTCCGAGGCAACGACTCCAGAATATCGGCTCGACTCCGTAAGAACTCAAGGAAGTTATCAAGTCGCGGTGACTCAGATAATAATATAGTGTTTCTATGTTCCTCCCATTTAAGAAGAGAAACTGTATCCAGTTTTGATGAAAATATAAATATTATTATTGTATCCCAGGAGCTGGTGGGTTCACCTAGACTTTCTAAAGCACGTAAATTTTTTGTTATATGATCCACCATACCTCTCAAATCCTTTTCCGATTCCTTCAAAATATTTTGAGTATTAAATAAAGCCTTCAAATGATTATTAATTAATTGTTTTTTATTGTTATACCTGTCGCATAAAATTTTCCAGGCAGTGGAATAGTTAGCAGAACTGATTTCAAGAGACTTTATGACAATAGCGGCGCTACCCTCCAGCGAGGTGCGCAAATAATAAAATTTGTTAATGTCGTTTAATGACTGATTATCGTGTACGATTGATTTAAAAGTGTCTCGATATTCCAGCCATTTGATCACATTGCCGTCAAAAGTGGGCAATTTAATTTGTGGCAACTTTATATTTAATTCTCGGCAACATGAATTAGTACTTTTGGACTCTGATAAGTTGTCTTCCGCGTCACTAAACTTTATCTTATTAGAATCTAATAGTGCTTTAGAGGAACTTATTAAAGCATAGAATTGATTTTCATATTCGACACGGTTGGACATCTCATCAGACTCCGATAATATCTCAATTTTACTTTGAATAATTTCAAAGTCGCTAAAGGCTGACTCGAACTTCGATAATCGTAAATCTAATTCATTAATATTACTTTGCGTTATGTCTAAAATATTATTAAAATCGTTCAAGTAGTTCTTGAAAATAGTAATTTTCCCTTTAATGGCACTACGTTTCCTAACTAATTCTTTGAATTCTGTATCAGACATGTTTTAAACTAATTAATAAAGTAATCACACGCTAAGAAGTACAAATCGAAATTATAATAATTATTTTGTAGGTGGGCTAATACCGGGCCCTCGCTCAGAACCGGTTTGTCTCGACGGTTCGGGAACGTTCTAGAAGCCAGCTACTTAATGCGTTAAGTATTATTTATGCAAATTAAGCCAATGATAATGTAACTATTATGCAAAGAACTATTAAGAAGAGAATAAAGAAGTAGAAATAGCTTTAACAGTAATTTCGCAAGCAAAGCACTTTTTAGCGTGAAATAAATTTTAAAATGCACTCGGGAATAATTCTGGATACTACTTAGGTATAAGGAATAGAAAAGGAACGGGCACTCCCCTGGAATTATCTGATGCTGAAGCACGCCGCACCGCTTGGCAGGTACTTGCAGGTCTCCTCACGCCTCCGCGCAAGGTCCTGTCACGGTCGCCAAATTATGTTGGGTCTTGAAGGATCTTCAATAAGTAGACTTTCTTGACCTTTTATAATGTACTTTAATTACAATATTCTACAATAACTTGCTACTATAAAATATCTTCAAAAATATGAGACACGCGTGTTGCGTGGATAACGTTCCTTGGTCGAGCGGCGCGTGGTGGGGCTGGCGCGAGGCGGCCGCCGGCCGCGGCCGGTTGTGTCCCGAACAACCACTACAAATGGTGTAGGGGAAAGTGGGGGAAATACGAACACCTAAGGGAAAACTTAAATAAGATAGTGGAATTTAATTACAGAGTTTCTTTTTTGTTTAATTATTAAAGTTTACTTATCTGTCTAACGAATTCACTAATCAACATTTATATTTTTTCAGAAATTGTAACAATATAAAATAAAATCAAAACCCTTAGTGTTCGGCTTTACCCGACATTAGTTCGGGTAAACACGAATACCAAGTGGGGTAATTACGTACTAACATTAATAATGACAGTGGTCACATTTAAAACCCAAAAATATTGACTGTCCGTATATAAAAGTTTCCGTCCAGACTTTGGCAGATTAATCACTGCTTTCGTTAGGTGGTCAATTTTTTTTGTTTTTGGAACAATATAATTTTCTGCTGCTCTGCCGATGCTGAGTTTTTTGGTTTTAGCATCGCTTATAGCCTTTTTGAGATCTTCAAGACTGTACTTCGGTTTGGTCTTTCTTTTGTAATAACGAGGCATCGGAAACAACAATAAATACAAGATAAAAGGAAAACCAACAAAAGGGAGGGGGATAATGCCGAACTTTCGAAATTGCCCGACATGATGTGTTCGCCTTTACCCCGCTGGATCGAAAACAATAAAATGGAGAAAAAATACATTTATGGTATATTTCTTTTGCCGATTGTTTCATTGTCATTTTGCTGATTAATATGTGAGTATTCCACTATGTAAAAGTTAAATTGCTATTGTAGATAGAAATAAATTAACACCAACTTGAATTTACCAGAAAATTGCATCAATAACATGCAAATTATTGAAAAATTTATACCTTGACAAGTACATGCGTTCGCGTCTCCCGTGTTGCTGACTGGCACTAGTGGTGGCGTGATCTCCGAAATGGCGGCAAGTGGAATATGGCTACCTCTTTCTAACACATTAGAACCATTGAATTTATTCGAGATTACCCCGCGTTCGTGTTTCCCCCACTCTCCCCTAAGTAGTTCGTCTTTACTTTTCCGTGAAAGAGGCGATTCAACGCCAGTGGGTTCGATTCCTCCTTTTAGGAAACATTATTCTGAGAAAAGTAGAACTCTACCACAACTAAATACTACAACAGTTGGTATATACCTACTTACAGTCGCCACGTCAAAATATGGCTTGGTAAGTGCCTTCGAACATCCCATAAATTGAAGTTCAAGGACTTTTATTGCTTATGCATATGTTTAAATACAGAATGAGGAATGAATATCAATAATGCAGAAGCCTTCGATTTTTTTTATACCACCAAGGTGGCAGACAAGCATACGGCCCACCAGAAGGACCTGTGGTCACCGCAGCCTATGAACGTTTGCAACACCAGAGGCGCCACACTCGCTATGTCGACCCTGTACAAACCTTCTAAGACCCCTTTTGAAGAACCCCATACTGTAGGCGTTTGGTAAAACCGAGGCAGGGAGATCATTTACCTCTGATTTGCAATATTGGTCAATTCCGGTGACATACATCTAAAATAATGTATTGTAATTGAGTCGTTTTTTGCCGAGACGGAACAATTGACTGACACCATCGGAATTTCCAGGACAATATTTTCGTTCAGAGTGACTCCTCCACCTGGGAGACCGATAATTATTTATTAAATTTGTGATTTAGTTAGCATACTAATTGCTTTTCAAAATAATCTTTGACGAGGTTCTGGTCTTGTCACCAGAAACTCGTCACACTAAAGTGGTTTAGAAGTTGTTTTCACTATTATCACATTTTTTATTTGGTCGAAAATGTGTTCCGTATTGTAGATCAAGAGTATCAAGAACGAGAGAACGACTCGGACGGCCGTCAAATTGGACAGTAATTCATTGAGAATAAATTTCATTCAAAAAAAATGCCTTATGCACTTTTTTTCCATACAAACTTTAACTATGTCAAATATCGCGTTTTCCATTCGTGTAATTATCATACAAAGGGGTACAATACAGAGCTATCGTTTCACATAAATTAATATTATAGGTAGATATTACCTACATTTCCCTTTAAACTGCATATAATATTTTTGACAATTCTTTGACAATTCAATTCAATTCTTTATTATTGCGAAATATAGGTAAGTATTAACTACAATGGTAGGTGTTCGAAGTAAAATTTGAGTATCACTATACCTACATTGTTGTATGAATATAATACCTGTTTTAATGATCACTCTCAGTTTTCACCCTTTTGTTCTGATATCAAAATACACACCGATATATCAAATTGCTGGCTCACAGGCGTGGATGTTTTATGAGCAGCCATATTTCACATCGCAACGCGAGCGCGACGGGTACCCCGCATAACAGATGACTCGTAGACCGCGACAACGTACTCTCGTGTTTCATGGAGGCAGTTTCGTACCTACTCCATGTACAGTAGCGTTCATAAGTCCGATAGCAATTTGACGAAAGTATAGCGCGTCAACACTTGTCGTACTTATGACCTTATTCTTCGAAGACAATTCACACTTACTCTCACACACACACGTCAGCACTATTATGACTTTTCCAGATTGAGTACAGCGCCATCTAGATATTCGTTTTGAATTATGATAAACTACATTTACTCTTATAGCCGCTAGATGTCTTATCTCGATCGACGTATGACATTCGAAAATTGATCTAGCTGTTGTTAACTTGAGTTAACACATTGTTCACTCGTTGATTGATATTGTTAATTTCACATTAATACGTAAGCGGCTCTGTGGCTTAGTGGTTTAAGGTGTGGGCTGACGAATGATAATGGTCGGGTGGATGGTTCAGAACCTGACAATTGAACTATTAACTTTTTGTGTTTTTATATTTAACAGTTATGATTTAAATGTTGACACGAATATAAAAATGTTTCTTATGTAGAATTATAAACTTAACGAAAAATTTTAGAGGGTGGATTTGAAATTAAATGGATTTATTTGCAGTGAGTGAAGTTGTTGGTTGGTGAAATCAGTTACGACTGTTCGCTTCGTGTTTATTACTACTATTGCGATTAGATTTCTTCTATAATAAATCAATATGTCGAATATAAGTATTGAAGCAAAAGCTAATATTGTGGCCCTATATTCGAATGCAGGGCCGTCTTAAGGCTATATAGCGCCAGGGTGCAAAGCTCAGACTGCGCCCCCCCCCCCCCCTGGTTAACCAAAAAACGCAATATTTTTTTGACGTTTCACTTCTTTTTCTCTTAGATTTGTAAGCTATATATATAATGCTACTGCTCCACCTGCGTTAACATTAATGCTGATGTCCAACTACTCGATAATTAAGGAATTAAGAATGCGCTTTGGCTACATTAAGGTCACAACGGGTTTATTAATGTTTACCATAATTTAATATGCCATAATTTCATATGCCATGCTGGTATTTGCCATAATTTCATTAGAAATAACGCTTCAGTTGCCATAATCGAGAAATGACATAAAATGACTTTCACTAATTCCATTGGTCATAATCGATCAAGTGTCATAATAATTTATGTAAATCAATAAATGTATTTGCCATAATTTTCGTTTTCAATAATGCCATTTTCCATAACTTTTATTCACCATAATATAAATAAAGATAATTTATACGACACAGATTTTTTATTTACAATTAAACCTAAAACTAAACCTCATAATGGCGTCTACTAACCAAGCTCGACGGAGCCCCGCTTGGCGGGGCTCCTACTTCTGGGTGGTTTAAAAAAGAACCACGAAGACTAAGGCGGGAGCTTCGCTTCGCTTCGAATCCGCCTTAGTCTTCTAACCTAACCTATCCGAGTCGGATTGCACTGAGTCGGGGTGTTAAGAATAATTAATTTCGACCTAACAATATTATGTATTATTTTCATAAGTATATCAAATTTTGATTATGTCAAGAGTCGATTATGAGATGTGTTACTTATGGAAACTAATTATTATGATATTATGTTGTTATAGAAAGTCATTTTATGGCAAATAAAAATTATCACTGTTGAGTTGTTATGGCAAACAATATCTATTAGTGCAATGAATCTATGGAAAACGAGAGAAGACCGTCACAACGCCATTAGAGTGGATTAATTCAAGAAGTTACGCGTTAAAACAAGATGGAGGTTGAACCTAATCACACAATGGGGTTTGAAGGGGACTAGTTTAGAAAAAGACGAAACCCCGCAAATGAAGGCGTTTTTTGTCTACCTATGCAAACGGAAAATAATAGCCAGAAATAGATTTTTAATCTTAAAAATCGATGTCAAAATATGCTTTGGTTGTAAATTTTATATTATTTATACATAATGTGTAAAGCAATCATAGAGTAAGCCCCAATTTTTTAGATGAATGCCCGCGAAATGAGATGGCGTTAACTGGCGTTAATGTAGCCAACAACGCTTAGCGCGCAAAACTACCTGCTAAAATCCTTTGATGTGTCGAAAAAAACTGACAGCCCGAGCTATCGCTTAACGTTTAATGCCATTACTAATGCCGTTTGTAATTTACCACGTTAAAACCTTGGTCACATCTACGTTGAAGTGCTATTAAAGTGTTAATCGCGTTAAGATGCAGGTGGAGCAGTAGCATAAACGTGAATGTCCTGACTGACTGATAATCGACGCACATCCCAAACCGCTGGGATTAGAAAGTCCAAATTTGGCAAATAGGTTCCTTGTATGGTTTAGGGATCCACTAAGAAAGAATTTTTGGAAATTCCACCATTAAGGTGGCAAAAATTACAATTTACCGGACCGGATTGGACCGAATTATACACGGTGAAATGTGGCCCGGTATAGGCCTCTGCCTACCCCTTCGGGGATAAAGGCGTGAGTATATCTATGTATGTATGTAAATTACAATTTACACTCTAAACACCTGATAATAGAGGCCATTTTGCTTAAAGTGCGGGCGCCAGGCGCCTATGTCAAAGGGCACATCAAACGTCTTTGGAATGAAGATATTGCCGTATGCGTCTATATTAATATTATAAAGAGGAAAGATTTGATTTGGTTCCGGAACTACTGGACCGATTTGAAAAATTCTTACACTGTTGGGAAGCTACACTGTTTGCGGTGAACATATGTTATTTTTTTTTAATTCCCGTATTCCCACGGAAACGGGAACTACGTGGGTGAAACCGCGTGACGTCCGCTAGTGTTAAATAAATTTAATTGTTATGTATATCGAAACAAGAGCTATCTTACTTTGCATATCGTGAGCGCTAAGACACGTGCCGCAAGGCAAAAGTGACAATAATACAATGGTAATTTAATATGGGTGATGCCTATATTTATATGCATGTAGGTGATTATTTGACGTTAGTTTACGATACAGGGGAATGGCGTTAATATTGTACTTATGAGTTAAAGTTTAATTAGGTAAGGAAATATCGAAATGTTTAGAGCTCGGCCTGCGCCCCCTCGGGCTCGGCGCCCGGGTGCGGCCGCGCCTCTGAACCCCCGGTTAAGACGGCCCTGTTCGAATGGTTTGAATATATCTCAAATTTCTAACGAGACCTGTAAGTTAAGGTGAAGTGGGACTCAAAATACATAATTTTGATATATTTCGAACCAATTTTGCAACGGTGTTAACAAAGATTTCACAATTTTTTAAATGGATAATTATTATCAAGTATATTGACTAGGGATGTCAGATATCCAAAACACGATAGAGTAAATTCGGCTCGATAGAAAATAATCCCAAAGTTCCCTCGAATCTGTAAATTTACCTGTGACCGCCTTGACTATAATCAATTTCATTCAGTAGTTATATAATGTACCACACTAATTTTTTATTTCCATGTCCCTAATAAGTTACCTCGAGGTCCTATGCAGTTATTTATTAATTAAAAACATATAGTTTTAATAAAAAAAAACGTTTTGTTGAGCGGGAGTGCATTTTGCCGCTATCAGCCACCTCACAGAGCCCGCTCAGTCAGCCGAGAGGCTTCGTTGAGGACACCCGTATACAACTTTGTCACGCCCGCTGACGTAATTCGCTGCCGTAGTAACGAAAATAGGTAATAAAAAAAAACAAAAAAGGAAGTATTCAAGGCTTAAGCTCAAGAGCGTAAAAATATCGCATCTGTTTGGGGAAGTTTCTTTGGTGTATTATATAAGATAAAAAGTAACGTTTTCATACTTTCCAATACAAAGTTTGCCCGATGCCACATAATAGATAAGTCCAGAAGATTCACCTATAAATGTGCTCATGTATGTGACGCCTTGACCGAGCGTATAACATGTACATTATTTAAATTAATATTTAAGTAAAATCAATGTCATAACGAGTATAATACTAATTACTGATAAATCAGTGGGCCAATTCTCCTAAATTTACAATATAACAGTAGGTATAAACCTTAATTGAGTCTATAATAAATTAAACTCAAAAAATTGGTATTCTTCTATCCAAAATTACAGCTTTCAAGGCACGTATTGCGTATTGTTGATATTCTCGTAGTCTTACTTTACTACTCGTACGTCGTAGTTGATGTAGGTAGGTATTGAATTTGAAGTTGTAAGTATGAGTTTCTTTTTTTTTATATTTAGCTCGCCAAATTGACGTCGCCACCAGCCTGATGGAAAGCCGTGGCGCATCTAGCGATTGGGGGCCACTTCTGACAGTGGTCCTCAAGTTGGCGGCCCTGTGATGTGCCTCTTCACGCTCCTCTTGAAGAACCCGGGATTATAAGATGAGGGAAACACGTGTGCGGGCAGGTCGTTCCATGTTTTTATAGTTCGACAGAGGAACGATCTTTTGAAACGTTCAGTTCTGGCGAAGATTCTCTCCACTATGTGTGAGTGTCATCTTTGCCCGGCACGTGTTGTTCGGGATCGGAAAAAAGAGGGTGGGATCAGGTTGAAGGGCTCTTCAGAACATTCACCGTGATACATTCGATAGAAGGCAGCCAAGGACGCTATGGTTCTTCGCTGCGCCAAAACGGTTCGAGGCCTCCCGTCACCTCAGTTTGAATTTTAACCAACAGTAAACTGAAAATAAACAGCTTACATACAACCCGATACAGTCAATTCAACCCTAACTTTGTTTTTAAGCCATAATGTAAAATAGTAATACAATGTTCAATGGATAGTGGTACCTATATGTTAAGCGCTAGAAGATGATTTTGTGAATATATGTTACTGAAAAGGCCTGATGATTTAATATGATTAACGAATTATTTAATTATGATATATGAAAGTCTGTGAAGATGTTAGTGACAAAATCACGTTCCAACGGTTGAGCAGATCTGGCTGTAATTGGTGGCCTATTATAATTATTGTATGCTTTTCCAGACTGCAATGTATTCCTGGACAAATTATACACTAGCCGACGCCCGCAGCTCTGCCCGCGTCTAGTTTTGTTCCTGTTTCCGCTTCCCGTGGGAACTGATTGCCGGGATAAAAAGTGGCCTATGTGTTATTCCAGGCCTATATCTACCCTTGTACTAAATTTCAGCTAGATCCGTTTAGCCGTTAGAGCGTGAAAGAATAAGAAACATCTACACTCACAAACTTTCGCATTTATAATATTAAATAATTTAGTAAATAGCATAAAGGCTATTTTTTCCCTGGATATGACCCAATGGTAGTAGGGAACGCGAACAGAATTCTACACAGCTGTAGCTGCGGGCAATAGCTATGCGAAGTGACACGTAGAATGTTTAATTTAGGAAATGGTAATCATTTGGACAGGACTAGCCTAGTCTAGTTTAAATAACTAGTGTCGAAATTTATTCCTTTACACCCTTGCATATTTGCAAATAGCAATATTCGTTTTTGTATATTCTTCGTTTTCTTAGCCAAACGGGACCCTATTACTGAGACTTCGAAGTCCGTTTGTTCATCTGTACTCATGAACTAGGCAGTAATACATTTCAAAGATGTGTTTCTGCTACCGCTGTAAGAACAATAATAACACTAGATAAAGAAAAAAATAAGGTTACTCCCATACAACGTAATCTTCTGGCGTTTTTTTTTATTACGAAATCCTCATCAGTGTGCCAGTCCAACTTGAACCTCGGCCGTTTTTACAGTATCCAAAGGGTAAAAATGGTACGAGGAGGAAGTATTGCCTTTTGAAAATGCTAAGAGGCAAAAGCGGTCAGGTGTAGAGTAAATAAATGCTGTAAAACAGTACAAGTGGTGGTTATTCAATATGCGCTGCAGGTTCCACCAAGTGCCAACAGTATAAATAATCTGTAATAACGCGACCCTATTACTGAGACTATCTATCTGTCATCTTATGCACCACTGCAATAGCTAGGCATTTGAAATTTACGAATCCTAAGAACAGAAAAAAAATTAAGGAGGGCTCCCATACAGGTATATTTTTCAGTCTTTTTTTGTACAGAACCATCCTTTTTTTTTTTTTTTTTTTTTATATTCAGCTCGCCAAATTGACGTCGCCACGATGGATAGCCGTGGCGCATCTTGCGATTGGGGGCCACTTCTTACAGCGGTCCTCAAGTTGGCGGCCCTGTGATGTGCCTCTTCACGCTCCTCTTAAAGAACCCGGGGTTGTAAGATGAGGGAAACACGTGTGCGGGCAGGTCGTTCCAAGTTTTTATAGTTCGACAGAGGAACGATCTTTTGAAACGCTCGGTTCTGGCGAAGATTCTCTCCACTGTGTATGAGTGGCATCTCTGCCCGGCACGCGTTGTTCGGGATCGGAAAGGTGATGGTGGGATCAGATTGAAGAGCTCTTCAGAACATTCGCCGTGATACATTCGGTAGAAGGCAGCCAAGGACGCTACGGTTCTTCGCTGCGCCAACGGTTCGAGGCCTCCCGTCACCTCAGGACAACCAATTATTCGGACAGCACGTCTCTGTATAGCGTCAAGTGCGTCCAACAAGTACCTCGCGGAGTCATCCCAGAGGTGAGAACAGTACTCGACGCAGGGACGAATCTGCGTCTTGTACAGCAAACATCTCTGATGTGGCGTGAAGTACCGTCTCACCTTATTTAGGACTCCGAGTTTCCGCGAGGCCAGCCCAATACAACTCTCTATGTAGTTTTTGTGATTGAGCTCACGCCGGACGTCTATACCGAGAATCTCCAGGTTGTCCTTTAGTGGAACCGTAATGTTCTGAAGAGAGGGTAGGGGTAGGAATGGGGACTTCTTAGCTGTAAACGCACACGCCTGCGTTTTTCTGGCATTGAACTCGACCAGGTTGTCTGAACCCCATTGGGCAATGCGACCCAGGTCCCGGTCGAGATCCGCCACGAGTTGCCGTCTCTTTTCGTCCACGTCACAACGCCCTTCCGCTGGGCGGCCAGAATAGCTCCCATGCAGAGTACTGTCATCCGCATAACAATGAATGCACCCAAGGGACAGCATGTCATTGATATGCAGAAGAAAGAGAGTTGGAGACAATACCGATCCCTGTGGTACCCCGGCATTTACCTGCAAAAAGCAGGAAGCCTGAACATCACAGAGGACCCGTATACGTCGCCCGTGCAGGAAGCTGGCCAACCAGCGGCATAACTGAGGCGATAAACCATATGCCGGCAGCTTGGAAAGAAGCGACGCATGCCATACCCTATCAAAGGCTTTAGCGATGTCTAGGCCAATAGCCAGAGATTCGCCGTGCCTCTCCATAACCTCACCCCAGGTGTGCGTTACGTACGCTAAGAGGTCACCCGTTGATCGTTTCGGCCTAAAGCCATAT
Source organism: Miltochrista miniata (assembly GCA_933228765.1). Taxonomy (NCBI): domain Eukaryota; kingdom Metazoa; phylum Arthropoda; class Insecta; order Lepidoptera; family Erebidae; genus Miltochrista; species Miltochrista miniata. Next base: position 8,961,151 of record OW121751.1, on the reverse strand, counting down.
TGGCGATCGTTAATTAACGAGTGATCTTCCAGATAGCGCATGAGCTGTTTGTTGATGATTAGCTCGAACACCTTGCAGATGACGGTGGTTACGGTTATTGGTCGATAGTTGGCCGGATCCGACCGATCCCCTTTCTTGGGGATCGGCTGGACGTTCGCCTCCTTCCAAGCCTCCGGCACTTCTCCCGAGGAATAGGAAAGGCGATACAGGCGTGTTAGCGTTGGAGATAATTCAGCTGCACAATTCTTTAGCACCACTGCCGGGATGCCATCAGGACCACTAGCTTTCCGCGTGTCGAGTGACTGTAGCACCGCTCGCACATCGCACTGCCGGATTTTAATATCCGGCATCGTGGTTCCACAGTTGGCGATAGTGAGAGGTTGCTTGCCACAGTCATCAACCCGGGAATTAGCCGCAAAGAGATTGGCCAGCATTTCCGCTTTCTCTTGGGCCTTGTGAGCCAGTGATCCGTCAGGATAGCGTAGCGGCGGCAGCGAGGGCTTGCAAAAGTTGGCCTGCACGGCTTTGGCCAGTTGCCAGTATCCACGGCTGCCCGTCGGATGAGACGTGAGCTCCTGACCAAGCCGCGTGACGCGCTGGGCGTCCGCTCTCTTGAAGGCCCTCTTACTGGACCTAGTGGCTCTGTTGTACGCTGCCTTGAGTTGGGCCACATTCGGGTCGCGCACAGCCCGAGCCCTGATCCAGGCGCGGTAAGCCGTCTGTTTTTGTTGAACAGCTACGGCGCACTCACGCCCGAACCAGGGGCGGGCTTTGCGGATGCTGGCAACATCAGTGTATGGAATATAGTATTCCATACCTAAAGCTATCTCACCAGCAACCGCAGAGGCGCTTTCCGATGAAGCCCTCCCTGCAAAGCAGCGCTGACTCCACGGGACGGCTGCATAGTATTCTCGTAGTCCGTCCCAGTCTGCTGACGAGTAGTGCCACAGTCGCCGCGTCACCTCTACTGCCCTTGCAGGAGATGACACCTGCAGGCTGGCACGCACAACACAGTGGTCGGATGTACCCAGTGGGGCGCTAACCGACACACTGTACTGTGCTGGGTAACTCGTCAGCAGTAAGTCCAGCAGGGAGGGTTCATGGTCTGACCTGTCCGGTATGCGCGTAATCCCGCACACCACTTGGGTCAGACCATGTGAAAGAGCAAACGCGTGGGTGGCCCGTCCCGCTGGATCGGTCACGCGGGACCCCAGCCACTCAGTGTGGTGACCGTTGAAGTCCCCCAGAAAAACCAATTCAGCGTTCGGGAACCGCACCTGCGCGTCGTCAGCCCCCTCGCTGAGGTGCTGAAACAGCCTTGTTATCCCAGCTGTCCCTGAGTGGGATCTATAGACACACACGTAGATCTGACTCATGGAGCCGTGATCTACGTGCAGCCAAAGGACGGATAGGGAAGGGTCCTCAAGGCAGCGCAGCCGGCGACAGCAAACATCCGCCCTAACAAACGCGCACACCCCAGCTTTTTCTCGAAATAGTTCCTCGATGATATAGCCGGGGTAACTAAGGTACGACTGATCGGCAGGGCGGAGTATTTGCGTCTCCGTTAGGAACATCACAGCTGGCCGTGCCGTCTCCAGATGGTGATGGACGACGTTGAGGTTGGCATGGAGTCCGCGGATGTTAGCGAACTCCACCTCAAACGGAACGTTTCCGGGATTGGTTGCAGCGGCCGCTGTGACACTTCTTTCTCTTTTGTGCGCTGCCATATTTGAGAATTGGAGGGAAGACGTGAAGACGGAGCGACATTTGCTACAGCAGTGAGTGACAAGGCGTAGGGGCTAGCTTCATCTATGACCGTGTGGTGAGACTAAGGCCGACCCGCCGGACGGAAGGGCCCCCGTACCCCCCCGAGTGTGGTCGCCGGGACCCGGTCCGGTCACCATCCGGCACGACGAACCACATCGGGATTATGCGCGGCCTGGTGGGGCAGCCTCCTAGGGTGGTTAGTCCCAGTTGGGCCCCTGTACTATGCCGCGGGCGGCCAGCGGTAAAACCGTTTCTACGGGTCTCCCTGGCCGGCGGGTCGACCCCAATCAGCCACACTAGAATTCGCTTAGCGCCTACTGGTCCCCCCCTGCTGCATCAAACATCGCCCCGGGCCCGGCTGTGCAGCTGCTGAACCCCGAACGCAACCCAACCGAGGCTGGGTTACTTGGGGGCTTTTCACAGCTGCACGGTGGTACCCCCCCGAACCAACACTTTGTACCACCTGGCACCCACATGGGAGCCTAGGCCACCATGGGGGTACCTGAAAAATCGCGGAGCCTCGTTAGTTTTTCGGCAGGTGCACCACGTGCAGGTGAGGTCGCTTGGGCCCCCAAAATTAGGTGGTGGTGGGGCCCCTTACACCCAAAAGGAAGTACCAAAGTCTTTTAAGGAAGTACCAAAAAATATAAATAAAGGATAGGGGCAGAAGATTCTTACTTTTCCATTAAACCTGGCAAACATCGTCACAGGTAAAAAAATAAATTGAAGTACTTCTTAAATATATTATGTTCTATTCTTATTATGAAAATGAATTTCATTACATGTGAGTGATAAAAATTGCATCAAAATCAATTACGTAGTTGCTCACGAGTAGAAGATCTAAAGAGGTTTATCTAAACAGGGCGAAAAAAATTGTTATGTAAACTTGTACTTCTGTCAATGATTTCAATTGCGTAGTGAACGGGTTAACGCGCGAAAACGTTTCCGACGCACGGAGCGTCCCGAACATCTTGCGTCTGCTTCACCCCCTCCGAATCGCTTGAGACACAATTGCACTTCGCCTTAATCAATTAATTAATATTGTTGTAATGCAATTTTGTTCATTGGTTGCAATTGTGTAATATAGTTGTTGTTTTTTAGAGGAATACCGTTGGGTGAAACGATTTCAAGAAGAGGGCAACTTGCAGAGCCGGAGGAGAAGTGGAAGACCTGCTATTATTAACAGGGCTCAGCGACGTTATATGGTAGCGGAATATGAAACAAATGGTTTTATACCAACCAAACGTTTTGCCGATGAGTTTCATACGTCATTACTCACCGTTCGCCGTGCACTTCATGCTGAAGGTTTACATCACCGAAAGCCAGCGATAAAACCTTTTTTGACTCAAAGGCATAAACAGGAGCGGTTACGTTTTGCACGAGAGTATTTAGACTTTAACTGGGAAACAACAATATTTTGTGATGAAAAAACGTTTAAATCATCTCAAAAAGGAAGATTACATTATTAATGCGTAATGACAACACTCGTTGGTGTGAAAACAATATAGTACCGAACACTGAATCTGGTAGAATAAGTGTAAATATGTGGGGGTGGATTAGTGCGCAAGGGCCGGGTCACAGTATAAAGAGTACTAAAGCCGGGTGAATTAGAATTTATATCTACGCGTGCAAATAGTGCAAATTATGTGGACGTGCTAGAAGATTTAATGTTACCCACAGTGCGAAATGTCTATCCAGGTGTTAATGATATAAGTTTTGTGCACGATAATTGTCCTATCCATCGAGCTACCATAGTTCGTGAATCGTTTAGTCAACATCCGGACATTAAAGTTATTCCTTGGCCAGCACGATCCCCTGATTTGAACCCGATTGAAAATATATGGGGTTTGATGATGCAAAGATGGGTAGCACAGGATGAAAGATGTCCTGAGCGGCTCAAGACCCACTGCATGCAGTTGTGGGACAGTTTACGTGGCACAGATATCTGTGCAAATATTGTGGCCTCCATGCGTAGACGTCTTCTGAGTTGTATTGAGAATAACGGAGGTCACACAAAATATTAATAATATAAAATTTAGGCTTTTATTTATATAAAAGTTATTTCTACTTAGTCCGCGCTAACCTATTTTGTTTAAATATTTTTATTAATTAATTTCAGTTGAGCCTATTGAGACTACTGAGCCTATCAAGGGACGTGCTGGCCTGTAATTAGTATAAGACTGTATGGTTAAGGTTAAGTTTCAATCCTCTTTTCCACGAGAAAATGAATAATTAAGCTATAACCTCAATAAGCAATATTAATTATAAAAAAGTATATTTATGGATAAAAATATTATAACCACAAATTAACATTGGATGATTATTTTAATTTCAAAATTGAAATAAACATTTTCTGAAAGCTTTTGTTTTATTTATTATCTATTGTTAATTAAGTATAGCATTTTTCTATTTGTAAATAATTATTTCTAATTCCGTTAACTTGTTCCTAAAATTTAATGAAAACAAAACAAAAAGAAGTTAAAATAAGATCCGAACCCAGAACATCCAATTTCAACACTATCCGTAGTAGCCCCGTTACCGACTTAGCTACGCGCTGCCTTACGTAGAATCACAAATTTTGGCTTCACCTTATATAGCTTCAGTGCAGTGCATACTTCGAACATAATAGTATGAAAAGGCAAGCATAATGTTATCTTTGTTTCGCATCACACACATTGATGTTTTCTCGTATTGATACTGTATGACATACAAAAGTATGAGTTGAAACATGACACACATAGATACGCGTTTAACCGGACAAGCCATTATAATCCTTAAGGTGCTAACACACTCATGAACGTTGACTGTACCTAGCCATGCTGGAAATTGATTATCTATACTAAAATTAATTGTAAAAAAAAATTGAAATGTAGAGCACTAAAAAGAATAACCCGCTGAGTTTCTTGCCAGTTCTTCTCAGGTGGGTCGCGTGAATTGGTGGTAAAATTTTTGATTTATATTCGGACGTTTTACAAGTACATCTGTGTATGTCTAAGTGAAATAAATATATGTTAGTTTTTTTGTTAGTTGTTTACTAATATTATAAAGAGGATAGATTTGATTGTTTTTTTTTTTTTTTTTTTAAATAAAATATTCACGGACATTTTACACAACGCTATCTGATCCCAAAGTACCTAAGCTAGGAATAACCTGCTTGTGTTATGGGTATCAGACCACGGATATTAATACTTATATACTTTTTAAATACATACATATTATACATAGAAACACCCAGACTCTTGAGACAAACACTTATGGGTCACACAAATATTTGTCTCCGGTGGGAATCGAACCCACGACCTCCAGCGCCGCAGGCGGTATCACTACCGACCGCGCCACAGAGGCAGTCTCTTTGTTTGCATTAAATATGCTCCGAAACTACTGAAATAGTTCAAAAAATTATTTTACTGTTGGGAAGCTTTGTTAACCCCAGTGAACTTATGGTATATTTTATTCTCATATTCCCACGGGAATGGGAACTACGCGTGTGAAACCGCGTGACGTCCATTAGTGTTTTATAATACTGTTGCATTCGACTGTACTAGATGGTGTCTGATGGTTTCTGCATCTCATGAACTCTATTCTGGGAATAAAGTAGCCTAAGTGTTATTTCAGATCATATCTATCTCTTTACCAAATTTCAGACAAATTCGTTCAGCTGTTAGAGCGTGAAAAAGTATCAAACATCCTACATACAAAGTGTCTTGATTGTTATTCAAAATTGCATAATACAAAGAGCTAAAAATCTCTTCAATAGAAAGAAGCCAGATTTCATGTTAAATGAATTTCGTACTTAAACCTTTGTGGAACGTTTTCTTCCTTTACGTTTTGTGACTGCTCCAAGAAACAATTTCGTTGACTTCTCGCTGCGGTTGCACATTTTTCTTTTTAAAATTTAAAGCGACGATTGTATTCAGCTTCGGAAGCCTGATTCAAATAAAAACGTTATTCTAACGACGCTGAAAAACGTTTCTATGTTGTCTGTCATAACTTTCTTATGAACTTGCATAAATTGTGTGAAACGGTTTTTGAACGCTACCGGTTTTTTCCAAAGAGGTTCTCACTACGGTTGCATATTGTTTTTTAAATTCAAAGCGGCTATTGTATTATTGTATTCAGTTTCGGAAGCCTTAATCAAATAAAAACGTCATTATAAATACGATGCTGAAAAACGTTTCTATGTTGTCTGTCATAAATTTCTTACGAACTTGCATTAGTTGTGTGGAACGGTTTTTTCCAAAGGGCCTTAGAAAGTGCTAACAGGGTCGGCAAACGTTTCAAACGTCCATACCACAGATTCCGGTTACCACTTCTCATCTGGTGGCCTCTTGTCTACCACCTGAGTGCTTATAAAAAAAGTGTGTGCGTGTAACCTTTACGCGCGATTGAAGTAAAACTTCTTTGCCATTGACGGCATCAAATTTTATATGAATAACATTTAATATAACATCTGTTTTTTTTGATTAGCGGAAACTACGTTTCCGCTATTCAAAAAAAACAAAAAAACTAACTATTCAAAAAAACTTCAAATCAAAATCACAAAAATCAAAAACAAAAAATTCAAAATTCAAATAGCGTTACTTCCGTCAAAAAAAAATTGAGTTACTCCCTAGGTCGCGCCTAAAGAAGTTTCACTTCAAAAAGTGAAACTAGGTGAAGATTAAAGCTTGTTATTTTTTAACGTGAGGGAAAATCCTAAATGGATGCTATGCCGGACTCCTGCCGATTAAAAACCATACGTATCCTACCTAACAGCCTACGGTTGGAAGTCCTGGGTAAGACTGAAGTTTAAAGCTAGACCTACCTAATACCTGCTTGTGTTATTGCCGCTTTATCAACAAAAACAGAAAAAAGGAATATCTAAGAGCTACCATACGAATCGCACTTTTTGTTATTTATTAGGACCTGCATACTCGTACTACTTTCGTAGTGCGACTAATGCACACAACCCCTGCCGCAGCTAACAATGTAATCAAAAGAAGACATGTAGGTAGGTAGGTACACTATTTCAAATGCTCCTTCATTTGCAAGCATTAGAAAATTGCAACAACAAAGCCTTTACGGTGCTTCCCTGAAAATGGCATTAAAGGAAATAATTAAAAACCTTGTTAGACTTAGCTGTGAGCAATAAGAAGCCCAGTATACGCCGAGAGTGGAAAATAAAGCATAAAGTTTCGCTGGGGTCGTCTGAACCCGGTATAAAATGCAGCACATTTCCAGGCGTCTACCTACCTACCTACCTCTTTATTGCCTGCCAGAGCCGCGCAAGACAAAAGAACTAAAACTACGCCTCGGGAATATTAATAAGAATTTATCTCGCGCCACCGTACCTAAGCATCTGCAGTCCGCGTTCATTTTAAAATTCATAAAGCTGCGACTCTAGACGAGACGCACGTTCCGCAAAGATAGCTTAAGAAACGAAAGCGATTTCGCTTAAATGCATTTACTTATTCATCGGTAAGTAATCCTGTGGCCGAAAGAAATAGTTAAGCTTTAAGAGCCCGTATGACTCTAATCGATTGAAACAAGATTTTAAAGTAATTTACATTTTAGCGTACAAGATAGGGATATGCGATCGGTTTTGTGCGTTGGCCATTAGTGAAAAAGTAGTCTCGTGCAAAAAAAAATAATATGTATTTATTGTCTTTCTTACAAATAAAATATATTATAAAACTAACTTCAAAACTTCAAACTCATGAAATCCAGCTTAATTTAACTCGAAATCGATGTATTTTCAACAAAAAAAACTACCTATCGTGAATTTAGTCCACGAACGAGAAAGCATTTTTAGTTCACGAACTGAAGTTACTTTAATGTTTATAACGTTAATTCATTAGACCTCACGAGTCCAGAGATCTGTCTATGTCATACAGACCCTTAAGTAAACAGACTTTTTGCGAGTAGCAAAGAAAATTTGAACGCCCTCGCTCCCTGGACAAAGCGTGGGTAGTCTGGGTACTAGTAAGTATGGGTGCTTCAACGACTCTAGGGAGATACTCGCCCCACATTCCTTAATACCTCGTAGTCCCTTCTCTACTTTGTAATGCGGGGTCGTGCCACCGACTTATTTGGGTAATCGTTACATCCATGTTTTAGTCTTGTCACAGTTGTAACACAAACCTATATTCCTTTAATAGTAGATCGAATTTTGAAATTTTAACGGTAAATGGACGAAAAATAAAGAGATGTGTCACACATAGAGTTCATGTAGCAAAGAGATAAAAATATTACTAGTCCATTGAAATGTTACAATTTATGGACCGAATATTGCATTTCTTAGAGGACGCAATTTTATTTTTGGGACGTGTGTGGGGGGTCAATAGAAGCTTAACCTCAAGTTTGTGGGGTCGCCACCCTTGTTCCCCGGCGGCAATCTTAAAAAGGGGTGAAAACACTTTTTTCCCAATATCTCGGAAACTATGAGTCTTACAAAAAATTTGTGAAATCATAATTTGTAGCAAATTGTTTTGCCTACAAATATGTAAAACAAATTTTTGCCCTAAATTAAAAATTAAAGAAGTTTTATAAACAAAAAATTGAAAATAAAATTATAAAAAACATATTTTTTGCTCTGTGGCGTTTTTTTAAATTTCTCTTAAAAGATCATCTACAAGATTAGTCTGAGGTATTTTTTTGTAAAATGTAAAAAAAAAGTAAAAGAGCAAAAAAGAAAATTTTTATAAAAATTTTCTAAAAATGTTGTAAATTTTTTTGTTAAGTTATATACACATTTGTAGTACACATTTGTAGGCAAAACAATATGCTACAAATTATGCCTCTACAACTTTTTTATAAGACTCATAGTTTCCGAAATATTGCGAAAAAAAGTGTTTTTTTTCCCCCTCTTTTCAAGATGGCGGCCGGGGGACAATGGTGGCGACACCACAAACTTGAGGTTAAGCTTCTATTGACCCCCCACACATGTCCCGAAAATAAAATTGCGTCCTCTAATAAATGCAAAGCTCATGTAACATTTCAATGAACTAAACTGTTCAGAGGAGATATTGAATATAAGGAGTCCTTTGACATTTCATCTCATATGAAGTGCATGCAAAGTATTTTATATACATAGGTAGTTCTTTCTTTCTTTAATCATGCCAACTATTAGACTTATAGACGGTAATTGGATTAGTATGGTTTACACAAAATACATATTCAGGAACTGGAACTGCACAAATTTATGAGCACCTTGCTTGACTAATTAGTTAGAAACTATAAATTTCGTCATGGTAATTAGGTACGAGTATATTGTATTGCAAGGCCTTTTGTTAACTTTACAGCCTATTTAACTAAATTAATATCTGTCTACTAAGTACGGGTACTTTTTAATTAAAGTACGTTTAAGTCTAATTACGCAACATGTTTAGTACCTACCTACATTCTAACTGTTTAAACACAATCGTAGATACCAAAAGCAATTAGCAATAAATAATTCATTTATGCTACGCAACATACCTACTTGTAACGTAAATCCAGATGAAAATATATCGAGGCCGATGCCGCCCGCCCCCCGATAGCGAGACGTGAACGCTCTCGAATCGTAATGGCGTCACGCGGTCTGGTAAGATGGCGGCCCTGTGCCCTGGAAATGTTCCATTATTTGCCGACTGATATTTGCCACTACGGTTTCAATTTTGCCACGTACAAAGGACGAATTGATCTTCAGAACTTTTTCGATTATTGCTTGAATTTTAGTAATACAATAAGTACATAGATAGGTATAGGTATGAATACGATTAGACAATGATTTCCTTACAAATTTAAGAGTTGGTATAAGAGAATATTACTTGCCAAATTTCATAGTTCTAGATTAACGGTAAGTGTTGGGAGTGTCGAAATACACGTTTTTGACGACATGCGATCGTAACTTTTTTCTGCGTTAACTTAGAAATTTGATTTTCTTACAGCTTCAAAGGACCATAGAACTGACCATAGTTAATTATAAGTCTTCATCTTAGTACATTACCTACCAGTTACATACAATAATATACTTAGGCATCTTTAATTGGCTGTCAGAGGCGATATGTTGGAGATAGATCCAGTAACTACTTACCAACTCCTCTAGGTACTAACACCAATGTCTTAACCTTGTTAGTTAATCATCAGTTGCACCACATACAGGTGAGGGTAGTCGGGATCAAAAATCGTGGTAGGGTACTATTACACCCAAATGATGAGGGAGGTACAAAAAGTGTGTTTATTTATTATAGGTAAGTAATATAATATTGAAGTAACATAAAACCATTAATAAGCTTCTTACCCTATCCGTCTCAGTCAACATCGGTGTGCTCGGAGATGCGGCGCGGGGAGGCTGCGCCCGGAGGGGACTCGGGGCGCGTCGCCATGGCAACGCATGGGGGCGCGGACCCGAATTTTATCGATTCGAGTACAGACAGCAGCCGGGAGAGCTTTCGCCTACACTAACACGATTCAACACCCGTGTTTGCAGATCTCAGAGGTTTATAAGGGCTGTGACATTCGGAAACACGTACGCTGTTTGTATGTGTATGTATTAGGCTACCAGAGTAGTCCGCATACACCACAAACCGTTTCTATGCCTACGTGCTTTAGGGGATAAATGTCTTTATCTTTGTGTTTCATTTTATGTACGTTTTCGAGTAAAATCTTTAGTGTAACAATAGAAAGTAGGAAAACGAAAGAGTCTGCATAATGTAGAGTCGACAGCTGTTATACATTCTGGGATACTTACAAAGTAGTACCTAGGTAGGTACCAATAGTTCTATTTTAATGAAAATTACTTTCATTGCTCGCCATACTTAACCTATCTTTTGTCCTTTGAGTAAAGAATTTAGCACAATTTGAAATATTTCCCTACCTAATATTAGACTTTGGATAGATACAATTATCTAGGTAGGTATATTATTCTGTGATATTAGACCAAAGTGACGCTTGTGTTCTTCTTTAATAAACTTCAGTATTCATTCATTATCAATACATCAATACATATATTACAATCGTAACAGGTCACTGTCTGTACATTGAAGATTTATAAGAAAAAAAAATAGAGGGTTTTATGAACGCAATAGAACCCAAAACAGTGATTTTTAGAATTTTTGTCTGTATGTCTGTTTGTCTGTACGTTTGTGCACTCTAATCTCAGCAACCGCTCAACCGATTGCAATGTTTTACCGATTGTAATTACGTTGCGGTTTGCTCTACTTAACATTTAGTGATTGTTTCAAGTCAATCGGTTCATAAATAAAAAAAGTTATATCAATTTAAAGTATCACTTAAAAAATGCCGCGTACGAAGTCGCGGGCAACAGCTAGTTGTGAAATATACCGAGTCTCGTTATGAAATTTTTAAAAAAATCCTCGTCAAAATTACAGTCCACTTTGCAATCTTAAACTGCTAGCAGCGTTTGCGAAATGATATTCATTATCTCAACTCCTTTGTCCACAAAAATTCCTTAAAAACTCCTTTGTTTGAAAGCTTGGTCTAAGGAAGGCCTCGACCTACGCATCCTCTCCACCTCCAGGGGACCAATGTGGTTAAAATTCCAAATATCGGATCGGTGTGGACAAAATGAGAAATCCCTAGGGGATTTCGGTAAGGGATCCTATAATTTATTCGCGGTAAGAATGCAGAGACTCACTCTAGGCAGAGAACAACAAATCTGACTGGTTATGGCGCAAATTTTAATAGTCCAAACCAATTAGGTCCGGCCTAAATTAGTAAGTCGATTACCTTACACAGTGACTAACACTGTTGCGAGTCCGAGGCCCTTCCGAGGGCTTACCCGGAGCTCCCAACCGTAGGCTGTTGGGCGTTATGTGAGGTTTTTTACTCGGTAGGAGTCTGGCATAACATCCATGAGGATTTTCCCTCACGTTAAAAAAAAAAGAAAAAACACAGTGACTAGCTAAAGGCCTTAGTATGTTACAAAAAAAGCAACAGTTCATTTTAATTTTGAAAATGTTGCAATCACGCAATAACGACTTAGGCTGAAATCATCTGAAAGAAGACTTGATACTCTATCTCTTGATATCTAATAAATAAATGATCGATTGATTGATTGGTCTTTATAACTTGTTAAAACCTAGGTAACCACGAAATAACGACAGTTTACTGCATTACCATTTGGATCCACTTCTCATAAATAAGAATACCCTAAAGAAAAAATAGATGAAATGAGAGCAGTAATTAGGTGCTCCAAATTGATGTCATGTTACCCGAAGCGATTTTTGAGTTGGGATAATAAGAAAAGTGGGTTGAAAAAGGGTTCTTACACGCGAGGTATGAAGTAGTGCGCCCTTTCCACTACCTCCCCTATCAATTGTTACCAGTTGCGCATCTTTTTACCCGCAAAAACAACCCGTGGGGAGGCGTAAAATCGCACAGTATTATTGCATGTAATCACACGAGAATATTCGCGCTCCAGACTTGTGAAACTACTTTGAATAAATACTCAGGAGAGCTGTGATAACGCTTGAGATGTTTCAGATCAAGAATAATAGTCGATTTTATAATATATTCGTGGTTATATTCTATGATAACAGCGATGTGCTATGATTTTATGAGTGGGATGAATAATAACTTCAACTAGACGGTTTCGTAGATACGCACCACGATTTGATGTAGCAAGGAATTGAATAGAAGGTTGAATGTTTACGTTGAAATGCGAAATCAACGACTGATGCAATAGCTTAATAATAACCTGCGTCACTGTTCAGATGGCGCAAGGAGGCGCTGGAGCGGGGCTAAAGGCCTGCGTCTCGAGAAATCGAGGCCCAGCGAACCCTGCTCCACCAGGAAACCGTGGAGACATGGAAGGTGTGACTTGAGCAACCAAAGGGGGGATTCGCCACAATCGCGGCCATCAGACCGGTCATGGACGAGTAGCTGGAGAGAAGACACGGTGCTCTCTCCTACCGGTTGACACAGATGCTTGCCGGGCACGGTAGCTTCGGTAGGTATCTGTGGCGAAAACACCGGGAAACCACGGCCGAGTGTCAGCACTGCGAGGACCGCAGCGATGACACGGCGCTCCACACTCTGGTGGAGTGCACGGCGTGGGCACAACAGCGCCAGGTCCTCGTAGTGGGTCTGGGCGTGGACACTCTCTCGCTCGAGGCCATGGTGCGAGCCATGCTCTCCAGCGGGAGTAAGTGGGACTGCGCCGCCTCTTACTGCAAGCAGGTCATGCTCGCGAAGGAGGCGGCGGGCCGGGTGCGGTAGAGAACTCTCCCACCCGAGTTCCGCAGTCGGCGTCCGAAACGAAACCGAGAGAAAATTACGTTTTCCCAGCGGGTTCCGTAGGCGAAGTTCACACAAAAATTCGCAGAGTTCGATTAACACAGTATCCTTGAAGATGTCGCTCGCAAAAAGGGGCTTTTGGGGACAAAAGAGCCTGGAACATTTCTCATTGAGGCGTTTGGGAGGCTAGCGGCCGGTGGTCTGGGGTGGGTACGTCACCCCGCACGTACCAGTCTCCAGTCACTGTGTCCATAATTTATGCTTTCGAGCGGACCACGAAAAATAAATGAGCGCAGTAGTAGCGAGAGGAAATGGAAAAGTAACTTGCGTCTTTGTAAAAAAGCTGTTAAGTGTACGTGTTCTATCAATGAATTGAATTGTGTAACTTGTTTTATTGTTTGAAGGTTTGCAATCTTTTTTTTTAAATAAATAAGATTACTGAGTTGCATTCGAAACGTCTTCATTTCTTTTGTAATACTATTAAGTAGTCAGACAAACATACCTACGTATCTACAGCCTACCTGATCGAGAGGCCAACTTAGAATAAGGAAGACTGCAATATCAGAGGCGGCTACAGTTCCGCTCCTTTTGAAGAATCCCATACTGTACTGCCGGGAACCCTGGGACATATTTTCAAGGGCTTATCCGGGACGCCCGATTTTAGGCTACAACTGCCTAAAATCGGGCGTCCCGGATAAGCCCTTGAAAATATGTCCCAGGCATCGTGTGGTTTTAGTGGGTAGGAGTTCGGCATAGCCTCTATTTCTAGGTCCTGGGACATCCTTTCGAGGCTTACCCGGGGCTCCCAACAGTTTCCAAACGTAAAATAGAAACCATAGGTAGTTACTATAAACTATAAACGTTCGAAAAAGTCGAGTCAGGCAGTTTATACCACAATCCTAGGTATGCGACAGGGACCTTACCTGTCGTATATACGGTAGGCAAGGTTCCTCCGCAAAGTGAGGATGAACACCCTGTTAGTACCTACTTAGTTCTTCAGTTGGGAAATAAAAATCGTTGATCTGTTTCAGCTGTTTCTTTTAGTTGGTCGAATATGGTGGTGGAGCATCAAATCAAACAATTCCTCAGAGCACAAACCATTGTACAAACCGTAGAAGACACTTATGCGTGTTCTACCGCTTGTACCTTCCACGAGGAAGAAGGCATACTCTCTCCTGTCTGCATTCTGTAACGAAGTCGTTATCTCCTTCAATTAGCTTCATAGTTTCTTAAGTTAATAAGGTTTTTACTCGTGACCACGGCTGTTGCAATATAGCCGAAACGTCGAGAAGTGAGAACAGTTAATGTTTACGCGAAAAAGACCCGAAATATATTATTATGTTTTTTAAGTTAGTCGAAAATGGAAGAGTGGGTGCTATTCGTAGATCCAGTGCTTCAAGGATCACTTAAAAACCCGGAAAAGAGCAAATCGTACTCGCCCACCGAGGGTTCCGTACAAATTTTTCACGTACAAGTTAAGGGATCGAATGTTGCAGTTTTTCAGTACGTACATACTTTATAGAACAATTTATATTCTATGATTCAATCACCATTGTTTAGTTTTACGAGTTCACGAGATAAAGGGTCTACTTGACAGACAGACGGAAGGACGGACAACTAAGTGATCCTTTAAGGATTCCGTTTTATTTTTTTTTTGAGGTACAGAACTCTAAAAATTGCGAATTGGAAATAAAACATAATCTTTTTTTGCACTTATTTTATTAAAATTCTTATAAAAATGGTGGGAAAATTGATCAAACTTATTTTATAATACACCATTCGTTAGACAATCATAATGCCTACTATTATTACATAATTATTATAAGCTAAAACATTATTACTTGCTGGTATTCTTCATTGTGTAACACGATTTTATGATATAGTGAATAGATAAAATACCCGTGAATTTTCGGTACATTCTGTCTCACAAACTTGACAAAATGAAGATTGTTACAAGCTTTTATTTAACTTGCTATGTATGTATGTAAGGTACCTTTTTTTTAAATTTAACTCTCCTTAGGTTCAACAAAAGTATAGAAGTTATACATGCATTTTTTTAAGTCTGAATTAAGTAAGTACATTATATGATAAATAATGCAATAAAATAGAAATGAAATCATCTTTGTCTGAAAAACTAACAGACTGGTTATCAGCAAGGACTGTATTTTTAAGGACTTTTTAGGGGTTTCTCGGTAGTTAACACGTCAAATACTGCACGGTAGGGTGAAAAATTACGTTTCCATAATAAATTACCTTTACAACATTACATACATAGCGTGCAACAAAGATCGCCAGTTTCAATTTAATAAATAAATTTAAATTGAAATTGAAATAGCGCTCTCTACCAAACCGTCTTTCTAAAGTTCGGTTGGCATTATTTATCGCTGAATACTGTACAATATTGTCATGCTGCGTCCTTTGTAACATTTTACGGCACATTTTCTCCATTACCGTATCAGACTCGCGTGTCGGTACCATTGGAAACTGCAGCTACGAGTTACATGTTCGATACGATGACACGCTGTACGGCTAGTTGATATGTTACGGATGTGGACGCAGCATTACACTCACACTTTCCTGACCAAGGTCATCATTAAAGTCACACCTTACCTAGACTGAATTAGAGATAAATAGCCTTAATTGATTTGTTTTAATAAAGCACTTGAATTCGTTGGCCCGGCAACCAGTAATATGACCTTATCAAGGTCTGAAACTTACCTTACCCTAAATGTTAAAAAGTCTAAATATCTAAAAACAAACAGCAGGTAATTATAACCTGCGTTGTTCGTTTCAAAACGGAAATCGTCTCACCACTTTGCCCGAGACATTATTATAAATACAATTGATAAAATCGGGTTGTAGAGTATGCCTCAATCTACCCTCTTCGGGATAAAAGGCGGAAGTATAATTATGTACGTACGTATTAACAAGGATGCGCGCACACGACACACTTTTGTAGCCCGACTATTACATTTGGATATACATACTGATTGCAATAGCGTTTATTCGAGTCGTCGGCCTACCAAAGTCTGTCCTGTGCGCGCGTCGTAAATATTTCAGATAAAAAGGCACTGTGGTCTTTAATTATAACGCAACTCAGGCAAGGCTTTCTTTAAAAATCTACTCAGATTTGAAAATTCATGTTCAATTACAGCGTTAAACCAAAGCTTATTGTCAGCATCCCTACAATCTATCGCATCAAGTTGAATATAAGTGTACGGTGAGAATGCTATGCTATTTCTTAAGCTCAACTTAGAATCTAAATCTGGTATAAGAGAGCCAAGTTTGCTAACAAGTTGTGGGTGCAACTTGTGGAAGACATAACCGGTTTCTCTTCCCGAGAAGGTTTCCTCGCTGTATAAACTGTTGATCATGTCTGAAGTGTACGCTTGAAGGATTTGCATCTGTTCTGTGCATAGGTTGTCATCGGCTTTAAGTCTGTTTGATGTCTTGAGGAAGGAGAATATTTTTCTGTACCTGTTGAAGGAATTGTGTTGAGTATAATTTTTTTGCTATACAGTTTTCTATATTATAAATACCTGCATTGACTTAGAAGTAGATATAAGTGTGTTTATCTGCTGAATAAATGTCATATCACAAGCTTGTATAAGCCTAATTTGGGCTAAACATGTCCCTAAATGTTTATTTATAGACAGGCCAAACTGTAAATACTTTAGAGTATGATGTACGAAGCGGACACGGCATTTCGGACTTTGCTGTTACGTATGTAGCAATCGTTTTATCCGAGTAACTGGGCTCAATACTAGTCAGTACGTAAATGATATGCTATAAAACAGTGCATTCATATTTACTGGTTGTTTCAACTGTGTCTTGTTTTTTGTCGAACCATAAAAACTTGGAACAACTTGCCCACAAACGTGTTTCCGTCCTCCTACATCACCGAATTCATCAAGCGGAGCGCAAAAGGGCACATCATAGAACCCCTAACTTGAGGGCAATTGTCACTAGTCTTGTTTTTTTAGTTTTTTCTTTTGTTATTTAATTTCCAAATTGCAATCAGTCTGAGTTAGACCTTATGCAAGCAGTTATGATTAAAGTAGGTTTTGGCGTGTCAGGCATGGCCGGCCCACTGGTAGGCTGCCTCCTTTGTTGCATAGATGTTATCCCAGATGTGAGCGTACATGACTGAGAGTCACTAGTCTTGTTTGTGAAAGTGGTCACGAATCGTTAGATCTCGCCATTGCTTTCCATCAGGCAAGCAGCAACATTTGGCATATAAAGAAAAACATATCAAACACTATAAATCAACAATCGGTTTATACTTACAGTATCATAAGCGAAGCGACACTATCCACCAACGAAGCGGACACAGAGATGAGCGGTAATGCCAGGCTCAGGGGAGACACGGGTTCTATTCCGCCCGCGGCAGAACTGCGAACAGAGCTGCGAGCGCGTTGTTCCGCGCTTGATACAGTACTGTGGAGTACTCGCATGTCATCTGGGGAAAAAATGTTTTGTGTTAATACTAGATCCGTTTGACGTCGAGATTCTACAGCAAATCATTACAGAAATAAACTCGGTTCGAAAAACATCTTAAAGCCATTCCTACTCCTGAATTGGCGAGTAACTCAGGAGTGGAAATGGGAATGGAGCGATAAGATTAGCAAAACTATGATAATTATAATACTTATACAAATTATCACTGATTTATAGTACAATTTATATTATTGACTGCCGTGTCAGGCCTACTTTCGGATTGAATTGCGAAAACAGAAGCGTCAGTACATGGCACAAAAATTTTAACAGCGGGTAGATGTCTGTCGATTTCCACACAGCTATTGCTCATCAGCTATAACATGGGACAAGAACTAAAAAATGTGAAAATTTCTAAATTCGGATTTATTGGCATGCGCAAACGGTGCCTATGAATGGGTCCAATAGGTGCTACGAGGTTCTTAGATGTCATAAATAAATAAATAAATATTCACGGACATCTCACACAACGCTATCTGATCCCAAAGTAAGCTAGGCATAACCTGCTTGTGTTATGGGTATCAGATCACGGATATTAATTTTTGAATTTTATCAATTCAATATCAATATCAATCAATCAATATCAAAACAATATCAAAGAAACAAAATTAATTACTTTTAAATACATACATGTTATACATAGAACACCCAGACTCTTGAGACAAACATTTATGGGTCACACAAATATTTGTCTCCGGTGGGAATCGAACCCACGACGAAGATAGGCGAAACAGTGGGGTACAGCAAGAGTAGTTTATAAGTGCTCGTGTAACATACCGGGTGAAACCTGCAAGGCCTTGTTGCAAGTGTCGCAGATAGCAGCGGCCACTCGCGGCAACACAGCATAGTAGTTCTCTCTAGGAGGTGCGCCCATGAAGTGTTGCCGTTGTCTTGTGCTGCACCATAGCTGTTGACAGAGTAGTAGGTTAGAATCCTACTAATAATATAAATGTGAAAAATTTTGAATACGTTTGTATGTTTGTTGCAAAATTACGCTCTTACGACTGAACGGATCCTGATACCAGTTGGTACAGGGATAGATTATAGCTTGGAATAACACGTGTGGCTAGATAATTAATTTTTATTCCGAAAATCGGTTTCCATGAAATGCGGGAACGGGTAGAGACTTCGACGCGGACGGAGCCATAGGCGCCATTTACCTTTATTTTCAAATACCGTTAACAAAACATACGTGTTAGGAAGTACAGGAATTGAAAGTGAAGAAGCACTTTAATTTCCTAGATTTCATCATGGTTTTCATGATCCAGGCGGCTTGATTTCGACAAAATAATTGTTAAAAGTATCAAAAAATGTATACTCACAAGGTTAGAATACATGTTGTTCAAACATTTGAGTATAGCGCACTGTTCTATCGGCTGAGCCCTGTGGTATATCCGCGTCAACGGTTCTACTACCAACATGGCGTGATCCGGTGAGTCTACGCTCACCCATTGGGATAACTCCATTATCTGAAAAGATGGAAAATTGGTTCATAATACAAATGCATTTCAAAAATGGGCTATCAATATGATATGACAATGAGATGAAATTGATTCGGGCGTATTTTATTTTATTCGCTATCGTTGCTTTCGTGCCGTGTCTTGCCAAAAAAAAGCCAAAAAGGCCAAAACTGGTGGTCATTGACGAGCGGGGCGACGGCACCGCAGCGAGAGCGCGGCGCTAGAGTAAAAGCACACATTAGACAGTACAGATGGAAACCTACATACTAAATTCGCTGAGGCTACGCACTCATAGACAGCGCTCACAGAGTTCACAGACACGAGATCAAAAATTTTCGACACTGATTTGTGCGTGAGTATGCGAAGCAGAGGATAGGTGTGAAATAAAGTACATACATAAGATTTCCATCTGTACTATCTAATTTATGGTACAAGTGGGTGGCTTGTGTGCAAAGCGCAGTGCCTACAGGTAGAACGAGCCGCGCCACGCTCATTGACCAAATATATAAATTTCGTCAAAGGGTCCGTGGCGCGGGTCGCTCGGTACGTTTGTTCGAAGTTACCTATTCTCTTGTGAGTACAGTCAACTATAATGAACGAACCAAAGATTGTGACAAACATGGAATCCACCGAACTTGAAATTCGGTGGATACCATGTTTGGTTAGTTAATTGTGGCACTTGCCGGGATACATCATTTTGTAAGATTAAACTAGTACATTTCATTGTAGTTGACTGTACAAGAGAGTGGGCAACTTTGAACCAACGGTGCCGCACTCTCGCCGCAGTCGCCACGCTCGTCGCTGACATACAGTTTGAGGCCTAAGTGACTAATAATTGCCGTTCGATTACGTATCAAATAAACTATTGTTTGGAGAAAGACAATTACCTCAGGGAAATAATCCTTCTCGTTCCAAAGAGGCAAGTACTGTGCAAGGAATCGGGTGATCACCGGTATGCCTTGCATCAAAGTGTTCTGCAGTACAGCCAGTCTGTGTAACAGATCTTGTTTCTCTGAGTACGTGTGTGGCGATACGTCTAGGAAACCTGTAAGAGATAAATAGATGAACTGTGTAAGACTAGATTGAGTGCGCCTTCACACTAGCGTAGGCGTTCGATGGACGTATGCGCGGCGTATACGTCGCGTATACGTCGCGCACGCCCGACGCTTGTTCAGCGTACTCATGTGTTCCAGTGGAGACGCCGCGCCAACGCGGCGTATACGTCGCGTATACGTCGCGTCGGCGCCGCGCATACGTCCATCGTACGCCTACGCTGGAAAAACGCTAGTGTGTAGGCGCACTTAGGGGTTTAGGCAGTTGGAGAAAAAAAATTGCTATCACTGATTTTACATACATACATACATATATGGTCAAGCTCTTATCCCCGAAGAGGTAGGCAAAGCCATATTTTATGCCCACATTTCAACTTTTTAGAATTTGTCGCTCGTAATAGGGTAGCTCGTATTGCTGTGTTGAGATGGAAAGGCGCAGGTTGCAACTGCCTGCTGTTGAAATTTTCAAGCCGCCTAAAAAGGCCTTCAACTTGGCTTAACGATTGTCATTTTACTGACAACCGGGACCAACAGCTTAACGTGCTTAGCAAAACACAGAACGCTCAAATAAATGTCACAAAGTGATCACATGGACGGTCACCCATCCAAGTGTCCGTACGGTCACGACCGCTTTAAAAACTGATATCATTATTGTCCCGCCTTTATTCCCGAAGGGGTAGTGGCATAGTATACGGCGGCCTTTCACCGTGAGTATTGAATCAACAGGCTCAGGTTGTGATCGAGCGCCAGAAAGGGACAACACGTGTGTCGGAATTTTCTTCTCACGAGTCCGATATCACATCGAATCTACATGATTTCAATTAATATATAATTTCACCTTAAAATTGCAAAAACCGTTGATTGTAATCTTTCTGGCGATAAGTTTTTGTCATCTGTGGATCAGCGGCTACTGCTGCGGACTGTTCGCTTCGCTCGCTCCTTTTTGCGCGATAATTTTAACTGTTCCAACTTCCAACCTAACCTAACTATCTTTTACTGTTCACCCTAGGCAGATTCAAATGAAAAGCTTTTTGACGGAAACATAATCATCTATAGTCTTTTTCTGGACAGCTCAGCAATCATGTAAACATGTCATGTGTTGACAGAAGTTATTTATGATCATAGTGTTGTAACTAAACTGATTCTATGTATGTAAATAATCATTGTGTTATATCTAGTTCACCGTACATTCATTTACTTCGATATATCCATCGCCAAATTCATCAAATCATGAAATTCGGTATATCAATATATATTATGTGCAATAATTTTTTTATATTAATTTTATTAAAGGATCTTTAAACAAAAGAAACTTTTAGAAAATTTTATAGTACATATAATCATTTATTTACAATAATATATTACTTTAGGACTGAATATTTTAACCATCCACCGTCAACCGTACCCAGTCTACCCTAAAGAATCATTTTTTTTTTCTTTTTATTCATATTTAAATGTTTATGGCGTTCGAAACATTAGATTATCTTTTTGGCAGCTCGCTGATGAACGTTAGCCTCTTTAAATTTACTCCTCCACACGGTACTAAGCCTAACCGGATCCTTATGACGATTTCTGGGTCGCACAAATACTTATTTAGTCCCAATTTTTTAAAAGTACTTCTGCGAAGAGTAGGCCTCGCGAGCGCCCAGGAAAAAACAACCTGTGAGGAATTATATCCCTTATGATCCCATCATATATAACGGGGACCTTTTTCTCCCTTATTTTCCGCCCTATTAAAAAAACTTTTGACAAAAGTTGTATTTTTATCTTTTCGTAGATCAATGATTTTAAATCAAAGAACATGTGTGCCAAGTTTGGAGAAAATTGGTTAACAAATGCGTCTTCTAGACCGAAACTGACATGTACACACACATACGGACGAAAGCAAAATCGTCTATACTGTGGAATCGAAGACCCAAACTCAAAGTGCCTTTTCACACGTACCGGTTGCCGGGTAGCCGGTGCCGGGTAACCGGCGGTGAATGCAAGCGGTTGGCGGGCAAATCACGCCGGTACGTGTGAAAGCTATAGTACACGGCCATACACCCACCCTACCCGGCACCCGGCAACCGGTACTTGTGAAAAGGGGCAAAGACCCGCATCTCCATATATTCAATATACTCTGTGGACTAGTGGACTAGCACTCTTCGCTCTCTGGGTCAATAAGTTATATTATTAAAGTAAGTACATTTTTTCGAACTGACAGATTGATAAAACAATGACCTCCTTTTAAAATCAATTGGCCAGTACAACAGTTTTACAACACTATGGCAAAGACAAACAAGTCTGAGAAAAAATAATTTAATGACAAGCAAAAATGACAGTCTTAAATTTTTACCATCCGAGTATTTTTCATGAAATTATTCTATAATCTAAAGGTTTATTAGTGTCGAAATGTCCGCATAAATCTAACTAGAGTTCCTTGAAACGACTATGATCAGGATTGATAATTAAATGTAAGTAATTATGGAGTAGTCGAGATCCAATTTCTTTGTTTACTATATTATTTAGGTCTGTTGAATTCCACTATACTTACAGCTATTCAAAAGATGGTGCAAGTCATATGACAGGAATGCTTGGTCTGCGTGTGAAGCGACGGCCAATAGCGCCACTCCGGTCGCGTTACATAGCAACGCTCGCAAGCGTGCTGGACGGCTTGAGGACTTTTGTAGACCACATTGTACTACTGATACGGGGCTGGAAAGACAAACAAATGAAATAAATATAATTTGGAAATTACAAACGCTATACAGTATGGGGTTCTTCAAAAGGGGTCTTATTTTACAGGATCGGCAGCGCGAGTGTGGCACCTCTGGTATTGCAAACGTTCATAGGCTGCGGTGTCCACCGGTCCTTCTGGTGGGCGGTATGCTTGTCTGCCACCTTAGTGGTATAAAAAAAATTGTAAAAAAAAAACCCCCCAATCTTGAGACTGGTCTAATAAGTCCAAACTAGTAGGTATCACTACTAATATTATAAATGCGAAAGTAATTCTGTCTGTCTGTCTGTTATGTTTTCATGCCTAAGCCGCTGAGCCGATTTTGATGAAATTTAGTATAGATAGAAGGCCGCAAAAGGAGGTTAATGATTTTACGCGATAACGACTTCTGCGCGGACAAAACCGCGGGGAACAGCTAGTTTATACTAATATTATAAAGAGGAAAGATGTGATTGTTTATTTGTTTGTTTGCATCGAATAGGCTCCGGAACTACTGGACCAATTTGAAAAATTCTTTCACTGTTGGAAAGCTACACTCTTTGCGGTGAAAATAGGCTATATTTTATTTCCTTATTCCCACGGGAACGGGAACTACGCGGGTGAAACCGCGTGACGTCAGCTAGTAATAAATAAATCAAGAAAAGGTCAAACGTAGATGTCGCGTGTAGAGTACAGAAATTTAATATTTTCGCGTTTATAACAATAGTAAGGATTAAAATGGACCCTGAGCATCAGAGAAGAAATTTTGATCCTGAGCACCAAAATAGAAATTTTGACCCTGAGCATCAAATCGGTAATTTTGGCCCTGAGCTGAGAAATTTTAAATGCAAATAAGTTTTGGAAAAGAAAAAGCATCCTCTACTTGCGTCAAACATCACACTTTCGAAATTAATGTAATTTCTTAATTTTTAACTTCAAAATACAAAAACAACTTACTCTGTAAAATCCAGAAAATTCTTCTGTGGTTCCTTGTCAGTATTTTGTCTGGAACCAATGTTAAAGAATTCCATGTTTGGCACTAACGGATCAGCCTTAGCATTTCTGCCGCGCTCCTGAAAGGCATGTTCAAACTTGTCAATAATTCTTCAAAATAGAAATAAAGCATAGACTTGAGTTATGCATAACTTTATGTAATCTCAATAAATTATAGATATAAGTACTCTAGTACACATTTATTAGAAACTAGCTGTTGCCCGCGACTTCGTACGCGTGAAAATTGTTACAATGCCAATTTGATTGCTCTCTGCTTAGCCCCTAGGATATGTAGCGTGATAATATATAGCCTATTTTAAGACCCTACCCCTAGGTAATGTTTGTGCAAAATTTGAGTCAAATCTATTGAGTACTTTTTGAGATCCTTCCGGACAAAGCAAAGCAAACAGACAAACAGATAAACAGACAAACAGACAAAAAAAATTCTAACTATATTTTCGGCTTCGCTATCTTACGCTGAACACCCAGCGAGTATTTTTTTTTAAATATTTCCAATGTACAGTTTTGACTTTTCTATCATTTTATTATATGTATAGATTTTAAATACTTATACCTACATAATACCTACTACCATATATGTCTAATTCATAGAAATGGAATGAATACTTACAGAATTAATAGGATTTATCCAAGTAAGATGCATTTTTTCTTTATTTTGTAGACTTCTTCGTTCCTGTAGACAGAAATATACAAAATAAACTTAATGGATCTAATCTTTTCTAAAATAATGCAATATTAGCGATGGCATTACATGCGACGGGAAACATGATCATTTACGTATTCAATTTAATACCAACTTACTGTTTCTCTGTCTTTCTAATATTACGCAAACGAAGTTGCGCGGTTCTGCTTCTTATATTTTGCATAGGGCATAATGCATTTTAATCTAATCTTAACCACATACTAATCATACCTGATTTCTTTTAAATCGTGCAATGAGGTTGGCATTGATTTTCTTGAAGGCTGTATGTATTGAGATAGCGGGCACATCCTCTGGTACACACTCTGGTTTATAAGACTTGAACAAACCCAGCAGCACTTGAAGTTGTCTGTACATATTCTGCAAGGCATAATATTTAAAATTGAGGAAATCAAAACCGATCAAAGACCTAAAAAATATTAGCAGTAAGTGCATAGTCAATAGTGCACAATAATGTTGGCAGGATTGACATAAGATTAGGTATATGAAAGTCAAATTGGTTTGGCAGTGAAATGTGAGTAAAAAACAGTCAGCACTTTCATAGTGAACACAGAGGAAGCTAAACCATATGGAAATGATGAATAAGACACTCTGCTATAAGCAATTTGCGCTGGAGGTCGTGGGTTCGATTCCCACCGGAGACAAATATTTGTGTGACCCATAAATGTTTGTCTCAAGAGTCTGGGTGTTTCTATGTATGTATTTAAAAGTATATAAGTACTAAATCCGTGGTCTGATACCCATAACACAAGCAGGTTATTCCTAGCTTACTTTGGGATCAGATAGCGTTGTGTGAAATGTCCGTGAATATTTATTATTTATTTATTATTATTATTATTAATTTGAGGATGAAGTCTGAAAACACATGTAAATAAGGGTTTACTATAGATGGCAAGTAACCAATCACAGTACTGCAGAAGAATAACTGTGAAATTCAGGGAGTTAAAGTAAAAAGGAACTCTTGGCTGCCTTGAAACAAACCTTTTTGGCCTCCCTCTTTTTAGCATAATCCAAAAGCTCCAGAACCCTCCGTCTAGTCACATCACTGGGTTTCGTCAGAGTATATACTAATTTCATTGCATGAGGAGTCTGAAAATAAACAAAGCTTTGCACAAAACATCTTTTCAAATTACAGGAACATTTCTATGTAGGTTTTGTACACAGTGCCATCCTAAGGTGAGGTTAGATGTGTATGGGATCTTCACGACATATGGTCACGCCTTTATCAACGAAGGGGTAGGCAGAGGCATATTATATAACCACATTTCGCCTTTGCTTTTAGAATTTGTCCACGTAATAGGTGGTGAACCGTATTGCTGTGTTGAGATGGACAGGTGCAGGTTGTGACTACCTGCTTTTGAACTTTTTCAAGCCGCCTAACAAGGCCTTCAATTGGCTTAACGACTGCCATTTTACTGGCAACCGGGACCAACAGCTTAATGTGCCTTCCGAAGCACGGAAACGCTCAAATAAATGTCACAAAGTGCAAAGTCTTCAAGCATGAATGGTCACCCATCCAAGGACTAGCCATAGTGATTATGCCCCTGTGCCTAACCAGATTTGGTAAGATGCAGAATACAAGAAAAAATCTAAAAACATGATGTAATATGAACCATTTGAAATTTCAAAGACAGGACAGATGTAACACATCCAAGAATTCATCCACAATCCAGACACAATCCTCACAGTCCATAGTAAATAGCCATCGACAGTGACTCTTAAGTTAGCGGCCCAATGGAATTTGCTCACACTCACACGCTGCTTGAACAATATGGTTTTTAAGAGGAGGGATGTTCTTGTAATACATATGGCTACTTACCAGTGCCTCATATGTCAGACTGACATAAAACACTTCATATCCTAAGTCCAGTTTATCATAATCCACACAGTAACATTCCATAGCCGCTGTAAAATACAAAATTATATTAATAGACATGAGATAAATCTAACCTAAACTGCATTTGTTCATACACTAATTGTAATTAAATGCCTATGAAACTCATGCTTAACACCATGCGCAGATTTAGCTGTCTTCAAGCTGGCCTAACTTGGAGAAGCATATAATACCTTATTAGTGGTCCCAACACAATCAGTATCAGCATGCAGGGTCCAAATGAAAGGAAACAGGAATACCCATCAATGCAGTAAATATCAATTTTTCCTGCGATGATGGATAGATGAAAGTTTACCAATCAATTGCAGCCACTTCAGATTAGTAATTTTACTGTACCGTAAAGTTATTAAAAACGTTTGCTGAATTAATTTGTAATATCGTTGTTACTGGTATAATATCAATTTCATTAGACATGGCCAATATTTACATAAATTAAAAACATTTTAAAGATAATAACATCGTAAAATACAAATCATTTTGAAATAATAAAATTCAATCTTAGTACACTCTAACAGACTCATTACCTATTATAATGTGGAACCAATTACAACTGTTGGTAGGTGCTTACAATAACCATTAATATTATTACAATTAGATACTAAACTAAGGGATTTTTTACATAGGGAAAATCCTACATGGATCCACCCACTAAAAACCACAAATATCCTGCCAAACAACCAGAGGATGGTAGTCTCGGGTAAGCCCTCGGAAGGTAAGCCGGGCCCTCGGAAACTAAACTAAGGGATGATAAGAAAAGATACATGTTTTTTTCCTTACCAATACTAATATTTATAATGCAAAAGTGTGTAAAGCGTGAATGGCTGTTTGCTACTCTTTCAGGCTTTGATGGCTGAATGGGTCTGACTGAAATTGGGTATAGTCCATTCACTCTAAATTTGCCCCTGGCATAGAGGCTGGTCTAGAAGTGTAGTATGGGACGCAACCGGCAAACTTAGAACGAACAGGTAGTAAAGGGATATAATGTAATAACACACAATGGCTGAAATGACACACAAGCTATTTTAATCCCCCGAATAAAATCTAAAGGATGCGGGAATGAAAACCGATTTCCATGCAGGCACAGGTTCCATTTAGTACTTCTATTCAAGTATGCGAAAACTTACCTGTTAACCAGTCAAGCAAGAATCCGATTCTTGAAAAAGCAGACTGGTCTTCATAGTTGGAGAGTAGCCAGCTCAATGCATATTCTATAGTACGGTCCTCTATGCTACCCTGAGGAACCAGGCAGACTCCCAAACTAACCCATTTCGTTATCGCTAAGAAAAAATATTATATAAAGAAATACATTTATAAATAACATTGTTATATGCACATAAGTACTGTGAATGACTTACGAATAGATAAGTTTAACCAAATTTTAAATAAAGCGTGAAAATCATTGTATTGTATTCCTGTTGTATCAACCGCATACCCCAATTCCTCGATTTTACTCTGAAATAAATCCTTATCAAAACCTTTTTTCAAGGTTTTTATGTAGTCGATAATGTCATCTACGTCCGTCATATTTAATAATGTTATATTACATTCAATTACTATAGTTTTACTAAATTTTTAGAATTAGATACAACAGAAAATTCAATTTCAAACAATGATCGTTGACGGTTGGTAAACAAAGCCTTTTTTTATTAATTTATTTTGGCTTTGTAAGAGGCCCCATACACGGACAATAATATTGATCAATATAAATTATTGTTCAATAAGTTGACCGTGTAGGGATAATTGAACAATCACTAAACAAAAGTTTGACGGAGTCAGAGCTTATAGGGTCCCGACCCGACACGATCAATTGGCAATAGTCATGCCTCGTCAATATCATACGACGATGCACACACACACATGCAAAGAAATCACTCGAACTGAAACAACTTCCATTTAAAAATATCAGATTTGACTCAATATATTGACTCGTGTCCGGAGCTCATTCAATTTTATTGACCATTTTTTTTTTTGCACCGTAGGCTTAATATTGATCAATATTTTTCAGTCGGATATCGGAATTTCTAATATGGAATTTACTTTTCTTCGTCATACATATATTCGGACAGAAATAAAAATATTAAAGCAATGTTATTGGGTCACTGATCTGTATTGAATAAAGATCAGTGTATTTTGACGTTCATAAGTGTTACTTTGTAACCTAAATGAATAAAGATATTTTCATTTCATTTCATTTCAGTCAATATTATGGAAAGTGTGTATTCAAAAATGGTGATTAAGAATATTGAACATAAAAATATTGGTCAATAGTATTGTAGGTGTATAGGGCCTCTTACTTAGACTCACTGATCTGTATTATTACCACACTAGACTTAGATATTAATGCAAGACATTATATTATTAATAGGCATATAATATATTATATGCCTAATAAAATTATAATGTCTTATAGACATAAAAATAACTTTGCTGTTTATCATAGAAGATTACTGCATGCAGATTGCATAAAATCAGCAGTAACTGTATATGTAAGCTTTTATAACAGGTTACCAGACGAAATTAAAAGTATATCTCTGAATAAGTTTAGAAAGTTTATAAAAGTTAATATGTACTGCAGGGGCTACTATACCTTATTTGTTGGATGAGGAAGCCTGATGAGCTGCTGCTGGATTCTCAAAAAAATGTTTAAAATGTAATAGTGTTTAGATTTTAAAATTGTAAATAGAGCACAAAAAAAAGAATAGGTACCACAATAGAATAGTTTGTCTATAAAGTCGTGAAATTAAATGAGGGCGCTGCTGAATGCATGCATGCAACCCTATATAGTACGACCAAAATGATTTTGATACGAGGAGTTCGTTCCGAGTAAAATCTTACTAATATTATAAATGCGAC
Source organism: Miltochrista miniata (assembly GCA_933228765.1). Classification (NCBI taxonomy): domain Eukaryota; kingdom Metazoa; phylum Arthropoda; class Insecta; order Lepidoptera; family Erebidae; genus Miltochrista; species Miltochrista miniata. The sequence continues at coordinate 8,932,002 of OW121751.1, read as the reverse complement.
AGTTTGTGAGTGTGGATGTTTATTACTCTTACACGCTCGAACGGTTAACCGTTCGAGCGTGTTCTGGGATCTGGCTGAAATTTGGTATAGGGATACATTATAATCTGGAATAACCATGGCTTCTTTTTATTCCGGGAATAAGTTCTTACGGGAAGCGGGAACGGGAACAATACAAATATTATAAATGCGAAAGCTTATGAGTGTGGATGTGAGACTCTTTCACGCTCGAACAGTTGAACTGATCTGGCTGAAATTTGGTACAGGGATACATTATAGTCTGGAATAACACATAGGCTACTTTTCATCCCGGGAATAAGTTCCTACGGGAAGCGGGAACGAGAACAAATTCGACACGGGCGAAGCTGCGGGCATCAGCTAGTGAGTTAATAAATAAAACACATTATACATTTTTAATTTTGTTTCTGTTTTATTGAATCAGATCCAGAATAAAGTTATTGAACCAGATCCAGAAGCCCCGGTCTAATAGCGTCTTACAACCCACCAGCAGGTGCCTAGCAGTCCCAATTGCTTTGCCACAATCATGTAATTACATGTTTTATCTGTAACTTTCCCCCATCTGACAAGGATTTTTGTGGCGCAGTGCTCAGATATTAAAATCGTCTATTTCTTTCTTTGCCGACCTTTTCTGTGTTTACCAGGAGTTTCAAACTTTCCTTCATTATTAAAACCTTCGTTAACTATTCGCCTAACTGTACTCTCTGATTTTCCTGAAAAGAGTAAAAAAAGAAAATTAACTACAGTTTGTCTATAAAGTCGTGAAATGAATGTTTGAGGAACTAAAAATAGTTATGTGTGTGGCAACACTACACAACATAAGAAACATATGTACGTCAGTTGTCAATGCTATCGTCGAATTTCGTTTACTCTCTCACGTAACTTTAATGTTTGGATTAAACTGCAACAAATTGAGACCAAACTACGCATAAAGGTTTGAGAAATGAGTAAAGAAAATCGGAGTGGTGCGCAGGAAGTGATTTTTAAAGTTTTCCAGTGATGTTTCGCGGAGTACCAATCTGGACAATTGTTGTGGGATTTTGAGGATGTTTATGAGCGAACAGCATCTTTGGTGGGTATGTAATCGTGTTATTGTTTGTTTTGAATCTGTCTGAAGTTACAAATTTACTGAATTTACGATTTGGAGACAAAAAAAAGGCATTTTTTGCATATTTTTAGGTTAGAATCTTAAACTTACAATCTACCTATAATGTAAGTCAGTGGTTAGAACAACATGGTTATTTTATAGTACGACCTACATTTTTGATACTCAGTTCAATCTGGTTTTCTACCAATTTTTATTTTGAATTAATTGCTTCATGTCAATAGTTTGTTTCCAATATGTAATTAATTTTCTTTTTTTACTCTTTTCAGGAAAATCAGAGAGTACAGTTAGGCGAATAGTTAACGAAGGTTTTAATAATGAAGGAAAGTTTGAAACTCCTGGTAAACACAGAAAAGGTCGGCAAAGAAAGAAATAGACGATTTTAATATTTGAGCACTGCGCCAAAAAAATCCTTGTCAGATGGGGGAACGTTACAGATAAAACATGTAATTACATGATTGTGGCAAAGCAATTGGGACTGCTAGGCACCTGCTGGTGGGTTGTAAGACGCTATTAGACCGGGGCTTCTGGATCTGGTTCAATAACTTTATTCTGGATCTGATTCAATAAAACAGAAACAAAATTAAAAATGTATAATGTGTTTTATTTATTAACTCACTAGCTGATGCCCGCAGCTTCGCCCGTGTCGAATTTGTTCTCGTTCCCGCTTCCCGTAGGAACTTATTCCTGGGATGAAAAGTAGCCTATGTGTTATTCCAGACTATAATGTATCCCTGTATCAAATTTCAGCCAGATCAGTTCAACTGTTCGAGCGTGAAAGAATCTCACATCCACACTCATAAGCTTTCGCATTTATAATATTTGTATTGTTCCCGTTCCCGCTTCCCGTAAGAACTTATTCCCGGAATAAAAAGTAGCCATGATTATTCCAGATTATAATGTATCCCTGTACCAAATTTCAGCCAGATCCCTTTAACCGTTCGAGCGTGTAAGAGTAATAAACATCCACACTCACAAACTGTTGCATTTATAATATTAGTAAGATTTTACTCGGAACGAACTCCTCGTATCAAAATCATTTTGGTCGTACTATATAGGGTTGCATACATGCATTCAGCAGCGCCCTCATTTAATTTCACGACTTTATAGACAAACTGTACATATTGGAAACCAACTATTGACATGAAGCAATTAATTCAAAATAAAAATTGGTAGAAAACCAGATTGAACTGAGTATCAAAAATGTAGGTCGTACTGTAAAATAACCATGTTGTTCTAACCACTGACTTACATTATAGGTAGATTGTAAGTTTAAGATTCTAACCTAAAAATATGCAAACAATGCCTTTTTTTTATCTCCAAATCGTAAATTCAGTAAATTTGTAACTTCAGACAGATTCAAAACAAACAATAACACGATTACATACCCACCAAAGATGCTGTTCGCTCATAAACATCCTCAAAATCCCACAACAATTGTCCAGATTGGTACTCCGCGAAACATCACTGGAAAACTTTAAAAATCACTTCCTGCGCACCACTCCGATTTTCTTTACTGATTTCTCAAACCTTTATGCGTAGCTTGGTCTCAATTTCTTGCAGTTTAATCCAAACATTAAAGTTACGTGAGAGAGTAAACGAAATTCGACGATAGCATTGACAACTGACGTACATATGTTTCTTGTTGCCAGTGTTGCCACACACATAACTATTTTTAGTTCCTCAAACATTCATTTCACGACTTTATAGACAAACTGTAACCCGCTAAGTTTCTTGCCAGTTCTTCTCAGGTGGGTCGCGTTGTGAACTGGTGGTACCTTAGTGGTACAGTTTTTGTTTTTTATTCTGGACGTTTTACCAAAGATAATATAATAGTATTACATACATATCGGCAACTCCCTGCCTCCCACTGAGTGAGCTTCCCGAACCCCCCGCCAAAGTTGATGTGTCTATTGCCGTGTTAGTACTTGAGAGAGTGTCACTGCGTCATTTCTATTAATACCTACGTATAGTCCATTCATAGTTAATTTACCTCTAGCTGTGAGGTTGGCTTTCCTGATTTTCGTGTTACCATACTAAGATTATTTTTCTCCCATGTACTCCAACCTTAAGTCGAAACTTATTTTCTTTTTTTCCTGCCGTTTTTTCGGGCGTGGAAATTATTTGAGATGTGGAAGCAGCACCTTTGCCCTCCTTAGTGATGAAGATGAGTGTCTTTTTTGAATTACATACAGTTTGTCTATAAAGTCGTGACATGAATGTTTGAGGAACTAAAAATAGTTATGTGTGTGGCAACACTGGCAACACGAAACATAAGAACGTCAGTTGTCAATGCTATCGTCGAATTTCGTTTACTCTCTCACGTAACTTTAATGTTTGGATTAAACTGCAACAAATTGAAACCAAACTACGCATAAAGGTTTGAGAAATGAGTAAAGAAAATCGGAGTGGTGCGCAGGAAGTGATTTTTAAAGTTTTCCAGTGATGTTTCGCGGAGTACCAAGCTGGACAATTGTTGTGGGATTTTGAGGATGTTTATGAGCGAACAGCATCTTTGGTGGATATGTAATCGTGTTATTGTTTGTTTTGAATCTGTCTGAAGTTACAAATTTACTGAATTTACGATATGGAGACAAAAAAAGGCATTGTTTGTTGCATATTTTTAGGTTAGAATCTTAAACTTACAATCTACCTATAATGTAAGTCAGTGGTTAGAATAACATTGTTAGTAAAGTCGGATTATTAATCTCAGTCAGTAAAATGACAAGTGCAACTGTCACTGATACAAAAAAGGGTGACCCGCTACAATAGTGATGTTCGGCAATCAATAGACTTACACATTTTAGTCATTCTTTATTTTATTAGGTGTAAAAGAGTTTTTTTATGATATTCTGAAAATTTTTATTGTAAATATGTAATATCTATTACATATTCTATTATATTATATATTACGTCAGGTTTTGCTGCATTTTTATTCCATACATAATTATATGCATTGAGAACCATTTGTTTCTAACTAAACAACAAATGGCGTTCGTTTGCGTAAGAGAGAGAGAAATAGAAAAATTCCCTGTCGCTTCTATTCTTATCGTGTGGTTTCCTGTCGCGTGTATTCCCATTGCATTATTTAGGCAAAAATTTGAAGATTGAGGAGCCAAATGAAACTCTTTGTAACTTCTTGAATTCCAGTAGAAAAGGACGGAAATCGTTAGTAGTTACCCCACGTAATGCCTACTAAATGATACAAAAAAACATTAAAATAGGTATATCAGCTCCGTCAAGAGATTCAATTGCCAGTAGTAGTAGTATTACTACTACTGGCAAACAGTAGTGTCAAGATAAAAGTACAATTATCCTTAGCACTACCATTAGGGTTACGGGATATTTTACTTTCCCATGACTATGCTGGTAGTGCCAAGCGGTAGTGCCAAGGGAAATATGGGTCGACATGCAGCAGCACCACTGGTGTTGCAAACGTTCATTATGCAAATTAGTCCGCTACAGTAACCAGCCATTAGGTGGGCCGTAAGTCTGTCATCTTAATATTATATAAAACCGGCCAAGTGCGAGGCGGACTCGCGCACAAAGGGTTCCGTACCGGAACATCACTTTTGTTGGATGGGAGCCCCCCTTAATCCCCCTTTTTTCTTACTTTAAAAAAAACATACTTTTAACAAACTATTTTTTAAATCGCATTGAGCTTTCAAACATGAATGTGTCTAAAAAATATATCCAATTAGTACCGACTAATGAGTATCAATATGAACTATGCGTCAAATCCCTCCTAAAATATTTTTCTACCCTATTTTTACCATGTTATAAAATAAATTTCAATAAAATACAAAACACGTTACCTATCAATTCTGTCAAAGATGCTGTACCTATGCCAAATTTGAAGAAGATTGGTTCCATACAAACTTTGTGACCATTTGTGAATCCCACGTAAAATGCAAAGGCAATTCATCCATACAGCCTAATTACATGCGATGTTTAGTCCTGACGCAAATACGCGCGCTTTGGCATAATCATTATGTTGTTTTTTTGATGCCATACCCATAAAAAAAGTTTTATTGTAGAACGGTTTACTCGTGTGGAAATGGTCATTATAACACGACATGACAGGAATGAGTACTTTTGAGATTTGAGTTGTGGTTATGTATTAAGCAAATTACCAAATGGTCGTAGAAAAAAATAATTTAAGGACCTTGCTGGTCCTTAAATTATTTTAATTTACAGTTTTAAAATTTTTTCATTAATGTATTTTTCATGAAATTATTCTCAAGCTAAATTGGTGTGAAATGTTTGTATAAAACAAACTATGGTTCCTAGAAAAGTGATTATATTTAAATGTAAATAATTATGAAGCAATTGTGATCCAAATTGTTTGTTTACTGCATTATTTGAATGAGTTGAAATACGGTATACGTGGTTTTATGTAATATTTAATTACAGTTTGTTAGTCAATAAAAAAATATAATCTCGACTAACTTTAATTGTAAAACTCGATTCAACCACATCACTATTTATTTGTGACAAAAACCCCGCAACACTGAAAATGTCATTTTACTGACTCGAATTAAACGACCTACATTTTTGATACTCAGTTCAATCTGGTTTTCTACCAATTTTTTATTTTGAATTAATTGCTTCATGTCAATAGAAAGTAAAAAAAGAAAATTAATTTCCATTAGGTAATTAATTTTCTTTTTTTACTCTTTTCAGGAAAATCAGAGAGTACAGTTAGGCGAATAGTTAACGAAGGTTTTAATAATGAAGGAAAGTTTGAAACTCCTGGGAAACACAGAAAAGGTCGGCAAAGAAAGAAATAGACGATTTTAATATTTGAGCACTGCGCCACAAAAATCCTTGTCAGATGGGGGAAAGTTACAGATAAAACATGTAATTACATGATTGTGGCGAAGCAATTGGGACTGCTAGGCACCTGCTGGTGGGTTGTAAGACGCTATTAGACCGGGGCTTCTGGATCTGGTTCAATAACTTTATTCTGGATCTGATTCAATAAAATAGAAACAAAATTAAAAATGTATAATGTGTTTTATTTATTAACTCACTAGCTGATGCCCGCAGCTTCGCCCGTGTCGAATTTGTTCTCGTTCCCGCTTCCCGTAGGAACTTATTCCCGGGATGAAAAGTAGCCTATGTGTTATTCCAGACTATAATGTATCCCTGTACCAAATTTCAGCCAGATCAGTTCAACTGTTCGAGCGTGAAAGAGTCTCACATCCACACTCATAAGCTTTCGCATTTATAATATTTGTATTGTTCCCGTTCCCGCTTCCCGTAAGAACTTATTCCCGGAATAAAAAGAAGCCATGGTTATTCCAGATTATAATGTATCCCTGTACCAAATTTCAGCCAGATCCCTTTAACCGTTCGAGCGTGTAAGAGTAATAAACATCCACACTCACAAACTGTCGCATTTATAATATTAGTATAAAGAATTGTTATTATTTTATATTAGAATAACGAATAGTAAGATTTTACTCGGAACGAACTCCTCGTATCAAAATCATTTCGGTCGTTCTATATAGGGTTGCTACATGCATTCAGCAGCGCCCTCATTTAATTTCACGACTTTATAGCAACGAAACATTAATTATGTTTGTGTGCGTTGGTCTTTCCATTCCGCTCGCTCTAAGGGGTTAGTGAATACTGCTATCTCGTTTCTACACGTATAGCAACACTATACATGACATTTAAAAAAAAATGACGTCCGCCTGGATTTTGAAAGGTTTAAGCTGCCGATGCTGCAGTTTGACGTATTAGATACCTCTCATTAATGTAGGGGCCAAACTCAGGCACTTCTTTTCAAGATTTTTAATGCTAACATAAAAATAAGTGTGGCAAACTGTGATTCAGCATTTAATTAGTTCAGAATTGCATTTTAATATAATGCCTGTAATCTTCGATGATATTGAGTATACAATATATAAAAATTAAGTCCGATTTCCGTGGTCACGGCATCACGCGTGAAATGCTGGACCGATTTCGCTAATTCTTTTTTGTTGTGTTTGTTTCTGTCAGGAGAAGGTTTTAAAAAAATTGGTGCAAAACTATTAGCAGAAATGGTTTTTATTGCGATTTTGAATCGGATCATAGAACTGGAAACTCCGAAATGGAAACCGGGAACAGAAAGACTAAGAGATAATTTTGCAATCCAATTTGGCCGCCGCGCCGAAATCACAAAATTTCATGATGGGTATCGTTTAAGGGGGATTTTGGTACGCTGAGTACGAATCTCATGATACTTTTGCAATCCAATATGGCCGCCGCCCTGAAATCACAAAATTTCATGATGGGAATCGTTAAAGGGGGTTTTTGGTATGCTGAGTACGAATCACATGATAATTTTGCAATCAAATATGGCCGCCGCGCCGAAATCACAAAATTTCATGATGGGTATTGTTTAAGGGGGATTTTGGTACGTTGAGTACGAATTTCATGATAATTTTGCAATCCAATATGGCCGCCGCGCCGAAATCACAAAATTTCATGATGGGTATTGCTTAAGGGGTTTCTTGGTATGCTGAGTACGAATCAAGTGATAATTTTGCAATCCAATATGGGCGCCGCGCCGAAATCACAAAATTTTCGTGATGGGTATCGTTTAAGGGGTTTTTCGGTATGGTGAGTACGAATCACATGATAATTTTGCAATCCAATATGGCGGCCGCGCCGAAATCACAAAATTTCATGATGGGTATCGTCTAAGGGGTTTTTTTTGTATGCTGAGATCGAATCACATGATAATTTTGCAATCCAATATGGCTGCCACGCCGAAATCACAAAATTTCATGATGGGTATCGTTTAATGGGTTTTTTGGTATGCTGAGTACGATACACATGATAATTTTGCAATCCAATTTGGCCGCCGCGCCGAAATCACAAAATTTCATGATGCGTATCGTCTAAGGGGTTTTTTGGTATGCTGAGTACGAATCACATGATAATTTTGTAATAAATTATGGCCGCTGCGCCGAAATCACAAAATTTCATGATGGGTATTGTTTAAGGGGGATTTCGATACGCTGAGTACGAATCTCATGATAATTTTGCAATCCAATATGGCCGCCGCGCCGAAATCACAAAATTTCATGATGGGTATCGTTTAAGGGGTTTTTTGGTATGCTGAGTACGAATCACATGATAATTCTGCAATCCAATATGGCCGCCGCGCCACCGTTGTTATATTTCATGTTGGATATTGTTTATGGGGTTTTTCGGTATGCTGAGTAAGAATTTCAGGTTAATTTTGCAATCCAATATGGCCACCGCGCCACTGTTGCGAGATTTCTGTCAGTATGCTGAGATACCAAAAAACCCCTTTCACGATATCCAAAATGAAATTTTACAACGGTGGTTCGGCGGCCATCTTGGATTGCAAAATTGACCTAAAATTCGTATTTAGCATACCAAAAAACCCTTTCTATGATATGCAACATGAAATTTTGCAACGCTGGCGCGACAGCCATCTTGGATTGCTAAATTAACCCAAAGTTCGTACTCGGCATACCAAATAACCCCTTATACGATATCCATCATGAAATTTTGTGATTTCGGCGTGGCGGCCATATTGGATTTCAAAACTATCATGTGATTCGTACTCAGCATACAAAAAAAAACCCTTAGACGATACCCATCATGAAATTTTGTGATTTATGCGCGGCCGCCATATTGGATTGCAAAATTATCATGTGATTCGTACTCAGCATACCAAAAAACCCCTTAGACGATACCCATCATGAAATTTTGTGATTTCGGCGCGGCGGCCATATTGGATTGCAAAATTATCATGAGATTCGTACTCAGCGTACCAAAATCCTCCTTAAACGATACCCATCATGAAATTTTGTGAATTACATATTGGATTGCAAAATTAACCCAAAATTCGTACTCAGCATACCAAAAAACCCCTTATATGATATGCAACATGAAATTTTACAACGGTGGCGCGGTGGCCATATTGGATTGCAAAATTAACCTGAAATTCGTACTCAGCATACCAAAAAACCCCATAAACGATATCCAACATGAAATTTTACAATGGTGGCGCGGCGGCCATATTGGATTGCAAAATTAACCTGAAATTCGTACTCGTACTACTATTTTTTTCCCAAAAGCGTTTGACATCTTAGATCGTATGTCCACCTATTTATAATACGGCCCAGTGTGTGGCCGGCCAGCCGCAACAAAAAAAGCGCATTGATGTTACGAGTTGGATCAAAACGTTACACATTGTATCATTACAAGGCGCGCATTGCAATGCTCGGATCACCTGCTTCACTGCTGTAACCTCGTCTTGTATCATTACAAGGTGCGCATTGCAATGCTCGGTTCACCTCCCACACTGGCTGTAAGTCTCGACTCGTAACATTACATTACGCGCGAATGCTCCCGGTGAGGGAGCACCTTTAGAAAAAAATGATGTTTTGTAACATCATTTTTTTCTAAAGGTGCTTTAGCCTCAATAGCATTTTTGAAGACCTATCTATGGATACCCCACACGTATGGGTTTGATGAAAAAAAAACTTTTCGTTTCAGTTCTGAGTATGGGGACCCCCAAAATTTACTGCTGTTTTTTAGTTATATTTAAAAATCTTAATGCGGTTCACAGAATACATCTACTTACCAAGTTTCAAGTGCATAGGTCTTATAGTTTCGGAGAAAAGTGGTTGTGACATTCGGACGGACAGACAGACAGACATGACGAATCTATAAGGGTTCCGTTTTTTGCCATTTGGCTACGGAACCTTAAAAGAGGTATTTTAAGATACTCTTATTTCATTAAAATAAATCTTATTGAACTAGGCGGCTAACTCCTTCCCTGTAGTTGCGTTAGTGTGTGTGGTTTTTATATGTGTTAGTTTTGGCGTACTTTTCAATCTCTAATCATGAAGCTATAGGTAAACATGGAGGCCACACTTCGAACAACCGCTTGAGTCAAATACCTACGTATCTCTATCTCACTCTCTGTGGGCTAACCTTCTCTTTCTAGGGAATTGTGCAGTGCTGCTATCTTCTTATTAGAATCTCCTAGAAAATAATGGAAATAGACCATACTAACCAAAAATGCAAGTAAAATAATTTATAAATAGCTCTATAGTTCGACTACGATTATTTAATGCGTAAATTGAAATATTTTATACCATAATATGCATGATTGGGTTGTCGAATCAGTGAATTACATTCCCATTTTCTAAGGATTCTGTAATGTGGCAATATTGGTACTACATGTCAACTGTCAAAGTGTCAACGAACAATAGAATGGCGGTTGACTTCATTGTTTTCACACAATAGGAAACGTTGTGAAGTAGTGTGACTATATTGAGGATTTATCTGGGACTTCCTGTGTATTATTAGAAGAAACACGAATGTTATTATTAGAGTAAATAAAATAAGTTAAGTATTGTTATCGTATGTTAATGATGAATAATTGTTTTAGGTTTCCTAAAAATAGTATTCAGCGAGAAATATGGTTATCCATTGTACCATTAAAAATTTAGTTAAATATCTATACTAATATTATAAAGAGGAAAGATTTGTTTTTTGTTTTTTTGTTTGTTTGTAACGAATAGGCTCCGGAACTACTGTACCGATTTGAAAAATTCTTTCACTGTTGGGAAGCTACACTCTTTGCGGTGAACATAGGCTATATTTTATTCCCGTATTTCCACTGGAACGGGAAACCGCGTGACATCCGCTAGTTTTTTATAAAAGCAATTAGTATACTAACGTATCATAATTTTATTTTCTCGCGTACCTTATGAACGAATGGATATAGGTGCAGTTCTATACATTCGTGTCGTGTAACTTTCTTAAAAGTGCTGGTAGATGGTGCCTCCTTTTCTATATTTAAAAAAAAATGAAGTTCTATGAAAGCGCCAGGATTTGCAATTTGCATTTTCAAAAAACCGATTATGATGTAGTACCAAAGCGCTTAAAACCATCAACAGTTCCTAACTTATTGTCCAATAATCCTGTTCCTAATTTATTGTCCAATAATCAACTTAAAAATACATTCATAAAAATAAAATAAATAGATTAAATAAATAAACTACTAAACTAATGCCTACTGAACATACCACCACTGATCATACCAGGCGCAAAGGTGCCCAATACACTAGCAGCGTTGCCGCGCTGGATAGCTATCCTTTGTACCAGGTAGGTACGACCAGACGTGGGAGTCATGCGTCTTGTCCTGTAGCCTACGGCCGATCTCCGAGACCAGAGCCTTAGTATCACACCCGCAACTGCCCATCGTCTCTACAGCTGCCGCCGCCGGTGAATGGACGGTACGAGCCAAGTGACTGGCGGCGAAAGTGCTGATGCATGTTGCGTCCCACACTAAGCACTTGCCGTTCTTCCATGGCACAAGGGTCAGACCTCTTGCCGTCTGCGCGGGACAAACCTGGTGGTTCAAGGATACAGGGGACCTCAGCCGACCCAGAGCCCGCCGGATTAACTAATTAAGAGCGTGGTTACGCGGATGCCTACCGGTGCAGCGACAACTCAAAGCATGATGACCATCGCTCTCCACCATGGCACCGCAGATGCATTCGTGAGGTTCACACACCTTGCAGCCTAAGCGGAGAGCCACACGATCAAATTATTTAAAATCTTATTCCAATGACTTTAGCACTAACATTTCTTTATTTTGACATGAAGAGACATCGGCAGACTGTGAACTACCACGAGCTGCCGCGGCAGACTGTGAACTACCACGAGCTGCCGCGGCAGACTGCGAGCTACCACAAGCTGCAGCGGCAGCTTACGTCACAGCCTGCCACGGAAAGCCGCAGCGCGCGAGACGTACAGTTGATTAACCTTGAAAAATAACCCACTTGGATGATTAGCTTCGTTATTCGCAATGTACCTATGCAATCTGCAGAGAATACTACCTATCAGTCTTCGTTAAAAAACAGAGAAAATAGTTAATCTCGCCTTTGTACATCTAATTTATATAATAAATTTTCACCACTTATTCCGTGGGACCAATTCTTAAAAAGGTGAAATGATAATATACCTCTGCCTACCCCTTCGGGGATAAAGGCGTGACCTTATGTATGTATTGTACATCTAATTGTATTATGAATATATATTGTCTTTATTGTGTACAATAAAGATTATGTAGAAAATGAAGTATCCTGGCAAAAATAAAAATAGGGCTACCCTACTTAGAAAGAGACGTAGAGCCCACACAGAGCAAGACAGTAATATACAGACTACGCTTCAAGTAGGTATTCGAAGTGTGGCCTCCATGTTTACCTATAGCTTCATGTCTCTAATGCTTTGTCTGCTACTTATTGTAAGTCTGTGCTTTATAGACAAACTGTAAGTATCCATTTTTATGTAAATAAAAATGAAACTTAAGAAAAATCTTATAGTAACAGAACTATGTCTTTAGTAATTTTAATTAAACTGACTAATGGTTATTTACATAAAAAAAAACTTTCAGACTTAACGGTTCCATCTTATAATCTTCCCTATTATGCGGTAAAATGTCCTAAGCTGGCACTCTTACAGTTCGGCCACGTAGACCGGTCTTAGCGAATTGCGGGGCGGCGAGCGAAATGGCCGCCATGGCGGCGGTGGACGTACTCAGAACGTGTCAAAACCATAGAGTTAGGATGAATTCCTAATGGGCTAGCGACACGGTCAATAATATTGAGTCAAGTCTGATATTTATAAATGAAAGTTCCTTCAGTGTGCGTGATTTCTTTGCATGTATGTGTGTGCATTGACGTGTATGTACACAAGATATTGACGAGGCATGACAAGTGCAGTTAGACCATGTATAAATAAATAAATATTCACGGACATCTCACACAACGCTATCTGATCCCAAAGTAAGCTAGGAATAACCTGCTTGTGTTATGGGTATCAGACCACGGATATTTGACAAGACCTACTAAAGCTGCGGTTCTACTTAGGCGGAGCGGAGCGGAGCTGTGGATTTTAAACCATGTGATTGGCTTAAAATCCACAGCTCCGCTCCGTTTCCCTCCCGCCTTAAGGTACTCCGCACCGTGATTGGTGAATCGCTGCACAGCTCCGCCCCGCTCCACCTAAGTGGAACCGCACCTTTATAGTCTGTTCCTGGATATTTTACATCTGACAGCTTCTCATTGTACGATTGTTTGTGTACATATCGTTGTCGCCCTATGAGTGCCAGCGTTTTACCCAGCCACAGCCCATTTTACCGAATATAAGTGGAGATTTTAACATCTAACCGTAAGCATAAAGTGTTATGTTTTTCATGTCATAAATAGCCATAATATGCTTAACTTAACTAAAACAGTGTTTCTTTTATTATACGACTAGCTGATGCGCGCGGCTTCGCCCGCGTGAAATTTGGTCCCCGTTCTCGCTTCCCGTGGGAACATTTTCCCGGGATAAAAAGTAGCCTATGTGTTATTCCGGACTATACTCTGTCCCTGTACAAAATTTCAGCCAGATCCATTCAGTCGTTAGAGAGTGATTGAGTAACAAACATCCAAACATCTAAACATCCAAACATCTTCACAAACTTTCACATTTATAATATTAGTAGGATTGTATAAGAGTGTTACTTTTATATTTATTAATATCGGAAAAGAACATTCAGTACCATCACGAACACGAACCATAAAGTACATGGGAGAAACAAAAAACTCATTTTGGAACACAACACACATATCAAAGTAGGCAACGCAAAGGTTGAGTGATATAATCCCATGACATTAAGATCCCTGAAAACTTGAGACTGGATATGCCGACGCATTCCACCAATTACTATGACAAATCAATTGCAGTTAAAGCCATTCGCTTTTGGAATGCATTGCCTCTTGAATATTAAACAGACTCAAACACTAAATTCATTTAAAAACCTTGTTAAAAATCATTTTCTTCCTACTATCAATGAAACCTATGAATTATTTTCTATTCTACTATATAGGTCTATTCAATTCTGAATGTATGTAACTATTGTTTTGTTTAAATACTTTATTTTAGTCGACTACACCGCGTTGCTTGGTTACACGTATCATTTATGTCCATCCAAAGGTTGCCTGAAAGAAATCGCCTTAAGCAATAAGGCCACCCAATGTACATTTGATTATTTTCTTATGAATTGTGCTTGCAATAGATTTTTTTTTTTGTAATAATATCGGTGTACAATAAAGAATTATTTATCTATCAATCTATATTAACTGTCAACGGACGAAGTACAGAAACAAACCCACGAGCCACGTCGCTAGCTACCTACCTACATATTAGAGACAGACTCAATACTTATCAACTTCATATATGGGAACTTATGGGCAAGTACTTGTTTGAGATTCAAACAAGTTTTGGTTTTTACAAATTTCTCTTGCTTTATTTGATAAGGTTTATTCTATCGTTACACAATATGTATATCAAACGTATTAAACAAATATGAATTACTCTCGGATTAGTCGCTATAACAGTTGTAATACTTGTAATATGCTTAAGTAGGATTATGTGCGCACTCGCTTGCAATGTAATTTGGAATGGGGACGCCGCACCGGGCGCAGCGTGGCGTGGAGGCGGTGTCGCGCGTGGCGCGCGCCGGCGCCTGATTGGCTGTTGAGTATGGTACGATGGTGGCGTGATGTCTGGGATCTAGACCGGTTCGCGGCGCGAACATCCTCCGCCCCGTTGAAAGCTCCAGGTCCAGCTTTCAACCAATTCATTCATCTCCTGTCGGAACCAGGCCAAGGCAGTTGATAGCTCGCCGACAGAGATGCTCTTAGCAGTAGTGACGTCGGCTACTCTAGGTACTCCGTCGGAGCCGGGATATAATTTGCTGAATGTATCTAATAAGCCATGAATCTAGACCAGGTCATCGTGGAGATCCCGACGCTTCACACGCCATTTGGTTCTTTGTTGGAGCTCGTACGCATACTCGGAAGCCCACTGCTTCCAAAATGTTCTGTTGCTTGTTAAAGTCGCTCGTAGCGGTCGAGGTGGCGCACGTTGAGGTTGCCGAAGCTCGGTGTAGGCAGAGCGCAGTCGTGGACCTACGAAGTAAACGTGAGCCAGGGTGAGAGTCAGGAAATCGTAGGGTAAGGGGCATAAGGGAAGTAAAGGTAGGCTGTTTGGGGTGACTTCTGTCTGAGCAACACAGTGGACAGCTCTTTGAAAGTCAGATGGACTGGGCCTAACACACACACACACACATGTAGGTGAGATGTGGCTGACTTCGAACCGACCACTGCCGACCCGTTGAAGCGAGGAGCGTATGCTATGATGAAGCGAAACTCACAGGTTCCAACGAGCTGCATATCCTTAATAATATTGCCTTTTCTAGACAATTGTTGATTTCCTAACTGGCTGCATCCAAATGTTGCCATTATAACCATAAATGACACTAGGCATACCTCTACGAGCGAAGAATCTATTTAGAGCTTATGTGAAAGCATCTTAGTAAGGTAACTCACCACCTCAAGCTGGATGCACCTTTATCTAATACATAAAAAATATACACAGAAAACATTTGGTTACTTAGAATTTTTGACCCTTACGGTCGGTTCAGTAGGTAAATTACCCATCGTAGGCATGTATGGGCTGACCCTGGTGCATATTATGCACCTGCCTCCCAATGGCCTGTAACATTTTCAAATAAGGGCTAAAAGGAGTTAATAAGTATTAAAAAAGGTAAGGTTATGATTAGATTTCAGAATAATTGAATGTTTTTATATGACGAATTAATGAGTCAACCCTCCCAGACGCAGAAAGTGGAATGTGAGGTTAAATAGAATTTTATACATTTAATATATAATAATATATAATATTACTTGGATTTAAGAGAAGGCATTTATTAAGTTAGAAATTAAGTATTGTTTAGTTTAATGAACTAACTCCTCTTCCTGCTAACAGGACAGCGAGAGAAAGAAATAGTTGGACTAGTATTCATAGATTTAAGCCTTGACTTTTTCTTAAAGTAAGCTTCTGGAACTGAGAGCCGTTTCCTGGCTGTGTAGTGAGACTCCCCCGGACGAATTGGAATGTTTTTTTGAGGAAGACCTACACAGAAACGACTATGGGTTTTAGTAATATCGTTAGTGATGAAGTGCCTTTGACAAGCGTAGTCTTCATCAGAAAGGGGCTGTGTTTCAGCATCCCTTTTACTATTAGGGTTAGTGGTGAAGTGCCTTTGACAAGCGTAGTCTTCACCAGAAAGAGACTGCATTTTCGCAACCCTTTCTTTATTAGGACCCGTGATGAAGTGCCTCTTACAGGCGTAGTCTTCACCAGAATAGGGCATAATTAGAACATTGGTTTTACGAATAGTGTTGGTGATGAAGTGCTTTTCAGAAGCATAGTCTTCATCAGAATAGGGCTGGGTTTGAGGTACACTTTCTGTTTCCCAAACATTGGTCAGCTGATTGTCTGTCCATGGACTTTGATCTATTGAAAAATTACAAATTATAGATTGATTAGTTGGATTGGGGTTTGAGTTAGGCATGTGACCTGTGACGAGCCAACCAAGCTTAGAGCTCCTTAATTTAGTGGTACCCAACCCTAGGGACTGGTGTTTGTTACCAATTAGATCCCAAAATAAGTCGGCACCTATGAGCATATCTATAGGGGAAGATATGTTGAAGCTGGGGTCTGCTAACTTGAACCTACTTAGATTAAGATGACTAACATCAAATGAAACTTTAGGAATATTATTTTTTATCTTTGGTAAGACTATACAGCACGTTGAAACTTGGAATGCGTTAGTCTTAGAGAATAGTTTTAGGTTACAGCGTTCTGTGCTTACGTTTATTGGGCTATTACCTAGGCCAACAATATGTGCACTTGACGGCTGAGGGACCAAATTGAGTCGTCTCTTTACACCTTCTGTGATGAAGGACGACTGACTCCCGCTGTCAAGTAAAGCTCTAACTGTAATAATATTATTGTTTGTGGGATTCATTAGGCGCACCATAGCGGTACAGAGTAATATCTCCGAGGAGGACAAGGTGGACAGGGATATTGTCTCTTCAGTAGGACTAGGTGACACTGGAGGGTCAGGTAAGTGGAGGCAAGAATTATGTCTCTTGCCACACCGACGGCAGCTGCCAGGCAGCTTACAATTTTGTGCATCGTGACCGTACCTGAGGCAATTCTTGCACAACCTCCATGCAGTAACTAAGGAATTTTTATCTTCGGGGCTCTTAGATTTGAATGTCATGCAGTGGTACAGAGGATGATTACCTTGACACATGGCACACTCAAGTTTGTTATTAGTGGAAGAAGTAGAAGGGGTAGCTTCCTTACTCTCCGAAGTGACAGCAAAGGCCTTTGTCTGGGGTCTATTTGTGGAATTGAATTGTTTATGATTATCTGATACCTCAGTCCGACCCTTATTTACTATTTCAAAGACGTCCGCACGATTTTTGAGAAAGGAGAAGAAATCATCAAGACTTGGTATTTCAGGTAAGGTATTCCTATGTTCCTCCCATTTGTATTTGGTGCCATTGTCCAACTTTGTTGATAAAATATGAATAATGAGAACATCCCAGTTCTCGGTGGGTAACCCTAAAGTGCTTAAGGCACGGAGATTTTTATTGACATGATCAATAATGTATCTCAAAGACTTGTCAGTTTCTCGGACATGTTCAATGTTCAACAAGGACTTTAAGTGGTTATTAATTAGCTGCCTTTTATTGTCATAACGGCTACAGAGAATAGACCAGGCCTCAGTATAGTTTCTATCAGATACTTCTAGGTTGCTAAGTACGCGTGCGGCTTCGCCCTCCAAGTATGAACTCAAGTAATGAAATTTGTGAATGTTTTTAATTTTAGGGTTATCATGTATCAATGAACAATAAATTTCTTTGAACTCCAACCATTTGGAATATGTTCCTTCAAATTTAGGTATTTTTATAACGGGTAATTTAAAGCCTAGGTTATAACTACCGCAACCGTCATGGCTATCATGATGATGACAGTCATGACAGCTGTTGACATGAGAACAATTGGAAAGTTGACCTTGATCTTTCTTGGAGGACGGCCCGTGTGTTTCTACAAATTCACGAGCAAATGAAATACTGTTATCAAATTCTTGTTCAATTAAGTCCCTATTACTAAGTTCCTGAGCCTGATTACTCTCACTTAATAATTCTATTTGGTTCTGCACCTCGTCGAAGTCTATGAGTAGCGCTTCCATTCGCGATAACTTCATTCCAACTTTGTTGACTTCAATAGGTGAAACCGGCTTTAAAGTAGCCAAAGAATCTAAATAAAGTTTAAACTTGGTAACGCGTCCCTTAATGGAACCACGTTTAATAATCAAATCTTTAAGTTTCATCTCGGAAGCCATAGCGAACAGAATTCAAAGGTGAATGATAGATATAAGTAACAAAATAGGTACGATACGCTCCTCGTTTTCCCAGGCCGGCAGGGGCCGGCGCTCCGTCAGCGAAGACCGCACCGCAAACAGGCGCTCAGCTGATGAGCAGGTAGGTAGCTGGCAGCGGGCGCAAGCTGACGACGGGCCGCAGTAGGCGGTCAATGACCTTGCACCTGGAAAATGCCGTTTGGGCCAGTGAACAGCGGATAGTAACAAGACAAGCGTAGTAGCGAGTGCGATGCGAACAGTTGATGTGAAGTACTGTAGTGCAATATGCAGATAGGTAGGTATGTAGAAGTTGCTATAGCAAGCGACACTTATTTATTTGAAATTAAATATTAATGCTGGGATGCATCGTGCAATGGATTATGAAATGATAAATTGCATAGGCAAATACCTTGCAAGCTCTCTCAACGTAAGAAACTTTACAAAGTACTCGTACTTATAAATCACTAATGAAATATAAAACGTAGGCTGCCAAGTAGTGCAATTTAGCTTGAAGTTAAGTTAGGCTATCATTTCAATGAAATTTAGTCGCATCTGGGTGCGTCGTAGTTAAAGTCATATCACCTAAGCGATATGTAGGTAGGTATCAAAAATAGGTAGGTACATAGGTTAAACTGAAATATTTTGCATAAAGCATTCATAGGCTATCACTTCAATGAAATTTAGCCGTAGGTATCTGGGTGCGTCGTAGTTAAAGTCATATCACCTAAGCGATATGTAGGTAGGTATCTAAAATAGGTACATAGGTTAAACTGAAATATTTCGCATAAAGCATGCTATGGCTGAATATTTGGCTGCGTGAATAAGGCAGAATAAGTAGGAAAGGTTACATTACTTATTAGGAAAGCTTGTGCATAGTGCGTGTTAAAGTTGCATAATAAGAAAGTTAATGTAGGTAGGTAAGTACCTAGGTAAATTACCTAAATTGGCTGCGTGACTAGCGCAGAGAATAAGTAGGGAGTTATGTAGGTAGGTATAAGAAATTAAACGTACTTAATTAAAATGAGAAAGCTATGCCGTGTTGCCCAAAGGAAGGGGACAGACGGACGGGATGGGTATGAGGGGAATATATAGGAACCGGCTCACCGTTTACTGGCAGATCCTGGCGACTGCGCTGGGGCGGTCGCTTCCACGACCAGATGAGGCCGCGAGTCTTCCCTCTTGCTGCCGCGTCGACGCCGGCGCCGCTGGCACCGGGATCCAGCGAGTCCGCGACGCTTCTCCCCGTCGGTAGATACGGGCGGCGCAATCCGCCGCTTGGCCGGTCTTTTCCCTTCACTAGTAACAGTAAAGGAAAAGGGTTAGCGGCACCCGTATACCTCCGTAGATGATGGTGAAAGTTACCGGCTCGTGTCCTTGTGTACGGTCGCCACTTTGTTTGAGATTCAAACAAGTTTTGGTTTTTACAAATTTCTCTTGCTTTATTTGATAAGGTTTATTCTATCGTTACACAATATGTATATCAAACGTATTAAACAAATATGAATTACTCTCGGATTAGTCGCTATAACAGTTGTAATACTTGTAATATGCTTAAGTAGGATTATGTGCGCACTCGCTTGCAATGTAATTTGGAATGGGGACGCCGCACCGGGCGCAGCGTGGCGTGGAGGCGGTGTCGCGCGTGGCGCGCGCCGGCGCCTGATTGGCTGTTGAGTATGGTACGATGGTGGCGTGATGTCTGGGATCTAGACCGGTTCGCGGCGCGAACAGTACTTAGGTACTATATTTTTATGTTAACATCCATTCATCCATATGGTCACGCCTTTATCCCCGAAGGGGTAGGCAGAGGTATATTATATGCACGCATATTACCTTTTTAGAATTTGTCGTGGTGGTGAACCGATGTTGTGTTGAGATGGACAGGCGCAGGTTGTGACTGCCTGCTTGGCTTAACGACTGTCATTTTACTGGCAACCACTACATTTTATGTTAACAATTAAAATTAATACTAGCTGACCCTCGCAATTTCGTTTAGAGATAAAGCCCGTCGCCACACTGGGGCCGTCCCCGTAAGGAGACGAGGAGACAAAGGACGACAAAAGTCCAACGTCCAAAAGTCTAAAAGTCCAAAAGTCTAAAAGTCCAAAAGTCTAAAAGTCCAAAAGTCTAAAAGTCCAAAAGTCCGAAACTCCTTAAGTCCAAAAGTCCAAAGTACAAAAGTCCAAAACTCCAAAGTCCAAAAGATTTTAGCTTTAGGAACTTAGGCCACTTAAGAAAGTACTATTTATTCGAATCGACGGTGGTGGGGACGAGAAAAAGATGGCGCGTAACGAAAAAATGTGACGCATAACCCAAAAAAATGTGACGGATTTTTTTTTCCAACGGCGTTTAAGAAGTTTCACATCAAAAAATTGTTGAAGTTTTTTAATCCAACGGAATGTCAAGTTGGCATTAATTCAGAAAAAAAATCAAGTCATGGAAATTAAGGAAAAAAATTAAATTTTGGCGAATTCCTCATTATTTTTTTAAAATAAAATTTCAAGACCGGGGGTCTGAGGACGGTGAGAGGGTCGCTCACCGTCTTTACAGAAGCAGGCCCATGACGGCAGCGTGACGTGAGCAACTCACGCATGCCCCCCCTTAGAAGCGGGATAACACCCGAAACCCCCCAAAGACGCGGGATAGCACCCGAACCACCCCCTGGGCGAGGCCGCAGAGGCGGCCGTAGGTCTGTTGTGAGACCCGGGACCGGGACCTTCCGAGGGCTTACCCGGGGCTCCCAACCACAGGCTGTTGGGCGTTGCGTGAGGTTTTTTAGTCGGTAAGAGTCCGGCATAACATCCTCTAAGGATTTTCCCTCACGTAAAAAAAAAAAGCGCGTAATATTAAATTGTCTTGAAGAAATTTGGTAGCAGACTAATCCGTGACTGGACCGTTATACAACTATATCAAAATTTCTTACTCCCTAAAAGTGGTGGAACATTTGTGAAGCGTACCTTTAGACTATTTGTTGGAACCAAACAGTGCTATTCACTGCGTGATTCCTTGAGAATATTGAATTAATCGCATTCTTACAAAATTCATTTAAAAATGCGATTTGCGGAATAATATTTCAATCAATCAATCAATTTAGCCTATAGCAGTCCACACTGCTGGACATAGGCCTCTCTCATATTTATTTCCAGTCATCATATTATTCAGCCATATATTTATTATTTCACACTTAATATTTAGAAAATAGTGACTATGTCTTTTTTCATTTTGCCTGATGATATATACTTACATTATGTTGGTTATTATCTCTGTGCTATAAATTTTCATTTGAGTTGAGTCTGGGACCGGTCTACTTAATGTGAAATGAAGATATTTTATGAAATAAGATATGGCATATCATGTGAGTAACCAAAGCCAGTCAATATTACCATAAAAATTAAAAAATCAATATTTTTTCGTCCCTGAGTTCGTCCCCTCACACCGCTGTCTATGCCGCGGATTCGCTGGAGCGGCGGGTCGTGGCATGCTTCATACAACTCAGTACATTTGATCGTTCCGCTCGCCGCGCCGCACCTAGATTTCGCTCGAGCGGATTCTGCGTGGCCGAACCGTTAGGGGGACTTTACAGCAATACCAACTTACAGAAAACGATCTGTCAGAGGTAAATTAACTGTGAACGGACTATACTTTGTGCTATTGCGGTTCAATTTGTACTAAGCCGAGGGTAGATTTGAAAAAAAGAGTACCTACATACATGAGATTGCGTTCTGTTCCTTATTATTTTGTTTCCATAACTATAATAGTGTAACCTTATTATATTCACACACACATTCAAGCTTGATTCAAGCATTCACATTACGGTAAAACGAACATTTTTGTATTGAGTTTCCGCCGTGATTTTACAAGTGCACAGAAGCGCATCTGTATATTGCCCATGAAATAAATACATTTTGACTTTTTGTTTAATTTTTTCATTTTAGCCGACATCGAAGTCATGATTTTAGCGGCAGTACTAGTAAAAAAATAAGAGACGTTTCCTAAAAAAATTATATACCTAGTTGAACATTATTTTATTTTATTTTATTGTAATAATATTTAAGACTGAATCGAAAAGGTTTATTAAAATAAAAATAAAATATCACAAAAAGTAACCTATTACATACTTGACCGGCTATTATTATAATTTTACCCCAGGAGGGCCTCCGGACTCCAGGCAGAGCACGAGATCGTTAGTTTACAAAGTTTGTTATGTTAAAGTTGCTATGCACGCACCTTAGATCATTTAACCACAGGATGCGTCCCGTCCCGTGTTATATGGTCTAAGGCACGCACGCTTTCGATCAACAATAAGGGCGAGCGCCCACCGCTTTGCGTTCCGGTGCGTTGCGTTTGCCGCAAATCTGTAACACATAGAGATTCATAGAAGTGCGCACACTGCTGATAAAAAATCGTACGGCTGCCGCAAATTTTTGCGGCGGCTGGCTGCGGCGACTTTTTTTTTTTAATAATTGGCTTTGACGTAGCAATGTCCATGTCTGCAAACAGTATAGTTAGTTAGTTTAATTTGATTTCAAGGATTTTATATTACAAATACTTATACAGCGAGGAATTTATTTTATATGATTGGTAAGTTTAGAAAAAAAATGTATATCAACTATGAAAATTATTTTTATTATAATTAAAACTTTTTTAACCAGCTTTTAGTTAACTTGCTATGTATGTGTGTAGGTATGTAGGGTACAAATTTTGCAAGTAAGATTTGACCCACTTCTCATGCTCCGAATGAGCTGAAATTTAAAATACATCTGTAGTTTCGGGGAGAGTACAATATGATGGTATTTTAGACCTGGTGTAAAGGCGAACCCTGAAGGTCGCCATAGTACCAACTTCTCAACGAAACAAGATAATCCCATAGCGTTTTGACGTTTAGACAGGTGTATGTGTGTACTTGGCAAATAAATCATAGGGGTCATCTGGTGAAGGTCGCCATACTAATTAAAAAAGATAAACCCATAGCGTTTGGGCTTTTGAATGGTCTAGATGCGTACATGGCAAAAAGATCACGGAGGATAGTAAACCAAGTGTGATGATGGAGCCAAGTCAAAGTGAA
Source organism: Miltochrista miniata (assembly GCA_933228765.1). Taxonomy (NCBI): domain Eukaryota; kingdom Metazoa; phylum Arthropoda; class Insecta; order Lepidoptera; family Erebidae; genus Miltochrista; species Miltochrista miniata. Next base: position 8,908,506 of record OW121751.1, on the reverse strand, counting down.
GGTCATGAAAATAACTATATATATAGACATATAAGTGTTTGGGCTCTATAGAATGGTCTTGATGCGTACATGGCAAAAACATCATATTTAGTAAACCAAGTCCAATGATGGAGCCAAGTCCTGGTGAAGTTCACCATACTATATATAAAAATAAATCCGCAGTGTTTGGGGTCTTTAGAATCGTGTTGATGCGTACAAGGCAAAATATAAAAATTGGTAAACCAAGTCTGATGATGGCGCCAAGTCCTGATGAAGGTCACAATAGTAATTAAAAAAGATAAGCGGTATTTGGGCTTTAGAATGGTCGTACGGAACGGAACCGCCTGTGCGCGGGTCCGACTCACACTTAGCTGGTTTTAATTTTTTTAAATACTACTAAAATGGCAGACAAGCATATAGATGTAGCGGAAATTTAAAGGTGAAGGTTGATAGGTAATGGATGATCATCTGATGGGTCATCTGATGGGTGACGGGTGATGGGTAATGGACGATGGCTAATGGGTCATTTAAGAGTTTTTTCGTATGCTGAGTACCAATGACGAACATAATAATTTGTAATCCAATATGGCCGCCGCGCCGTAATTACAAAATTTCATGATGGGCATCGTTTTAGGGGTTTTTCGTATGCTGAGTACGAAGTTAATGATAATTTTGCAGTCCAATATGGCCGCTGCGCCGTAATCACAAAACTTCATGATGGGTATCGTTTAAGGGGTTTTTTGGTATGCCGACTACGAATCACATGATAATTTTGCAATCCAATATGGTCAGCGTAACGTAATCACAAAATTTCATGATGGGTATCGTTTAAGGGGTTTTTTGGTATGCTAATTACAAATTAAATGGTAATTTAGCGATCCAATATGGCCGCCGCGCAGTATAATAACAAAATGTCATGATGCATATCCTTTTAGGGGTTTTTTAGTGTGCTGAGTACGAATTACATGATAATTTTGCAGTCCAATATGGCCGCTGCGCCTCAATCACAAAACTTCATGATGGGTATCGTTTAAGGGGTTTTTTGGTATGCTATGTACGAATCACATGTCAATTTTGCAATCCAATATGGCCGCTGCTGGCCGCTGCGCCGTAATCACAAAACTTCATGATGGGTATCGTTTAAGGGGTTTTTTGGTATGCTGTGTACGAATCACGTGTCAATTTTGCAATCCAATATGGCCGCTGCGCCGTAATCACAAAAATTCATGATGGGTATCGTTTAAGGGGTTTTTTGGTATGCCGTGTACGAATCACAAGTCATTTTTGCAATCCAATGTGGCCGCTGCGCCGTAATCACAAAATTTCATGATGGGTATCGTTTAAGAGGTTTTTTGGTATGCCGTGTACGAATCACAAGTCAATTTTGCAATCCAATATGGCCGCTGCGCCGTAATCACAAAAATTCATGATGGGTATCGTTTAAGGGATTTTTTGGTATGCCGTGTACGAATCACAAGTCAATTTTGCAATCCAATGTGGCCGCTGCGCCGAAATCACAAAATTTCATGATGGGTATCGTATAAGGGGTTTTTTGGTGTGCTGTGTATGAATCACGTGTCAATTTTGCAATCCAAAATGGCCGCTGCGCCGTAATTACAAAAATTCATGATGGGTATCGTTTAAGAGGTTTTTTGGTATGCCGTGTACGAATCACAAGTAAATTTTGTAATTCAATATGGCCGCTGCGCCGTAATCACAAAAATTCATGATGGGTTTCGTTTAAGGGGTTTTTTGGTATGCCGTGTACGAATCACATGTCAATTTTGCAATCCAATGTGGCCGCTGCGCCGTAATCACAAAATTTCATGATGGGTATCGTATAAGGGGTTTTTTGGTGTGCTGTGTATGAATCACGTGTCAATTTTGCAATCCAAAATGGCCGCTGCGCCGTAATTACAAAAATTCATGATGGGTATCGTTTAAGAGGTTTTTTGGTATGCCGTGTACGAATCACAAGTAAATTTTGCAATCCAATATGGCCGCTGCGCCGTAATCACAAAAATTCATGATGGGTATCGTTTAAGGGGTTTTTTGGTGTGCTGTGTATGAATCACGTGTCAATTTTGCAATCCAAAATGGCCGCTGCGCCGTAATTACAAAAATTCATGATGGGTATCGTTTAAGAGGTTTTTTGGTATGCCGTGTACGAATCACAAGTAAATTTTGCAATCCAATATGGCCGCTGCGCCGTAATCACAAAAATTCATGATGGGTATCGTTTAAGGGGTTTTTTGGTATGCCGTGTACGAATCACAAGTCAATTTTGCTATCCAATATGGCCGCCGCGCCGTAATATAAAAAAATCATAATGGGTATCGTTTAAGGGTTTTTTCGTATGCTGAGTACGAATTACATAATAGTTTTGATATTCAAAAGTAGCCGACGCGCCGTAATTACAAAATTTCATGATGGTTATCGTTTAAGGCGAATTTCGAACAGTGGCCCCAGGGCCACATCTGGCCTTTGGATTGCTAGCGCACTGAGACTTATTGAGTTTTATAGTGTGACCTCTGAGATGTTTATTTGGGTTCATTCAATTGTGAACATATCCCGAAGGTCTTCTACATTGTAATGCTTATTTAGTATTTTGTAGGTCTCTATGAGGTCACCTCTATTCCTTCTCAGTTCCAATATTGATAAGTTTAGTTCTAAAAGGCGTCTGAACTTTTTCTAACATTAGAATATCTTTTTTGAAATATGGACTCCATATCTGGTCTTATAAGTCCCGGCGTCGTGGAAGATTGCGTATGTACATCCTGTACCCAAGAAGGGTGACAGGACCGACCCGGCCAATTACAGGCCTATAGCCGTCACCTCCCTTTTATCCAAGGTGATGGAGCGTGTTATTAATACACAGCTCCTGGGGTACCTTGAGGAACACGACCTGCTCAGTGACCGGCAGTACGGTTTCCGTCACGGTCGCTCGACGGGCGATCTTCTTGTGTACCTAACACACCGATGGGCGGCGGCTATCGAGAGTAAGGGTGAGGCTCTAGCAGTGAGTCTCGACATCTCTAAAGCCTTTGACCGGGTCTGGCACCGTGTTCTTCTTACGAAATTGCCCTCATTTGGACTACCCGAGAGATTAAGTGGATGGGTGTCCAGCTTCTTGGCCGGTAGAAGCATCAGGGCCGTCGTTGACGGCAGCTGTTCAGACTGCATGGCCATAAATGCTGGAGTACCGCAAGGCTCAGTGTTGTCCCCTACTCTGTTTCTGCTGCATATCAATGACATGTTGTCTATTGACGGCATTTATTGTTATGCGGACGACAGTACGGGGGACACATGTTACACGGGCCGCCCCGGTATCTCTCGGGACACAGTGGAGGAAAATCGTGAACAGCTTGTGTCTGAAATCGAGGCTACTCTTACTAGAGTGTCCGATTGGGGTGGACAAAATCTTGTCCAGTTCAACCCTTCCAAGACACAAGCTTGTTTTTTCACCGCTAAGCAAACCCCAATTACTGTAGCGCCGCAATTTCAGGGCACATCTCTTTCCATCTCCAAAAGTATAGGGATCCTTGGCGTTGACATCTCCAGTGACGTTCAGTTCCGTAGTCATTTGGAGGACAAGGCTAAGCTGGCATCCAAGAAGGTGTGCTCAACAGGGCGCGGCGGTACTTCACTACGGCGCAAACACTGCTTCTCTATAAGTCGCAAGTGCGGCCGCATATGGAGTACTGCTGTCACCTCTGGGCGGGAGCACCTGAATATCAGCTTCGTCCATTGGACTCGGTGCAAAGACGAGCTGTAAGAGTTGTCAACGATCCTGTACTTACAGCTGGTGTGGAACCTCTTCGCGACAGGAGAGGCTTTGCCTCCTTAAGCGTGTTCTACCGCCTGTACAATGGTATGTGCTCTGAGGAATTGTTTGATATGATGCCAACGGCTACGTTCTATCATCGCACCGCTCGCCACAGACAGGGAGTTCATCCTCACACTCTGCGTCCGGTGCGTTCCAGCACGGTTAGATCCGATAGGTGTTTTCTTCCGCGCACGCTTAGGTTGTGGAATGACCTCCCTGCCTCGGTTTTCTCAAACGCCTACAGTATGGGGTTCTTTTTGCAGGGTCGGCAGCGCGAATGTGGCTCCTCAGGTGTTGCAAACGTTCATAGGCTGCGGTGACCACCGGTCTTTCTGGTGGGCCGTATGCTTGTCTGCCACCTTAGTGGTATAAAAAAATGTAGATAAATAGGTCCCTGGTAATAACATAGAATGCTTTTCTAATCATGTCTTATACTGAATTTGCCCTTTTAGTTATATTTATTATGTGTTCATCCCATTTCAGGTTGCTGGTTATTGTAACTCCAAGATCTCTCTGGGAGATCACTGCTTGCAATGGTACAGACTCAATTGTTATGCTGACAGATTGTCCATGGTGGATGGAACTACGACTTACTGGCTATAAGAGCGGGAACCTTACACAACAGAGTCTACAGACTATAGTTTTGGCTATGGTCAATAGTGCAATAGGTGGAACTCCGCCGCCTTGTTTTGTAAAGAGGTAATGTGTGCAAAAAAGGCGGAGATGGAACGGAAGAAAAATAATACTTTCTTATGCCACAAAAGACGTACGGGGCGCCGAAAATACCATTTCAATCTTCATTTTCTTACAATCATAACCTGGGAGGTGACAATACGTGCGAACTATTATCTAAGCAGAGCTCGATTCAAGTTGGTTATTTCGTTATATTTTAGAATATGTACTTGAATTACCCGTAAGCAATGGTAATGGGTCACCAAGGGTTGGCGACCAGAGCTAGTTAGGGCCCTTGAATATCCATTTCAGGGTTCACGTGGTTTCCTGGCTACATACGATTGTATGTAGAATAAAAAGAATCTTAGTTCGACATGAACATCTTGGCGATGTCTCGGGTGGGTTAAGCTTATGATCAGACATTAGTGAAAACTTGCATATCAGATTGCAAGTTAAGGACTTTTTCTTAAGTTTTTCTAGAATCTGTGCAAAGTAGTCACCTTCTATTGATTTTGTGTAATAAATAACGGAAGATTTTTCTACAGAAACGCGAAATATACCTAATAGATATTAACAAATATACTAAATATGTGTTCTTCATACACGGCATAATATATTCAAGGCATATCAAAAAAATTAATTACACTGTAAAGGTTGAAAAAAATTTTGCACCAGCAATTCTGAAAATCATCGCGGGTGCAACCAACCCCTATTCATTTAACATTAATTTCCATTTTAATAACATTATACTTTAAGAAAAGATTGATTTATGTCAGCCTTAAATATCTATTTATTTTCAGACGTTTAAAAACGTTAGACCTTTATTTCGGTGTAATAGACAAAATTTTATCTTTTTCATTGCGGGTGCAACAAAGAAGTACACTGTTTCTTGCGGTCTGCAACAAAGTAATACCCTGTTTCTTGCGGTCAATGATGCTTACAAAATGAAAACATACTTAAATTTATTGACAAATATGAGATAAGAAAATACTGCCAGTACATGTTTAATAATCTCGATACTCATGATGAAGTTTTATAATTACGGCGCGGCGGCCATTTCGGATAGCTAGATTATCATCAAAGACTCAGCATACGGAAATACCCCTTAAACGCTACCCATAACGAAATTTTGTTATTACGGCGCGGCGGCCATGTTGGATTGCTAAATTCTCATGTGATTCTTACTCAGCATACCAAAAAACCCCTTAAACGATTTACAGAATGAAATTTTGTAATTACGGCGAGGCGGCCATTTTGGATTGCTAAATTCTCATGTGATTCTTACTCAGCATACCAAAAAACCCCTTAAACGATTTACAGAATGAAATTTTGTAATTACGGCGAGGCGGCCATTTTGGATTGCTAAATCATCATGTAATTCGTACTCAGCGTATGAAAATACCCCTTAAACGATACCCATCATGAAGTTTTGTGATACCGGCACGGTGACCATATAGGATTGCAAAATTATCATGTGATTCGTAGTCGGCATACCAAAACACCCCTTAAACGATACCCATCATGAAATTTGGTAATTACGGCGCGGCGGCCATTTTGGATGGCAAAATTATTATGTGATTCGTGCTCAGCATACCAAAAAACCCCTTAAACGATACCCATCATGAAATTTGGTAATTACGGCGCGGCGGCCATTTTGGATTGCTAAATCATCAAGTGATTCAAATCAAATCAAATCAAAAATCAAAATTTATTTCATCAAAAACAATACAGATATCACTTAAAATATTAGGATTACAGTAATTCAGTCATTGTAGGTACATATAATATTTTCTTTTTCTATATCAAAGTAATAAAAGAGTACAATCGTTAATATCTTACAATTCATGATTTAACTTACACTTGACTAAAGTAATGGAATACCTATCAGCTACGGCAAGAAGTTGTTACAGTGTATTATCAGATCCTTGTCTGAACTAGGATGTTAATCCTGTGTCTCAGACGTTCATCTGACTAAGCAAACAAGAGAGCACATTATAATACTAATTCCTATTCCGAAAAATGTTTAATTATATAATTTTAAATATTCAAAAAAAATTAAAAGATAAATAAAATAAAACGGGTTGTATAAAATATAGAATAAAATTAGTTTGACAAAATTATAAGTAGGTTCCTACATTTATATTAACTCAATATCTCTAAAATATTTTCCGTGTCATCATAATTGAGCTCTCTCAGGTATTCTGTAACGATACTTTTACAGAGTCTATGTCTGGTTGGATATATGTGCAATAACTTATTTAACCTATTATATAGATAGCGACCTAAGAACATATAAAATCTATGCGCAAATGCATGTATGGTTGGAGTTCTGACACAGACTATGTCTTTCCTCCTTTTATCAAGTGTGCAGAGGGGTAATTCGGCATGCTTTTTAAGTATAATATGAAGGATAAACAATTGCCGCACTGTAAGAACTTGACACGCTACGTGAAGCTGATGTGTTGGGAATAGAAAGGGGCGAAAAGTCGCTACTTTTAGTACAGCCCTTTGGGCACGTTCCAGAGGAAGGAGAATTGTTTTTGCAGCGCCACCCCACGAGGTGATGCAATATGTTAGTATCGACTGACACAAGGCCAAGTAAACCTGTTTGATTAGTGCATAGTCGGCAATATCGCGTAAATTCTTAAATATATAAATAAGTTTGCGTACTCTACCGCATAATATATCAATATGTTTTCTGAAATTTAAATTAGTGTCAAGAGTAATACCTAGATATTTTATATCGTTAGTTATGCCTAATGTGGGGCAAGCGCATGCAGTGTCATCAAAATTCATGCAATTATGTGCGTAAATACTTGGGTTGGACACTGGGTTATTTTTATTCATTATTTTAAATAAAATGTATTTTGTCTTGTGTGTATTCAAAGTTAGAAGGTTCCCCTGAAGCCACCTGGATACAGTATTAAAACCCTTCTGAGCAAAACTATAGACGTCATCTTGTGTTTCCGCTGAGAATAGCAACGACGTATCGTCTGCATATGATATTATAACCCCATTTTGGAGAGGCAAGTTGCAAAGGTCATCAATGTAAATTAGGAACAGGGTCGATGACAACACACTGCCCTGTGGAAAACCATAGAAAGTATTCTTTAATTCAGCACTCCTGCGCTCCCCAATCCGCACACATTGATATCTGTCACTTAGGTAGTCAGAAAAGAGTTTTAGCTGTGTTCCTCTAATCCCTAATGCTTCAAGCTTATTCAATAGTATAGTACAGGAAACTGTATCAAAGGCTTTCGCAAGGTCTAGGAATATCCCAATGGTGTGCAAGCCCCTGTCCAAATTGCTAGCTATATAATTGGTTAATTGGTGTACTGCTTGGTCAGTCGATCTCTTTGGGCGGAAACCAAATTGTTGGTCTGAGAGCAGTTTCTTTTCTTCTAGATATTTTAAGAGTCTAATATTTATAATTTTTTCTAGTATTTTAGATATGCCCGTTAGTACTGAGATTGGTCGGTAGTTGTTAATATCTTTTGGATCTCCAGTCTTAAGTACAGGTAAAACTACCGCTTTTTTAAGCAACTTTGGGAAGGTGCCCGTGAGTAAGCAAAGCTGAAAGATGTGCGTTAAGGGAGGCGCAAGAATGTGCTTAAATCTTTTTAAAATTACATTAGTTATGTTGTCCCACCCAACTGCGCAAACGTCCTTTAGTCCACTAATAATAGTCAAAACTTCGTCTAAGTCCGTATCTAGTAACACAAAGGAATTTAGCGCAGTCTTGGTCTGACGGGGAGGCGGGATACGCAGCTGGAGAGACCTTTCGGCAAGATTCTTACCAATGTTAGTAAAGAAATGGTTAACCTTGTTCATTGATAGGGAAGGGGAAGAATCTATAGATAATAAATCTAGAGAAGGTTCACAGATTTTCACATGAAAAGTATTCTGTTTAATAACTTTCCAGATCAATTTAGTATTATTGCCTGCTTTTTGAAGTTCATTTTTTCCATATTGTATTTTTAACTTTTTTAGGAGATTATTACAGTAGTTTCGGTATCTCTTATATGATGTTAAGAGTGTTTGGTTTTCTGGGGCTGCTTTCGTTTTCTGGTGCAAAATATCCCTATGTCTGATACAACGGACGAGGCCGGGAGTAATCCATGGCTTAGTGTTCATAAACTTTCTAGGAATAAGTGTTCTGAACGTGTTTTTCGCTATAGCACATTGTAATGAATCGAGGAAATAACCTAATGATACGTTTGCATCGTCACTCTCATAAACGGGGTCAAACGTTATATTTCTGATATCCGTGCTAAGACGCTTCATATTCAGTCTAGCGGAGCTATTGCTATTCATGCATTTTTTTCTAGGTGTAAATATTTGTAGTGTTAGTAATATTGCTTGGTGATCCGTGATTGTGGAGTTAGTAACAAATGTTGTTGATGGCTTATTTGTTTTAATTACGTAATGATCTAAACAAGAGCCTGTAATGAAAGTAGGTAAATTATGTGTAGGTAACAGCCCGTGAAAAGAGCATATATTCAGATATGTGTCTGCTTTGTCATCCGGTGTCTCTGGGCCGATGTTAATGTTAATGTCACCCATTAAGATTATAGTTTTGTAGGAAGATAAGGCTTTCAAGTTTATATCCAGAGAGTCCAGAAACACGGTGAGACTTTGAGAGGGAGGCCTATATACAGCCAAAATTACTGTATCGGTGTTTATTTTAATACACAAGCAATTACAGGATTCGAATTGGGGCTCCTCGACAGTTACATGTAAATCTCTCTTTATGTAAACAACTAAGCCATCATTCTGATTCATGCTATGCTCTGTTTTGTGGGCTGAGTATCCATCAAGCGGAGGGAGAATTGTATGATCTGACAACCTACACTCTGTAAGCGCAATAACGTCACAATCGAAGTCAAGTCGCTGTAACAGGACCTGGAACTCACTCATATTCCGTTGTATGCTACGAATATTCTGAGTTATTAATGTTAAATATTTCCCAGAACTAGGCAAGAATGATTTACACTGTTCGATCGAGCATCGCTTTATGTCTGACACGGAAAAATCATCCAAATTATAAAACAGTTGGTCGGTCATATTATTAAATAGAATTAATTAACTTAAGATTAAATGAAGTGCTAACTAAATAAAGATATGAGTGGCGCTACTAGGCGCCTTCATAATCGATGCTGTTAATATATTTGTCCTCTGCAAACTTACGTGCCGGACAAGTTACGTCACCAGTCTGATGGTCGCACCTTCTCTGGAAGCGCTTGCAAGTGGCGCAGTTTGCTGGAGCCGTTTTATCAGTGCACTCTTTGATGGAGTGCCCGTGTACGCCACAGTGGTTACAGGTCGGGCTAGCTTCCCGGCAATATTTGGCTGCATGACCATATTGTTGGCAGTTATAGCACCTTGTGACTATCGTGAAGTCCCTTACTGGGCAAGACGTCCAGTTTATGAAAATACGGCCTTGATTAATCAGAGCTTTTCTCACATTGGCAGGAACTTCTAGTATATAATTACTGGTGGAAAGGCCCTTTTTACCAGATTTATGGCTCAGTTTGATTGCTGCCAAGAAAGCCTCGCGAGTCGAGCCCGGAAATTTGTCAGCTAAATTCTGTTCGTAAATGCACTCAAATACCTCTTTTTCAGTAAGGGCTACTGGTACTCCGATGACCGTAATTCTTGGGCGACGTTTAGCGGGTTCCTCTACATTGAGTCCCGATGCAGCAAATTTCTGAGAGTTTTTCAACATCTCTATGTCCCGTTTTGATTCAGTGCTGATCAAAACTCCGCCATTTCTCACTTTTTTAAGGCCACGCACTTGTAGTTTCAGCTGTCCCGGTGAAATAATTTTCTGGACAAGAGATTTCGTTTCGTCACTGGTCTTAGTTTTGTCACTCGGGTAGATAGCAAGAGAACTAAGATTGCTTGGTCGTATAAAGTTATCCTCTCCTTTTTTTACCATGGCCGCGAAAGAAGAGTTGTCCTGGGATTGTAGCTTATTTTCTATAGCCTCTTTGAATTCCTGGAGAGATGACGCCATGTCCTGCTGCTCCTGACGATGCTGAATTATAGTGTGGGCTTGTATAGTTTTTTGTTTCAAGGCTTGATATAGAACGGCCATCTGAGACGTTCCATTGGTAACCTTGCGGCATAAATTCGTCACTCGTTGTTTTTGATCCGAGTTCATTTTGCCCTCGGTGACGATGGTACAAACTTCATGCAAGGCAGTCTCGACGTTAGCAATCCATGTCTGAATTTCCGCAGTGGGTAACACTTCCTTAGGTAGTTCGGTGGCTGAGAGTATTTGAGGATTTTCCTCCGGAGGGCCCATTTGGGGGGTTGGTGTCCCAGGGGGGCTTCTTCTTACTAATTGGCTACGGTCAAAGGGACAGGTCCCTTTGGAGTAACATCCTGGGCTAGCCATCGCTAGTACAAATCTCACCACTTTATTTCACAAAATATTTTAGTTCATTTTGTCAATAGATAGGCATTAGTCACTCGTGACACACTTAGGTTCATATGCAATATCACTTACGTCGCGGAATTTATTGCTTTGATTTTATTAAAATTAAGACATTTCAAAATGCACAGATCGCACGTCTGCTTAGTCAAGCGAGGTATGTAGGTCTTCATAGATTCGTACTCAGCATACAGAAAAACCCCTTAAACGATACCCATCATGAAATTTTGTTATTACGGCGCGGCGGCCATTTTGGATTGCTGAATTATCAAGTGATTTGTACTCAGCATACGAAAATACCCCCTAAACGATACCCATCATGAAATTTTGTGTTAACGGCACGCTGACCATATTGGATTGCAAAATTATCATGTGATTCGTAGTCAGCATACCAAAAAACCCCTTAAACTATACCCATCATGAAATTTGGTAATTACGGCGCGGAGGCAATTTTGGATTGCTAAATTATCAAGTGATTCGTACTCAGCATACGAAAATACCCCTTACACGATACTCATCATGAAATTTAGTAATTACGGCGTGGCGGCCATTTTGGATTTCTAAATTGTCATGTGATTCGTACTCAGCATACCAAAAAAACCCGTAAACGATATCCATCATGAAATTTAGTAATTACGGCGTGGCGGCCATTTTGGATTTCTAAATTATCATGTGATTCGTACTCAGCATACCAAAAAACCCCGTAAACGATACGTATCATGAAATTTTGTAATTACGACGGGATGACCACATTGGATTGCAAAGCTATCATTGAAGTCGTACTTAGCATACTAAAAAACCTCTAAAACGATACTCATCATGAAATTTTGTAATTACAGCGCTTCGGGCATATTGGATTGCACGATTATCATGTAATTCGTACTCAGCATACGAGAAAACCCCTTAAACGATACCCATCATGAATTTTTGTAATTTCAGCCCGGTGGCCAATTGAATTGCAAAATTATCATGTAATTCGCTCTCAGCGTACAAAAAACCCCTAAAACGATACCCATCATGAAATTTTGTATTTACAGCCCGGCGGCCATATTGTAATGCTAAATTATCATGTAATTCGTACTCAGCGTACTAAAAAACCCCTAAAACGATACCCTTCCTGAAATTTTGTAATTACAGCGCTTCAGCCATATTGGATTTCCAAATTTTCATGTAATTCGTACTCAGTATATGGAAAAACCCCTTAGAGGCTTGGACTTTTTTTTGTTGAGAAGTTGATACTGTGACGACCTTGAGATTTTACCTTCACACCAGGTCCAGCATACCATCTTATAGTATTGTCATTGCAGTTAAATAAGTATTCCAAGTTTAAGCTCAATCGGAGCATGAGAAGTGGTTTAAATCTTACTTGAGTTCCGTTCCAAAAAAACGTCAAAAATCATGTTTGCTGTATTGGAGATTGGAGACCTTAAATATTAATATTAATAGTCTGTTTTTAGTATTTTTTATTGTTTAGCGCCAAAAGAAACACTTAATCTGTAAAAACAATCCGCTCTCTAGCTATCTACGTTCATGAGATACAGCCTCGTGATGGACAGACAGACAGATGGACGGCGAAGTCTCATAAATAGCGTTAAACATCGATTAAAAAGTTGAAATTCCTATAACCAATCGATTCCTATCAAAACATTTCGGGTCTATGTAACCAAGCCATAAAACAATTTAAAAAAAAAGTGCTGGCAAACTGTGGGCAAAACGTGCGATTCTTTTGCAGCAGTGTGCGCACCCATACTTGCGTTTGCGTTGCGGTACGGCAAACGGATCGGAACGCATCGGATCGCAAAGCAGTGGGCGCTCGCCCTAAACGTTTGTATTATTTTGAAGTATAATGCTTCCTCCACATTGCTCGCGAAGTTGAACGAAGTTGGTCGGCGAAGTTGCTCGAGTCAAAGAAATTTTTTGACGAAGTAGGCCGAGGTGCCCCTCTACACTATTCGTACTCGTTCAACTTCGTTCAACTTCAATTTTTTTCGTTGGATAGGTCTCGGGCTCCGCGAGGTTTATAGCAAAGAAAATTCAGGAAAAATTTCAACAGAAAAGCGGGAAAATCATTTTTCACATACAGCACCATCGCGGGCGAAGCTGCGGGCATCAGCTAGTCAGTTATAAACTTGTCGTGCGTGATATTTTCTTCCTGAACTTCTGATATCTGTTATTTGGTCCGAGGGTATCGGTATCGGTTTACCGATTCATATTTATTTATTAAGTAATCAGTATATTATTGCATATATATTTAAACATATTTTTCGAATAATGAGGCATGTATGGTAAGGTCATTGAATATTTTGTCTATTTTAGATTTATAATGAAAATAATGCTGCGTTCTAATAATAAAGCGTTCTTTGTAAACTAAAATTGAAAGCATCTTTGTCTATGGCACGTTATAAATGTTGCTATACTCTGCTTAGATCCACGTTTTACGGGTATTATATCCTCAAATGCTACAACAGCATAAGGTTAGTCGTAATCGGGTATAAAAATCGGTTGTCTGTAAAGTCGGTTTACTGACGATAGTTAACGTGACAACTCAGCCTTAAATGTAACGCCGCATACGTCATGTTTTTTCGTGCGTGCAGCCGGCTCCATCGAATTATATAGGACGTTGTCACGTCAACACGCCACTAGTGATCATGGCTATTACAATAAAGCAAGAAACGTCATCAATAAATTATTGCAGTGAGCCCATTTTGCCAGATTCTGCAGTATGCTTATGATTTGGTCCTTTATGTATCATCTAATTCGATCCACGACCACGATGTATCCGATAATCTGAACAGGACCTTGGGATATTTGAATGATTAGTTATCGGAACATGGGCTATCACTGTCTCCTTCTAAGCGCACGGTAGTAGTATTCACGAAAAAAAGACAGATTCCTAATCTGGACCTCCAAGTTGAAGGACAATCTATCCCTCAATACAATAGTGCCAAATTTCTGGGGGTTCTGCTGGACTCTAAAATGACTGGATCTTATCACTTTGGTTATGTCAGCGATAAATGTGAGAGGAATGTTAACATTCTTCGTTCGCTATCTGGTGCATGGTGGGGATGTCATCCATATAATCAAAAGCTCCCCTTTAATGCCACAGTCCATAGTCACATGGACTATGACTCTTTCTTGCCTTGAATAAAGATCCTCTTGCAAAACTAGACAAAATTCAATTCAAATGTCTACGTATCATTCTTGGGGCTATGAAATCTTCTAATGCATTACAAGTGGAGCCTCTCCTCTTCCTCAGAAGACAGTATCTATGTGACAGATCTTTCTTTAAACTTCTTCAAAATTCGCGATACATTCTTTTAGGAAAATTTCGACTTTTAGGCTACACATATAATAAAATGATAGAAAAGTCAAAACTGTACATTGGAAATATTTTAAAAAAATACTCGCTGGGTGTTCAACATAAGATACCGAAAATAATAGTTAGAATTTTTTTTGTCTGTTTGGCTGTTTGCTTTGCTTTGTCCGGAGGGATCTCGAAAAGTACTCAATAGATTTAATTTAAATTTTGCACAAATATTAACTACGGGTAGAGTCTTCAAATAGGCTATATATTGTTACGTTACATATCCTAGGGGCTAAGCAGAGAGCAATTGGCATTTTAACATAATTTTCACGCGTACGAAGTTGCGGGCATCAGCTAGTATAACATTAACTCTAATCTCGCCCCATCCAATCTTCCCTGTCTAATAAACAGCTTCATCAAATTCACACGCCTCCCGAGCCCAATCATGCAGAGTAGGTTGAGTCCATTATACTCTCTCCCCTTTGAAGTCCTTATAATACCGCCCTCCTATCAAAAGAGATTTGGGGATCCAGAAGGGTGCGATGGACGCTAATCTGGAATTTCATAAAGTTATGACCACTGATTATGGCTGTTGGCTTAAAATTTACACCGATGCTTCCAAGTTTAAAAGCGAACAGGTGGGTGCGGCCGTATGGACCCCTAAGTACAATAAGGCCCTAAGTTATAAATGCCCACCTATGTCTCCTGTGTTCACGGGGGAGTCTCTGGCCATCCTCGTATATCCCACAACTTAAACAGGTCCATCATCCTACCTGATTCCAAAAGCTGTCTTCAAGCTATATATTCTCACCCTTTCCGTTCCAAGTCCAAATTTCCCACTA
Source organism: Miltochrista miniata (assembly GCA_933228765.1). Classification (NCBI taxonomy): domain Eukaryota; kingdom Metazoa; phylum Arthropoda; class Insecta; order Lepidoptera; family Erebidae; genus Miltochrista; species Miltochrista miniata. The sequence goes on along the minus strand of OW121751.1, from coordinate 8,893,447 downwards.
TTTATAGGATTGGGGAGGTGACTTAAATTGGAACTTATAGTAGCGTGTATTCCGGGCCACTCCAATATAGCGGGAGTGAGATGCTCGACTCTTAAGCAAAAAATGCCAATGGAACTGGCTCACTCGAACACTACCAAGTATTTGCACACAACTTGACACAGGTAATAAGGGACAGTCTGACACGGGATTGGAAAGTGGATTGGCAAAGATCAACAAAAATCAAAGGTAAGTATTACTGTGACATTCAAACAGTACTCCCTACGATGTGTTGACAAGCGAGCGGTATCGGTTGTTTGTCATCTTCGTTTGGGCCATGCCTGTACACCTGTGCATATGGCAAAGATTAGGATAAATAAAATAAATAAATATAAATAAATATTTGTGGACATTCACACACAACATCATCTAGCCCAAATTAAGCTAAGGATAATTAGGATAAAGATTCACTCGCCGCGCGAGTGCGGTTAGGAGGCCTTCCTCCTCTTCCTCTATGCAGAACATATTTTCTTTAGTTGCCCTACCAACGATTCTTACTATATGATGTCATTCCCACAAATATCCCCCGCCCTACCTCTTTCAAATGTCTCCTGTCCTTGGTTTACACTCCCTTTAAAAAACTCCATACCAATTACATACTAAATAAATAATCTAAAACTGTTGAATTTCATATTCTAACACTTAATTATTTAAAATAGAAGTAGTCTATACCTTATAATATTATGTATATTAGCAGTCTAAACTAACCAATAACTGTATTGTCCCTTGTGTTTAGATTCTGCCTGAATTGACGTCACACTTACCATTTGTGTTTAAAACCAGTTGTCTAACGATTAAATCCCGAGACTCTAAAACCTCCTTTGCTATTAGCTCTAGATACGGGACACTGGCGAGTTGATGCTAAGAGTACAGAAGGTCATTGAAAGAATTGAATTGAATTGAGTTTCAAGTTCAGAAAGATGTGTTGGTGAAGAAACATGTGTGGGCTTGAATGCATCATTCGATTATACGAAAAGAAACTGCTGTAATTTAAAAAAATAACAATTAGTGCTTGAATTGTGATTAGTGAGTTTTGTTTGGCAGTTACTAGAAAAGCCGCGAACGCCTAGCGTATTTCTGGTGGTATAATCTTAAACAAGAAATGGTGAATTTTGAAATATTATTATTATTATTTATTATTATCAGATTTTGTTGGAAAACTGAAGTTTATAGTTTGGTATCCCTATACATCATAGACAAGATGCTTTATGTTTTCGCTTCTCTTTTGAAGTGTCAAAATGAACGAATTGTCGTTTGAAGTAAACAGTATGGATATTTGCCAGTTAACTATTTTCTAAATAATGTTCGATATCTTATAATCAACATTTAATTATTGGTGTCGAATAAAATCCCTTATAATGGGGCCGATGCTCCTGAACATGACACACGATGAATGTCGGCTTACACTTCGTAGACTCGGTATATATTTAGTCCTGGCTATAGCTTTCATTTTCCCTCCTATGGTTTTCATAAATTATACTCAGCGCGTTGTAGCTAATTTGTTAGCCAACTTCTTATAATTATAGTTCATAGTATATAGTTTATTCATTTGTTCGTAGAATTGGAAGCCTACTCGAATATGATCAGTGTGTTCAGAGCACAGGGAGCATTGGAAGACAACAGAAAAAAGTTATTGGAGGAACTGCGCGCCGTTTTGCATATAAGCAATGATCGGCATAGCGCTGAAGCGCGCCGCGTGTCTAATGACGAGCTGTTAGCAACTATTGCAGAACAGTAAGTTGATATTTTAAATTTACAGTGTTGTTTTGTTGTTTTATTTTTAAACACAAATGCACAAGTCAAAGATGGCTGAGAGTAACTGAAAGTCAAAGGTATGAACATAGTTGGTTTGACTTGTACCTTTGATACTTGAATTCGAGTTAAAAAGGACTAAAAGAATTGATATAAACCTTGTTCTAAGTAACTTTATAAACAGAATTCTATTGTTATGTAGTCAGTCTAAGCGTTGTAGGTTGTGTTCCATTCATTACTGTAAGTTGACTACTGTTGTTATCCAGTCCTTTTAGCAATATTTGTGCAAAATTTATACAATCTAAAGTAATTTCCAATTTTTTGATTTTGACAGCTAACCTAAACATCTTGGCAATGTCAAAAATTCTTTTTTATTTAATTTACTGAAGGTCAACAAAAGGTTTTAATATTCAGTTTAATGAATTAAAAATAATGTGTTCCGAATGATTATCGTATATTTAAAGTTTTAAGTACTCCGGTTGGTAATGCATTGTACATAGAACTTGATTTGAAATATTATTTTTAATATTTAAATATTTCTACATAGATAGGTACCTGTTTTTACTTACCTGTTTTTAAACACAAATTAAAACTAATATTTTTAGTCACGGTACATACACAAGTGGGTAAACATACTTATTAGTTTTTTTTTTATAATAGGTTGGCAGGTCCAAATACTGGTCTAGGATGGATCTGCGAGGGCCGAAGAAGGGTACCTTTGCTGCCTCGTGGCATTGCTCAGACCATGTACACCGAGATTGCGGATAAGGTAGCGGAAAAGGCAGCTGCGGAGAATAAAGAACTTCAAAAAAGGCTTGAAGCTGAAAAGCTGGTAGCACCTAAATCTAATGAGGAGGAAATGCTTGATGCTGAAGGGGAGACAGCGGAAGGCACTATTGATGCATCTCACACAGTTGTATATCCGCTGGCTACAGAGGATCAGACTACTAATGTGAGTTTAAATATATGTAAATAGTTGAATTACTTTTCTTCTTTGTACATAAGATATGTAAGTATGTAAAAGTGGAATAAGAATTTTGATTACAATTCAGCTACTCAAATGAATTTTAAATGCTTTCTGCTATTATAACTAAAGATGCTTTTAAAAATTTAGAATGCATCCTGAATCATATTTTGATGACGTTGGAATACTAAAATGGATATTATTGCAATATAAAACTTAAAATCTAAAGAAAAATATTTTTACATCTTCACTCAACACTCAACACAACGAAGTAGATGAAGCATTATAATGGATATTTTGTAACATTGTCTATGCACCAATCACATTTATATTGACACAACCATTTTTGAATATAAAAATTTTATGCAAAACTCGAATAGCTTGAGAATGAGGATTTAATGTATTTTTTGCTATAAAATATTGTATAATATTAATAGCATTTTTCAACTTCATGCAAAAATTTTAGTCACACTAATATAACTGCAAAACAAGCAGACTCAATTTTTTTTCTGTTTGCATAGATATGGGAAACAGAACTAGTTACTCGAAAGCGGAAAGTTCCTGAAGGAGGCGCAATACCTGATGAGACAACCATGCCGGTGAAGAATATGAGAAATATACCCGTCAATACTAATCAGAAGCATGTCAACTTGTCACAGATATATTCTAAATTCTCACAACCCACTACAAGTAAGTTTATTAAAACACTAGCAGACGTCACACGGTTTCACCAGCATAGCACCCGTTCCCGTAGGAATACAGAAACTGAATAAAATATAGCCTATGTTACTCGGGGTGAATTTAGCTGTCCAACAGTGAAAGAATTTTAGAAATCGGCACAGTAGTTTGTGAGTTTATTCATTACAAACATACACACACCTAAAAGTCAATTTTATTCCTCTTTATAATATTAGTGTAGATACTCCTCTCTTTCTCTTGAAGAGTTCTTCTCAGTCTGTAGCATTTTGGGAGTCATGACAATTCTGACAAATCTGATTTTTTTTCTTCAAAATTTTACAACATTAGAAAACACCTGGCATGCTGTACCTGTTATTACATCCCATGGGGAACTTATTACCTGAATAAAGAGTCTATTTGTTACCTATTCCAGATTATATTGCCTACAACATGAAAGAGTAACAAACATCCACACAGCCATCCATATCCATTAACATTAGCATTATGTTTGAGTTGCTACTCTCAAAATCTTCTCTTCTTCATAAGGTCTGCTGCAATTTTAGTCCCTTATGAGGGAAAAACAAAAAGACATTGCATTTCAGAACTTCGGGTTACTACAAACCAATTATGTACTGTAATTCCAATTTATGGTATTATTGTTATTATACCTTATCGTTATTTCAAAGTTACCATGATGATATGCAGTTAGCAGTATTTATAGCCATCTAAGTTTTTATGAATCTAAAATATGTTTAATTCTGTACAGGTAAACCTTCAGGACAGTCAAAACATTCATATAACCAAGTAAGCAAAGTATCAACTAGTAAACCGAGTCATGGTCATTCACGAACTACTGCACACAAGAGCCGATCACACAGAGGCTCTAAAACTTCACAACCTGCCATTTCTAAATCTAGGCTGAAAAAGCAACAAGAATTGACCATGTCCCCCAACAAACAGTACAATCCAGTGACTTTACAAATGGAGTATTCTGGTCCTCCGAATACTTTTCAAGCTAGCTATGCTCAATCTGTACTGGGTAGTAAACAAAAACCAGATTACATGGATGAGTTAAAACCTAAAGTCTTGTCATCTCCGGGTATGATGACCGATTCACCGACCATGCAGCTACTAACACAACCTGCAACAGTGCCTCATGAACTCGAGGTGTCAGAAAACGCGCATCCTGACGACCCTACGTCATTACAAGCTCAAAGCATGCCTATGTCTACAAAACAGGCAGTAACAGGGAAACCCTGTCAATTTATCATAAAAAATCGTGGTGAAATAAGCACAGATAAAAAAGTACAAATGTCAGATTTGAAAATACTCCAGAAACCAGCGGAGAATATTAAACTTTTGTCCAATAGACAGGTAGTTGTCGCTCCGAGTTCTACCCAGAAGGGGTTAAACACGCCCAGTAAATTAGTAACAACTAAGGTAATCGGGTCGATACCGAAAAGTCGTCATCCTCACACGCCGCTTATGTCGGAGAAAATGATTGTTGTCTCGAAACCTTCTTCTTCTGAAAATAAAAGCTTGCCAAACTCTAAAGTGTTAGTTACATCAGCAATGAGCACGACGCCCCTTAGAGAAGGTGTTCCAACCAGTACAAATAGCATATCAAACAAATTAACTGAAACTCTTACTCCTAAAGGTATTCCCGCCACAGATTTAAAAGTCTCGGCTAAAGCTTTAGTTTTAAATCCTAAATCCGGCCAAAAAATGGTTGTGTTACCTGCAAAAGCTCGAACGAAACCTGGTCACGAGGGTTCCATACCCTTGATACATTTCAAAGGCATACCCACTGCAATGAAATTTGTACCGGTTAGTTCGCAACAATCTGTGGCTCAAATACCTAAATCACCTGCAATGACTGTCGTCTCCAAACCGACAGTGGTAAGTTCAATTCCATCAAGCGCTAAAGTGCTTGGCGTAGAACCAATAAAAACGGCAAATTTAGCTGATATAGTGCCTGTGAAAGGCTTAGCTCCTATTACTACATCGAAAATTACCAATCCTATCTTACGACCATCTACTGGTAAAGGCAGCGTTATAGTAGTGCAGAAGGGCACGACGCTTGGTAAAGCTTTAACGTTTACCAAAAACGGTAACGACATGTCTAAAGTTATAATGGGCAAAAATGTAAATCAGCTTCTACAGGCTTCGAAATCTGACCAATCAGATGCGACCAAATGTGCTGGAAATGTTATTGTTCTGGAACTTAATAACGAACAGACCGGTCGAACTACAACAATGTCAGAAATATTAGGTAGTCGAGGTAGTAATAGTCGGGTACCTGACGAAGCTAATAAGCTATCTCAAATCACGCCAGACACACCAGTATTATTCGATGGCCAAATGGCGGCAGAGACTTGTAATGTGAGCAGTTTAGATTCTGCCACCGAGAGCATAGGAGAAATGGTTCCCATGGAACATGCCAGTCTGGCATTAATCGAAAAAGGCGATAGGAAATCTAGTTTTACGAAAGACAATGAGGGCGTTAAGGATTCGTCGAGTGTAACAGACTGGGAAATGGAACTGGACACAGTGTCGAGAAAAGGAAAAGACGATGATAAATTGAATTCTTTACATTTGGACTTGGGCATGTCCAGTGACAGCGACAACGACTACATGCCTTCAAGCCATAAATCTAAAAACAAACACCCATCACAGGAGACTATGCAGCGGACTGCGCCAACTGGTAAAATTTGTTTTTAACATTTTTTTAATTTTATTTTTCCCGATCAAATTGTAAGAAAATTCAAATTTGTTCAGGTGATGCCAGCGATGTGTACACGAGTATGTCGATCGCGGCGCGGACGCTGCTCAGTCAGCTCCAAGACGATGGATCATCGAGCAACGATTCTTCTTTCGCCATTAAAACTAAAATCAGCGATAAATTAAAAGAGAGTGAACCTAAACTAGATAAATCGGAGTCGGATGAGTTGACGAAAGCTAAAGAAAAGCTTACTGAGAAAGTGGCTGAAGCGAAATCACAACAGAAGAGAATAGATATATACAGCACAGCTATCACGACGTCTGATATAAACTTGGACTCATTCTCGTACCTCGACGAAGGAATGATGGTAGGAGACGACGTGTTCGCTACGGAAGATACGAAACGTGAGTCGAGGCGGGGAGACATACTCGACGATCAACTCAGCCGATTATTAGGCGAGGACTCAGCCAACTCGACTGACTCGCAAACTGTAAGTGAAAGTATGCCTTTAAGTAAATAATGAGCAATAAAATAGTTTTAATGACTGAACTTTTGGCAGATAAATAGATATAAAGAAGTTAGGTTAAGCTCGGACATATAATGTGAAGTGTAAAGTGGTGATAGATGGTTTCAAGTAAGACGTGTTCATAGTGTTGTTTCGTTTGTTCGGTTACAATAAAATGCTTTTTGTAAGATCTATTCTAAAGTATATATTTGTTATATATTATCGTTCATAATAAAGAGGCTAACCGAATTAAGACAGCATATTAGTTTGGTGCCATTTAATTCTCATTCATACAATATAAACAGTTTTTGAGATACCTATTTTGCATTACGTTTATTTATTGTTTGTTCACTTATGATAAATTGAAATGATAATAAATTATTTTCAAAAATCAATCTCTCTAAAGATTTATTTATATTTTGTACATGAAAGTTTTTGCAGGCAAATAAATGATACTCAACTAAGAGATATAGGTCTCATGCATATTAAATTGTTAAATTTACGTTTGCTAATGCAGAACCAATGTTATTTTGTATATAGTACACTGACCGGTATGAAACGACAAATTGTTTGTGTATAGATACATGTTGGCAGTCAAAATTTGCTTGCATTATAAGGTTAAAGTACGTAAAAATCAATGCATACTCTGAATAGCCTAAGTTTTAGGATATGTTCCAACTTCCAGGCACAATATTTGAAGTCATGGTTTTAAGTTAACTCACTAAGAGATAAGGGACTACTCGAAATGTTACCATTACATAAATATACAATATGGTGCTTCTATGTAGTCTCATTTCGTGTGAAAAAGGGTTTCAAAAAATATCTCATAGGTTTAGTTTAACTAAGGCAACTTTATCGTGAAATATCTACTTACTTTGTAACGCACAAATTTCTAGATAATTAGTTACATGATTATGAATTTTATTTATATATATGTAGTTAATTCATGTTTTAATTGTAAGCTTACCGACGACTTATTGCAATAATACTGCAAGTATAAAATTGCATTATTTAATTTTACTATGTAAGGTATAGCTTGGCAAAAGTTTAAAAACGGAACTAATATTTTGCATGCTGGCTACATTTTCAAAACGTCACATATGTCAATTAATGACATATTACAATTTGATTGGTGGTTTCTATTGACGTTAGCAAGTGGATACTGATTGGTACAGTTGGTAGCACAGTGACGCCTCCACTATTTTCTACTCTTTTGCCAAGCTGTTCAGTTGTTATTTTCGGATAGTTTATTCTATCTATGTAATAATATAGTTCTCGTAGATTAAGCAGTAAATTTTGACACATGTATTTATAACGTAGTTTTATTTTTACACACACATACATTTGCCACCGGTCAGAATTTACTTCTTTACTTGATAGTACTATGAAAGTTTTGACAGTTGATACTCTATAATCACTTCAAGTTGTAGAGCTTTAAAGTAAACCATGATGATGACATGAAAGTTAGTTTTAGTTCAACCAGTATCTGTTTGACATAACTATGTATATATAAAAAGCACTTTTCATTGTATATTTATGCACATATCGCAATAAATGCATCAGTGACATACATTATGTACATACATACCTTTATGTAAGTACCATTGTATTTTATGTGCCCGTTGCAATAATAGCATTGTCGACATAAATTTACAGCATTTTGTTGTGTTTATGCACTCATTGCAGTAATCGCATTTTGACATACCTATTTACTATATCACCGTAAAATTGTAAAAAAAACGTTAAAATTTAATAGGTCCTTCAAGATTGTAAACGTGAAAAAACAGTGAAAAAAATACATGAAATAATATAGAGAATTTGAGGCTCGGCAGGCCGCGGCGCGTTCGCTTTGCTTGCAACCTTCGCTCGTTAATGGTCACTGCTCCAACCAAACCTTTCCATATTTTACGGTTTACAATAGCTCGACAGTTTACAATCTCGCACAACACAATCTAACGGTTTTTACAATTTACGGTGACATACATACAGCGTTTAAGGAATGTATATTTATGCACACATTGCAATAGTTGCATCGTTGACATTATGTATATATACAGTATTTATTGATTGTATATTTATGGACACACCGCAATTATTGTTTTTGTATGTTACGTAAGCGTAAAAACTTTGGATGACAATTTGTTTTACACCTATTATATTAATTGTTCATATCACATCACAGTAATATTCAATTGGGCAGAACCTCACCCTTAAAAAAGCAAACCACTGGATCTTTACTAAACTTTGCCAACTTAAAATTGTTAAGATTTCGCGCTGGGTCCTGTGGTGCAAATTTTATAATTGATGAAATTTGCACCGCAGGCCGTACTAAGAACAGGACGCGGCACTTATACCTACTACTATACTTTGGAAGTCAGCCAAGTTATATTCTAAAACATTATCCATTTTAATAAAGGTTGAAAAAATATAAATCATAAAAATATTCCTGAGTAATTTTGAGTTCGTCCAGGAGTTTATCTTGAAAGTTCGGCGGTAGTTTGATAATTCATGATTCAAACCTTTAATTTTCGAAGACAAGCATGGCGAAATTTGTTTTTATTTTACTGTGACCTTATAAAAGCCAATTCTGTCCAAATACAAATTAAATATCATATCGAATCTGTTTCATATTTCTACCTATTCAACTATATGCTTTCCTCTCTAAAGATTTCTATAAGAAGTCGATCGGTTATACCTACTAATTTTCTCTTTATATATTTTGTAACATTGTGTACATAATATTGTCTAATATAATAAAATCGTAAATCTGAAACTGTGCATTAGAAATATTTGCTAAAATTTCGATTTAGGTTATAGAACATTTTTAGAATAAGTGTCTGTTTGTTTGTTTGTTACCCCAACACGGGAGAATGACTGGATGGACTTTTATGTTTTTTATTATTTTGAAAACTTCGCAAGATAAAAAGTGGTATATTTTTACAGGACCGGATAAATTGGTCGAGAAGTATAAGTACGAGTTCTCTAACATATACGCTCCCATACAAAGTGAAGAACCCGGGATAATGTTGGATAATGTTAACGCCAATTTTGCCTCTAGCCTATCACTGGCAGACCATTATCCGAGCTATAGTTCCACGCCTGCATCAGCTAATGTTTTTTTTTATTGTGTGAAAATGCTCATGGATGCTATGCCAGATTTCTACCGACTAAAACCTCACGGTGACCTTATCTGACTACGGCCGTGAGTCCCGGGTATACACTCGGAAGGATAACCCATAACGGCCTCACCTGCGGGTTTGAGTTTTATCCCACTACTTGGGGGTGGGGGAAATTGGGTGCTATGCTATCCCACATCTTTGAGCGTAAAGCAGTCTGCGACGACCCTGCCGTCGCCGTCGGTGTCAGAACTCGGGAGGTAGATTTCTCTCTCACATCAGCTAATGGTTGAGAAAAGGCTAACGTTCGTGCGTTGTTTTCAAAAGAGTAGGTCTTAATCTATGGTTTAATACTACCAGCAAATTGTTTTATAACATGTTATGTTATCGCTGTTACCGATTGTTACGGTTGGCCACCGAGTTTCATATAAATTAGGTAGGTATATTAAATCAATTGTCCTGAACGTAATCGAGACATTTACCTGCATTTGCACACAATATCTCTAGCCGCCAGAGTTGATCCCTGTAGTTGAGCTGTCCTCGAGTAACGTCCCGCATTACAAAGTAGCCCGTGTGCTATCTCAGACTATGATTTATCCTTGTACTAAATTTAAGCGAGATCCGTTCAGCCGCTAGAGCTTGAAAGAGTAACAAACGTCCATACTCGCAAACTTTTCGCACTTATGTTATTACTACCTACCTAGGGATTTGTTTTTTTTATAGTAGGTACTCGAAGTTACTTCTCTCTTCTGACATGTCTCGGAAGTTACTTCTGTTAGTTGCAGTAGGTAGCATGCTACGACATTTTAACACATTACATGTGCCACATTTCAGAATTTAACTTTACCGAGTATTTTAATACAAATAATGACAGGTTAGTCGTCAGCCGTCATAAAGCACTAAGACTTATGACCCTGATCGAGAGCTCGCCGTCAACCACGGCAATATGGACTTTTTCAAACATGTACGCTATGAATGACCATCTGAAAACTGTCTTAGAACTCGTCTTCTGCGGTGACTCGTGGAAACCGGCATGTTAGGTCCTATCTGGGTGGTCTCTGCCGCAGCTAAGGCAATCGCCAGGAATCCTAAAGATTATCAAGATTGCATTATTACTTATGCGGCCCGACAGAAGAAAACATCAGGTACTGGCTAATCAAGATAGTCGGCGGTTTTCCATATTTTCACGGTTGGAAGAAATAGGAGCTATGGAGACGATAGCGTAACTTGAAGTTTTTGCCGTATATAGCTTGGTAGGTAGTAGCCGCAATAGGTAACCCGTAGCAACGTTGGTGCTCCTGTAAAGGTCTGCAATATCAGGCACAGATTTGAAAGCGGGCCAGTCAGACACTTTCAACTATTTGATTATTTACGATAATATAAAATTATGGTAATATTTATTACTAAAAGTTAAAATAATGAAATGGCGGAATTCGCAACCACCCTTTATCCTGCGATGAAAAATACGATTATCAAATCCGAACTTTAGTCTCTATTCTATAGCATCTAAAGCCCTCTCTTCTGAGCCCGGAATTCGATTTCCTTCTTTCCATTTTACCTAGTTTTCAGCACCCCATGTCAGGCCAACAGTAGGTAGGTACCCCCCAATAGTGGGACCACGAGAAAACACCGACTTCCTACAAGATGGCAAACATAAGTCTTCCTTTTGGTTTTTCTCTAGTTAAAAATAAACAATTCTCCATCCAGAACGGGAACTTCTGATCCAAGTTACTGAGACTTTACTGTCTGTCTGTATCTCATGAACCGTGATAGCTAGAGAGCTGAAATTTTCACAATTGTGGATATTTCTGTTGCAGCTATTGCAACAAATATATAAAAGCAGAAAAATAATTATATTTAAACTTGATTTGTGTGCAGTTCTTTTGGTAAGGAATCCTGCGTGCGGAGTTCCAACTCCAACTTGGCCGGTTTTTTATTAATTTCATCATCTTATAGGCCCCCGAGACGATCATGCCTTGCAATTGTCAATCACGTAAATTATGAATGGAAGTTGCTTCAGTGTGCGTGATTGCTTTGCAAGTGTGTGTGCATCGACGTATACGTGCACATAAAATTCTACGTTATTGACAATCGCCAATTGATCATTTCGGGACCCCTTTAGTGTTCCCCTATACTTTTTCAATACTCTTGATCTTCAGCATTCTTTAACCCGGCGTCAGCATGGTAGAAAATAGGTAGGTACAGCAACTGCATGGTGGGTCATAATTACCCGATTTTAAATCGTATCTGATTTTTACCATTTCAATGACATTTAGAGCAAATTTGTGTTTAAATTGATGAATTAAATTAAATAAATTAAAATAAATAATAATATTTTAGAGACAAAATAAAAAATAAGTTATTTATAGATCTTTGTATGTAGGTATTCAAGAGATCAGAATAAAATTTACAACAAAAAATTAAACTTCCAGAAATTTACTAATAAAATAAAAAAAATTACTAATTAACACTTGCTTTTAACTTTTTGGAATGACAAATGTCAGATATTTAAGAAAATATATGTAAAAATCATAAAGAATCTGTGTGTGTGTTAATCACTATTAGCTCCGTCATCTGCGCAACCGCCACAGAAAGGAATTATGTCTTCAGGGCAGATGATTTTGTTGAGTCTTTAACAGGTATGGGTAGTTTTCTCTGTCGTTTATAGCGGGACATATCTGGCATTTGTTTACAAACACCACGGCATTTAGCAGGGAGCTCCTCTGATGTTTCCCGCTAACGTGATCATCTTCCTCATAATCTGAAGAATTTTCACCTTCCGAGCCGCTTTCTTCTAATATTTATATATTCGCTGCATTTCGCATTTCTCTTTATCCATTATTCAAATATAACCTAAGAATAACAAAATATAATGCAATACGTAATGACGGTACAAATAAATAATTGAAATAATCAGTTGGTTTGAGACTTGGCGTCACGCTTTGCGCTCCACATCGATGCCCCTGCGGTTTTAACGTTGACACTTTGGGGCATCATGGTCTTTCATGTTTAAAGAGCGCAGGCCGCTTCTCACGCCACGCTGCGCTGAATAACATCATCCGCCGTGCTCTTGCCACCGCCAATGTGCCTGCGCTCTTAGAGCCAAACGGCGTTTTCAGGGACGATGGCAAGAGACCGGATGGTATAACTTTGATACCGTGGGAGATGGGTCGGGTCCTGGTGTGGGATGCAACTTGTGTTGACACTCTAGCCCCGTCCCATCTTCCTAAAACAAAATTAAAAGCCAGTGCAGCAGCGGAAGCGGCTGAAAATATTAAAATTAATAAATATAAGGGTCTCGACTCATCGTATCGTTTTTGTCCAGTCGGTGTCGAGACCCTAGGTCCATGGGGTCCCAATGCGCAAAAATTTTTCAAGAATTTGAAAAAGCGCCTTGTGGAGTCAACTGGTGACCCAAGGGCTGGCAGTTTTCTCGCTCAACGAATAGGCATTGCTATTCAAAGGGGGAATGCTGCTAGTCTTTTGGGCACAATGCCACGGGGGCCTTATTTAGGTTTAGTTTAGATAGTAATAATGTAAATATAGATATGTAATATTTATCAGATATCATTAAATTACTGAAGTAATTTTAAAAAAAATAATCAAATAATGAACTCAACGTAATTGGCATGAAATGGTATCATCGAATGTATAGTTGGGTCATATTTACCTTTTTATTATTTGAGCGCGTCTATCATCCTGCGCAGGCGCACACCGTCTAAGTTGACATAAGAAACGAGGGAGGCGGGGCACTAACCGCAGCTACTGAGAAGCGTGGTAACGTTGCACTATTATTTTCATAAATACTCGCATTTAAAAACATCACGGGTCATTATGACCCAACCTAGCAGACGCCGGGTTAATAGTGTAATTGTCGCCGTCAAGCCATTATCAGCGTCTGTCTCTTTCTGCACACACAGGCTGATAAAGATTTGCGCGCGGAAATTTGAAGAATGGCGGACGCTTGCTGTGTAATGCTTTTTAAAACTAGGAACTAGGGCAAAAATACGTGGATTCTTAAAAAAAATAAGAAGCTTGTTTAAATAAAATTGTGACAAACAAAGTGCAATCGTGAAAGACACTGATGTGATAAATCGCAGTGAAATACATTTCTTTATGTTACCGCGTGCAAACTCCACTGAAAGCTTCAAAAAAATTGCGTGTACTTAGTGTACACACGTAAGAAGTGAAACTTCTTCATAAACTTAATTTTCACCTCACCTTAAATTAAGTCAAAAAGTACAAAAGTACAAAAGTCCAAAAGTCCAAAGTCCAAAGTCCAAAAGTCCAAAAGTCCAAAAGTCCCAAAGTCCCAAAGTCCCAAGGTCTCAAGGTCCCAAAGTCCCAAAGTCCCAAAGGCCAAAAGTCCAAAAGTCCCAAAGTTCCAAAGTCCCAAAGACCCAAAGTCCCAAAGACCCAAAGTACCAAGGTCCCATCCAAAAGTCCAAAAGTCCCAAAGGCCAAAAGTCCAAAGGTCCCAAAGTCCCAAAGTCCCAAAGTCTAAAAGTCTAAAAGTCTAAAAGTCCAAAAAGTCCAAAAGTCCAAAAGTCCAAAAGTCCCAAAGTCCCAAAGACCCAAAGTACCAAGGTCCCATCCAAAAGTCCAAAAGTCCAAAAGTCCCAAAGTTCCAAAGTCCCAAGTCCCAAAGACACAAAGTACCAAGGTCCCATCCAAAAGTCCAAAAGTCCAAAAGTTCAAAAGTCCCAAAGTCTCAAAGTTCCAAAGTCCCAAAGACCCAAAGTACCAATGTCCCATCCAAAAGTCCAAAAGCCCAAAAGTCCAAAGTCCAAAAACCCTTAAATGACATGCTGTCCCTGGATAAAGTACTCTTAATTCGAATCCACCGTGGTGGGGAACAGAACAAAGATGGCGCGTAACCAAAAATCGTGACGTGACGTGACGCAAATTTTTAAAATTTTCGCCGCCGATAAAGAAGTTTCACTTCAATAACGCTTACAGCACCTTACTGAGAGGCAGTACTTCACTGGGACGCAGAAGACGAAGATTCGTAGTAATATTGATGACTATGACAGAAGAAATATCCAAAATAATATTTTGTCAATTGTAGTAAAACTAATTTGAATTGACATAATATTGCAATTGTGTGACTCCACAGATGTCATGCTGGACCCATTCGCCTAGCGCCCCATGCAACTCCGAGTAACGCTTCGGAAGCATTATCTCTGAATAGGTAGGTATAGCCTTAACAATTTTTTTGTTATTGTTGTTTATTTTTAAGGCCTGGTGTGTACAGAATTCTTTGTTTATATTTTATTTGGATGTTTTAACCCTTGCTACTTTACCTCTGCAACTTTGGACAATATGTTTCTACCGATCACCATTTTTTGAATCAATAAAATTGTTGCCAAAACTCGCGAAATGCAAACCCTAAGTTTGTCAACCTAAAATGATAATAACAGTTTGTCCGTTTTTCCTGCGCAACGCCTAAAAGGTATTTCTTAGCAAGCAAACATACACTTTAACTAGGTACACAACATTACTATGTATATTGAAACGGTACATATTTCTTGCTTTAAAATGAATGCGTCAACATTCGAAAGAAATTGTGCCATGCGGCAGCAAAAACCTGTAAATAGTAATGAATATAATTTATTACTTGAAAATTGACGGATTGACATTTTATACGTTAGTAGAATTTTACAGTCCGTCAATTTTATTTATACATTAGTATAAATTGATGACTTGTCTATTTATACGTTTGTATAAGGCAGCATTTTTGATATATTATTAGAATAG
Source organism: Miltochrista miniata (assembly GCA_933228765.1). Taxonomy (NCBI): domain Eukaryota; kingdom Metazoa; phylum Arthropoda; class Insecta; order Lepidoptera; family Erebidae; genus Miltochrista; species Miltochrista miniata. The sequence goes on along the minus strand of OW121751.1, from coordinate 8,877,917 downwards.
GTTTAGTACTAAAGTGGATGCAGGTGAATATGTTTAAGATTGTCGCCAAGTTGGACAAAATTGTGACTCAAATGTGTTCTTTATATGTATAAGGCATCTGTCCTGTAAGGATTATTTATTGTATTATATAAAAAAAAATATCTTGTTTTTATACAATGTTAACGATTGACCTGCATCAGTGTTTTTTGTAAAAATAAGAAAGTTTGTTTTGTTGGCTGTACATATTTTGCGTAGACTCCTAGTACCGTCGTCGTAGAATTAAAACACATGTTGATAGTGTAATTTTGTGTTATAACAAGTTTATTTTATTAATTATAACGAATAAAATCTTAATCATCTTAGGAGATTTTTATTCATTCTAGATTGAAATTGTATTTTATTTTGGGTGTGTGTTCGACAGCGGGAATATACCTACGTCAAATTGGAACGATTTAAAAGATAGTATCTCTGTCGAAACATAGAACCACGGGTTCTTTCAGCGGAGCGTGAATAGGCACATCACAGACCACACTGTCAGAAGTCTTACGCACTGAGAGTGGCCCAATCGCTAGATATCGGCCACGGCTTTTCAACAGGCGGGCGCCGTTCGCAGATTCTTACTCAGACTCCACCTATTGATTTGAGAATCTGGCAGTATTAATATATTGGGTGTAACAAAATTGACTCTCCAAATTTCGTCACGTGACGTGGCATCAGTCAAGAAACATTACAAAAATGAAGAAAAAAAGTCACATGAAAACTTTAACCGTATATCCCTTTTTAAAGGTCCTATAAATTTTCATTATCACCCTTTCTACAGCCAGACGGGTGCTTCGTGTTCGTTTTGCCACGGTGAACATATTGTTATCTCGAATTGCCGCGGTAAAAAACGAATTCCTAATGTGCGACAAAAAAAATTAACGCCCCTTTTTAGGGTTTCGTAGCCAAATGGCAAAAACGGAACCCTTATAGATTCGTCATGTCTGTCTGTCTGTCTGTCTGTCTGTCCGTCCGTGTGTCACAGCCACTTTTCTCTGTAACTATAAGGCCTATGCTATTGAAACTTGGTAACTAGATGTATTCTGTGAACCGCATTAGGATTCTTATATAAAACTAGAAAAAAAGCAGTAAATTTTGGGGGTCCCCATACTCAGAACTGAAACTAAAATTTTTTTTTATCATCAAACCCGTACGTGTGGGATATCTATAGATAGGTCTTCAAAAATGCTATTGAGGTTTATAACACCATTTTTTTCTAAAGTGAATAGTTTGCGCATGAGACACTTCCAAAGTGGAAAAATGTGTGTCCCCCCCCCTCTAACTTCTAAACTAAGAGAATGATAAATCTAAAAAGAATATATGATGTACATTGCTATAAAAACTACCAACGAAAATTAGATTGAACGAGATAAAGCTGGTAGTTTTTTTTTAATACGTCATATACCGCAATTTTCGGTTAGAAAAATCACTACCACTGCGATCGTGTTAAAACATCAATCAAAGTTACAAGGAACTATAAGAACTTTTATATTATGTTACTTGCTGCTACGAAACCCTTCATGGGCGAGTCCAACTCGCACTTGGCCGATTTTTTATTAAATATTTGTATTTGATTTCCGATGCCAAGTCATCTCATGAAATTTGGAGAGTCAATTTTGTTACACCCAGTATAAATCAAATGACGTTCATAAATGTTACTGTGACCTAAATGAATAAAGATTTCTTTTCTGTTTGTTTGAAAGTGACAAAAAAAAGAGGGGAGTTTTACAATATTTTTATTCTATACATACAGCGCTGTACATATACGAACTGATAAAAAGTAAAATAAAAAAATACCCAATAGTGTCATTTTATGATTTTTTGGTAAATATACAATTTTTTTTACTTATAACAAACTGGTATATAATAAATACTGTGTTCTTCCGGTACATTGATTTACACTACGACAATCGATCTATGATCTATAGGCAGTTGTACTAGTCAGTTGGTATAATCAAATAATTGGTATGTTTAAGATGTGACCTTGTGTATAGCTTCGGCAATGTGGCCTACGTTCTTAGAAGTAACGCCAGCGACTGAGATACGGCCGTCCTTGGTCAGATATATGTGGAATTCCTTGGTTAATCGTTCCACCTGAAAATGATTTACAAATTCTGTTTAATATCTATGCATATAATAAAATGATAGAAAAGTCAAAACTGTACATTGGAAATATAAAAAAAAAATACTCGCTGGTGTTCAGCATAAGATACCGAAGCCGAAAATATAGTAAGAATTTTTTTGTCTGTTTGTCTGTTTGCTTTGCTTTGTCCGGAAGGATCTCGAAAAGTACTCAATAGATTGGATTCAAATTTTGCACAAATATTAACTAGGGGTAGGGTCTTCACATAGGCTATGTATTATCACGCTACATATCCTAGGGGCTAAGCAGAGAGCAATCAAAATGGCATTAAAACATAATTTTCACGCGTACGAAGTCGCGAGCAACAGAACAGAAGCTGGCTCTTGACTTTTTACTTGAACGGGCACACATACTCGTAGTTTTATTACAGATCAATCGAATCAGCCTATGGCACTCCACTGTCGGACGTAGGCGTCTTCCAATTTGCCAGCCACAACACACGATTCTGTGCCAAACGCATCCAGTACCAGCCTCCGACCTTATTCAGGTCGTCAGAACCACTCTGGTTCAATGCCGGTTAGCGCGTAAAGCTTCCCGTATGCATTTCCCACAAGAACTTGAGCCGGAATACTATCGACGAACCACACGAAGCTTTACAACTGTCTACGGCCGAGAGTCCCGGGTAGGTCCTCGGAAGGATTTTCCAGGGTTCCCGGCAGACTTGAACTACCGGTCTCGGCTAGAGGGATCGGATAGTATCGCGCGTCTGGGGGTTTGCTCGGGTGTTATCTCGCTACCTGGGGAGAGGGGGGGGGGGGAGAGTTGGGTACTATCACAGGGCGGAAACTCCATACAAATGATACGTTTTCAATTCAGCCAACAAACTGTTCAGAAGTTTGGCAAGTAACATGTATGTAAATTATTGTATGTACCTACTTGAGAAATAAAAAAAAACCTACACTAATAACACACTGTTCGTAATGAACTTGAAAATGAGTGTGACCAATGAGGCTAACCAAATGTTCCCTCACGACACCCTTCAACTATAATGACAGCTGTGGCGCGGGACTGGCAGGGGTGGGGAAGCTTGGTCAGTGAGTTGCCTATCTATATGTAATACTATTAGGTATATTCTTGGGCTCCCATTTTCTGCACTTAGGTCCGCCAGTGGACACATTGTACGTGAGTGTTGGCTGTCACTCCAGCCAACCCAGCTCCGACCAGAAGCGCAGGATCCTCTTCGGGTCCTCACACGCTTCCCGGAGTTTTGTGGGCGGATACTATTGTATTATCTTTGGTACTATCCCACTACTGTGATTACCTGGTCAGGCTTGAGGCCGGTGTAGCAGAACATGCCGATCTGGTCGGTGATATGTCGCCACGAGTGCTTGCTGCCGGCGCCCTCGATGCCCGAGCGTAGCGCGTGACGCATCGAGATGATGCGGTCCGCCATCAGTTTTACGTCCTTTAACCTTTGAAAGGAAGTTATTATGTTACTTTTCGAATGCAGCACTAATCTTAAGAACTGCTGGATCGAATTGAAGACATTGAATAAGTCTTGAATACCCCTTTATAGAAGAAAACTATAAGAGAAGAGAACGGAGGACCTGAGTTGTGCTTAAATTAATCCTTTGAATGGTATTAAGTAAAAAAAATTCTAAACAAAACATACGCAAATTTTACGACAGTTTACTCGTTTCTTCTTCGTCTCTAGTCATTTTATTCAACATTAGATGCCTGCAACCTGCAAAAAATCTAACAACTCGTATAAGCCCCGCGCGTTGATATTGCGCTTGGCGGCCATCTTGGTGACGTATGTCCGTCGAGCCGTCAGTACAAAAAAAATACCGTACGCAGCTTCGCGAGGCCAGCCCGCGCTCGCGTGACGTCAATATGACGTCACTTAGCTGTCATTTTGACAAGGTTCCAGCGCAATACCAACTTGCGGGACTTATGCGTGTGGTTATATTTTCCGTACTCGTTTCCCGAATCGAATTTGACCTACAGAACTACTGGTAATACTGTGGTAGTGTAATTCACCTGTGCCTATCCCCTTGAGGATATACGAGTGATTGTAAAAATGCATCATACTTTCCCAAGCTCTAATCTACCTCTGTATCAAATCTCAAAATTTTATCAGCATTCGTTTAGTGGTTCAGGAGTAAAAGCGTAACAAACAGAAAGTAGTTCAAATAGAGAAGTAGGAATACATACCATTCAGATCTCAGGTCATCATTGGTAAGGATAGTTTTAACCAGGCGGGCGCCGTAGATCGGGGGATTCGAGTACAAGGTCCGGATCATGATTTTGACCTGGGACATCATTTTGGCCGCCGCGTCCGGGTTTCCGCAGCAGAAGGTTAACGCGCCAGCACGTTCGCCGTATAATCCTAGAATTAAGATAAGAATTGATGACCAATCAGTTTAGCCTATAGCAATTCACTGCTGGATATAGGCCTCTACCAAATTTCGCCACAACACACGGCCCTGCGCTTTGCTCATCCAGTCAATCTCTGCAACCTTCTTTAGGTCATCGTTCCATCTGACAGGGGGGTCGTCCAACCCCACGTGTACCAACTCGCGGTCTCCACTCCAGAAATAGCTTGCTCCATTGGTCATCACTTCTACAGATGTGGCCAGCCCACTGCCACTTCAGAACTTGATGAAAGATGAAGAATTAATGAGTTTTGTGAAAATTCATCGTTTTTTGCCAGTTGAACCACCACCAGGTGGTACTTATGTGCCCGGCATTATGCTAAATTGGCTTCAATTGTGGTGCAATGACGGGATATTTTAAAATACTTTTTGCTGTTTCAGCTTTTTATTTTTGTTGCATAAAAATAAAGGGATTTTTTTTGCTTTTCCTCGTAAAAGTTAGGCAGAAGCATGTATTTTGTTTCATGTTAAAACTGGTAGGGGCATTTAAAACTTTCAAACCCTTATTTAGAAATATGTAGGTTTAAAAGGTTTCTATAGATCGGAAAATTCTTAGTCCTAAGAAGTGTACTTTGCACTCAAAATACATTGCTTAGGACTAGAGTACAAAGATGGTCATAATTATCACCGCTAACAAAGTTCACAGACACGAGGTGAAAGATTTTTATAATAGTTTTCGAAAACATACATGAGATTGCGTTCTGTACCTTATTATTTTGTGACACAGATGACAAAAGTACATGAGGACATCACCAGTTAACTAATTGACGTCAAAATGTAGATAAGTGAGGTCATATCGTAATAAACAAAAATGTATCATTCATAAACAATGATGACATTGATGTAACAAACTTGAAAGTAAACATACAGCTTATTTTTTATCATATAGCCGAGGGTTAAATTGAATTATTCGGTGGCGAGGTTATCCCAAAAACTTAGAATTTGAATTTGGGAATTGAGATTTCGGTATTTGGATTATGGATTTTGAATTTAGGCATTTTGATTTTGGAATTTACACGCGATAACGGCCATTAAGTTAGTTCAACTTTCATAAAAGTTATGATTAGGATTTTATTATAACTAGAATACGACCGCGGCGTCTCCCGAATGCCACTTACATTGACGTCAAAATGTAGATATAAGTGAGGTCATCGTAGTAAACCAAAATGTATCATTCATAAACAATGAGGTAACAAACTTGAAAGTAAAAATACAGCTTATATTTTAAAAAGGAGAGGGTTTTCAATTCGACAGTTTTTTTTATAGTCTTTAGCCGAGGGGTAAATTGAATTATTCGGTGGCGAGGTTATCGCTAAGAACTTGGAATTTGAATTTGGGAATTGGAGATGGCATTTGAATTTGGATTACAGGTTTTGAATTTAGGCATTTTGATTTTGGAGTTTGGATTTCAAATTTTGGAATTTACACGTGATAACGACGATTAAGGTAGTTCAACTTTCACGAAAGTATTATGATTCTAATATAACTAGTCTAGAATACGTCCGCGGCGTCTACGGCGTGCTTTCTATTTGATATCGTACATTTAAAGTGTTTTATCCATCACTGTTATCAATGTACCAATGTACCACCGATCACGTTCAAACGCTAGTCTGCGATAATTAAGATGCGATTTACATAACTCACACATTAATTACTTTCTATTTAGCTATCGCACATTTTCTTTGACAGCAGTGTTTCATACATCACAGTAAGATCAATTTACCATCGCATCGATCACAGTTAAGTCTTTTTACGATCGATCACATTCGAACGCTACCAATATAAGTCACACGGTAATTAATAAGTCATTAGATAGAAATAATCACAGTAATATCAACTGAAACATTTCCAACCGGTTGTTACCGTGCAAAGGGCAATAAGTCATGTGTCAAGTTTGTCCCAGTACGTAGCAACTCTTGTCCCAGATATGGCCTTTACGTACATGATTGATAATATAATTATTACGTAGTTTGAGACATCAGTATATGATTCAAGTAGCAATATTCTTCCACAATTAATATATGAAATGTCTGTGAATATTTACAATTGGATTACTGAAACCTGAATATAAACATAGTAAACATCTTAGTCACGATGATTGCTTGAGCATTCACTGCAGAAGTCGTAAAGGACTTGTTTGTCCGCGGTGTGTGTTATAGAACATTGGACGTGGCCCGACTAGGCCAGTTTTTATACATTCTTATGAAACCTTCCGTGGGTTTCATACTAGAAGAGCTAAATGAACTAACTGACTGGATGTGAAAAACTGAAAATGTTGCAATTACACTAAAACTAAAACATTCATATCAATCTCGGGCCAAATCAAGGATACCGAAAAGCTGTGATAGTCAACTAGACTTGTATTTTTAGGGTGTAGAAATCTCCATGGTTTTCAAGTCGGAATGAAACCGACTGCAACCACACGATCCATGTCTAATTGTCTATCTCTGGGCGGCTCGGGAACTCATCGAAAGATGTATTAGGATTTCTACTCGGAAGAATGTTCTAGGATATCCAGCAACGTCAAGAAGACTATAACATACCCATATTTTTGGCGAAACTCTGCGCAAGAATGACCTGGTGGCCATCTTCCACGAACAAGCGAACCGGCGCCGCATCGTTGTCCACACTGCCGGTCGCGAACCCTTGATACGCCATGTCGAAGAATGGCATCAGTTTCTTGTGTTTGATCACCTGGAATTGGAAGATATTAGTAAGTTATCAGGTGTTACTTGGCGGAATCCATACTTGAAAGATAGTAAAGGACGAGAGGAGGAGGATGCCTATTCCCTACTTTATTATTGTTCTGGATAGGTACTACCCGTTCGCTCTAACTTTGCCGCTGGCGTAGAGGCGTATACCCGAATTGTTAATTAGACGAAGTAAATTGACAGTAGCTAATGTCACTTCGTCATAGAAAATAAGCAACATTGTATGAAGAAGTGACATTAGTTGCTGTCAATTTACTTCGTCTAATTAAAAATTCGACTTTAGTATGGAGCCGAGCGACAAAGTTAGAGCGAACGAGCGGTACTAGTAAATTCAATAGCCTATGAATTAAAGTCGATTTTTTAATTAGACGAAGTCAATTAACAGCAGCTAATGTTACTTCGTCATACAAATTACGAAACATTGTATGAAGAAGTGACATTAGCTGCTGTCAACTGACTTCGTCTAATTAAAAAATCGACTTTAGTAGTAGGTACTAAGTCATTCATTTGGGACGCACAGTATCTAACCAAAAATATACCATCTAGCCAAGAACTATCTGTATTGACGGATATGAGAATCAAAACTTGGGCTAATAATGACTAGTAAAACCTCCTGACGTGCTCGCTAGAACGTTTAGAGGTGAAAATGGAGCCAATCAGAATAATGCATGATTAGAGCAGTCTCATCTTAGTGTGGATAAAATGAACAGGTTTCGTGACTACCCGCAATAGAAAATACAAAGCTGGTGCTCTCCCTTACCTCAGACAGTTGTCTCCACTGCTCCATATTAGGGTCAACACCAGTAGGGTTATGTGCACAAGCATGCAGCAGAATGATTGATCCTTCCGGCATTTTCTGAAAAGAAGAACGGTTTTTGGGTTAAGTTATGTTAAAAACTCTAAATAGGCTATTGCACCCCTGGATCAGACATGATGAATAGTATTAATAATTTCAAATAGCGCAGCAATCGATCGATGGCTGTTGCTTTATTCAAAGGTCTGCTTTTTCTCAAATTCAATGACGTTATAAGCGCATAATATTGTGAATGAAAGAGTTTCTTGATTGATACAAGAAGACTTTAAGATTTGTAAGCTTAAATTTATGAGTTATGTCCTCATGTTAGACCTAGGTACCAAATAGTACTTGGCACATTTTAATAGATTTAGGGGAGTTTTAAGAACGGATTGGTAATGTTTATTTTTGCTCTGCGCCGAGCAATAAGCTCTGATTGGAAACGATTTCGAGGGTTTGTTAGTTACAGGTACATATGGTATGTATAATTGTATACATAGCTTTTATAGTTTTGTGATCATACAATACTTAGTGCATACATACATATAGTCAGGCCTTTATCCCCGAAGGGGTAGGCAGAGGTATACTATATGCCCACGTTTCACCTTACCGTTTTATGTCCCTCGTAAACGGTAGTGAGCCTATAGCCGTGTTGAAATAGATAGAATGGTTTAAATTGAGTTCATTGATAAGTCGGTGAGTCACAGTCTGCCATGCCAGCATTTTGATACCTATTATCATTATTAACATGACAGAAGGAAGATGTCTATTTGTATATCTATGTTATATCTAGTCCCTTTAAATCCCCAACTGAACAGCCCATTTCGGCGTTTGGATATTTTACAATAGTTTGACAAGTCCTTCTCTACTGGATAGCGGAAATGGAAGCTGAATATTGAATTTGGAATATTTTTATCTAATATCTGATAGATAACATTCGTATTATATCATAAAGATATAATAGATATCACCGCTGTGTAGTCGGTGGGGTACCTTCCAAAAAACGATTGCACTAGTAATCTGTTCAAGTATTCTTAGCTAGATAAAGTTAGACAAATACATAGATTAGATAAATTTAATTCAGCACATTCGTATCAGATTGTTCGTACTAACAAATACTACTGTTACATTTATCTATTACGTTACGTAATATAGAAGTAGTCTTCCCTTAGGTAATGTACTATGTATCAAGTCTCTGTCTCTTGATGCCTTAGTCACTAACATAATCTTCATATAATTGCGTAGGAAGGCTAGTAGCAAAGATAAATATTATATTATAATATTACCTACTTACTAGATACTGATACTAGTGTTTAGCGGCTAGGGTATCGGTCTGACTTGCGTTCTAGTTTTATTCAATACCGGGCCATGACACTAACTAACAAAGTTGACCCCTTCGATCAATAATACAACTATACATATATTGTCCGACCGAAATATCAGAATGGGCTGAACTGTTCCGACGAGCGAAAGACCCAAAGGACTGTACTAGATTGAAGAAGAACACCGTAGATAAGGGAATATTACGATTGCTATGATTCTTTTAAAAAAAGGCAAATCATCAATATTAACGCATGTCTGTAATCAAACGCGTTTTATGTTTTCATTAAAGAGCTAAGGTATTATGCATAGCCTTGAGATTAATCACTCTCTATTGCAGGACCAGTTTACAATATGCACTGAAAGAGACGAGCCCGAGTTAACTTTACATACGATGAAAACACCTTATAACAACGAAACACACTGGTTTGAGATCTGCTTTTTCAAAACCCCAATACTCTTTGAGAAGATATATGCGGGAAGGTCAACATTCTCACGACAACGGCAAAGAGTTCAGGAGAAGAACGAGACGAAAATTTTATTGACATTTGAGAGAAGAAATTCTGTACATGATCTGGGAATATATTCTCTAGCAAAGGTGGACTAATTCAGTAGATTGCGCACATTTCTTTGAGACTGCCATAGTGCAATTGCATGTAACCAGGCAAGTCTACTATATTATAGTGACTGTATAAAATGTTTTCTTAATGAACTTTTGGCAATGACGATAAATTCAAACAGTAAATGCACGTTTTCACCACTTTAAACCTAATACAATAACATTTATTTTGAAAATTTATCAGTACGTCTCAGCCTAAATGCATTATTTTTTTGGAGTAACATTGAAATCACACAAAATAGCATGAAGGAGGCCTAACTCACTCTTTGCTAAAAATCATATGCCTACAATTACTGTATTAACTACGGTGTGAAATTATTCAATACCAAAGTATATATCACATACTGTTTGCGTGTTAATGTCGTGGTTCGTTATCAATATACTGTCTATCAACAGCTTAATCAATAACTTTATCATCGACATGTTTATAAGGTATTTACTATCATATTGTATTCGGTTACATCCAGCTCGTAATACAGGGTGTTATCTAGCTCATTGTGCGCTCCTACGTCAATATGTAATGAAGTTATTGTTTTTTTTAATATCACAATACTCCCTTATCGGGAGTCAATAGCAATTAATTTTTTATACGGAATGTTAGGCCCCGTTTACACTCGGCGCGCATTTTCTTACATAAATTTACACTCCTACCATCGGATGTCCGGAAAAAATCGTATGAAAAAAAATATGAAGAGTGATTATTATCCGCACAGACCCGTAGTAAGACAAAGAATAGGAATGAGAATTTTATGTGAGCTAATATGTACCTACCCGTTTACTCTATGTCAGAACTGGGGCTACTATTAACTCTCAAAGCAATGCTATTTCAATGTTATTTTTACAGTGTGAATCGGACCATCAGTGTCCGTCTAGAACTCTAATTTTAGCGTTCTGAATTCAGAAGACTACATAAACAGTTAGAAAACTATTTCTGTACAGTAACATGGTGGAATTAAGTAGGTATTCCGATTCACACTGTGAAAGTTAAAGTAAGATTGATATGATATTGTTTAAGATAGTCAGGCCGTCAATTTGTGAGTATACCTACGTCTTCAACTACCTATACTTTTGATAACGTGGATGAAAATGTATTGGCTCATGTTTTGCAGTTTCTACATACGTTTTCAAGTCGTACAGTTGAGTTGTTATAATTTTGTCGAACGCGTCAATGACCGGATCAGGCATAAAGATAACAGTGGGTTATATTACTTATAAGTATTATAAATTATAATTCTTGTCCCAGCTTAAAATGCTTGCACTCAATACCCTCTTTACTCATTTTACAAAAATGTGTGTCAAATCTTTAAAACAAGACACCACATTTATTTTTGATTCCAAAGAATTTCTGTGTTATCTGTTATATTCTCGTCCACGGTACAACTCACGATATTTATAGACACAAATAGCGTGTTGTCCATTCTGGTTTGGCAAGCGTTCAGTTACAATGTCGTGGTTCTTTGATAACTTAGCGGTAACACAGTGTATTGAAACTGAGATGAAGGATGAGGGGTGAAATGAAATGGACCAGCTAGATAGAACTTTACCAACTCATTAATGCTCTCGATTGTTGGTACTTGATAGAATTTGTTGAAATGCATTATGTATGCATTCGACAAAATGTGTAAGAAATAAATGTAGAATACGGTGAAGATGTCTAGTATTAACTATTTTTTTATACCACTAAGGTGGCAGACAAGCATACGGCCCACTAGATGTACCGGTGGTCACCACAGCCTATGGACGTTTGCAACACCAGAGGCGCTACACTCGCGCTGCCGACCCTGTAAAAACCTTCTAAGACTAATTTTTAAGAACCCCATACTTATATAAGTATAATATAAGCCAACTGCGATGAATTTGAGCAAAACACTATGAATGCGAAGAAAAAAAGTTGTCTACACAATAATAGACATGATAATTTTAATTAGAACATATTATTATACGTAATTGGATTAAGATGTACAGTAACAGAACAGTATTTCGGTAGTTCTGTACGCAACTGTAAATGAAATTAATTTTTATTTTTACCAATTAATTTCTTGTAACTTTTTTCTAACGATGTATTTTTACAGGGGTAAAAGCGGTTATGCTTCATCGTTTACTGGATTTACAGTAAGATTATTTATGATGATATCTTGAAATCAAAAGGATGCAATAAGTGTAAATAGTACCACGGCAAATAAACCTAAATCAGCTGTGTTTACAAAGACAGCACATGACGCAAATCAGGGTTTCGATTTACAATAAGTTAGGTTAGGTACCTATACCTTTACGATCAAGTGTGCAATTTATTCAAAATGTTGCGTCATGTAATCTGGCATTTTGAAAACATAAGTGCATCAAGTTTACTCAATTCATGCATCAGTAGTTTATTTCATCCGCATGGAGATGGGATGAAATGTCTACATATTATTATGTCTATTCATCCTGTAGGTTAGGTATTTTTCTATTTTTTTGACGTGAGGGAAAATTCTCATGCATGCCATGACGAACTCCTACCGACTAAAAAATCTCACGTTACGACCAACAGCCTATGCTTAAGCCCTCGGGAGGATGTCCCAGGGCTCCCAATGTAGGTTAGGTATATTCTGTAGGACCGAGTTAGTAGTAAAGGAATACTCAAATTAATAGCCAAAAATAGACTGTTTAATCATTGGGGAGGCCTATGCATTGCAGCGAGTGTCATTGTCAATCACTTGTGAATGAGATTGACAGTTTATTTTGATCGTAGCATCAAAGTGAAGTTGGATGTAAGCATTCATGCCACTATGCCATTCTAACGTTGCTTTTAATAAAAAGTGTCACGCTACTTTGAAAACGTCACGATAACCTCTCTTTCAGTACGATCCGTTCGTTCTTACAGTGTTATCGCCAAGGTCATAGATGAATCATCATATCAATGGACGTAGTGTATGTATAAGTTAGAATTGTATTACGACATGGCTTAGCAAGTTTTCCCGTACCCGTTTTGCACAGGAACTTGTTTCCGGGATAAAAGGCTGTACTTATAGCAAGTGTCAGCTCTCTGTACATTAAAATTCAGCTAAATTGGTTTAGGAGTTACAGCATGATTTAGTAACAAGTAACAAATATCTTCTCAACTTTTCACACTCAGGATAAATATTAAGGGCGGTTTCTAGGAGGAGTATGTGGAGCGTGCCAGCACATGCCATGCCAACGGTCTAGAACCACAGGTATACTGTCGACAACCGTACGCAGGCAAGAAACCGCATGACAATGAAACCGGCCCAAGTAGGATAGGATAGATGAAAAACCAGCCAAGTGCGAGTCGAACTTGCGCACGGATGGTTTCGTACCAAAAACCTCGTTTGATGTATGGGAGCCCCCCTTTTTCTGATTTTAGTATTTGTTGTAATAGCGGCAACAGGAATATATCATCTGTGAAAATTTCAGCTCTCTAGCTACCACGGTTCGTCAGATACAGCCTCGTGACGGACTGATAGACGGTCAGACAGACGGACTGACAGACGGTCAGACAGACGGACTGACAGATGGTCAGATAGACGGACTGACAGACGGACTGACAGACGGTCATACAGACGGACTGACAGACGGTCAGACAGACGGACTGACAGACGGTCAGACAGACAGACGGTCAGACAGACGGACGGCGAAGTCTCATGAATAGGGTCCCGTTTTTACCCTCTGGATAAGGAACCCTAAAAAGTGATTTTTATGTAATAAAATTGTGGAAACTTTTAAAAATAAAATTACAAACACAGTGACATTGAAAATGATCATAAAGACCACCTCAAGGTACGATTCTGGGCCCAACTGCTATACCTAAAGGTGTTTTGATGACACAAATGTTGAACATAATCTGCAATATTATAATTAACAAGAAATATTAATAAATTTTACTCACACATATATCTGCTACCGCACCCTCAAGATCGAAGCCGTTGGTCTTGGTATCGAAGTATCGGTACTTTTTGAACGGCAGGTTGATCATGTTGCAGATCTGATGGTGGTTACCCCATGTTGGGTTGGGGAGCCAGATTTCTTTTGTCTGAGCATAGTGTTTGGTGATGAACTCTAAGCCAAGGCGTAAAGCTCCAGTGCCGGAAATTGACTAGAAAAAAAAATGTTTTTTTATTACATTCACCAGATGTCTTGTTAAAAGATTTCAAGGAGAGAAAAAGTATGACATGGATTAAACACAGATTGTTGTACATACATTCAATCACGCCTTATACGCCGACGGATAGGCAGAGGTGCATTCACGAGTAGGTTTGTTTATCTGTATTGTAGGAATTATAGTAGGGGGCTAGCCTATTGCCGACTTGCCGTCACCGGGCTGCTGCACAGGAGAAAAATCTATAGCTATACTGTAATCTGAGTCAAAATTGCAACAGCTAAGACAGATGTTACATAATCAACCTACATGTATACAATTTTTTTGCAATTCGAATGTATAACAAAATACCTATTACCTTTCAATGATTTTAATTAATTTACACATTTTGTTCTCTTTTCAATTTAGAGCAGTGCAGTTTCTACAGTCTACATCCAGAATATGTAGTTAACTGATATGATATTTTCTTATTACATCTCTAATTTTATGACACTGATTGTATTGAGCCTATAACCGTTGCATAGGTTATGGGCTCATTACAATTTCTAACGAAACTTAATAAACATAATGTTGTGAAATATTTCTAAACTACTAAACATTCTTACCTGTACAGTGCAATTTGTTTTTTCTTCTAGGACTTTGCTATTAGCACCAAATGCAAGTTTAGCTACAGCGGCTGTGAACTCGGGGTCTCCAGAGATTGGTGCATATTCATGGTTTAAGGCAGCATTGAAGAGGATTTGTTCTGCCTGTGAATTAAGACACTCTTAATACTAAAGACACTCTTAAAGCTATAAAATAAATAAATATTGTGTTTCTAGCATGTTTTCTAGTTCTATGTATAATATGTATGTATTTAGAAATAGTAAAAAGTAGCTTGTCTGCCACCTTAGTAGTATACAAAAACCTGGGTTTATCAGTTGTCTAAATGGCACAACACAAGCTTATATTGTCATATTTCAGTCTAGATGTCGCAGTGCCGCTAAAAATAAAATAAACCCAATTTACTATTAGTTATCATCAAGTTTTCACAGGAGCACACACTTCGAAAATAGTCAAATTTAGAATTTGTTTTTATTTACAAATTCTACATGAAGTGGTCATAAACACCTGTAGATGGCATGTATTAAAAAGCAGACATTTTTCTCATAGATATTAAAAAATGGCAAAACTCTTTAACACTACTTTCAGTGAATCTGCTCACTAGTTGCTAGGCACCACTAGTATTAAAGAAGTACCTAGGTTTGTTCATATAACATAATAATCTATGCTTGAATACAATCCAATATTGATATTGTAAGAGGTTACAATAGAAATGGAAATTAAATAAAGTATAACAGTGTAATGTCACTATTGTATTCCTCATGATAAGAGCTATCAAGTGCTATAAGAGTAACTAGCTTTTGCCCGGGACTATGTTCCAAGGTGATATTAACTAATAACCAATCGACTTTGACCTGTCCAATGTATAGGGCTTCTAGTAAAACATAGGTCAAGCTGTATTATCGATTCCGCTGAACCAATTTTGATGAAACATACAGCGATATTTAAGTTGAAAAAATTCCTACAAAATCCTAATAGTACAATTATGATCAAGCTACTGAATTTTGCTGCAATCCCGAACAAATAACCCAACAGACACAAAGAAAAAAAAAATTATAAATTTTGACTCAAAAGCCCTAAATTACCTTCATTCCCAGTTGTTCCGCGGCAGTAGTTCCGCGACGTTACTAGTGAGACTTTTTGTCCCAATAGTTCCGTGGCGGAACTAGTGAGACTTTTTTTTCCCAGTAGTTCCACACCACGGAACTACTGGGACATTTTTATTCTCAGTAGTTCCGTGGCGGAACTAGTGAGACTTTTCTATTCTCAGTAGTTCCGTAGCGGAACTAGTGAAACTTTTCTATTCCCAATAGTTCCGTAGCTGTAACTATCATGGATCTTTATGGACATTATATTATGTAACTATCATGGATCTTTATGGACATTATATTATGTCCACTCCAAACCTTAAAGTATTTTTATTTTTTATGAAAAATTGATCTTTTAGGACATGCGAGTGTCAAAAGATCCGTTAAAGGAACGATACGAAGAACATATAGTTTAAAAGTATGAAGTAGTTAAATAATTTACAAAACAAATGAAGATCTACAAAAACAAATGAAGATCGACAAAAGCAAATGAAGATCGACGAAAAAATGAAGATCAGCAAAACAAATGACGGTTGGAAAAACAAATAACGGTTTAAAAAACAAATGACGACCGAAAAAACACTTGCAGATCAATAAAACAAAAGACTATAAGCAAGTTGATAAGGTCAAAAGTTACTTGTAGCCATATTTTGTAATCTGAAGCAATTACCATTAAAAAAACTAGGTATAAGCAATTCTCGACCTTAATGACACTTATCTAAAAATGTGCTTTTAGGCGATGATAGACATTACAGATCACGAATATATAAAAAATAAATAAATATTATTTATGTTCATATGGTAGAGAATTGCTTGCACCTATTTTTTGAATAGTTATCGCATTTAGATTACAAAATATGGCTGCAAGTAACTTTTGACCTTATCAACTTGCTTATAGTCTTTTGTTTTATTGATCTGCATATGTTTTTTCGATTGTCATTTGTTTTACCAACCATCATTTGTTTTGCTGATCTTCATTTGTTTCATTGATCTTCATTTGTTTCGTCGATCTTCGTTTGTTTCGTCAATCTCCATTTGTTTTGTCGATCTTCATTTGTTTCATTGATCTTCATTTGTTTTATTGATCTTCATTTGTTTTGTCAATCTTCATTTTTTCTAAATAGCCGTAAGAGACCGAGGGAACTAATGGGAACATAAAATATTCGTATGTAAGTGATGCTTTCTCCCGCGGGACTACTGGGACTTAATTTATTAGATTTTAATTTATGCTTTGTTCCGCGGAACTACTGGGAACGAATTTATTAGTATTTCATTTATACTTTGTTCCGCGGAACTAATGGGAACTGAATTATTGATGCTTTGTTCCGCGGGACAACTGGGAAAAAAAGTCTCACTAGTTCCGCCACGGAACTACTTCAACGGAACAACTGGGAATAATCGCTAAATTAGTTGATTACAGTTATTTTTTTAATTTATCTTGAATGTACTGTCAGTTATTTTTACCGGCCCCAATACACGTAAAATAACATTGATCAAATAGCAATAAATTGACCGTGTATGGGTAATATTGACGTTTGAACAGACTATATTTGGACGGAAATAAATATTGATGCAATATTATTGAGTCAATAATATTGTATGTGTATGGGGCCGGTTACAATTTTATAATAGTAGAGATTCTTACCTTTCTCACAGAAGGCAGAATGAAAGGTTTGCCTTCATCATCTCTATAGGCACCAACACCGAGGTTACATTTTTTTGTATCTGTATCCTTTCTGAAAGCCTCAGTGATCCCAAGGATGGCATCAGGTGGTCCCATAGGAACATTACTCCACCATGTGCTGTTTATTAAAGAAATATATTAGTAATTTGCTTACAATTCAAAATAAAACACAAACACATTGAAAATTCCGTAACCTTGCTGAGCTTTCTTTATCAAAACAAATTGACACATATCTAGAAGAAAAAGAAATTTAAAAAATAATTAGAAGAAGATAAATAAAAAAACTAAGTTACTGAGTTGTTGAGTGAGTGAGAGAGAATTGTTTCAAATTAAAAGAATACGTCGAAACGTTTATTGGTTAATAAAATTGATGATTATTTGATTTACGAAGCAATCTACTGCTATTAGAATAGTCTCAAATTTTAAACGAGGCATCTAGATTTGAACTTGCGGTATAAATCTTATTTTCTTACTGGTTACGTCTACAAAACGTTGTACTAGGTACTGTCACATAATATTTAATTTATTATCAGCACTGTATTACGTAAAAAACTAATTTGCCGGTGGATTACCTGTTAGCCCTTACAAAGTTGTTTAGGATGATTTCTCCATTTTTATTTTTTAGCACTTGCACAGTAAGTTTCTTCAAGGTACTAGTCATTTTGTGTATCAAGTGTGCGGCCGGTGAATAAAATGGAATGAACTGTTTAAAATAAAGTACCACTGCACTGCAACACAGTTTCAGTTCTTATCTGCCGATAAATGGAATTGACATTTCACATGTTTGGTTATACCAGCGCAACCCTTGTAGTTTCCTAAATAGTTCAAAATATAATGGTAAACAATGTAATAAGTTTAAGTTGACTTGTTTCCATGTAGAAGAAAAGAAAGATGTGATTGCTTCTTTTTTTTTAAACGTTTAATATTTTTTTAATAACTAAATAAAGAACTATTTACAGAATGTTTCCTATCAGCTAACAGACACTTGCCAAAAATCTACACCTAATTTGGAAAGTCAACTGATTACAGCAACACTGCTCAACAAGACGTCAAATTTGCAAGTACGACAAAACAAGTCAATGTCAGAGAAGGTCAAACGGTCAAACGTAATGGGCTCCGGAGACGGTCAATGCCACTTGACGCGTGGCTCCTTTGTCTGAGGCTGTCATGTACGGTTGTGTTCGTGTACAGCCGCCGCCGCCGCCCGTGGGCAGATTCGTACCGGCACGCACGGACAATTGCACCAATCCACGTTACGACGTCAATGCATTTGTGCTTAAAAACTGGGTTATTCCATCCACGATGGGCAGCAACCGCAGCAACGGACAAAAGTTGCGCGCAGCACCACGCACCGTCACACAACGCGACATCGCTTACTAGCGCGATTATCGTGCTTGACAATAAAAGTGCTACCATCTGGGAACTGCACTAATAACTGGGGGCATGCTACCAACGAAATTAACACCAAAATCCATAGAACCTTTTATATTGTATTCATTGGCGTTACTTAGACCAAAAGATACATATTAAATAATAAAATACACAATAATTCTGATATTACTTCTCAGTCATCGTGGTTAGCGGGTTGGTGGGCGATGCTGATTAGGAGCAGGCCGAGTAGGAGCTACGCGGGTGAAACGACGTGACATCCGCTTATTTCAAATATAAATTGTATGAAAAACATACCAAATTCATTACATACTTAGAGTCATGTCGTTTATGTGCATAGAAATGCCATTATCTTGTTAAAATTACTTTATAATTATTCATTTTGTAATGTAAACTTGTCCCACTGGATTTTACTTCTGTTTTTTTTCTATTTTCTTCTATTGACTTTTCGGTAAAAATATTTTTAACTTCACGAGGCGAAGAGCTCATGACAGTTGATTTTTAAACTGTACCTACTTACAAACAGGTTTAGAAACCATTTGAATCTTACTATTTAATTCCTAGAAAAACCTTATTTTTGCACACCTAATCCTATCCTATTATACCATAATATTAGAATTTTTCGCTCGAATTTGAGAGTTGCTAAAGAAATCTAAATCTATGCAACAAACCTGCCGTGCCATGGCACTCTTGAAATATTGTAAAACTGGGGCACAGTATATATATATGTAACCAGTATTGTAACTCCCTACAAACGGACGAAGCGCAAGCTATACCTACGAACCTCATTTTCGGCAGGACTTCAGCCCGCAAGCAGGCGTCCGCAGTCGCGATTGTGCCGAGTAGACGAATGGACGGTGTCGTTTTTTAAATAGTAACCGCGCGTGTTTTATTTACTATGAATATTTAATATGACAACTAGAGTCTATTGTGTTTGTTTTGGTTGCATGAATTTGTCAATAACGCACCCAGAGATAACGTTTTTCAGATTACCTGGAAACTCCGAAAGGTAAGACTATAAATTGATTTTACTTAAGTACTAATTGGTACTATACTACTAGTTTGCCGGACGAGACGAGACGAGACCAGACTAGTGAGTGTCGGCAAACCGGAAGACGCGGGTTCAAATCCCACATTAAATTTGTGATTGAGTCAGCATACTAATTGCTTTTCAAAAATTATCTCTACTATACTACTAGTTGACTAAAGTTAAACAAAGTGATTGACAGGAGTGAACTAGGTAGTTACATGAAGTAGGTACAGTTTGTCTATAAAGTCGTGACATGAATGTTTGAGGAACTAAAAATAGTTATGTGTGTGGCAGCACTGGCAACACGAAACATAAGTACGTCAGTTGTCAATGCTATCGTCGAATTTCGTTTACTCTCTCACGTAACTTTAATGTTTGGATTAAACTGCAACAAATTGAAACCAAACTACGCATAAAGGTTTGAGAAATGAGTGAAGAAAATCGGAGTGGTGCGCAGGAAGTGATTTTTTAAGTTTTCCAGTGATGTTTCGCGAAGTACCAAGCTGGACAATTGTTGTGGGATTTTGAGGATTTTTATGAGCGAACAGCATCTTTGGTGGGTATGTAATCGTGTTATTGTTTGTTTTGAATCTGTCTGAAGTTATAAATTTACTGAATTTACGATTTGGAGACAAAAAAAGGCATGGTTTACGTTGCATATTTTTAGGTTAGAATCACAGACTTGCAATCTACCTATAATGTAAGTCAGTGGTTAGAATAACATTGTTAGTAGGTTATTTTATAGTACGACTAGAGACGAGACTGACTAATACTTTCAAATCGAAAGATAGTTTTAATTTTGTGAATCAAAAATTTAACGCAATGATTATAAAGACTAGAACTCCGTGATTCTATCACTGACGAAACATGTGATGAGCCGATTATTATTGTCTACGCCGCTTACTCGTTTTCAAATTTCTATACCCGTCTCACTCAATCGTTAGTAGATAACGGGCGCTGCGCCGCCGCGCCGCCCCGCGCCACCAGCCGTCCCACCCATACCGTCCCGCGGCGATCCGAAACATAATAAACATTTCTTTTCCCAAATAATTAGTAGAGAGAGCAGAAAAATTACATAGATGTACATTTAAAAATATCCCATTTATAAGACCAATTTGTTAATAAATCACACATAAGCATGGTTTTTAAATATAATCTAGCAATCAAAAGGTACATGCATTTTTATTGAGAGCTTATTACTCACAAAGTATTTTTTGTTTAAATAAAAAAGTTACATATTTACTCGAAATGAAAGCCGGTTGTCAGTAAAACGACAATCCTTAATACTAATTGAAGGCCTTATGGGCGGATTGATAAATTTCGTGTGCTTCAAGCTGTAATCCTCACATTTAAAATCTCAATGAAAACGAATTTTGACAACGCCATAAAATAGTCGTGAAATAGTCGTAAATAGTCGTACATGTAAAAAAAATTGTCGTATTATAGTTTGGGCGTTATAGCTATAGGCTAGTGAGGATTATGGCTTGAACGTCAAGCTGTAATCCTCACCTCTTCTGGTGCAAGCAAACGGTTAATTCTATCGAATTGGTTTAGGTTCCAAAAAATAGTCGTGAAATAGTCGTAGCGACCTGCCAAATCTCAGAAATAGTCCATAAGCGGTTCCCGAGATATGAAGGTACCCTGGTGAGGATTATGGCTTGTACCTTTGAAAACTTCAAATTTCTCCGGAACGCCTGCGAATTTTTCGCTTGAATTTGAGAGTTGCCAAAGAAATCTAAATCTATGCAATAAACCTGCCGTGCCATGGCACTCTCGAAATATCTCAAAATATTGTACTACTGGGGCACAGTATATATATATTTAACCAGTATTGTAACTCCCTACAAACGGACGAAGCGCGAGCTATACCTACGAGACTCGTTTTCGGCAGGACTTTAGCACGCAAGCAGGCGTCCGCAGTCGCGATTGTGCCGAGTACCTAGGCGAATGGACGGTGTCGTTTTTTAAATAGTAACCGCGCGTGTTTTATTTACTAAGGATATTTAATATGACAACTAGAGTCTATTGTGGTTGTTTTGGTTGCATGAATTCGTCAATAACGCACCCAGAGATAACGTTTTTCAGATTACCTGGAAACTCCGAAAGGTAAGACTATAAATTGATTTACATAAGTACTAATTGGTACTATACTACTAGTTGACTAAAGTTAAACAAAGTGATTGACAGGAGTAAACTAGGTAGTTACATGAAGTAGGTATGTTTGTGTTTAAAACTAGACTTGTGCTTGCTCAGTCAGTGAACAATGCGATCCAATAATGTATATCCGGATCGCGGGTGTACTTCTCAGATTTGGTATAAATTTATTGCAGTTATTTGGTACCTTCTGTGTACTATTACGTACCTCTCCTGAAGATCTGTGTACCTACGTCCGTACAATGATATTTTAAATATTAGTTACACCCGCCATCCTGATGTCAGAACCGCGGGTGTACTGTTAAACAGTGTACGCAGTGTACCAAGTTATATATATTGGTTATGTACATTTGGTACCTCTTGTGTACCTCATGAAACAAGTGCTAAACCAATCAAATGCGCTTTACTTTCTGAGAAATTAAAAAAAAACCTTATTGTACGTCTGGGACATGTTAGTGTTGAATGGTTATAAAAAAAAATAACCACGAAGTCTAAGGCGGGAGCTCCGCTCCGCTTCGCTCCCGCCTTAGCCTTCTAACCTAACCTATCCAAACTTAGTACACCAAAATATTGAAGGCATATCCAACAAACTACTGCAAATAGACCTTTATATCAAGGAACACAATATTCATGTCTTTTGTATTACAGAGCATTGGTTGGAAAGTCATGAATTATTGTTTAACAGTGAATTTTACTCACTGAACAGTGCGTTCACAAGAAAATATGCTATTAGGGTGGCTCGCTAATATTTGTTTCTAATAATATAAACTGTAAAGAACGTAAAGATATTGTGGCCCTTTCTATTGAGCGCACTGCGGAATTATCATGTGTTGAGTTTGAGCAACTCATTGTCCTTTGTGTCTATAGCCCGCCAGATAGCGATTATAATTTGTTTGAAGAAGTAATGGAAAATGTATTGAAGCACTTGTGCACTAGTAAGAAGCGTATTGTGGTGTGTGGTGATTTTAATGTTGACATACTTGTAAATTCGACGAAACGTACTAGTTTTATTAATTTATTTAGTTCCTTTGGCTTACAAAACTTATTTTGTGAGCCAACTAGAATCACCTCACATTCTGCGAAATGTATCGATAATATGTTTAGCAACTGTGAACCACTGGCAAAAGAAATATTAAGTAACTTTCCATCAGATCACCTTGGGCAGAAAGCTGCGTTTCCCATTAATATAACGGCTAAATTAAACAAAATTTCTTGCAGGCCAATGAGTACATGTCGCCTAGCACAATTTAGTGAAAAAGTTTCTGCAAAGTTTGCCAATCTTAACGTTAATGAGGAAGATCCAAACGGCCTATACGACTCCTTATTTAATACCATTCAGTTTGAGTACTATAACATTTTCAAATCAAAAACCTTTTATAAAAATAAAGGCATGCAATTTTGTGATTGGGCAACAACTGGTATATACAAGAGTAGGGCGAAGTTATATGAGTTATATGGTATGAAGCAATTTAATTTTGATCCTGCTTTTATTCAGTATGTTAAACTTTATTCAAAAACCTTTAAAAAGGCATGTGCTGCTGCCAAGTCATTACATTTAAGTCGGAAGATTAAACAGTCGAACAATAAGGTAAAAATGACATGGAATATAATTAATTCTGAAACCGGACGGCACAAAACTCGTGACCATGACATTGAATTGATTGTTAATAATAGAGTGATTAATAATAGTTTAGATGTAGCACAAACCTTTAATAATTTTTTTATAGACATACCCGCGACTACAACGAGCTCCTTAAATTCTTGCCCAGTTAAAGCTCAACGAATGCTTAGGGGCAGCGTGGACCACTTAGAGTCTCATTTAGATTTAAATATGTGAATCCCAACGATTTCGTTAAAGTATTTAAGTCGCTTAACTCAAAAAATACAGCAGACTTGTGGGGGTTTTCTGTGAAATTTATGCAGTCAATTATTTTAATTATATCTCCTCATCTAGCTGCAATATTTAATATATGTGTTGATAAAGGCGTGTTTCCAGATTTAATGAAACACAGTAAAGTGATACCTCTTTTTAAAGCCGGATCCAAAACAGACCCTGGTAACTTTAGACCTATCTCAATACTGCCTGCCATAAGCAAAATTTTTGAGAAAATTATACTGCAGCAATTACAATCACATTTTAGTTCAAATATGTTACTACACAACGAGCAGTATGGGTTTACAAGAGGTCGTTCTACTACTGACGCAGGTGCGACACTTATAAAACATATATTCAGCGCTTGGGAAAATCGACAGGATGCCATCGGGGTATTCTGCGATCTGTCCAAGGCTTTCGACTGCGTTGATCATAACACTTTATTACGAAAAATAGAGCATTATGGTATAAGGGACTCTGCAGTGGATCTTGTTGCCTCCTATCTTAAAGATCGAATGCAATATGTTGACATTAATGGAAGTCGGTCCTCTGGAGCTACTGTAGCTATGGGTGTGCCGCAAGGATCAATTCTAGGACCTTTTTTATTTTTAATTTACATCAACGATTTACCTTTCTATGTACAGAACTTGTGCGATGTTGTTCTATTTGCTGATGATACATCACTTATTTTTAAAGTTGATCGCAATCCAAGTACTTTTGACAACGTAAATAGTGCACTAGCCCAAGTTGTAGATTGGTTCACAACCAATAATTTGCTATTGAACGCTAAAAAGACAAAATGTATTAGATTTACCATGCCCAATGTCAAAAATTATGAAACAAATATAACATTGAACAGTGACACCCTTCATCTTGTAGAATCAACCGTATTCTTGGGGATCACTTTAGATAGTAAATTACAGTGGACTGCCCAAATATCGTGTCTAGCAGCAAAACTCAGTTTGGCGGCTTTTGCCGTTACCAAGATCAGACAGCTCACTGATGTCCAAACAGCCAGGCTGGTTTATTTTAGTTATTTTCATAGCGTCATGTCTTACGGCATTTTGCTGTGGGGCAAGGCAGCAGATATACAAATAATTTTTGTACTTCAGAAAAGAGCTATATGTGCAATTTATAAATTATATGCTCGAGAATCGCTTAAAGAGAAATTTAAAGATATAGGAATTTTAACGGTTGCATCGCAATACATATTTGAGAACATCATGTCTGTTAAAAAGAACATACATCTATATCTTAAGAACAGTGACGTACATTCAATAAATACTAGAAATAAGCATAAATTGATTGGAAAGGTTTTTCGATTACATAAGGTACACGACTCATTCGAAGGACTTGGTGTACGCCTATTCAATAAAATCCCTTTAAATATTATGAACCTTCCTTTATATAGATTCAAAAGGGAAATCAAGACACATCTTTTAAAAAGGGCATAATATACTATTGATGACTATTTTAATGATACAGAGACATGGACATGAGTTGCTTGCTCCTCACTTAATTAGGCGCGATTGTAAATGTCGCTTGTGTAGACAAAATTGTTAATCTTTATTGCATGACAAACGAATGTACTAAGACTATTTGAAAAGAGTGGCCGTGAGTTTTCTTGCCAGGTTCTTCCTCACAGGCTCTACCTATTGCATTGCGAATCTGGCAGTAAATGTAAATGTAGAAGCAAAAATTTTGACGTTCATAAGTTGTCGCGACGATTTGCCAATCTTGCGAATACTAAATTCTAGCTTTTCATTCTCTTTTTCCTTTGTGGGGAATGTCGCGAAGATCTGATAATCTTGCGAAGTTCTGAAGTTATACTCCATGGAGATTGCTACCTCCATGCTAATTATCGCGTCGGTCTATTTGTTTTTCATCTAAAGGACATCATTCACGTTTCATACATTTTTGGGCCAATTCTGAAAGTGCCGGCCAGAAAACAAAAATGTAATATTCGCATAGAACACACAATTTCTAGCAAAAAATACTACTACAATAACCCTGTGCGTGCTATGGTTTTGTTGTTACATGCTTTTAAAATACGAGACAAATGTTATTTTGATACATTTTATCACTTGTATAGTGATTTGTTTTTACGTTATTCTATTGTAATAAGAAAGAATTGTCATTTTACTAATTATCTACGTACCTACGCACAGACAAAACGTACCTAACGATTCACAACAAGTCCAAACTTCTTTCAAAAAACTTAGACAAAGGTGCCGCGCGCACTGCCCCCCAGGCTCAAGCGACAGGTATCTGGCAAATCACCCCGCCACCTCCCGACGCCCGATGGGTGCGATGGGGCCCTACCACCAACCCCGGAGTACAAGCCAGCCTCACCTGCGAGTGGTGCATCTGCTGCTAAACGGACGAGGTCATGCTGCACAGAAAAGGAAAATTCGAAACTAAACCCTGTACCAACCTGTCTGGCCAGCGTGATACAGTAAGGCC
Organism: Miltochrista miniata; assembly: GCA_933228765.1. NCBI lineage: Eukaryota > Metazoa > Arthropoda > Insecta > Lepidoptera > Erebidae > Miltochrista > Miltochrista miniata. The sequence continues at coordinate 8,851,558 of OW121751.1, read as the reverse complement.
AAATATCCTCCTATGATGCACACAACCAAACAACGGCCCCCAGTTCCCGGCACTCCCGCTGTTCCCGATCACGGCAGCGGTCGGAGTGACCACGGGAGTGGGGTGCTAAGAATCTCCGGGATACGGGAGGCTGCCATACAAAACTGACTCTGGCTACGTTTAATGGAACTACTCTGCGCCTGGACGAGCGGCTCACCGAACTCAATGTAGAACTAGGTCGTATTAACTGGCACATCCAGCATTGTGCGAGGTCCGAAGAAAGGGGGAGGACACTCTAAAGGGCACCCGACACGGTCAATTGGGCATGACAAGTCTACGTGCTTGAGTCAAGTTATTGACCGTTTAACACGTAGACTTGACGCCTTCATCAATAAATCTACGGTTTGATGGGAATTGAAGTAGAATAGAGCGTTTTAAAAAAAAAACGGCACTTGATGCACTTTCGATTGATGTGAACTGACGGGACTTGACAAGTTTTTATTTTTATTTTTTTTTTAACGCGGGGACTGCAGATTAGGCACTTCGCCGCCTTGTTTCGGGGTAGCAAGGCGGCTTTGTGTGGGACTCGCGGTCAACATGGTACCGTCCTACCCACTAAACCCCGCGGTGTTCCGCCTCGCCTTAACCGGGTCGCAGGATAGGCCGGTGGATAAATCACTGCGGCCCGGCAAAGGGTCGCCCCGTTACATCATCGGGACTCTCCACGGGGGGGCTTGATGGACTGCCCCCCCCCCCCCCCCTTAAATCCTAATGGAGTTGGAAGTGCTGATTCCGTCGGTCCGCTCTCGGATGCCCCTCTGTAAGCAGAGGGGGTAGAGAGCGGCCAAGCGCGGGGAGGGCGCTAAAAGCACCCCGGAATGACAAGTTTTTATTTATTTTGCAATCGGAAAACTTCAAAACGTCAAATTCAAAAAAGTTGCGGAATCGATCAGCGTCCAAGAATGTATTCAATATTATTTAGATAATAGTTTACATATATATATTAGACGACCTGTTTGGTTCGGAGGCAAAAATACTGTCTTTTAATCAAGTGGTCGCGGCTTCGATCCAATATGGCCGCTGCGCCGTAATCACAAAATATCATGATGGGTATCGTTTAAGGGGATTTTTGGTATGCTGAGTACGAATCAGTTGATAATTCTGCAATCCAATATGGCCGCCGCGCCGTCATCACAAAATTTCCTGATGGGTATCGTTTAAGGGGTTTTTTGGTATGCTGAGTACGAATTTCGGGTTCAATTTGCAATCCAAGATGGCCGCCCCACCACCGTTGTAAATTTTCATGTTGGATATCGTTTATGGGGTTTTTTGGTATGCTGAGTACGAATTTCAGGTTAATATTGCAATCCAATATGGCCGCCGCACCACCGTTGTAAAATTTCATGTTGGTTATCGTATAACGAGATTTTTGGCATGCTGAGTACGAATTTCAGGTTAATTTTGCAATCCAAAATGGCTGCCGCGCCACCATTGTAAAATTTCATGTTGGATACCGTATAAGGGGTTTTTTGGTATGCTGAGTACGAATTTTGGGTTAATTTTGCAATCCAAAAAGGCCGCCCCACCACCGTTGTAAATTTTCATGTTGGATATCGTTGATGGGGTTTTTTGGTATGCTGAGTACGAATTTCAGGTTAATATTGCAATCCAAAATGGCCGCCGTGCCACTGCTGTCAAATTTCATATTGGATATCATATAAGGGGTTTTTTGGTATGCTAAGTACGAATTTCGGGTTAATTTTGCAATCCAAAATGGCTGCCGCGCCACCATTGTAAAATTTCATGTTGGATACCGTATAAGGGGTTTTTTGGTATGCTGAGTACGAATTTCGGGTTAATTTTGCAATCCAAAATGGCCACCGTGCCACTGTTGTGAAATTTCATGTTGGATATCGTTTAAGGGGTTTTTTGGTATGCTGAGTACGAATTTCAGGTAAATATTGCAATCCAAAATGGCCGCCGTGCCACTGCTGTCAAATTTCATATTGGATATCATATAAGGGGTTTTTTGGTATGCTAAGTACGAATTTCGGGTTAATTTTGCAATCCAAAATGGCTGCCGCGCCACCATTGTAAAATTTCATGTTGGATACCGTATAAGGGGTTTTTTGGTATGCTGAGTACGAATTTCGGGTTAATTTTGCAATCCGAATTGGCCACCGTGCCACTGTTGTGAAATTTCATGTTGGATATCGTTTAAGGGGTTTTTTGGTATGCTGAGTACGAATTTCAGGTTAATTTTGCAATCCTATATGGCCGCCGCGCCGTAATCACAAAATTTCATGATGGGTATCGTTTATGAGCTTTTTTAGGCTGAGTACTATTTTAATGTAATAATAATAATAATAACACTACCATAGTCAGCAGATATTTTTCAAGTAAAATATTTTTATTAAATTTTATTCATAAAACAGCGAATATTTACTATAAATATTTCAGAAAATCAAGAATAGAAGTAATAGAACCTATAATTTCAATATTCAATGGAAATACTATGGAAATTTTGGAAAAATACTACAATATTATAATGACATGACAGATGCAAATGTCAATTGAAAAATAACACGAAAATGGATACAAATTAAATGGAAAAATCATGTTGACTAGGGTCAAAAGCAGACAAAATGCACTCACACCATCCCCGGACTCGTCAGGCGGCTCCACTTCGCACCCTAAGGATACTGCTTTACCTGCCTGCGAAATGTCGAGCTCCACCAGTAGCAGTGACGAGTATTTCTCCCCACCGACGTCGCCACTACCTGTACGTCGGCAGGGGAGAGGCCGGCCGCCAGCTAGCTTGGGACCCCGAGGCCCACCGGCCTCGAATAGGGCCCCCGCTGCCGGTGGTAATGTGCACCGCATGAAGTGGACTAAACAAATTAATGAAAACGTCATGTGAGCATATTTTGCGGCTTCAGAGCTAGGTGCTAACCTCACTGCGTACCGTGGCCGTTTACTTTCTGTATTTCAGGAACTTGAACCAGCTGTCAACGTGTCAGCACAGCGATTATCGGATAAGGTGCGGGCTATCCAGCGTTGTAATAAGCTTGATAGTCCGACACTTGAGAGGCTACTACTTCGTCGCAAGTTGTGTGTACCTCGTCACAAATTCGTACACCACCAGTTAGTACACCTGTAGTTGCTGAGGAAGTTGTTGATGATGAGACTATATCCGTAAGTACCCAATGTGAGGATCGATTAAGGAGTGCTTTGGAAGATGCGATTGTGGAATATCGGTTTGCAAGTGCAGATTGAAGACGACGTCTTCCTCGTATGCCCATGCATAAAAGAAATCGGGCTCTGGTGTGTGCCCTGGATTCACTATTGCACCAATATCTGGACAATAGTGAAGATCTTAGTGATACGCACTCAATCCTGTACTGTGCGGCGGTTGCAGCTTGTCGAGTAGCTAAGGTTAAATTTTACACAAATGAAACTGCTACTCGACCTAGGTCTGCAAAACCTACTTGGCAGTGTAGGATTGAGAGGCGTATTTCCGAGGCCAGGGCACTCATCGGGAAACTTATATGTTTCAGGTCGAGTAATACCCGTCCGAAGGTGATGCGCTTTGTGAAACAAGCGTTCTTTGGGACTAACATAAGTCCTCAAAGATACGCATCATGTGTCACAGAGCGCATCGATCTTCTGAAACAAAAGGTTTATGCATGGGCAAATCGCGTTAGACGCTACAAAGTGCGAGTAGATCGATTTAACCAGAATCGTATGTTCCAAAAAAACGAGAAGTGGGTTTACAGGAACTGGGAAACCCCATATCTTCCAGAGGTTAATGAAGTAACTCACCCAGATGATGATACTACTAATGCATTTTGGAGGAACCTCTGGTCAAGACCTGTTGATCATACTGAGGGTGATTGGATGAGAGATGTTGAACGGTCATGTGAGAATATAACGGATATGGAACCAGTTTATATAGATGCAGAAGATGTTGCTTGTGCAGTTCGTTCGCTCCCGAATTGGAAATCAGCGGGACCGGACGGACTGCATAATTTCTGGTTAAAATGGTTCCGCAGCTCACATGGCCGTTTAGCATCACAATTTCAATCATCCCTAGATATGGGTTCACTACCCGATTTTATGACTACTGGTTTAACTCACTAACTCTACAAATCTGGTAGTGCTACGGATCCCAAAAATTATAAACCCATTACATATTTACCAACTGCCTATAGTCCAATCCTGCCCGATCTGGCAATAATGTAAACATGTCATGTTTGACAAGCGTTCTCTAAGACAGATGAGTACAAAAATATAGTATGACAAAACATTATTTTTTTTAATATCCTGAATAAGGTATTTTAAATGAAAATAAACTATCATATAGAAGTTATTTGGTGTCAAAATGATTGTAAAAACACTGTATGACTCTTGGATACTGGAATACTCAATTGCAAGTAACTATGGATTTATAGGATCAAATGTGTTTGTTTACATTTTTGCGCAAAGCTATTGAAATACAGTATATAAACTTTTAACATCCATTTTGAGAGTCAAAATTACTAAACACATAGAAAAACATTCGATAATATCAATCTCTCAAAATGGATGTAAAAGTGGGGCCCGTGGCACTAAGCAACTCCTTTTAATCGATATGACCATCAGCCAACAGGTGCGTCGTAATCGCAAAAATCTGGCAACATGTTGGATAGATTATAAGAAGGCCTTTGATTCAGTGCCACATACATGGCTTCTGAAGGTACTTGAGCTGTATAAAACTGATACAACTCTGTGTACTTTCTTGAGGGCAGTGGAAAACAGTCCTTTGCTATCCAGGGTGTCGTCGGTTTTGCAATAATGGTGCACCAATTAGTATCAAGCGGGGAATATTTCAAGGGGACAGTCTGAGTCCGTTGTGGTTTTGTCTAGCTCTAAATCCTGTCAGTACTATGCTAGAGAGTTCTGGGTTAGGCTATCGGTTGCGCAAAGATGGTGGGGTTATATCGCACCTCCTTTACATGGATGACCTCAAATTATTTGCCCACACTAAATTGCAACTGATGGATTTACTGGGAGTAACAGAAACTTTCAGTAGAGCCATCAGGATGGAATTTGGGGTGGACAAGTGTGCAGTCATGCATGTTAAAAGAGGTGTGATAGTGGAATCTGATGGGGTAGAACTTTCAGATTCCACTAAGCTAAACTGTCTTTCTGCAACCGAAACTTACAAAATGAAATGAAAAATGAAAATGAAAAAATGTTTTATTTGTATCACAATTTACAGTGAGTTGTTCAATGGACGTCTTCTTTTAGGCATAACAATGCCTGTAATAGAAAACGTCGCTCCATCCACATACTACAAACTATGTTAACATCAGGAATTATTTAATAGACCAGAAAGAAAGCTCAGGCTTGGTAGGCCCAGCAATGGCTGTACCAGAGTAAATTATTAGCTAATAACTTGTACAACATACTAGACAAACTAGCCACTTAGAGAAGGTAATATCTTACTAAATTAGGAACAATGTTTACACAAATAGGATTTTCAAAATAGGTACAATGTGTAAAAGTAGTTACATCGTGAACAATTTTAACTGTCACGGCATATAGGCTAGAAGCCCAGCAATGCCTGTGCCGTATACAATATTAAACATACTTTACGAACAAGGTAATCGTTTACTATGCTCAAATCTTTCTATCTTTCTACACATACAAAATAAAGTAGATACTTAGGGAAGGTATCTCTTACTAAAATAGGAATGTTTAGATACTTAAACAGGGAAATTACTAAAATAGGAACAATGTTTAATTATCACATTAACAAGCAGTTTGAGTGTGTTTGTGTGAGTGTGAGTGAGTGTGTCGATGTGATCGTGCGTGTGTATGTGTGTGTGTGTATGAGTGTGTGTGTGCATTGAATGTGTGTGTAAGTATTTTCACATTAAGTATAAGTATTGTGACAGTCAGCATGATGGATGTACCCTAACAAGAAAGATGGAATTTCTAGTCCTATGATAGGCCCAGCAATGGCTGTACCAGAGTAAATTACGAGATAATAACTTGTATACATACTAGACAAACTAGCTACTTAGAGAAGGTAACATCTTACTAAATTAGGAACAATGTTTACACAAACAGGATTTTCAAAATAGGTAGGTACAATGTGTAAAAGTAGTTACATCACAAAAATTTTTAACGGTCACGGCATACAGGCTAAAATCCCAGCAATGCCTGTGCCATATACATACTTTACGAACAAGGTTCATAGAGAAGGTAATCTTTTACTAAGCTCAGGTAAATTTTTATATAAACTAGGAAATTACTAGATAAAGAACAATGTAATGTCAATACATCAAAACGCTTAACAGTCTCGGTGTATTTGCTTGACCAATTAGGCCAAAAAGCTTAGGCCTAATTGGTCAAGCAATCCCCGTACCAGAGTGAATACTATAGGTGCCCACCAGACAAAAGTTTGTATACATACAAGACAAAGTAGATACAGAGAAGGTAATCTCTTACTAAAATAGGAACAGTGTTTAGATACTTAAACAGGGAAATTACTAAAATAGGAACAATGTTTAAATATCACCTTTAACAAGTACCTTGAGTGTGTGGGTGTGAGTGTGTGTGTGGGAGCATGTGTGCATGTGTGCATTGAATGCGCGTGCACATATTGTAACATTAAGTATAAGTATTGTCATTATGGATGTACCCAAACAAGAAGTATGGAATTCCTAGCCCTACGACTACGTCTTGGGTTCGGATCATTGCTTGCACATGTCCACTAGGTCCACCTTCCGGCAATAGAATACATCTTGTATACGAATTCTCATAAATGTCATCTAGATTACATATTTTGTCATTAAGATTTCGCTTTTGTATATCCTAATTAGAGCAATCTTAGAGCCTAGAGTTAGGCCTTAATTTAGGTGTCACACATGATAAGACTCTCCATTTCTTCATAAGATAACTTCACTATCCATCTTGACAGAATACTTTTGCACTCATAAAATGACTTAGAGTATAGACATGTTTGTCTATTTATTTTGTTATATAAAAAAGAAGAGCGCTTTTCGCACTGGGATCTTGCAAATGCGGTTCTCACTCTAGGTGTATGAGTAACTGCCTGTCTGTTACGTCTGTTGGCAATGTTAGGATCAAATTGCATGGATTTATGCTTGCGTAAAACTATATGTGTGACGTATAACTGTCGGACTGTTAACAAATTTGAGATCTCATATAGGGTGTTGGTTGGGAAAGTCCTTTTTTTAAAGTACATTATTTTTAGTAATGTAATGTAATACAAATATCTGGGTATATCACAAGCATTAGGAATTTCTGATACTGGCATGAAAGAGACATTACAGGAGCGTTTCTTTGGCCGCCTGAAAAAAGTAATTAAAAGACTTTTGTCAGGCGGTAACACACTGCACGCCTTTAATGGGTGGATCATGCCAGTCCTAATGTACTCTTTTGGTATACTCAGATGGACTCAGACTGAACTCAATAAAATTGATAGAAGAGTAAGAACACTGTTGACTGCATTCCGGATGCATCATCCCCGATCATCTGTAATGAGGTACAACCTCATTACAGATGATCGGGGAAATGTGGGGGTCGAGGCTTTTTAAATGCTAAGACCCTCCATAACCGCGAGGTATACAATCTTAGGGAATTCTTTCTGAAAACAGACACCAATATGCACCGTAATGTGGTCGCAGTGGACACGGGACTCACCCCGCTTGCTATGGGCAAAGAGAACTGGCGCAAACCTGTAGTAGGTAGGTGTAGGAGGTATGGAAAAGCAAGCAGCTACATGGACGTTTTTATCGGGCCTTAAATGGACCTGATATTGATTTAAAAGCGTCCGTATCTTGGCTACAGTTCGGTAATCTTTTCGGAGAAACCGAAGGTTTTGTCTTTGCCATAATGGACGAAGTCGTTATGACGAAGAACTACCGGAAACATATTCTGAAGGATGGTACAATTGACATCTGTCGGGCATGTCATTGTCCCGGAGAATCACTTAGTGCGAGGCAGCATTTGCGTTTTTCCGCGGCGGTTTCTAACCTCAAAATGTCATCAAACTGTCAAAATCAATGAAATCAAGTCAATGTTTTGATATTTTGAGGTTAGAAACCGCCGCGATAACCGCAAGTGCGGCCTCGCCCTTAGACATATAGTTTTTGGTTGTTCTCGTCTTGCCAATGGAGAATATTTGCACAGACATAACCAAGTGGCCAAGATTATACATCAGCAGCTGATATAGTGGTGATAGGTCGATTGGAACGCCTCGCAATAATTATCGATATCAGCATTCCTCATGATGACAACCTCTTTAAAGCAGAAAAGGAAAAAGAAATGAAATTTTTGGATTTGGCTCATGAAGTTGTTGACATGTGGCATGTTGATTTGGCAATTATTGTTCCAATTATCGTTTCGGTCCACGGTTTGATGGCAAAGAGCCTCGATAACCATCTGAAGAGGCTCTCGTTAGACGGCTGGTTCAAGGGCCTGATACAGAAGGCAGTACTTCTTGACACGGCACGCATTTTGAGGAGGTTCCTGTCTCTGAAGCCCTAACCACCGGTAGCTTGGTCCCTGCACCCGATGCCGGTGGGACACTATTTTTTTATATTTTTAAATAGATTTTTATTTTTGTAAGCATTATTTATTTAAAAATGTAAGACAATATGTTAAGAATAAAAAATAAATGGAATAATAATAATAAATCTTTATTTTCAAGCAATATTAGAGACAGTTACAGATATTTTTAACTTACTCTACGGCTCATAGATACATACCTTGGGCAGCGCGATTGTGGCGCCTCTGGTGTTGCGAACCGCCATATGCTGCCTTGACCACCGGTACATCTGGGGGGGCTGTATGCTTGTCTGCCACTCTAGTGGTATAAAAAAAACCTTAATAGTAAAAATACATATACATATAACTTAACCTAATTGACACGCACTGACGTCGACGTGTCGCGGGGCGGGGTGTCCCGTGTCAGCAGACGTCCTCTGAAGCGCCGATACTTCACCCCTCTCGGCCAGAAGTCAGCAGCCATGAAGGTGGTAATGCGGTCTGTAGTAGGAAGGTTTAATGTAATAGACCTTAATTTTACAATAAGGACCTTTTGTCATAGTATTTTCGCATTGCTAGTTTAGAAAGCCTAAACTTAATAAGCAAATTATTAAAATTTACTAGTTAGGCGAAAATGGTGCTCAGCATTTCAAAAAATCCCTTTAACGATACTCATCATGAAATGTTGTGATTACGGCGCGGCGGCCATATTGGATTGCAAAATTAACCTGAAATTCGTACTCAGCATTCCAAAAAACCTCTTATACGATATCCAACATGAAATTTTACAACAGTGGCAAGGCGGCCATTTTGTATTGCAAAATTAACCCAAAATTCGTACTCAGCATACCAAAAAACCCCTTATACGATATCCAACATGAAATTTTACAACAGTGGCAAGGCGGCCATTTTGGATTGCAAAATAACCCAAAATTCGTACTCAGCATACCAAAAAACCCCTTATACGATATCCAACATGAAATTTTACAGCAGTGGCACGGTGGCCATTTTGGATTGCAAAATTAACCTGAAATTCGTACTCAGCATACCAAAAAACCCCTTATACGATATCCGACATGAAATTTTACAACAGTGGCAAGGCGGCCATTTTGGATTGCAAAATAACCCAAAATTCGTACTCAGCATACCAAAAAACCCCTTATACGATATCCAATATGAATTTTTACAACAGTGTCACGGCGGCCATTTTGGATTGCAATATTAACCTGAAATTCGTACTCAGCATACCAAAAAACCCCTTACACGATATCCAACATGAATTTTCACAACAGTGGCACGGCGGCCATTTTGGATTGCAAAATTAACCCAAAATTCGTACTCAGCATACCAAAACACCCCTTATACGGTATCCAATATGAAATTTTACAACAGTGGCAAGGCGGCCATTTTGGATTGCAAAATAACCCAAAATTCGTACTCAGCATACCAAAAAACCCCTTATACGGTATCCAACATGAAATTTTACAACAGTGGCAAGGCGGCCATTTTGGATTGCAAAATAACCCAAAATTCGTACTCAGCATACCAAAAAACCCCTTATACGATATCCAATATGAATTTTTACAACAGTGGCACGGCGGCCATTTTGGATTGCAAAATTAACCTGAAATTCGTACTCAGCATACCAAAAAACCCCTTATACGATATCCAATATGAATTTTTACAACAGTGGCACGGCGGCCATTTTGGATTGCAAAATTAACCTGAAATTCGTACTCAGCATACCAGAAAGCCCCTTACACGATTACCAACATGAATTTTCACAACAGTGGCACGGCGGCCATTTTGGATTGCAAAAAAACCCAAAATTCGTACTCAGCATACCAAAACACCCCTTATACGGTATCCAATATGAAATTTTACAACGGTGGTGTGGCGGCCATCTTGGATTGCAAAATTAACCCCAAATTCGTACGCAGCATACCAAAAAGCCTCAGAAAAATATCCAACATGACATTATATCTGCTAAGTCACTAGGTCACGTGGATCATTTGTTCAAAGTTAGAAATAGAACAAAAATGACAACGTCAATCGGATTGAATACTTTAAACGTTTTAGATAGGGGCCGTCGGGTTACACCGGCTCACGGCTTCTACCTATCCAAAAAATAAATTCCCAATAGCATTTGACATCTTAGGTCGTATGTCGACCTATTTTAAAATCCGGACCAGTGTGCGGCCGGCCAGCCGCAAATAAAAGTGCATTGATGTTACAAGTTGTATCAAAACATTACACATTGTATCATTACCAGGTGCGCAAAGCGCATTAATGTTACAAGTTGTATCAAAACATTACACACTAGCGGACGTCACGCGGTTTCAACCGCGTAGTTTCTGTTTCCGTGGGAGTAGGTACGGGAATAAAATATGCCTATGCCTATGTTTACCGCAAAGAGTGTAGCTTCCCAACAGTGAAAGAATTTTTCAAAGTAGTTCCGGAGCCTATTCGATGCAAACAAACAAACAAACAATCAAATCTTTCCTCTTTATAATATTAGTAAAGATTGTATCATTACAAGGCGCGCATTGTAATGCTTCGTTCTCCTCTTTCACTGATATAACCTCGTCTTTTATCATTACAAGTTGCGCATTGCAATGCTCGGTTCTCCTCCATCACCGCTGTAATGCTCGACGCTGTAATGTTACATTACACGCGAATGCTCCCGGTGAGGGACATACATCAGACAGGACAGGACAGAGGGTACATAAAAACACGATGCTCCGGAGATCTCTGGGGAATCACCGGAGTTCGCAAAATCACCGGTGAATTTCACCGTAGCTCAAGAATACGCTCCGATGCAAACTACTAGCGAATAGGGCCAAAAGGCAAGTGTGCAAGCCACACTTGACGGCACCTTCAATGGGCGTCAAGTATCGTCAATTCATCCTTCAAGTGAGATCTCAATCACGTAAAGGCAAGGCAAGGCATGACAATAAAAATTGATCGTCTCGGGGGCCTCTAACCCTTGCATCAGGCGACCTGTTTTACTTTCGGGAAGGTGCCGGAAGACATTCTTCCGAGGGCGGGATTGGCTTTATGGTGAATAAGGACCTCGTTAGCAGCGTTGTGGAGATCAGCAGTGTTTCGCCTCGGGTAGCGTACTTAATACTGGGACTCATCAACAGGTACACCCTGAAGGTGATACAAGTGTACGCCCCAACCTCGAAAGCACTGTCAAGGCGGTTGAGACCGTGTACGAGGACATAGCAAAAGCACTACATGGTACTGCCAAGACTCACTACAGCGGTGTGATGAAGGACTTCAATGCCAAAGTGGGAGTACAAGAACGCGGCGAAACGAATATCGGCCCCTTTGGTGTGGGGCGCAGAAATGACCGGAGCCATATGCTTGTCAGTTCTCTTGAGTCTCAGGGGCTCTTCTTGAGGAACTCTTTCTTTAAGAAGAAGCCCCACAGAAAATGAACATGGCGATGCCCCGACAAGGTCACAGGGAACGAGATAGACTTCATCATGACGTACAGGAAGTGTATATTTAGAGATGTCTCTGTGGTTAACAGGTTTAATACCGGTGGTGATCACCGACTTGTACGAGCATCTCTGAATTTGGACTTCCGAGCTGAAAGGGCCCGTATGATGAAGGCTACTCTCCGACCTACCGCGCTCCAGTTAGCCTCAGGGGCTGAGAGGTTCCAGTTAGAACTTCAAAATCGTTTCGATCTGCTGGAAACCACTGGCAATATTCACGATAAGGCCGACAATGTGGTCAGGACGCTACAGCAAGTGTCCCGAAGGTTTTTGTCCAGAAAAAGCAATAACAGGTGCTGTAAGCTCTCGCCCGAGACTCTCGAACTTATGAGAATAAGACGGGAAACGCCATATACGCACTCGTCTTCGTAAGACCAGCGGGATCTAAATCTCAGAACCCGAAAGCTGATACGACGCGACCTTAGACGCTATAACACCAGCATCGTCGAGGCAGCGATCGAGCAGAACAGGGATACCAAAGTATTTGCCCAACAGCTTGGAAGACCCCTTCTGACGAAACTGAAGACAGCGGATGGCAGAACTGTGACCTCATGGTTCGAGATTCTCGAGAAAATTGAGAGCTTTTACAGCGACCTGTATGCATCACGGACAAAAAGGCCGACGGGTCCTACTGATTGTGACCACCGAGCCCCACTATCGCGCCACTATACCGAGGACATTCCGGACATCGACCAAGGCGAGGTGAGGGCGGCTCTCGGGCAACTTAAAAACAACAAGTCCCCTGGGGAGGACGGAAGTACAACTGAAATCCTGAAGGCGGGGGGGGCTCCGGTCCTCAACGAGCTGACGAGTTTGTTTTATTCCGTCCTCCAACAGGGACAAACACCTGAAGCGTGGAGCGGGACAGCGGTGGCTTTGTTCTTCAAGAAAGGTGATAAGACCTTGCTGAGGAATTACAGACCCATTTCACTCCTGAGCCATGTTTACAAGTTGTTCTCAAGAGTAGTCACAAACCGCCTCGCCAGAAGGCTCGACGAGTTTCAGCCAAAGGAGCAAGCCGGATTTCGAAAAGGCTTTAGCACCGTGGACCACATCCATACTGTACGGCAGATTGTACAGAAAACAAACGAGTGCAATCAGCCGCTCGCGCTGTGAATGGCTTTTGTGGACTACGAGAAGGCCTTTGACTCTGTCGAAACCTGGACAGTCCTGGACGCTCTGCAGCGATGTCATGTAGATTGGCGATATATCGAGGTGTTGAGATGTCTCTACGACAACGCTACCATAACCACCCAGCTGGAAAACCAAAAAACCAGTTCTATTGAACTGCGTAGAGGTGTACGACAGGGTGATGTGATATCCCCGAAACTCTTCACCAATGCGCTTGAGGACATCTTTAAGACACTGGACTGGGAAGGGTGGGGCGTAAACATCAAAACAGCACGCAAATCTCGCACCTCCGGTTTGCCGATGACATCGTAATTGTGGCGGAGACGCTGGAACAGCTAAGCGGAATGCTGCATAGCCTGAACGAAGCGTCTCGACGTGTTGGTCTCGGCATGAACTTGGAAAAAACCAAGGTCATGTTTAATAACCACGTTACGCCGGGGCCAATATACGTCGAGGGATCGAGGCTAGAGGTCGTCCAGGAGTATACTTACCTTGGGCAGGTTATTACACTGGGGAAAGGGAACCTGGACAAGGAAATCGCCAGAAGGATACAGTTGAGCTGGGCAGCATTTTGCAAACTGCGCCGAGTCTTCAATTCGCCTTTACCGCAATGCCTGAAGATCAAAGTCTACAACCAATGCGTTCTATCCGTTATGTATGTCATAACGGATAGGACGCCGAGTCGGTGCCGAGACGTGGACATTTACAGAGAGGTTGGTAAATGCTCTAAAGGTTGCGCAGCGGGCTATGGAAGGGCTATGCTTGGGGTGCCTCTGAGGGATAGACTCCGAAATGAAACAGGTATAATTATATGTATGTGTGCTGAAAGACATAATTAATAAAATAAATCACTATTTAACTGCTCATATCAATTAGAATGACACCATCGAAATATCATTTTTCACGAATTTTAAAAGCATGTAACAAAAAAACCATAGCGCGCACAGGGTTAATGTAGTAGTATTTTTTGCTAGAAACTGTGTGTTCTATGCGAATATTACATTTTCTTTTTCTGGCCGGCACTTTCAGTTTTTGGTCCAAAATGAATGATGTCCTTTGAATATGATTCCGTTTCTAATGTCAAATGGATAATTTTCTTTGCACGTCATTTAGTAATTCTATTAAATCAAGACGCAAGGTTTATGTGTATGGTCAAGTTTATCCTGTACCGCGTGTGCGAAGTCTGATAGCACATCTACGAAGGCTTGTATTCCTTTTACATGTTATTTCTCACCCGTGTAATAGATAAAACTATTGTGTTGTCATGAGTGTCACGCATGAGTAAGTGAGCCGACCCTGTATACCTACATTTGATGGTCCTAGAACTGGAGTCAATGATACTTGATATAATGAGTCGATGATATTTGATGTTACTAGAGCTGCGATGCTCTGTGTGGGCCACTGATGTTTGATGATCCTATAGTTGGGAGTCAATGTAGTTATCGTATCACCCGGCGGCCTACCTGTGTGTTATAACGTGTTATATGTCTATGGCTGTGAACATGAGATTTACAGCATCTAGGTCTTGGATCCAATACTGTTGTACTTTTATGATATGTATAGGAATGCAAGCAATTCTCTTCGTGAGAATAATGTTTATTTCATTGGTTACAGATAAAGCAAGCAAGAACATCCCTGGACGTAAACAGCACAGCATTTAATGAATTTATCGGAATTAATATGAACCCAATAAAAGAACCCCCCAAAATCATCCATTTTTTTCTCTTTTTTTCTTTTTCCGACATGGTGGAGATGCTGTTCCTTGACACCGGCTCAAGGGTTGAAATTGATACATACTAATAATTTTGAGAGCGAAGTAGCTGTTTACGTTCATAATTTTTTCAATTCGTAATTTTTACCGTATGACATAATTCTTGACGTCTTTTTAATCTTTTTAAAATTTGAACATTTTGACCACAAATAAGTAAATTATTTTTTTAGTGTACAATAAATTATAAAAACAATTCCCAATAAGGATAGTCTGTAACAGGCCTAATACCAAAAACAAAAATATCGTGTTCCGTGCCATTATTTTGTTTGAAAAATTGGAATGTCAATTGAAGTGTCATTAAGAAAACGAAAAAATTTGAATTTATTTTGCTAAAAATAATGAACAAGAAGTGTAATATTGTAATAATTCGAGCAACTGAAGTTCATGCTTTACAACCTAATGGTTATATTGTAATTTTCCTTTGGTCGGAGGGTCGATTTCTTCGCGAAATAAATTCTCGGCTTAACTTTAGATTAGCTGCCATCGAGTTTGAGGTTCATATTTTTTATACACAAAGCTAATATTATTAGAAGCCTCCACGCGAAGTTTTAACTTACGGAGATTAATGGTTAACGAGAAAAAAAAAAATGAAAATCGTAAAAAAACACCAATAATTTGTCACTTTTCACCACAGAACACAAACACTCCCAATGTTTTTGACATTCGGCTCGTCCAATACGTTTTGTTTTACGTAAGATTAACGCACGACAATGTTTTACTTCATTTAAAAATTTAATTAATAATTATATTTAGTTAATAAGTTAAATTATATGCATATTTTATTATATTACGTATATTTATATAAATGAACGCTATTAAATATTATAATAATTTAATGACGGTTGCCGATATGTGAAACTAAACGTAAAACGTCGTACGCATTCTATGGGTTGGTCAAGGTCAACCCTTTCAAATGACACCCTATTTGTGAATTTGTGTCTGAGACGCGTAGTTTTTTATTTCAACCCCAGGTCGGCATTTGAATTACGCATCCCTAATTCAACCATAATTAGTACTTAATGGTTAACACCCCGACTCGGATAGGTTAGGTTAGAAGGCTAAGGCGGGAGCGAAGCGGAGCGGAGCTCCCGCCTTAGCCTTCGTGGTTATTTTTTTTTTGGCTTGTCGACGAGTTCTTATTTGGAGAACGATTACATATGTCGTCGATTTTATTGAACATAACCTCAAAAAATAAAAATCTAAATTCAAGGTAACTAGTGATTTCCTAACTTTGGCGAGGGGTCAGGGGGATTCCCCCCTCCCCCTCCATTTTCCATCTTCCAATTTCGACCTTGAAATCGATTTCAAAACAAGAAAATGCGAAAGTTAGGTTAGAATATAAAAAAAATCATAACTCAAAAAGGGGGGGCGTCCGCAACTTTTCCGTCAAGGGGGGGGTTCTACACACCCCCCTCCCCCCTCCAGCCCCCCTCCCACCACTTAAATCGTGGGATAGTAATCCGAAGTCCTACCAAATTCTCTTTTCATTCTTTTTTCCTTTGTGGGGAATGTCGCGACGATTTGCCAATCTTGCGAATACTAAATTCTAGCTTTTCATTCTCTTTTTCCTTTGTGGGGAATGTCGCGAAGATCTGATAATCTTGCGAAGTTCTGAAGTTATACTCCATGGAGATTGCTACCTCCATGCTAATTATCGCGTCGGCCTATTTGTTTTTCATCTAAATTTGTTCCGTTTCTAATGTCAAATGGATAATTTTCTTTGCACGTCATTTAGTAATTCTATTAACATCAAGACGCAAGGTTTATGTGTATGGTCAAGTTTATCCTGTACCGCGTGTGCGAAGTCTGATAGCACATCTACGAAGGCTTGTATTCCTTTTACATGTTATTTCTCACCCGTGTAATAGATAAAACTATTGTGTTGTCATGAGTGTCACGCATGAGTAAGTGAGCCGACCCTGTATACCTACATTTGATGGTCCTAGAACTGGAGTCAATGATACTTGATATAATGAGTCGATGATATTTGATGTTACTAGAGCTGCGATGCTCTGTGTGGGCCACTGATGTTTGATGATCCTATAGTTGGGAGTCAATGTAGTTATCGTATCACCCGGCGGCCTACCTGTGTGTTATAACGTGTTATATGTCTATGGCTGTGAACATGAGATTTACAGCATCTAGGTCTTGGATCCAATACTGTTGTACTTTTATGATATGTATAGGAATGCAAGCAATTCTCTTCGTGAGAATAATGTTTATTTCATTGGTTACAGATAAAGCAAGCAAGAACATCCCTGGACGTAAACAGCACAGCATTTAATGAATTTATCGGAATTAATATGAACCCAATAAAAGAACCCCGCAAATCAATCATTTTTTTCTCTTTTTTTTCCTTTTTCGACATAAGTGTTACTTTGTAACCTAAATGAATTAAGTTATTTTCATTTTCATTTTCATTTTCACTAAAGCAATTTTTCGACGATAAGATATTTGTACGAACGCGCCCCATGGGTGGGGTACTTCCGTACAGTAGGTGGGGTACTTAAATACGCGTGGGGTAGATTCATACATGGTAATTGAAAAATTAAAAGCCTATTAACCTCCCAAAAATTTATTAAATTGATAAGAAAATTTGTTTATCACAGAACTATCTTAATCATATTTAACTTTACCCCAAATCAATATTTGTTCTTGGGAAAAATAACACAAAAAATCGGTTTAAACTGTAAGTTAGTAATTAGACATTTTGGTTGTCACTTTCGACCTTAATGCTAATTAAATTATTTTAATTAATTGAAAAGATCATAAATTCTACTCCTTCTAGAAGTGCCGAGCGGTTAGGGAGGACCTGGGGACATAGTCTAATAAACAAAATGTGTACGCTTTCTATATCAGAAAAAGGAATTATCATGATGATCCCAGTTTCTTCCGAAGATAAAACACTTTCGGTCCCGTTCGCCAAATTTCATAACTGAGTGTACTTTTTCGGATTATTCCGTTAATCCACCCCAAAAAATCCACCCAATGGGGTGGATAACCGGAATTACATGTTATGGTATGTCCGGAATTCCACCCAAGGGGTGGATTTCCAGATCTATTTATGATAAATAAAAAAGATCAAAAAAAAAAACAAAAGAAGATCGAATAAACAAATGACGATCGAAAAAACAAATGAAGATCGGCAAAATAAATGAAGATCGTCAAAACAAATGACGCTTGGATAAAAAAATGACGATCGAAAAAACCAATGAAGATCGGCAAAACAAATGAAGATCGTCAAAACAAATGACGGTCAAATAAACAAATGACGATCGGAAAACAAATGAAGATCGGCAAATAATCTAGCTGCGTTTGCCATTGAAAAAAAATAGGTGCCAGCAATTCTCGTTCTTATGAACATGCATAATATTTATTCATTTTTTACATAGTCATGATCAGTGATGTCTGTTAACGCCTAATAGAACATTTTTAGAGAAGTGTCATTAAGGTCGAGATTTGCTTGCACCTATTTTTTTGAATGGCACACGTATCTAGATTACAAAAAATGGCTGCAAGTAATTTTTGACCCTCAAAAATCAACAAGACTGAAAGCTCAAATATCAGAACTCAGAACTCAAAACCCAAAACTCAAAGCTCATAGGTACTTAGGTCTTTTGTTTTATTAAGTTGCAAATTTTTTATCGGTTTTCATTTCTTTTCGATCATTATTTATTATGATGATCTTCATTTGTTTTTGATCGCCATTTGTTTATATGACCGTCATTTATTTTGTCGATCTTCATTTGTTTTGTCAATATTCATTTGTTTATCCGACCATCATTTGTTTTGTCGATCTTCAATTGTTTTGTCGATCTTCATTTGTTTTTTCGATCGTCATTTGTTTATTCGACAGTCATTTATTTTGTCGATCTTCATTTGTTTTGACGATCTTCATTTGTTTCTTTTGATTCATTTGTTTTGCTGATCTCCATATGTTTTGTCCAACTTCGAAATCCACCCATTTAATGGGTGGATTAACGGACTAATTGGATTAATAATATATAATTCCGGAAATCCACCCCTTGGGTGGATTTTCGTGGGTGGATTACCGGACTATTTTGATTAATAATATATAATTCCGGAAATCCACCCAAGGGGTGGATTAACGGACTAATCCACTTTTTCGACAATTAAATAACAGCGGCCTGTTTCAAATTTTATCAAAACATGACTATTATCTTTAATTTCCTGATATCACATTTAAATTAGTGGTGCATTGAACAGTATTTTAATTTTCTTTTGTTATTGGTTAGTAATTAAGTTCCTGCAAGCTACTTCATTATTTCTTCTTTTTTTATTTACTATACCTACTATTTATATTTTTATATATTGTATCAATTAAAAGATTAGATTTTTGTTACATAATATAATTCATTTTTCTGCTGGCTCTTCGCATATACGGAATTCATTTGATTTTCCTTCTCTGTTAAGTTTTCTTTTTTCTATAAGGTATAGGGAATCTATATAAATTTACATCATTTATTCGTTCTTCATCCATTTCTTAGCCGTAGCTAAAAAATGGATGAAGAATTAAGAAATGTTATAAAGGAATAAAAGATTAGGCGTGCCTAATCTTTTTTAATTATCTGTACTATGAACCTGCTGGATTATTCCGTTAATCCACTCCAAAAAATCCACCCAATGGCGTGGATAACCGGAATTACATGTTATGGTATGTCCGGAATTCCACCCAAGGGGTGGATTTCCAGATCTATTCATGATAAATAAAAAAGATAAAAAAAAAACAAAAGAAGATCGAAAAAAACAAATGAAGATCGGCAAAACAAATGAAGATCGTCTAAACAAATGACGGTCGAAAAATCAAATGAAGATCGGCAGAACAAATGTAGATCGTCGAAACAAATGATAATCGAATAAACAAATGACGATCGAAAAAACAAATGAAGATCGGCAAAATAAATGAAGATCGTCAAAACAAATGACGCTTGGATAAAAAAATGACGATCGAAAAAACCAATGAAGATCGACAAAAAACAAATGAAGATCGTCAAAACAAATGACGGTCAAATAAACAAATGACGATCGGAAAACAAATGAAGATCGGCAAATAATCTAGCTGCGTTTGCCATTGAAAAAAATAGGTGCCAAATTCTCGATCTTATGAACATGCACAATATTTATTTATTTTTTACATAGTCATGATCAGTGATGTCTGTTAACGCCTAAAAGAACATTTTAGAGAAGTGTCATTAAGTACTTATAGAATTCGGGACTTCACGCGAAACACATTTACTTACATTTTCACACCGACTGATCGCCACTATTATCCACGTATGGTGCGTGAAGCCATTGAAATTAAAAAACACAAAAATTTCAATAGGGATGATGGATATAAGCTCTCCGGGATGTGGAATGCAGTGATTAATAAACTTGAACGTAAAACTGTGCCAATTAAAACTGACGTAGTGAGTGTAGTGTGTCACCGGCCTTATCCTTCGTTGTGACAATAGCGGAGGGTAGTTTGGCAAGAAGTTACTTCATGGTTTTCGTCGATTCTCGCCTCAGTCCAACCGCGACCACGGGCGCTGCAACGTGCTCGAAACGTCGGTGTGAAAATGTAAGTAAATGTGTTTCGCGTGAAGTCCCGAATTCTATAAGTATGAGTGTAGAAAACCGCGATAGTTTAAAAATAACAGTGTCATTAAGGTCAAGATTTGCTTGCACCTATTTTTTTAATGGCACACGCATCTAGATTACAAGGTATGGCTGCAAGTAATTTTTGACCCTCAAAAATCAACAAGGCTAAAAGCTCAAAAGTCAGAACTCAGAACTCAAAACCCAAAACACAAAACTCAAAGCTCATACTTAGGTCTTTTGTTTTATTAATTTGCATATGTTTTATCGATTTTCATTTGTTTTTCGATCTTCATTTATTTTGTCGATCTCATTTGTTTATCCGACTGTCATTTGTCTTGTCGATCTTCATTTGTTTTGTCGATCTTCATTTGTTTTGTCGATCTTCATTTGTTTTGTCGATCTTCATTTGTTTTGTCAATCTTCATTTGTTTATTGTTTTTTTATATTAGTGGATTTTCCCTCACGTTAAACAAAAAAAAAATCTTCATTTGTTTTGTCGATCTTCACTTGTTTTTTCGATCGTCATTTGTTTATTCGACCGTCATATGTTTTGACGATCTTCATTTGTTTTGCCAATCTTAATTCGATCGTCATTTGTTTATACGACCGTCATTTGTTTTGACGATCTTCATTTGTTTCTTTTGATTCATATGTTTTGCTGATCTCCATGTGTTTTGTCCATCTTCGAAATCCACCCATTTCATGAGTGGATTAACGGACTAATTGGATTAATAATATATAATTCCGGAAATCCACCCCTTGGGTGGATTTTCGTGGGTGGATTACCGGACTATTTTGATTAATAATATATAATTCCGGAAATCCACCCAAGGGGTGGATTTTTATGGGTGGATTAACGGACTAAGGATTATCAATTATAACATTTACTTAATAAAAAGTATATGGCCGATCGTTATACACAAAAATGCTGTATTATTGTAACGTATCATATTTGAAAAAAATACAGAAGGAACCTATTAAATTTATTGAAAAATAAAATTTATGTGAGTATTTGTGGTAATTACGATCTAAAGGGGAGCATTCGAACACGTACGAATGCGCCCCTGTAGAAATGTCCGAATGTGCCCCAGGCCTTGACCAAATTTAAATTACAGTTGTATACAAAATCAACGTTAGTAAAAGAAATATAACGATGAAAACTCAAAATTAAACAATATAAACATTAATAAATCCTAACTATTTTTATAAAAACATAATAAATTTACTTGCCAGTACAATTTAAACTTCAGTAAAAAATTTTGCTTACCTATTGCGAAAACACGTTACGTCTTATTTCGTCACACAGAGTGTCGCGATTGGCACGATATTTCGCTAGCAACATGGCAGTCGGTATGGCTATGTACACAGGCAAAGGCGAGTTTGTGTGTCGGTTAGTATTTTTGTTATACTCAATGTATGAATGTGCCCCACGTACGAATGGTGAACAGTTTCCCCTACATATTTACAATCACAATACTAAATAGAAAGTCAAAGTAGGCACATATTATTATTAAAATGCTGTAGGTGGGCAGCCCTATCGCATGCTTACGTACCGCGCGGCTGTAGGCATTTATTTCTAAAATCCGGCCAAGTCAAACTACAGTACCTATACAGTGACTGGGGAGCATAATGAAGGACTCGTGGATTTTCAAACAATCCATATCCATACCTACCAAATATTAAGATAACAGAATCAAGAATCGTATTGGACACAAACACAATTGAACTCTAGCATTTTTTGTCATCTCTTATCTCTCTATTTAAATATTCATTCTGATGGGTATATATATGTACCCATAATATATTATGCACTATGCGGATATTAAAGAAGATATTTAATGATGATGATGGCGATGAGTGAGAAAGAGATTCATCCCATCCCGGTCTCCAGCTTGACATCAGGTTATCTATTATATAAAAATAAGTCGGGTTTTCCTTCCTGACGATATAACTCCAGAACGCACGAACCGATTTCCACGGTTTTGCATTCGTTGGAAAGGTCTCGGGCTCCGTTAGGTTTATAGCAAAGAAAATTTAGGAAAATTTTCAACAGAAAAGCGGAAAAATCATTTTTCACATACAGCGCCATTGCGGGCGAAGCTGCGGGCATCAGCTAGTGGAGTATAAAACTATGGAGCTATTATTTTTTTGTCTACATGCACTTATCAAAGGCAAATGCATGCAGCTTTTCGTATTTTTTTACTGAATTCAAAATATTTTGTCTCAGTGATAAGGGCTGTAACACACTGTATTGTTCATCGAGTCTCGGTCATATTCGTTTCAGGCCCCACCTACATGGTATGTACGCAACATTATTACAGTAAAGTAAATGTCAAAATTGTTATGACGTTTTTCTTTTCGCTGAAAGAATTAGTGTCGAATAATCGTGTTTATTTTGTATTACTGGTGTATAAAAATTGAAATATGGCTGCTGAAATTAAGCCTGCGCCGAGGACGCCTAATGATAGGTTTTGTACTACGAAAAAACCTGCATTATTGAGCAAATTAGAAGGCTGCACAGACGATGTTAATGCGGCGGTCGTTATTCCTGGCGAAGACGGTGTAATTAGCGTTTGTGATGATAAGTAAGTTAGTTTACTCATATTTCAGGCATACAATGATATCAGATCACAGTCACACGTCTTATGTTCTGAGAATCGTATAACAAAAATTTACCCTCAATGAGCTGTCAATATGTCTCATCGCATCTCTTCTTCAGTTTAATACCAACACATGAAAATAGGCCTAGCTCACTCGCAAGTGCGGCACCTGTTGACTGACGAGGATATAGAGTAGAGTGGCAGCATATGGGGTTGGGACATAACACAACACCATAGAAAAACACTAATTGCAGCTGGAGCATCTGTAAGAGGTGTTTCTCTATGTATAGTAAAAGAAAACATCTTTTACTGACTTTCTTTAATTACAAGCACTTTCGATTCCATAATAAATCAATCTCTGTGTGTCCGCTCAATTGAAATATAACTTGATATGAAATAGTTGATGCTCTTGATTGAACATTATTTATAACATCCAGTACTGTTAAGTCAATTTGGGAGCGGCTTTAAAATCTAAAGTCTAAAAAGATGACACCTCCTCAGTCATGTCTGACATGCTTGTCAGCTTGTCATTTATTGAGTAAGTGTAATATCTCTGGTATTGTAATATTTATAATACTATTGTTAATACACCCACTCATGGAATAGCAATTTAGGAGGGTTGTAGACCTGTTCGCCACCTTAATTGTGTAAAAAAATTTTGTAGGTACCTAGTAATCTGGGTAGTAACTATAATTTTTAGGGTCTCATACCCTAAAAGTAATAGCGGGACCCCTATTCATGAGACTTCGCTGTCTATCCGTCTGTTATGTGGCTGTATCTCAAGAACTGTGATAGCAAGAGAGCTGAAATTTTCACAGATGATGTATTTCCGTTGCCGCCATAACAAAAAATTACTAAAATCAGAAAAAATAATAATTAAGGGGGGCTCCCACACAACAAGCATGTTATTTTTCTGATTTTTAGAATGTAACCCTCCGAGCGCAGGTCCGACTTCCTCTTGGCCGGTTTTATTAATTACGTATGGGCTTGATTTGAAAACTAGTTAATTAAGCTGTGTCAATATTTCACCACCAGTAGCTAATACCCACAGTTTTGCATTCTCAACATTTTCCTGTACCTGTTTCCCACAGGAACATATTCCCAGGATAAAAAGTCCATGTCGAATTCTGATGTTTATGCCATTAACTGTAAACTTTCATTAAAATCCATTTAGTACTTTTACATGAAAGAGTAGCAAACATCCAAAACTTTACATTCAAAATGTGAATTAGTGTGGTAATAGTTTCATTGAACACATTTTGGATTTTAGGACTGTTCGAGTATGGCTAAAGAGAGACTCGGGACAGTACTGGCCATCAATCTGTCAGTACATGCCTTCAGGGTGCACCTCAATGTTCTATACACCAGAGACAAGACAGCTGTTTATTGGCCAAGAGAATGGAACCGTTTCCGAGTTCACATTGGCACAAGATTGTAATAGAATAAATCCAGTGAGTATTTATTTTAATTCTATGTTTAAGAATATGTGGTTGGAACTAAGTGCCTGTGTGAAATTTTGTTCTTGTTCCCACTTTCCTAGGAAACCACTTCCCTAGATAAAAAGTAGACTAATTGTGTTTTTCTGGACTATTATCTATTCCTGTACCAAATTTCAGTCAGACCCATTCAACTATTAGTCAGTGAAAGAGTACCATCTACTACACACTCACGAATTTTCAAATTTAAAATATTAGAAATTCTACATAGAAATAATAAAACATGTTTGTCTTTAATGATAAAGATATAGAGATACTTACCTGTGGTAATATATTGTAAAATAAAATTCCATTTGGATGTAGGCACTAATCGGTCCTGTCCATAAGTCACAAAGTTTTGTTAATGCCCACCCATTACCCACTCCCTCTGCCCTGTGATTCAAGCACAAGCCACACCGCCAGGGGGTGGGCGAGCGAGCTAGGTGGGCGAACATTGTTTCACCTCTTTACATACTTTGGTTCACACCGCGAGCTGCCGAACGATGAGAGTGAAGCTGACGAAATATCCAAAGATTCCAGTGAAGCTATTCGTTCACCTGGTTTACTTAGGCGCGCCCGCTTTTCTCGTAGTTCCGAATAGTCGTCCCTCGTCTTTCGAATAGCAGTGTCCAGTACTTCAGTCCCATCCGCACCCCCCGGTTCGCCCGCTTCGCCCGTCCGTCCGTAGTTTTCGGTGTGAATGAACCCCATAGTGCCCGCCAATATTTCGCGTATTTTGCATAGCTGCCTTATCTCGCTTTGCCCACCCGCCTAGTTCGCTCGCCCGCCCGCTGGCGGTGTGACCTGCGCTTCAGAGTCATTACCACTTACAATTTGGCTCACAGCTTGCCATGCCAAATTGTTAGAAACATCTATTCTGCTAAGTGGATAAGTACTTGTTGGTGGTTGTATAAGTAATGTAAAAGGCGTCACAAAGTATCCTGCAACAAATTGTTGTTGTACTCATTATGGCTTAACTCACCATAACTCGTTTTCTCACATTTTAGGTTCGCGAGTACTTAGCCCACACAGCTCGAGTCACCGCTGTGAACTTCTCACTGAGCTGCGAGTGGGTATTGTCCGTAAGTCGAGATAAGCTCTTCTCGTACCACTGCAGTGAAACGGGCCGCAGGATCGGCGGGTATTCCTTTGAAGCATGGTGCACAGCCTTGCAGTATCCTTTTAAATTCAATGACTTTCAAGTTTTTTTTTTAGCAAGTTTGTGCGTTACTTCCGGCAAGAAATCGAAGGATTATAAGAACTGTTATCAAGGTTAAAATTCCACCGCGATCAAAATCGCTACAGTATGTGAATTAATGAAATGGATGAGTCTAGCATTTCCTGGGAGATGTAGTGTGAGGGAGTAGGGAACAAGCAAAGTACATTTTCATCATGAAAGCTTTGTTTCAAATATATTTAATTTTTACTACAACCAATAGCGTTTATTTACTATCGTTCTGCCTCTGTGGCGCGGTCGGTAGTGATACCGCCTGCGGCGCTGGAGGTCGTGGGTTCGATTCCCACCGGAGACAAATATTTGTGTGACCCATAAATGTTTGTCTCATGAGTCTAGGTGTTTCTATGTATAACATGTATGTATTTAAAAGTATATAAGTATTAATATCCGTGGTCTGATACCCATGACACAAGCAGGTTATTCCTAGCTTACTTTGGGATCAGATAGCGTTGTGTGAAATGTCCGTTGATATTTATTTATTTAATATTTAATATTTATTCTGCTAATCCAGGTAAGAGAGTCGTATGTACAGAGTCTAGTGAAGCGATACCACCTGTGTGATTTAACATTTTTCACTCTACCCAGTACTAGGTACTGCATACATACTGACTTCAATGATCACGATAAACCTACCTTGACTTCTTTAGCCCATTTGCCAGACCTCAGGCTAGTATTTTTCAAATATTACAGCATTCAATGTGAGATAAATTATTATGTCGTTTATGTAACCAAATTCATTTAAAAGATAAGCTCAACATTTATCAAACCAACGTATTTCCTGAACGCCGGTACAGATTCGACTCGCAATCAAAGTATGCGTTCGTGGGAGACTACAGCGGGCAGATAACTATGCTCAAGCTAGATAATAATGGCGCCACACTAGTCACTACGCTGAAAGGACATTCTGGGTAAGTTATTTTGGAAATCTTTATGGAGAAACAAGATGAAGGATGAAGAGATTACTATTTTTCTTGTATAGGAAATGGCTCTTCGCAACAGTTGTGCAAATGATACTCGTACACCACCAGTACACTATACCAGTTGTACCTACAAATGATAGCTAGGCTTGACGAATTAAGGGCGAATCCTCAATCCGTCAATCCTTGCGCAAAGGTTACGTCAATTAATTGTGATTGAAAAATGATGAATCGACTTTTCAAGCAAAGGAAGATAGGACAGGCAGTAGGTACCTTACCCTCAATTAGTCATGTGCAATTTTCTGCTTTACAATCTACTTCTACACTAATACACTCGAGAGCAATGAATCCGGGTCACTTAAAGAATGTTAAAAATCTCGGAAACTAAAAATGATAGGTTAATGCAATAAATTGTATTTAATAGACAATGTAATACTCCTTAAATGAAAGTAAAAAAAATATGAGTCACCATACATTTTATTAACACAAAATTACATAAAGAAAAAACTGCCGATCTCTCCTTAAAACAAAAATAGGAAACATGAAATTTTTGAACTTTATTACGATTTTCTTGAATTTTAATACTTCGTATTGCCTCCTCGTGCTTCCATTACTGCGTTTACGCGGTTTGGCATGCTGTACACCAAGTTCCTTATACGATTTTGGGGAATATTCTCCCATTCCTCTGTGAGAGCAATTTTGAGCTCACGAAGCGTGATTGGGGGAGGGTTTCGTTGTTTTACGCATCTGCCTAGCTCGTCCCAAGCATGCTCGATCGGGTTGATATCCGGGCTGCGCGCTGGCCACTCCATACGAGTAATGTTCATCTCTTGAAGGTAGTCATTCACAATCCTACCTGTATGAGGTCGGGCATTGTCATGCATAAATATAGCATCCTCACCTAAATTGACCATAAATGGACCAACGTGATCATTGAGGATTTCTTCCACATATCTTACGCTAGTTAAAGAGCCGTTTTCTATGATCACCAGCTCTGTGCGACTTTCAGAAGAAATTCCGGCCCACACAAGTACAGACCCACCACCGTAGGCTACTTTTTCTTCGATGCATGCTTGCTTGAATCTTTCCCCTGGTCTTCGATACACTCTGTGTCTTCCATCGTGCTTGTAGAGCATAAATTTTGATTCGTCGGAGAACATAACTTTTGACCAATCTTCAATACTCCAATTTACGTGGCTCTGGGCATACCTTAGTCTCGAAATACGATGCCCACGCTCCAGTTTAGGGCCGTTTGCAGGTCTAAGGGGATTTAAGTTAGATTCAGCAAGCCGACGTCTTACTGTCCATGCACTTGGGTTACTTCCTCCGAGGCGTCGAAACTGATTGGTGAGTTCAGTTCCTGTGAGAAAGCGATTTCGAAGCATGGTGTTCACCAAGTATCGGTCTTCTCGTGCTGTGGTACACCTGGTTCTGCCCGTTCCTGGTCTGCGTAGGTTAGAACCAGTTTCTTCGTAACGTCGGAGAACTCTTTGTACTGTTGACAGCGACACACCGACAGTCCTGGCTGTATCGCGCTGACTCCGGCCGGTTTCCAGCATTGTAAGTATTCTGGTGCATTCTTCAGGCGTAAGCGACATAATTTCAGCTTGATTAATGAATATAGAGCACTATCAACATGGTTTATGTACCCACATAAATGACAGATTACAAACAAAAGCAACACCAAATGCTGTAATTTCGTAGTTCCATCTTCGAAAGTGGCCCTTTTTCAAATTAGATTTTTTTATGATATAACTTTACAATAACTAAGAAGTTTTAATACCTTCATTTAAGGAGTATTACATTGTCTATTAAATACAATTTATTGCATTAACCTAGCATTTTTAGTTTCCGAGATTTTTAGGATTCTTTAAGTGACCCGGATTCATTGCTCTCGAGTGTATTATAAAGAGGGAAAATTTGTATATTTGTGTGTATGTTTGTTATGAATAAACTCAAAACTGCTGTGCCGATTTCAAAAATTCTTTCAACGTGGGTAGCTCCATTCACCCTGAGTAACGTAGGCTATATTTTATTCCCGTGTTCCCACGGGAACCGAAGCTACGCGGGTGAAACCGCGTGACACCCGCTAGTGTGATAATAAATCGACATGTGTTTCGCCGCCACACGAGACTTTGTCGAGACTGCTCGGCGATTGGTGAAGATTTTCCTTCTGAAATAGGCTACAATCTGTTGAACACGCAAACTGGCGTGACGCGAAGTTTATGTCGAGTAATAAATTCACCTTGAATAGAAACCAATAATATCTTCGCTTTGTATAAAAAAAATGTAGAACATAAAATGTAAATGTTTGACTAATGGTCTTGCTTGAGATTTATCAAGCTAGACCATTAGAACCTGATCCGGGGAAAAAAGTAGCCTATGTCGTTTCACAAGCTATATTCTATCTCAGTACAAAATTTCATTTGGATTGGATAAGTGATTCGGGCGTTAAAGTGTAATAATACTACTTTATTATGCAGCATTAGTAGGGATTGTCTGCCTAACATGCTCTTTTACTCCCCGTTTAAAGCTCACAGCATTTTAAGAAGTCGAAGGCGCAGTTACTGTACTGGTAAAGAGTTTCCAGTTTGTAGTATGGTCAAAGATAATAATTAATAGTTTTACATACTGATAGGCAACTTCCTGCCTTCCACTGAGCAAGCATCCCCACCCCGCCACAGCTGTCATAGTAGATGGAGGGTATTTTGAGGGAACATTTGCTTAACCTTAGTGTACACACACATTCGAGCTCTGTATAAACATGACTTGTTTTTTTAGTGTAGGTGATCGAATTGTATGAAATTTTCGCCCTGTCGTATGGTAACAAAAACACGTGACTTCTCGCTTAGCTCAGCGTAAGGTGCGCAAAGAATATAAATAAATAAATAAATAAATAAATATTCACGGACATCTCACACAACGCTATCTGATCCCAAAGTAAGCTAGGAATAACCTGCTTGTGTTATGGGTATCAGACCACGGATATTAATACTTATATACTTTTAAATACATACATATTATACATAGAAACACCCAGACTCTTGAGACAATCATTTATGGGTCACACAAATATTTGTCTCCGGTGGGAATCGAACCCACGACCTCCAGCGCCGCAGGCGGTATCACTACCGACTGCGCCACAGAGGCAGTCTACTGACAAGGCAATATACAACTAGCACTGCTTCTGGTAACTCAATTATCATTATAAACTAAGCCTTTTCCCAACCCAGTTTAGATCGGCTTTTTACTTGCAGTTACCGTAGAAAGCTGACCTTATTCTTTGACTGAACTTCGATATTTTAAGCGACTGCCATCTTATCTCCACAGCCACTTGACAAAAGTTCTGTAGTAACTAATTATTTGACTAAATATATAGCTTTGACAGAACGCAATTGTGTTTTTCTAGTTCCGTGAGGGTACTTAACTGGGCGCCACTACCCCAGCTATTGTTCAGCGGCTCATTCGATCAGACCATAATAGTGTGGGACATTGGCGGCCAAAAGGGTACAGCATACGAACTACAGGGACACAGGTAAGTTTCTTATTGATAAATCTGATATTTTGATCTGATCTCAGTAGTTTCCCCTGTGAAACCTATTAATGCATAATTGTGGCGCGAAGTAACGAACTTCATAGAAAAGTTATTTGGCGCGAGCTGTAGTACTAATCTTCAGTTTGTTCGCGCTAAGAATGCAGTGAATCATCGTTTTCTCCTGATCTGGTGGGGCTTTGGCATAGGCATACACCATTCGTCCACATTCTGCCAATTGTGTTTGCCCCACGGTGGTAAGCCATTACCGTTTGTCGTGACCGTGTACTAACCAAACCTCTATTTACTCAATTTCAGCAACAAAGTCACAGGTCTTTGGTATGTGGGTAGCTGCGAGCGTCTCTTATCTGCGGGCGAAGATGGCGCCCTCGGCGTTTGGGAAATGGGCGTGAGGCGTAAAGAGACGCCCACGTGGAAGGAATCCGACCTTTGCCAGTTGTGTCGAGCGCCGTTTATATGGAACGTTAGGGCTATGATGGAAAAGAAACAGCTAGGTAAGTTATTTTTGCATTAATAACTTGCATAGATTTGTCTTTCATTTTAGTAAGACATTTACTTCCTGGATTTAGGAAGCAAATATGTATTGTCTTTGTTTATATTCTGAAATGACTCTTAAATCTTAAAGTAGATTATCAGGTGAGTTTGCAAACTTGTGTAAATCTATTAGAAAATGACGGAGATAGCCCTCATTTTCTAATCTATTGACACAAATTCGCGTTCGCACCTGTTGTGTTAATTACTTTAGCAGAAACTTTTAAAAATAAGGTACTAATTATTAGGTTTTATCCGGCTCGAAGGACCAAAGTGCCAATACTTAATTTAAAAACTCAATACCACCACTGCCCTTAGTATGGGCCACACGCAGTATGTGTGCTCCCCGCACCGCCAGTCACTGCTACTGCTTTGTTTTTAATGAAACTTTAAAAAGGCACTCATCATTCTTCTTTTTCTCATTATCAAACCGTCATTAGTCTCAATCCGGCTCGAAGGACCAAACGGTCAATACGTAATTTGCAAATAGAAATACAGTCATATTGAGCGATAAAAATACTCATTACCATGTACTGCCAGGTCTCCGGCAACACCACTGCCGCTGGTGTGGGGCCGCAGTATGTGACGCGTGCTCTCCTCACCGCCTGCCCCTGCCAGTCATGGGTTTCGAGTTCCCGCAGCGAGTGTGCACTGTCTGCTATGACACGCTTAGGCATGAACCGTGAGTATATTGCACTGAATATTTTACAGGTTCTCTAAGATATTTAAACCAAAATCAATTATACGCCTCAGCGCCACAGCCCACCTGATTTAATGTGGTGTTCTATGGGCGTATGTATTCTTATCATAAACTAGCTGACCCCGCAACTTCTTTTACGTCACATAAGGTGTATGAAAGGAGAGGTATTTCATCATCAGACTTATCAAGCAGCGTGTGAAACTGCCCTGTTTGCCTAATCCTAAAATAGCTTAAAGATTAAGTCTATTCTAAAACAATTTCATCCCGGGAATATGTTTCTATGGGAAGCGGGATCGGGAACCAAAATTCACGCGCATCAGCTAGTAGCTGATAAAAGTCAAATACTATTGAACCCGGTACTGTAGTAATTACTTAAGAAACACGGGAAAAGGAACTCCTTTAAAGAACGTGGAAGGATATCCTTGTTATCCTACAGTCTTACTTAAGTAGTCCTGAGCAGCAATCCTCAACCATACGACTTAAAAGTGGGAACGAAAATTTACTTGTAAACGGCATTTCAACAGTAAAATTTTTCGGATTCGCTCATACAGACTTTGAAGGTACCAAACGTCGTTTTTAGCAATGAGGAGCAATGCAGAATTACAGCGGCCTTATCTTTGCGGAACCCGCGTTCTAATGATATTGGGTGCAACCGGAACTTGATGTCAAGAAGATAAAAAGGGACTGTTCATAGTCACAGGGCTGATGTAATAAAGTTGGGTTGTTGCATGAGGTTCTGATACCATCTCAAGGTCGCACGAAAATCGTTCACTTTGCTATAGATCTTGTTGCTAATAGACTATTTTATAAACTACTAGCTGATGCGCGCGGCTTCGCACGCGTGTAATTTGGTACCCGTTCCCGCTTCCCGTGGGAACATTTTCCCGGGACGAATAGTAGCCAATGTGTTATTCCAGACTATAAGCTATCTCTGTACTAAATTTCAGCCCAATCCGTTCAGCCGTTAGAGCGTGATTAACAAACATCCAAACATCCAAACATCTTCACAAACTTTCACATTTATAATATTAGTAGGAAGTAGGATAGGATTCCCGCGGGAACGAGACCCACGCGGATGAAACCACGCGAAGTTCACTACTATAATACTGTACTAACTATATTGTCGGAGTACGCTATGATCTCGTCTGCTAATCAGCTGATGCTCTACATTCAAGTGAGGCTGGCTAGATGTCTGTAGAGACCCATGGCAATTTTAATTGTTCAACAGGTATAACATAATATAAGCAGTAGAGCTTACACCACTTTTACGATACGTGTACCCATCCAATTGTATTCCATAAACTTTCTTTTTCAGCCGCGAATCCCTAGCATCGTTCCACGACATGAAACACGCGGTCGTATCTCTATACATGGACGAGGCGACCGGCCGAATGTGTACCGCAGGCAAAGATCGCGTCATCAAAGTATGGGACGTGGGAGTGTTACTAGCCCCTCAGCCTACCCCCGCGCCCAGCGACCAATAGTCGTGAACATATATCGGAAGCTGTCCGTACTTATTCGTTGTTGCTTTTGTTAACTGACTAACTTTAGGGCATGTAATTGTTGGAACAAGTTTTTGATGGCGGCACGCTATAATGATCGTTGGGCTCCTAACGTTGTATGATATTTGCCTAAGTCCAAAAGAAAGCTGTCATCTTTAAATGGCTTTAAATAATAGCCTAGAAGCAAATGATATACTAGAATTAGTAAGTCTTTTCAAACGCGATCATAGTGGGCCGCTACTATAAATGTGTTTATTTGGTTTTATTGAAAAAGTGATATATTTCTGTCATTTATAAAGAATAATAATCGCACCAGATACTATCATTAATAATGACATTATATTTGAAGCCGTTGCCAAAGGGAAAGTAATGTAAGCAATATTGATGTCATTATTACAGACAGAATCTGGTCTGCATTACATTTTATAAATTGATGCTACAACAATGCTTGTAAAAATGTTTAAATATTTGGCCAAGTAATTAACATTTTTTTTGTAAATACATTCCCTATCGATCGATAGACACGTCGTGTTCCGCCATTTTGTTAAAAGTTAATAATTAAAATGGCGTCTTGATAAGGAAACCAAAATTGAGCCTGTGCTTCATTAAAAAACTATAAAATATAAATGTTATTGTTACTTTTTAAATCTATTGAATTGATGGTGTATTCAGACAGCTTCTTATGTGTAAAAATGTTGTCATCGGGCTGTTTGCATTAATGTTATAGTCGTTACATTATTGTTTAAACCAAACCATACTCTAGTTAATATTTGGTTGAAGGCGATTCGGGACTTTATGCTGTGTATCGATAAAAATAAAAGAGCACGTGGAGAGATGAAATGAGGTATTGACTACAGCAGGGGTTCCCAAATTTCACCCATCTAACATAATATCCAGTCTTGAGACTCAGTTCTCGAAGTCAAAGAATTTTCGAAAGTCTTGAAGTGTCAATGTATCGTCCGACAGTCTTCAGTCTTCAGTCTTCTTGGGCTCCCATTTTCCGCACTTAGGTCCGCCAGTGGACCCATTGTACGTGATTGTTGGCTGTCACTCCAGCCAACCCAGCTCCGACCAGAAGCGCAGGATCCTCTTCGGGTCCTCACACGCTTCCCGGAGTGTTGTGGGGCTGCCAAGTATGTTGACTCTGTATGTAACCAGGCTCTCGCACTCCAAGATTGTGTGAGCTATGGTTTCTTCTTTTAACAGGCACGCTCTGCACAGCGTGCTGTCCGTGATACCTAAGACATTCAAGTGCTTATTTACTGTGCAATGACCCGTTATTGTGCCTACCATGGTTCGTAGATCACCTTTATTCAGATGTAGCAACGTTCTAGCTAGTTTTGGCCTGGGTCTCGGTAGAGCTTCCATTGATTGCCTGCAACTTACTGTTTGTGCCCATCTCTTTTCATGCCGCTCTTTCGTGCGTTGTCTCAGCCATGCCCTTACCTGGTAGAATGGTATTGGTATAATCGGGCTTGGTCCCACCGGTGTGGTGCTGGAACCCAATCTGGCCAGTTCGTCAGCTGCATCATTGCCGCTCGATCCGCTGTGACCTTTTATCCACTGAAGGCTTACCTTGTGTGTTAGGGCCAGCTTTTGTAGCCCCTGGTGGCATTGAAGCACCAGCCCAGAGTCGATTGTGGTGCTCTTCAGAGCTTTTAGCACTGCTGCGCTATCGGAGAGGAGCCTGATGTGGTTGTGCTCAATCGTCCGACATTTCAGGGCCCGCACAATTATTGCTCGCGATCCATATAGCTTTGTCAGTAAAGTATTTTGAATCTTAATTCACTAAAGGTCGTTTATAAAGGTACTGAGGGCGCATCGACGCTCCCGGCAGTTGAAGCTTTCACTTTCAACTGACGCATCTTAAATAGATTGTTCCTTTAATAAAGCAAAGTGTCCAAAATCCTATAACTGCACTACTTGCAATAAGAACAGTTTAGGCTTCGTATACACATTACGACACGGTAATTCAGATACTAATTTCCCTAAAAACATCACCAGATCGGTCTCATTCGCTCAATATAAATAGTCACCGGCTTTTGGGAATCCGATTGATAGTAATGAATCATCAATCATTTTAGGAAGCAGGTCCCTCTTCTCCTCAAAATCACCATAATTATGAGACCTTCTATCAGCCAGCAATACTATAACTCCAGTTAGAACCCAGAGTAAATACACCGGCGCTTACAAGCCGCTAGTTACTCTTGCAGGTGTCAACCCATACAGCCCGAGGTGTGAGGTGTATGTGGCCATCAATAATCTACCTATAGCCAAAGCTAGATTGGAATTCGTTTGGTAAATCACCTGAAGTAGTAAAAATAATGAAAGCAGAAACGCTGCGCAGCTGCATTGTAAAATTTAACGTGAAGAAACCAGTTTTTGCTGCTGACTCCACCGGTAGCTACATTATAGTTATATATATATCATTATATATACATTATATATATATCGCACAGAAGCACACACTCAATCGCTCGCAAGCACACAAGCAAATACTATTCTTAATAATTTGTTTTTGTATTGTTAGCATTAGATTTAACCAGTAATGTACTTGGTTTACCTTCTTTGGAATAATGTAAAAATGCCGGAGGTGGGCGTCAATAACTGCGACACAGTTGTACAACTAATGCAGTTATTTTCGTACACAATAACAATGTATCGTGTTTTTGATTCCAATAAAAAAAAAAAAAATATTAAAAAAAAAAATATATATTAAAAAAAAATACAGTCCATGAAAATAAATTGGCCATTCCAATGAACAGGTGAATATTTTGATACATAATAATATTCCTCATTTGGCATTATTTTGACCAAATGATGCCAAATGAGGCCAATGAGGAATAGAAGAATAGTTTCTTAGGCTGCTCTGAAGACAAACTTTCTGTGAGAAAAACTGCGGCGTTGCAGACGCAGCCATTTTTAATTTTTCCAAGCAGAAGAATAAAATCAATCATTGTAAATATCGATAAATATATTATGTTTTGATTAAAAAAAAAAAAGTAGATGCGGCAATGTCGTCATTTTAGGGGCACGGCACAGGCAGTGATGGTTCAATTAATGCGGATGAAGTCTCCAGTGGGTACAAAAAGCGTACTGAGGCCTCCGCTAGCTGAGCGAAACCAAATGCTACCAGCCAGTGGCGAGTGGATGGATATTTCATTTCGGTGGATATACAGGCTGAATTTTTGAAAAGGGCTTGGATGGCCAAATCCAAAACTATAAGGAATAGCTAAAAATGCTCAAAAGTGGTGTAATAATATAGGGTGTTTTTTTTTTCAAAATCAAAGGGATCGGTTTCTAGCTAGGATTATTGGTTTTTCAAAAATCTAATGATGAGGTTTTACGTTTCATCAAAATCGGGCTCGTGACTCCTTTGAGCATTTTTCGCTATTCCTTATAGTTTCGAATTTAGTATCCAATCCCTTTTGAAAAATAATAATATTTATGCTTAATGCGTAGAACAGTTTACTGTTGAAATGTCTTTTCTCTCATCTTTTACTGTTTCTAAATATGAGACAAGTGACATTTTACCTGTAGAATTTCCGTCCACGCATTCAACCTGTATGTTCGACAGTCGTCGCCCTGTATTTCCCTAATACAGAGTCAATGGGTCAGAACTTTGTGATTTCCAAGGAACCTCGGCGTAAGTCAATATTTCTTCCAAAAGGGGCAAGTGCGAGTTTCGGTGAGCGCCTGTCGACATTCACGAACGAGCGCGTTATCACCGATTTGTATGGGATCGAGACAAGTTCCCGCGTTTACAGCTAGGTGGCGGGGTCTCGATTCCAAACGAATTGGTGAGCCGTGAATGTCGACAAGCTCACGCAAAAACTCGCACTTGCCCCTCTGTCCAGTGTTGCTAGCTTCTGTAATCTAACAAGGACTCACCTATCGCCGAATACATGTATGGTTTGGTCTTGAATGTATCTTAATATATTGTTGTTATAGAAATAATCCAACGAAAGTTTTGCTTGCGTGAGGTAAGACTGAAACTTTCCTTATCTGAAATATGGTAGCGTATGGTATTTATGGTAGATAGATTATGTGTAATGAAAAAAAAATGAGACATGGATCTCTTATGTTATCTGTATTGTCTGTATATGTCTTCGATTTTCCCGCCTTTTCGATTTATTATTTCTAGAAACCGGAGATGTCGAGAAATGAACAAATATTTTTAAATATATTCTAACACCAGCATGTTCTAAGTATTTATTCAGTTACATACAAGTTATTTTAACTAGATTTGAAACTAAGATTCGATACGAGAGCGTGAAACAATGCAAGTGCCTAAAAGATTCACGAGATGGCGTTGTAAGTATTAAACTTTTTGATTCAAGAGAATCTAAAATCACTGATCGCTCCACAATATTGTTCTAATTTTATATCTTGGCTTAATTTAATATCATTAAAATCATTATTTCCAAAGGAATAATCCACAACTTATACATTTCAATGTATCCAATTTTATACCTCTCTGTTCTTAATCAAAATACTTTTTTTTGGAAAATCTGTATGAAAATATTATGATTATAAAAACTATAGTACCCATGTATTATCAAGGTATTGTATGAACAAATTATTCAAGCCAAGAATCTCAGGTATCCGGGACGCAAGAATTCGCATTTTGAATAGCTTTCTTTTCATATTACAATATTTTGAGGCGGTAGCCTAGTGATTCAAGTGGAGGACTTGCGTTCTCGCGAGCTGAGATCCATTCCCGGTTACGCTACGACTTAAATTCATTGCTAACAAAAGCAATTTATTTTTTTGAAAGATCTCTATACATACTTTAAAAAATACCAAATTTGAATATAATATTTATTAAACTTTTACTCAAAATTGATTTCAATTATTTCCCAGGGGGTTAAAAAATACACTGGAGTTTCATTAATTCATTTTTTATAGAAAAAATGTACATTATATATTAAATCTGACAATAACTATTTTATCTACACGATTTCTACTCTATTAAAAAAACTAGTGATCGTATCGTGTAAACTTAACTTATCGACATCGTAAAAACCATCTATCGATAAAATCGGGTACTAGTGCTGGTGTTTCCAAAGGTGCTGTATGTAGTGTCGATACTATCGTTTCATTATATAACTATGTATATTGTATAATATATTTAAGTAATTATTCTTTCTTGTAATATCAACGAAGAAAAAGACACCGCTCCGCTTTCGAAGGTACTAATTGGTCGCGCCCGTTTTTAACTAAATACAAGTTCTTTTTTGAAAATTCATTTGAAAAATTTGGCGTGGACCAATGTAAACTAATACTTTACATCAACTTGTATAAATGTATGTAATCTGTCCTAATGTGTATCTGAGTAGATCTAATTTCGGCTTATAATATTATAATCAGAGTTTGTATATGATAAAAAAAAAAGAAAAACTAAATTTATAGGTAAATACATATTGGAGTTTGTAATAAAAGGTCATGGGAGCATTATATGTGACGTTCCATCCGTCCGACAAATGACACATTCCTGTTTCTTTTTTCTATCGATAAAGCAACCACAAAAAATAGTACCTCCCATCTCTAAAAGTCAGAGTCCGACTTATAAAAAAAAACACACGGAACTTTAAAATTTGATGTTTATTAAATACGTAAATGTATGTAAATTATTGCGATATGTCCTGCTTTACTAGTTATGAATAATGCCAAAATTGTTTAGAACCTTATGCTTTGTGTTTTAGAGTTAACAGCACGTTTAAAAAATATATTTATTCAATGTTTAAATATAAATTAACTTTTTCTTAACCGAGTGTTTATATATAAAACCTATTTGTTATATTTAGGAATAATGTTTCTGCAAGGCCTTTCACAACCACTCATCAATGGGCTTACAATTTTGTGATACGATTACCTAAGTTTTACAACATTTAAGAGTTGAATATTCCATGTGTTTGGCCTTACTTTATCCATGTATAATGCTATAATGACAGGTATTAATATAACGCCGGTATTCAGTTTTGTGAACTGTCTTATTTGTATTCTAATGTAAGGTTTATAAAATTCTATCTATATTAATATAAATAAATAAATTAATTATTCTTTTATGTCGTTAAAAGAGATTTTATTTTTCTATTAAAGGACCTTATTATTCTTTTTTGTAAAGTAATACTGTAAGATATAGTCAATGTGTAATTACTACTAGAAGTATATAGTCGCTTGAAAGTTTCTATGCAAATAAAATTTAAGAAGAAATATTGTATTTTTATAGACGACGTAGAAACACACGCAACTTTCTAACAAATTTATCGATAGTCGATATCGGCTTCAATAAATATTGTTACACCACTATTTGGCTATGAGTATCTAGTAATTGTCTCAGTTGCATTCCAAACCTAATTTATTTCGAATTTTTGGGAGCACACACACTAGTTAAATGTTCTGAATGAGATGATGTTTCAAGCACTATTAGTTTGCACACCGTTTAACACGTCCTCGTATCGCTTTGCCACTACTGAGCAGCGTCCATACAATAATTTCACAGCCTTATAAACGTAATCAGGTACACCGTGGTTCTCCAGCTCTCTTCATTCTCCGACAGTGTGATATAGACCAGAGAGTTAGCTCTTTCGTTCTTCGAATTCGTTAGCTCAACCCGGACACGTATACTGTTTATTCGACACACAAACTTGCCCGTTGAATATCTGACCGTTGCCACAAGCGAGAAACGTTCTAATCCCGGTCACACAGAAATAGTACCTTTTACATTCGGTACCTTGCTGTACGTAGAATCCGTCTTGGTCGCATTTTTTCTCATCGTTTTCGATTGTGTTTATTGGAGTTGATCCGCATTCGTATCGTGAAGTGTTAATACAGGCTCGACCGTCGAATATCTTCCCGCCTTGGCACGTTAGCGTAGCGAGGCGGTCTCCATGCTCGCAGTAAAAATATCTGTGAAAACAATATTTGGATTTACAGCAACAGCCCGGTATTTATCACCTCAAGTAATCTTAACCGATTCTGCCGCCCACATACAGCATAAAAAATCATGGTAAATTGCCGTGTGATTGTGGTAAAGGTTATCACCACTACATATTGTATGAGAGCATATATTTTCTACTAGGTGAGCCCGCAACTTCGTTTACGTCACATAAGGTGTATGAAAGGAAAGGTATTTCTTCATCAGAGTCATCAAGCAGCGTCTGAAACTGCCCTGTTTGCTTAATCATAAAAGAGCTTAATGATTAAGACTATTTTTAAACAATTCTTTTATGATTAAGCCAACACGCCAGTTTAAGTTCACTCACATTCAAAGAAACCCCTACTATTAAAATTTTCAAAATATCTGATTCTTAAAAGTGTTATAACTCTTTTATTTCTAAACCGATTTACATAAAACAAACGCTAAATGTTAACTGGAGCAAACCTTAACACAATAAAAAAAACCGCATTGCAATCGGTTGAGCGGTTACTGAGATTAGCGTGCACAACCGTACAGACAAACAGATATACAGACATACAGACATACAGACAAACAGACAAAAATTCTAAAAATCATTGTTTTGGGTTCTATTGCGTTCATAAAGCCCCCCTATAATATTTTTTCTTATTTATCTTCCATGTACAGACAGCGACCTGTTACGATTTTATTATATGTATCGATGATTATTATTTAAGTGACTTACATACCTACGCTTTGAGATCTAATTGAATTGGCGAGACACTGTTCACCTACATTTTTCTTTCTACGTAGAGTTTAAAGAGGGGTTAAATGAGCTCCACTAGGATCTTAGGAGCTTTAGCGATTAAGACGAAGTTTTATCACAGGCGCTCATTGGGGTGTCAGCAGAGATTAGAAATTGGCAGTCAAATAAATTTGAAATTGGGGTCCACGATGATCTTATTATTTGTACCAACCACCTACATTGTACATTGTACATTGTGGAATGCAATAAAGAATTGAGAATTGAAAATAGTCAAATCACAACTTGTCTAGAAACGAAGCTAACCGGGGGATCTATAGGTAGCGTTTTGAATTTAACCAGGACTACACGCTAAGATGAGAGTATAGAGATTTAGTAAGTATGTTGAATATAGTTACCTTCTGCACCCGGATTCGACCTCTGGATGGTAGCCATCAGCGAGACCGTCGCAGGTGTAGTCGTCTCGTTCGCAAAGGCCGGGTTCAGCTGGTACACATCTTTCACCGTCGAACACTTGATCCACTGAGCATGCGTAAATAGCCTTTACACCACGGACGCACTCGTAGTATCCCCGACACCCCGTATCCGCAGCTCGGTATCGGCCGTCCGGACGTCCGAAGCAAGACTCCCGATCCAAACTCGGACAAACGTAATAGGGTTCCGGCGTACACTGAACACCATCGTATACCTGCCCCGGTGGACAGGCAAGCGTCGTGCGGAGAGCACCGTCGCAGTGGAAGTAACGCGTACAATTAGAAGATAAGTCCTGGTACATGCCACTCGGAAGTCCTTGACACTCTGTAGCGATCACTGGTCCATCACACAAGAATTTACTTGATAATACACATTTACTGCCGTCGAACGCAAGGCCTGGTGGACATGAACCTCGAGAGACTACCCGTTCGCGTCGACACTCAAACCAGGAGGCACAGTCTCGCCAGTTCCGATGTATTCCATTACGTCGATTGAAGCACTGACTTAGAGCTGGTGGAGGACAAACCGCGCGTGCTGCTGGTTCGCAAGCACCGTTTGAAAAGAGCCGGCCAGGTTCACACACGCCCCGTCGTATCACTCTGTGTGACTCACATACATAGTACTCCCTACATCCTGCAGCCCGGTCTGCATACGCTCCATCATTAGCATCAAGACAAAGCGATGAACAGGCCTCATCTGAGCAAAAATCAGCGTCTCCTGCGGGCATTGAAACAGCGGCGATACGGGCGGGTTGGCAAGGTGAAGCGTAAACGGACCCTCTCGATTTCAGACTGCGTAACACGCCACCCTGACACACGAGCATGCGGCGACAATCATGGGATGAGTCGGGGTATTCACCGTCTGGCAGGCCGGCGCATACCGGTTCGAAACACGTGCCTGCACCGCGGGTGCAGGCTTGTCTCTCCACATCAAACCAGGTACGGGGCGGACAGGCGCCTTCTACTGCTGTACCATTTTCACAGCGATAATAATGTCGGCATGCAGTTCCAGGGGATGAATACGCAAAACTATCTGTTAATGCACATTCTCGTCGAGCACAGGGGCGACGTCCGCGGGACACACACGCTCCATCAGCTTCACTGAACACACGCTCCGGTGGACACCAGTACCGGCCGGTAACGGAGCCACTGCTACATCTCACGTATTCTCTGCAATCTCCACCGTAGTCCGTGTGCAGACCATCTCTGGGACAATCAAAAGAATCCGTACCTGAAAATAGTAACAATCCATTAAAAATAAAGTATAGTTAGAATTGTGAGATAGTTATTTTTTAGATTTGCAAAGTGGTTAGACAAGATTTTGTATTACATCCTGTTATTTCCTACGAGCTGATAATAAAATCGGAATTTATCGCTAACGGTT
Organism: Miltochrista miniata; assembly: GCA_933228765.1. Classification (NCBI taxonomy): domain Eukaryota; kingdom Metazoa; phylum Arthropoda; class Insecta; order Lepidoptera; family Erebidae; genus Miltochrista; species Miltochrista miniata. The sequence goes on along the minus strand of OW121751.1, from coordinate 8,808,975 downwards.
AGCGCTGTTGTTTATTTGTAGTAGCAACAATAGTAAGCTACTTACCGACGACTACGTGTTTGACGGCGACGACGAGAGCGCAAAGCGTGACAGTGGCCGCGCGCGCAGACATATCGGCTGCGACTGACGACGGGTTGAGGCTCGGGCATTCGCCGAGCAGGCCGAGGCGTTACTCACTACGCTAGGGTTCCTTGACATTCGTCCGCCCCGGTCGTAAGTGTGGTTGCTCCCTGCGGTGGCCCGGATGCAGCCTCCGAGTTAAGAATCTTGACACGCCTTGTTTATCGAGAGCCGGGTGCTCGAGTGAAAATAACCGACGATAAAGCTCGTTAACCGTGAACTTTGCCTTCTTATGTAACGACTGTGAGAACTATTCGATGAATGGACAGAAGTATCGCAAAGGACATATTAGCGATCGTACTCGTGAGTTTGAGTTCCGTTTTGACAAGTAGGTATTTGGACAACCAAAATTTAAACAAAAGTAAAAATCTTCAAAATGTATTTAAAGAAGATTGTTTATTTGACCTTATTCAACGTTTTGTCAAGGTCTTCATATTCAAGACGTGATTTAATCATGTCCTCTATGTATATAATCAGATGAATTCCGCCGTCGTACCTGTGGGAAAATAGAATAAAAACGTAGAACAAAAAATCCACTGAGATCGTTTCGATACTTACCTGGTGTATTCTCGGTACTGAACCGGAATCTCTGAGAATCCGCCTAGGTTTACGAGCGAGTGGCTATTGACATGCATTCGACAATACAAATTGGAATCCGCATAGGCTTAGATGCAAGTGAATAGCTTATAAATGTGTTTGTTTATTTAATTTGTAAGCTTTATGTCCGCTTCCATGATTACAATTTGTTAACGCGATTATAACTAGTGAAGTTCTAGCAACAGTACAACCAGGTAACTTGGGTATCAGGTATCTTAGGGATCACATGCGGTGTGGAACCCATTCGCGACAGGAGATACTTTGTCTCCTTCTACTGTTTGGGCTCTGAGGAATTGTTTGATATGATTGTTATGATTTAGTAGTTGTAGGTGCCTACACTTCGCGTCCGAAGTGTTCGAGCACGGTAAGATCCGATAGGGACTATCTTCCGTGCACGCTTACATTGTGGAATGGTTTCCCTGCTTCAGGTTTCCTAAAACGCCTACAGGCATAGGGTTCTTTAAAAGAGGTTTAGAGTTCCTAGTCTGTTATTCAGCAGGTGCACCAATTGCAATTGAGGTTGGGTCAGACCCGGAAGATCTTGTTCAGGCCTCATAGATAAGTACAACTACACCAGTTTATATTCCTGACTAAATCGAAGAAACGAAAATACGTGAGGTCTGATGAGACAATGCCTTCATACTTCTGAACCAGACAGTAGAACTATATTGAGTCATACATCCACTCTTTTCTCTTCAGGTGTCAGTAAAGTACTAACAACCATATCCATCTACACATAGGTACCTACCTAGTTACCATAACTACCTATTTCATGTGGGTGTATCTCTGTTATGCCTCTGCCTATACTGTCGGGGAAATTGGATATTTGACGACGATGGCGATGTATTGAATTTTAAAGCTCCGTGCCCAAACGAAAGAAAAACGTGACCCGTAAAGGATAACTTTGTTGTCCGTTGCCGTCGGTTCATCTGTCTGTCTAGACAGAGTTCACGACATTAAATCTCGTGAATGCATGCAGGTATTTAGGTGAAATTAACACAATAATTATGTTTAGGTCCATTGTCCCTAGAAGCTGTAAAAAATATTCATACCTACTTCTGAGTTAACAGAGAAAAAGTTAGGAACTTCTAGGAGGGATGGGCGCGGGCGTACCTATGGACGGATGTGCGGAACCCTCGGTGGGAAAGTCAACTCGCACTTGTCCCAATTATTTTTTTTTTGAGAATTTACTTTATTGCTGTCTCCGATATCGATTGGAATGTGCGGAATGCGATGTGTGACTAGTGTGCCATTTCGCGGTCATGCGCTGCGGGGGGCACCCGACATAATTCTAAAGAGCATTACACACTTGCACGAGGGTTCTAATACCGAACCTTGATAAAACAAAGAATAATATCGATAAAAAATTGCCTGTTTGTGCTATGTCAGCTTACTACATTGCTAGACCAATAGGTACCTATAGGTACCTACTACGATTGTTCCTAAATTTTAGTAGGTACTTTCAATTGGTTCAGGGGTAAGCGCATCGTTGAGTAAAGTAATATCTAAATATTATCTGCACAAACTTTCGTGGAATTGATTTGTTCAGAAATTTTCGAATGGCCAAAGGACTCCGATGTTACTAGCGTACCTATATCCCAAACGGTTGGACCAATCCGGGAAATTGGTCAGGTCAATTAGAAGAGGTTTAAGGTCATTTTCAATTGGTCATAGGTCAACTGGAAGTACCTCATCGACCTCGCGGTAGAAATGGGTCACATGAAGACATGAACTGTAGGACAGGAACCTAACCCAGAGAGTCAATGTTTTGGTACTCTCTGGGCTAGATTCCTCCTTCCGAAATGTAAATGAGTAACACACCTCCATCACCTTCACTGCTGTTCAAACATGGAATTTGCACAGTATCGAATCTTCGCTGAGCTGCTGAATAATGAAACTGGAGACGCGGGAATAAATGCATTCAGCTGCCCATATCAGCCGAAGAAATTGGCCTCTGGACTTTAATGTGGAGAATTTCAATACGAACGACGACCTTACGCTATGATGAGAGAGGACTCAAACAAAAACCAAAAATATCTGCTCATAAGTCTTACGAATCACTAAACACTAAGTAAATTGCTGAACCTCTCGACATGGAATTATGAGTTTGGGAAAACCTACTCGTGTTAAATCGCAGCAGGTCAACGTTTGGTAAAACGTCAAATACATGTTAGTCATTGTTTGTTCTTCAATTAGGGTTTTTTTGAAATTTAATTTAAGTTTCTGAATTTCCTCTCGAAATAGTACCTAAGCGTGTAGGTAAAGGTATTCTAAACTTAGAATCGCACGCACGGCACAAAGTTATTACAAAATATGACAAGCAATCCATAAAGTCTGTCCATTGCAGACCGCTGCAGGACGTAGGCCCTCCAATTTCACCAAAGTAGGAGGGCAATTAGGGAACTGGTTAGTCAGGTTGATACCGGGTTGTATCAAGTTTCCCAGTTTCGTCATGTCGTCGAACTTAGTAAGGTTACTAACAATCTGCAGATTAGGAACTTGTACGATGCCTACCTCTTTTCTAATGGAGTTCCTCCATAACAATTATTGTAGAGATCTAGGATTGATGATCGATGCTGTGTTCCCTCTTTTATTTTTCCCTTCGCGTTTTATCCTTTTTAGTAATCGAAGTGAGTGTCAAACGCATGCCTATGCCTATTTGAAAAAATTTTTTTGGCGAGACCTTGACAAAGGATAAATTACCTAACGTAGGTACTCGATCTACGGCCGGAACTAAAAACGACGGCGGCATGGGAATTTTAAGAAAATATTTATATTCGATACCTTCAACTATGTTTAATTTTTTGTTTATTTAAATTTAGGAATTTGATAGTCGTTGAGTTTTTATGTACCTATATTTTCATATCTGTTTAATCAAAATCTTAAATGGCATACGTACCGGGTGTGTAGATTTAGATACCTACTTACATAGAGCATGCGGATATGGATGCCTAGGTTTATATTAGCTGTGTCATACGGCTTCGCCTGTGACATAATACCTATTTTTGACATTAAATATTCCTGCTCCGCTCCTTTGGTTACTAGCATTATGGTATTGTTTTGTTGGCCTACGTATGTCTTTGGAGTCGTATGGAATGCAGTTGGTCATTTCGAGGCCGATTGGGGGGCAGAAGCTTCGTGTGGTAAGCTCGGCACCGGGAGACGGGCCGTCCTGTGGTCCTACCCACTAAAACTTCAAAACTAGCAGTGTGCCTCTAACTCCTCTAAACCGGGTCACAGGATAAGTCAGTTGATAAGGATGCAACAGATATTAATACCTAATGGAAACTTGGAACCATAAATGAACTAAGTCATTTGAAGTACACTTTTTTTTAACGTGAGGGAAAATCCATCATGGATGCTTTGCCGGACTCCTACCGACCAAAAAACCTCACGTAACGCCCAACAGCCTATGGTTGGGAGCCCCGGGTAAGCCCTCGGAAGGATGTTCTAGGACTCCCAACAGGTGGTTCGGGTGCTATCCCGCGTCTTTGGGAGGTTTCGGGTTTGATTGCGCTTCTAAGTGGGAGGGGGGGGGGGGGGGGGGTGCGTGAATTCCTCACGTCACGCTGCCGTCATGGGCCTGCTTCTGTAAGGACGGTGATCAGCCCTTTCACCGTCCTCAGGCCCCCGGTCATGGAGGCCGATAGTCTTCGGCGAACCACGTCGGCGGCGCCCAAGCCGCTGACTGCGGAACTCGGGTGGGAGAGTTCTCTCCCGTTCCCGTCCCGCCGCCTCTTTCACGAGCATGATCTGCTTGCAGAAAGAGGTGGCGCAGTCCCACTTACTCCCGCTGGAGATCATGGCTCGCACCATGGTCTCGAGCGAGAGAGTGTCCACGTCCAGACCCATCACGAGGACCTGGCGCTGTTGCGCTCACCCGTGCACTCCACCAGAGCGTGTGGAGCGCGGTGTCATCGCTGCGGCGGTCCTCGCAGTGCATTTGAAGTACACTGCTACAAATAGGTACTCATTCCCAATTTTATTCATAGGTATTGGGAGAGTGAGTGGCCCTTCCATTTACAATCCGCTGGCCAAACCGTTGTTGATGTAACCTTCGTATCTATTAAGGGGTACCTACCTATTGGTATGGATAGGCATGAATCATAATACCAGAATACTTTCTAATAACAGACCTAAATTTTGACCATATCGTTTCCGCCACGATACGAAGCCGGATATGGTTATTGACGTCAACAAAAGCAAGTGGAATGACGGGCATTCACTGAGCATAAGTTTATTATTAGGTGTAGTGTTAAGTGTAGTTTAATAACGTTCGTTTAGCGCAGATTCTCATCGCTAGCCGGAACTTCTGTTACGCTCAAATATAAAGATGTGTACCTACATGATGTGATGGATATCGAATATTAGAAAAAAGTCAGTCGATCTGTGTCTCTACATAACTTTGACTTTAAAAAAAAATATGATATGGTCATCATATTTTTTAAGGGAACACAAGGGACACATACACATCCCGACACTACTGTACTCCGACAAAGGAAGAAACGCTTTGTCGGAGTAGAGTAGTGTCGGGATTAAGTTGTTTCGATCTAAAATATTGTCGAAATTGAGTCGTAGGTATCGGAGTTTCATATTGTCGAAGTAAAATCTTGTCGTAGAAGGATTTGTCGAAATTCAGTTTGGGAGTCCCAGCGCCTCGTTGGACACCTCACACGCGTGGGGCCAGATCTGGCAGATAACCAGTTTGGTTTCCATCAGGGGCCCTTCACCGTGGACGCCATCACGCGCATTAGAAGCTTGATGGAGGAAGCTGTTTCACAGGGTGAGGTGGAGGTGGCGGTGTCTCTTGACAACGCCAACTCCTGCAACACCTTGCCTTGGATATGCTTTAGGGAGGCGCTTATTTACCATGGAGTGCCTCCCTGCCTCCGTCGAAATGTCGGGGCCTATCTTTCCGAGAGGGCCATAACTTACCGGGCCGGTGAGATGTGTCGTGCGGTGTTCCACAGGGCGATCCCTGTCTGTCTAAGGACCGCTCCTGTGGAACATCGGGTACGATTGGGTGTTGCGTGTTCCGTTGCTCAGAGGGGTCGACGAAACGTGTAATGCCGACGATAACCTCGTTACGGCGCGGGGAGCAATGCACCTAGTCGCAGCACTAAAGGCCACGGCAGGGGTTGTTCAAGTCGTGGGTCGGATACGGCGGCTGGGTCTTGAGGTCGTCATTCACAAATCCGAGGCTCTGTGCTTTCACGGACCTCGGAAGGGGCCACCTGCGGGTTCCAGCCTACAGGTAGGGGGCGTCAGCATCGGCATCGAGCCCTCGATGAAGTATCTAGGGGCTAACCGGCTATCGAGTACTAATACTCGATAGCCGGTGGAACTACGAATACCACTTCCGAAGTTTGGTCCTAAAACTAAGGGGGACATCAGCCGTACTCTCGCGGTTGATGCCGCACATTAGGGGACCCAACGCTCCCTACAGGAGACTGTACCTGGGGATCGTGCGGAGCATGGCGCTATACGGAGCCCCCGTATGGGATACCTGACAGCATGCAATGTAGCTAGATTGCTTAGCCCACAGAGGGCGATGGCGTCAGGGTGATAAAGTGACACTGCACGATCTCAGGTGAGGCGGCAATTCTCCTAGCCGGGACCCCTCCATGGGATCTGAAAGGGAGAGCCCTTGCGTCACTATTCAAATGGCGCAATTAGACGCTGGAGTGGGGCAAAAGCCTGCGTCTCGAGAAATCGAGGTTCGACGGTCCCAGCTTCCCCAGGAAACCGTGGAGACATGGAAGGTGTGACTTGAGCAACCAGAGGGAGGATTCGCCACAATCATGACGGTCATACCGGTCATGGACGACTGGCTGGAGAGGAGACACAGTGCTCTCTCCTACCGGTTGTCACAGTTGCTTATCGGGCACGGGAGCTTCGCTAAGTATCTGTGGGGAATACACCGGGAAACCACGGTCGAGTGCCAGCACAGCGAGGCGCGCAGCAAGGACACAGCGCTCCACACATTGGTGGAGTGCACGGCTTGGGCGCAACAGCGCCAGGTCCTTGTGGCAGGTCTGGAGTAAGTGGGACTGCACTGCCTCTTTCTGCGAGCAAGTCATGCTCGTGAAGGAGACTCTTCCACCCGAGTTCCTCAGTCGGCAGCGGGGCTGCCGGTGGCCTGAGGACGGTGGGGGGCTGCTCACCGTCCTCACAGAAGCAGGCCCTAGGCCCTAGACGAAAGTTTGACGTGAGGAATTCACTCACGCCCCCCAAAGACACGGGATAGCACCCGAAACTCCCTATGTGCGGCCGCAGTGGTAGCCATAGGTTTGTTGGGAGTCCAGGGGTATCCTTCCGAGGGCTTACCCGGGGCTCCCAACCGTAGGCTGCTGGCAGGACACGTGAGGTTTTTTAGTCGGTAGGAGTACGGCATAACATGCATGAGGATTTTCCCTTACGTATCTAAAAAAAAAGTCGGGCTCCAATACAACAAACAAGATTTTTTACCGTTTTTTGGTGACGGCCGCACCAAGTCCGACTAGCACTTGACCGGTTTTTCTGTGTATTTTGAGAGTGGCCCTCAATTTGCTAGATGGTGCCATGGCGTTCCATGAGATGGATGACGTAGTTTTGGCGAGCTGGATGTAATAAGAAAGTCAGTTCCTCTAGTTGGTCCCATTTTGTGCCTCTTCACTAGTCTTCAAGCTCTGCTTGAAGAACCCGGGATTGTAAGAGTAGAGAAACACGTGCGCGGGCAGGTCGTTCCTGGTCGTTCCAAGCTTTTATAGTACGACTGAAGAACGATCTTTTGAATCGCTCGCTCTGGCGAAGATTCTTTTCGCTGTATACCTGAACCGCTATATCCATTGTGATGGCCCCAGTATTAACCCTTGCGGAACACCCATTATATACTCCTCAAATATTGTCGTGCAGTTATCAATATTCATATTATTTCAAAGTTTGTTATATAGTCTGAATAAGGTTTATAATTATTGTTCTAAAACAAAAATATGGATAAAACAAATTATGTGAATGATCAGGTATTTTATAATCAAACCGGATACGAAGGCTCCATATGAGTCATTTTATTACACACTATAATTTATGCTAGTTTCTGGTATTTAACGAGTGTAGGTACATCACCATTATTAGTATCGATATTGGAGCACAGGTATTCTCAAATTCGCATAGTAATATTGTTTTATAATCTAGGTAGTTATACCTAGGTATATGTATGTGTAAAATTGCTATTACTCATTCCCAAGCTTGTCAGTTATCTTAAACTCCAGAAAGCTGAGATCCCTAGAACTACTCTTGTCGTAGAGGTTATGAAAGATATTTCTACTTACTAATAATACTTACTACCTAAGTTTCCCCACAATGGGATACCTCTTCACGTAGCGAAGGTACGCAGCCCCGGATCTAGGGATTTATTTAGGCAGGGCAAAATGTGATCCGGGGCTGAAGGTACGAACAATCACATTATAAATTTCTATATTTCTGGAGCGTGGTACAAAAGATTGGGAATATGGAAAGTGAAAAGGTTCAAAAATAAAGAGAACTCTGCAAGCTTTCTCTTGGCCTGTCGTAGCTGTAAGCGACACTGAAACGTTAATTCGAAACTCGTTTGTTCGAATAATCTGTTGACAGAATCATTTTTGGCAGACGTCTCCTTTCATAGAAAACACGGTTGGCCGAAATCAGTACTCGTAGAAAGCACGGTTCGTCGAAGAATCCCTCCTTAGAAAGCACGGTTGGCAGAAATCACTATTCGTAGTAAGCACGGTTCGCCGAAGTATTGGTTGATAGAATCGTTATTGCACAGATGTAATGGTTGTTCGAAAGCACTGTAGACAGAAACTCTTTCTATTAAAGGAGACGTCTACCAAAAATGATTCTGTCAACAGATTATTCGAACAAACGAGTTTCGGATTAACGTTCCAGGCTCGCTGTAAGCTTATGTCAGAAATAATTGTATGCACAGTACCTTTGATAATGCTTTAAAAACCGGTCAAATGATTGTGTATTGTCATAACGTATTTGTAAGTTCGGTATAATTTTTATTTTGCTGCAACGCACCATTTTTGGGATATTGGCGAAAAACAAAGAAAATGAGACCTTGGACTTTTAGTATGTTCACTCCCTAAGCACCATGAATAAGTTTCTGAAGAAGTCTTTCACGCATTGTTTAACTTCTTTATTGGCTGGAGCAATCAAAGACTTATATATAACGAGGAAATTACCTCATTATATAGAAGTCTTTAAAAGCAATTCCTTCAGGCGCGCCTTTGATAATTACTGATATTATAAAACCGTATCAAATGCCCAATTTTGTTTTATATTTAGTAGGTACTAGCGGACGTCACGCGGTTTTTCCCGCGTGGCTCCCGTTCCCGTATGAATACGGGAATAGAATAAATACTATGTTCAACGGGAAGAGTGTAGCTTTACAACAGTAAAGAGCTTTTCAAATCGGTCCAGTAGTTTTGGAGCAAACAAACAAACAATCAAATCTTTCCTCTCTTTAATATTAGTATAGTAGATGATAATAACGTAATCCTAACCCCTCCCCCCACTGTTTAATTGCAATTACCGGGTTAGCTGTGATTAATATTATAGATATCTACTTATAACATTATTTTACATGTGTTGTTTGTCAGTGAAATATTTACCAATTAAAGCGGATTTTGTAGGCGTTATGAATTGGTGGAACTGGTAAGAAAACCAAGTTTTTGTTGCGAGTTCAACTGCAGAAAAAGTAATTTTCAACGTAAGTACCGAGGCATTTAGTGATGCCATGTAATAAGCGCAGTAATAATGCGGTTTGTGGAAGATCCGGTTGAACGGTGCCAGTGGATGGGCAGCAGTATGTAATTTGATGGTGGGAAAATTATGATAACAGTTTGAAACCATTAATTAATACACATACCTATTTATAGTTGCCTTATCAAACAAGCTCCCAGGGCACCGCTTAAGTTAAATATTACCTTTAACCTCATTCATAATGAGTTATATAGGGCCCTAACGAGGTCTTTGTGTCTAAGCCAGCCTCTACTGTGGTGCTCTAGCTGGAAGATGAACGAAGCCATGGTGAGGAGAAGAAAAACTCTACACAAAGCCGAACGTATCTGGCCAGTAGGTGGTCTAAGACCAATGAACAGAAATGAAATTGGGAGAAGCCTACGTTCCGCAGTGAACTGCGATAGGTTGATTTAACTTCCTTGATTAATAGAAAGAAAAAAAATTTTCAACAAAAAATAATACCGACTTCAAACAAATCCTGAAAAATAAAATTTACTTAGCACAAATTAATATAATTATGTATTTTGATTTATCAGATTTTATTCAATATCATATGGAAGTCGGCGCCAAGTAAACCCATAGGTTTATGTAGGTATTATTCATGGCACCAACTTCAATACTATATTGAAGTTCAGTGTTTTCGAGACAGTAATACCGTGTCCTTCCATCTAGACCTTTGAAAATGCTGTAAAGCGAAACCGGTCAGGTTTATAATAATAAATATTGAGGAATAGTACAAGTGTCGTTTTCAATATGTGCAGCAAGTTCCACCAAGTGCCGTCAATCAACAGTATAAATAATCGAATCCAGGCATTAATTAAATTGTAGTACATTAAAGCACTGAATTAAAAAGTTAACAAACGCACTGGTTGTCCCTACAATTTTCGGTGGTTGCCCTCGATTTCTCCTGGATCCCATCATCAGATCCTAATATGATTAAAATGGGACCACCTCAGAAGTAAACCCTATTCAACATTGAAAAAAAATTAAATCCGTCTATAATTGACGGAAATATCGGTGAACATACATAAAACATTAAGAACTTCCTTTTTTTTTGAAGGCGGATCCATCAATCTACGTGTAAAGTTCTCATCAATACAAATCAATCAAGCCCAAACACAAGGTAACAGATGTAAATGGTTAAGGAATGCCCTCCACTGTCTTTCGACTCCATCATCAGGTCGACTCCAGACCTTCATTAAAGTGTAGAACATTAAAGCGCTTAAATAAAAAGTTAACAAGTGCACTAGTTGTCCCTACAATTTTCGGTGGTTGCCCTCGTTTTCTCCTGGATCCCATCATCAGATCCTGACCTGGTGAAAATGGGACCACCTCAGAAATAAACCCTATTCAACAAAAAAAGAAATTTGAAAATCCGTCTATAATTGACGGAAATATCGCTAAACATACATAAAAAAAAATACATACCGACGAATTGAGAACCTCCTCCTTTTTTTGAAGTCGGTTAAAAAGCATTTATTAGAGACATAAAGATGACATGAAGTGTCATTGCAGAATGTGTGCTTAAAAGACCGAAGTTCAGCTAATGCTACGGATCTTCCGCTTACTATGCACATGTAGCGTAGTAGTATGTAAGGTAGCTATTTGTAAACGTATTACGAGTATATTGGTTGAGATGTCTTATGAGCCTGCCAGACGCCAAATTGTTGAAAGAAGATATATAAGAACATTTTAGCGTGCAAGGCAGAGAGAGATGCGATCGGTTTTTAACGAAATAAATTAATTTAAAAAACTTTAACCAATATTAAAAAAGTGGTCTAGTGCAAATGACTATTTTACAATTGTCCTTCTTATAAATATTTTATATTATAAAATCAACTTAAAACTTATGATATCTAGGTTAACATTTCAAGAAATCGAGGTATTTTCAACACAATATTTTGTTATTTTATATTTTCATTTATTTTGCCGCTCTTCATTTGTTTTGTCGTCTTTTATTTGTTTTGCTGATCTTCATTTGTTTCACCGATCTTCATTTGTTTTTTTGATTTTCATTTATTTTGCCTATCTTCATTTGTATTTTCGATTTTCATTTATTTTGCCGATCTTCATTTGTTTTGCCGATCTTCTTTTGTTTTACCGATCTATATTTGTTTTGAAAATAATTTAATATTCTTCTATTTTATTTGTTTGTTTAGTAGTATGTCTTATAATTTTGGTAGAGTGGTCATTTTGAGAAAGGCAGTAGTCATTATGAAAAAGTGGTCATTTTGATGAAGTGGACATTGTGTGAAAAGTAGTAGTCATTACGAAGATATGGTCATTTTGATAAAGTGGTCATTTCGATAAAGTGGACTTTAAGTATCAAGGATTTTATCAGCAATCGTGTTTCTAGCCTAGAGCGTTTTAGTTCGTGAACTGAAGTTGTCTGTGTTGAAATTTTAATTCATTAAACCCCACGAGTCCTGAGATCTAGATCAAGGTGTCTGTTTGGCGTCAGACTCTTAATAATAAAATCTGGTCCCTATTATAAAATTCTTGACATTACACAATGACTTACTTCAACGATGAATATTCAACAGAACAATTAATTTAAAGTGCTCCATAATAATGCAGACAAGTTGAACGAATGGATCGACGATCGTCAGTCACTTGCTATGAACTTGAACTTTATAAATAGTTCCCTGTGACTTCTAGAATAATAGGTAGTACAATGTAATGCGTGCCTTGAGCATAAACAGTTAGATAAATTGTTTCAATGCTATGTGCTTATTGGAGAGTGGTATTATCCTTATTGTTATCTGATATTACGTTTTCATATTTAGCACTCTAAAATGATTTAGTACGAAGTGATGGAAAGCCATGACGACTTCTAGCGATTTGGAGTCACTTGCACGGTCTTTAAGACTATTGATAGTGGTCTTCAAGTTACCGTTCCTAAGATGAATCTCTTCACGCTAGTTGTACGGGAACACGTGTGCTATTCCAGATTTTATAGTTCGTCAGAAAAGTGTAGTGTGTACTATTTAAGTTTTGTTACTTTCAAGCAAGTGTAGCTTAGTAGGTGTTGAGTGCGAAGAAGTGACACCAAGTCAGGGGCCTAAAATATGTATAGACCAAAGACCATCTCAACGACACCTCAACGACACATCAAACACGACCAAAAACATGTATAGACCATCTCAACGACACATCAAAAAACGACAGAAGAACTAAAATACTGCTAAGACCAGCAGACAATAACTGAAGGAAAAAGATCGATTTACAAGTATTTAATGCTAATGCAACTTGCTTATATCCAAGCTCGTGCATATGCTGAGTAACAGAAATTGCTGCAAATAATGATTGAGCACTACACTGTAGGTACTTTTTTTTTTAACGTGAGGGAAAACCATTCTGGATGCTATGCCGGACTCCTACCGGCTAAAAAACCCCACGTAACGCCCAACAGCCTATGGTTGAGATCCCCGGGTAAGCCCTCGGAAGGATGTCCCAGGAGTGCCCAGGACTCCCAACAGACCTACGGCTACCACTGCGGCTTCGTCTAGGGCCGGGGTTCCCAACCTTTTTGTGGTCAGGGACCACTTTTATTTTTTTCTTGTTAACAAGGACCACTATAAAGCCATAATTAAAACAAACTATGATCATCAATCTGAAACTTAAAAAAAACGCAATAGGAAATTGCATAAACAGAAAGCTTCCGTATTTTTGTATTAATATGATTTCTAGGTTGCATCTTCTTCACGAGATCTGCTAACCTAGGACTAATATTGTTACTCAAAGCTACCTACATGCAAATCATCACTTACTTTCAAACGATTTTTCGCCTTGATTTTAATAACCAACAAAGCAGAAAACATTTTCGCACAAACAAGCTGTTGAGAAAAACATAAAATAGCGCAAGCCAATTTCTCGGAGTTTCGATTAAGAAATTGCTTTTAAGCACCAAACGACTCAAGTCAATTTGTTGTGTTCTTCCTGGATTCCTTCAGTAATTTCACCAGCGTCCGTGCTAAAAGGATCACAAGGGAGGAGACACTCCACCGTCTAGGCCTGCTTTTGTGAAAGAATGGTGAGCAGCCAACTCGCCGCTCTCAGACCCTCGGTCATGGTGTATTCTGGACGTATACCTGTCTAAGACGAGCGCACCACCGACTACGAAACTCGGAAGGGAGTTTTCTCTCCTGCTGCATTCTTCGCGAGCATAGTTTGCTCGCAGAAAGGTGCAGCTACGTCACACTTTCTCCCGTTGGAGACCATAGCTATTAACATGGTCTCCAGCGTGAGAATATTCACGCCCAGTCTCGCAACGAGGTCTCGTCATGCCCATGACTACATAGGTAGTACGGCACTAGCCGTGTCCTCGCTGTAGATACTTACCGAAGCACCCGTGCCCGGTAAGCATCAGTGACACTCGGTAGGTGAGGCCGCCATGGCGCTCTCCTCAATAGTGGTGAGTCCTCACTTTGGGAGCTCAAGTCGTACCTTCCATGTCTCCATGAGCTTCTGGCGAAACAGGGATTACTATGCCTCTATTTCTCGGGGCACAGGCCTGTGGTACCGATCCAGCGCCTCCTTGCAACATTGATACAATGACGCAGGAGCCCTGTTTTCCAAGTCGCATGGCCCCTCCATGGGACTTGGAAAACAGGGCTCTAAGCTAGGAGACATGCCGCCTCAACGGATATCGTACGGTACCCTCTCCTGACAACCATCACCTTTAGCGGACTATGCAGTCTAGCCACGTTGCCGGTCGTCAGGGCCTTCGCCCATACAGGGATCCCGTATAGTGCACGACCCCGAAGGTCTCCTGCAGGGAGCCTTGGGTACTCTACAAATATTGGTCTCCAGTGGGAACCGAACCCATGACCTCCAGCGCCGCAGGCGGTATCACTACCGACTTCTACAATATTAGTTTAAATGTGCTCTACGATTCTCTATCTTGGATGGATCCCATATTATATTTAGTGACAAAATGCTAAACAATCAACATGTGTTAATTTGATTATGAACCGATGAGGTGATCTTTATAATATTTGCATTAGCGAATCTAGTTTTAAGTGGTATAAAAATTATATTTAACGATTTTACATGTTTTGTGGACAGGACTTGGGTCACTCTTGCAGGATTACAGAAGTAATAACGTTCTTATTATTACATATCAAATTAAATATGTACAATAAAATAAATAAACAAATATTGTTGTACATTCTAACACGTCATCATCTAGCCCAAACTATACTGAATGCGCTTGTGCTATACATTCCTAAGGCATTGTTTTTATACTACTAATGTGACAGACAAGCTTATGGCCCACCGGATATTCGGGTACACTAGCCTATCGACGTTATGCAACACCAGAGGCGCTTCACATGCGCAGCCGATCCAGGCGTAGACTGTAACGACCTACTGTTGAGATGTTTCAAGGTCTTCAACATGGCTTAACGACTGTAATGTTACTGACAAACGGGACTAACGGCTTAACGTGCCTTCCGAAAGTAGAAAGCGCTTGCAAGTAAATATCACAACATTCACATGGTGGTCACACTGGTCACCCATCCAAGGACCGTTCGTAGCGCAAGTTGCTTTACTACAGTCATCGTTTACGGAACTCTGAGTCGGCGGAGTCACGAGCGTTTCAATTAATTTATGAAGCCTTACTCTCAGTCTAATCTGTCCTGGGACATCCTTCCGAGGGCTTACCCAAGGCTCCCAACCATAGGCTGTTGGGCGTTACGTGAGGTTTTTTAGTCGGTAGGAGTCCATGAGGATTTTCCCTCACGTTAAAAAAAAACTCTCAGTCTAATTATAATCTATTCTTGAACCCTTCGTGGATTTGGAGTTTGAGATTCGTTTTGTTGACTGCAAATGCATCTGCCTACCGTTTCAGGAATAAAGGTGAGACTGTATGTAAGTATGTAGGAACGCAATATGCCTCATGCTAGGTGCCTCATGATTTGAACAGCAGGTGCACCGTAACTAAAAACATTTATATATAGGTGCATATGTGTAAGTAATAGAGTTGTATCATTTGCGAAGATGGTTCGATGCAAAGCCTTAAGGCTTTTTAGCATCACGTAGCGCCATCTGTTATGCTTCCACTAGAACTACAATCTATAAAAGGCTGTATTACGTCTGTTGTGTTGAAGTTACAGAGTAAAAATAATTTGCTGACGGTCCTATAATTTTTCAACAGGTACTTACTTACGCTTACCGTACCGTACTTACTTATGCTTACCGAGCAACAAGTATAATTAAAATTGTGTTTCGCAACGTTCATATTTTCCATTTTTATTAATAGTTTTCCATACTAAGTCATTATTTAGAGATCTCGTGATTTATAAGTCAACATCAGAACAAAGAGGTTCATGGCAATTATTATAGATGGCGGTACTAACTGTCGATAAAACAGATTAAGGCTTTTACGCTTATCTTTACATTAATGTTCAAGAGTATGGTACGAGATAACAAAATTGTTTGATTGTTTTTCTACATTTCGAAGGATCTTCAGAAAAAAAAGTAAGGAGTTAATAAGTTAGTCGAGAAAAGGTATTGAAATGAGGTTGTATTAAAGATGGCGGCTAGTCTCGTCGATGCAGCAGGGGCGCCAAACCGGCGGGTGGCAGTCGACACGCAAGCGCAACAGGTAGGTTAATATTCACGGTCTGCCGCATTTGCTGGTCCTATGCGCACGACGCGCCCTCGCATACAACCACATGAACCGCGACCGACGAAATGTACGGGGATCATCGGTGATCGAGTGAGTGTGATCATATTCTAGTGATAGTTCAACAACTAGTGATTGTGTATGTGATATGACGAGGACCAGCTCCGGAATTTGACCGAGCACCACTCATCAGCGGATCTTAACGGTAAATTTCATGAAACGTGACGATATGACCTGAGTGTTTACTAGTCAGGTGACGGTGTCGTGGTTTTTGTATTTGTATAAAACCTTATTTTATTAATGGGCGTTGATAATTGAATTTACGTCGAATGATCGTGCGCATTGTTCTATAAATTAGAACGCGACAACTCGTTCAATATCTTCCACGTAGCCCGTAGCGGTGTTTACACGTGAATTATGACACCTACCTATATCGGATGAGCCAGTTTAGACGATGTTATATATTCTTTACACCTCACACAATATTTCTGTAAAGAAAGTCCAGTTATGTAGTCGTATTTGTGTGAGAGGAAGAAAGTAGGATATACTAAACGTATTTGCTGTTTTCTCTCATAAGATTCTTATTAGATTAAGACGGATACTTAAGTTCTGATTCACGTTAGTTAATGGTGTGTATGTAATTGTTTTATGCGTTCGAGATGAGCATTCATTGCTAGATGAGTGCACTTGTAAGAAGACTGTTAAAATTTCACAACAGTAATGCATCCGTTAGACAGCCGACAAAATATTATAAGTGTTCTTCCTCAAAATGAGGCAGAGAACCGTTATGTTCACTTCGTAATAGCTTAGTTCATACGAATGTAATATTGTTATTCTGTTTTCAAATCATAAACTGTTCAAACTAACTGGGTATAAAATCTGTAGATAGAATCTTAGTTTTGCTTCAATCATAAATGCTTAACTACATATTTGACGACCCAGTGGTTTCTTTAACACATATCGTAATTAACTAACTGTATTTACTTATACATAAAAACTGCACCCAACTGTACAGACTTAACGATTCACCTCATCTTAGCGTTGTATCCTTGTTGTATAACAATGTATTGAAACGAGATTTATAACATTTTTGTTACCATACCAAAAATTATTACCTCTAGGTACTTATCGTAGATATACATACATTGTAAGTTTAAATTTAACTTCACGATGAAGATTAATAAGTATATAAAACGGGTATTAACGCGATCATGCATCATATTTTAAAATTGAGGCTTGACGTTTTGCACCAGCCGTGGTCACAAGTTCACGGTGAAGACATTCCAAAATGGGGATCGATGGGGGTCCATATACCTGATTTGGCTTTTTGACTTATTGAAAGAGACTACTATTAGTTCTTAAACCTTTTCTTTATCTATATTAGAAGCAAGCAGGTAAAGAAGCAGGGGATTGCCATAGGGTGATTTAATTTATTTAGCTTTCAAATTTCTTCTTCTTGTCTTGAAAAATTTAACAGCGGGCTGTCACAACCTGCGCTTGTCCATATCAACACGGCAATATGGCTCACCACCTTTTACGTGGAACAAATATAAAATAGTGAAATGTGGGCATATAAATGCCTCTGCCTACCCCTTCGGGGATAAAAGACGTTATCATTATGTATGTATGTATGTAAGTAGGTATTGGCAAATATCTTGGAGAGATCATTACGAGACCTTTATAAATATTGAAATAATTACCTTCATCTATAAAACTCGTACAAAATACTACTCTTAATAATGTACGCGCACGGCCTAGAACTGAAAATGAAAATAGTCATTGTGCTTGGCACTTTTTGTGTGAAGCAAACAATAGCGCATTAAGTTCTCATAGAAAGTCGTAAACAATATTGATCTCTAATGCATCATCAGTTGTTTATTTATGTCAATACGGTGACATGGCAACAACACAACAGTTAGAAGGTACAGTTTTCCTCCTGTACTATAGATAGACCAAATTATTCTATACGAGCGGACGTCACGCGGTTTCAGCCGCTTTATTCTCGTTCCCGTGGGAATACGGGAATAAAGTAAAGCCTATGTAACCTGGGGATAGTACAGCTTCCCAAATGTGAAAGAATTTTTCAAATCGGTTGAGTGGTTTCGCAGCCTATTCGTGCAAACAAACCAACAATCTAATCTTTCCTCTTTATAATATTAGTATAGATTCATACACAAATCCGAGAACTGTACATTTGTAACGAAATAAAAAAAAACGGTCTTTAAAGTGCGTTGGTACTTAATCAAGAACTACGAGATTCGATTCCTGAACTCCTTGTTCGTGAACAAAAAATCAGGAACTATTACATAATGTTTACATTATTACTATCTAATTCTAAACTAAACCTAAATAAGGCTTCCGTGGCATTGTGCCCAAAAGACTAGCAGCATTCCCCTTTTGAACCTATTCGCTGAGAGAGAAAACTGCTAGCCCTTGGGTCACCAGTCGACTCTACAAGACGTTTTTTTTAAATTCAACAAAATGTTTACAACTATGTACAAATTTACAAGTTAATATGTGTTACGTTACGTATCAATGAACAAGTTTATAACATTTCCTTATGTTGTTACCTGACGAACATAACATGTTAAGGACTGATCGTGGCGGCTAAGTTAGCAATGCCGTGTTAACACATTTATTTGACAATTGAATTAACATTTATGTTCGTGTTTTACAATAATACACATGTGAATATAATGCGTATAATGGGACCAGACAGCGAGCAGACTAGGGCGCCGATTCTCGACCATATGACTAGAATAGACGGATATATACTGATAAAACATAGTCCTAAGAGAAAAAAGGTATTTCAGCAGTAAACTTCAGGTAACTTTCAGTAGGTAGGTAACTATTTTACTCCCTCAAGGGAGTAATTTTATTAAACAACAATATGATTTTTTGGATTGGGGCAAACACGTTTTAGGACTGGTAGCAGCCCTGTTTCTAAAATAGCTAATAGTTTTCAGCCCCTATTTTACCCCACTTGGGGGTGTAACATTTTAAAACTTCTTTCTAGGGTACCTAACATATAAGGTACACAATAAGGGTATATCAACACAAATAAGAGTAGGTACATACATACGAAGCTTGCGAAAATTTTAAGTTTCAAAGTGTAAGAGCGTAAGTTGGCTAACCAGCCGGGCGATATTCTCTATCTCAGGACAAAGCCTCTTATATTAATAGAAGATTATCCAACATTATATACAATTTTTAACGTGTGGAAATCCCTCATGGATGCCATGCCGTACACTTACCCGCTTAACCACACGTTGCAGTAGTATTACCTACGGCTGGGAGCTCCGGGCAAGGCCCCGGAAGGATATCGCAGAATTGGAAAAGTTGCCCATGAAAATAAATATAATTTTAACTAATATTTAGCTAACCTTTGTACAGCAGAATATGAATGTAACAACAGATGCAAACTCATAGGAGTGTTCTCACAAATAGTCATACATAACATAACAATATCACATTCGTTTCACGTCTTTGTTAATGAACACTTCATACATAACATTATGTTGTATTTGGCGAGGTGATGGCTACTTTCTTTTTGTTATGAGAAGTGTAGAACTACTTAACTGGGGCGTGTATTTTAGTTACATACATATAGTCACACCTTCATCCCCGAAGGGGTAGGCATAGGCAAATTATATGCCCACATTTCACCTTATAAGAATTCCTCCCATGTTTTGAGAAAGTGTTCGCGAAGTCGCCTCTTACGACACCCTCGGGATGATTTGGGGTAGTGGTGGTTCATATTAGCTTAATTTTTGGGTTACTATATAAAATTGTCCCCAAAATATTTATATATTTTATTATTGACTTACAAGTACACTTATATCTATACTAATATTATAAAGAGGAAAGATTTGTTTTTTTGTTTGTTTGTTTGTTTGTAACGAATAGGCTCCGGAACTACTGGAGCGATTTGAAAAATTCTTTTACTGTTGGAAAGCTACACTCTTTGCGGGTAACATAGGCTATATTTTATTCCCGTATTCCCACGGGAACGGGAACTACGCGGGTGAAACCGCGTGATGTCCGCTAGTTATTTTATAACGGAGGGAAACGCGTTTCAATTAGTTTCGTTACAAAATAGAGTAGTCAGATTTGTTCAATGTCACCAAGTGATAGAGATACCTGACTGCCACTGCAGTCTGCATTGAGGTTCCGTGTCAGTGTGATCTACAAACTTTCGTTTGGAAGGTTGGTATTTTCTATGTTTGCAATATATATCTACGTATTTAAAATATATAAATACCTACGTTTATTACGTTTAGTACGTATTTAAAATATATAAATACCTACGTCTAGATCCTATATCACATATACACATATAGTTTGTCCTCTAGTTTATACTGATTATAACATAGAACAACCTTCGGACTAATAGAAGATGAGTCCTTAACAAATTACGTCACCTACAAAAGACTTCAACGAGTTGTGACGACATATTTATTAATTTTATGATGATCAATATTAGCAGTAATATTCTGTAGTACTATTCTATTAAAATTGGTAATTGTGTTTAACAGTCTATAAGTGATACTTTATTTAATTATAAACAGTTTTTTATGAAAATAAATATATTGTGGTTATTCATGATCGACTGACTGACATTTTATTAGTATTGAGTCAGAGAGAAAAATACAAGTATTTGGCATTTCAGTCTAGACACCAATATTATTTTGGCTGTGGCGCGGTCGGAAGTGATACCGCCTGCGGCGTTGGAGGTCGTGGATTCGATTCCCACCGGAGACAAATATTTATGTGACCCATAAATGTTTGTCCAAGACTCTGGGTGTTTCTATGTATAATAATTATGTACCTATGTATTTAAAAAGTATATAAGTATTAATATCCGTGGTCTGATACCCATAACACAAGCAGGTTATTCTTAGCTTACTTTGGGATCAGATAGCGTTGTGTGAAATGTCCGTGAATATTTATTTATTTATTATTAGCAAATGGTACCTTCCAACATATTCGTCAGCCGAAGATTCAACAGATCAGGCGACTGGTTACCCTGGTGCACTAGTGGTAAATTAAAGAGTGTGTTTAAGCACTCACGCGCAGACACGCACGTATACAAATCAGAGCAACGTTTTTAATTTTTTTTTCAGGGTTTCGTACCCAAATGGTAAAATCGGTACCCTATTGTAGGGACCGTCTGTCTGAATTTCCGTCATAAGAGGCTGTATCTCAGGAACCATGATAGCTAGAGAGCTGGAATTTTCACGGATAACGTATTTCGGTTTGCCGCTATAGCAAAAATACTAAATCGGCACGTTTGCCCATACCTTGTAAAAAATTAGCCTTTTCAATTTTAACGTGAGGAAAATCCAACATGGATGCTATGTCGGACTCCTACCGAATAAAACCCACACGTATCCTGCATAACAGCCTACGGTTAGGAACCCCGGGCAAGCCCTAAGAAGGATACCCACAAGGTCCGACCCCACGACTACCACTGCGACCTCGTCTAGGAGCCCCCCCCCCTCGTAGACGTTTGCCCTAACCAAAGGTTACACTATAACTTACCTAGGAAAGCAGCATAATACTCTTGTCACAAAATCTAAATACATTATTATTTAGTTCCAAGTACATTTTTGTTTTATGACATCCAATAGGAGAAAAAGGTTTTATTCTCCTCGCCTCAACTGCCTGCACTGAGGTTACGGTTCGATTCCTGGGTCTGTGTGATTCACAAGCGTTGATTTCGGCAATTAAATGTTTTATATGTATAATAATTTATGTATTGAATATACTCGTAATACACCATAATGAAATAACTGCGGGTCGAGGTGACCATTTCAACACGGCAATATGCTCACCACCTATAACGTGGGACATAAAACTATAAGGTGAAATGTGGGCGTATACTATGCCTCTGCCTACTCCTTCGGGGATAAAGGCTTGACTATATGTATGTATGTAAGTATGTATGAATATACCTAATATTAAGTACGTTTATCAGTTACTTATAATATATTCTGGTGATATGGTCTTAAGTTTAAGCTTCTCTCCAATAACAAAAACACAGACATTAAGATTAACAAGAATCGTATCAACAGGGTGTTGGATTTGTTTTTGCATTATTTGTAATGCTCTGGTTAATTTATTAAACTGTTGAGGTCATTAACACGTAAAATCTTCTAAAATTGTACAAAAAGATATTATTAATGTTTATTATACGTATCTATCCACTTATTAAATTTTATTTAGCACTATTAAAATTTTCGAAAATTCATTATAATGTAGCAGTGTCAGTGCTTCCTTCGTCTGTAACTTGAAACCCATTTATAAATGTCTAGCGGACGTCACGCGTTTCCACCCGCGTAGTTCCTGTTCCCGTGGGAGTACGGGGATAAAATAAAGCCTATGTTCACCGCAAAGAGTTTAGCTTCCCAACAGTGAAAGAATTTTCAAATCGGTCCTGTAGTTCCAGAGCCTATTCGATGCAAACAAACAAACAAAAAAACAAATGTTTCCTCTTTATAATAGTAGTATAGATTACCAGTAATATATGTATGTTTATCTAAAGTCTAAAGTCTAGATCCCATAGCAGAAGCTTAGTTTGGGCTAAAAGGCGAAATTATTCACAGTAAAAAAAATGTGTTTTCGGGGGGACCCCGTCAGGAACGAAGTTCCTTATTGAGGTTATATGATAATAACACATTTTTTTAAAAAAAACGGCCGAACAAAAATGTACATTAATTCCAAAAAGTGAGCATTGCGAGGTTCTCTGTATCTGTGAGGCTTGAACTTAGGTACAACCCCTGGTTTACGATAGTCTCGTACGTCGTGCCACTGAGTTAAAGAAGTTTGGATAAATAAGGCTGAAATTGCTGTTTCAATTCTAAATTTCCTTTTAAAGAATACAAAAGTATATGTATATAAATAAAATAAAAAAAAATATTCACGGACATCTCACACAACGCTATCTGATCCCAAAGTAAGCTAGGAATAACCTGCTTGTGTTATGGGTATCAGACCACGGATATTAATACTTATATACTTTTAAATACATACATATTAAACATGGAAACATCCAGACTCTTGAGACAAACATTTATGGGTCACACAAATATTTGTCTCCGGTGGGAATCGAACCCACGACCTCCAGCGCCGCAAGCGGTATCACTACCGACTGCGCCACAGAGGCAGTCAAATCTCTTAAAGTAATAAAACAAAATACACAAAGTATATAATATCTTTTAAAGTAATAAAACAAAATACACAAAGTATTTCGTTATGTGACGATTTCTACTAATCGCACTACCCATAAGCCGCGTTAAAGGATTTCTTTCCAAAAAATTGTCTAGTTTAGTTCAGCTACCGAATCATAAAAACATTCATTCAACACCCTATATAACGAAACTCCTCCTGTGCATGTAGGAATGTGTCGGTTGAAATGTCCCGAATGTTCAACAATAGCCTGGACGCGGTTGGCATCGCCAAATGGGTTTTTGTTTATGTGTACCAACTTTCACTGGAATATGAATGCCATGGAAACAGACGCAGCCGGTACGACGATAATTTGTTTTGATCGACGTTTCGGCTCGACGTGACTTGTATCAAAACTGCTGGTTTTTCAGTTTTGTTTATGAACTGATTAATGTGTTTGTTCGTCTTTTAAAAAAAAGAATTGTAGAAATTCACTAAAACATAAAAATATACTAATATTTTTACGTACATATAGTCACGCCTTTATCCGTGAAGGGATAGGACAGAGGAATACTATACGCCCACATTTCACGATTCGTTTGTATCCCACATTACCGGGATGAAATGAAAAGGCGCACTGTCCAGGTAGCGAGTACCCGCTGTAAAAATTTTTCGACAGACAGAAAGGTGTCAAATAAAAACTATCACTTTTTTGGCTTAATCAGTTTTAACTACAGGCTCATGAGTACAATGATGGTGACGATGGGAAAAACTAAACCGAACCAAAATTACTTCTTATCAAGGCAACTTTTCAGTGCCGGAATTATTTTTGGGAGAGCTATTGCCGAGGATGCATCCAGGGCTCCCAGCCGTAGGCAGAGGGTACGACACCGTGTGGTTTTAGTTGGTAGGAGTTCAGCATCCATGAGGATTTTTAGGAGTCCAGCATCCATGAGGATTTCCACATGTTATAAAAAAAGCGTGACTGGCTGTCCAAACTGTAGTTGAGAAAACCGAGGTTTTAATATTGTGTGTGTATAAAGCTTAGATCATCTAACCACAGGATGCGCCTTACTGAAGCATTGTTTTCTGCCATTGCACATGACCATTTGGTCTTTTGGCTTTATGAAAAGCCTGTACATCAGTACATCATTTTATATGATTAAACTAGTACATTACATTGTAGTTGACTGTACAATAACAATTAACACACAACAGCCATTACGCGTTTGTCGATTAATACATTTTTAAATGCAATGAAATTTTATATGTCTTTGTGTTTCCCGCTTCACTTGTATGAAAACTGGCAGAATATTTTTGTATGCGGTGGTTCGCAAAGGCTAGTCCCGTGTTATATGGTCTAAGGTATAAAGTGATATAATTTTTCCCGTCGCGTCGCTTATATTCTGTTAGAGTTGACCCGCACAACTTTGTTGAAGTGATATAGTGTTTCCCGTCACATTTATTTTTGTCCGTTTTTTGGTACGGACTCGCACTTGGCCGGTATTATCTTTCAGTTGACTGGCTACTGCTGCAGAAAACGTTTACTCCAGACGCGTAGTCGAGTTGCGTCGCTCATATTTTAAAAATTATTGTGAAGGTTATTGTAAGTGAACCTTAAAAGATGGGCATATGCTGTCGCGGATTTTTTGTAACTTTTTAAGAGGAAACATTTTGTAGTCCACAATTTTTACATAACTTTAACCATTGACGCAACGTACGCAAAAAAATTATTTATAAATAAATAGTAAATAAATAAATAAATTTTCCCCATTCTTAAAACATTATTCATGGCTGCTCCGCTCCTATTTGTCTTAGCGTGATGTTATATAGCCATTATTCATCCTCAATAAATGAACTAAAAAACTGTGAAATTATTTTTGTAATGCAACCAGTAGTTTCTGAGATCCTAGCACAAACAAACTCTTCAGTTTGATAATATTGTGAGCTAACCTTGAAAAGAAAGACAAATGAGTTTATTGTGAGCGAACCTCAAAAGATAGACATATGCTGTCGCGGATTTTTTTATAGAACTTTTTAAGAGGAACAATTTTGTAATACACAATTTTTACGTAACTTAAACCATTTAGGCAGCGTACGCCTCGGAAGCTCTCAGACGGTAAAAATAATTCCGCGTTTTCGAAACATTCTTCATTGCTGCTCCGCTCCTATTCATCTTAGCGTAATGTTATATAGCCTATAGCCATCCTCAATAAATGGACTATCAAACTGGAAAAAAAGTTTTGAAATCGAACCAGTAGTTCCTGAGATCCTAGCGTTCAAACAAACAAACAAACAAACAAACAAACAAACAAACAAACAAACAAACTCTTCAGCTTTATAATATTAGTATGGATATATAGCCTATAGCCATCCTCAATAAATGGACTATCAAACTGGAAAAAAAGTTTTGAAATCGAACCAGTAGTTCCTGAGATCCTAGCGTTCAAACAAACAAACAAACAAACAAACAAACAAACTCTTCAGCTTTATAATATTAGTATGGATGTTGTTGTGATGAGAGTATACTATATAGGTACAATTTACCGCCAGTAATTCAGTCAGGGTGAAGCCTTATAACCATTCTGTGTAACGACTGCTCATGTTGACTCGATCGATAGTTTACATCTATAGGTTTATGCTGTTGTTGTTTATTTTATGTGGAAGGCTTTGCCATGAATCCTGGGAATTCGTTCCGAGGACTTGCCCGGTCTAGACAGTTGTAGAGCTCTGTATAGTTTTAGTCACTGTTTGCAAAGTAAAGTAATAACTCACTGTTATTGTAATTTGTGAAAGCTTCACACACAATAATTAGGAACTTACATAGTTTACATGTATCAGCGTCGGCCATGTTCCAGCAAAAAGAGAAGGCCAAGACATTCGTGTTTTCAGGAAGAAATAGTGATGTACCACAGATGAAATAATTCAACAGCCTCTATGACGATTTTCACAAGTAAAAAATTAGTGCTGGCCAGGATTTATTGACTCAAGATCATTCTATTTGTTCAATCGGATTTGAGAGTATACCCATCTGTTATTGATGGCCGGTTAAGTACGTGGGTATTTAAGTTTTATACCGTTTAAGTAATACCTCATTTTCGAATATTTGCTGTATAACTGGGGCGCAATACTTCGCCTGTGACATAGTAAGAACCGCGCAGCACTTTACAATAATATCTAAAAACTTCCCAGTTTGTGCAAAATTTCTTATATATCTACTCCGCTCTTCTAATGAGATAGTGTGATGTAGGGTTTGTTTGATGTAGCATAATGTTATTCTCTAAAAATGTTAAAGAATTTTTAAAAATCGCTTCAGTGGTTTCAGAGAATATTCATTATAAACAAACAAAAAACCTATCATTCCTCTTTTTCATATTTGTATAGAACTATATAGGAGCTAGTTTTTACACAAAAATGAGGCCATAAGTCAGTTATGAACTGCCTACAATAGAAGTAAAACGAAAATGTTGAGCTATGTTAGACGACGAATAAGTGAATTATTATACAACAGGAGTGCATAAAAATACGTAAATTACACTGTTAATATTGTGGCAGAATAGGAACCTACATCTTTCATGAGTGCATCACGAACAGTACACAATGATGAGGTGGTCCGGGGACATTCTTAAGCGATAATTAACTTGTCTCGACTGGTTATAACACTTTGTAAGAGAGGAGGCCGTGTCGTGACAATTTATCGTTTGGGAGAGAGTGTTGTGAATATTGCACTAAATCAATCGATCTAAAAATGTTGAGTTTCGGAATCATAAATGAAATGTAAAAAGTCCCCATCGATCCTGCAAGCCGAAACAAGAATTAATTCCCTCATCTCCTTTCTTGGGGATCGGTTAGACATTCGCCTCCTTCTCGTCTCTGGCATTCTGCCACTTCCATCGAAGAGTAGGAGAGGCGGCAAAGGCAAATTGTCAGCGTTCGGGACAATTTGACTGCACATTTTTTCATTATAGGAATGCAAACTAACAGTATTACTAGCTTTTCGCTTGTCGAAAAACCGTAAAACCACCGTGGATTGCCGAGGACACGTCTTCGACCCGAGAATTAGACGCAAAGAGATTAGCAAGCACTTCTGCTTTATTTTGGGCCTTATGAGCCACTTTTTACCAGGGTAACGTAGCGGTGGCCTGTGAGAATTGCCAGAAGTTGACCTTTTGACCAGTTTCTAGTATTCACGGTTGTCCGTTGGATAAGACGTAAGCTCCTGACTAAACCATGCGACGCGCTAGGCATCTGCTCTCTTGAAGGCCCTTGTGACTGTTGTATGCTGCCTTGAGGCGGGGCCATGTTTGGAGTACATACCGCTCGGATCTTGACCCAATCTCAGTGTATGGGATATAATATGTAATACCGACTTATAGTGATCTTGACTGCAACCGCAGAGGCGTTATTTGACGAAACTCTACCCATAAAGTAGTTGCTGGCCCTTTTGGACGGCTGCAAAGTAATCCTGAAAACCGTCGCAGTCTGCTTACAAGTAATGTAATAAAAGCCTTGTCACATCCTCTACTGCCCGTGAAGATGTCAGCATACCACTGCAGTCCTGCAGACGTGCAGTGCAGTGGTCGCAAGTATTCAGTGGGACACCTACCGCACCAACACATTATATTTTGCTGGAAAACTCGTCACTCGTTAGCAATAGGCCCAGTGGAGTGGGTGCATGAACTAACTGGTAGGTATTCGCGTAGTCCTGCCTACCATCTGGGTCAGACCATGAGAGAGAGAGCGTATTTATGGATGGCTCGTCCCACATGCCTTTTGGGGCCATAAGGGATAATTCACTTTAGTGGCGATTGAAGGCCCCCAGCATTCCAATTTCATTATTTCATTTCAAACAGCCTCGTTGTCTCAGCTTCTGCTGTGAATCGTTTCCCATACAGAAGTTGAAACCGAGCCAACTGAGATGCACATTGTAGTCGTGGCTCATGGTCGACGTGCAGCCGAGGGCTGAAAATGAATTCTCCATGTAGCGCAATCGAAGACAGTAAGGATCCTCCCTGATGAATGCGCACACTCCAGCGTTATTTTGTGCCCGCATATCCAAACACACACTAGATGAAGTAAATTTTTTTAATTGCTCTCGGTCCGGGGCCCCTTGAGGTCGGGGGCCCGTGGCAATTTGCCACCCTTGCCACCCTATAGTTACGCCACTGGGTGCCCTACATGGATACAGGTTGAGACTGTGTGGATTCCTGCAACGTTTTAGTTAAATCAATCCGCCGGCTTACATATTTCATTGCTCTCTGCTTAGCCCCAAGGATATGTAGCATGATAATATATAGCCTATTTGAAGAACATACCTCTAGTTATTATTCGTGCAAAATTTGAATCAAATCTATTGAGTACTTTTCAAATTCCTTCCGGGCAAAGCAAAGCAAAAAAATTCTTACTATATTTTCGGTTTTAGTACCTATCTTAATCTTATGTTGAACACCAAGCGAGTTCTTTTTTATGTTTCCAATGTACAGTTTTCACTTTTCTATCATTTTATTATATCTATAGAAGACGCTGAATAATGCTCATGCTATAAACCATCACTGTCTTGCGTGACGTAGCTTCAGACCACGTTTGTCATCTTGTTTGCAGAAGTCATTACTCTGTAATATGTGTAGCGATAAGAATTGCTTGTATATACGCGCTCGCGTTGTGCTAGTATATGGTTATCTTTATTGTTAGTACATTGGCTACGTTCCGTTCTACAGACGTGTCAGGCATAGTGATAGAGAAAAGATTTCACTTTGGAACTAACTAGTCTTGTCGTTTTTTTTCAACGTGAGGAAATTTCTACAGGGATGCTATGTCGGTCTCCTACCGACTAAAAACCACACGTAACCTACCTAACAGCCTACGGTTGGGAGCCCCGGGTAAGCCCTCGGAAGGATACCCCAGGACTCACAACAGACCTACGGTTACCACTGCGGTTCGGGTGCTATCCCGCTTCTTAGGGGGGCCGATAAGTCTTGGGCGAAGATATGGAACTACCTAGTCTGTGTTACGCACGCTTTTGGTCCAACCTACCCCGTTGAGCTACACTATAAGCTCATATTTCATTAGTTGTACTTAGTCCTGCGTAATAGGTGGTGAGTCATCCTTGCCTTGGCCAGCCGGCTATCTGTAGCAATAGTACCAATCATATCAATGACACACCTGAAGGGAAAGTGATAATAAAGGATAATGTGTACCTACATAATTTCAAAAATTATTTATAGCGAAAGTTTTTAATTCCGAACACGTAAACGCAATGTTCTGAGTTACTTTCATCATAACTACATACATTAAACACTCATTGTCATAACTAGGTATAATGTTTTAAGCAGTAACTACGAAACATTAACAGTTTAGCGAGTATATGAAACCTTCTTTTTAGAACGTGAGCACGATGCTGCATGGTCGTAGATCTGATAAGCACAAACACCGAATTTCGCTCCGTGCGCACGAGCAGACGAAAGTACTTAATATGCGACATTATACCTGCGCAACCGGTTTCAAGTTTGTATGCGACTCACATTGCTTGACCCAGATCAACATGAATGTGATTGCATTAAAAAATCACGAGTATTTTTTTTTTCTCAAGAACATTATATTTTTATGACCGGAAGATGGCGACAGATTTGTAATTCGAGGTATGTTTACAAGTCATATACTTCCTTTATTTTTGACTAACTTTGCCCTCCGGTTTAGTCTGTGACATAATTCGAACTCCCGCGACCTCGCACACCTTTATACAATTTGTAATATAAACTTTCGTCCCCTATTGCACTCCGTACCTAAGTTTCGGGTAATCCTGAAACCTTTGCTTATTTATTTTTATTGAAGAGAATGTATGCAAAATTTTAATAAAAACGCTATTGGCTTGCAATAGCCATACATTTATTATATCATCTCGTTTCACGTAGGGATTGACGAATTCTGAAAAAATCTAGGTAATTAAAAATAATTAGTGGATCTCTTTCATGAATGTTATGTTTGTGTCTTCAGAAGTTTTAGCTGGACGTTGATGAGTTATTTGAACTTAATTTGTGGCATTATACGAGTGTTTTCGTGCTTCGTAAGCACGGGGCGTCGATAGTCGCGGCTGGCCGTAACATAGTAGAGTCAGCTGCAGAGAAAAGAAACAGGGACGCTCTATAAGGATTGAATTTTTTCAGAAAACCTTTAATATATTCTTGTGAAATTTTGTATTAAGTATTACAGAATTACACAAATTTAATTATCATAGAAAATTCATCAAAATATACAAAAGATTTTTTGAAATAAATGAATCCTTACAGTGTAGCCCTGTACACTTTTCGCTACAGCTGACCGTGCCTAGTCGCTGAATAAGGTAAGGCCTTATGGGCGACTTAAAAAACATAAATAGGAAGTAAGGTAGCCGCAACTTGCCTCACTCACTATCACTACCCATTATGTGGGACTAAATGCAGTTGGTAAAATGAGGGTGTATTCTGGTTCTGGCTACCTTTTTGAAGAAAATGCGTGACTATATTTTAATTACGTTGTTCTAAAAAATAATGGTGTTATTAAATAAAAAATTGAAGTAATAAAACAAGTTAGACATGTTGATATCGCAACAATGTATCCAATATTATGGAAACTATAAGGAAATACAAGAATTTCGTGTCTATAAAACTCGATTACAATATTAGGTAAACGTATGTGGCTTGGGGTTTACTAACGATTAGTAAAATTGACGTATTCAGTTGTGAAAGTGTTTAAAATGGGGCTATAAAATTGAAACAGCTATGCAAATGTGGTGTGTTCGAGCGCAATAAACGATGTCCTAATAATTTCATTTTATGATAAACTTACACATTATTCCAAAGATCGAGCTACAGCACCAATCGGTAGTGAGTCGGCCGTATTGGTTAAGTCGTGTGTCTACTGTGCGAGAGGTCTATCCACTGTGCGTTTTCCTTTGAATTTTGTTGAATTTTTTTGACCGTTGAAATGCGGTCCGTCTGTCTAGTGCCCCTTAGGGTCTAGACTCTATCTAGACCCTAAGGGACTAGACAAACGGACCGCATTTCAACGGCAATCCTACTACAAATTGCAGTTCTAGTGCTGTTTGAATGCAGTTGACACGACTGTAATTTGAACTGCAATAGGACTGCACGTTTGGTTTGCAGTTCTATTGCAGTCTTGTCAACTGCATTCAAACAGCACTTGAACTGCAATTTGCAGTTGGATTGCCGTTGAAATGCGGTCCGTTTGTCTAGACCACGTCTAGACCCTAAAACTGAAGGACTTGTCGGCCACTTCAACCGTCGTCGTTTCTACTAGCATTATTTCTTTACTCCATCTCACTGATATAAAAATTCCCGGTCGCAGCATCGTAGTGTTTACAATGTCTAGACAAAAAGATTTCTTTCAAGAACTTAATTTTTAAAGTATCTTATCTAGCAAAGCTAAAAACTAGGCAAAGTTACATCAAAATATTAATAGAAGAACAGGCCAAACGATGGTAAAAGATAATAATATTATCCGATCATCTCTGCTATTTCTTCTATTTACTTACAAAATACCTATTCTAACGATTACAGTTTCTGTATGTCTTCTTCCTCATGGCTCTGTACTAAGTTCATGTCCACTGTACTAAGTTTTCTATACCTACTTATAGAAGACAAGGAATAAAAATGCTATTGTTTTTTTGTAATATCCTTTAGATTCTAAGCTACAGTACCTATTCAAAGTGATGAGAACATCAATAGAAATCATTGTTATGTAAAGTCAGAATTCATACCTAATGATAAATGTTATCAAACACGTACAGCATTGTATAAGCATTTGATTCTCGGAAGGTGTATTCAATATTGTCACTGGTTCGATATAACATCCTGTATATCCCTCCGTGTTGCGAGGAAATGTGCTCATTCAACCGTGTGAATGACCCAAACCCTTCTGATGAACTATACCTATACAGCCAATCATTCCATTATGCAAATAACATATTCTTACTTAAAAACTTTTTTATTTATTTATTTTTATTTATTTATAACACACAATTACAACATCTTTACAGTAACTTAACACCAAGGCGATATTATAAGCAACCAATAATTATATAAATCTAAGCAACTAAGTATATCAATCATTTGAAAAAATAGTCATATTCCTACTCCATGTTCACATCAATTATACAAAACAATGTTATCCCCTACAATAGGCACCAATCATGCAACAGTCAATCCATAACAGAATGGGATGTTTAGTTTTTTTAATTATCATAACATGGTCTCTGGACTGTTTGTCTGACAAAAGTTAACTGAGAACCAGTCCATCGACCAAAATTTCCACTCTGAAGACCCACCTATTTTCGAAAGTTATAGATGGTTGATATCTCTCAACTAAGTACAATCACGACTATATCCTCAAAGGGGTAGGCGAACCGTTTTGTGTTTTGTTGGATGAATTATAAATCCACACTTTACCAATACTTTTATTACCTTCTCAATAGACTATTAATTTATTGCCGTTCACCGGACATTTACACAGGAGAAATTTTATAACCAATCCAACCAAAATTCCAATAGCTAAGACAAATGTTACACATCCTCAAATGCACCTAATCTTTGCAGGACGATGACATATCTAAATGAAATACCATAATTATAAAAAAAAACGTAGCAAATTCTCTTTCAAAATAATAATAAGTAGACATAGATATAGGTCCTCATAAATTTTGTGTATTAACATACTTTATGAATCATTAGTTCTGTAGTCGATGTAATGTCTATATAACCAAGAAAAATAATCAGAATTTGCCTCATGTTGGAATTCAACCAATTTAATATTTACTTGATAGTCAGAGTTCAGTGAACTAAAAAGCCAGTTAAAATAACTAATAATACCTACCTAAATTTCAATCGAGTTTTTGTTATAATTGCACATTGTATTGTCGTATAGTGAGTAACGTCTGTCTGGACGCGCCCTAAGCTAAGGCAGTAACGTACGGTACAACGGCTGACGTCGTCGGTCACCCGTGACCGTCAGGTGGCGGGTGGCGGGTCATGGTAATGCCGCGGTTATGACTTTGCAGTTTAAATATTATAGCGTTGCACAAGATACATTGTATATTGCATGGCGCATTTTATTTGTTTTCATTAGATGTTCGATTCAAGAGAATTCATTCCGTGTCGTGTACAGAGAAACAAGCTACATTGCAATATAAATGATAGAATATTGTTGTTAACTTTGAGCTGATTCAAAATGTTGTAAGATGGAAAAAAAGTTACAGGTAAATTCAATATACAGTAACACCGAACTTTCGCAATAGGTGGGACCGAACAATAACTGAATAAAGTCGATTTCATGGGGGCAAATACCTGTCGGAGTTCAATTTTCAGTGCCCATAATGCCCATAAATAAATAGAAATTATGTTTAATTGAGACACAGTCTAAAGGAAACAATAGTTACAGGATAAATACTCAATGAAGCAGAGTAGTTGTAGCACAGATTATATTATAATACTAGCTGATGCCCGCAGCTTCGCCTGCGTGAAATTTTGTTCCTAGACTGTAACATATCTCTGTAGGCACCAAATTTCAGCTAGATCCGTGAAGCCGTTACAGCGTGAAAGAGTAACAAACATCCACACTCACAAACATTCGCATTTATAATAATACCTAGTTAGATAGATTTCTGATTAACAAATTCATAACGCAAAATAATATGAGCTAAGTAAATTTATTTATTAAATACATTTCTTAATTAAATGGCTAAACTACTACTTGACACAACTTCTCTTCTAAGCCACACATCGTAACTTAGTTCCTTCTTCAGGTAGTCCCAGCCTACGACGTTTGGACAAACCGAACTACTTTAGGCTTTGTACTCCTAATACTGATGGTCCAACCAAGACCTGGTAACGTAATAACAATGTAAATTTTATCAGCTGAGCGTTCATGTTCATTGTAATGGCTCTTTTCAGTCCTGTCGAATGTAGAGGCAATTCCCGTATTTTACAAAGACTGAGTCTGTTTCCTGACAGAATGCAGTCGGCGCAATATGTAGAATAAAGTTCATGCCTTCCATGACCAGTCGCTTAGGGCTGCTGACAATGTTTGTCGTAAGGATTGAGCGTAGATGGTAACATGCAGTGGATACTACCTGAAGCGTGGTCTTTTTATTTTTCTGGCTAGCCATCTTAGAATTTTCTTCTTCTTTTCACAAATGTATTTTTGTCACACAAAATTTTAATAAATTAGCAATAATACTTCCGTATAGCATATTTGGTTAATATTATACCAAAATAGCGCTTTTCATTTAACTTTATGGCTTTGTAGTAAAATCACATCTTTGAAGTCTGAAGTAAAACCATAACATAAATGACCAAAGAGAATACAATACTACGTAAGATAAATGACAACCACTGACCTGTAATAGTACAGGTCAGTGATGACAACGCTTTCACACATTATGTGTCAAAATAAAAAATAATATAAGTATAAAATAAAATAAGAGTATTTAAGGAGTATTGATATCAACTCCGGAGAAAATCAGTCCCAAAATAATTTACATTCCCTTTTTAGCTCGTTATAGTGTAAATTTCAATAAAATACGAAACACGTCTTCCATCAATTATGTTGGTAATGCTATATGCCAAATTTTAAGTAGATCGGACCAAGGAATCACGTTGTCCCATACAAACTTTACCCTCCTTTTTATACCTTTGGAGGTGGAATTTGCAAAAATGTTAAAATTACTTTTTTCAAATTGTAACAAACAACGCTTATGCTTAGTTTCATCATCGTACCATTAACTGTTTAAGCAATAATTGATAATAACTTTGGGTAAGTTTGGTTTGAATTCTAAATACTTTTCCGGGATAAAAAATACCCAGTGTGGTGCCCAGGCTATTAAAGAATAATTATACCAAGTTTCATCGTAATCGAATCGGTAGTTTTTGCGTGATGCCTGAACAAACAGACAGACAGACAGACAGACAAAAATTTTTAATCACATTTTTGGGTTCGGTGTCGGTCTAGTAACACCCCCTGCTATTTATTTTTTTGATATTTTGAATGTACAGAATTTTCACTTCTACAGATTTATTATAAGTAAAGATATGAAAGAAAGAAAGAAAATAGTTTATTTTGCAACAATACAGACACAATATATGGTTGTAGTAACCGTAAATTGAATTATGTCGTTAGCCGAACACTGACTCGGCGGAGAAAACCCGGGTATTCCGAATTCGCATAAAACGAGGTAGTGATAGCGTAAGTTACGATATTACTGTACCATTTGACCAAGTAACAGTATAGACGGGCCCATCAGTACATTAACTTTGAAGACGTTTAAGTAAGCGCATGCGCTCACTCGGTCGTAGACGGTGTTATTGTTCCCGAAGGTGAAAAACGTGGCAAGCCAAGACATTACGCAAGATACCTTCCTGTGCGTTCCCGAAGTGTAAAAACACTACCCTAAATTCGAAAAAAGAATGGATGTGTGCATGTCGTGCCGTAGCTGCAATATCTTTATGTGTGAACTAGTCTCATCACAGTTTGAGTTCGTTATTTATGTGGACCCGTCTATATTTATGGTCGACGACTGTACTATATAATTTTGCGAATTGGTACACGTGGGGTAGCACGATCCTCCGCCAGATGGGCCGACCGACGGCCTGAAGAAGGTTGCAGGGAGTGACTGGATGCGGAAGGCACAGGACCGTTTATTATGGCGTTATTTGGGAGAGACCTACTTTCAGTAGCGGACTGCCTTATACTAATTTGATTGATGGATATAGCAAATAGCAAAGCTGCCTTTAAAAGCTAGTTTACAGAATATTACATTAAGATTATTTTTGAAAAGGAATTAAGCTAATTGCTAACTGATTATAAATATTAAATATGAAAAAGAATTATTGGTTTCGAGCAGGATTTGAATCTGCATCTTCTCGCATTCCGTGCAAGATGCTTAACCACTTAGCTAGACTTAGTGAGACTTGCACGGAATGCGAGAAGATGCAAGTTAGAATCCTGCTCGAAATAAATTCTTTTTTATTTAATAGTATATTACATGCTATCTTAAATAAAATAGTTAGCAACAGCTATTGCAACTATGCAGCAACTAAGCATCCTGAGCTCGTTTACTTCAACTGTATCCGTTATGTCTGAATAGCGGATTGCATGAGACAAATATGGAACAAGCGTATAAGCATTTTACTATGAACTGTTCTGTACTATCGCTTCTTAGAAATCCATGACCAGGTTGCTTTACAGAAGTGTGTGTTCATGTCACAGTATAAAGTGTCGTATGTGTGTGGACTGTGGAGTACCTCTACTATGACTGCTTTTTTCTTGATATAGGAATGAAACATGGGACTGCTTAAGGATCCCATGATACCAGCGTAGCATTCAACTATGCTAATGGCATTGACAGAACCTTTCTTAGAATTGCATGAACTGACCAGACGATTGCCGCATCCGGGACTATCGTGTGAAAGATAGAATGTATTGTGACTTGAGACCGAAATGTTGTTAGAGACGACTCCTCACATCAGTACGCTTACCCAACATGACTGGTTACGCCTTTTTTGAAATTAGTTCGTAAGATGCTTCATGCACGTATCATACCAAGTTCTACCAATCGAGAGTATAAATTTGACCAGCAGTAAAAGGTTGCCCTCTTTGTCAACGATGACACTGTCCTCAGAGATGAACGGCCGGCAGATAAAGGACATCCGCCATTTAGTTCCGCTATTCACTACGCACGTGTGGTGTACTATGGAGTATTCTGGTATTACGTTATGCGCGCGCACGCACCGTGTAGCTGCGCAAGAGTCGATCACGATCTACGAATTATAATGTCATCTTGGAGCTTATTAAAATACTATTATTTTTAAGTATGTGAAATGTATCATGCTTTAACTGTAGATACTATTTAGGATTGCCCATAGACAGTTCCACCAAATGTCAACAATCGAGAGCATGAATAGCAGTAACAGGTTCCAAACCCGGATACAAAAATAACGTATTATTCTATGTGTAATCTGGATATGTTGTTGCTGAAAATGGACTTGTTTACAAAGTTGTCATTTTTAATACCATTTCGATATCGGCAGAGACTTCCTCCACGCTGGACAGACCGACCGCACAACATAGGTACTCTAAACGCGCTCCAGCATCGGTACAGCAAACATAAATGCACCCCTGTTCGTCAATCCTGCGAAATGTTCCACCAACCATAAACTAACTAATAGACTCACGTGGAGGCCTCGAAGTCGATACGTCATGATTATGAGAGGCCTATTCTTAGCATTCCACTGTAAGGGCGCGGCACTGTAAGGGCTGTACTGTGTACTGTAAGGGCACACCTGTAATGACGCCGGGTCTATAACGTGGCACAATACAGAGGGAAACACTGAGTCGGTGTCTGGTACCTGCGACCCGGTGTATAGGTGTAGGGTGCTCACCTTATAATGCTTCAACGCTCACCGTCCTTAGTGTTCCTCACTCTGCCTAGCCAGATGTATAATAACAAGACTTGAATCCTAAAGGATTTCTCGGAAGGATGACAACCCTCAAATGCTTAAGTGAATGATCCTCCGAGATATAATTAGATGATGTTTCGTGCACTCTATTTAAGATTTTTTTAATACATACTATACCTATGTTAAACCTTGTTTATATTACAGGTTGAGTGTCATCCACTTAGCAGTTTTCTCATGTGACACCTATTCACAAAATGAGTTTTGCTAACTTTGACAGCTTGTGAAAATAGCACTTTCCACATCCGTGACTAAATAAATAATTTAGCGATCTCGTCAAACATTTATAAATTTACCATGCAAATAAGAAAACTACAAAAACACGCATTTGTAGATTAGAACTAAAGAATAGAATATGAAACTTTATTATAAACGAGTAGGTACATGGAACAAGAAATTGCTGTGTCTTCGGATGAAAAGATCCTGCAGATTCTGATCGGAATATTTGAAAACAAACTTATTACACAATGTCCTTGAATATTTATTTATTATGCAGTGGTCATCGATTCTTATGATGGATAATCGTTTGTGGCATTTACTTTTATTAGCCTAATGTATATGTATGTACTCATATATGGGATACAAAAACCTCTTACAAGTGTGCCAAGAGTAAGAATACTTAAAAACTGTCCAATTATATTTGAAGACGATAAATTTACTTTTATTGCCATTTACCTCGGTTGTCAATTACAAGGTAGTCGTTAAACCACATTCAAAGCTTTAAGCCCCGTTTAGGTGAAATATTTTCAACAGCACGTCTCTACCTATTTCGACAGGGCGACCGACTGCGGGAAAATCGACATGACTATCTATACATGTTCATATAATGCCGTATTGATGTTCATATTGTGATATTCAATTACATTGACACTGCATTGCCATTTGGTCCAATTCTCATCAGTCTCACGTGGCTCTAAGTTCTTGTACATTCAATCTGGTCATTTCTTCATTGTTCAAAGTACAGGCACGCTGCACAACTCTCGTTGCGCGTATTGTTCTAAAGGCACTTTGCATATTTGCGGCACATTGACATGAAGGTTGTATGCAACCGGTTTGGCTGGCCTTTATGTGGGTAAAGTGTATTCAATTATTGCTATCTAGACTTTGGACAGCGCATATTTTATGTTAATACATATCCATAACTTATACATAGAATACAAATCTGATTCACAAAAGACAGAAATGCAAAATCAAATCATAGCTTTAGTAATCAGTTGAAGCGAACTCAGGCAAGTCAGGTAGGATTTGTAAGCAATTGGAAAGGCACTAAGATAAATAAGGTTGAAAAGTGCACTAACTGATAATCATTCCTTTTTTTTAACGTGAGGGAAAATCCTTCATGGATGCTATGCCGGACTCCTACCGACTAAAAAACCTCAAGTAACGCCTAACAGCCTACGGTTGGGAGCCCCGGGTAAGCCCTCGGAAGGATGTAACAGGACTCCCAACAGACCTACGGATACCACTGCGGCCTCGCCTAGGGGGTGGTTCGGGGGGGCGCTCACCTCACGCTGCCGTCATGGGCCTGCTTCTGTAAGGACGGTGAGCAGCCCCCTCACCGTCCTGATAATTATTCCTAGTAATAATGATCTTATCAGTTAGTAGTTATACTTCTTCATCGAAGCGTCTTTCCAATTGCTTCAAACCACCTTCAAACCTTACATAGATTAGCTCAAACCGCTGAAATTGTATTTTTGATTGTGTAACTTCCTTGTTGTTGAAACACTTATGGTTAGAGATTTTCTCCTGCTTATATGGACATAAATATATATGGACACGTAATGTAGGAATGGTCCATTACGTGGAATAAACGTTCTACAACTGCGTCCTGGATGTTGGAATTTTGGTTAAAAACATAACGGTTATTGGTAAAGCCAATAGGCTTGCCCCATTCCTCCATTCCGTGGGAAATATACGTTACTATATTCACCTATGCCTATATCCCTGGATATGGGCGTGATTAGATATGATTGTATTATTCTTAGCAACAAAGAATGAGCCATAAATGGTAGTTACATGCGTCTCTCAAGACTCAAGAATGATTAAATACCATTAGGTGCAGGTGTAAAGTAATCCATTGTTCTATTATTACTCCATGTATTGTTACAAAGAGTACACGATTCAGTTTTGTATGGACTTACAAATTGGAGGGGCGTTGCGTTTCAATTCTAGACCGGTTTGACAAGCGATGTGTGATTGAGAGTTTTGAGTTTGAACAAATAAATCGAAGTACCTATCACACTATTTGTCTAACGAGCGATGAACTTTTTTACAAGCTCATTTAGAGTGGAGAGAATTTTAAAAGGGTTAATAGTGACATCGTTTCCTCAAAGTGGTAGGCAGAGCCATATAATGTATTATTTATTAATATTCGATTTCAGCACGGCAATGGCTCTCCGTGATATCATCACCATGTGTCGTGGTTAGAAAATGATCTTGCTATAATTATTTGATAGGCAGACACCTTTTAGTTTTAGTCAGTTCGAATCAAACATGACATAGGTACTAGAATATTTCAAACGTTAAAGAAAGTTACAGGTACAACTTTTAAAATCCTTCTAGAGTCTCCCCTGTTTATGAAAAGGCATTTGTATTTAAATCGATATCTGCTTTTTCCCTTTCTTCGAACAATATATTTCAAAGTTAAACCAAGAATACTGACTTGCACACTAATTATGCACACTAAATAAATCAAATTCAATATACTGTTACATGGTATTTGCAGAACTATTTTACTGAACAAATCACTATAATCAAAATAGTAGGTATATCTAAAAATTCCTTAGCTTAACCAACATTATTAAAGCTTTTTATTGGAAAACCATCGTCTAATTTACTTTTAGGAACATCTTGTATTCTAATTAAAAATCCAATTTAATCAGTCATCTTTAGAAAATAAAATTTTACTAATCAAATAAGTAACTAAAAACTAACCTAACCTAACCTAATCCGTTTATTGTACTATTTAGAGTGCAAGTTAGTATTT
This sequence comes from Miltochrista miniata, assembly GCA_933228765.1. Taxonomy (NCBI): domain Eukaryota; kingdom Metazoa; phylum Arthropoda; class Insecta; order Lepidoptera; family Erebidae; genus Miltochrista; species Miltochrista miniata. The sequence goes on along the minus strand of OW121751.1, from coordinate 8,768,210 downwards.
TTGATAAGCGATTGGTATTTTTGTGTAGCAAGTCATATATCCGGTGTACGAACCACATTTTTAGTTTAAATTTAAAAAAGGTCATCTCGTTTTGTGTAAAATTTTAAACATTTGGGTGGTACATGTTTATTTAATCAATTGGTTTTTTTGCACAGCATTCAGATTTCTGGTATGCATTTAATTAGTGGAGTTACCTATAATGTGCAGTTTATAGTGTGCAGAAAAATTATATAGATGTGCATTTAAAAATATCCCTTATCAAAATAGGTTCAGCTATTAGCAACGTTGAAAGCGAAATTAATTATGTATTATTATTATTATGTAAGACTTTAAACTAACTTTGTGTATTTTTGTTTTCGTTATGTGACATGACAATAGCCCATTACGAAAAACTAGAATGAGCATATTTCAAAAAGTTATTCTTTTGTCAGACCTTATTCTCATGCACAGTAATATAATACACATGCTTATTCCTGCAACTTTGCTCGTGAAATAAGAAGCTGATAACGGAATCCAGAGAACCTTTGATCTCAGTACCAGTATTTCACGCTTGAGAGTTTTCAGTTTGCGTGACGAACTAACCGACTCACTTCAGAATAATAAAATACATAAAAAGATCAGCTTTGTGCCGTTTGTTCTGTTACCAATCAATATGGCTGTAAAACACGTTTTCTTACGAGACGATCCCCTTAAGCCCTAGTAACCTACACAGTGACCAGTGAAGGGCTATGCTTTGCAATGAGGATCCATTGCTGTCTCATTCATTCATTCCTTATTCATTTCTCATTCATTCCTTTGAAGTTTGCCAAAAAACTTATTACACCCCGACTGTAGGCACGGAGGTCACAAGGGGATATGGCTTGCAATGGGCCGTCATGGGACATTGTGTACCGGGTCCTTTAATGCCCCAGTACATAATCAATTTATTTCTTTTACTTATTGACAACGTGGTCCAAAATCTTCAGCCCAATGGATCTGCGTTGTTGCGCGATTGGGTATTTTTACAATTTTTGTGGCATAGATAGAAAATAGTACACCTTTAGTATAACTTTAATAACAGTATAACTTTTTAATCCATGTTTGTGTTGTTCCAGATCGGGCCGGTGACCACATGCCTCCTTCATCATGGTGATCGTTACCAGGGTACGTAAGGCTCTCAATACTTAAACTACCCTCTCAAAGATTTGTAGTTTGGTTGGAGAATTGAAATAAAAAGTCTTAAGAGGGACTCGAACCAGCGTCTTTTGGGCCGGGTCAGACGTTCACAACTTATGAATTTTTCCACCCCATGCGTCTTGAGGCGATACGACGTGAGAATATCTTTATTCATGTAGGAGTTGTAAACGTGAAGATTATTGCTTCAACATTTACTGCCAGATTCACAACGCAATAGGTAGAGCCTGTGAGAAAGAATCTGGCAATATCACAGCCATCAATCTTAGTTAGCAGGCAGTAGGTACCAAACAGACAACAGTTCCTATGTGAGATAGGTATTTTTTCGATGATTGGGGTCACAGGGATTATTCCTAATTAGACGTCCACCCGCCAGATGGACCGACGACCTAGAAAAGGTCGCAGGCTGGGACTGGATGCGGAAGGCGTAGACACCGTGTGTTGTGGCGTAATTTGGGAGCCCTACGTCATGCGCCTACGTTCAGGAGTTGTGATGATGACGATGGATTGTTCCTAGTAGTTCTGCGGAAGAAGTGCCGTGGGGGAACTGGTGAGACATTTTACCCAACAATTCCGTGACCAGGGTATCGAACTAAGCTTACTTAAAATGTAGAGGCTCGTTCTTAGTGTACCTAGTATTACTTAGTTTGCTGGGGAATTGAACTGGCATTTAAGTGGTAGGTATTCTTAGGATCTGTTACAAAATAGCTTGAGGCAATAATTTCACAAAGCACGCAGATCAAGTTAAGTATTACCCCTTACTTATAATTATTATATTCTTAAGTTGAAAATTTAAGAAAGTTGACAGTTTTACTATAGTCTGTGACTGGAGTTTCTCCTGATGCGTGTAAGCGCAGTGGTAGTGTCTGTGGTATTTCCGATCGAAAGATTTGAGTTAGATTCTGGAAGAGCAAAATGAAACCATATGTCTCTTTTCACCATACAATTCTTTACAAGAGTTAAGATAAAGTCAGTTGTTTTAAAAATAAACTATTTTTAAAACAACTGACGATCTGCCTTGATAGAACTTTTTCTGGCACCCTACTCACTGCCTAATAGGTAGCTATCTACCTATATTCTCTCATCCATCACCGCCCAGTCGGAACCCTTACATCTAGAAGCTTAAAAGTTTTAGGGTAAGCTGGGTAGCTTACCCTAAAACTTTTAAGCTTCTAGTTTTTGTAAGGGTTTACAATATAGGCACCCACTAAGAAATGGTTCTTGGAAAGCGTACCTCCTACCCCTAAGAAATGATGTGGGACAGCTTGATTTGAAAGAAGGACCTATAGCAATCACGAACTTTATAATCAGATATTTCGTAGACGACGATTTAGTAGACAAGTAGGTATTAATATACCTACTCGTCTAGGTATGTTCCGTTTATTTATTTACTGTGGCATGACTAGCTAATGCATTCGGACTTCGCGTTCTTAGAGGAGTTTTCTATTTTTTTTTATTCGTGTATACCTGGGGAATTAACCACAAAGAAACCCTTTGTCCGATTCGATCTGCATGTTTATAGATATACCTAAGTCCTAGAAATAGATTACAGCCGTGATATCAACCAATTTGGGTTTACAATCTGAATTGCATAATTTATATTTTCAATGTCGTAGTAACAACTTTATTTTATAAACATTTTATATAATGCTTAATATATAATATATACCTACACATAAAAAGGTAGTTTGCTGATAGGGTATACCTACGTTTTCATTAACTATAAATAATACTAGCTTGTGCCTTCGGTTTCCCAAGTAAGTAGGCAGCTCCACTCGCGTGGTGAAGATTTTCATTTCCCCCTTCCAGTTTCCCACAGTATCATGCTCACGAGTTAAAAAGTAGCCCATATCCTATCTTGATTTTTAAGCTATTATGCAGTAAAGTTTCATTAAAATCAATCACTAGTTCTTCAGTAACAAACATCCATCCATACATCCGTGTGATTGGTAAACGTAAAAAAAAACTAGCGATTAATTTGATTAGATGGTTTTTTTTATCTGGCAACAACGCTACAGCATTGGCGCCAGTATGTCAGTGTGCAAGCATCGCATGTTTGCACATCAATGTAATGAAGTCGAAAACAGCAGTGATACACACACCACGCAACGCAAGACTACAATCTGTATAACATATTGATCTTTGATAGACACTACATGATTTGGTACGTAAGTTGCTTTAGTTTTTACTTTAGCATCATGTCGTGTTTCGTTAGTATGTTTCCGGCGTTTCTGACGTGAATAAAACGGAACTGGAAACATATACCTAATCACTGATTTCCGTTGCATTCGTTCATTCATTAATTTCTTGAATAATATTTAAAGTTTCGTCCAATACTAACAAGTTTTCGAAGAAAATTGTATCATAGATGATTAAATGAATGACTATGTAGCATATCTGCAATATCACATTATCAAGACGAAAAGAAAACCGACCAAGGGTGAGGTGGACTCCCACACGGAGGGTTGCGCACTAAGAACGGCTAAAAATATCTAGTTTTTCTCCCCCGCAAGTTTGTTTTCCCTCGCATAAATTGTTCTTTCTGATGTTAATACTTATTTATTGTTATAGCGGCAACAGAAATACATCATTTGTGAAAATTTCAGCTCTATTGCTAATAGGGTTCCTGAGATACAGTCTCGTGACAGACAGACGGACAGCAAAGTAATATTAGCATAGAATAGGGTCACGTTTTTTTACCCTTTTGGTATGGAGCCTGAGGACGGTGAGAGGGCGGCTCACCGTCCTTACAGAGGCAGGCCCATGACGGCAACGTGACGTGAGGAACTCACCCCCTCCCCCCTTAGAAGCGGGATCACACCCGAAACCCCCCAAAACGCGGGATAACATCCGAACCACCCCCTGAGCGAGGCCGCAGTGGCGGCCGTGGGTCTGTTGGAGTCCTGGGACATCCTTCCGAGGGCTTACTCGGGGCACCCAACCATAGGCTGTCGGGCGTTACGTGAGGTTTTTTAGTCGGTAGGAGTCCGTCATAACATCCATGAGGATTAAAAAAAAAATCCCGTTTTTACCTTTTTGGTATGGAACATGAAAAAGTGAAAATTTTAACCATTTAAATACTAAACTACTCAGTAAACATAGTATACAGCTTTTCGAAGTAGTTTTAATCTGTGTAGACTGTGTGCAGTGTGTTACCTACTTATTTCCAAAGCGGTACATTCTCGGCGAGTTCCGATCAGTGCGTTTGGCAACACATTCCGTCAGACGCCACAGAATCCAGCACTAGAGGGCATTCACCTCGCTGACCAATACTTACTTACAGACTTTAACATACATATTACAAACTGTGTGTTTAATACATACAACTCATTTCGAAAAATGTAAGCTGTGAGCTATGATCGCGCATTGAGTTTAGTACTGTAGTCCTAACTCCATTTTTTCAGGATATATTATTAAATAATGTGCTACATTTTTACACATAACATACGCTAATATAAGTTGTGTTATAGGATTTAGAACATGATTTAGACCAAAGATATTGTCTTTGATTTAGACCCATCTACATACTTGTAAATACATACCTACATGTTAAACATAAGAAATAGGTACCCAATTTTCAAAACAAATATACTTATATGTATACATAAGATACACTCAAATTTCAAAACAAACATTTGTTCCCACCTGGAATTTGAATCTGAGACTTCAGCACTGGAGATTTAATACTTGTAAATATCTTTTTCACTTTTCCAACTTAATTTCAAACTCGTTCGCATTGACTAGCTCTACACCATGCGTCACCGACTACCGAGGCTCCTTCTCAACACTTACCTACTCTTTTGTAGTTAGGTACTGCGATAATTATGTGAACTAAAATTAAATACCTACTTAGCAATAAATAAGATGTAAACACTTCCTGGCTGCCAACAGCTGTAATTGAAATCAAAACATTAATTTCATCTGAGAGCTAAATTATACCTACAGCTAAGCTTGTTTAGATTTTTTCTGTCCTTGTTGGAACCTAATTTGTGTTCGGAGATCAATTTTCATATTCCGAACACAAATCTTTCCTCTTTATAATATTAGTATAGAAGTACAGATATAGATTATAGATGTAGAGTGAAGAAAGAACAGGGGAATCCATGGACGTCCCTGCGAGGAGTTCATCCAGCACTAGACGAATAGATATAGCTAAAGACCGTGTGGTTTAGCCCCTCTCTATAAAATAGAGTGCAGAGGGGCTTATGGCGCGACTTGTGTCTGTGGTCTGTGAATCTGTTGCATTAAATTACGTTACTAGGCCACGTGGATCATCTGTTCAAACTTTGATCAGATGATCCACGTGGCCTAGTAAAACCAAAATGACAACGTCAATCGGATTGAACTTTCACAATAAATAAGACGTAGTGATTATATTCTCTTTGAATAAACGTTTTAGAGAGGGGCAGTCGGGTGAGACCGTCTCACGGCTTCTGAACACTCGGCCCCACGAACTACATGCTGACTCTCAAAGACTGTTAGTCTTAGTCAGCATGTAGTTCGTGGGGATTTCCATACGTTAATAGAAAGGAGAGGGTAGAATGACGTCATTCACAGAGAATAGGCAGACATTATATACAATATATTGATGTTATTATTAAGTGACAGGCGCTGGGCATGTCATACGTGAACATCTGCTACATACATACATCACGTATTTAACCCCGAAGGAGTAGGCAGATGGATAGTTTGCGTCCACATTTCACCTATTAGTTTTATGTCCCACGTACAAGATGGTGAGCCTATTGACGTATGAAATGAACAGGCGCAAGCCGTGAAAACCCGCAGTTGAAATTTTTTAAGCCGCCCATAACAGCTTCAACTGGGCTTAACGATTGTCTTTTTACTGATAACCGGGTTTCATTTCGAGTTTTCCTTCTCTGCGCAATGGATCGTTTTGCGAAAGTGTTCGCTGTACTTAGTCGCTGCTACACGATTGTAATCCAGCATCCCAACAAAGGTAACCTTGAATTGGTCCATTACATTATATATTACAACTGCGGTCAACTTGGATAGCAACAAGGTCATTCTAGTTGTGCGTAAAGCTATAACTAACAGACTCTTGCTTCCTCACCTACTAAAGATGCCGATGCGGAGCTGACCCCGTCACCGAAATATAGGCTTCAAACACCACATCTTTAGAATATTATTTAGAGAAAGTATTTATGTATAACCGGTACAGAAAGTACCCCAAAATAGGAACACGGGCCTGTATATAATTTGCATAATTTAAACATTAATTGTAAATTATGCAGGTATGTTAATGTTTCTTAGATAAAGTGACGTCTGTTGTATAACACCATACATCTAGAAGTTACTTATTTTGAAGAAAAACCAGTAACTAGCACAGACTTTACTCTAAGTCATGTGTGTTCAAGTATCTGGTTAATGGATTACCAGCTCAAGGACCGCGATTTACTTATGTACTTACTTCAAATGCTCGTGGAAGTTATTAAAAAATCCTACCTCAGTGGATAAATTTGTTTTTACGTGTAGAAAATCCTACATGGATGTTATTGCTGGACTACTACTGACTAAAAACCACATGTTTCCTACCTAGCTTACGGCTCCGGCTCCCGGTTAAGCCCTTGGAAGGATGACCCCAGGATTCCGAACATCAGTGGATGTTGTATTGTAATACAAACTATCTACATGGTATCCCATGATAGTGAAAGTATGTTCAGCTCGGATCGGAAAACGGCAAGCAGGCTTACACACTCCTGTAAGTTTCTAAGACCTCAGACTTGTCACAACAAATGATAGGTACTTATATTATTTTAATAATCTTCATCGCAAGGATCCTTTGCGGCCAACCTAATTTGTGTTCGGAGATGAGGAGCAGTGACTGCTGTCATGTCAAGTTGATCTCCGCAAAATGATCCATTGCGCAGAGAAGGAAAACTCGAAATGAAACCCGGTTATCAGTAAAACGACAATCGTTATCGTTAAGCCAAGTTGAAGCTGTAATGGGCGGCTTGAAAAATTTCAACTGCGGGTTTTCACGACTTGCGCCTGTTCATTTCAACACGTCTCAATAGGCTCACCATCTTGTACGTGGGACATAAAACTAATAGGTGAAATGTGGACCCAAACCATCCATCTGCCTTCTCCTTCGGGGTTAAATGCGTGATGTATGTATGTAGCAGATGTTCACGTATGACATCCCCAGCGCCTGTCACTTAATAATAACATCAATATTTTTGTATATAATGTCTGCCTATTCTTTGTGAATGACATCATTCTACCCTCTCCTTTCTATGAACGTATGGAAATCCCCACGAACTACATGCTGACTAAGACTAACAGTCTTTGAGAGTCAGCATGTAGTTCGTGGGGCCGAGTGTTCAGAAGCCGTGAGACGGTCTCACCCGACTGCCCCTCTCTAAAACGTTTATTCAAAGAGAATATAATCACTACGTCTTATTTATTGTGAAAGTTCAATCCGATTGACGTTGTCATTTTGGTTTTACTAGGCCACGTGGATCATCTGATCAAAGTTTGAACAGATGATCCACGTGGCCTAGTAACGTAATTTAATGCAACAGATTCACAGACCACAGACACAAGTCGCGCCATAAGCCCCTCTGCACTCTATTTTATAGAGAGGGGCTAAACCACACGGTCTTTAGCTATATCTATTCGTCTAGTGCTGGATGAACTCCTCGGAGGGACGTCCATGGATTCCCCTGTTCTTTCTTCACTCTACATCTATATCTATCTATACTTATAATAAAACTGTTGAGGGTCGAGAGTCTGTACATGGAAGATATTTTGAAAATTTCAATTGTAGGGCGTTCTATAATCGATTCTGAAGCCGAATATGTAATTTAAAATTTTCATGTCTGTCTGTCTGTCTGTCTGTCTGTATCCCGAATAAGTATCACTCAGAAACTACTGAACCGATTTGAATGATACTTAGTACATTCCGAGCTTATAGTCCGAGGAAGGTTCTTGGATACTTTTGATCCCGATATTTTGCGCGGTTCCTGCGGGAGAGGGGATGAAAGATAAAATGGTTTTTCAGCTGCAAGTTCTCACCGCGTGGTCCGATTTCAAATATTTTTTAGTGTCAGGAAGGGAATGTTTTTAACATTGTTCCACACAAGTTTCATTATTGAGAGTTTCGTAGTTCAGAAATTAGAGGCATCTCAACTTTTCGAATTCAAGGGTTTCTTTGAATGTGAGGGTAAATCTAAACTGGCGTGTTGGCTTAATCATAAAAGAGCTTAATCTTTAAGCTCTTTTATGATTAAGCAAACAGGGCAGTTTCATACGCTCCCTTGAGTCTGTCGAAAAAATACCTGTCCTTTCATACACCTTATGTGGCGTAAACGAAGTTGCGAGGGTCAGCTAGTTGTTAATATATCATTACTTTTTATAGTGATGAGTCCGTTTCAACAAGTTATAGTTGTCGTATTGCTTAAACAAAACACGTTACTTGTAAATACCGGTATTACTCCAAGTTACCTAATGACACAGAACAAGTAACAGTGCCAGCTGTGCAAGTACTAATAGGTATTGCGTGAATTACGGTTCATTTCACCAGATAAGAGTAAGCCACTAACCCAGAACCAGCCTGAATACTTTACATACAACACGCAAAGTATGTAATACTAGCGGACGTCACGCGGTTTCACCCGCTTAGTTCCCGTTCCCGTGGGAATGCGGGAATAAAATATAGCCTATGTTCACCGCTAAGAGTGTAGCTTCCCAACAGTGAAAGAATTTTTCAAATCTGTCCGGTAGTTTCGGAGCCTATTCGTTACAAACAAACAAACAAAAAAACAAATCTTTTCTCTTTATAATATTAGTATAGAAGTATGAGTCCACGTCATAATTTCGAAATAATCTGGCCGACCCTCAAAATTCCGAACGCTCATTTCGCCGATCATAAATTCAACGAATGCTTGTATGGTCGACTGTTAAAACTCCGAATGGTCATTTCGCCGATGATCAGTTTTACGAATGATTGTATGAAATTGATGTTGGTGTTGGATGGTTATAAAAAAAAATAACCACGAAGGCTAAGGCGGGAGCGAAGCGGAGCGAAGCGGAGCAGCTTAGCCTTCTAACCTAACCTATCCGAGTTGAGGTGTTAACCATAATAAGTGAATGGTTAACACCCCGACTCAGAGAACCCCGATACAATCATTCATAAAACTGATCATCGGCGAAATGACCATTCGGAGTTTTAACAGTCGACCATACAACCATTCGTTGAATTTATCATCGGCGAAATGAGCGTTCGGAATTATGAAGGTCGGCCAGATTATTTCAAAATTATGACGTGGACTGTAGAAGTATAGATTAAAAATGATACTGAATCAAGATACATTAGCCTTATAAAACTAACTCTCCCATCCGAGTTCCGCAGTCAGACTTGTCTTTGACCAAGACTTTCGACCTCCGTGACCGGGGGCCTGAGGACGGTAAGGAGGCTGCTCACCGTCCTTACAGAAGCAGGCCCAAGACGATTGTGAAAGATTCTCGCATGCCACACGCCTTAAGAAGCGAGATAACACCCGAACAAACCCCAAAGACGCGGGATAGCACCCGAACCCCTTAGGTGAGGTCGCAGTGGTAGCCAAGATCTGTTGGGAATCCTGGGGATATCCTTGCGACGGCTTACCCCGGGGCTCCCAACCGTAGGCATTAGGTAGCGAACGTATGGTTTTTAGTCGGTTAGAGTCCAGGTCAGCTTCTATGTAGAATTTTCCTCACGTTAAAAAGGCTTATAAAACTACGAAATGCATCTAAAATCAATCACTGCATTAAGCAACTTACTCTATGGGAGAGATGTGACCATTTTACGAGCGTTTTCGTGCTTCGGAAGACACTTTAAGCTATTGGTACCTACCGGTTACCAGTATCTTGGCAGCCGTTAAAGAATTATCTCCATCCTCTGTGGCGGTCCGTCAGCTGTTTAGGCAAACTTTCTTCTGCCACAAAGTTATTTAAGAAAAGATTCATACAAATTCTCATTAAAACAATAATTAAAATCAGTCGAGAAACAGAAAAAAATCAGAAGAAAAAATCTATAGATTTTAAGAGAGCTCATCAAAACATCTCCATGGCAGATTTAAGTATTTATCGGCAACTGCAGTGTTTCAAGGTTGTTGAGTATTTTAATTTACAAATCAAGCCTTTTTATTGCTCATCCGCCCACCCAATAGGCCAAATCCAAAACTAGTTTGTGCTATACTTGTTTTCAATGTTGTTCGCGAAAGCAAAAGCAGAAACCTTATTATCATTCGATTTGATTATCAGGAATTGATTAAGAACCTAACTTAATTAGTGTGGGAAATACTCTGATAACTGAGGAAGAACTAGGCCATGAGATCTCCAATATCGAGTCACGGTAGAAGAATGCTGAATATCTTAAAAACCATTAAAAACTATCGAATTATTTGTGGATTTTTTTTTACGTGTGGAAATCTTCTAGGATGTCATGCCGGACTTCTAGCGACTAAAACCACACGATACACTGCCGTCTGCCTATGGCCGGGAGTCCCGGGTATGCTCTCCCAGGATAATTCCAGGGCTCCCGACAGGCTTAGTCTACTATCGCAGATTTTCCCCTAGCCTAGGGTTTAGGTTATATAAATGGCTGATGACGCTAAAATGGGTACCCAGAAACTTGATCTTTTTAAGGTAATTCACCTATAAATTGTAGGCGCTCTCACTAACTCAGAAAGAATTTTGTGATATTTCACCTTTATGTGGCAAAAATTACGGGTTAACGTTTATCGCAGTATGTCACGGGTGAAACCAGGGACAGCTAGTCTTATATACAACAATGATCTCATATTGACCTCTGAAGATATAAAAGTTGATGATAAACTAAATAATAGGAATGAGCGTGGCAAGATACCGCGTAACCGCATTGTGGTCAGTAAGTGTTGTGATAAACTTGAATATTCACTTCTTATACATTAAAATGTGAGATGATTAGTGTATTGTTATGGATTCCGTTTATTTTGAGGTATTTTTAGTTTCAATATTCTTTATTTGGATACAGTCATCTAATTCACCAGACCAGGTCAACAAGAGAGTGATGAATTAAAATAACCTAGATGCCCTAGAAATTTGAACACAATTAATGCAAACCATTCTTTATGCACTTCTGTTTTAGACCAATACCAAAAAAAAACTACCTAAGATAATATTATTGTACTACTACTACTTACACCGTAGCTGTAGTAAGCAGTGTCACATTGAACGTTCCTACTTTCGCGTAATTTTCTTAAAAAAAAGTAAAAGGTCCTGCAAAGCTTTCGCTTCAGGTATATAGTAGTAGTTCAGTGGTTAGTAGCTATTAATATACCTAGTATTTTGGTTTAAATCATAGTTTGTGAAGACCATGTTTAATTCATATTCCAACAATTGTACAAAATCATAAATCGGTATAAAGTAATTGATAAAAATGATGCCAACTTTCGCATTTCTCTTAAGGTGGGAAAGGTACCTAATAGGAAGTGTAAATAGATAGGTACATGTGCCAACGTACGGTCATAATAATTTATGGCAAATTCATTAAAACAACAACTGTATTTTATTAACATACGAGACAATATTGATGATGGATATTCGACGTGTTGCATACTCTTATCAAGTTATAGAGAGTTATGGCAATCGTAAACGTTTCATACACAGCTGTCAATAAAATATTAGACGTATAAATCGGTACCTCGTTATGATCACGATTAATATTGCAGTTAAAGTTGAATAATAAATTTATATGATCATCTTTTAATTGTATGGCTATCGACTTGTTTGAGTATGATGAATAAGTACGTTCTATGATTAGGTAAAAGTCGATATTTTGGTGTCCTGTTCTTGTATTTATTCAATAATTTATTTATTTATTTGAGTCGATTAGTACATACTAGGACACTGATATACAAAAAACCCGTGAATCAATGTACTAGGACCATAAAATTCCTAATGTTAGGTACCTACTTAATCGTCATTCTTAGAAGTGGTTGATTGAAAGCGACTATCAAAACTCACTGACTGAGCCAATCTCTTGCCCCAAATTGGTCCCAGATTTGGTGACAGAACCGGAGAGTAAGCTTAAGTTGCAAAACGGTTACTCAGTCTTTGACTTGCTCACTTTCAGGTCAGCTCTCTCTAGTCTTTATTGCCATATACCCAGTATACTCTAGATATCTAGACCTTTTCGATCACCAGCACAATATCGTTGCAAACATCATTCACCAGGGAGACCCTCCCTGTACATCCGCCGTAAGGGCGTTCAACTACAAACCCATACAATTATAATGGTGTTATATGTCTATGTACAAACCTTTTATTATAAGTCACCGAAAGAAGAGAATTATAAACTTTCGTAACTAGATTACTTTATGTAACTGAGCAGTTACGTAAAATTATGACTTTTTAGCGTTACAGTTTGAAAAATAACAAACAAACGGGTGTGAGCAAAATAGATACGACCATGAACGTCTAATCGAATCTACGAGCCCGTAGAATATTTCAAAACTGACTTATTTCCAACAAAGCGGTTTTATCTAGTAACAGATCAAAGAGTTATGTATGTATGTTATCACGGAATATCTGCGATCTTCCATTGTGTATGCAACGAACAATCTCATAAATTAATTAAAGAACTCGTATGAATTGAATTGAATTTAATAATTATATAAGTATGTGTGTGTTGTATTAAGCGAGAGATCTTTACTAGATTTTTCTAACGGAATTTATTACACGGTAATTAACTGGATCAACGGAACGGCGTTTTTTTTACATCCTAGAGTGTTATTGTTATTCGGTAAGCTACGAATTGCTAACCGGTCGAAATCGAGACATCATCGGAAATTCCAGAACGACTCGATTTGCTTAATTTAAGTTTTTTGATACAATTTTGGAGGCTGGACTTAAAAAAAACCGAAGTTATGAAAGATCGAAAAGTTAGTTAGCACATTATTTTGAAGCGGTACAAAGAAAGTAGGGTCAGCTGCAATGCTATTTCATTTCAAATGCCAGTCAGTCAATAGTGGTCTAATCAAGTTGGCCACCTTTGCAATAATAATAAGCAAGCCAGTCATTTGGCAACGTTATAATTAAGCAAGTGCATATCTGCGGGATGGCGTTAATTTTGTCAATTCCGTGATGGCATGAGCGTTTAGGTTTAGAATGTTTACCAAAATGTCTTGGTTTCAATAGTTACTTTTCTCGAAATGCCAATTCCTTTAATATTTATGTAAATGTGATTTATACTTCTATACTTTACTTTTATTTATTTTATTACTTTATAATATATTATATATTATAAAGAGGAAAGATTTGTTTTATTGTTTGTTTGTTTGTAACGAATAGGCTAGTTCCGGAGCCTATTCGTTTGAAAAATTAAAACTAGACCAATTTGAAAAATTCTTTCACTGTTGGGAAGCTACACTCTTTGCGGTGAATATAGGCTATATTTTATTGCCGTATTCCCACGGGAACGGGAACTACGCGAGTGAAACCGCGTGTCGTCAGCTAGTATATTATAAAGAGGATAGATTTATTTGTTTGTTTGCATCGAATAGGCTCCAAAACTACTGAACCGATTTGAAAAATTCTTTCACTGTTGGGAAGCTACACTATCCCCGGTGAACATCGGCTATATTTTATTACCGTATTCCCACGGGAACGGGAGCTACGCGGGTAAAACCGCGTGACGCCCGCTATTATGTAATAAACCACATAACTACAATTACCAGATCTTCTGTCGCCATTATGTTATGAAGATATTTACCTACCACATTTTTCCGGTTTGTCTATTTTTTGTTAGCATACAAAATTAGCTGTTACTTTCACATTACTAAATAATAGGTACTTTATAACGCGATACTAAGGACATAACCAAAGATAATGTAGGTAGTAGGTATAACCAATAACCAGCAAACATGGACATAGCCTTATTAGGAGATGAGATTAAAAATCTTATAAGGCACGTCACACTTAATCGCCATATTACTAGCTAATTGGCTTTTACCTTTAGTTGATACTAGCGGACGTCACGCGGTTTCACCCGCGTAGTTCCCGTACCCGTGGGAATACGAGAGTAAAATATAGCCAATGTTCACCGCAAACAGTGTAGCTTTCCAACAGTGAAAGAATTTTTCAAATCGGTCCAGTAGTTCATGAGCCTATTCGTTACAAACAAACACACAAAAAAACTAATCTTTCCTCTTTATAATATTATTAGTATATTAGTATTAGTATAGATATCTATCGTGTACATAAATATAAACTGTTTCTGTGATACTATTTCTGTTTTATGTAATGTAAGTAGTTGTAAGTTATATAAGTGCCCCATCAACTACCATTTATTCCCTGATTTTCTCTCTCCATACGAAGGTTGTCTGGAAGAGATCGCTTTTAGCGATAAGACCACCCATTGTACTCTTCATTCATAGTTATCAAGTTATGATAAAAATACTTAATGTAATGGTGTACAATAAAGCAATATCTATCTATCTATCCAAAAGAACAATGGCAGTTTCCCTTACTAGCAATTGTCTGACACAAAAGATGAGCGCACATAAATGAAAAATATGTCGAACGTTTTAGTTTCGTTAGTAGATTCCATAAATGAATTCATTTTCCATTAAGAAAGCCGGAAAATAAAGATATTGTGTTTTGATTGTTAGGTTATGTTGTCGTACTTAGTCTCGCCGTACCTACCTATCTATATGTTCAAACACTTTGGTGACTACAGTATTAGATAACCTACTGGAGTGTTTCTCGGTGGTCATACTGACATAAATAAAATAAAATAAAATAAAATAAAATTTATTCCCTTTGAAATTTTTAAAAAAATATTTAGGTTTGTCAAAATAGACATGTCAGAACTATTATTTATTGAATGTATTCCTACACATTTTGACAAACTAATAAAAGATCTAATACCTAAATAAAGTACATAGTAGCAGTAGTAGTAAGCAATTTGCTACAGATCTAACTGTTGTTAGAAACTTTTTGGTAGGTACATATAGGAGTGGGGTATAGATTTGTTGTCAAAATGAGGATCCTATATTTCTGAATGTGGAAAGCTCGAGACCGTGTGTTGTGGCGTAAATTGGGAGAGCCTACGTCTAGCAGCAGGCTGCTAATAGGCTGATGTGATTGGCTTTTAGAGCTAGGAATGCCATGTCTCGTTCGACATTTAGTCAGTCCTTCAGAGCTATAGTCCCATAGAGAGTAATCCAGTACCGTTTTTTTTCCAGGGCGATTACATATGGATCGAGCCAGTATCCGGACGGGAGTTCGATGTGGCCATCGGTGCCCGAGTGCTGGCAGCCGAAGGTCGGCGCATACGGGTCCGCGACGACGACGGCCAGGAACAATGGCTGCCACCAGAGAGGAGGATCAAGGCTATGCACGCCACCTCCGTGCATGGAGTGGAAGACATGATATCGCTTGGTGATCTGCATGAAGCTGGCATATTGAGGAATCTGTTGATCAGATACAATGAGAATCTTATCTATGTGAGTAATTTCGCTTTACATTTTATTGTTCCTCTCGAAGAATTCTTTACGCTACAATGGTTATTTTTAACTGACTTCCAAAAAAGGAGGAGGTTCTCAATTCGTGTGTATTTTTTTTATGTTTGTTACCGGCAAATCGCTTGAACGAGTTAGCCGATTTTGATGTTTTTTTTTTCAAATATTCAGCATGCCAAATTGACGTCGCCACCAGCCTGATGGAAAGCCGTGGCGCATCTAGCGATTGAGGGCCACTTCTGACAGTGGTCCTCAAGTTGGCGGCCCTGTGATGTGCCTCTTCACGCTCCTCTTAAAGAGCCCTCTTATTTGAAAGCTGGTACTTCCCATGTGGTCCCATATACAGAAAATCAGTATCTGATGCTCGGATCCTGGAGAAATCGAAGAAATCCCTCGAATCGAGGGAATTCTTTAACGATTTATAGCAGTTAATGAATTATTATTACCTATGTTAATTTTATTTTTCATTTATAGTTTTTTAGCTCGCCTAAATGACGCCCTTACTGATGGAATCGAGGATATCAGGGCCACTTTCGCAGTTCTCGAGACCATTGACAGTGGTCTGTTTTGACGCCTCCAAAAATTATTTCTTACTAGATGATGCTCGCGGTTCGCCCGCGTGAAATTCGGTACCCGTTCCCGCTTCCCATGGGAATATACGCCCGGGATGAAAGGTAGCCTATGTGTTATTCCAGACTATAAGCTGTCTTTGTACAAAATTTCAGCCTAATCGGTTCAGCCGTTAGAGCGTGATTGAGTAACAAACATCCAAACATCCAAACATCTTCACAAACTTTCACATTTATAATATTGCATTAGTAGGATTCTTTTCGGTTCATACTGGCCCTAGGTCAATTAATAAATACTCTGGTAAATCAGAAAACTTATATTGAGACCTGTTCAAAAAACAGTAGGTAATTTGTAATCTTTGACTAGTTAAATTAATCATGAATCCGGTTTTGACAAGGACAAATCATAAGCTACACATCATTTATGTAAAAAAGATTATCAAATTCGTGGTATTTCGTGTTCTGCTGACTGTACCTATTAGGTATTTTAACGAACATTTTTAAATTCAAGTTGTTCGTCCAGTTTACTCTTGATTATTCTATTGATTTATCAACAAAACAATATCATTTAAAAAAAAATTTTTTAGATTTGGTAAAGCTCTTAAAAACCCCTAGGCGAGGCCGACGTGGCGGCCGTGGGTCTGTTGGGAGTCCTGGGACATTCTTCCGAGGGCTTACCCGGGACTCCCAACCATAGGCTGTTGGGCGTAACGTGAGGTTTTTTAGTCGGTATGAGTCCGGCATAGCATTCATGAGGATTTTCCCTCACGTTAAAAAAAAAGCTCTTAAAAAATTCAGTACCCCCTCAAACATCCTTTAAATGTACGCTATTTTCGGACTTAATAAATTAGGTTAAGAGCCAGCAGACTGCCATGTTCGGTAATTTAATCGATTCCTTTGAAAATTTTAATCACGGCGTTTTGAAGTGAACATTGGCAGAAACCTGATCTTGCATAGTTGAATTTCCTTTTACAACAGGCCACACAGCTAACGAGAAAAATATTGTATTGTATTTAGTTTCGGCATAGGTACCTATCCACAAAACAAGTTAGATGAATGATGAACTGTCTCAATAATCCATGAATTAATATGCTAGTCAAAATTTTAATTTCTGTAGAAGGAAAAGAAAATAGGTAGAGGGTAGAGTTGTAATATAAATAAGCACGCAGGCACAGAATAACTAATAGTTAACGGAGATAATTAAGTCTCACACAGACTAAGAAAACAGTTTAGTACTTTAGAAATAATTTTGAAAAGCAATTAGTATTAGTACGTCGCCCCAAGACGTAATAAGGTGACAGTTTAGTACTATTTTAATCTTAACATTAATAATCATATAATGGAAAATTATGCACCTGTTGGTAAACCCCAAATTTAGGTTGTTAACAGAAATAATAATGAGATAATATAATAGATATTAATTGGAAAAGACCTACGTCCCGTAGTAGATATTATGATTTATTAATAATACACACGCGTCGTCGTCTTCATCAAGTTGACCGGTACATTCGATTCAATAGTCCTTTTTGTAGTTAGCATATTTTGTAAGAGTTCAACTAGACTATCTGCAAAGTGTGTGTTATTGTAGATGCAAAATTAGCTTTTACCAGTAAAATTACGAGATGCAGTTGAACAAAAATAATCTTCTTCAACTGCTACAAAAGCAATCTTAGCTAAGGTAGAAACAGATACAGTTAAATACCACAGTGGTTAGACTGTAATTATCGCACAGTTATATTAGCTTTAACGGAAACGACAAAATGCTTCTGACTGCATGATACACATTTTTTACATGTTCACCAGGTTTCATTTATGTTTAAACTTACAATTCCCTCATAACCCTGTCATTTTATAGAAGTTATTTGAAAATTAGCGTTGCATGTCGTAGAGTCACTTATGAAGTAAGGTTAGCACTAATGAATTAAGGCTACCTAGTCAGGTTATACGCATGCAATTATGTAACTGTGATAGCAGTTTCAAGCAAATGATGACAACAATTTTCTAAGAATAACAGGGGGAGATACAATATTATTTAAGTATCATTTAAGATTAAACCCCTTATTCATAATACCTGAAGTGGTGTATTCAATTCTTGAGTCCCATAGGCACTGGACGTCGAAATTCAACTGGTCGATCGAAAGAACCATTGCCCGTTCGATAACAGGCCGAATAAAAGATGCATCCTTGGATTATTCCCAGTAGTTCCGTTGAAGGATCAAATAAGCTTTTGATAAAAATATTTACTAGAGATCGAATGTATCCGTATCTTCTGCACAGCCCCAGCAATTAAATGCTCGGCAATACTTTTTTTAATATTACTCACAGTGTCTGATCGACTTTAAAGTCTCTAAAAAATAACCACCAACACACCTTTTTCCTACATTTCAGACTTACACTGGATCAATATTAGTAGCGGTAAACCCCTACCAGATCCTACCCATCTACACGGCTGATCAGATCAAACTATACAAGGAGAGGAAGATAGGTGAGCTGCCACCGCACATCTTCGCGATAGGAGACAACGCGTACGCGCACATGCGAAGGTACAAGCAGGACCAGTGTATCGTGATCAGTGGAGAGTCAGGCGCTGGGAAGACTGAGTCCACGAAGCTGATTCTACAGTATCTGGCTGCTATCAGCGGGAAGCATTCTTGGATTGAACAACAGGTAAGAACTGCTAAATAAACTTTTTGATCTTTTGATATTACTAAGTTAGCAGACATGAATCTGAACTAATTGGCCATGCCATCGTGCTATCTCGATCAACCACCTGGACTGTCATGGGTTAGTTTCGGGATATCCATCTCTTCGCCATGACCTCGTTCAACTTGTACAATGTAATTATTGATTCCAGGTAACATGTAAAATACTCTAAAAATATATGTTTCATAATTGCGTAGAGATTGTAGATTCGTGAGTTTTATTACAAGGTTCTTCCTCTCAGACTCTACCTATTGCCTTGGAAATCTGGCAGTAAATATAGAAGCAATAATCTTGACGTTCATGAACGACATGACGACTTTAGAATAGAATAGAATAAACTTTATTGTACACCAATAAAAAAAACATACAGAAGAGAAAGAAATTACAATTTTATAAATGTACAGAGGGCGGCCTTATCGCTAAAAAGCAATCTCTTACAGGCAACCTTTGGATGGAAAGACTGTTAAGAATCACAGGATATAGGTGGTCATTAGTGTAAAAGATTTCGGATGTGATTTACTAATACCTACTTATACGTTATTAAATTGAACGTTTAAACGTTCCACGTCATCAACACAAACATGTCAATAAAAAATAAATAAAAAAACTTTACTATGACCTATTTGGTTTATAATGGGTCTTGAGGCAGATAGAAAGATTAATAGGTATTTTGGTATATTCTTTGAAGCCCATATGCTGCCGACGCAGCAGCAGTTCCTCAGCTCAGTTGGGTCGTTCAACATTTTCTCTAGCTACTGGCAGTTACTTAATAGATTCACGTACATTTTCACACAATGCTATCTGATCCCAAAGTAAGCTTGGAATAAACTGCTTGTGTTATGGGTATCAGACCACGGATGAAAATACATAAATACTTTAAATACATACTTATCATACATAGAAACACCCAGACTCTCGAGACAATCACTTAAATTTTTGTCTCCGGTGGGGAACGAACCCACGACCTCGTGACCTCTAGACCAACGAGGCACTCATATAATACTAACTTACTCATAACCTACTCATACAGAACTCCGATGGTTCATTTATACTCATCTGAGCTAGAGCTGAGCTGAGAGGGAACTAAACGATTACAATAAATGTAGCCGCCGATTACCTATTTATAGGATTTCTAATTAACTTATATATAATCGATAGATGTAATTAGCCTATTACAATTTGAAATGTACATTAATTGTTTTAAATTCGAGATTAAGATACCAGATTGCCGTAATCGTGTACCTACCGTAGTGATCGTAGGTTTTTGTAATTACGAAGATTACATATAGTTATTTTAATTAGATGTTTATGAGATAAGTTCTGTTACTTAATACCATTTTTTAAATAGTTGTTATTTGCAATCAACAACCAGATTCGTTCAATGTAAATATAATATGATGTCACTTTAAAAAAAGTTCGTTTGGGTTCAAAGTCGAGAAAAATACCTTATGCTTCAGAGATCGTCATTTAAAATAGCTTATTTTTAACGACTTCAAAATTATCGGACTATAAAACTATGAATCTTAGGTAAGTTTATTTGGTGATAGGATTATAGTATGAAGACAAAAAAGCTGTAAAAAACTCATTATAATAATTGTTTCTCGGTTCTCACTTCTGCATAATGCCAAACACCAATTAAAAATTGACATAGATACGTACCTAGGTACCTACTTATTTTTTATTTCATAACGGTTATTATAATTATAATTTTCTTAAATTAGAAGGTTAACATCTTAATAAAATAAACTTTACTTAGTAAATTATTGGCAAGTTATAGAAAAAAAAATGACGTACACACTTACGCTATGTTATGCCTGCGCTGGCGCTGCGCAGATGACGACGCGATTCGACGCGGACGGTTAATAATACGTGTCAGCCCAGCCACGAACAGCAACGGACAAAAGTGCACATTTTGATGCACGTCTGCGCAGCTCCTTATAGTCTTCGATGAATTAAAAATATAGCCAAGTTCAAATGTTGGTAACCTTGCTAACTCAGTCTGCGTTGATGGTGGCATTTCACGTTGAAACATTGGTCCCAGGTTCCAGTAATATGGTAGACATTAAAACGCATTGAAGGCCTTATATTATGAACATTTTCAACAGCAGGTACGGGTACGGATTAGGAAGAAGTGTCCGTTTCAAATGTGAGTAATCCGTTTCAACACGGCAATAGCGTCGCGAGCTCTAGTATGATCCCCAAGCTAAGAGTAGTTTGACAATTTTCAATCAGGTGGGCCGTTCGTTAGTCCATAACCTTAATAGTACAAAAAAGTTTAAAGATATAAAGTGATATCAAAGCCAAAAGTATGAATTTGCGAGTCATGTTTACGGAATCAAATTTCGTTGACTCACTGAACTAAAAGTCAAGGTAACGCACTAAATATACATGTAATATTAACAGTTATATTTTTATTTTTCAGATCCTGGAAGCAAACCCTATTCTTGAAGCGTTTGGTAATGCCAAGACAGTCAGAAACGACAACTCTTCCCGATTCGGAAAGTACATCGACATTCATTTTAACAACAGCGGTGTTATTGAAGGAGCCAAAATTGAGCAGTACCTTCTCGAGAAATCTAGAATAGTCTCTCAAGGAGCAGAAGAAAGGAATTACCACGTATTTTACTGCCTCTTAGCGGGGTTGTCTAAAGATGAGAAGAAGAAATTGGAACTTACTGAGCCTTCCGACTACAGATATTTGTCTGGGGTATGTTTATTGTATATCTTACAGTTTATATTTATACAACGTAGGTACACAATTAAATAACATAAAATTCAAGGCTTTGTATAAGCTCATGCAGGTATTTTATTTAAGGTATTCTTTTCAGTATACACATTACTGTTTCAACACGGTAGGCTCTCAATCACGTAGGCGGTTGCTTTTCTGAACAACAAAGGAAGTAGATTCAAGTAAAAGAAACCATTACTTAGTCTTAGTTCGATTTAAAGCGTCTGTTTCGGAGCTTCAGACCCGCTTAACTATCTACTGTTCTACCTCCATTTGAAACGGCCCTTCGCATGCAATTTATTAAATTTAAAGAATGTTTCGTATGCCTTAAGGTAAAACATAGTGGATCTATATACTTAAAATAAGACCTGTATTATTGTACCTATGTTTACGAAATAAATGAAATCTGAATCTGAATCTGCATCCCATACAGTGAGATCAACTCTTCCACTATGTTTCGGAACATAATATATGTTTATGATATCGTGTATTGTTACAGGGCGGGAGCTTAACTTGTGAAGGGAGAGACGATGCTGCGGAATTTCAAGACATACGGTCAGCCATGAAAGTGTTACTTTTCACTGAACCAGAAATATGGGATATCCTGAAACTGTTAGCAGCTGTTCTACACACCGGCAACATAAAATATGAAGCAACTGTAGTTGACAATCTAGATGCAACCGAAATTATAGAACAAGCCAATGTTAAAAGAGTTGCAACTTTACTTGGTGTTCCTATGCAGTCACTTATAGGCGCACTTACTAGAAAAACGTTATTCGCTCATGGCGAAACAGTTATTTCTACCCTAAGCAGAGACCAGTCTGTAGATATTCGTGATGCTTTCGTCAAAGGCATTTATGGTAGATTGTTCGTCACCATTGTGAGAAAAATCAATGCTGCTATTTACAGACCAAAATCCACTATGAGGACGGCGATCGGAGTCCTTGACATATTCGGTTTTGAGAACTTTGATCACAATAGCTTTGAACAGTTCTGTATAAACTTTGCAAACGAAAATCTACAGCAATTTTTCGTTAGACATATCTTCAAATTAGAACAAGAGGAATATAATCATGAGGGTATCAATTGGCAACACATAGAATTCGTTGACAATCAAGATGCTTTGGATCTGATTGCGCTAAAGCAGTTAAATATTATGGCATTAATAGATGAAGAGTCGAAGTTTCCAAAGGGTACGGACCAAACTATGTTAGCAAAACTACATAAAACTCACGGTCTTCATAGAAACTACCTCAAACCAAAGTCAGATATAAATACTAGTTTCGGTTTGAATCACTTCGCTGGTGTAGTATTCTATGACACTAGAGGATTTCTGGAAAAGAATCGAGACACATTTAGTGCTGACTTGCTACAACTAGTTCACATTTCAACAAATAAGTTCTTGCAGCATATTTTCCAAGAGGATATAGCAATGGGATCAGAGACTCGAAAGCGTACTCCAACACTCTCAACACAGTTTAAGAAATCATTAGACCTGCTCATGAGAACATTAGGAACATGCCAACCATTCTTTATTCGTTGCATTAAGCCAAATGAATACAAGAAACCCATGATGTTTGATCGCGGTCTGTGCTGCAGGCAACTCAGGTACTCTGGAATGATGGAGACGATAAGAATTAGGAGAGCTGGGTACCCAATTCGACACAGTTTCAAAGAGTTCGTTGAAAGGTACAGATTCTTGATCTCTGGAGTGCCCCCTGCACACAAGACTGATTGCCGTAATGCTACTGCCAAAATTTGTGATCAAGTCCTTGGTAAATCTGATTACCAGTTAGGACACACCAAAGTTTTCTTAAAGGACGCTCATGACTTATTCCTTGAGCAAGAACGAGATAGAGTTCTCACTAGAAAAATATTGATTCTCCAAAGATCTATAAGAGGTTGGGTGTATCGAAGAAGGTTCTTGAAGATGAGAGCAGCAGCTGTTCTCGTTCAGCGCCATTGGCGAGGAAAATTGCAGAGGATTAGGTATAACAAGATGAAAGTAGGATACGCAAGACTACAGGCCTTGATTCGTGCTAGAGTTCTGGCTCACAGATTTAGACATCTTCGTGGTCATATAGTGTCTTTACAGGTAAGTATTTGTTCAGTTATTTCACTTTCATTTTCATAAAGATTCTTTTTGTTTCTTTTATATTATTTTGCCTGTGAACTTCTACCAGTAACTTTTGAAGCAATGTTTGACAGTTTATTAACTTTTTACAAAAAGAATGCATGTGTGTATTATACAGAGTACCATTCCCTTTATATAATTATATTATCTACACAGTGAAATAAATATTTCAAAAAGGGCCTAAAGATAGAAAGCAAAGGAGCGGAGATTCATTGAACAAGCCAGACTCTTTTTTCTTTACTTATTTTAGTGATATTTAAAAATTTCTCGACGATATTTGAGTTAAATATAGCTTATTTCTTCAGGCGGCAGCTCGCGGATACTTAGTTCGACGTTCCTATGGTCATAAGATGTGGGCCATTGTGAAGATCCAAGCACATGTGCGTGGATTGATAGCTATACGTCGAGTAAGGCGAATGAAGCAAGAAACTAAAGCAATCACAGAAGCGTTGAGGTTGAGGAACCAGGAGGAGCAGCGGCTGCATCATCAAGGCAACACCAGGGCTAAGGAGATCGCCGAACAGAATTACCGGGTAAGTTAGTTTTTCAAAGATTCTATACACGTACTTAGTCTTAAGCAGATGGGGGATATTACTATCGATGCAGGTGATCGCGCGATGAATTACATCTCTATTCATGTGAATTTTAGCACAGATTGGATACAAGTGCGTCTTTAGACTAAATACACGTGAGAACGATATCACCTAGCATTATTTTCGCAAAAATAGCCTATTAACTTTTTCCAGGGTCCGATATCAAAATAAATAAATATTTGTTGACATTCTCACACAACATCATCTAGCCGAAATTAAGCAAATATAAGCTTGTGGTATGGGATCTAGACGACTGATAGACATACTTATATATTTCTAAATACATACATATTATACACTAGCTGACCCGCGCAACTTCGTTTGCGTCACATGAGAGTGAGGTATGGTATTAATATTTCGAGTATTATAATGTTTCCCGTTGCATTTACCCCCCTCGCGCTTATTCTCGTCGCGTCGCGTCGCTTGTATTCATTACAGCTAAACCGCTTATCTTCGTTTGCGTCACATGAGAGTGAGAAGGAAAGAGGTGTTAAAGTGATATAATGTTTCCCGTCGCTTTTACTTCTACCCATCCGTTTTTCGGTATGGAACTCATCGTGTGCGAGTCCAACTCGCACTTGGCCGGTTTTTATCGTTTAGTTGACTGGCTGCCACTGCAGACCAAGTTTACTCCCGTCACGTCGCTCATACTTTAAAACTTAATAAGAGAGTTATTGTAAGTGAACCTTAAAAGATAGGCATATGCCGTCAAGGACTTTTTTTTATAACTTTTTAAGGGAAACAATTTTGTAGTACACAATTTTTACGTAACTTTAACTATTTATGCAGCGTCAGCAATGGAAGCTCCCAAAAGAAAGAAAATATCCCCGTTCTCATAACATAATTCATGGCTGCTCCGCTCCTATTCGTCTTAGCGTGATGTTATATCGCCATTAGCCAGCCTCAATAAATGGACTATTGAACTGTAAAATAATTTTTGAAATGCAACCAGTAGTTTCTGAGATCCTAGCACAAACAAACTCTTCAGTTTCATTATTTCGTGAGCGAACCTTAAGAGATAGACAAATTAGGTTATTGTGAGCGAACCTTATAAGATAGACATATGCTGTCGCGGACTTTTTTTTAGAACTTTTTAAGAGAAACAATTTTGTAGTACACAATTTTTACCTAACTGTAACCATTTACGCAGCGTACGCCTCGGAAGCTTTCAGACGGTAAAAAATATTCCCCGTTTTCAAAACATTCTTGATTGCTGCTCCGCTCCTATTCGTCTTAGCGTGATGTTATATAGCCTATAGCCATCCTCGATAAATGGACTATCAAACTGTTAAAGAATTTTTGAAATCCAACCAGTAGTTCCTGAGATCCTAGCGTTCAAACAAACAAACAAACAAACAAACAAACAAACAAACTCTTCAGCTTTATAATATTAGTATGGATAGAAAACACCTAAACTGCTGAACAAACATTGTGGATCACAGAAATATTTGGACCGACCCGGGAATTAAACCCTGGACCTCAAGCGTGGCAGGCGATATCACTACCGACTACGCCACCGAGGCAGTCAAATCCATCATCCATCCATTATCTAGTACTAGTAAAAATAAATGCACCGATATCAATGGCGACGCCCTTTCTACACGACTTTGTTATTAAACTTGAACTTTAATCAGAAAGATAATCTATTCAGATATTTGTTGTTTTGATAAAGACATGTAAGCTGAAAGGGATTTTAGTAAAATATTATAAGTCTATGATGATACGCAAAATTACCTAACAAGTGATAAAACATAATAAGCGGAGTATGTTGCTGTACTGGAATGAACACGTACCTACTCTGGAATTCGAGCTTTAAAGTTAATTTGAACGAATAAACTGGTTTTCGGAGTCTGTTCGGCCACTGTGAATTCAAAAAAAATCTTGAATGTACTTCCTAAGACCCTGACGGCCTGCAATGCGCCTAGATTGCGTAGCCCGTAGAAGGCAATGGCCGTCAAGGTAATAAGGGGATCCCGGACGATTTTAGTTGAGACGGTCTGTCTCCTAGCCGGGACAAAAAAAACGGGTGGGGCTGTGTCGGGGCACACGGCCGTTGGTTTTAACGTGAATACGTCTCGTAACGAACCATTCCAGCCGTACCAACTGCTGATGTACTGGCACCGTCGTTGATCCGCTCGGCCGCATTCATTACTTTACGTTGCCGGCACTGCTTGACTCGATCATATGGTGTTTTATTGGTAGATACCATTCGATTGCTGTTGAGATGCCCTTTCCAACCGTATACGATTTCTGTATTTCGATTTGGCTTTTCGACGCGTATAGGCCGACATCATATATTTTTTGATATTATTTTTTTATTTAAACACCTTATTATATTCACAGTTACAATTTTACACTAATGTTAAATATATATAATCGATAGATTTTGACGAGAGCTGACGATTGAAACTTGAATGAACGTCGTAGCTTCACCGAGTCGAAAGTTATACTAAATGGAAATTAGAGGTTTGCACCGGAGCAGTGAGTACCGGAGAAGCTCCGGTGAAGTACCGGTAAAAGTACTCGATTACAAGTACCGGAGTTCAATTGATTACTCTCCGGTTCATTATTGTTACACTGTGTAGGTATGTAGGTACCGGTAAAAGTATTCGATTGATTAATCTCCGCTGAAATATTCTAACATGTGTTATGTATTCAATATTATTTAAATAATATTATACCTATATTAGACGACCTGTTTGGTGGGGAGGCAAAGATACTGTCTATTAATCAAGAGTCGCGGTTTCGATTCCCGCGCAAGACAAATATTTGTGTGCAAGAACATGTTTATTTGTCTTGTTGTGAGTGTTTCTATTGTATCATCAATCAATCAATCAATATCAATACATATAATAAAATCGTAAGTGTGTGTTTGTCTGTACGTTTGTGCACGCTAATCTCAGCAACCGCTCAATCAATTGAAATGCGGTTTTCTATAATGCGTTGTAGTCTGCTCCACGTAACATTTAGTGTTTGCTTCATGTCAATCGGTCCATAAATAAAAAAGTTATGTCAATCTAAAGAATTAAATATAAAATGCAGCGTACGAAGTCGCAGGCAACATCTAGTAATAAATACGTATTTACAAACACAAATGTATCTTTATCTGTTAGTTCTTGAATTAAACATTTTGGGCTCAGGGGTCGGCAACCTCACGGCGGCTCGCGAGCCACTTGCGGCTCTTTAGTTCCCTAAGCAATTATCATAGTACATTTTCAAAAACATATTACTGTTGACATAAATTCTACCGATAGACAGGAACGTCCATACATTGAATATGTTCCAGATTTGTACGCGCTTGAGCGAGAATGGACTCGCGCAACGGATGCTATAAAACTCATATCTTGGTATGAAAAAAAAAAGGGTTTAACATTGTATAATTATGTTAATTAGCATTAAGGCGAAGTGCAATTGTGTCTCAAGCGATTCGGAGGGGGTGAAGCAGACGCAAGAAGTTCGGGACGCTCCGTGCTTCGGAAACGTTTTCGCGCGTTAACCCGTTCACTACGCAATTGAAATCATTGACAGAAGTACAAGTTTACACAACAATTTTTTTCGCCCTGTTTAGATAAACCTCTTTAGATCTTCTACTCGTGAGCAACTACGTAATTGATTTTGATGCAATTTTTATCACTAACATGTAATGAAATTTATTTTCATAATAAGAATAGAACATAATATATTTAAGAAGTACTTCAATTTATTTTTTTACCTGTGACGATTTTTGCCAGGTTTATTGAAAAAGTAAGAATCTGCTGCCCTTATCCTTTGTATTTTTTGGTACTTCCTTAAAAGGAAAAAGGAGGGTTCTGTACAAAAAAAGACTGAAAAATATACCTGTATGGGAGCCCTCCTTAATTTATTTTTCTGTTCTTAGGATTCGTAAATTTCAAATGCCTAGCTATCGCAGTGGTGCATAAGATGACAGATAGATAGTCTCAGTAATAGGGTCGCGTTATTACAGATTATTTATACTGTTGGCACTTGGTGGAACCTGCAGCGCATATTGAATAACCACCACTTGTACTGTTTTACAGCATTTATTTACTCTACACCTGACCGCTTTTGCCTCTTAGCATTTTCAAAAGGCAATACTTTCTCCTCGTTCCCTTTTTACCCTTTGGATACGGAACTGTAAAAACGGCCGAGGTTCAAGTTGGACTGGCACACTGATGAGGATTTCGTAACAAAAAAAACGCCAGAAGATTACGTTGTATGGGAGTAACCTTATTTTTTCTTTATCTAGTGTTATTATAGTTGTTACAGCGGTAGCAGAAACACATCTTTGAAATGTATTACTGCCTAGTTCATGAGATACAGATGAACAAATGGATTTTTTTTTTATATTCAGCTCGCCAAATTGACGTCGCCACGATGGATAGCCGTGGCGCATCTTGCGATTGGGGGCCACTTCTTACAGCGGTCCCCAAGTTGGCGGCCCCGTGATGAGCCTCTTCACGCTCCTCTTAAAGAACCCGGGGTTGTAAGATGAGGGAAACACGTGTGCGGACAGGTCGTTCCAAGTTTTTATAGTTCGACAGAGGAACGATCTTTTGAAACGCTCGGTTCTGGCGAAGATTCTCTCCACTGTGTATGAGTGGCATCTCTGCCCGGCACGCGTTGTTCGGGATCGGAAAGGTGATGGTGGGATCAGATTGAAGAGCTCTTCAGAACATTCGCCGTGATGCATTCGGTAGAAGGCAGCCAAGGACGCTACGGTTCTTCGCTGCGCCAACGGTTCGAGGCCTCCCGTCCCGTCACCTCAGGACAACCAATTATTCGGACAGCACGTCTCTGTATAGCGTCAAGTGCGTCCAACAAGTACCTCGCGGAGTCATTCCAGAGGTGAGAACAGTACTCGACGCAGGGACGAATCTGCGTCTTGTACAGCAAACATCTCTGATGTGGCGTGAAGTACCGTCTCACCTTATTTAGGACTCCGAGTTTCCGCGAGGCCAGCCCAATACAACTCTCTATGTAGTTTTTGTGATTGAGCTCACGCCGGACGTCTATACCGAGAATCTCCAGGTTGTCCTTTAGTGGAACCGTAATGTTCTGAAGAGAGGGTAGGGGTAGGAATGGGGACTTCTTAGCTGTAAACGCACACGCCTGCGTTTTTCTGGCATTGAACTCGACCAGGTTGTCTGAACCCCATTGGGCAATGCGACCCAGGTCCCGGTCGAGATCCGCCACGAGTTGCCGTCTCTTTTCGTCCACGTCACAACGCCCCTCCGCTGGGCGGCCAGAATAGCTCCCATGCAGAGTACTGTCATCCGCATAACAATGAATGCACCCAAGGGACAGCATGTCATTGATATGCAGAAGAAAGAGAGTTGGGGACAATACCGATCCCTGTGGTACCCCGGCATTTACCTGCAAAAGCAGGAAGCCTGACCATCACAGAGGACCCGTATACGTCGCCCGTGCAGGAAGCTGGCCAACCAGCGGCATAACTGAGGCGATATACCATATGCCGGCAGCTTGGAAAGAAGCGACGCATGCCATACCCTATCAAAGGCTTTAGCGATGTCTAGGCCAATAGCCAGAGATTCGCCGTGCCTCTCCATAGCCTCACCCCAGGTGTGCGTTACGTACGCTAGGAGGTCACCCGTTGATCGTTTCGGCCTAAAGCCATATTGGCGATCGTTAATTAACGAGTGATCCTCCAGATAGCGCATGAGCTGTTTGTTGATGATTAGCTCGAACACCTTGCAGATGACGGTGGTTACGGCTATGGGTCGATAGTTGGCCGGATCTGACCGATCCCCTTTCTTGGGGATCGGCTGGACGTTCGCCTCCTTCCAAGCCTCCGGCACTTCTCCCGAGGAATAGGAAAGGCGATACAGGCGTGTTAGCGTTGGAGATAATTCAGCTGCACAATTCCTCAGCACCACTGCCGGAATGCCATCAGGACCACTGGCTTTCCGCGTGTCGAGTGACTGTAGCACCGCTCGCACATCGCACTGCCGGATTTTAATATCCGGCATCGTGGTTCCACAGTTGGCGATAGTGAGAGGTTGCTTGCCACAGTCATCAACCCGGGAATTAGCCGCAAAGAGATTGGCCAGCATTTCCGCTTTCTCTTGGGCCTTGTGTTGTGAGCCAGTGATCTGTCAGGATAGCG
This sequence comes from Miltochrista miniata, assembly GCA_933228765.1. Classification (NCBI taxonomy): domain Eukaryota; kingdom Metazoa; phylum Arthropoda; class Insecta; order Lepidoptera; family Erebidae; genus Miltochrista; species Miltochrista miniata. Next base: position 8,737,679 of record OW121751.1, on the reverse strand, counting down.
TAGCGGCGGCAGCGAGGGCTTGCAAAAGTTGGCCTGCACGGCTTTGGCCAGTTGCCAGTATCCACGGCTGCCCGTCGGATGAGACGTGAGCTCCTGACCAAGCCGCGTGACGCGCTGGGCGTCCGCTCTCTTGAAGGCCCTCTTACTGGACCTAGTGGCTCTGTTGTACACTGCCTTGAGTTGGGCCACATTCGGGTCGCGCACAGCCCGAGCCCTGATCCAGGCGCGGTAAGCCGTCTGTTTCTGTTGAACAGCTACGGCGCACTCACGCCCGAACCAGGGGCGGGCTTTGCGGATGCTGGCAACATCAGTGTATGGAATATAGTATTCCATACCTAAAGCTATCTCACCAGCAACCGCAGAGGCGCTTTCCGATGAAGCCCTCCCTGCAAAGCAGCGCTGACTCCACGGGACGGCTGCAAAGTATTCTCGTAGACCGTCCCAGTCTGCTGACGAGTAGTGCCACAGTCGCCGCGTCACCTCTACTGCCCTTGCAGGAGATGACATCTGCAGGCTGGCACGCACAACACAGTGGTCGGATGTACCCAGTGGGGCGCTAACCGACACACTGTACGGTGCTGGGTAACTCGTCAGCAGTAAGTCCAGCAGGGAGGGTTCATGGTCTGACCTGTCCGGTATGCGCGTAATCCCGCGCACCACTTGGGTCAGACCATGTGAGAGAGCAAACGCGTGGGCGGCCCGTCCCGCTGGATCGGTCACGCGGGACCCCAGCCACTCAGTGTGACACGAAGTCTCAGTAATAGGGTCCCGTTTGGCTAAGAAAACGAAGAATATACAAAAACGAATATTGCTATTTGCATATATGCAAGGGTGTAAAGGAATAAATTTCGATACTAGTTATTTAAACTAGACTAGGCTTTAGTCCTGTCCAAATGATTACCATTTCCTAAATTAAACATTCTACGTTTCAATTCGCATAGCTATTGCCCTCAGCTTCAGCTGTGTAGAATTCTGTTCGCGTTCCCTTCTACCATTGGGTCATATCCAGGGATAAAATAGCCTTTATGCTATTTTCTAAATTATCTTACCTTACTTCTTCTTCTTCTTCTTCTAAATATATATAACTCAAAGGTGACTGACTGACTGACATAGTGATCTATCAACGCACAGCCCAAACCACTGGACGGATCGGGCTGAAATTTGGCATGCAGGTAGATGTTATGACGTAGGCATCCGCTAAGAAAGGGTTTTGATAAATTCTACCCCCAAGGGGATAAAATACGGTAAGCGGGAAGGCGAACAAATTTTACACGGGCGAAGCTGCGGGCATCAGCTAGTAATATTATAAATGCGAAAGTTCGTGAGTGTAGATGTTTGTTACTCTTTCACGCTCTAACGGCTTAACGGATCTAGCTGAAATTTAGTACAGGGGTAGATATAGGCCTGGAATAACACATAGGCCACTTTTTATCCCGGCAATCAGTTCCCACGGAAAGCGGAAACGGGAACAAAACTAGACGCGGGCAGAGCTGCGGGCGTCAGCTAGTGTATAATATGTCCAAGAATACATTGCAGTCTGGAAAAGCATAAAATAGTTATAATAGGCCATCAATTTCAGCCAGATCTGCTCAACCGTTGGAACATGATTTTGTCACTAACATCTTCACGGACTTTCATATATCATAATTAAATAATTCGTAAGTCATATTAAATCATCAGGCCTTTTCAGTAACATATATTCACAAAATCATCTTCTAGCGCTTAACATATAGGTACCACTATCCATTGAACATTGTATTACTATTTTACATTATGGCTTAAAAACAAAGTTAGGGTTGTATTGACTGTATCGGGTTGTATGTAAGCTGTTTATTTTCAGTTCACTGTTGGTTAAAATTCAAACTGAGGGGTCGGGAGGCCTCGAACCGTTTTGGCGCAGCGAAGAACCATAGCGTCCTTGGCTGCCTTCTATCGAATGTATCACGGCGAATGTTCTGAAGAGCTCTTCAACCTGATCCCACCCTCTTCTTTCCGATCCCGAACAACACGTGCCGGGCAAAGATGACACTCACACACAGTGGAGAGAATCTTTGCCAGAACTGAACGTTTCAAAAGATCGTTCCTCTGTCGAACTATAAAAACATGGAACGACCTGCCCGCACTCGTGTTTCCCTCATCTTACAATCCCGGGTTCTTCAAGAGGAGCGTGAAGAGGCACATCACAGGGCCGCCAACTTGAGGACCACTGTCAGAAGTGGCCCCCAATCGCTAGATGCGCCACGGCTTTCCATCAGGCTGGTGGCGACGTCAATTTGGCAAGCTAAATATAAAAAAAAAAAGAAACTCATACTTACAACTTCAAATTCAATACCTACCTACATCAACTACGACACACGAGTAGTAAAGTAAGACTACGAGAATATCAACAATACGCAATACGTGCCTTGAAAGCTGTAATTTGGGATAGAAGAATACCAATTTTTTGAGTTTAATTTATTATATACTCAATTAATGTTTATTCCTACTGTTATATTGTAAATTTAGAAGAATTGGCCCACTGATTTATCAGTCATTAGTATTATACTCGTTATGACATTGATTTTACTTAAATATTAATTTAAATAATGTACATGTTATACGCTCGGTCAGGGCGTCACATACATGAGCGCATTTATAGGTGAATCTTCTGGCATTCATCTATTATGTGGCATCAGGAAAACTTTGTATTGGAAAGTATGAAAACGTTACTATAACTTATATAATACACCAAAGAAACTTCCCCAAACAGATGCGATATTTTTACGCTCTTGAGCTTAAGCCTTGAATACTTCCTTTTTTCGTTTTTTTTATTACCTATTTTCGTTACTACGGCAGCGAATTACGTCAGCGGGCGTGACAAAGTTGTATACGGGTGTCCTCAACGAAGCCTGTCGGCTGACTGAGCGGGCTCTGTGAGGTGGCTGATAGCGGCAAAATGCACTCCCGCTCAACAAAACGTTTTTTTTTATTAAAACAATATGTTTTTAATTAATAAATAACTGCATAGGACCTCGAGGTAACTTATTAGGGACATGGAAATAAAAAAATAGTGTGGTACATTATATAACTACTGAATGAAATTGATTATAGTCAAGGCGGTCACAGGTAAATTTACAGATTCGAGGGAACTTTGGGATTATTTTCTATCGAGCCGAATTTACTCAATCGTGTTTTGGAGAACTGACATCCCTAGTCAATATACTTAATAATAATTATCCATTTAAAAAATTGTGAAATCTTTGTTAACACCGTTGCAAAATTGGTTCGAAATATGTCAAAATTATGTATTTTGAGTCCCACTTCACCTTAACTTTAATATTTTTTCCCCTCTATACATTGCGTTTACAGCACTTTGTTTGACAATTCTACCACAATAAATTAAAATATCTCCGTCACGTGCGTTTCATTCGTATTATGGCATAAACCGAACTAAAGATGAGATGAGTACATTTACCGCAGTTTGGTGGTACATGATGCTTGTTCTGATCGCCGCATCTAGTACGTAAGTAGTACAATAGATTGATGCATTTTACCCTTTCATTTCATAAACACACCTGTTTGGTGTTCTGTTGCACTCGAAAGCGTTATATTATGGAGCACCAGTTCGGGCGGACGCCCTTCCTCATTCTTTCGGCGCTTATCATGTTCTCTTGCTCACACATTAGTGCCGTCTATACTCACTCTCGCGCGTACCGTAACCAAAAAAAAATCTTATTTTGATTCCACGCTGAGTTAATAAAAATGTTCGTTCTTTATTTTAACCAACATCATGATCGCCATGTAATATACGTCGCCAGGTACTTTTTCCGTTTCCGTACAAATGGTCATAGTGTCCTTTCATCCCGAAAACGTAGGTAGGTAGGTACTGTTTCCGATGAAAACGATAATTAGATGCCGCCATGTGTCTTTCTAATTTTTACTTTCACGCGGGCGAAGCCGCTGGTCGAAGCTACTCAGAAATTAATACGACCCGGTCTTGTTTTTATTATTTTTAATTTGAAAAAAAAAGACTTAAATTTTATTTACTTTCCGTCAACGCAAGTACAAGTCGCCATTTAAGATTCCTTTCTTTAATGCATCGGCTTATACATATAAACGATAAACCTCAGAATAGACAAGATGGCCGATCGGAGCTCAATGCTTACCATGGGCTCTAGCCTGGTGCGCGGTTTATGAATGATATCATCGGGCGCCCTAATATGCCAGCTCTTAATCTCTTTCGAAGACGGTTATTTGACATTTTGTCACACCAAAGAATTGGGCCGGTAGATTTCGGTCAGAACTGCGGCCTCTAGGTCCCACGACAGAAGCCTGTATGCCAGAAGAGGTACTAATGCTACGTTAACTGATATCTAGGTACGTGTGAACAAAAAAAAATTTTGTGGCTCTTTAAATTTTTTGGCTCTTCTGACTAAAAAGGTTGCTGACCCCTGGTCTAAGGCACAGTAATAATGTCTAAGGTTTTGGGCTGGATGTTGATGGTTTTATGATTTACATACTTAGGAGGTACAACTTTAAAAAATCCTGAAACGTGTTCATTTATTTTTAATTAGATGCAGGTACCTATACAAATTGTGAAGCAGAAATGAAGAAATTCCCATACAAACTTACAACCCCTCGTTTACCTCCTTATTGATATAATTTAACAAATCAAAGATATGTATGTCTATTTTTTTTATAACCAAAAACAGCTATACATAATTTCATGATGCTAACTTTAGTGACGAATTTCCATACAACTGTTTATACCTTATTTACCACCTTAATGGTGAAATTTCCCAAAATCCTTTCTTATAACTTACCTAGTTAATAAAAGGTACCTACTGTCCAAATTTCATCATTCTAGGTTCTGGGGTTTTTCTCTACGTTGATGAGTCAGTCGGTCAAAATCTCGCTTTATATTATTTACAGATTTTATATTAAACTATTAGATACTTTTTAAAATATAGGTCCTCATAAAACTCTACTGGATCACCTACATACAAATTCTCTGATTGTACATGTTTATTTAAATCAAGAATTGCAAATTAGAAGACAATATTTCAAGGCATCAAATCTATGTACCTACACAAACGCGATGCTCCGGTTTTCACCGGAGAAAACCGGAGCTCGCAAAAGTACCGGTGAATTTCACCGGAGCTCAAGATTCCGCTCCGGTGCAAACCACTAATGGAAATCTCGAGACGCAGCAAAATTACCTTCAAAATGGCGGGGCTGCCCCCTCCCCCGCGCGCGATGTGTTACAGTCCTAAAACACTAAACTGTATCCCCCGATTTTGTAATCATTCGTTTTTTTGGATTGCGTCCCTATGGAAGTAATTTTAAAGACGTATTCACGTCAAAATGCCTTTCCTATGCATGCATAGCAATGATGTAAAAAAGGATATACAATACATGGTATTGTATATCCTTTTTAGGTCTCCGTATGTTAGGGGTATAATCGGAACTCTATTCCCAGGACTTCCCCTTTTGTTCGTTTGTCTGTCTGTCCATCACGAGGCTTACTTTTATATGTGGTGTATAATGTATTTTTTTTATCAGGTGTTTCTATGTATAATATGTATGTATTTAAAAGTATATAACTATTAATATCCGTGGTCTGATACCCATAACACAAGCAGGTTATTCCTAGCTTACTTTGGGATCAGATAGCGTTGTGTGAGATGTCAGTGAATATTTATAATTTATTTATTATTATTTATCTGAGACCGTGCTATTAAATTAATTGCAGGCACGCGATAATTGCGAAGTTTGGAAACATTACGTAAAGTACCCATCTATACCATTCAGATTTGAGCCAGTCAATGCATTTAATAACTTCAGAATGATGTAAAACAAAAATGCTTCCGAAACTAAAATAGCCGAACTTTTTACATTTGACCAAAAGTAGGTAGGTATGCAAGTTTTAAAAAAAAATTTGGTAATGGTATGCCACCTTTTTGAGTAAATACTTTTTTGGTATTCTTTTGAGATAAGAGTTCGAAAATAATTTTTTCAAACTCAATGAAAGTCAATTTCAGACTTTTACAGAATTTAAACTTTACTGCTACTTAAAGGTACCTTACCCAGTCAAATAAAACTAACATCAATCAAATTAAGTGTTCTAAAGTGATGATAACCAATGATAAGATACAATTTTAGTTTAGAAATTTGGATAAATCGTAACTATTTAGAACTTAATACAAGTGCAGTGCAGTTCTCACTTAGGTAGTAAAATATTTAGTTAGTTTAATAAACTTAAATAGTTTATCGTTATTACAGAGGACGAAATACATACAACGGTATGCTTATAACTCTTTGTAAATTACTGTAGTCCTGTTTTCTAGGCATTACATTACCTTGGTGAGGCTGCAGTGGTAGCCGTAGGTCTGTTGGGAGTCCTGGGGTATCCTTCCGAGGGCTTACCCGGTTCGCCCAATCGTAGGCTGTTAGGCAGGATACGTGAGGTTTTTAGTCGGTAGGAGTCCGGCATAGCATCTATAAATATTTTCCCTCGCGAAAAAAAGGCGGTGCATTAATAACAGTATTAACTATTATATATGAGATGGCACCATTTTATACACAGCCTAATAGAGCGTGCAAATTACACAACGACACGAATGGCAGACCTACCAGACCAACAGGTTACTCTACCCAGATACTTAGATAATTTGTCGATGTAACACCTGAACTGAAAGAATTGTCGACAGTAGTAAACGTGTGGTCTCCTGAAGTGCTGTAATGGTGTTCTGGATAAAGAGTGTATTTTTTAAATTTGTTTTGGATTTTTGGTATATTGATTTCGAATATGCTAGTGATTATGAAGTAAGTTCTGTATATCTAGTAGGCTATCTCTATACTTACTTGTTTTATTGTATCTAATAAAATGAATTAGCCAACTTGAAGGCCAAAATTTCCCTATGACAGCAGCCCACGCACGCCCCCCCTTAGAAGCGGGATCACACCCGAAACCCCCCAAAGACGCGGGATAGCACCCGAACCACCCTCTAGGCGAGGCCGCAGTGGCGGGCGTAGGTCTGTTGGGAGTATTGGGACATCCTTACGAGGGCTTACCCGGGGCTCCCGACCATAGGCTGTTGGGCATTACGTGAGGTTTTTTAGTCGGTAGGAGTCCGACATAACATCAATGAGGATTTTCTCTCACGTTAAACAAAAAAAAAACCACAATTTGAACAGCAGGCATCGACAAACCTGCCCATCGATTTCAACATGGCTCACCACCTATGACGTTTAACAAAAGTGCAAATGATGAAATGTGGGCACAGTATGCCTCTGCCAAAATTCTAATAACATTATAACTCTTTTGTTACCAGGAACGCATGTATGAATTGGAGCGTCGTGATGCAGAACTAGCTTTAGAAGAGAAACGGCAAATGGACGCGAAACGTACCATACTCCAGGAGGCAGCTAGGAAACAGGATGAGCCAGTTGACGACAGCAAGCTAGTCGAGGCTATGTTCGACTTCTTGCCGGACTCCAGCAGTGAGGCTCCTGCGCCTAAAGATACGTCGGTCTTCAGTGATCTGCCGCAACAAAGAGCTGATCAACAAGAGGTATGTTTGCTTTTTTTTTTGCTTGTTTTTTTACGGATATTAAGACCAGATTCCAATCGGCTGAAACACAATCTCCACCATCAGTCTAGGGTCGAGGGTCCTAGGTTACTCCTTGAGCAGCTGGCTCAGGATTCCGGCATACTATATACCATAACCAAAAGTAATAATATTCTCTCGAATTATTGGAAGCTAATGTCCTTCTAATTTCTCAATGGATGACTTAGTCACGACACCTTTCGTCAATGGGAACACCCAAAAATTCCGAAATATGTTTTTCCGAATTTCAATATTCCGATGTTTAAAATTCCGAAGATTATAATTCCTAAGAAACAAAGCTCCGAATATTCAAAAGGACGATATTCATTTATCCGAAAGTCATAAGTACGAATTTTTATTTTTCCTAATTTCATTAGTACGAATAATCAAAAGACCGGACTGTTATTTTCCCGAAAAACATTATTCAGAATTTCAAATATCCGAAAATTCACTGTTAAAGTTTTTTCAATAAAGTACGGTCAAGTCTAATTACCGAAGGTATTATTTCCATTTCCGAGTCGAGGTGTTAACCATAATAAGTAAATGGTTAACACCCCGACTCAGAGTACCCCGACTCGGATGGGTTAGGTTAGAAGGCTAAGGCGGGAGCGAAGCGGAGCGGAGCTCCCGCCTTAGCTTTCGTGGTTATTTTTTTTGTTTTGTCGTTTGCCTTCCACTCACTTGGAAATAATATTTTCGGTAGTTAGACTTGACTATACTTTATTTAAAAAACGGGTGGAATCGGGAACATAAATAATCGTCTTTAATGATAAGTTTTAGGGTGAAACGACATTCACCCTTCGTATTTATGATATTTCGGATTTTTGATAATCGGAGTTCGTATTTATAATATGGCGGATTTTTATTGATTCGGAATTTAACGGTTCAGTTTCTTGAAATTCGGCATTCTGACTGTCGGAATTGTAAATATTTGGAATTTTAAAATTATGACTTTTAATAAAAAGGATTTATGAAACATCGGATTTTTGACTTTCGGGATTTCGAATCATTCGGACTTATGAAATTCGGAATTATGAAATTCGTTATTGTGACTTTCGGAATTAAGGTTTTCGTATTAATGTAGTGTACCCTTCGTCAATACTATTTACTAAGTTGTTGGACACAAGACCTTTAAATGGTAAAGAAGGGTAGCGTCATAAAACCCTCATAATATCCTAGTTTCTCACATACTACGTACTTTTAAATAGGGTCAAAGAAAGCGAATAATATGCTGGTGCTATGGGATCTGGCCAACATAACCTAGCCCCAATCTTATCATATACTTCAATCAGCCAAATTCCTCACCGTCTCACTTTGGCCAGACGGTCGTTTTGAGGTTTCCTTCTTTTCACCATGACCTCGTCCGTTAGTCATCCATGAACTACTTGAAGGTGAGGCTAACTTGGGTCAAAAAACTTTTAAGTAGATACCTATATGATATCAACTTTGTGCAATATGTTTAGTTTAATGTTATTTCGGCGTGTAACAAATGAAAAAGGTGTTATGCAGTCAGTTGTAGGCAGTCACTCGTAGGTGATGTAGTGTTATTGTGCAGTTACCTAATAAAAAAAATGCGCGCTGGTTCGCGTCATAAAAGTGAAGTGCGATTTGACGGAGGAATAAATTTTTATTGTGGAAAACGATGTTTATCATGGACCTGTTCTATAGTCAATCAGTTTTCAGTTCAAGTGCGTTTCTTTATCTATTATTTTAAAATTAAAACTCTTCTGTACGTACATGTGTTTGTCACCAAACTCCTCCTAAACGGCTGGATTGATTTGGATGAAACCAGATTTTCTATTTCTTCATCAGATGGTTACACCAATGCAAACGACATCGGAGGACGAGGAAGACCTGTCGGAGTTCAAGTTCCAGAAGTTTGCTGCTACGTACTTCCAAGGGAACGTCACACACCAGTACTCCAGGAAACCACTCAAGCATCCACTGCTGCCTCTGCATACGCAGGGAGATCAGCTGGTGAGCACCGTCTTTTCTTATTTTCTGGCAAGGCTGAGTGTTCTGTCGTCTACATATACACACACAATATACCTACACATAAATGCAGTATACATTATAGGTACATATATACATAATCATTATTTTAAGGGTATGTTGGCTCGAATGAAATTATTATTTACTTACAGAAATTGTACTCAATTTTTTACGTTCGATTCAAAGTGTTAAAAATATCATTTTTGCATTAAATTACTTGTAAGGTCATGTTTTAAAATAATGCATAATTTATAATAATTATTACCTTTTATGAGTATATGGTGAAACTAATTACTTTAATTATAGCGACATTATGATGTTAATCGTAAAGCAGATTACATTTAAAAGATTAAATCTAAGATCGATGCAGTCCATCCATAGGCTAAGATAAGATCATTAAATATCAAAAATCAAACTTACTTTTCAATAAATTTAACTTGCTAGATAGCAACTACTATTTCGAGAAACGAATAATAATTGATGCAGCTGACCGTAAGGTCGCCTTAAGGTTATTAAAATTTAAAACTGCACTTAAAATTAGAAAAGGCAGTAAACTAGTTTTAGTAAAAAGTTTGTAGGAAATTTGAGATTTCAAAATGATATTCTTTTAAAAAGCTATGAAGGTTATTAATATGTACAAAGGTTATAAACAATGAGGTGTCAAAACAAATCAAATATGTACTATAATCTTAAAACTATTTAGCTACCACTGGTCTAAGACTACAATGTATCATATGTAGATAAACGGAAACTATGCTATAGTTAAAATATCCACACTTGCAACTTCACTAACCCTTCTTGTACTACAAATACATGTAATAATTCTCCATGAACTCATTACAGGCTGCTCAAGCGCTATGGATCACAATCCTTCGGTTCACTGGAGACCTGCCGGAGCCGCGATACCATACAATGGACAGAGATAACACATCTGTCATGTCAAAAGTGACTGCAACACTTGGAAGGAACTTCATCAGATCAAAGGAGTTCCAGGAAGCGCAGATGATGGGAGTAGACCCTGATGCATATTTGAACAAACAGAAGCCAAGGTCTATTCGACACAAGCTAGTGTCTTTGACGTTAAAGAGAAAAAACAAGCTTGGAGAAGATGTGAGGAGAAAATTACAGGTATGTTACACAGTATTACGTAATTATAAGATGAAATTGCTTATGGATTTCGAAATTTACATAATTTTCTCATAACTTTCAGGATGAGGAATATACAGCGGACAGCTACCAGTCATGGCTAGAGTCAAGGCCCACATCGAACTTGGAGAAGTTGCATTTCATTATTGGACATGGCATTTTACGTGCTGAACTCCGAGATGAAATCTACTGCCAGATATGTAAACAACTAAGCAATAATCCTTCGAAATCGTCACACGCTAGAGGATGGATCCTACTGTCGTTGTGTGTCGGGTGCTTCGCTCCTAGTGAAAAATTCGTTAACTATCTTCGAGCTTTTATAAGAGAAGGACCACCAGGATACGCACCATATTGTGAAGATCGTTTGAAACGGACATTCAATAATGGCACCAGAAACCAACCACCATCGTGGTTAGAACTTCAAGCTACGAAATCCAAAAAGCCTATAATGTTACCAATAACATTTATGGATGGTAATACAAAGACTTTGTTAGCGGACTCCGCTACAACGGCAAGAGAACTATGTAATCAACTGTCTGATAAAATTGCTCTGAAAGACCAATTTGGTTTTTCATTGTACATTGCGTTATTTGATAAAGTGAGCTCTCTTGGTAGTGGAGGAGATCATGTAATGGATGCTATATCTCAGTGTGAACAGTACGCTAAGGAGCAAGGTGCACAAGAAAGAAATGCTCCATGGAGATTGTTCTTTAGAAAAGAAATATTTGCCCCCTGGCATGATCCTACTGAAGATCAAGTCGCCACAAATCTTATCTATCAACAAGTCGTTAGAGGTGTTAAATTTGGTGAATATAGGTGTGATAAAGAAGAAGACTTAGCTATGATAGCTGCTCAACAGTATTACATTGAATACGGGCAAGATATGAACACAGAACGACTCTATACATTATTGCCAAATTATATACCAGACTATTGTTTAACCGGTGTTGAGAAAGCAGTTGATCGATGGGGTGCTTTAGTAGTGCAAGCTTATAAAAAGAGTTATTATGTTAAAGAAAAAATACCGACATATCGCGTCAAGGAAGATGTTGTAAGCTATGCAAAATTCAAGTGGCCTCTATTATTCTCTAGGTTCTACGAAGCATATAGGAATTCTGGACCTAATTTACCTAAGAACGATGTTATCATAGCCGTCAACTGGACTGGTGTGTACGTCGTAGATGATCAAGAGCAGGTACTCTTGGAGTTATCGTTCCCAGAAATTACAACAGTTTCCAGTCAAAAAACCAACAAAGTTTTTACACAAACATTTAGTCTTGCTACGGTTCGGGGTGAAGAATTTACATTCCAAAGCCCGAATGCTGAAGACATTCGAGATCTTGTTGTGTATTTCTTAGAAGGACTAAAGAAGAGATCTAAACACGTTATAGCACTCCAAGATTACAAAGCACCTGGCGAGGGTTCCAGTTTCTTAACATTCCTCAAAGGAGATCTGATTATTTTAGAAGAAGATAGTACAGGGGAGTCGGTATTAAATAATGGTTGGTGTATTGGTCGTTGCGAACGGACTATGGAAAGAGGTGACTTCCCAGCGGAAACTGTATACGTATTGCCAGCCCTGACTAAACCGCCACCCGATATATTAGCCTTATTCTGTCAAGAAGGGGCACAACATGGTCGTCGTCCTCAATCTGCTACTTTCAACGGTACAGAATCTAGGGATAAACCACATACCTTGATAGAATACGCAATGGATCATTTCAGATTACCACCAAAGCGCACTGTGTCAAAGGCTTTAACTCTATCAACAGCTAAAAGGGGAGGTACTGAAGAACTTTGGCGACATTCCCGGGAACCTATAAAACAACCACTATTAAAGAAACTGCAGGCCAAAGAAGAATTGGCCGAAGAGGCCTGTTTTGCTTTTACTGCCATCCTGAAGTACATGGGTGATTTACCATCAAAGCGTCCGCGAATCGGCAATGAATACACAGACCATATTTTCGATGGCCCGTTAAAACACGAGATTTTGCGAGACGAGATTTATTGTCAAGTAATGAAACAACTGACTGACAATAGAAACAGAATGTCAGAAGAAAGAGGTTGGGAGTTAATGTGGTTAGCCTCAGGTCTCTTTACGTGTAGTCAAGGTCTATTAAGAGAATTAACATTATTCCTAAGGACTAGAAGGTATCCAATAGCACAGGATTCTCTACAGAGACTGCAAAAGACTTTGAGGAATGGTCAAAGAAAATATCCTCCGCACCAAGTGGAGGTGGAAGCTATTCAACATAAAACAACGCAGATATTCCACAAAGTATACTTCCCTGATGATACTGATGAAGCTTTTGAAGTGGACTCATCTACACGTGCTAAAGATTTCTGTCAAAATATTGCTCAGAGACTGAATCTCAGATCTAGTGAAGGTTTTAGTTTATTCGTTAAGATTGCCGATAAAGTGATATCTGTTCCTGAGGGCGATTTCTTCTTTGATTTTGTGCGACACTTGACTGACTGGATCAAGAAAGCGCGGCCAACTCGGGATGGAATTACACCACAATTTACATACCAGGTTAGAGTTCAATGATTATATTTTTATTTTTTTCAATTTGTGTATTATGTGGTGCATATTATTATTCTTTTCAACTTATTTGTGTCTTATAAAAGTTGAAGCTGCCCAATAAGCTTCGACTACTATTTTACTGGCAGCAGGCGCCAATAACTTAAGTGTGCCTTTTAAAGCACGTAAAAGGCTCGTAAACGGGTACGCCGCAAGCTAAGCTGTGCACAGTGATCGTTTACAAAACTCTGTGCTTGCTGATTTTCAACTCCTTCCTCTTTCTTTTTAATAAAATACTCGTAATAAGAAATTATTTAAACCAACTTCTGAGTATGAATGTAATTCATTTGACTGGGTACTTATTATTTCTCATTTTATTAGGTGTTCTTCATGAAAAAACTCTGGACGAATACCGTCCCTGGTAAGGACCGCGCGGCAGATGTGATATTCCACTTCCACCAGGAGTTGCCGAAACTCCTCCGTGGGTATCACCGGTGTGGGAGGGAGGAAGCTGCGAGGTTGGCCGCACTGGCCTACCGGGCCAGGTTCGGTGACAATAAGCAAGAGTTGCAGACTATACCGTAAGTGTCTTTCCATTCCTGAGTTAATTCGAACCCCATAATCCCCTTTAGTCCTAAACATCGTACGTTGTTCTAATTTCGTTTAGCGGATTGAGTTGTTACGTTTCCTTTAATCGTATATGAGTGTTTAATTTGCCCGCGAAATTCTTAAATCTCTCAATTTTTGTTTTAAGGTAAAAAATATTCTTTCTAAATTCCAGCCAAATGCTCCGGGAATTAATCCCAGCTGACCTCATCAAACTACAAAGCTCAGCTGACTGGAAGCGAGCCATAGTAGCTTCATACAATCAAGACTCGGGCATGACGCCAGAAGACGCGAAGATCACCTTCTTGAAGGTCATCTACCGGTGGCCAACTTTCGGTTCTGCTTTCTTCGAGGTCAAGCAGACGACTGAACCAAATTATCCTGAACTGTTACTGATCGCGATAAACAAGCATGGAGTGAGTTTGATACATCCTCAATCAAAGGTAAGAAAAGTTGATTACTCATGTTCATTATTAATTTAAGAGCTAATCTGCGAAGTCATCGACAAGAAAACCTACCTATCTCAGGTGCAGACAACCATTTGATCTCGTCGTCGGGTCAACTAAATAAGATATCCTAAAAGGCGGTCAATTGGTAATACCACAGTCTTTACAATATGACTGATCCTTGTCAAGAGAGGACTACTTACTTATAGTCTAGAATCAAAATATGTGATCGGCATCACTGATATATTTTAGCTGATTGTTTGTAAATGTCAATATCTCATTGGTAAAAAGGACGAGAAACGCTCTTCTGAGGCAATCCATAAAATAGAAGTGAATCTTGCATCAAAAAACATTACTCTGAAAGGTTCTAACAAAAATGAAGAAACACAACTAGTTTTGGATCCTTTGCCTTTCAGAGACAACGCTCGTTCAGACCAATCGAACCAATTTCAAGTGCTGCCCTTAATCAAGAAGTCTAATTAAAATACTGATTACTCAAAAAATTATCAACAGTGAATTCGTAAATCTACACTCGAGAGCAATGAATCCGGGTCACTTAAAGAATCCTAAAAATCTCGGAAACTAAAAATGCTAGGTTAATGCAATAAATTGTATTTAATAGACAATGTAATACTCCTTAAATGAAGGTATTAAAACTTCTTAGTTATTGTAAAGTTATATCATAAAAAAATCAAATTTGAAAAAGGGCCACTTTCGAAGATGGAACTACGAAATTACAGCATTTGGTGTTGCTTTTGTTTGTAATCTGTCATTTATGTGGGTACATAAACCATGTTGATAGTGCTCTATATTCATTAATCAAGCTGAAATTATGTCGCTTACGCCTGAAGAATGCACCAGAATACTTACAATGCTGGAAACCGGCCGGAGTCAGCGCGATACAGCCAGGACTGTCGGTGTGTCGCTGTCAACAGTACAAAGAGTTCTCCGACGTTACGAAGAAACTGGTTCTAACCTACGCAGACCAGGAACGGGCAGAACTAGGTGTACCACAGCACGAGAAGACCGATACTTGGTGAACACCATGCTTCGAAATCGCTTTCTCACAGGAACTGAACGCACCAATCAGTTTCGACGCCTCGGAGGAAGTAACCCAAGTGCATGGACAGTAAGACGTCGGCTTGCTGAATCTAACTTAAAACCCCTTAGACCTGCAAACGGCCCTAAACTGGAGCGTGGGCATCGTATTTCGAGACTAAGGTATGCCCAGAGCCACGTAAATTGGAGTATTGAAGATTGGTCAAAAGTTATGTTCTCCGACGAATCAAAATTTATGCTCTACAAGCACGATGGAAGACACAGAGTGTATCGAAGACCAGGGGAAAGATTCAAGCAAGCATGCATCGAAGAAAAAGTAGCCTACGGTGGTGGGTCTGTACTTGTGTGGGCCGGAATTTCTTCTGAAAGTCGCACAGAGCTGGTGATCATAGAAAACGGCTCTTTAACTAGCGTAAGATATGTGGAAAAAATCCTCAATGATCACGTTGGTCCATTTATGGTCAATTTAGGTGAGGATGCTATATTTATGCATGACAATGCCCGACCTCATACAGGTAGGATTGTGAATGACTACCTTCAAGAGATGAACATTACTCGTATGGAGTGGCCAGCGCGCAGCCCGGATATCAACCCGATCGAGCATGCTTGGGACGAGCTAGGCAGATGCGTAAAACAACGAAACCCTCCCCCAATCACGCTTCGTGAGCTCAAAATTGCTCTCACAGAGGAATGGGAGAATATTCCCCAAAATCGTATAAGGAACTTGGTGTACAGCATGCCAAACCGCGTAAACGCAGTAATGGAAGCACGAGGAGGCAATACGAAGTATTAAAATTCAAGAAAATCGTAATAAAGTTCAAAAATTTCATGTTTCCTATTTTTGTTTTAAGGAGAGATCGGCAGTTTTTTCTTTATGTAATTTTGTGTTAATAAAATGTATGGTGACTCATATTTTTTTTACTTTCATTTAAGGAGTATTACATTGTCTATTAAATACAATTTATTGCATTAACCTATCATTTTTAGTTTCCGAGATTTTTAACATTCTTTAAGTGACCCGGATTCATTGCTCTCGAGTGTACTTCAGAAAAGTATTTCAAATAATAAAAATGTTCATCATTCGTCTATTTCAGGACATCCTAGTAACACATCCATTCACAAGAATATCAAACTGGTCATCAGGCAACACATATTTCCACATGACGATCGGTAACCTGGTACGAGGCTCCAAACTCCTTTGTGAAACCTCATTGGGCTACAAGATGGACGACCTGCTGACGTCATACATCTCGCTCATGCTCACCAATATGAACAAACAGCGTTCTGTACGCGTCAAATGACCTTAGATAACTTAGTCAAACATATTATTAAAACTATATTATGGAGCTTATGCCTTGATGATACGGAGCGAGTATACAAGCAGTCAGTTGGCAAGCTATTGATTGTTTTACGATAAGAGCAGATTGTAAAAAAGCTCGATGTCACTAAGCCAGTTTTCAAGTTGCTCGCGAACTTGCTGACTAGTAGCTTGTAAATTCGCGCCGTGTCACCGAGGCTTTACATAAGTTATGCAAACTTTTCCATAAATGTATAACAGGTGCTCCACATTCTTGTCGAGAATCTCGCGAGAACACGAGAAAAGCACGAGAAACGAGAATGTGGATATGATTCTCAAGTTCTCGCAGTGTTCTCGCCTTGTTTTCCGGAATGCGGATCAGATAGAAGTTCTCGGCGAGATTCTCGTGAGAATATGGAGGACCTATGAAACATGTTGGTAAGATAGTATGCTAGCTCATTAGATAACATAAAGATAAATACTCACGTTCACCGCGAGTTAATCAATTGTTTAAATATAACAAACCGAGATATTAGATATTTTAAACAATTGATTTAATTTTGGTAAGTTTGAGTGGTGTGGTAAAGCGCAGTTTACACATTTGGTTAAATAATGACAATAACTTCTTAACTATAGCGCGCCACAGAGATTGTTATATGTGTATGTTATGTAAGTACTTATGATTGATTATGGCATTGTTTTCTCTGAAAACTAATAATTACATGGGGTTTTGATAGTTTCTACAAATATTTAAGTAGAACGAATTATTATGTTTTAAAAACTGTTTGCCGTTTCGATGGTACGCTAATTTACGGTGTATTTAACATATTTTTTATTTAGATAACGCTTTGAAATTATAAAATAGTGAATACGTATTTATACATCACAAGTGCTGTGTAATATTTCAAAATATTAATGAATAATCAAAATACATTTTGATAAAACATGCCATTTTGGCATATCGTGCAGCCAAGCATCCTTTGGTGTAGTTTTGAGCATCAAAATTTAAACAAGAAGTTATATTTTGGGCCAAATTCATGTTATTAAATCAAGTATAATGAACACTCTTACGTAGTGCTGTATTTTTGGTTGCCCATTCTTAATTATTGTGTGCATAGCATAGACAAGGCTCAGAAACGACAATCAGAAAAGAAACAAGTCATTTGGGCTTGTATTGAAGCAGTAGGTACAGCAACAGTTCTTATTTTTGTAGCTGTCTTTTTCCGTCCAGAAAGTAATATTAGATTATAGCGTCAGTGGTAACGTTTATTTCAAAAGTAATTTAATAGGTACCAGGTTTGCAGGTACATATATTTTTATTCTAACCATACCCTGCTGAGAAAATAGAAGAAGAAATTTAATAATATATAGCTTAGTTGTACGACATATTTATTGAAATTGTTTCAGTCTTAATTGGGAAATTTATTTGTTTGCCTACGTACCTACTTCCATAAATCTATTTTTAAAAGCAAATTAGGTGAGCGGTAGCGTGTTACAAACAAAATGGTTTAAAATAAAAATAGTCATTTGCACTCGGTATCAATAAAATAGAATCGATAAAATTAAAAATTTAAGGACACATTTTTTTAAATACAGGTGTACAAATGAATATGTAATAACTATTTAAATACTAATCATCTGCGCTTGTTTTGGAATAGAATTAAAATTAAGCATTGGATTAAATAATTTATTTTATATCATAACAGTATTAAAGATACAACTATAATATTTGTATCTTGTCGAAATTAATGCTTTTATTCGGTTCAATTATTGATACCGTGGGCTTTAAATTAAAGACGTACTACCCGTTCGCTCTAACTTTGCCGTTGGCGTAGAAGCGTATACCCGAATTGTTAATTAGACGAAGTAAATTGAGAGTAGCTAATGTCACTTCGTCATAGAAAATACGCAACATTGTATGAAGAAGTGACATTAGTTGCTGTCAATTTATTTTGCCTAATTAAAAATTCGACTTTAGTATGGAGCCGAGCGGCAAAGTTAGAGCGAACGAGCAGTAAGTAGGTATTTGTTACTTAAATTGTGTAAGTAAAGCCAAAGTATAAAGAGTACTAACCAGTATTGTAGCTCCCTACAAACGGAAGAAGCGCAAGCTATACCTACGATTCTCGTTATCGGCAGGCCTTTCAGCACGCTAGCAGGCGATTGTGCCGAGTAGACGAATGGACGGTGTGTCGTTTTTTAGATAGTAACCGCGCGTGTTTTATTTACTACAAAATATTTAATATGACAACTAGAGTCTATTGTGCTTGTTTTGGTTGCATGAATTCGTCAATACCCAGAGATAACGTTTTTAGATTACCTGGAAACTCCGAAAGGTAAGACTATAAATTGATTTTACTTAAGTGACTAAAGTTAAACAAAGTGATTGACACGAGTGAACTGGGTAGTTACATGAAGAAGGTATGTTTGTGTTTAAAACTAGACTTGTGCTTGCTCAGTCAGTGAACGGTGCGATCCAATATAGTACAATATCCAAAAAAAAACTAGTTCAGAACTCTAGTACGTGTAGGTAGTACATTTAGTTCCGTTGTCAGTTCGTAGTTATTTAATTGAGAGCAATGATTTAGGTATGTTTCAAGAGTATTCATTTCTTTGTGGATGACCGATGTTACAGTACACGCTAAGTGTACTGTAACATCGGTCATCCACAAAGAAACAAACCGTATGACTTTGATTGACAGCATTTTTGTTACCTTTGATTTTTATTACACGCATAGAGACAAATATAAACTTCCAAAATTTAACACAACTTGACAATGTACGAAAAGTACTAGTGTACTAGAGACTGACTAGTACTTTCAAATCGAAAAATAGTTTT
This sequence comes from Miltochrista miniata, assembly GCA_933228765.1. NCBI lineage: Eukaryota > Metazoa > Arthropoda > Insecta > Lepidoptera > Erebidae > Miltochrista > Miltochrista miniata. The sequence continues at coordinate 8,718,184 of OW121751.1, read as the reverse complement.
AATTTTGTAAATCAAAAATTTAACGCAATGATTATTAAGACTAGAATTCCGTGATTCTATCACTGACGAAACATTTGATGAGCCGATTATTATTGTCTACGCCGCTTACTCGTTTTCAAATTTCTATACCCGTCTCACTCCATCGTTAGTAGATAACGGGCGCTGCACCGCCACGCCGCGGCCCCGCGCCGCCAGCCGTTGCGGGGATATTATATTATTACTCACAAAGTATTTTTTGCTTAAATAAAAAAGGTACATATTTACTCGAAATTGAAGCCGGTTGTCAGTAAAACGACAATCCTTAATACAGATTGAAGGCCTTGTGGGCGGATTGAAAAAATTGAACTGCATTATACTCACTATATATACGCGTACGTAAAACTATAAGGTAAAATGTGGGCGTATACTATGCCTCTGCCTACACCTTCAGGGATAAAGGCGTGACTATATGAATGTATGTATGCACATATTTTCAATCGCAATACTAAATAGAAAATCAAAGTAGGCACATATTATTAAAAAGCTGTAGGTGGGCAGCCCTATCGCATGCTTACGTACCGCGCGGCTGTAGGCATTTATTTCTAAAACCCGGCCGAGTCAAACTACAGTATACAGTGGTAAAGCTATTTTATTGCGACATTATTTGGTACCTACTGTTCCGTATGTATTAATAATTTTATTCGAAAACTTACAATCAAATTCAACGCATCGTGAATCCCAATCAATGAATCGATTTTGAAAAGCAATATTTTGAATTCGATTTTGAAGATCCATAGATACCGTTCTCTCATTTAAGTATGGTAAAAGAGACTTGGCAGAGACATCTATGAAAAGTTACAGTCGAATTAATAAGCAAGCTCTTTTGAGAATAATAAAACGTTGTAAACCGCTTTTCTCAATTTTTTTCTGTTGTTTAGGTATATCTAAAGGGATTGCTCGATTTTTTATCACCAACAAAATAAAGTAGGACGAGTTTGTTTAACAAATACAAAAAAAATATATCTACCTAATTATTTTTGTAAAACTGCATGTCAATTTAATAGGTGCTTAGATATTAATATAAAACTCGAGCAATTGGATTTGAATTAGTTTATATTTTATACAAATAACTATTTTATTATATAATAACAAATATATAAAACAACATTTGTAGTTAAAAACTTTGTATTTATTGTAGGTAGAGGAGTATTTTTGTAAGTTGCGTGTATTTATTGTCAACAATGCCATGAGTCGGTGACAATAATATTAATGTTTGTTTTATTAATTTCGCTTTAATATTAAAAGTTGCATTTGTGAGTGGTTGTAAACATGAGTCACAATGAAATAACGCTTTTTATTTTCCCGCTTTCTACTTAGGCACACCTTTTTTTTACGTGAGGGAACATCCTACGTGGATTCTATCTAAACTATTACCATCTAAAAAACCTCACGTATCCTGTCTAACAGCCTACGGCTGGGAGTCAGCTCCGGGTAAGCTCTCGAAAGGATACCTCAGGACAACTTAGGTACCTTTTACATCGTAGTCCCAAGTGTCTTCAAGACCTATCGGGGATCGGAAAGACTTAAGTCCGTTTACGATGACGCTTTTTTTTTCGTCTGGAAATTCTAGTGGATGTTATACCAACTACCAACTAAAACCACACGATGCACTACCATCAGTCTGCCTATGGCCGGGTCCCGGGTATGCCTTCGGAAGGATAACCTGGGGCTCGACAGCTAGGAGCAGCTACACCTAAATTGACTTTATTATTTTCTCCGGCTGCAAACTTCCGAACCACCAATCCTGCGCCATAGCTTCGTTCATTTTGGTAAGCAGGTGAACCACTTGCAAATGAGGTTGGCTCGGGCTCAAAAGATATTGGTCGAACCCTTACTGAGCAATTCCTAAATTTTTTTTTGCTAAAAGAGGCAACACAAAAGTAATAGAAGCATGTTTCATTTTACTACTTCTGCTTTTAGAGCCATTTTTTAGGAAATGCGATTTTTTTTGTGCAGGGCGTGTAAAGCCTTTTGGCTTTACACGCCCTGCACAAAAAAATTCAATTTTGGATTTCTAAATTTATAAAGAGACAAAAAATATTTATTGTTCACACGTGGGTAATAGGTAACGTTTGTACCTCTTCTCGCATATAGGCATAGCTGTGTTTTGCTTTCGTTTACCTATCCAGGGAAATATTTTATGGATGTACCCTGTACAAGAGCAGGGTGATTATACGAGACTCCCCAAAATTGGTAAACCCACTAAAACGCTGGAGTGTTCCTTCTTGTCGCTATTGTTGGGTCACTGGAAAGGCATGTAGTCAACTTCTGTAGCCCGATAAGCACTGCCTGCAACAAGCTCGACTCTGGGGGTTGTAAAAATTACCCCCCGAAACTCTAAAGTACCCATAATTTTGATAATGGCAAGTTTTTTTGAAAGGAAACATTCCTTTATTTTCAAAAGTAAGTAAAACTGCATTTGAATATTATTGAAAAATGACTTATTTGAGCCGGGAATCGAACCTGGGAGATGTAAAAAAAAACAACCTGTATCTTATGATACCAACCACAAGAGCTTTAATAAGGAACAATTACTTTTAAGCAACATAGTATCTTAAACTAAAGGAGGATCAAGTAAAATATGTTTTTATTTTAAAGCTTACTCACTACGTAAAGAAAAACAGTCTAATTGAGAACTTCCTAGGCTCCTACTTTTTTTTTAAGTTGGTTGGTTAAGTGACCAGACCGAATATTCCCATTCACAGAAAGTAGAACATTTTTTTTAATCATTTTCAAAAACGGAGGAGGTTCTCAATTAGACTGGTTGTTTTCTTTAGATAGTGAGTAGGTATGCTTTACAATAAATACATATTTTACTAGAACTTTCTTTAATTTAAGATACTATGTTGGTTAAAAGAAATTGTTTCTTATTAAGAGGGTTAACACCCAAATACATGATTTCACGCGTTTGAAACGTTTGTTTCTGAAGAAACTACCAATGTTTAGTAAGTATGATTAATGTGTAAGAGTAATATATTTCCTTGTCTAAAAATTGTTCTAATCAAAATAAACGTGGCATAACTAGGTTTTTATTAAAAACAGTGTTTACACACCTCGTTTGAAGAAATTCACGAAACAAGGCATCTTTGCCAATCGGGTGGTATAAAATTAATTGATGTACACAGAAATTAAAGCTGCTATAAGTATCTTCGTATTGTCTTCTTTAAAGCCGCCTAAGAAAATTATACTGAAATATATTTCTTATCACCAAAACATGACAAATAAAGTTTCCAAAAAACGTCGTACTTTGATGAACTTCATCACGATTTTTGGTACACTTCTAGTTTACAAAATGGTGATCTTTTTACATTTACAGACTGATCATGATATCACCAATTGAATACATCAGTAATATTCTAGAAACCTCTTTAAACATATCTATAATAACGTAATAAAAAGAGTCCTCAAACTCGATGCACGGGCCGCGAGAAATTAGTACCGGCCGAGGCCTTCCAGGGGGAGGAGGTATCACTTTATTTCCCGCGTTCCCAGTCAGGTATTATCGTAATCTTCGAATACTTTGAGTGTGCTCAACGCCACTTGATACTTGTTCAATTTTGTCCGCGCTGGGTGATAAACCCTCTTAAATACTCTTGCGGTAGGTATTATAAAATACAGGATGTTTTTTTTTCACATCTACCATGTTCGATTCCCGGCTCGAGTACCTAAGTCATTTAAAAAAAATATTTAAATGCAGTTTTACTTACTTTTGAAAATAAAGGAATGATTCCTTTCAAAAAAACTTGCCATTGTCAATATTAAGGGTATCTACTTTACCTCCAACTACCGTCTTTAAATTCCATCCTGTATATTCTCACTTTGCCATTATGACTGCTTCGGCAAGGGAAGCAACTGCAAACAATTTTCTTGTTGTCTAATTTAGCAGAAACTATCACGACGACAACGACGCGACCGAAGCAATTTGGATCTGTAGAGCGGCGCGCTCGCCACTTCACGTATCCACGGCGCGGCGCCGGCGCGCGCAGTCCTCGCAGTGACGGCACGTTCTCTCGAGCTCAATGGGGTAGGCACAAAGCTCGCACAGATAATTACCAAAACATTCGTGCTCCGTGAGGAGCTTCTTGAGGTATATCGGAGCAGCGTGTCACCTTTCTTCTCAGGACCTCAGAATAGGCCGGATGGCCGAGGCAAGCCATTTATGAAAGAGATTATCGCGCGTTCAACACACAAGCTCTAAGTTATTTCCAAAAATGGTTGGTTGTTATTTTGACGTATAAAAACATCTCTCTGGTAGATTTCTTCTAAAACTACGGCCTCAGGGTCCCACGACAGACTACCAGCAATTAGACACACCGCCTTATATGACACTGTGCGATACGCTCATTCTCTGGGCTATGGCTCGCTGCGAACGTCGCAGCAGAATTTTATTGGTGCTCCATTTTAACGTTTTGGAGCGCAGCACACACACTATAAACAGGCATGGTTGTGTTTTTTTACTGCTAGGCTGTTTTGAAATACAGGGAAGCGTAAAATAATGAAAGGGTAATTTTTTTTTCATTTTTTTTATCGATTGTGAAGACCTAATTAGATTATTAAAACCTAGTAAGTTTTCCAGAAGTCTTGAAAATTGGACCATAGTAAGTAGGTAGGTAGTTATAATGCTTTTTTTTTTGTTTAACGTGAGCGAAAATCCTCATGGATGCTAAGCCGGACTCCTACCGACTAAAAAAACCTCACGTCACGCCCAACAGCCTGTGGTTGGGAGCAACGGGGAAGCCTTCGGAAGGATGTCCCAGAACTCCCAACAGACCCACGGCCGCCACTGCGGCCTCGCCCAGGGGGTGGTTCGGGTGTTATCCCGCGTCTTTGGGGGGTTTCGGGTGTGATCCCGCTTCTAAGGGGGGGCGTGCGTGAATTGCTCACGTCACGCTGCCGTCATGGGCCTGCTTCTGTAAGGACGGTGAGCCGCCCTCTCACCGTCCTCAGGCCCCCGGTCATAGTGGCCGATAGTCCTCGGCGAAGACACGTCGGCGGCGCCCAGGCCGCCGAATGCGGAACTCGGGTGGGAGAGTTCTCTCCCGTACCCGTCCCGCCGCCTCCTTCACGAGCATGACCTGCTCGCAAGGAGGCGGCTCAGTCCCACTTAGGTAGTCATAATGCTAGTTTTTCTAAACGACTGTACTAGGATCCTAGGTCAAAGGTATTCAACTGAGTAGGTACTATTAGTTGCAAAATTTCCTTGATTAACTCCAGTTTGATGACGCCGAACTCTTACAAAAATTCATGATACAGGATGGAATTTAAAGATGGTAGTTGGAGGTAAAGTACTCTTAATATTGTTTGTTTATTGATCATGGCAAATTTCGCTAAAAGGAAACATTGTAAAATATGTTTTTTTTGTAAAGCTTAGTCACTATCTAAAGAAAAAAAAACAGTCTAAATTGAGGACCTCCTCCTTTTTTTGGAGTAGGTACTTATGTCAAAAAAATGTTCTAGTTTCTGTGAATGGGAATATTCGTACGCACTTATAATATAGTATAAAGGTACATAATACACTCGAGAGCAATGAATCCGGGTCACTTAAAGAATCCTAAAAATCTCGGAAACTGAAAATGCTAGGTTAATGCAATAAATTGTATTTAATAGACAATGTAATACTCCTTAAATGAAGGTATTAAAACTTCTTAGTTATTGTAAAGTTATATCATAAAAAAATCAAATTTGAAAAAGGGCCACTTTCGAAGATGGAACTACGAAATTACAGCATTTGGTGTTGCTTTTGTTTGTAATCTGTCATTTATGTGGGTACATAAACCATGTTAAGGGGAGTGGTTGACAAAGTTTGCGAAAAAGAGGTGCAAATAAAGACGTTCTTCTCGGTATTAGTATACGAAAAATGACAGCCAAAAGTAGATTTGAAATCTACAAGATGTGTTCCAGAAAATGGTTTCATCAGAAATTGTGTATTCATTATAAATAACTAGTAAAACATCACTGAAATAGCCCATAATTTTTTAGAAGAAGTCGTTGTATGACATCTATTTATTAATGAATGATAATAAAATTTATATCAGAGACTAAAGAAAACATAGACCTTTAAAATGGTTTTCTTCAATTTTGAATTAGTATAAGTTTTAACTAATTATAGCTAATAATGTATTCAAAGCAAAGAATACATCACGTTGCTTGCTTCCCCGCGCTCGCCCGAAAATCTAGTGCGGGGGGAGTCGTGTTGCTAGACGGACGTGTGTCGCTCTGGTCTGCAAAATATTCTCGTAAAATGTTATATTTTCATTCATGTACAGAGTAATGCGTGCAACAGAGCCAGAGCCCGAGTTACACAATGCATGCTGCATTACATGAGAATATAATGCATTTCAACTTATTTTTCGTATTGTTTTATTAAATTACTTCGAAAGGTAATCATGCTTATATTGTAAGCGGTACTTAATCATTTCAATATAAATAAATGAAGAAATATTTGTGGACATTCGCACACAACTTAAGCTAATATAACCTTGTGCTAAGGGATACTATAATATAAGTATTTTCATCAGTTGTCTACTGATGAAAATACTTATATTATAGTTATTATTAACACACTGCTTTTTTAAGACATTGCTCTCAACCTAAGCTGAAAGAATTGACTCTTTTAGCTTATTACGTCTTGTGGGTCGCCACAAGTAGGCACCATCTACCGGCAAATTGGTTAAGGTGTAAAAGTGAATAAAGTGAGTGCCCGCCGAGTTTCTTGCTAGTCTATATCTATACATAATAATAAAACTGTTGAGGGTCGAGAGTCTGAATATGGAAGCTATTTAAAAAAAATGAACGCGTTCTCTAATCGATACCTACTTAAGCCAAAATGAAATTTAAAATTTTCATGTCCGTCTGTATTCCGAATACGTATCACGCCGAAACTACTGATTTGAATGAAAATTGATCCGAGGAAGTTCAGGAGTTAGAGACATCTCAACTTCTCTAAACCTAGAATTCAACCTAGGATTGCTTCACACAAGTTTCAGTGCTGAGGGTTTTGTAGTTCAGGAATTAGAGATATCTCAACTTTCTCAAAACCTATAATTCAAGGGTTCCTTGGAATGTGACGGTAAATCTAAAGAGGCGTGTTGGCTGAATCATAAAAGAGCTTAATGATTAAGGCTGTTGTAAAATAATTCTGTCCGCGCCGAAGTCGGGGACTGAATTGTGTAGAATAAACTTAATCTTTAAGTTCTTTTATGATAAAGCAAACAGGGAGGTTTCACACGCTGCTTGATGAGTCTGATGAAGAAGTGCCTCTCCTTTTGCAAACCTTATGTGACGTAAACGAAGTTGCGAGGGTCAGCTAGTTTTACAATATGCTTAATCTTTAAATTCGTTTATGATTAAGCAAACAGGGCAGTTTCACCCGCCGGTTGATGAGACTGATGAATAAATACCTCATGTTTCATACACCTTAAGCGTCGTAAACGAAGTTGTGAGAGTCAGCTAGTTACATACATACATATGGTCACACCTTTATCCCCGAAGAGGTAGGCAGAGGCATATTATTATGTCCCCTCATTTCACCTTTTTAGAATTTGTCCCACGTAATAGGCGGTGAGCTGTATTGCCGTGTTGAGATAGACAGGCGCAGGTTGTATCTGCTTGCTGTTAAAATTAATCAAGCCGCCAAAACGGCCTTCAACTTCGCTTAACGACTGCCATTTTACGGGCAACCAGGACCAACGGCTTAACGTGCCTGTCGAAACACGGAAACGACGCTCAAATAACTGTCACAAAGTGGTCACATGGGTGGTCACCCATCCAAGGACTGGCCATAGTGAATGAGCTTACTACAGTGATCGCTTACAGAACACTAAGTCCGCGGTGCCACGAGCGCTTCTTATTTATACATAACTAGCTGACCCTCGCAACTGCGTTTACGTCTATTTTTGTTTGTTTGTAATAATAAAATGAAATGAAATTTTGTTCCAAAATTAACAAAAATTTTAAGTGAGTGGAAGCCCCCCCTTTCTGGATTTGTAATAATTTAAGTACAAAACAATGAATATATCTTATTCTTATATGTCTGTGGAATATTTATGAACATTCGTCTTTGTGATATCGTCACATTTAAGTTTTACGTAATGATCAATCACATTTTTTGCAGTGTATTTTACTGCACTTAAAAACAAAGGAAAATTTAAATACAAACGTTCCTTTGTTTTTAATTTACTTTTCGCCTCTCTCTATAAAATAGAGTGCAGAGGGGCTTATGGCGAGACTTTGTCTGTATTCTGTGACTCTGATGCATTAAACTACGTCACTAGGTCACGTGGATCATCTGTTCAAAGTTTGAAATAAAACAAAAAAGACAACGTCAATCGGATTGAACTCTCACAATAAACGTTTTAGAGAGGGGCACTCGGGTGAGACCGTCTCACAGCTTTTTGTTTATTTGGTGAAGCGAGGAACGCATTTCCGCTACTATGTTTCTTCTTATTCCGTGGTTCTTTTACTCTGATGTCTCTGTAGTTGCGCTACTCTATGTTAGCGAGTCATATCGCCCATTTGCTCAAGGTCGTTAGCCCTGGGTATGGCCTTAATAGTGCTCTATATTCATTAATCAAGCTGAAATTATGTCGCTTACGCCTGAAGAATGCACCAGAATACTTACAATGCTGGAAACCGGCCGGAGTCAGCACGATACAGCCAGGACTGTCGGTGTGTCGCTGTCAACAGTACAAAGAGTTCTCCGACGTTACGAAGAAACTGGTTCTAACCTACGCAGACCAGGAACGGGCAGAACCAGGTGTACCACAGCACGAGAAGACCGATACTTGGTGAACACCATGCTTCGAAATCGCTTTCTCACAGGAACTGAACTCACCAATCAGTTTCGACGCCTCGGAGGAAGTAACCCAAGTGCATGGACAGTAAGACGTCGGCTTGCTGAATCTAACTTAAAACCCCTTAGACCTGCAAACGGCCCTAAACTGGAGCGTGGGCATCGTATTTCGAGACTAAGGTATGCCCAGAGCCACGTAAATTGGAGTATTGAAGATTGGTCAAAAGTTATGTTCTCCGACGAATCAAAATTTATGCTCTACAAGCACGATGGAAGACACAGAGTGTATCGAAGACCAGGGGAAAGATTCAAGCAAGCATGCATCGAAGAAAAAGTAGCCTACGGTGGTGGGTCTGTACTTGTGTGGGCCGGAATTTCTTCTGAAAGTCGCACAGAGCTGGTGATCATAGAAAACGGCTCTTTAACTAGCGTAAGATATGTGGAAGAAATCCTCAATGATCACGTTGGTCCATTTATGGTCAATTTAGGTGAGGATGCTATATTTATGCATGACAATGCCCGACCTCATACAGGTAGGATTGTGAATGACTACCTTCAAGAGATGAACATTTCTCGTATGGAGTGGCCAGCGCGCAGCCCGAATATCAACCCGATCGAGCATGCTTGGGACGAGCTAGGCAGATGCGTAAAACAACGAAACCCTCCCCCAATCACGCTTCGTGAGCTCAAAATTGCTCTCACAGAGGAATGGGAGAATATTCCCCAAAATCGTATAAGGAACTTGGTGTACAGCATGCCAAACCGCGTAAACGCAGTAATGGAAGCACGAGGAGGCAATACGAAGTATTAAAATTCAAGAAAATCGTAATAAAGTTCAAAAATTTCATGTTTCCTATTTTTGTTTTAAGGAGAGATCGGCAGTTTTTTCTTTATGTAATTTTGTGTTAATAAAATGTATGGTGACTCATATTTTTTTTACTTTCATTTAAGGAGTATTACATTGTCTATTAAATACAATTTATTGCATTAACCTATCATTTTTAGTTTCCGAGATTTTTAACATTCTTTAAGTGACCCGGATTCATTGCTCTCGAGTGTATGTACCTTTGAAAAGGACATATTATGTCCTTTTCAAAAGATGTGCCTTAACTTCCATTTTTTTTAGTGGCAGTTAAGGCACATCTTTTGAATTAAGAAATTTCTGTAAAGGATGGTTTATGTCAAAAATCCCTTTTCGACCCGGACATTTAGGTAACTCTGAAGTTTTACAATCACGTCCTTCCGAGCCAAACCCTATATAACTACATTTAATCGATGAACTATTCCAACATTTTATTAATTAAATTATCCTAGCACCGCAGGCTGCACTTGTGCTGCTGCTATATCTGCCGAGACACTCCAACGGCGCAAATAGAATATATTAATTGGTGATTATATATTTGAGCCGTTTGGTGTCGGGACACTAGGTTCGTGGGGCTCAAGTGCACGTGCGCTATATAAAGATACTTATAGCAAAACGTTTGGTCGATGCTTCTCATGACCATAAGGCTGGCCTCTTTCTCGCTCAGAGAATAAGCATTGCCATCCAACGTGGCAATGCGGCCAGCCTTATGGGAACCTTACCAGTCGATTGCGATAGGGAGGAATTCTTCGACACCTAGACGAGAGTTACGACAGTCTTGTGTATTTTTCCTTCCCGTTTATTCCTCCTCCATTTTTCTGTAATGATTTAATTCTTAGTTTAAAATTCTAATATTTAATGATTGTTTTTATGTGTATACCTTTACCTATGTAATTGCAGTTCTGCAGTAACTACTGGCCATTTCAAACCAAAATAATTTTTGTTTGGCTAAGAATTCTAATTTCAAATTAATTTTATTTTAAAAACATGGAATTCATTTTCCAAAAGTAGTCATTTGTTTATTGATTAGTGTGATGTTTTCATCACATTTCAATATTTTCATGAATACGCTTTGAGTAATTATTACTACGTAGTAGTATTAGTTCAATGTGAATACGTTAAAAATTCGAGTAAGCACCCGTGCCTAATATTAGCCGTAGCCGAAGCTTGTCGGGAATCCTGAGACACCTTTCTGAGGAATTACCCGGTACACGCTCCGACAGTAGCAGGACACCGTGTGGTTTTAGTCGGCAGGTGCTCTCAGTAGCATCCAGGAGTACTTCCACACGTAAAAGAAAGAAACCCATCTTTACGTGGAGTTATTTCTAAAACGAACCCTTGAAAAGATTTATACCGTTGATTGATGGCGGTACTTGCTGAACCTATTAAAAAAAACCCAGCCAAGAGTGCTAGTCACGAGGCTCTATCGCTGGAACCGTGATAGATAGAGAGCTAAAATTTTCACAGATGATGTATTTCTGTTGTCGCTCTAACAAAAAAAACCGACGAAAATCAGAAAAAAGAAATTCCTATAGGTACCTACAACTAACGTAATTTATGTGCCCAATTTTTGTAACGGAACCTTCTCTGCACGAATCTGACTCGCACTTAGTCGGTTTTTTTTTGGTTCTCAATATAAACACGTGAGTTTCGGTTTCGGTTTCGGCCGAAACCGACCCAGGGGCCGAAACTTCGGTTTCAGTTTCGGCTGAAAAACCAGTTTCGGTCGGTCACTAATCCCTGTTCTCCATTAGTGCGTGCAACGCATGAGGTGCTTGTTGATTATTAGCTTGAAAACCTTGCAGATGACCGTGGTAAGTAGTGGTAACGGTTATGGGCGATAGTAGGTCAGATACGACCGATACCCTTTCTTCAAGATTGGCTGGGCGTTCGCCTCCTTCCAAGCCTCGGGCACTTCCCTCGGCAAATAGGAAAGGCGATACAGACATGTTGGTGTTGGAGATATTTCGGTTCACTTCTTCAGCCCCATCACCTGAATGCTATCAGAACCACTGACTTTCCGCGTGTCGAGTGACCGCCCGCACTGGCGGATTACAATGTCCGGCATCGTGTTTCCGCAGTCGGCGATAGTGGGAGGTTGCCTGCCACAGTCGTCGACCATGGAATCAACCGCAAAAAGATTAGCAAGCATCAGCAACGCAGCGGCGGAAATGAAAACTTGCAGAAATCGACCTGCACGGCTTTGGCCAGTTGCCGGTATCCACGGTTGCCCGATGGATGTGGCGTGAGTTTCTGACCAGCGACGCGCAGTGTGTCCACTCTCTTGAAGACCCTCTTACTAGCCCCAGTGTTTCTTTATTAGGTACGCTGCCTTGAGGCGGGCCACATTCGAGTCGTGCACCGCCTGAACCCCACCCGGCACGTTACGCTGTGTGTTTTGTTGAACAGCAACGGCGCACTCACGCCCGATCCAGGAGCGAGCTTTGCGGATACTGGCGACATCAGTGTAAGGAATTTAATCTGACCATACCTAATGTAACATAATGTCGCCTGGAAGGCGTAGAAGTAAAAGTAAAAGAGGAAGGAAGTAAAGCCAAGGGACATAAACTAGTCTTGTATTATATTATTTTTTATTTATTTTATTTTTATTTTATTGGAAACACACAGTTACTTATCATCTATGTACGTTACCTACATAATCACATTTGAGAAACCATTAATTAGTTTTCGCATTTTGAAACTAGGTATAAGAATGTTTATACTATACTAATGTTTATCGTTCAGATATTACGTAAAAGTATACAATCCAAGTCTCCCAATATTAATCACTATACAATATAAAAGCCTACGTTTTAGAGTTTCCCTGATTCGGGCTATATAGGGTTGAGCTCGACAGTACCTACTTATGATACACCAAACCAACTCTCAGACAGTGCACACCTTAATTTTCGTGGAGCCATTGTGAATAAATCAAAATCAGGTAAATTTAAACTATTGATTAGTTTAGGCGATCTGCTGAAAAAAGCATTACGCCTATAATTAGTGCCACAATGTGGGACATGGAGAAAGTTCTGGTTGGGATGCCGGCGAGTTCTCGTGGGCACCACAAGACCTATATTGGAAAGAAGTTCCGAGGAATCAATTTCTGACTGTGCTATTTTGACAAAAGTAGTTATATCAGCTATGTTCCTTCTTACATACAGAGGTAACATCTGTTGTCTCTTACATCTGGACATGTATTTAATTGTCATCAAAAGTCCTGCACTTGTACTGCAAAAACCGCATGAACCTTTTTTGTATCAATTCTAACCTATTAATGTAGATATCATAGGTACTGCGGATTCCAAATTTGAGAACAATACTCAAGTATGCTGCGCACGTAAGAGCAATAGAGAATTTTAACTATTTTAATACTATGAAATTGAGAACTTGACCTAATAATAAATCCTAATGCTTTATTTGCTCTTGTGGCTATATTATCAATATGTGACTCATAGGTAAGTTTAGAATCATGGGTGACACCCAAGTCACGCACTTCATCAACCCTCAAGAGATTCTGGCCGTTGATTTGGTATGCAAAATGTATGGGCTGTAGTTTACGTTATGTTAATTATTGTATGACAAAGCTATGTGTATTCAATTTTTGATTCCTCCACTTACCTCCTAAATGATTATTTTTCTAATTCAGTCGAGTTGTACAATACAATTTTCATCATCGTGATAAGTAAAACTTGACTTCAAGAAAAGTTATGAAACTGTATGAAATGATGCAATGTAGGGAAACTACCGTTGGAAATGACATGTAATTTAGATAAATACTCTAAACACAGCATTACTTTAATAATAACGGTAGCTGTGATTCCAAGTTGCTCTCAGCGTCCATTGTCTATCATTAACCAGCATAAATTCACCTGAAATTACTTAAAAGTTTAAAACACAGATTCAGAACGAACAAGAACAATTAAAGTAAAAGCATAGTATTAGAAAAACTGCTAATTAGAACAAACAAAAAATATGTATCCGCAATATAGTCGTGAGAGACTCCCACGGCATGGCGGCCTATTCACGGAGCTAGAGGAATAATGATGCCTCTATTGTAGCACCAGCAGGAAGTCATTTATCTAACATCAAGAATATGAGTGTTTAGAGCAATTTCGTGTCTGATTTCTCATCCTAAAGTGTGCAATTTTGGTGACGCGGCGGTGCTCAGTGAAATGTCGAACAACTTTGCTGGTGACTAAGTATTGTTTGATTTTTTGGTGTTTCTGGTAACTACAATAGGAAGTAAATTGAATGTGTTGTTGAATATGTTATGTAGTCTAAATATTGTCCTGAGTTTTCCACTTTCTACATTGTAAACACGAAGACAAGAAGCATACAATTAAAAGTTTTATATAGGATCTCACAAAATTGGTAGGTACCGACTTTGTTTTAGAATGACAAGATTTCGTTAAAATGGACGTAAACAATTTCATGAAAAAGTCTTTTATATATAGATAAGTTATTATTGATAACGAGAATTGGTCTAATAGATTTCGTCATATATTCCTAATCAGATACTCAGAGCGCTTTTCGCGGTAAGTTCAATACTTAAACAGGTCCTACCTCATCTATGGTTACTGAAAAGATCAGGCGGGTTACTGTTTTGGAAGCTTTACAGGAGTTATTTGTGGAGTTTGAAAAGTATCAAAAAAGTTGTACCTACCTATTTCATAGCGTTATCATCACTTCCTAGGAATTTTGCACGATTTCGAACTTTTTATGTAAAATTTACCATTCTTTTTACACAAAAACATTCGAAAACTAGTTTTGTAAAGCGGAGTACCGCCCGCGTTTCTTGCTGTTACCTTTTATCATTCCATCATTGGGCCTCCAAATCAGGGTCTACTGTCTATCTCTCCTCTGGATTTTGATAGTGACCCTCAACTCGATTATATCTATGTTTTTTTCGGTACCGTTGTCATTGTTGGAGGCGACTGCCATGACGTAAAGAAGACTTCCATTACGTTGCATGCCACTTCCTCTTCTGTCCAGGCCAGGCAATTACTATATCAGTATACCTGACAGGTCTTATCTCACAGCAAAAATTGGAAAGTTGTAATTTGTGTCACCCTGTCTGTCATCAGCGATGTGGATAAGTAGGTACTACCACAGATAATATAATGGTAATACGACTACCTAATACTTACCTACGTACGTAGCAAATATTTTAGGCTTTCGCATAAATATATAATAATAGCCTCTACGAAGATAACATTTGACAAGTACAAAGAGCCATTAAAATGAACATGAATGCTTAGCAGATGAAAGACTTGGTTGGACCATCTGTATTATGAGGACAAAGTCTACCGTAGTTCGGTTTTCCCAACGTTGTAGGCTTACAGCATGGCTGGGACTACCTGAAGAAGGAACTAAGTTACGATGTCAATTGCTTAGAAGAGAAGTTGAGTCAAGTAGTAGTCTAGCCAATGAATTAAGAAATGTATTTAATAAATAAATGTACATGAATTTGTTAATCAGAAATCTATCTATCTAACTACTATTACGAATACGAATGTTTGTGAGTATGGATGTTTGTTGAGTCATTCCGTGAAAATTTGCACCGTGACTATGTGGACAAAGCGGACAATTTCTTAAATTATTGTTTCAGATTATATTATTATCCGACGCACTGTTTCTTAAAGTGCTAGAAAAAACTATACTTTACTTTGGAAAATGCTTTCTTTACAAGATATTGCCATTTTTATTAGGGACCATGACTAAACTGTGTCCATTTAGTGACAAAATGATTTATTTTTTCTGGATAGATAAGTATTTTTAAAGGAGAAAGCCCACAGATCGTTTCTTTTTGAAAAACCTTAATAGAAAGTGTATGGCTATCTAAGTAGATTGACAAATCATTTAATATTATTTTAACAATCTTTTAATTCATTTGATCAATATATTTTGTGGCGTTTAAACTTTGATATAATTCGTAGTGTTATCGTTTTTACGCGTCGCAGACTGACCAAATGAATGGTACTGACGTGACGAAGATGGCCGCCAATTGCAAATATCAATGTGTGGGGTACTCAAATGCACTTATCAGTTTCAAATGGATTAGTTCATGCATCAATGTTGTTGAGATCATAGATTTAGTATCAAAAAATTCTAAATCTAACTAAACTAAAGGATTTTTTAAATCTAAAAGGTCGACAACGTGCATAAGTGTTGGAAAGTGATATAATGCAGTGAAACGTTACTCTTTAGTTTTTCGACAAACTCCAGATAACTCGATATTATTATTTTATGTTCTAAAGGTAAATTGGTGTGAAATGTTTGTATAAAATAATTGTATGGTTCCTTATGAAGTGATTATGATCTGGATTGATAATTTAAATGGTAAGTAATTATGGAACTATCGAGATCCAATTTGTTTATTTACTACGTTATCTGAATAAGTTTCAATGTGGTAAGTATATACATTTTCAGGGTTATTTATAAGTGTTTTGGAACAAATACTTCTATCTTTTTTGAATTAAATGTAACGATTAGCATTTTTGGACAAATTGATTTGTTCGGATTGATGAACATTTGCTTCAAAACTAACCTCTAATTTGAGCAGCAAAACGAAGAATGAGAGAAAACCCTACAAAATAAGACAATATTTTTAATTTCCTTTGAAAGTAGGATATCCATCCAATTTAATATCCGATTTTCGCTGTCATACTACATTATTTGTTATGAAACGGCGGTCCATTGAAAGGTGGTCAATCCCCTTTTATTATACGCTCCCTGTGTGAACATTATAGGGTAATCTACCAAGAAAAAAAAATTGACTTACCTTTTGCAACATTAATGTTGTTATATTCATATGTTAAAACCATATCGTGACGTTTTGAATAAAAAGGACTACTTTTTTTCATTTTTTAGCTACTTCAAAAGCTTTTCAATGAAACCAAACTTGCATGGGATGTACGCATGCTAGTGATATAATTATTTTATGCAATTAAAGTACAGTATAATAATATATTCCATCATAATCGATAACAATGGAAGGACAAAAAATTGTGACCATAACTAAATAGGAAATACTATCGTGACTAAATAGATACTTAGGCAGGGTTCATAAAAATGCCAAAAGTTGATGAAATAAATCTTGAATATTGCATTAAAATGTGCTTCCAAATAAACAGATTGTTTTGTGGTTAATTAGTACTATACCTTCTTAAGTCATATACTTAGTCTAAAATTAATAGCAAAGTTAGGCGAGCTAAGGAAATAAAACAATTAATATTTTTAAATTCAATCAACAGTCTTAATTGGTTTCATTCAGTACGTAGTTAGGCTAAGTTAGGTTAGGGTGGGTTAGGTTAGGTTTTTTCTTTGTTCTTCATATTTTTCTGCATTTAATTTTAATTTATCCACATAACATTTAGCACGCTCAGTCGCCGTTAGAAACATCACTGGAGAAAAAAATACATCACTGGAAATAAAAAAAAACATGTACAGTACATAATAATAAGTAATCTAAAACATGAAGCTCATGGTTTTATAAGCCACAAGGCGGTAAGCAGAATGTCACACACAAATTGTAGGGGAAGTACGTACAAAATGACATGGTATTTTGTTCTTTAATCATATTTATTTATTTAACGTTATTAGAATCAGTATAATTAGTTTTTTATGTATGTTAGGTTCATTGACTATCAGTAACACAGTCCTTTAATCAAGTAGGAACTATAATAAAATATATATTAAGGAATATAACAACCAATTACAAAAACCATTTTGTCCGTATAGTACGGACAAAATGAAATACAGAGTAAGGACATAATGACATACACCGTTCACATATATAAATCGTTTGATCTTCTTTGAAATATCAGCACATGAAGCATGAGCCTAAAGAGCACATCATACAACGTAATCAACCTTCTCCGGGCTTTGAGCGGTAACTATCTTCTGTCTCACCTAAGAAATCTCTGTAACTGTTTTCTTAGATCTGCCCAATCCTTTACAGTCAGCGCTCCACATGTTGGTGGAGTGCACGGCGTGGGCGCAACAGCGCCATGTCCTCGTGGCAGGTCTGGACGTGGACACTCTCTCGCTCGAGACCATGGTGCAAGCCATGATCTCCAGTGGGACTGCGCTGCCTCTTTCTGCGAGCAGGTGATGCTCGTGAAAGAGACGGCAGGGTGGGAGCGGGAGTGGACTCTACCACCCAAGTTCCACAGTCTGCGGCGGGGGTGCCACCGACGTGTCTTCGCTCAGGACTATCGGCCTCCATGACCGGGGGCCTGAGGACGGTAGGGCGTCCTTACAGAAGCAGGCCCTAGACGGCAGCGTGACGTGAGGTATTCACGCACGCCCCCCCCCCCCCCCTAAGAAGCGGGATGACACCCGTAAATCCCCCAAAGACGCGAGTTAGCACCCGAACAGGCGAGGCCGCAATGGTAACCGTAGGTCTGTTGGGAGCCCTGGGGTATCCTTCCGACGGTTTACCAAAAAAAAACATGTACAGTACATAATAATAAGTAATCTAAAACATGAAGCTCATGGTTTTATAAGCCACAAGGCGGTAAGCAGAATGTCACACACAAATTGTACCTATACTTTAGATTGGAAGAATCTTAACAGAATATTTTCCCCGCTATATAGCCGAATGTGCCACTCATTAGTAGCATAAATTCATCATAACAGGTTAAGATTAACTGCATTAAAATTATAAATCGTATAAGACGATTCGATATTCTCGTTTAATACAATAGGATAATATTTATATTTTGTTCCTTCCAAAAAATGAAAAAAAAAAATACAATTAAGTAGACACATTCGTCAAAACATTTTATTATTGTCAAACTTAGGTAAATTACATTATAGACTAAGCCTTACGTGTCCATTTCATCACGAAAATTGTTCCACTAATATGTCACATGACTAAATGGACGTGACGAATCGTGTTTTGTCCTATTAACTTGCTAAACTAAAACATTATTTGCACTTAAAAAGAACATCACATTGCTTTATTGCATAATCAAATATAGTAAGCTATTAATAAAAATACAATATTTATAAAGTCACTTACCAATTTGACATAAAATTCGCTACTAAACTGGACATCATAAACAGCCTCCTGAAGAAAAATGTTGTGTCGTCACAGATTCTACACAACTGACAGTAGAATAATGAAATAAAACGGTTGGTTTCGACTGGTAATGTTGCCTAGATGTAGAAATAAAGATGTTTGAGTAATTTCAAACTTTAGAAGCAGAGTTAAGAGCCGTGACTAAAGTGGAATGTCCATGTGTACCTAAATGTTGGTTGACGATATTCACAAGAATTTTATTCTAAATTAATATATTATAATATATATTTGGAGTTTAAATTAAAATAGACATTACAAGCTTTAAAAATACGCCAAAACAAAGAGCTAAAATTGAAATCTACAGGGAAAATTTCTTGTCTTAAAGTATACATTAGACGTGTGACATACTAAAATTGTCATTTTTTTTGCTTACTTTTATTTATAATTAATTAAAGCGTATTGTAATTGCTAATTTATATATCTGTTTTTAAAGTTAATCAATCCGTCTTTTAGCTAAAATAAAGTCTATAAAGTATCGGATTACTCAATTAGTAGTAATAATTTCGAAAGTGTTGTGACTGTGGTTTTTGCATAGGTGCAAATTTGTACGGAATGACTCTGTTACTCTTTCACGCTGTAAGGGCTGAACGGATCTGGCTGAAATTTGGTACCTACAGGGACAGGTTAGAGACAGTGTAGGAACCAAATTTCACGCAGGCGAAGCTGCGGGCATCAGCTAGTTGATAATAAAATAGTACCATGCGAAATCCTGTTCTGTACAAAATTATGTGAGTCGTATTGCCGTATTGAAATGGACAGGCGCAGGTTGCGACTGCCCGCTGTTGAAAATTTTCAAGCCGCTCATACGGCCTTCAACTTGCCTTAACGACTGCTATTTTAATGGAAACTGGGACCAACGGCTTAACGAACCTTCTGAAACATGGTTGGCTCGCAAATAAATGTCACGAAGTGGTTACCCATCCAAGGACCGGCCATAGTGAAAGTTGCTTGGTTCCGTGAACGTTTACAGAATACTGAGTCCGCGGGGTCACGAGCAGGTTTTTGCAATGCTGAATAAACCCAGTTCTAATTGTAGAAAATCTCCCAATGCAAATATCTAGGTACTTGTGTCTACTTAATTTAATGATAGGTATAGCTTCTCGGTTCTTGAATGATAGTCAAGAACCTTGATGTACTGCATAATTTACTTTGCTGTTGTAAAGATTAAAAACGACAGGGTTCTTCTATAACAATGTACTTCTTTGTATCCATCTTCAGTCCCGTTCCGGATTTATACTTTTGTAGATAATTTGTATTCTTTTGTATTTTTACTTACTAATATTATAATGTTATATTGGGTTTGATTAATTTTCTATCTTTCACATTGTTAAGAACGCAACGGATAGAGTCAGTCTGCTGACGAGATTCTCGCAGACGTCTACGACTTAAGGCGGAGACATACTTGCGTGTAGTGGCGTGTCGTGACGCGACAGAAGCATATCGATATACTTCTGGCGCGTCACGACACCTAAGTATGTTTCTGCCTTTAGGTAACACACTGGCGCGGCGCTCTGTATTGGATTTCTGCTTGAAATGAAATGAAAATATCTTTATCCCTGTAAGTGAGCCACAAAATATCACTTATGAATAGCGAGATTAGTGCTACTACATTTAGGTACTGCCAGATTGGCATGACCATAGGCACAGATTGTGAGAAAAGAACCTGGGACTAAAAATTCACGGCCACTCATTTCGGGTAATCCATTGACAATAGTTTTTTTTTACAGTGAGTTCTAAAAACAAACTCAAAAATCGATTTCAAATAGCTCGAATGCAGGTCCTAATCACGTCCTGAATGTCTTTTGGCACGGGGCGCGGGGTTCCAAAAGGACCAGTGCAAATTAATTATTTTCTTTTTAATTTAAATTTCGTCATTGTCATAATAATTAGGATGATGTTGACGAAATTTACCAATCTACTGGCACTGGCTGGTCTTAAGATGGATGGCCACTTTTTGTCCATTTAAGAGCGTCTATGCGCAGGTAGGTACCTACTGTAGTGCAATGATGAACTTAAAAAAAATAACAGGTAGGTACTCACAACCTGCGCCGGTCCATTTCAAAACGGCAATAGCTAGGTATACTTACTATAAAAAAATGGGAAAATGCATAATGGTGGTAGCCTTAAGGGATTAAGGCGTGACTGTATGTAAGTACATACAGTAGGTACCTAACTATAGATAATATGTATGTATACGGAAATGTACTGGCTAAATGACATTTTAGTCTCATATTTAGAAGTGGCTAAACATGAGAAGAAAGATATTTTATTATTTACTAGCTGTTCCCTGCGGCATCATCCGCGTAGACGTCGTTATCGCGTAAAATCATTACCCTCCTTTTGCGCAGTCAGTTAAAAAGTAGCCTATGTCCTTCCCTTGAACTCAAATTATTTTTATACCAAATTTCATCAAAATCGGTTCAGTGGTTTAGGCGTGAAAACGTAACAAACAGACAGACATAGTTACTTTCGCATTTATAATATTAGTAGAGATTTCTATATTACAAAATAATTCTTATAGCATGATTCAGTATTCACGTGCGACGGTGCGATGGCTTATACAAGCTGTTGATTTGGTCGTGCACAAGCCTCCTTCAGTGCGTAGTGTACTATAGGTATTATCGATTGCAAGCAACACAAACATACGTAGATAACAAAACCCCAAAAATCCTGTTTTTAGTGAAATATGATTTACTAAGGAAAAATCTTCACCCGTGTATTTAATGTTTACGTCGCCGAGCCAACGCTAAAGCGCAAGTCACACTGCCAGCGGGCGGGTGAGCGAGCTAGGCACACTGCGAGCTGCCGAATAACCTACGTGGCTGATGCGAGCGAAGCTACTCGTTTTCGTCGTTAGGCGCGCCCGCTTCGCTAGCTTAACTACCGTCCTCCCCGTTTCGGGTACTCAGACTAGTCGTCGCTTGTCATTCGAATAGCAGTGTCCACGTGTCTAGTTTCATCCGCACTAACCGGTTCGCCCTTCCGTATGTAGTTTTTGGTGTAAACCCCATAGTTTAGCTCGGCAATGTCGCGTAGTTTGCATAACTTCAATATCTCACTTCACCCGCCCGCCTAGCTCGCTCGCCCGAGACAATAGTAGGTACCTAGATAATGCGGCTACGTATCGCATCTCATGGCTCCTCTACACTGCCCGCGAAGTTGAACGAAGTTAAATGTATACGATAGTGTAAAGAGGCACTTCGGCTTACCTCGTCAAAAACTATACCTCCCCTCAGGCGACTTTATTTGCTGTCGATTTTTGCGCCTCAGTCAATGGGCCCAAAGATGCGGGAAGTGCGTTCACGAAGTACCTCTCTACACTACTTGGCCGACATCGTGTGTGCCGGTGCTTTGCCGGCGCGTGATTTAAGCTATAATTAGTGCTTTGGTGTATGTGATCCAATTATCAGCGTCAAACAGTGGTCAGGAGCAAATTATGTTGTTCCTGGAAACTCTGCCACACAAATTTCTTTGTTCATTACAAACGGCGGCAATGTGCGTGCGCAGGCTACTGACACCACTGAGTGTGTAGTGACGCACTTTTTTCGAACTTAGACAAAGTTTCTAGAGTACTTCGCCTATGAACTTTGCGGGCAGTGTAGAGGAGCCATTAGTTATTAGGTTTCATGAGTTTTTAGTTCCAGCTGACAAGTTCGGTGACCTTTATGTACTTTTTTGATTTGATATTAATGATTTGATGATGAGTTTATGTTGATTTAAAAGATTCCTTCCTACTTCAAGGGCTTAGGACCGGCAGAAACACGCTATTTATCATGCAATTGCAAACAAAAACATTAAGTACTGTTAGTAAACATTAGGTATGAGAAAAGTATTCTGAAATGAAGCATTTCTGGCGTAGTTAAAAATTTTAAATCAACTTATTTACAGAATTAATTGAGAATCAAAGCTTAAATACCTATTTACAAAATCATGTAACAAGCAATAATTGTTCAAAATGCTCACCCCCAGTGTCTATGCACAGATTGGCGCGGCGCACTAAGTTGCGTTTTAAGCTGCGAAGCACTAGCACATTTGTTTTTATTTGTTCAAATGCCAAAACAATTCTTTCACGTAATTGTGTAACACTCACAATGTCTTCATTGTAAACAAGTCTTTTAATATCTCCCCACAAATAAAAGTCTAAGGGCGTTAGGTCGGGTGAACGCGGCGGCCAGGCTACCGGTCCACCACGGCCTATCCACTGCGTACCAAACACTTCACTTAAATATTCGCGCACTTGGCGTCCATAGTGAGGTGGCGCACCGTCCTGTTGGAAGTACAAGTCCCTATGAAATGCGAGTGGAATGTCATCGAGCATCTCATTAACCACATGTCGGAGTAGCACCAAGTACCTATGTAGCACTGTTCAAACGACCGTCAATAAAATATGGGCCAAGTAGATGATCACCGATGATACCAGCCCACACATTCAGACTAAACCGGACCTGGAACGAGTCCCGCGTAGTAACATGTGGGTTGTGTTGTCGGTGAGCCCACCAATGTTCATTTGGACGTTATAAACGCCCACGCGCGTAAACAATGATTCGTCGGACCACAAAATGTTCACGTCCTGATGTTCAAGGAGCCAGTGACAAAAAACTGTCCGAGCGTTATTGTCCTGCGGATGCAACTCTTGAACACGTCGGAAATGGAACGGATGCATTAGTTCGCGATTCAGCAGCTTCCACACTGTGGTATGATGAACACCGAAACGGCGACCGGCTTCACGCGTACTGGCTCGAGGTTCTTCCTCAAAATAATTGAGAATTTGCTTGCCGATCAGCTGATATGCCTTGTGTACCACGACCTTGTGCATGTCGAGGAACCTCGAACTGTCGGTGATCCCTTAAGCGCTGTGTGGCGGCAAGCATCATGCGACGAGATGGTATTGGTCGGTCTGGAAACATTTCCCTGAACATGCGAATTGCATCAACAACGTTATTATTAGAAATAGCGTAAAGGCGCACCATTTCCACCAACTCAACGTTACTGTAACGCTCTGACATCGTTACCGGTGTTGTTACGGACGTTACGTAGATATCGGCGCGTGCGGTTATACCACAGTATAAAGAGTACTAACCAGTATTGTAGCTCCCTACAAACGGACGAAGCGCAAGCTATACCTACGATTCTCGTTTTCGGCAGGCCTTTCAGCACGCTAGCAGGCGATTGTGCCGAGTAGACGAATGGACGGTTTGTCGTTTTTTAGATAGTAACCGCGCGTGTTTTATTTACTAAAAACATTTAATATAACAACTAGAGTCTATTGTGCTTGTTTTGGTTGCATGAATTCGTCAATAACGCACCCAGAGATAACGTTTTTCAGATTACCTGGAAACTCCGAAAGGTAAGACTATAAATTGATTTTACTTAAGTACTAATTGGTACTATACTACTAGTTGACTAAAGTTAAACAAAGTGATTGACACGAGTGAACTGGGTAGTTACATGAAGTAGGTATGTTTGTGTTTAAAACTAGACTTGTGCTTGCTCAGTCAGTGAACGGTGCGATCCAATATAGTACAATATCCAAAAAAAACTAGTTCAGAACTCTAGTACGTGTAGGTAGTACATTTAGTTCCGTTGTCAGTTCGTAGTTATTTTATTGAGAGCAATGATTTAGGTATGTTTCAAGAGTATTCATTTCTTTGTGGATGACCGATGTTACAGTACACGCTAAGTGTACTGTAACATCGGTCATCCACAAAGAAACAAACCGTATGACTTTGATTGACAGCATTTTGTTACCTTTGATTTTTATTACACGCATAGAGACAAATATGAACTTCCAAAATTTAACACACTTGACAATGTACGAAAAGTACTAGTGTACTAGAGACTGACTAGTACTTTCAAATCGAAAAATAGTTTTAATTTTGTAAATCAAAAATTTAACGCAATGATTATAAAGACTAGAATTCCGTGATTCTATCACTGACGAAACATGTGATGAGCCGATTATTATTGTCTACGCCGCTTACTCGTTTTCAAATTTCTATACCCGTCTCACTCCATCGTTAGTAGATAACGGGCGCTGCGCCGCCACGCCGCCGCCCCGCGCCGCCAGCCGTTGCGGGGATATTATATTATTACTCACAAAGTATTTTTTTGTTTAAATAAAAAAGGTACATATTTACTCGAAATTGAAGCCGGTTGTCAGTAAAACGACACTTAATACAGACTGAAGGCCTTGTGGGCGGATTGAAAAAATTGAACTGCATTATGCTCACTATATATACGCGTACGTAAAACTATAAGGTATAATGTGGGCGAATACTATGCCTCTGCCTACACCTTCAGGGATAAAGGCGTGACTATATGAATGTATGTATGCACATATTTACAATCGCAATACTAAATGGAAAATCAAAGTAGGCACATATTATTAAAATGCTGTAGGTGGGCAGCCCTATCGCATGCTTACGTACCGCGCGGCTGTAGGCATTTATTTCTAAAACCCGGCCGAGTCAAACTACAGTATACAGTGGTTATACTCACGCTGAACGCGGGCGAGCGACTAATTAATTCAAAATTTCAAATTCACCGATCAAAGGCGCCGCCTGAGCCGCTCGCTCCTGCGCGGGGGTTGGAGGGGTAACTTACACGCGCCGCGCCGCCACCGCAGGCCTCCTTTGCCTATGCCTACACATTTGTATGTGCCTACTAAACTGTAGGCAAAGAAGAAACGGTTTTGAATGAACGGTGAAAATGTACCTATGTAGGTAAATAAATAAAATAAATAAATATTCACGAACATCTCACACAACGCTATCTGATCCCAAAGTAAGCTAGGAATAACCTGCTTGTATTATGGGAATCAGACCACGGATATTAATACTTATATACTTTTTTAAATACATACATATTATACATAGAAACACCCAGACTCTTGAGACAAACATTTATGGGTCACACAAATATTTGTCTCCGGTGGGAATCGAACCCACGACCTCCAGCGCCGCAGGCGGTATCACTACCGACTGCGCCACAGAGGCAGTCAATAGTATTATTAGAATATTTAGAACCGATTCATACGAGTTGCTTTTTAAATTTATTTTATTTAATAATTATTAAGAACTTAATTTTACTGCCCCATTTTTTCACTTAATATTGGTTTAGTATAAGCAGTAGAGTTCCCGTAGCAAATAGAAAAGAATTTAAGCAGAAAAAAAAGTGTAAAAAAAGGTGTCTCGTTTTATCCCGAAATATCAACGAGTGTAGGCAGTACAGTCATGTGTGCAAGTAATGCACAAATGCAGATCAACATCCTGTATAAGTTTGGTTTTTCTATACCGATTTCTATGATTCTTTTTTTATTGAATAGGTAATAATGTTAACTTTTTTAAATTAGGGATGTGTGAGAGTATTATAAACGTAAGAGTAAACAAATATAATCAGAATGCTCCGAACTGCTAACACTTACACGTGTTATTGTGAGTCAACCATAAAAGATAGACATAGGATATTTTTTAGACAATTTTATGTAGAATACGAATATGTATTTCCCTCATACATGATTTCTATGTAACTTTAACCATTAAGGCTGCACACGCGACGGAAGCTTAAAAAATGGAGTAACTTCTCCCATTTTCCCAAAATTTCCCTTCACTACTCTGCTCCTATTGATTTAGCGTGATGAAAAGTATACTATAACCTGCCCAGAAGTATGAAGAATAATTGTATCAATTTTCGTTAAAATCCGTCGAGTAGTTTTTGTTTCTATAAGGAACATACAGACAGACAGCCAAAAATTTTACTGATTGCATTTTTGGCATCAGTATCGATCACTTATCACCCCCTGATAGTTATTTTGAAAATATATTTCATGTACAGAATTGACCTCTCTACAGATTTATTATAAGTATAGATTTTCGTCTACGCTTTCAAGTCGTTAGATTGTACGATACGGAATTGGAGCCCAGTATCCTCTTCTTCACGTATTGTGTGGCGCACACCCCAACCATATGATTTGCACGATCCAATTTATCCTCTAAAATAAACTTAATTACCTATTTAGAATACAAAGAACACGACTGCCAAGTAGGTAAACATACAACTGAAAAGCAAAAAACAAGCTCTACATTTCTATTGTGATTTTCTTTAGCTACTTACTGTTTTACTTTGTCGGCAACATTTGCAGGCGGGAATAGGGTTACCATTTCTGAAGAAATGTATGCCTGATTTACATGGTAAAAACGCCTGATTTTCACAAAAAATGCCTGATTTTCTTGAAAAATGCCGCATAATAAAAGAAATAGGTACCTATTTAATAATAAGTAAAACACATTGCTTGAATGAATTTTTAATTTAAAAACATCTATTTTCAGACACGTAGGTAATAAGAAAATCAGCCAAATATATGATTTGTTCTTTGTATGAGTTGTTTAGAAAGGAATTCCACTGTACGTTTTCTTACTTCTAATGATAATTATCTGATGACGCCATTTTTAACAAGTCTTTTTGAGTTTAAATATATATACCTAATATGTACAAAACTCTTTACAATTAATCATTTCGCCTGACATAGAACAATGCCGGCTGGGCGCCTGATCAAGTGCTAAAATGCCTGGCAAATCAGGCGAAAGCCTGGCATATGGTAACCCTAGGCGGGAAGAAGCTATGTCAAGCGAGTGGTGGTTTACAAAATAGCTACTTGTTCCCATAGCTTGTCCCACACAATCAAGACGAATCAAATGACACCTCGCATGTCAAAATCCGTCAAGCCGTTCAGGCTGTAGGACGTGACAAAGAATTGGACATACGTACATACATACATATACTATCTCGAAAAACATTACCCTCCTGCAGGGCCTGATTTAGGGTTCCGCGCGCCCTAAGCTAGCTATGAATATGCGCCCCCAGCTGCAACTAATTTAAGTCCTACCTACAAAAGAGACTACGTAAGCTGATCCTAAGTTCCTAATAATTCTGAGACTTCTTATGAAGTTATGACTTGATGCATCAGCCAGTAAAAAGCGAGATAAAAATACCATCAAAGTACCTAACAGTACCTCGGTATACATCCAGTTTCCGATAAATCGAACCAGTGAATCTTAGTGAAATCCCTTCATAACTCAGGAAGTAAGCTGATGAATGCAAAATTTATAGCTAAGAACGGTTCGAAAGCCGATGTGCTGGGGATGGCCCCGGCACATTGGCTTTCGAGCATAGAAAACCGCAAAATTGGCTCATCTGTTGGGCTGCTACGATGCCACAGACAGACACACACATACACAGATACACAGGTCAAACTTAAAACCTTCTCGTTTTTCGGCGGGGTTAATTAAATCGTCAGTAATATTGGTGCGATGGTGCCTTTCCAGCCACTCCTCCATGACCGGTTTCACCGTCTCAACAGCACCGTCTCACACTTTTTTTATACCACCAAGTGGCAGACAAGCATACGGCCCACCATCTGGTGGGCCGTATGCTTGACCACCGTACACTTGAACGTAGCGTGACCACCGGTACATCTGTACCGGTGGTCACGCACAAGGAGGCAAAGTCTCTCCTGTCGCGAAGAGGTTCTACACCACCTGCAAGCATGGGATCGTTGACCACTTCATGGCTCGCCTCTGCACCGAGTCGAACGGAAGAATTCAGTCAATTCATTCTGATATTCTGGTGCCCCCACCCAGCAGTGGCAGCTGTACTCCATGTGCGGCCGCATTTGCGACTTAAACAGAAGCAGTGCTTGCGCCGCAGTAAGTACCGCCGCGCCCTGTTGAGCACACCGAGCGGCTTGGACGCTAGCTTGGCCTTATTCTCCAAATCACTTCGGAACTGAACGTCACTGGAGATGTCAACACCAAGGATACCTATACTGTCAGAGTAGGAGAGAGTTTTGCCCTAAAATTATGGCGCTACAGTAAATTGAGTTTTCTTTGCGGTGAATACACAAACTTGTGTCTTAGAAGGGTTGAATTGAACAAGATTTTGTTTTTCCCAATCCGACACTCTATTGCGAGTTGTCTCGATTTCAAACACAAGTTGTTCACAGCTTTCTTCCACTGCAGCCCGAGAGATACCAGTGCGGCCCTTGTAACAAGTGTCGCCCGTACTGTCGTCCGCATAACAATGAATGCCGTCAATAGACAACATCTCATTGATATGCAGCAGTAAAAGAGTGGGGGACAACACTGAGCCTTGTGGTACTCCAGCGTTTATGGCCATGCATTCAGAACCTATGCCATATTATATACCTTCTACCGGCCAAAAAGCTGGACACCCATTCACTTTGCTTCCTGGGTGCCTCGAACGTGACACGGGTGGAGCTGTCGTATTTACTACCACGCTGCCAGGGAGATGGGCGCAGAAATTTAATTTTAGATAAGATAAGATAAATTTTATTTGTGAAAACATGTACATTAGGTGTTTTAGATACATTAAGGTTTCAACATGCTCTGTCAATATAGACGTACAAATGTGACTATGCGTGAGATTTTTCTGTATCTTTAACGCACGTATTTGTATTTTTACTAAATTACCAAATATTATTATGTACTTTGGTATAACAAAATGTTAACTAACAATTTTAAACATGTTGTTAGGAGTTGTTACAATCTGTTAAAAATTGCTAGATGTTTTGTGTGCTCCTTTTTGGGAGCACCGTAAGTCACAGCCCTGCGCCGAGCCCAACGCCAGGTGCCCCCTTGATCCTGGCGCCCTAAGCTTCAGCTTAGTTAGCTTATGGGTAAATCAGGCCCTGCCCTCCTGTCTTCGGCAGTTCGGGTAAAAATAATAATTAATTTCGGTGAAGCGCGTATTTTCAGTCTGTAGGAAGTACTTAGCTTATAAGCGATTATTTTTATGTAAAAGTAAAATGTAGCTAGTTACCTAATTATTAAAAGCTGTAGAGCATTGCACCAATTATGATTTGGTACGAGTATAGCGATAACATAGAGCTGAGGAAAGGATTAGGCTAGTTTTAATTTCAGGAATAAGTTGCCGTGGGAAACATGTAGGTACGGGAAAACGGAGTCATGAGCATTAGCTTACTAAATAAACAATGAATAAATTATAATATTTTTTTGTAAGATATGCAAATAAGCGTTTCTATTAAAGTAGATACAAAAATAAAGCAACTTATTCTATCATTTATCTAATTCTCACGAGCTCTGCTTAGTTGGAGGTCACATTGCGTCGACTTTATGACATAGGTACCTACTACTTAAATCGTTAATGAAGTTAATTGTGATGAAAGGTAGGTAGATATATAATATGAGACTATGTACTGTATTTTTTTACGAGTAATTTCCACAGATATTACGCTGAATTCGAATAACTACCTATATATTATCGATACGGTCCAAATAATTAGGGATTAATTATTAATCCCTGCTAACATTATAAATGCGAAAGTAACTCTGTCTGTCTGTTACGCTTTCACGCCTAAACGGCTGGAGCGATTGAGATGAAATTTGGTATAGGGATATTTCGAGACCCTGGGAAGGACATAGGCTACTTTTTAACCGACTGCGCAAAAGGAGGGTTATGATTTTACTATATAACGAATCTTACGCGATAACGACTTCTACGCAGTCGAAGCCGCGGGGAACCGCTAGTCGACAATAATCTTTTATTATTACGTAGCACTTTTTATATAGTTAGTTACAGACATAAATAAAGAATACTGTTGGGTAAAATGGCAAGAGTCTACAATAGTCCACACTGCCCGGGAAATCTTTAACTTTGATGCAAATGGGAAAATTGGTTCTTTAAGGGCACAGATTTTGTGTTACCAAAGACAATATTTCGACACAACACACGGTCCTGCGCTTTACGCATCCAGTCAATCCTTGTAACTTTCTCTAGGTCGTCGCCCACGTTTACCAAGTCGCGGTCTCCACTCTAGAACTCGCTTGCTCCATCGGCCATCAGTTCTCCTATAGGTGTGGCTAGCCCACTGCTACTTCCAAACGCATACTCAGTGAGAAATTTGGGAGAGGCTTAGGTATGTCCATACATATGGTCACGCCTTTATCCCCGAAGGGGTAGGCAGAGGCATGTTATATGCCCAGATTTCACCTTTGTATAATTTGTCCCACGTAATAGGTGGTGAGCCGTATTGCTGTGTTTAAAATGGACAGGCGCAGGTTGTGACTGCCTGCTGTTGAAAATAAAGCCTTCAACTTAGCTTAACGACTGCCATTTTACTGGCAACCTATGTCCAGCAGTGCTAAATTGATTGATTGATTGAAAGACAATATTGTCTTTGGTGTTCACGGAGGGGAAAATCTGCCAGATATGGTCCGATAGTGGTAGATAGGGCACGCCTTAAATAGCTAAACAAAAGGCGGAGGCTCTCGAGTAGTGGGGAGGAAGGCGGCGCGTCGCTAGCAATGATCTACAATGGGCTGTGTACATTGCTCTGCAAGCCAATCATCTATTCTGGCAAACTTTTGATGTAACTAGCGAACACCAGTCTTTAAATATGTTTTAGATTCCGTAGAGCGTCACAGGGAGGCTTTCTGTCACCTTTACTTTTATTTATATTTTCTAAACAGGATCACTAAGAACTTTTCTTGTTCCTACTACCTCCATCAATCATGCGGAAATGCCAATACTGACTTGCTGCCAACCGCTCTTTTTTTCATGTGAACCATTCAAATAAATATGCCTAGGTAGGTATTCTTTTTTTTTTCTTCACAAAAATTGTGAACCTCGAACCACGAGCAGAGTTAGTCGGTTGGTGGCTAGGTCTGGTGAGTGGGATACTAGAAAATACATTTACCAATTAAAATTAGGCTAATTGATATCAGTGATGGGCGTAACTAATTACAAAAGTAATTCAATTAATAATTGAATTACAATGTAATTAAGTTACGATGTAATCTAATTACTCAGTAATTAATTAGATACTTTGTAATTTAAATACTTTGGATGTTCCGGTTAATTAGTTACTAAGTAACTAGTTACAAAGTAATTAGATTACTTTATAACTAGTTACTTTGTAATTCCTTAATTTGTAATTATCATACATTCAAGCAAATCAATACCACAGCCGGCAGATCATACAGTCGGCCGACGAAGCCGTCTATTCAGGTCAATCGTGAGGGGGACAAGGGACAAGACGCGGAAGGGAATGTCCCGAACATGTTCGGGACACATTTTAGGGCTGCCGCGTTTGCGACAGCTTCCTATAATTTAATTAAAATATTAATTAAAATGGTGCACACTAATTTAATACTCTTGCACTCCAATATGGCCGCCGCACCACCGTTGTAAAATTTCATGTTGGGTATCGTATATGGGGTATTTTGGTACGCTGAGTACGAATTTCGGGTTCATTTAGCAATCCAATATGGCCGCCGCGCCACTGTTGTAAAAGTTCATGTTGGGTATCGTATAAGGGGAATTTTGGTATGCTGAGTACGAATTTCGGGTTAATTTAGCAATCCAATATGGCCGCCGCGCCACTGTTGTAAAAGATCATGTTGGGTATCGTATAAGGGGTATTTTGGCATGCTGAGTACGAATTTCGGGTTAATTTTGCAATCCAATATGGCCGCCGCACCACCGTTGTAAAATTTCAAGTTGGGTATCGTATAAGGGGTATTTTTGTACGCTGAGTACGAATTTCGGGTTAATTTTGCAATCCAATATGGCCGCCGCGCCACCGTTGTAAAAGTTCATGTTGGGTATCGTATTAGGGGTATTTTGGTATGCTGAGTACGAATCACGTGATAATTTTGCAATCCAATATGGCCGCCGCGCCACTGTTGTAAAAGTTCATGTTGGGTATCGTATAAGGGGTATTTTGGTATGCTGAGTACGAATTTCGGGTTAATTTAGCAATCTAATATGGCCGCCGCGCAACCGTTGTAAAAGATCATGTTGGGTATCGTATAAGGGGTATTTTGGTATGCTGAGTACGAATTTCGGGTTAATTTTGCAATCCAATATGGCCGCCGCACCACCATTGTAAAATTTCAAGTTGGGTATCGTATAAGGGGTATTTTGGTACGCTGAGCACGAATTTCGGGTTAATTTTACAATCCAATTGGCCGCCGCGCCACCGTTGTAAAAGTTCATGTTGGGTATCGTATAAGGGGTATTTTGGTATGCTGTGTACGAATCACGTGATAATTTTGCAATCCAATATGGCCGCCGCGCCGTTATCACAAAATTTCATGACGGGTATCGTTTAAGGGGTTTTTTGGTATGCTAAGTACGAATCACGTACTAATTTTGCAATTCAACATGGCCGCCGCGCCGTAATCACAAAATTTCATGATGCGTATCTTTTAAGGGGTTTCTTTGGTATGCTAAGTATGAATCACGTGATAATTTTGCAAATCCAATATGACCTCCGCCGTGTAATCACAAAATTTCATTATGGGTATCGTTTAACCAAAAAACCCCTTAAACGATCAACTTTTAGAATCGGTATCCTGAGTCATGATCGGGTGCATGGTGCAAGAAAGTTTTTTATAGGTAGGTAGGTACACGGTACATGCGTCGTACGAATCGGGCGCGGTGTTCTACAAAGTCGACGCACATGTCGCAGAGTTCATAGATACTCGTAGAATTATGTAGGTACATAGATACATACTCAAGTTCGTATAATATCTAAGTAATTAAAATTTACTTCATCTCAAATCCGCTGGCATCTTGTTTTTGTCATCGAAAACAATATCTAATTTAAATTAATTGCCTCAGAAGTACATCAACCATTACTTTTAGGTATAGCGTTTGATCATAAACAATTGAAAATTAAAATTTAATTATAGTTGCTAAAATATAATTCGTCGGTATGGAAGCGTTATTCCCACGGTCGGAGATGACATGTTAGAAAACACTCGAACCCCCGACTCCGGTAATATTTCCCACACTTTGCATATCTTTGCTCCATAGATCAACCTGGCAGAATGTAAAAAGGTAGACAATGATTCAATTGTGAGCACACAGATTTCTCACAGTACCCGCATAGATTTAATCGTCATACGGTTAATTGGTGCAGGTAAATGACCACCGAATTTCTCGGGTAGATATTTGAAAATAATATAGCTGAAATAGGTTTATCTGAAACAACGATGTAGTGCCAATCATCCCAAAATGTACGTACAGGTGGCTGCAAGTATCGGAGACGGAGTCGACAGCCAACGGGTTTATCTAGTTTATACTTAATAGCTAAATCTCTATACAAACTACTGAAAGACTCAGGATGCAGAGCTCCAGTAAGTTTGCTCTCATACTACATTCAAGTTACGGATCCCACCAAATCTGGTAAGTTACAGAAAATAACAAACTCCAGACTTCACTGCAAGTGTCAGTTCAGTCAGTCGTTTGTGTTCCTCTTGGCTTTATACTGATTGGTCATTAGGGGCAAGATACGTGAGGGTTTTTTTAGTCTATAGGAGTCCGGCATAGCATCAATGTAATTGACACGGAGATCTTGTAATCCAAGAGTCATCTGCAGTTTCTTCCAAAGAACTCGAATAAATATTCAAATTGGAAGTTTTAAGCGCGGTCTAGGTTCCGTAGTGTCTTAATTTTAAAAGCGCAGCCCCGAAGGGTTAAACATAGACTTAACGTAAATAATATGAAATGAATAGTAGCCTCGTTCATTGATATCAGACTAGAATTTTCCTAGAATTTTCCCCAATTAGTACCTAACCAGGATATACTCGACTCCAAATAGGCTACAATACAATGACATTTTTTGCTACCATGAATGTATAGACATACCTATAGTGTATAACGTCATAATTTCTTGTGCACGTCACCGGTTAAGAAATAATGCCTGCAGTCACGCGAAAGGTTATACCACCTAGTTAGGTATGGAAAATGTATGCTTGTTTATAGGCGAATGCGAGCTAGAGGCAAATGCTCTTCATCCGTGACGAAAACTGTAATTAAACTTGATTTTTCTTATTAGGTACGTAGCTATTTGTAGGTAGGTATGGCTAACTACACTCGAGAGCAATGAATCCGGGTCACTTAAAGAATGTTAAAAATCTCGGAAACTAAAAATTATAGGTTAATGCAATAAATTGTATTTAATAGACAATGTAATACTCCTTAAATGAAAGTAAAAAAAATATGAGTCACCATACATTTTATTAACACAAAATTACATAAAGAAAAAACTGCCGATCTCTCCTTAAAACAAAAATAGGAAACATGAAATTTTTGAACTTTATTACGATTTTCTTGAATTTTAATACTTCGTATTGCCTCCTCGTGCTTCCATTACTGCGTTTACGCGGTTTGGCATGCTGTACACCAAGTTCCTTATACGATTTTGGGGAATATTCTCCCATTCCTCTGTGAGAGCAATTTTGAGCTCACGAAGCGTGATTGGGGGAGGGTTTCGTTGTTTTACGCATCTGCCTAGCTCGTCCCAAGCATGCTCGATCGGGTTGATATCCGGGCTGCGCGCTGGCCACTCCATACGAGTAATGTTCATCTCTTGAAGGTAGTCATTCACAATCCTACCTGTATGAGGTCGGGCATTGTCATGCATAAATATAGCATCCTCACCTAAATTGACCATAAATGGACCAACGTGATCATTGAGGATTTCTTCCACATATCTTACGCTAGTTAAAGAGCCGTTTTCTATGATCACCAACTCTGTGCGACTTTCAGAAGAAATTCCGGCCCACACAAGTACAGACCCACCACCGTAGGCTACTTTTTCTTCGATGCATGCTTGCTTGAATCTTTCCCCTGGTCTTCGATACACTCTGTGTCTTCCATCGTGCTTGTAGAGCATAAATTTTGATTCGTCGGAGAACATAACTTTTGACCAATCTTCAATACTCCAATTTACGTGGCTCTGGGCATACCTTAGTCTCGAAATACGATGCCCACGCTCCAGTTTAGGGCCGTTTGCAGGTCTAAGGGGTTTTAAGTTAGATTCAGCAAGCCGACGTCTTACTGTCCATGCACTTGGGTTACTTCCTCCGAGGCGTCGAAACTGATTGGTGAGTTCAGTTCCTGTGAGAAAGCGATTTCGAAGCATGGTGTTCACCAAGTATCGGTCTTCTCGTGCTGTGGTACACCTGGTTCTGCCCGTTCCTGGTCTGCGTAGGTTAGAACCAGTTTCTTCGTAACGTCGGAGAACTCTTTGTACTGTTGACAGCGACACACCGACAGTCCTGGCTGTATCGCGCTGACTCCGGCCGGTTTCCAGCATTGTAAGTATTCTGGTGCATTCTTCAGACGTAAGCGACATAATTTCAGCTTGATTAATGAATATAGAGCACTATCAACATGGTTTATGTACCCACATAAATGACAGATTACAAACAAAAGCAACACCAAATGCTGTAATTTCGTAGTTCCATCTTCGAAAGTGGCCCTTTTTCAAATTTGATTTTTTTATGATATAACTTTACAATAACTAAGAAGTTTTAATACCTTCATTTAAGGAGTATTACATTGTCTATTAAATACAATTTATTGCATTAACCTAGCATTTTTAGTTTCCGAGATTTTTAGGATTCTTTAAGTGACCCGGATTCATTGCTCTCGAGTGTAGTTTGAAAACGTCCAGAATTATGTATCGCCTTAGGTATATCGCGTAGAGGGAAGGCATGGACACATTAGTAATACTATTAGGTATTATCTTTGACATTAGGTAAATAGGTACCCACATTAGTGTTGCAGGTTCCTCGTAGTAGGGGCAACTCCATTGCCACTACCAGACACTAGATACAGGAGAAAATCACCAATCATTCAATACTCCGAACCAAAAATTCCAGGACACTTGTTACATAGGTAAAATCTTGAAGAATTATTCAACATCGTGGTAAAAAAACGTCACTAGCAAGCTTATAGTGATGTATGCTTCAACCTTTGATTATAAACGTAGCCGTAGTCTAGCCGATCGATATACTGCTGACGGCGTTGATGCTTCAACTCCCTCCTAAAACCCCAAGTTACTCAAACAGCATAAAAATCAATAGGTATCTTCTGGCTATTATTTGAGAGCCCCTGCCAATAGGCTTTCCGGCTGTGTAGATATAATGGTCCTCAATTTCGGCCGTGACTTTTCCTCAGACCGAATCTACCAGAGGGCTGTTCTGAAGAGCTGTTAAAATTTTACGCTCTTTTTTTTTTTTTGAGCCCTAAGGCACCACCCTGGAGCGAGGGGTGGAGGTAGCGAACGCCACACGGCCAGCCGTGTGATTATGTTAGACTCTTACTGACTAAACTCTACCTTGAGCCTCTAGCCCTTGGGCCTTGGAGACTCGTCGGATGCGATCACCCTTCTAGGGAAGGGTGCTAGATGCCGAAGATCTTGTGCCAGGCACCGCGCATTTTGGATCGCTTAAATGACGTTCTGCCTGATGGAATGATACAGCGACAACTAGTGAATAGGGATTATCCTCACAGTGCACAAGACTTTTCACAGTGGCCTCCAAGTTAGCCCCCTTTTGATGTGCCTCTTCACGTTCCGCTTGCAAGAGCCCAGGGTTGTAACTCTCGTCGGTTGTACGTTGTAGCGCGTACCTGGTACCAAGTAATGGATGCGGAAGGCGTAGGCTCATATATGGAAATATCAGTGGACTGCATTTGAAATATACCTATAGGCGGATTTCATTGATTAATTTATCAAGAAGAAATGACTGATATAATACCAGGAAAACTGTCCAATTGTCCTTGATATATCTAAGTAGGTAAATAATGATGACCCAAGAATACTATTGCTATCACGGTTCACGAGATACAGCCTTTTCTTTTTTTTAACGTGAGGATAATCCTATTGGGATGCTATGCCGGACTCCTACCGACAAAAATCACACGAACCTAACAGCCTATGGTCGGGAACCCGGGGTAAACCCTCGGAAGGATACCCCAGGACTCCCAACAGACCTACGATTACCACGGACAGACGGAATGCGAAGTCTCAAGGCATCGTTTTTACCCTGTGGGTACGGAACCCTTATAAAAAACAAGATTATGATTTATAGAATTACGCAGATCCTGTTTTATAAGATCTGCAGTCAATGATATAAATTAGCATCCGTTCTTATGCAATTATAGTACGGATGTCTACAGAACGTGGGTAAAACCAGTGATTATTGAACTGGACAAATTGTTAGCTTTTTTATATAGTTTCCATGTCTACAGTATCTAGGTACACATCAACTGTTCATCTGTAACATCTTCGTGAACGTCACTCATTGCGTGTCTAGATATTATGATTAGAAATTCCATTTTATTGAATGCGTTATTATCACTAAAAGTCGTGTAAAGTTGTTCAACCTGGTCGAAGGCAGGCGGCAATACTTGGGCTACGCTGAACAATTTCCAGCTAGTGAATAGTTCACACAGGCTTGTTTGCAACCTTAGTCGTTCAATACAACAATGTCACTATCTTTGGACTCTGTACACAAGTGGCTATAATTATAGCTTTCTTCATCTTAAATGGTGTATTGTACTCACCGATTTAACTATCTTCTGAATCGAATATCAATTGCCTTAACAAGGAATAGAGGCAATTGATATTAAATTTAGTTTTATCGTGTCATTCGAAGTTATACTTACAAACATGTCATAAAATATAAGCCAGTGAATCTCAGCGAACAATAGCGGAATCAGTATAAACTTGTGATAATTATCTTGAGGTCAGACCGTAGAAGCAGCGTTGCGGAACGGTATGTAGGGGAAGACATGTTAATATCATGTGAAGATTTTTTGAAGACGTTCCCACAGACTGCGAGCGAAGCACTGATTCCTCGATTAACACTGATTCATAAGAAGATAATTACACTTGACCCCTCTGTTATAATTAAAACAATGAGAAAAATAAGTTAATTAAATCAGTTTGGTGCAAAGCGCGCAGAGTGTGAGAATTGGTATATAATTTTAGTAAAAAAAAGCACCTTGCATCATTTAACAAGTTGTATTTGCAGACGATTTGCAGTGGGAACAATTTAAGTCTGGTGTGTCAATGCACTGTATTAAGTAGCTCCATAATATTTATGTGGAGATTATAAATTATGTAGAAATAATTAAAGAAATTTCCCACGAAGTATTCACAAAAGTTTAGACTCGACTCTTACTTTATATTACCTTGTGTGCTGATTACTATCGAATATATTTTTAGAAATCTAATGTAAGTAAACAAAAAAATTGGCTTTTGACCAAATTATTATAATACTTATTTTTCAGTCTGTCATTTTTAATAATTGTACCTATCTATATCTTTATAATGAAAAAGTAGCATTTCAGCCGGAAAAAATGGTACCTACATGTCCTTAAATATTTATAACTAGCGGACGTCACACGGTTTCATCCGCGTAGCTCCCGTTCCCGTGGGAATACGGGAATAAAATATCGACTATTTTCACCGGGGATAGTGTGGATTCCCAACAATGAAAGAATTTTTCAAATCGGATCAGTAGTTACGGAGCCTATTCGATGCAAACAAACAAACAATCAAATCTTTCCTCTTTATAATATTAGTATAGAAAATTGGCTTGCGTCAGGGACGCTCCACCGTGGACGCGATCATGCGCATTAGAGGCCTGACGGAGGAAGCAGTCTCACAGGGTGAGGTAGTGGCGGCGGTGTCTCTCGACATCGCCAACGCATTCAACACCTTGCCCTGGAGCTGCGTCAGGGAGGCGCTTATCTATCATGGAGTGCCTCCCTACCTCCGTCGAATTGTCGGGGCTTATCTCTCCGAGAGAGCCATAACTTACCCGAGCTGGCTAGGGCCGGGTCGGCGAGATGTGTCGTGCGGTGTTCCACAGGGATCGGTTTTAGGACCGCTCCTGTGGAACATCGGTTTCGACTGGGTGCTGCGTGGTCCGTTGCTCAGAGGGGTCGGCGTAACGTGTTACGCTGACGACACCCTCGTTACGGCGCGGGGAGCAACGCACCGTGCCGCAGCACTTAAGGCCACGGCAGGGGTTGCTCAGGTCGTGGGTCGGATTCGGCGGCTGGGTCTCGAGGTCGCCCTTCACAAATCCGAGGCTCTGTGCTTCCACGGACCTCGGATGGGGCCACCTGCGGGATCCAGCCTACAGGTAGGGGGCGTCAGCATCGGCATCGAGCCCTCGATGAAGTATCTGGGGCTCGTACTCGATGGCCGGTGGAACTTCGGACATCACTTCCGAAGTTTGGTCCCAAAACTGAGGGGAGCATCGGCCGCACTCGCGCGGCTGATGCCCAACATCAGGGGACCCAACGCTCCCTACAGGAGGCTGTACCTGGGGATCGTGCGAAGCATGGCCCTGTACGGGGCTCCCGTATGGGCGGAGACCCTGACGGCTAGCAATGAGGCTAGACTGCTGAGCCCGCAGAGAGTGATGGCCGTCAGGGTGATAAGAGGATACCGCACGATCTCCGGTGAGGCGGCATGTCTCCTAGCCGGGACCCCTCCATGGGACCTGGAAGCGAGAGCCCTTGCGTCACTGTTCAGATGGCGCAAGGAGGCGCTGGAGCGGGGCCAAAGGCCTGCGTCTCGAGAAACCGAGGCCCAGCGGACCCTACTCCACCAGGAAACCGTGGAGACATGGAAGATGCGACTTGAGCAACCAAAGGGGGGATTCGCCACAATCGCGGCCGTCAGACCGGTCATGGACGAGTGGCTGGAGAGAAGACACGGTGCTCTCTCCTACCGGTTGACACAGATGCTTGCCGGGCACGGTAGCTTCGGTAGGTATCTGTGGCGAAAACACCGGGAAACCACGGCCGAGTGTCAGCACTGCGAGGACCGCAGCGATGACACGGCGCTCCACACGCTGGTGGAGTGCACAGCGTGAGCACAACACCGCCAGGTCCTCGTAGTGGGTCTGGGCGTGGACACTCTCTCGCTCGAGGCCATGGTGCGAGCCATGCTCTCCAGTGGGAGTAAGTGGGACTGCGCCGCCTCTTTTTGCGAGCAGGTCATGCTCGCGAAGGAGGCGGCGGGCCGGGTGCCGGAGAGAACTCTCCCACCCGAGTTCCGCAGTCGGCGCCCTGGGCGCCGCCGACGTGTCTTTGCCGAGGACTATCGGCCTCCATGACCGGGGGTCTGAGGTCTGAGGACGGTGAGAGGGCCGCTCACCGTCCTTACAGAAGCAGGCCCATGACGGCAGCGTGACGTGAGCAACTCACGCACGCCCCCCCTTAGAAGCGGGGTCACACCCGAAACCCCCCATAGACGCGGGATTGCACCCGAACCACCCCCTGGGCGAGGCCGTAGCGGCGGCCGTAGGTCTCTTGGGAGTCACGGGACATCCTTCCTGAGGGCTTACCCGGGGCTCTCAACCATAGGCTGTTGGGCGTTACGTGAGGTTTTTTAGTCGGTAAGAGTCCTACGAGGATTTTCCGTCACGTTAAAAAAAAAAGTATAGAAAAAGTATAGATTCAAGTATCTACGAGTATAGTCCGTGAATCTAAGTAATAATATTATAACTTGTTATTACTATGATTACATATTACATAGTTGGCAGATTGGTTTCGAATATGGCTGAATAGGGGAATGTCCCGTACGACAGCTATATTTTACAAAGATGGCCGCCGACGTTGTCGCCCTCTTTCTTCGGCTATTTTTACTTTGGTTATTATTTTGGAGTCTTAAGGGATGATTTTGGTTAGGTTAAGCCGGCTACTCACACACCTGCCGCAGGGGCAATCTATGACGTTGACCCTAAATTGCCGCCTTAATTGTTATGTGTGTAGGCAAGCAGGGGCAATTTTCTAGATTGGCCCTGCTGCAGGGCGGCAGGAGCGTGAGACCATCCTTGGTCCCTAAGTCGCCCCTGCCGTTGCCGTGTGTGTAGCGCGATTGGGACAATTTCCTAGTTAGTTTGTTGTTACCTGCCACACGGAGTGCACGCGTGTCAATTAATATGGCGGCCGACAACGGAAGTGAAGTTAGAATGCGAGTTATAGATATTTATAAAGACCGACCTCACATGTGGTACACAAAACATGAACAGTATTTTAACCGTGACATGAGGCAGCAAACTTTTAGCCTAATGTTTAAATTATTTTGCGAATTGGGAAAGAATATGGATGTCAGATAACAAAAAAAATATTGATAATATGCGTACAAATATCCGTATTCGATAATACGGGTACCATTTTCAACACGTGTACTCAGCTCAGCTTACTCTCGAATACTGCACGGCAGGCAAATGTGTAGAGAAACTCCCGATATCGCCCCGACCGCCATGCACCCTAGATTGCCCCTGCGGCAGGTGTGTGAGTAGCCGGCTTTAGGTGGAGTTTGAACTATGTCATTCTCCATAACTCTTGTTAAAACTTTCAACGAGGTTTCTTGTTTTTGCAGATTCTTAAAGGATTAGTCGGAGACTTGTTGACACAGATGGAAGTCTTCTAGAGTCTCCTCTAAGATGACATGTAAATTGGTTAATGTGGTCATTTTTTCGGTCAGTACAAGTTACCAAAATGAAAACATACTTACTACAGTCGTTTTAAATAATCTCAACTCCTCCGCCTAAAGTGGTAAAAAATAATAAACTCGTTTTGAAATTTGAGAAAGAGTAACTGTAACTGATTAAAATAGCTGATTCTGGAAATGACAGTCGTAGCGATGACAAATTGTGTCAAAACGGGCTTATTACGTTTTTACGAGTAAAGTGATTCTTCGTGTATTGTCTCGAGTTTTATTGTGTTGTGTTAAGGGGCTAGTCCGTAAAAAATGCACTTAGGATTTTGGAAATATTCAAGAACTCACTTCATTAAATGAC
This sequence comes from Miltochrista miniata, assembly GCA_933228765.1. NCBI lineage: Eukaryota > Metazoa > Arthropoda > Insecta > Lepidoptera > Erebidae > Miltochrista > Miltochrista miniata. The sequence continues at coordinate 8,675,744 of OW121751.1, read as the reverse complement.
ACTAAAATGGAACCTTAAATTAATAATAATAAATAAATAATAAATAATAAATATTCACGGACATTCCACACAACGCTATCTGATCCCAAAGTAAGCTAGGAATAACCTGCTTGTGTTATGGGTATCAGACCACGGATATTAATACTTATATACTTTTTAAATACATACATAATTATACATAAAAACACCCAGTCTCTTGAGACAAACATTTATGGGTCACACAAATATTTGTCTCCGGTGGGAATCGAACCCACGACCTCCAGCGCCGCAGGCGGTATCACTACCGACTGCGCCACAGAGGCAGACGAGAAATTCTTAATAGATGAAACTACAATAACACCGTGCGCTTATTACAAAATAATTATTTACATTAGAAAAAACACCTCTGAAAGTTATTAAAAATCATCGAAATAGCAGATTTAATCAAATTGACAAAGGTAAATTTCGATGTTTTTCAGAGGTTTTTTCGCAAGTTAATAATTATTTTGTAAAAACGCACGGTGTTATTGTAGTCTAATATATTGAGAATTTAAGGTTCTATTTTAGTGTCATTTCATGAAGTAAGTTCTTGAATATTTCCAAAATCCTAAATGTCTTTTTGTGCATTTTGCGGACGCGCCCCTTAATTTGTCTGTATATTTACATTATTACTATCTAAATAAGGCTCCCATGGCTTTGTGCCCAAAAGGCTAGCAGCATTCCCCCTTTGAATAGCAATTATTCGCTGAAAGAAAACTGCCAGGACTGGGTCACACAGTCGACTCTACTAGGCGCTGATTCAAAGTTTTAAAAAGTCCTTGAAATTAAAATTTGTCTGCAGGTATTGTGTATCATCTGTAATACATATACTCCGTTCTAGCTTACACATTGCATGGTTTTTGTATACCTATCAGCCAATCTGTGCATTGTGGACATTATAAGATATAGTTAAGTAGGTACTTACATTATTCAGCTGGTGGATCCAATCTTCTACGAAAAACAATCGAATTTCAGGCAGGCGTCCTCTATATTGTGTAACAATACATTACCTTTTAAGTTCTGGAGATTATTTGATATAAGTATTTTGTTTTTCAAAATACGTCACTAAGTAATTCCTTTAGTTACCTCATTTAACGTTTCTGACATATGACATTGAAATTTATGATTACTTTATTGACATTTGACATTCCAAGGATTACCAGTCACCATTTTTGGAGGTTCAAAACTAGGGATGAGTCGCTGACGGTCGAAGTTGATAGTGCTCGACAATTCCTTACATAGTTTGATTTCAGTCTCACTTAATGCCCCGAACGTCTTTTGTGCTTCTTTTTGGAGCTTTTCTAGCTAATAGCTTCTTTATAGCTTCGAAGGAAACTCGACTGAAAATGTCGACTTTTGGGTCATTTAGAAAAGGGGGCGATGATAATGAAAATATTGATTTATTTATATTCAATTTTATTAGAAAATATTTACTCATATTTCCGAGGCACTGCTCCGAATATAATATAATTTTAGGTACAATATGTACGGTACACCGCATCAAATTACCATTTCCAAATGTAGAAATACCAAATGTAAAATGATAAAAAGGAGTATACAATATGCATGTAAATGATAAATCATTTAATTTTACATTTAATCGTTTCATTTTTACAAAAATTGACGAGTATTCTACTCTCTATTCATTCGTCAAGTTTAATACTAATGTCCCTTGTAGGTAATACTGTAACTTTACCAATTCCTTTAAACATTATATCGTAATTCAAGGTTTCGCTACAAAAATATTTTATATTTTTTTGTACTTCTTATTACATTTTCCACATGGAATGTTCGAAATCACACGATTTATTAAAAATACACATCAAATCCGTTTTGAAAAGCAATTTTCTTTTGATAAAAATGATATTCGACAGAGAATAATAAATAATTAGATGTTCTACGTTTCGGTTTTTTTTATCAGTAAGTATACTTATTATAAGAAATCTGCACATCAAATATTTCAGAAAGAATATTATAAAAGTGTAATGCTTCTAATGGTTTACTAATGTTTGCCATAATTTAAAATGCCATAATTTCATATGCCATACTGGTATTTACCATAATTTCATTAGAAATAACGCTTCAGTTGCCATAATCGTGAAATGACATAAAATGACTTTCACTAATTCCATTGGTCATAATTGATCAAGTGTCATAATAATTTAAATCCATAAATGTATTTGCCATTATTTTCGTTTTCAATAATGCCATTTTCCATAACTTTTATTCACCATAATATCTGGGTGGTTTAAAAAAACTGAGTCGGGGTGTTAACAATAATTAATTTCGACCTAACAATATTATGTATTATTTTCATAATTATATCAAATTTTGATTATGTCAAGAGTCGATTATGAGATGTGTTACTTATGGAAACTAATTATTATGATATATGTTGTTATAGAAAGTAATTTTACGGCAAATAAAAGTTATCACTGTTGAGTTGTTAAGGCAAACGTTATTAGTATAAATGATAATAGTGCAAGTAAATATTATGATCGGGGATGATTATGGCAAACAATATTAGTGCAAATGAATTTATGGAAAACGAGAGAAGACCGCTTCTAATATGTGCCTCTGTTAATCTTAACGAACTATTTGTATGAACGTACCATCTGATTTTATTGTTTCAGTTAAATATTAACAATTGATCAAATTCATCTCGACGCTTTGATCAAGATCTTTAACTTTATTTTACAAAATTTACATTGTCGGAGGTTATTATTTATTTTATTTTAAATTTAATTATACAGAAGAACATTTATTGTAGTCATGAAATCCAACTTATAAAGCCGGCTCTACACCGCAGTTAAAATGGCGGAGAAAAATATCATAAGGATATAACTAAGCCAACCAAGTAGGTATGTTAATATATATATTGAAATTAATGTATGGCAGAAAAAGAAGCAAGATATAGGTGACCTATACAATTCCTAGAATTAACAGAATACTGCAGGCAAGATATGTTGTCAAAATCATAAGTATATGAGATTAATATTTTAAAAATGTGAATGAACAGTGATTATTTTGTATAGGTGAACATTTGATGTGTAGATGTCTTAAACAGGCGTCAACTACATCCTAGCTACGTGCTACGCATATTGTTCGTAAAATCTCCCTAAATATACATACGTACAGTGACATCTACATGTCTTTATGGAAACTAATTATAATTATCACCGAAAGTGTAGTGGTTAGATAAATTGTGCACAAACATTGAGACCATATGACTTTTTTTACTTTAAAATCAAATAAATGTACACGCTAAAGGATAAGACCAAAATATTCTTAATTTTTGCGAATCATTTTTTTCTGTAAATGATATCATTATAATTTTACAAAGTAACTATTTAATACAATTTATTATTTACAACCATCTGTGCCCGTAGAGATACAAAAAATTCGTTTATATTTTTGTTTAAATTTATATTGCAATGCAAACTTATTAATCAGACGATATAAATGGACTTATTTGGCTCTTCACTAACTTGACTGCAAGACTTAAATTATAATAATATTATACTTATATTATACAAACCAATTACATAAAATCACGCCTAAAACAATCTCATTTAGTTCAACTTCCATTAACCAAAGCATTTGGAACTTATTAATAAAATACTATAACTATATAATAAACGCGATGACTTGTCATGGATATTACAGCTATTTGGCCCCAAAGAAACGAATCTAAGAGCAGAGAGATCTTATATTAAGTCCCCTCCACACATTGCATCAAAAGGTTCCGCACAATATTTATTCTGCGTAGTATAAAATTATTACAAATCAATTCTGTCAAATTTCTTGATATCTTATTGCATTAAAAATCGATTAACACACATTTTTGGGAACATGACATTCGACAAAGCATATTCTAAGTACTTTTACAGCATATTTTGCAACGGAAGCTTGAACCAATGTGTGGGAGAGGCATTATAAATGAACTACTTTTTATATTGGTATATATTAAATGCTGGAGTAGGAAGAAACTCCCTGTTTACCCCAATTGGAATATAAAAAATTACAATTAGGTGCTATTTTATTAAAATACCGATGGAATACATTTTGTAATTATATTTACTTCCCTTGAATTTTCCTTGAAAGAGTCCTATTTGTTTATAACCATTTTTTGTTTTTTATACCGAGTGAAATAGTTTAAAGTAATTGCAAAGAAACCTAAAATATTTCTGTGCCTATGTGTTTATAGTAGGTACACACAAGGTATCATAAAAATATTTAATCTCAATATGTACTTAAAATGTGAGAAAATATCAAATATAATCCAATAAATTATACTAAAGTACAGCTGTGGCTATTTTAATAAACCCCATCCTATATGTATACACCAGAAAGTGCAGAAAGAATGAAAACTCTTTTTACAGTAATGGTCTTAACTATAATTTTGGTGTCATAATCTCCTAGATGTATAATAAAAAATTATAGACAGTTATATTTCGAGAATACTTTATATAAATTGTCTTTAGACTGCCTGTCTTATATGGTCATATCTCAAAGCAATCGAGTACGAACGGGCTCTGTATTAAGAGCTCTCTATAATCTATGATCATGATCTACCGTTACCGACGCGTACTATCTAAATGATATTCAAAAATCGATTTCGATATTGCACATACCTAATACCTACTTTATTACTTTGTGCCTTTGTGCCGATCCGAACTTATTTACTGAAGTTTTTGTTCTCTTATCTTTTGCATAATTTGTAACACAGTATATCAAATTAATTGTCTTTTAATTTATTTTGTAACAATGCAGTTTCAGGATACTATTCTAAATTCAGAACTCAACACTGAATCACTAACACAAATCTTCAAAACCAAGATTTCGATAGTCTAATGTCTACTATAAGTAGCTTGATCAGCAGCTACGAAGAATAGATTTAAGTCTTTATCGAATCTAAACAACGAAAAAGTCTTTAAAACACTCACCGAAAGCGTCTTATTAAACATTTGAAAGTCACTTGTCAGACTTGTCAAAGCACACATCACACGTTCATTCATATAATTACTGCAGACTGTCGTCTTCCAGCCTGCAGTCCATTGGCTATTGGAGGGTGTTGTCTGGTAGCCTGTGAGCGTTGTGTTCGTGGTGCCAAGTCGTGGATTGGTCGGGTCGCATGACGTCATCGACTGGCGGGCACACAGGCCGGGGTCCTGGTTCTGGTGTGTATGTGAATGTGAGACCCGTTGCGTATATTATGCCGTCGTTTCTCACTAAGGATACTGGTACCTGCAGTGGAAGGAACGAGTATTAAATAAAGTCTTATTTGTTTAGTAGTATTCATATTCCGCTTGTGTCTAGCTTTTTAATAAAGAATTAAGAGAGTTCGGGGTTGGTGGGATCAAATTTTTATTTCGTTGCTTACACTAGGTGCGGAAGGCGCAGAACCGTGTGTTGTATAGTAAAAGAGGCGTACGTCCAGCATTCACTTCACGAATTGAGGGCCACTCTCAAAGTCTACAAGACTGACAGTGACCCTTAAGATTTCTAAAGAAACTGTTCGTCAACTCATCAAGACATACGGCCTAATTGAGTAGGTACCGTACTCCTTCTTTAACTCAGTTCTAATCCTAATAATATTATAATCCAACTAATAATATGAAGCGCTCGTGGCCTCGCAGACTCAGTGTTCTGTAAACGATCACTGCAGTAAGCAACTTTCACTATGGCCGGTACATGGATGTGTGACCATCCATGTGATCAATTTGTGACATTTATTTGAGCGTTTCCGTGCTTCGAAAGGCACGTTAAGCCGTTGGTCCCGGTTGCCAGTAAAATGGCAGTCGTTAAGCTAAGTTGAAGGCTTTATTTTCAACAGCAGGCAGTCACAACCTGCGCCTGTCCATTTTAACACGGCAATACGGCTCACCACCTATTACGTGGGACAAATTATACAAAGGTGAAATGTGGGCATATAACATGCCTCTGCCTACCCCTTCGGGGATAAAGGCGTGACCGTATGTATGTATGTATGTAATAATATAAATGTGAAAGTTTGTGAAAAAGTTTGGATGTGTGTATGTTTGTTACTCAATCACGCTCTAAAGGCTGAACGAGAACTGAGATAGCTTATTCGGGAAAAACCCCTACTTTTCATCCCGGGAGTATGTTCCCACGGGAAGCGAGATCGGGTATCGAATTTCACGTGGCCGAAGCCGCGAGCATCATCTACTCAAGTATAATATGCTTCCTGTATCACAACGGTTGCTTTAAAAATGTCCATTTATGAGAGTCCTAGGTCACACGCAGTCTCGTCAGATGACTCAACGGATGGTTTCAATTAATTACAGTAATTATTCTTAAACATACCTATCTTAAACTCGTTTGTTCTGAGAAAATTTTTCAAGTAAAATAAATCGTCAAGTATTTTAATTAGATATTTTTTCGATTATAAGCTGCGGAGCAGTGAATATTTTCATAGTTAACATCAAAATGAAACTTGATCCGGAACCTCGAAAACCCGTCAATAAAGTCAAATTCTAAATCCTCTATGCCACCTTTATAGCAATATAATTATTACGGTCAGATTACGGGCAATCTAAGACACCATTTTTAAAAGTTTACTAAAGCGAACCACCTCATTGGTCAAATCAAATAGCGCGGGTTCCCCAGCTTCATGTATCATTTCCATTCTATTTCACGAAATTATCCCCTCAAATTGCAGTACGCAAAAATAATTCAGGATACATGTTATAAACAGAATAAAACACAAGACTTCATACAAACAAAAAAAGTACCCAGTTTCAAATCCCATGTCTATGTTATTGTAATTATAGCTACAAGTTGTATGTGAATTATCAATCGTCAACTCAAATGTAAAAATATTTTGATTCTCATAATGTTGTATTGCTTGCTGTATCAAATGTTGTTATGTCAAATTTTTCATGGGACAAGGCGTGAGATCCGAATGCTATCGAAATTATTCGCACGGTATTTTGGCTATCATTGCAAATGATAACATAATATCCGGTATACTTGGATTACAAAAAAAAAATGTGCAATACGGTTTCGTTTTTAAAGAACTAAACATACCTACAAAAATACTTTTAGTAAAGGTTATATAGCAGACTTGTCACCCAGCAAGGCAGATGAACTGGCCAAGAAACTCATGCGTATGTGTACAAAATGAGATCATAACTTTTGACAGGTCAGAACCAGGGAAGCCTTTCTATCGGATAAGTCTAATGAGATGAATAGTCACAACCAGGTAAGTTTAATGGCATAAACATTCAGAACCAGTTAAATCTTACTATCGGTAAGTCTTATGGTATGAACATCCCCATTATACCAGTAAGACTGAATAGTCTTAGTAGAGAACTGAATAAGGATAGATATAACTGCCTGAAGTAACCCATAGATAGACTATTTTTTATCCCTAAAATATGTTACCATGGGATGCAGGGATGGGAGTGCATTCAACAGAGGCGATGCCTTTTTGTGGACACGCTCGAGGTTATTAATAATGGCCTGATATGCTTTTTTGTTTCCGCTTGCTTACAGCTCCCCTACACAGGCAATAGAGGAACATGTCCTATATCAAAGTTGTTTAAGGGTCTGTAGCTTAAAGATAGCACACACTGGGTCTGTATTATTATTATTTTCTTGTGGGGGACGCCGGCTGTACCGAGCGGACGATGCAACCGCTTTTCCTGCTGTCCATTTCGTCCATTTCCCCAGTCTCCTCTCTGGGATTGGATTGGGTATCCCAGCACTCTTCACGGCGCCCCTTCAAATCTTTTGGTATCCTTGCAGAATCGGACAATTTGATCCACCTTCAGATGTTCCAGATCCTCTAGATTTAGTCTATCCGTGCCCATAGTCTCCCATCTGCTTAGTGAGTACATGGGGCACTCGGCCAGTAGGTGGAAACTGGTCTCTTCCTCCTCCATGCACTCTGGGCATATGGGATCGTCTTTCACTCCTATCACTGTCAGGTGCCTGTTCAGGCGACAGTGTCCTGTGATTATCTCTATAACCAGCCTCATGTTTGCTCTGGTCAGTTTGACCAGTTGGCTGGTTCTTTTCGCATCCAAGCCTTTGATGAAGATCTTCGACTGTCTCATTCCAGTCGACGATCTCCATCTGCGGTTGGTATCTACCGTTATGCTCCTGCTGATTACTCCCTTGGTGATTTTGTGAGCAATGGGAAGCCCAGGCTCAGGTCCCACCAAGCTTTCTTCCGCTCCCATTCGGGCTAAGTTGTCTGCTATTTCATTTCCTGGGACTCCCGCATGTCCGGGTACCCAGGCTAAGCTTATTTGGATTCTTTCCGCCAGCTTGTCGAGTGACTCCCTGCACTATTTGACGATGGCTGACGTTATTTCTTCCTTATTAAGTGCTTTTAAGGCTGCTTGGCTGTCGCTGTATATCGTTGCCTTTCTGCTATTAGTGTGGCGGGAGACCATTTGCGCGCACTCCGTGATGGCACAGATTTCCGCCTGAAAGACACTAGCGAACTTGCCTAGACTTAGGTATATATCTACTAGTCTCCGATCCGTCTTCGTGCGTGATGTGCACTCCGGATCCGGATTGCTTTATCGACTCCATTCTAGAGCCGTCTGTGTAGCAGATAGTGCCATTACTGTCGTCTATCTGCCAATTCTCCCTTGTCCCTATGTGTATTCTATATTTTTTGTCAAAGATCCTCTCTTTGTTAATGAGGTCATTATTGATGAGAATCATTGACATCTTCTCTTCATATGGTTTGCTAATTTTTGCATGGCCTCCGTCTGCTAAGGTCGCCCTCCATAGGCCCACGCTTTTTAGCTTAAACCACTGTTCTATTGCTCTCTTTTTTATCTCTAGATCTAGGGGGTGGAGCCCCAGAATGATCTCTAGCGCGGCTGTTGGCGTGGTTCTCATCGCGCCCGTGGTCATCAGGGCCGCCAGCCTCTGTACCTTGTTAAGTTCTGTTTGATTTGTCTTGTTGATGGCTTTGTGCCACCATACTATGGCTCCATGTAGGATTCTTGGTAGGATTATGGATTTGTATCTCCAAATTACTGTCGCAGGTCTTATTCCCCACGTTTTTCCTATTGCACTCTTGCACTGCATTAATGCCATTTTGGCTCTTAAGCATGTGTACTCAATGTGCTTCTTAAAGGTTAGTTTGCTGTCCAGGGTGACTCCCAGGTATTTTATTTCGCCGACCACTTCTAGTACCTGGGTGTTCAGTCTCACTGGATCAGCGCTGCCAATCTTTCTTTTGTTTGTGAACAGCACTACTTTAGTCTTATCAGGGTTTAGATTGAGCCCTTTACTTTTACACCATGCCAGGGCTACATTCAAGCCTCTGTTCATGATGTCACTTACAACGCTTAACACTGGACCTGTGACTAGGATCACCCCGTCATCGGAGTATGCTTGTGCGTATATGTGTAGGCTGTTGAGTTTGCTAATTAGGTCATCTATTAGCAGGCACCATAGTAGCGGTGATAAGCATCCCCCTTGTGGGAATCCTCTGCTTGCCTTCACTTTAAGCGTGATGCCTGCCATGTCTGCCTGTATCAGTCGGTGTCTCAGCATGTGTTTAACCCATTCTGATATGTCCTTATCTATTCCTTCGCGATTTAGGGTTGTCTCTATTGATTCTGGGGTAGCCATATCGAAGGCACCTTCGACATCAAAGAAGCATCCTAGCGCATATTGTCTGGCGTTTATCGATCTCTGCACCCTATTAACTAAGTTGTGGAGGGCGGTGTCCGTTGATCTGCCCTCCACATATGCGTGTTGATTTGGGTGCAGAGGATTTCCGCTCTTGTCTATTTGTTCTCTAATCAGGCGATCTAGTATTTTCTCCAGAGTCTTAAGCAGGAAGGAGGAGAGACTTATGCATCTAAAGGCCTTCGCATCCTGGTACGAGGGTTTTCCCGGTTTTGGAATGAATACTGCTCTTACCTCCCTCCAGATTCTTGGAATGTATTTTAACTTAATGCTAAAGTTGTACATAGCAAGCAGGTCTTGCGCTATGTAGCTTATCACTGTCTGTAGCATCTTTGGGAATACACCGTCTGGTCCAGCCGCCTTGTAAGGCTGAAAGGACCGAACACTCCATTGCAAGTGTTCCTCAGTTATGATGCTGATCGGCTGTCTGTCATCGATGTTTGTGGCAGTTGCAGCCGATCCGGCGTCATCTTTGTATTCTCTGCATTCTGGAAAGTGTGTTTTAAGCATCACTTCTAGTATTTTGGCAGGTTCGGTAATCAGGTTATCCCCTTGCCTTATGCTACTTAGTTTGCAGGCATGGGCCTTGGAGAGTGTTTTGGCTAATCTGGCTGCGTCGGGTTGCTTTTCCACCCCTTCGCAGGAAGCCCTCCAGCTCTGCCTGCTTTCCTTTCTGCATTCGTTTTTGAATGCATTTCTGATTGACCTGTATGTTTGCCAGCTTTCGTTGTCCCCTTTTTTGAGGGCATCCCTGAGAGCTCGCCTTGTCTTTTTCCTGCTTTTCCCTAGTGTCTTTGTCCACCAGGGTTGCCCTTTCCCTGGTTTGATTTCTCTTAAGGGGCATGCCTTGTGATAGGCTTCCCGAAGAGTTAGACACTGGGTCTGTAGCTCACAAGATTGTTGAACGGATTTTCATGCGGTTTTCAACATTGGACAGAGTGATGATCAGGAAGGTTTCAGTGCATAATTTGATGAAAATCTAGTATAAACTACAAAATAGTTAAGTAAGTAAAAAAAATACCTGCGTAGGCTGTCGGACCCACAGCCACTGTCCTCTGAACTGAGAAATATCAGGCACAACACACAGCATAGACTCAGCACACCGGTACATAGTCTCAGCTTCTACATCGCCGAACCACACTTGCAGGGAAGGCGTGAAGTTGTCTCCAGCCAACTCTAGCATGGCTACATCGCCGCCTCCGTTCAGATTCAATGAGTGGACTAAAGGAACTGGCGTTACTGGTGATCTGTTGGAGATAAGTACATGTTATATTTCTGTCACTGTCGTATTCAAAGTAAAAGAAAGAGACGGCGCTAGGTGACCTATTAAAATGCCCTAATGTAGCAAGCATATTGCAAACACGTTGCCGAAATCTCATTCGTCTCGTCAGTTAAATCCTTGATGACACTGAGTGAGTTTATAAGCTACGAGCGGACGTCGCGTGGTTTCACCCGCGTAGCTCCCGTTCCCGTGGGAATACGGGAATAAATATAGCCTATGTTACCCGGGAATAGTGAAGCTTCCCAACAGTGTAAGAATTTTTCAAATCGGTCCAGTAGTTTCGGAGCCTATTCAATACAAACAAACAATCAAATCTTTGCTCTTTATAATATTAGTATAGACAAGCCAGCGAGTTCACGAGCAGCTTGTGTAGGTACTGGCTCTGTGTCATCGAGCTTTTTTACAATCTGCTTTTAATCATTCTATTATCGGTTACTCCCTCTAGCTTATAAACTCGCCAAATAGCAGTTTGTAGGTAAACTCGGCCCTTGTCTTCCGAGGCTTTACTCAAAGAAAAAAATGTGTTAGTAGGGTAAATTACATAACACATGATTCTGAGGTGATAAGAAGATCACCGGGTCAGAATTACTGCTAGCTTGTGCCGCTAAAACTCGCGAACGGCTGAAGCAATTTGGCCATTTTGAAATATTTGTGAAAGTCCGAGGCAACCTTCCTTTGACTCAAAAGGTCAGAAATTATTAGATTCTGAGGCAGTATAAAGTAAAACTAACATGTAAATATATTTATATGCAAAATATAAACTTTTCTAATATAATAAACATCATTCAAAAGAACCAAATGGGACAAGGGACAACTGACGTCCTAATCAAGATAAATTGTAGTAGGTATGTAAGTAGATCAACAAGGATAGGGACGAATCGCGTCAACGCCGCCGCGCCGTGGGATCGTTCAACACGATAAGCCGACACCGAAGCGAGTTCAATCTATCCATTTAGAGGGCGCTTGGAGCCTGAGAAATGTTTGATCAAGCCGCGTGCGTCACTGGTTAAATAGTTATTTGATATAGGTACTGTATTTGGGTTAAACTAGACGCTATAAATAATTATAGTTGTAGCGAAATGCAAAGTTTTACCGACATCCTCAAGTTTCTCGGACACTTTAGTCCGGGAACGGCAATAGGCTTGCCCCCTATTACGTGGGATCAAAAAACCACCTTTGCCTTTAGTGTAGGTATGTGCTAAAGTGGAATGGGAGCGGCTCTGAGTATAATACCTACCACAGAATAACTACTGGTTTTACTATGATAATATTACCCATGATAGGTACTCACTGTTCACAAATAGGGGCTGTTTTAGTATAGAAGTTGGAAAATCCAATGAAATGGGTCAAAATTACAGTCATTTTATATTTTAAACAACTGCATGACGCATAGTAATACCTACCACAGAATAACTACTGGTTTTACTATGATAATATTACCCATGATAGGTACTCACTGTTCACAAATAGGGGCTGTTTTAGTATAGAAGTTGGAAAATCCAATGAAATGGGTCAAAATTACAGTCATTTTATATTTTAAACAACTGCATGACGCATAGTAATACCTACCACAGAATAACTACTGGTTTTACTATGATAATATTACCCATGATAGGTACTCACTGTTCACAAATAGGGGCTGTTTTAGTATAGAAGTTGGAAAATCCAATGAAATGGGTCAAAATTACAGTCATTTTATATTTTAAACAACTGCATGACGCATAGTAATACCTACCACAGAATAACTACTGGTTTTACTATGATAATATTACCCATGATAGGTACTCACTGTTCACAAATAGGGGCTGTTTTAGTATAGAAGTTGGAAAATCCAATGAAATGGGTCAAAATTACAGTCATTTTATATTTTAAACAACTGCATGACGCATAGTAATACCTACCACAGAATAACTACTGGTTTTACTATGATAATATTACCCATGATAGGTACTCACTGTTCACAAATAGGGGCTGTTTTAGTATAGAAGTTGGAAAATCCAATGAAATGGGTCAAAATTACAGTCATTTTATATTTTAAACAACTGCATGACGCATAGTAATACCTACCACAGAATAACTACTGGTTTTACTATGATAATATTACCCATGATAGGTACTCACTGTTCACAAATAGGGGCTGTTTTAGTATAGAAGTTGGAAAATCCAATGAAATGGGTCAAAATTACAGTCATTTTATATTTTAAACAACTGCATGACGCATAGTAATACCTACCACAGAATAACTACTGGTTTTACTATGATAATATTACCCATGATAGGTACTCACTGTTCACAAATAGGGGCTGTTTTAGTATAGAAGTTGGAAAATCCAATGAAATGGGTCAAAATTACAGTCATTTTATATTTTAAACAACTGCATGACGCATAGTAATACCTACCACAGAATAACTACTGGTTTTACTATGATAATATTACCCATGATAGGTACTCACTGTTCACAAATAGGGGCTGTTTTAGCATAGAAGTTGGAAAATATAATGTAACAGGTCAAAATTACAGTCATTTTATATTTTGAACAACTGCATGACACATAGCAGTTAAGGTTTTTGTTGAACCGAAAATATCATTTTAATAGTCTTACACAGATCAACAAGTTGGACAATTTGCTGTATGAAAAATGACGTATTGTTGAGGAGTATTGTGAGGTATATTTTTCCACATTATGTGTGTCTTAAGCTTATCTATACAAATATTATAAAGAGAAAAGATTCGAGTGTCACATCAAAGAAACTATTAAAACCAGCAACATTAAATTACGCTAATTAAACACGGTTATCAAAATAAATTTGATTAATCAATGTTGCAAAATTTATATGTAATTAAATTCTACATTAACTACTGCTTGTTTTTTCTTTCTATTTCTTTGGATACTTGTGCTGCCTTATTGGTCAGTAAACAGGTAGGTACATCTATAATATAAAAATGAATCGCAAAATGTGTTGGTAAGCGCATAACTTCAGAACGGGTGGACCGATTTCACTAATTCTTTTTTTTTTTGTTGTGTAAGGTACCTATTGTCAGGAGAAGGTTCTTATGGAAGAAAAAATATTGTATTCCCACGGGAACGGAAACTACGCGGGTGAAACCGCGTCACGTCCGCTAGTAATATATAAACTTGCAGGTGAAATTGGCTTAGGTTCTAAAGAAATTTATAGTCGATCCTTTGCACTGAGAGCAATAAAAATGGATAATAAACATTTTCAAATTACCTGACTGGTCCCATTCCTTCATAAAACTGGTACTCCGCCTTATCAGTAGATATGATAGTCCAGCAGGCACCATCGTTAATCATCTCTTTATTGGGCTCTTTAGGGCACGGAGTGGCTTGGAACTGTATAATCCTTTCCTGAGAGAGACATAGATACATGCGTTCCGTGTCCTTCATGTAGAATGCGCACTTGTGGAGTTGGGAGACTGGGTCATCTGCTTCTAGAAGGGCCATTTGTTTGTCTACCTGTGGGAAAAATATCTATGTATTGAAGTGAACGCAACAAATCAGATTAGAGACATTTGGTGAGAATTAAGGGGGTTTCTTGGAAGTTTTTCGGGAGTTTTGAAAATAAGTTATTTTTATATGCTCTTTTAGAATTTTACTTTGTCACCTCGTATCTTTGTCAATCGCGCCACTATATTGGCGCAGTCGGTAGTGATACCGCCTGCGGCGCTGGAGGTCGTGGGTTCGATTCCCACCGGAGACGAATATTTGTGTGACCTATAAATATTTGTTTCAAGAGTCTGGGTGTTTCTATCTATACTTATAATAAAACTGTTGAGGGTCGAGAGTCTGTACATGGAAGATATTTTGAAAATTTTAATTGTAGGGCGTTCTCTAATCGACACTGAAGCCGAAAATGTAATTTAAAATTTTCATGTCTGTCTGTCTGTCTGTCTGTCTGTCTGTATCCCGAATAAGTATCACGTCGAAACTACTGAACCGAATTGAATGATACTTGGTACATTCCGAGCTTATAGTCCGAGGAAGGTTCTAGGATACTTTTGATCCCGAAATTTTGCGTGGTTTCTGCGGGAGAGGGGATGAAAGACAAAATGGTTTTTCAGTAATAACTTCTCAACGCGTGGTCCGATTTTAAATATTGTTTTAGTGTTGGAAAGGGAGTATTTAGAGTATCATTCCACACAAGTTTTGATATTGAGGCTTATGTAGTTCAGAAATTAGGGTCATCTCAACTTTCGGCAAACCTAGAATTCAAGGGATCTTTTGAATGTGAGGGTAAATCTAAACGGGCGTGTTGGCTTAATCATAAAAGAGCTTAATGATTAAGGGTATTGTAAAATAATTCAGTCCGCGCCGAAGGCGGGGACTGAATTGTTTTAGAATAGACTTAATCTTTAAGCTCTTTTATGATTAAGCAAACAGGGCCGTTTCACACACGCTGCTTGATGAGTATGATGAAGAAGTACCTCTTCTTTCGCAAACCTTATGTGACGTAAACGAAGTTGCGAGGGTCAGCTAGTGTATAATATGTATGTATTTAAAAAGTATAAAAGTATTAATATCCGTGATCTGATACACATAACACAAGCAGGTTATTCCTAGCTTACTTTGGGATAGCGTTGTGTGAAATGTCCGTGAATATTTATTTATTTCCTTTCCGACTCATTCTACGATAAAAACGTTTATTACAAAATTAAACTAGAGAAAATTTCCTACTGTGTGAGCACATCAATCATACTAATTTTCAATAATCC
Organism: Miltochrista miniata; assembly: GCA_933228765.1. Lineage (NCBI taxonomy): Eukaryota > Metazoa > Arthropoda > Insecta > Lepidoptera > Erebidae > Miltochrista > Miltochrista miniata. The sequence goes on along the minus strand of OW121751.1, from coordinate 8,660,032 downwards.
CGGAAATCTTTCCAGGTAAAACTAACTACAGTAAATAATATTGCTTAGAGTTTATGTTTTGATGTACATTGGCATATGCCAATCCACGATCATGGCGGTATAAATATACCTATATTTATGCTTCCATGATCGTGGAGCTAGCAACAGTGCCAAAATATCAGAAACACAAATTAACAGATATTCACTTTTAGCGGAACACTTCCGCTAAAAGATCCATTGCGAAGAGAAGGAAAACTCAAAATGAAACCCGGTTGTCAGTAAAATGACAATCGTTAAGCCAAGTTGAAGGCCATATTGGTGGTTTGAAAATTTCAACTGCGTGTCGTGGTGACCAGCGCCTATCCATTTCAACACGGCAATAGGCTCACCGCCTATTACGTGGGACATAAAACTGTATGGTAAAATGTGGGCATAGCCTCTGGCTACCCCTTCGGGGATAAAGACGTGACCTTCAATTCCACGACAAATCATAAACTAAAATCTGTTTCTTAGTCATAATCACAGATCTATATTTCTTCAGTACCATTGGGTTTTTAAGAAGTGTCTTTATTTTCATATCGATAGAAAGTATGACATTAAAAACAATATTGTTTTGGGGAGACCTAATTCTCAGCATCCGGGTCCATAACGTGGTACAGAGGGGAACACTTATGACCTAGATGATGGTTTAGGGTGGCTCACTTGCGATAGATCTCATAGATCTGAACTCATCTGCACCGCCAGTAGTGTTCCCCTTCTGCCTAACCAGATTTGGCAATATCTAATCAATGCTGCTTTGGATTTTCGTTCTAGAAAGAGCTTACTGAACTAACCAAGGTTTTTAAGCAAGCTTTACAGGGATTCAGTTGGAATACCACAGTACGGCATAGAGTAAGAACATAGTTATTTTTGGTTAACTTGGCTATGGACAAAGTATTTTTTTTTTCATAGCGTGGTCGATACTTTTTTTTTCTTTAATAAATATAATTCACGGACATCTTACACAACGCTATCTGATCACAAAGTAAGCTAGGAATAACCTGCTTGTGTTTTGGGTATCAGACCACGGATATTAATACTTATATACTTTTTAAATACGTATTACTAGCTGATGCCCGCGGCGCCGCCCGCGTGGAATGTTATTCCCGGTCACAGGGGTATGAAAAATAGATGTTGGCCGATTCTCAGACCTACTCATTATGCTCACAAAATTTCATGAGAATCGGGCAAGCCGTTTCGGAGGAGTATGGCAACGAAAACTGTGACACGAGAATTTTATATATTCGATACATACAAACACCCAGACTATTGAGACAAACATTAATTATGGGTCACACAAATATTTGTCTCCGGTGGGAATCGAACCCACGACCTCCAGCGACGCAGGCGGTATCTCTACCGACTGCACCACAGAGGCAGTCATACTATAAGGCATGTTAGTTTTCCACGTTACCAGAAGTCCAGAACTTACACGCTTATTTAGCCTTAAAAAAAGGTAAAATTTCGGGTCTCGATTGCAAGGCACAAAAATCCTCCTAGATTTTGTAATGTTTCTCATACAGGTCTACGAATAAGGTCCCATGAGCTGCAGCTATCAAAACTGAGTAAGGATTTTGGGGTGGTATCTTATTGACTCAGCAAGTGTCTGGCACTACCAGTGACCTTGCCACGTGTGTTACATGTTTTATCTGTGGCTTTTGACGATCTGACACCTCGGGGAGCGTCGGCATAAAGCATAAATTATGCTCAGCTATGGCTCTATCCTCAATTTTACCATAAGACCTGTATCATATTCCTAATTCTCACTATGGTACAAAAATTACTCCAATATATAACCAAAGTCAACATAGGTACTTACATAAGACTTCGTTGGAGAGTCGGATATAACTGGGAATAAATGCTATTTTACTGCCTTGAGTGAGAGGCAAAGGATCAACCGATTAGTTAGGTACTGGTTTTGGTAATATAATATGTCTGAGGCTCATTAAATGTACCTATAGACAAAAAATTCGAAGGGTAAATTATCGTAAAATCTACTTAAAGAATGACCAAGCTTCAAATAGCATTGGAGTCCTAAAATTTGCATCCAACGCGAAAACAGTGCCAGCTACACATTTTGTCTCTAAAATCTTTGTCTGTAAAAAAGAAAAATTCCTAAACTTTCAACCGCAATGATTTGTATTTATAAGAAACTAGCTGTTTTCCGCGGCTTCGTCGGCCTTGAAGTCGTTATAGCGTAAAATCATTATCCTCCTTTTGCGCAGTCGGTTAAAAAGTAGCCTATGTTCTTCCCAGGGCTTCGAACTATCTATACCAAATTTCATCTCAATCGCTTCAGCAATTTAGGTGTTAAAGCGTAACAGACAGGCAGACCGACAGACGGACAGACAGACAGACATAACTTTCGCATTTATAATATTAGTAGGGATAGTAGGGAAGTAGGGATAGACGAAAAATATAACCTGCGCAGATTCATACGCAGACACGGCACTAGGCTCGGTGAGCCTTTCAAAGGTGTTGACCATGTTACGTGGGACAGAAAACTATAAGGTGAAATGTGGGCGTATACTATGCCTCTGCCTACCCCTTTGGGGATAAAGGCGTGACTATATATGTATGAACTCAGATTGGAGTTACTAAAACTTAACGATCTGTAAACGAACACAACGCAACTTCACAAAATGAATGATTGTAGGTAAGTTCCTATCCGACGAAATTGAAAATTGCCAATGCACGATTAAGTGTCTGTTGTTCTTCAGACTACTGAAGAACTACAGACACTTATGTATGATAGTACAGTAGTGCTAACTTCTGTTCTATCAAAGAAAATATAATAGTATTACATACAGATATGATCTGTCGGCTGTGCAGATAGGCAACTCCACAGATATCAGACACATTTCTGTGGGCATCTCCCTGCCCCTCACTGACCAAGCTTCCCCACCCCTGTCAGTCCCGCGCCACAGCTGTCATTATAGTTGGCGGGTGTTTTGAGGGAACATTTGCTTAGCCTTATTGGTCACATACACATTCAAGCTCTGTACGAACACAGCGTGTTAGCCACTTACGCGTGTCAATTGAAGCAAGATTCAAAGCTCTCGAGCAACTAAAGAGCAATAAATCTCGTGGAGATCACGGCATCACGAACTGCTGAGCTTAAGGGTTTCATAGCCCCATCAGTTAATGAATTCAGATCTATAATACCTACTACAGGGCGGAAACTCCGTACAAATGATTTGCTTTACATTCTGTCACCTACACTAAAACAAGCTATGTTCGTACAGAGCTTGAATGTGTATGTGACCAATAAGGCTAAGCAAATGTTCCGTCAAAACACCCGCCAACTATAATGACAGTTGTGGCGCGGGACTGACAGGGGTGGGGAAGCTTGGTCAGTGAGGGCCAGGGAGTTGCCCCACAGAAATGTGTCTGATATCTGTGGAGTTGCCTTTTTTTTTTTGTTTAACGTGAGGGAAAATCCTCATAGGATGTTATGCCGGACTCTTACCGACTAAAAAACCTCACGCCACGCCTAACAGCCTATGGTTGAGAGCCCCGGGTAAGCCCTCAAGAAGGATGTCCCGTGACTCCCAACAGACCTACGGCCGCCCCTGCGGCCTCGCCCAGGGGGTGGTTCGGGTGCAATCCCGCGTCTATGGGGGGTTTCGGGTGTGACCCCGCTTCTAAGGGGGCTCTGTGGAGTTGCCTATCTGCACAGCCGACAGATCATATCTGTATGTAATACTATTATATTTTCTTTGATAGTACAGAAGTTAGTACTACTGTACTATCATACATAAGTGTCTGTAGTTCTTCAGTAGTCTGAAGAACAACAGACACTTATAAGGCTTTTGTGGACTACACAAAGATTTCAACTCTGTATGTATCCTGGGCAGTCTCTCACGCACTGCAACGATATCGTAGCTTATCGATAGCTTTATAGCTTAGTTTGGGCTAGATGATGTTGTGTCCAACAATATTTATATTTATACCTATTTATCGTATTTATTGGCGATAATATCGAGGTGTTGAGATGCTTGTGTACAAATTGCTACCACTACATTCAGCAGAAGCATCAGAAGACCAACTCCATGGAACTCCACAGAGGTGTGAGACAGAGCTATGTAATATCCCCTTAGTTCTTCACCAAAGCGCTTTAGGATGTCCTTAAGCCGCAGGACTGAGAAGGATAGGACGTGAAATGGAACTGCACAGAGGTGTGAGACAGAGCTATATAATATCCCCTTAGCTGTTCACCAATGCGCTGGAGCGTTTCTTTATGCCTCTGGACTGAGAGGGATAGGACGTGAATATAAACGGCGAAGGCATCTCACACCTATGGTTTGCCGAGGACATCGTCATGGCAGCGGAAACGCTAGGACAGTTGGTCGGAATGTTGCTCAGTCTAAACTGTGCATATCGACGTGTTGATTTCTGTATGAACTTGGATACAATGCCGTGACGAATGAGCGTGTCACGCTAAGACCAATCTACGACATAGACAACGTGAGGTAGGACGACGACGATCCAGATGGACCAACGACCTGAAAAAGGACGGTCTCAGGATTGCGGAAAGCTCAAGACCGTATGTTGTAGCATAAAATAAGAAAGGCAGTCCAGCAGTGGACTGCTACAAGCTGGTTTGATTGATTGGTGACAGCGATGACAAATGGGAAGAGATTTCCTCGAAAGACGGTACCGTACCATCGACTTTATTTAAGGGTTTAGTGGCAATGTAGGGCACCACGCCGTCTTTCTGTGAGCAAGATGCTCGTGATAGAGGTGATGGAGAGGGAGCGGGAGAGATCACTCTCTCCCGAGTTCCGCAGTCAACGACGGGGTCACCGTAGGTAGGTACTATACGCCCAGAACTGCCAGACTCCATGACCGAAAGTCGGCTGCTCACTGTTCTTACAGAAGCAAGCCAAGACGAGAGGTTGACTTATGGTGAAATGAGTTTGAGTACTGAGGAAACGTATGAATTTTTGTACATAGGTAGGTAATTTTAACATAACTGACTTAAAAGATTTTATTTGAAAATTGAATACCTACTACATACTAATATAAAAATAAAATAAAATAAATAAAATAAAATTTATTCCCTTTGAAATTTTTAAAAAAAATTATTTAGGTTATTTACCGACATTTAAAACACATTTTTTGAAGTGAAACTTCTTTATCGGCGTTGGAAAAAAATTTGCGTCACGTCACGTCACGTCACGTCACGATTTTTGGTTACGCGCCATCTTTGTTCTGTTCCCCACCACGGTGGATTCGAATTAAGAGTACTTTATCCAGGGATAGCATGTCATTTAAGGGTTTTTGGACTTTTGGACTTTCAGACTTTGGGACTTTGGGACTTTGGGACTTTGGGACTTTGGGACTTTGGGACTTTGGGACTTTGGGACTTTGGGACTTTGGGACTTTGGGACTTTGGGACTTTGGGACCTTGAGACCTTGGGACTTTGGGACTTTGGGAATTTTGGACTTTTGGCCTTTTGGACTTTTGGACTTTTGGACTTTGGACTTTTGTACTTTTTGACTTAATTTAAGGTGAGGTGAAAATTAAGTTTATGAAGTTTCACTTCTTACGTGTGTACACTAAGTAGGTACACGCAATTTTTTTTTTTTATACCACTAAGGTGGCAGACAAGCATACGGCCCACCAGAAGGACCGGTGGTCACCGCAGCCTATGAACGTTTGCAACACCAGAGGCGCCACACTCGCGCTGCCGACCCTGTAAAAACCTTCTAAGACCCCTTTTGAAGAACCCCATACTGTAGGCGTTTGGGAAAACCGAGGCAGGGAGATCATTCCACAACCTAAGCGTGCGCGGAAGAAAACCCCTATCGGATCTAACCGTGCTGGAACGCTCCGGACGCAGAGTGTGAGGATGAACTCCCTGTCTGTGGCGAGCGGTGCGGTGATAGAACGTAGCCGTGGGCATCATATCAAACAATTCCTCAGAGCACACACCATTGTACAGTCGGTAGAACACGCATAAGGAGGCAAAGTCTCTCCTGTCGCGAAGAGGTTCCACACCACCTGTAAGTATAGGATCGTTGACAACTCTTACAGCACGTCTTTGCACCGAGTCAAATGGACGAAGCTGATATTCAGGTGCCCCCGCCCAGAGGTGACAGCAGTACTCCATGTGCGGCCGCACTTGCGACTTGTACAGAAGCAGCGTTTGTGCAGCAGTGAAGTACCACCGCGCCCTGTTGAGTACACCTAGCTTCCTGGACGCCAGCTTAGCCTTGCCCTCCAAATGACTACGGAACTGAACGTCACTGGAGATGTCAACGCCAAGGATCCCTATGCTTTTGGAGATGGAAAGAGATGTGCCCTGAAATTGCGACGCTACAGTAATTGAGGTTGAACTGGACAAGATTTAGTCCACCCCAATCGGACACTCTAGTAAGAGTAGCCTCGATTTCAGACACAAGCTGTTCACGATTTTCCTTCACTGTGTCCCGAGAGATACCGGGGCGGCCCGTGTAACAAGTGTCCCCCGTACTGTCGTCCGCATAACAATGAATGCCGTCAATAGACAACATGTCATTGATATGCAGCAGAAACAGAGTAGGGGACAACACTGAGCCTTGCGGTACTCCAGCGTTTATGGCCATGCAGTCTGAACAGCTGCCGTCAACGACGGCCCTGATGCTTCTACCGGCCAGGAAGCTGGACACCCATCCGCATAATCTCTCGGGCAGTCCATATGAGGGCAATTTCGTAAGAAGACCACGGTGCCAGACCCGGTCAAAGGCCTTAGAGATGTCGAGGCTCACTGCTAGAGCCTCGCCCTTACTCTCGATAGCCGTCGCCCATCGGTGTGTGAGGCACACCAGAAGATCGCCCGTCGAGCGACCGTGACGGAAACCGTACTGCCGGTCACTGAGCAGGTCGTGTTCCTCTAGGTACCTCAGGAGCTGTGTATTAATTACACGCTCCATCACCTTAGATAAAAGGGAGGTGACGGCTATAGGCCTGTAGTTGGCCGGGTCGGTCCTGTCACCCTTCTTGGGCACAGGATGCACATACGCGATCTTCCACGACGCCGGAACCACAAATTCTATAACTCACTAAAATGCACTACTTATTGGGTGTTTTACCCTAAGTAGGTAAATTATGTGTTGGAAGGAATTCGGAAAATCATTAACATCGCCAGCACCGATATAGACAGTGTGTGTGTGTCCTATAGGAGATACACACTGCTACATTTACTAGAGATATGCAGTAATAGACAAGCTCAATTGGAGATTATGCATTTTTTAACGTCATCTGATCCCAAAGTATGCTAGGATTAATCTGCTGTGTTATAGATACCAGACAACTGATATTAATATCGTATATTTGAAGCGCTCGTGGCCCCGCGGACTCAGTGTTCTGTAAACGATCACTGCAGTAAGCAACTTTCACTATGGCCGGTCCATGGATGGGTGACCAACCATGTAATCACTTTGTGAAATTTATTTGAGCGTTTCCGTGCTTCGGAAGGCACGTTAAGCCGTTGGTCCCGGTTGCCAGTAAAATGGCAGTCGTTAAGCCAAGTTTAAGGCTTTATTTCAACAGCAGGCAGTCACAACCTGCGCCTGTCCATTTAAACACGGCAATACGGCTCACGACGTACTACGTGGGACAAATTATAAAAAAGGTGAAATGTGGGTATATAATATGTAGTGACCGACCGAAGTTTCGGTTTCGGTTTCGGCCAGTTTCGGCCAAAAAATCGAGTTTCGGCCGCAGTTTCGGTTTCGGCCAAAATGGGCCGAAACTTTCGGCCCGGCCGAAACTCACGTGTTCATGAATTTTGAGTGCCTGGCTCTGCTTGTGACGTGGTTGGAGTCAGCCCAACCAGTTAATATGTTACTAATCGAAGATTTACAGATTTACAAAGGACTTCCAATCAATAGTTATAATAATACAATTTTTACGGAATCCTAAAAAGGTGATCTAGGACATTACATAACCCTACCCCTTTGGTGTCGTTTTCGTGGACTTTGTTGGTCGTCTGTCTGTCTGTCGGCAGGTTGTAACTCATGCACCGTGAACCGTGATAGTTAGACAGTTAAAAAATTTGCAGATTACTGTTGCCGCTATAGCAACAAATTAATAATATTAAAGAGGGCCTCCTATACAATATACGTGATTTTTTGCCGCTTTTCTTGTACGGACCCCTATGTGCGTTAGTCCGACTAGTTGTTGTTGTTGTTGTCCAGTTTAAGTTATATACTTCTAAAATGTATCTAAAACCAGCCAAGAGCTAGTAGCAGGGCACCGTGTGGTTTTAGTCGATAGGAGTTCGCAATAGCATCTATGAGTAATTCCACACGTAGAAGAAATAAACTCATCTTTAGGTGGAGATATTTCTAAAATGAACACTTGAAAAGATTTATACCGTTGATTGATGGCACTTGGTGAAACTTGCTGCACCTATTGAAAAAATAACCGGTCAAGTGCAAGTCGAACTCTCGCACGGAGGGATTAAAGCGGGACCCTATAAACGAGACATGAGGCCTAGCTGTCCAGAACCGGGTCAGATAGAGGCCTAAAATTTTAACTTTACAGTAGTCCTACCGACTAAAAACCACACGTATCCTACCTAACACCCTACGGTTGGGAGCCTCGAGTATGCCCTCGGAATGATGCATACTGCGGCCGCGTCTTTGGGGGGTTATTCAGTTATTATCCCGCTTCTTGATTATGTGCATGAATCTCTCACGTCACGCTATCATCTAAGGCCTCGGTTCCGAACCTGGGGGTAATTACCCCCGCGGGGGTAAAACAGCTATTGTATGGGGGTAACAGAGGTGATGCCCAAAATAGATGAGTAAAAATTTGATACAGTAAGTAAAAACAAATACCTAGGTAGGTACGCGGCATCGCGATCTCTCGTGTTCGTAAAATCTCAGTGAAGTGTGGAGCGAGAAGGTGTACATTTTGGCGAAAAACAGCTTCAGAATACCCCATCATTGCTAACAGAACTCTGAACATGTTGGTACCGTTTGCTACCACTTTAAGATGCGAGAGTGGCTTCTCAACTCTGGTAACATTGAAAAAAATCCAGAAACCATCTGAACTAGGGAATGCAAACCCGACACGAGATCGCAAATTCAAAATCCCGCAGGATTAGAAATATCAATCCTGCGTGATCCCGGAATTTTCGGGATCTCATCTAGTTTGAAAAAAAATCCGATGACTGAAAACGATGAAAACTGCTTGTTCGTAATAGTCACAGCGCTGCACAGCCCCTCGTCGGGCACTTCACACGCTTGGGGCTAGATCTGGCGGATAACCAGTTTGGTTTCCGTCATGGGTGCTTCGTCGTGGACGCGATCATACGCATTCGAGACCAGACGGTGGAAGCAATATCGCAGAGCGAGCCGGTGTCTCTTGACATCGACTTCAACACTTTGGCCTGGAGCTGCGTTAGGGAGGCCCTTACTTATCACGGAGTGCCTCCCTACCTCCGTCGATTGTCGGGGCTTATCTTTCCAAGAGGGCCATAACGTACGAGGTGGCTGGGATCGATTCGGCGAGATTCAGCGGTGTTCCGCAGGGATCGGTCCTAGGACCGCTTCTGTGGACATAGGGTACGATTGGGCGCAGCGCGGCCCGTTGCATAGAGACAGACACACAGTTATTAAAACTTATAACACCCCTCGTTTTTGTCGGGGGTTAAAAATAAAAGAAGTGTTAATTTTGAAATTAAAAAGCCCCCACCATCCTCAGCCCCCGATCACGGAGGCCGATAGTCTTGGGCGAAGAAAAGTCTCCAGCGTCCTGTCCCAAGACTGCGGAACTCGGGTGGTAGAGTTCTCTCCCGCAGAAAGACGCAGCGGTGTCCCACTTACTCCCACTGGAGATCATGGGAGATCATGGTCCAGACCTGTTACGAGGACCTGGAGCAGTTGCGCCCATGCTGTGCACTACACCAATGTGTGGAGCGCTGTGTCCTCGCTACCTCGCAGTGCTGGCACTCAGCCGTGGTTTCCCTGTGTCCCCCTGAGATCGTGCGATATCCTTATCACCTTGACGGCCATAGCCTTCTGTAGGCTAAGTAGTACAGCCGCATTGCGGTCCGTCAAGGTCTCCACTCATACGGGGCCCCGTATAGCGATAAAAGTAAAGCACTCCGCATTATCCCAAGGCAGTCTCCTGCAGGGAGTGTTGGGTCCTCTTATGTTGGGCAACAACCGCGAGAGTGCGGCTGTTGCCCGTCAGTTTTGGGACCAAACTTCGGAAGTGGTGTTTGAAGTCTCATCGGCCGTCGAGTACGAACCCCAGATACTTCATCGAGGGCTCAGTACCGATGCTGACGCTCCCTACCTTTATGCTGGATCCCGCAGGTGGCCTCTTGCAAGGTCCGTGAAAGCACAGAGCTTCGGATTGGTAAAGGGCGACCTGAAGACCCAGCGGCCGTATTTGACCCACAACTTAAGCAACGCCTTCCGTGGCCTTTAGGGCTGCGTTTTGGTGCGTTGCTCCTCGCGCCGTAACGAGGGTGTCATCGGCGTAACACGTTTCGTCGACACTTCTAAGCAACGTGCCGCGCAGCACACAATCGTACCCGATGTTCCATTGAACCGATCCTAGAACCGATCCCTGCGGAACACCGCTGAATCTCGCCGAATCGACCCTAGCCAGCTCAGGTAAGTTTTGGCCCTCTCGGAAAGATAAGCCCCGACAATTCGACGGAGGTAGGGAGGCACGCCGTGATAAATAAGGTCTTCCCTAACGCGGCTCCAGGTCAAAGTGTTGAAGGCGATGGCGATGTCAAGAGACACCGACATCACCACCTCGCTCTGCGATATTGCTTCCTCCGTCAGATCTCGAATGTGTATGATCGTGTCCACGACAAAGCACCCCAGACGGAAACCAACCGGAAATTAAGATATTTTTCATTGCCTGAATTGCTTTCTTGATTTTTTTTTAATTGGGGGTAAAATCCGTTTCTCTAACATGCCATAGGGGTAACAGCTCTGAAAAGGTTAGGAACCAATGATCTAAGGCCTGCTTCTGTAAGGACGGTTGGCAGCCCTGTCACCGTGTATGGGGCGCAACCGCAGACTGGAATTCGGGTGGGAGAGTTCTCTCCCGCTTCATCCCCGCCGTCTCTTTCACGAGCACGACCTGCTCACAGGAAGAGGCCTATGGCCCCGCCCCAGCGCCTTCTTGTGCCATTTAAACAATGACGCAAGGGCCCTCGCTAAAAGACATGCCGCCTCAACTGAGATCGTGCGGTATCCCTTTATCACCCTGACATCCGTCGCCTTCTGCGGGCTAAACACTCTAGCCGCATTGCTGGCCATCAGGATCTCCGACCATACGGGAGCCCCGTTAGGCTCCGCATAGGGCCATGCTCCGCACGATCCCAAGGTACAGTCTCCTGCAGGGAGCGCTGCTCTCTCTCAGCTGTGGTATCCGAAGTTCCACCGGCTATCGAGTACGAGCTCCAGATACGTCATCGAGAGCTCGATGCCGATGCTGACGCCCCCTTTATGTAAGCTGGATCCCGCAGGTGGCCTTTAGGGCTGCGTCTCGGTGCGTTGCTCCTCGCGCTGTAATGAGGGTGTCATCGTAACGTTTTTTTTTTTTTTCAATATGAACACGTGAGTTTCGGTTTCGGTTTCGGTTTCGGCCGAAACTGACCCTGGGGCCGAAAGTTCGGTTTCGGTTTCGGTTTCGGCCGGAAAACCAGTTTCGGTCGGACACTTAATATGCCTCTGCCTACCCCTTCGGGGATAAAGGCGTGATGATGAACCTGATATTAATATAATTTTTTACTACTACTAATGAATAGGATACAAGGAGAGGATATTTATGGATCACACAATGTTTTGAACCCGTCAAACCTATGATCACGCTGTATGTAGTCTTGCTATAAGTAAGACCTCTAGACCAAACAGACAGTCAATTTAGTTCTTTGTGGAAAATGATGTCCAGAGATAATATTTTACAAATAGCAAAGCTCAAACACGTTTACGTCGCTATTTGGGAGCTATAATATTAAATCCCGTCAAGGGTGAGTCGGATCCGCTCAAGCCGAGTTCAGAACAAAAAACTGTAAACATTCACCTTTGTTGTATGGGTGTAGTTGTTGTGTGGGTATTTGTCCCTTAAATATTATTTTTTTCTGTTTTTAATTATTTGTTGTCACAGAAGCAATAGAAATACCTAAATAAGTAAAAATTTCAAGAGATACAGCCTGGTCATGTACGGCAGACTGCTGGGTCCGCTTAATAGGGTCCCGTTCCTATGCATTGGGTAAGTACGGAACCCTAAAAAGAAGAAATTTTTGAAAATCTATGGTACTGAATTCTAGATCCTTATTGTCATAACAAGGAAAGTTCAAACTTAACACTTTAAAAAGTTTAGATTTAGAGATGAGATTTAGACATCATTTCTTGTTAGAATTTTGTGTCTTTCTAAATATTGCATAAAAATTATTTTATCTTGGTTTCAAAAAACAGCACAATCAGTAGGGATAACTTTTAGCTGTTCAATAATAAATATAAATTTCCTGTCAATATATTTTTCTCTGATGCTGGTCAGCGAGCTTTGTTTTTTGGTTACAAAAACAATGAATGTGAGAAATCTGCAGAGTTGTGTAGAAAAGTATATAGCTCTCGATAATTATATTTTGACTCTACTTAGTACAACAACAGACGCATAGGTGAAGGAGCCAGCTAGAGCGTGAAAGAGTAACTAACAGCCACACATCATTATTAGGCAGAAGTAAGAGATAAGTTTCAGAACAAAATGCATTTTTCCTATAATTCTGGCCCACTGTAAATTCTTAATTTGTTCTGACCCCCCATTAAAAAAGTTTGCCCCCCACTGATCTAGATACCTAGTTCATTTTATAATGAATAACCATGATATTCAGAGATCTCTATTTCTATGGGTTATAGGTAGAAAAGAATTGAAGAAACAGTAGCCGGACATACAGGGATCATGTTAAATTTTGCTACAAGCTATTTTTTAGAGTTCTGTAGCCAAAGGGTGAAAACGGGACTTTATTACTAGGTAACTGTGATAGCTAGAGAGCTGAAAATTTCACAGATGATCTATCTCTGTTGCTGCTATAACCAGAAATATTAAAAACATAAAAAATCATTTAATACTGCTTCCATACAACAAACATTTGTTTTCATTTTTTTTTGTATGGCACCCTCAGCTCTGTGCTCATATTCCAATTACACTTGCCCAATTTTTTAATACTGTTAAATCACCCTAATTATGCCCAGTGAATCTCCCACCAGCCATATTGTAGCCACTTTGAGGGAAACCTCATATTATTGGTAATATAATAAAATCAGGTCATTTGGATGGTCCCAAGGTGTTATTCTTTCATTATTTTTAGTGGTGTTCAGAATGAGATGCATGACAGTATGACAATTCGGTAGGTTATTATGAAATTAAGAAAACAAATTATACATAATTTTGCACACATAATAAGTAAGTGATGAGAAAATAATTTTGGTATTCTAAAGGCTAACTTTCTAACAAATGGATAAATAGAACTTACCTTTCTAATTATTAATCTCGGTAGTGCCATGCCAGTAACTGAGCATACCAGTTTGACTGTAGAGCCGTAGTGAACATAGCCGTCTCTCACAGCAAACTCTTCAGACTCACTCTCATTGTCGTCAAGCAGGTGTATAGTGAACGCTCCCCACTGGGTAGAGGATGCATGAAAGTTGCCATTCTCCACATGAAGATATCTTGTAGATACTGTCTGTGACCTGAGCCTATTGAACAAGGCCACCTTAGTCCCACTAGCTATACACAGATCTGCATTTTTTAATGACTGTTTCTTCTTGGAGGGTTTAGATATCACTTTTATTCTTTTACTATTAAAAATACCTATATCATGACCGTTACCATAAAACATTTTCACTGAGAGCATAAAATGCTTTCTCTTGTCAGAATCAGATATGTACAAAGTCTTAGCGGCACAGTACTGTTTGCCATTATTCAGATCCAGCTGCTGCATGTCCTGGTCCGAGTTGCCGATGCCGATGAAGGCGCAGAGCTGAGCCGCCTGCTCCGTCTCGCCTTCCCGCAGCATGCGCTCCCGACGCAACCGCCAACCATCACCAAACAGGTAGATGCAAGGTGGAGGACAGAAAAACCTCTTCTCATTACCATACGACTTTTGTGCGACTTTCGCATGCAGTATGACTACAACCATGTCACTACGGTCCCGCAGGTACCGCTCCATGGCCTCTCTCGTGAGGCGGCGCTCCTCGGGGCGGTAGGCGCCGGCGCCGGGGCCCGCTGCGCCCGCGTACCGCGGGAATAACGCCGCGTGCTGCGCTGGGGGGGACGCGCCGCCCGCCAGCGCGCCCGCACCCGCCGCGCCGCCGAACTGGTGCGGCATGCTCGCCACGGCTCTGCCTCACCTCGTCGCCGACCACATAGTGCAGGTCCGCGCTGGAAACCGTTCACTACGTCTAACTGACTCCGCAGGCCAGCTGCAGCATCGCTGGCCCTACTAACCGAGGCTCGAGCGTCGTCCTGTGCTCGCGATCGGCGGTGACGCGCCCCTCGTATTTCTATTGATGATCCGTTGTCCCCCTCCGGGTTCGATTATCTCGTGGATCGATACACTTATGTATTATTCACGCCCCTCGTGGTTAATTACGCTGGGAACTAGCACACATTTCGTTCCGAGACACCTGTTTGTCGACGGATTTTTCAGATAGGTCCATATCGGCACTTTATTGAATTTCACTGCAGCCGGGTAACGTTTGTCCCAGTCCTTCCCGGGTTGAATTTTGGAGTTACGAACAACTTTTGCAAAACGTACACAACGTAAACTAACTTTATATTTATTCGAGTATAAATACGACAAACGACAACGCCAGATGCGAACTGTCAAAAGATTGACCATAGACAAACGTGTTGTCGACTACACGCGCGGAAATCGACAGAATCGAGTCGAGTCAATGAGAGATCGCTCGACCCGCGTAGCACCGACTGACAGATAGACGGCCGGGCCGGTCATAGGATGTGGGGTTACGCACGGGGCGTGAGAAAATAAAGTGTGGGAAATAGTGGGCGTTCGTGGCCGGCGTAGTAAAACATTTGATATGTTGTAGTGAACTGAACACATATTTACGTACGCAGTGCGCCAGTAGCAGACGCCGGTTTGTGAATGTGTGTGTATCGTGCGAGTACAGTGTATTGAGCCCGTGTGCTTGGAGTCGTGGAGCGAAATGATTGCAATGTGTGAGGAAGAGACCGACGATTGACCGGAGATATCGTGGGAAACGACCTTTGTTATGTACACTAATATATACATTAATGTAAACAAAAAAATCTACTCCGGAATTTAATCACATGCGATGGGAGTCACTGGACTGTGGCGACTTATAGAACCGGCAGGCAAGCCTGTACCGGTGGAGACATTGGAAAACAAAATCTTAGCCGTGGGTGAGCTGATTATTATAACCAAACTTACTTTCTTAGTTACCTACACATTATTTAGGTACTACAAACATTTTGACACTACAACTTAAATTCTTTATTGATTTCACCAGACATATCAATATGGTTGCATCAGATGGTGAAAGGTTACCAGGATGCAAAAGGGGCACCACTTCCCAATGCTCACCTCATGGGACTCTTCCAACGTCTCTGCAAACTATTGTACTTTAGAATAAAGCCAGTCTTTGTATTTGATGGTGTATTTCCTGAACTGAAAAAAGAAACTATTGTAAGTTACTTTTTATTACATAATAAAACTAATAAAGTTATATAAGTATGATATTAAAAGTAACATTTTAGGCGAGACGTCAAGATCATAAAGCCAAATATAACTCTGAATCAGAAAGAATTAAAAGAGAACTTGCTTTATTACTGAGTAAGAAAACTGCCATAAAGAGTTTGTTGGGTAAAGATATATCTCCAAAGAAACAATCTTCAAACATACAACAAACATCTGCGAACAATGACGACATATTTAAATTACCTGCATTACCTCAAATTGAGGAAGAAAGTGAGTCTGAGTAAGTTCAATATTTATCACACAGTATCATATTATTGATGTGTACCTAGGTATATGAAATTGAATATCTAGCATATCATTTCCCAATAAAAAAAATGTACTGGTTAGTACATAAATTTGAGTTACAAAAGTTATAATACAGAGACCTCTAACACATGATATCCAATAATAAATTTAGATTCAATATTAAATTTAGTGCTTGCTCTTATTTTTGCCTATATTATTATGCACAAGCATTTCCTGTAATTTCCTTCATAAGAATAAGTGCACTCAAAATTTTAAACCCTACACACTATATTATTTTATTATGGATATTTCTAATAGGTCTGAAGACAATGACACAAGCAGTTCCAGCATTGATCTTCACACAGTTGATATTGAATCGGACACATTCAAAAACTTACCAGTCAAAGAAAAGTATGATATTCTTCTGGACCTGAAAGAAACACGCAAGCAAAACTCATGGGGTAAACTTCAGGAGCTGCCTAAAAAAAGTGACAACTTTTCTGATTTTCAAGTAAGTTTCATAGAAGATAAGGCCTGTCCGAATTGCCCATTTGTGTGTGAATCAGCCGAGAGTAGCGGGCCAGCCAACCTTTAATTACAATCAATCAACATTTATTTGTGTAGTAGGGTCCCCAAACTGTTTAGAGCAGCATTATAATATATGATTAAAAATCTCTGTTACTACTATTAACTTTGCTTCTTTGTTTAGAATCTTCTTACTGAAAGAACATTATTTCAGCAGAATTAGGTACTCTCGGTTTTCTCCTAAACAGTAAAACTAAACAGTACCCAAATTTAGTGACAAATTCAAATTATCATAGTAGATTAGACAGGGGATGGAGATTTGCTTGCTACCATCTCCTGCTGGGCAGCAGTTGGACAAGTAGGCAAATTACTCAAGTTTATTCAAAATCAATGTGGACAAAGACATAACACACTAATAAAATTTACAGATGCAGAGGTTACTAAAGAGGAGAAAAGTTCAAGAGTGCTTAGAGGAGACTGAGAAAGAAATGGGCGATTGTGGAATGTCACTTCATGATCTAGAATGTTTATTAAATGAGGAAGGAATTGATACAAAACTTGAAACATTGCCCACAAGAAGGATTGCATCAGATGTCAACTCAAGATTTTTACTTATAAAGGATATCAAAAAAGCTTTAACTGATGCCAAGACAATACAAAATAAAGAAGAGAGTAATCCAGGTCCCAGCACTAGTACTTGTGAAGAAGTTCAGGAAACAGAAACGAAACCACACAAAGTTGATGAACTTGAGGACGATTTACAAAAAGCAATAAAAATGTCATTGGAATGCATGAATGAACCAAACAACAGTAATGTTTCAAATAATAATGATTCTTGGACTTCATGCATGACAGATACTGATTCAGAATATGATGGTTCTGATTCTGAAGAAGCCGATGGTTTCGAACATTCCGATATATCTTGCGCGAAAGCTTATATAATGCAGTATAGTGATTTCACTCATAAAGCAATTGATAAAATAGTGACTAAAAAAAAGAAAAGTAAACCAAAGGTACCTAATATAGACAAAATACTGGACGATATTAACAAGGAGAAATCAGTCATTATCGACAACGTAACTATATCTTCCAGTGAAGATGAAAGTCCCCAGGAAGATCAAGTATCACATAGTAGCGATAAAAGTGATGCAATGGAAGTTGAATTAACCACAGTATCTAATAATTGCGAGAGACCAGATGAAAGTTTCATTGCCACACAAGCATCAGTTATCTATGTTGAAAATCCGGCACCTGAAATAATAAGCTTAGACAGTAGCACAGAAAATGCAGATTATGCCAAAATAGGACATAAAGAAATTGAAGTAAAAAGAGAACATACTTTTAGTGATAATGAATTTGATGAAGTTGCAAGTGTTCAGAGTAAAAGAGATACAGATTCTAGTGATAGTGATTTTGAAGAAGTACCTGATTCAGAAATTGAAATGAAAAAACCTGTTGTAGAGTTAACGTTGAATGTGGGCACTACACTCGATGATGATGATATTTTTGCCGATGTATTTATAGATCAGAAAGAGAATGCTACCTTTGAAAAGAAAGTCATGGATGAGACTAAAAGTTATAAATCTCATGAAGATGATCAGACTAAAAGTAATAAATCTTATGAAGATGATCAGATACCTAAAAATACTAAGACGATAGGTAATGAAAGCATTGAAATTCCTAAAGATATTCCAAGTAAAACACATGCAGACGTAATCAGTAAAAATCTGGATACAGAAAACGTAAATGAGGCTGCTATTACGAATCATAATGCTCCAAGTAAAACAAATGTGGACATCTCCACTGAAAACAAAGACACAAAGAAAGTAAATGATGTTTCCTTAAATAGTACAGTAGAAATTAATAAGCCAAATGATAAAACGCTAGTTGATAAACCTGTGAAAATACCGCCAACAGCTACTCATTCCAATGTAGAAAATCGCCCATCTACACAAGCAGTTGACATTACTAGAAAGGATACTAATCCTCCTGTTGCCATAAATACCGAAAGACTGAACTCTATGGTTGAAGAAATGCAAAATCAGGAACAAGATTTACTTCAGGAAAAGGGACGTTTGGATCGCGTTGGCCGAAATATTACAGAGCAAATGACGAAAGAAGCTCAAGAATTGCTTCAAATATTCGGTATTCCGTATATAGTTGCCCCAATGGAGGCGGAAGCGCAGTGCGCTTTTCTAGAAACGGCTAAATTGACAGACGGTACTATTACAGATGATAGCGATATTTGGCTCTTCGGCGGCAGAACGGTTTATAAGAATTTTTTCAACCAGAAAAAGCATGTGTTGCAATTTCAAGCTGAGAGAATAGAGAATTCATTTAGTAAGTATCATATTAGTTGTAATAAACATATTCTTCGCCAATACCTAAATTATTCGCTAATTGGAGCGTGCGCGCGTCGATAATTATGACAAACGCGGCGACCGTGAGCACACTTCCTTTAACGAAGGTCCTTAAAGTTGAATGAGCAACCAACTTTGCAATGTATCCGCTCAACATTCAAACAAATTGATCCCATTTGAAAATTCACGCAACTGCAAATTTACCTTATCATTCTCATACATAAAAATTTTATGTCCTTTTTTTTCAAATTTAAATTTTCTGTGATACACCAAATTTATTCCAATTGATAATTTCAGATTTAAATAGAGAACAATTAGTGCTTCTAGCGTTATTAGTTGGCAGTGACTACACAACAGGAGTGACTGGCGTAGGGCCTGTTACTGCTTTGGAGATTCTAGCCTCTTTTCCCGTCAATAAAAGACTTCTTCTCAACGAAACTACTAAACCAGGACGCTACGCACAAATAATAAAAGGGCTTCAAGAATTCAAGCAATGGGTAAAAGCTGGCAAAAGAACTGATAACAATAGTCTTAAGAAAAAGTTGAAAAATGTTGCCCTGACTGAAGACTTTCCGAGTGTCCGCGTAAGTTTGTCCTAAATAGATTTTGGTTGCTATAAAAGTTAATTAGTAAGCATTCTCTCAATTTCTTAATGTCTGAGTGACTCAACTCGGATATTAAGCAAATATATCGAAATGTAATGTGAATGAAGAAATCTGCGATATTTTTATTTATTTAAATGAATAAATTATAATAATATCTCGTGTTTACGATCACGTACTTATCATGTTTTTAGTTGCTTTTTAGATTAACTAGAAAATTGTAACCGATTTAATTGCTACAGAGTAGATTCCTGCCGATCCGACTTAAGAAGCTTTTTAAAAAATCGCTGTTATCTCATTTCAGGTGGTTCAGGCATATCTGGAACCAAATGTAGAAAAAAGTGAAGATAAATTCACATGGGGTGAATTGGACGTCACGATATTACGAGATTATACTAGAGCCAAGTTTGGTTGGTCACAAAGCAAATTAGATGAAATTATAAAACCAGTTTTGAAACGTGTACTTGAACGCAAATCTCAAAGATCGATGCAAGATTTCTTCAAAAAGCAAATACAATTTCAATCTTTAGAGGATCAAATGAGTAAACGCGTTAAAGCTGCGGTTCATAAAATGGGTCCAGAAGCAGAAAATAGTGACATTGTGGGGGAAGAAATTGAAAGGTTGGATGAGAAAACTAGCAAACAAGGTATTAAAAGGAAAATAGTTGCATCAGACCCTAAAAATAAAGCAGGTCCCTCAGGGCGCAAACAAAAAAAGACTACTGAAAGTAGTGTACTTCTAAAACAAGGTGTAAAAGTTGTGTCACTACAGAACGAAGCTGGCAAATCTGAGTTAGAAATCAGAATTCGTAAGACAGATCGATTCCAAGAAGTAATTCCACAGAGAGAAAAAGAAAAAGCAAGTTTACTGGAGAATAAACTAAAAGCTATAGAGATGTTTAGAAAAACGAAATTGGATAAGAAAAAGAAAATCGTGAAAAAGAAACCTTTAAAACCAAAAGATCAAGCTGAACTCTCTGAGAGTGATAGTGATTGAATTATTTTCTTGGGCTTGTATTTTCTGCCAGAACTCTGCGTTGTTCCAGTAGGCCAGTCCTACTCTGGAACGCGATTGATGGAGTGCATGCAGAAGAAGCATGCTAAGAATATCGGGAATTGTAGTAAGGTGTGCCCCAGGGAAGCAACGTGTTCTGGAGTATTTCCGAAAGTGATTGAGTGATTATGTGTGTCATAGTGAGATTAGTGAGTCTGGGTCCCTTACATCTTGTGTCACACCTAGTTGTTAAAATTAGGATTAGTTTATTTACGTATTGTACATATTTAAGGTTTTATAAATAAAACAAATTTTGTAAAATAGTAATTTTATTATTTACATTCAACTGTTTTAGTTAACTAAGCACAGTTAAAAATAACTATAAAATCATATAATAATAATAATATGCGCACGATATAACGTATGTTTAATGAAAGACCATCTAAAATTAAAACACAAGTAATGGCAAAAGTTATTTAATGACGATTTAGGTTATTCAACACGATTGGTGTAAATGTAGCTTTTAATCAATATATTATGATAGTATCAATTTCATTGATACGAAATCCAAACTAACGATAAAATTAAATATTGCGATGATTTGAAACTACTTTTCTAAAACTCGTCAATCTCATTCGACCAATCACCGAGTAGGAAGAATATTAGACAATGACACAACGCTACCTATCTCTGTCGCTCGCTTAGATGATTGTGTTCCCGTCTCGCTCCCACAGAGACTGCGTCAGTCTTGATTTTTGCAAAGTCAATGTCCGATATTACAACTTGGCAAAAAAGTTGAGAAAGGGGACTAATAATTCTGCATGCTGGCCACATTGTCACAATGCTGTCATTAGCGTCACTTCTCTGTCAAGCAATGACGTAGTACAATGTGATTGGCGGTTAATAATGAAGTTTATTGGCAACTGGATACTGATTGGTGGTTCTTTCTAACGGGTTGCCATATGAACTGCACATCGGCGCCTGGATTATTTTCTACTCTTTTTTGCCATGGTATATTTCTGCTCCACGATCAGACCATAGGCAAATAGAATACTGAATTCCGCATCGTAAAAATACTAAACACGTTTAATTAACGCTTAGCTCAATGTCATGTAAGTATAGCATATTGCTAGAAGTCTTAAAATTGTAGAGGCCGCATTAGCGTAATTCTTTTTAAACTATAGCTAATAATGTACCACTTAGTACAAAGCATTGCACTCTACAGACGTCACAGCTATGCTTTTGACTTTTGGAGAATAGTATCTGTAGGTACATTTGGATAAAAGTATCTGTAGGTAGAAAACTTACTGAAAGAATTTCTCATTTTGATTTCAAAAACATTCGATAATTCTGAATCGAAAATCAAACAAAGCTAAGGTATTTTTTCCAAATGACTTCAATACATATGAAATTTTGCATTTCAAGTCGGTTTCCTGTTCATACAAGCGATTGTTCAGAATTTCAGAAATCTTTGAATGCACCTACATAGTATGTTTTTAAATCAAAAGAAAGTTTCCTTTTAGTAAAATTTTCTATCTAAAATATGTACGATACTTTTCTTCCTTGTAGCCATAGGGCGCCCTGTATATGTATTAAACATAGAAATATATAAACCCATATGTCACATAATATATTTACTAAGATTTAGGGATAGATTTTTCTAAATGCACATTTTTTCACTGATGTACAAGTAAAATGGTACAGGAACATTCAAAAAGTTTCAAATTAATTACTCTCACACTACGAATAATGTATTCTATAGAAGTGTAATTCGGCTCAAAAAATAGCACCACCAAATGGGTACCGCGGAAGGCGTTGCTTAAAAAGGGTACCGCGCGACACATTTAGTCCGCGCTGTCACGCATATCGTATGGTTGTGTCACTGGAACCAATCTGTCAGTGATTTTGTGTTTTCGCGTTAATTATATTACAAATATGCCTTCGTGTGTTCTGAAGTGGTGTAGAAACCATACGGATATGAAAAACGCTGGAATCACCCTCCATAGGTACTCATCTACTTTACTCAAAGGTGGGAACAAATTATCGGACGCGTCCGTAAGCCGCGGCTGACGGACGCGGCTTAATAATGTGTACGATTGTTCATAAGGCGTCCACGGCAGCAAAAATATCCAGCCGGCCAGATTCTATTCGGACGTCCGTGCGCTCAAGGACAGCACAAGGTCACGTCCACTGCTTATGACCGATAGTTTGCACAGTTTCGTTTAATTGTAGTATTCAGATACAAGCAGGCTTGCTTGTATCAGCCGCGGCTTACGGACGCGTCCGATAATTTGTTCCCACCTTTAATATTCATTTTAAAAACACGTACTTGGTGAAGTTGAAAAGTGTTATGCAACATGAACGCAATTCGAAAATTAAATTATTTTTTATGCAGTGTTCATAGTATGTTAAGCGCTAAGGTAATATTGTTAGTACGATATTATATTAGTAGGATGATATAATGCTTATAAATTAAATTATAATTTGAATTTCACAGATTCTCAACAAATGAAGTCCAGTGTGCAAATGGGTGAATGCGATTCGTTTGGAAAGAAATGAACGTAATTGGATGCCTAGTTAGTACAGTAAAATGCAGCATACACTTTGAAACTAATGACATGTACACACCAAATAATGGAAAGGTTAAGCGATACTAAAAACTGCGGTGCCTATTTGTACTGTAAGATATTTTATATTGTATTTTCAATTTAAAATAAAATTGTGTTTTGCCAAAATAAAAGAACGAAATGACGTCACGAAATCCCTTAAAGAAAGCCATCCTATAGAAAGCAATCACGACGTTATGTTGTTAAAAGCATAATCGAACAATTTCTCATAATTCGTTTGCATTATATTGCTAAAAACGAGTCTTCACCAAATTCCAACCGCCATAAAAATTATAAATCTATTTTATTTTTCCGAGGCACATAATTGTAAAAAAACCATAACCGTTTTTAATTAATATTCGTATGTTGTTCATCAATAGAAAAATAATAACTTTCTATTGATTGAACTTATTCAATAACAAGCTTTCTTATTATTGTATAACACCATCCACGTTCGCCGCTTCGGGTGGGGCGCCGAGCGGCCATGACCTTGGCGCGACCAATCGCGTGCAAGTGTTGAACGATGCATGTGTGAGTGTTCTGTTTTATTGCTGTTTTTTAGTATGGGTAAGTTACTCCAAGATTTCAGCGGTAAATTTATGGGAGTTATATTTCTATAGAATACATTATTCGTAGCTCTCACAAGATGTCATACTCTAGGTGTGAAATTAGAAAATTTTAAGTACTTTGATGGGGACCATTTAAATGCTAGTTGTGCAGAATGTTAAAAATTTGCTGATCACAAAATAATAAATAAACAAAGTAAGGATTTCCTTTTCATACACAAATAAACGGCTTATATAACTAGCGACTAAAATGACGCATACACATTGAATAAAAAATCGTATTCAGTAAATACAATATACAATACATGTAGAGTTTGCACTATTGACTAAGATATTTCACTCAATATATATACGACCTAACCATTAAATTAACAACTAAAAATAAACAATCGTTTAAAATACGCACAGGTGGACTAATTAATTTACTTTCAATAAATTTTTATACAAATAATTATACTGTGTGTACAGCAGTCTCTTTCGTCATACCGCCATTTTATCGACCCAAGAATACTCGAGAAATCGATCTTTTAATTTCCAATGTCTTACTTTAATCGATATAACTTAAAATGAACTATTAAAAGTTTTCTTGCGCAATTTGACTTTCATGTGGAACATTCATTATTGTAATGAGCGCTCTACATACGCGTTATCTTACCTTAGAATTCACGGCGCAAATCCTCGAAACCATCCACACTCTTTATTCAAAGTCGCGAATGTAGAACGCCCCTAATACAAACTATAAGCTGCGATTATAAATCGATACAATCGACCGGGCAACTCGCAAATCGAGCATATATATTTGGTGTTCTCTTTTCAAATCACAACGGACACTGACCGCTGTACCAACTCTCACTTAACCTACCGCTACAACTAGTCTACTTTAACCACACTGTAGATCTTCCTGACGAACCAGAAACACGCCATGAATCCAATAGTTCCGGTTAGTAGGAAGAATAAAAATACCATTATAAACGTGTAACCGAAATATAGGAAAGTTGACGCAGCGCCTTCTATGTTGAGCTTGGTGACGAAATAATGGCAGCAGTATATAAAGAGATAGGCTGCAGTGGAACCTGAACTTAGGAAGGCTCGCCACCACCAATGGTAGTCTTCGGCACAAAGGTGGAAGTAGCACAGCAGTATCGTCGTCTCAGAACATGTGATCACCAGGATCACAAATACGAGGAACAGGAAACCGAACATGTAGTACATCTGGAAAAGAGAAATATACCTTCAGCATGTTATAATAAGGTTCTTTTTCAATTGCGTGTTGAGGTTAAGCTATTTTTATTTCAAAACCTTAGGTTAGTACTGCTAAGAGATGAATTATAGTTTGTAAAGTATAATGATTCGAATGACAGCTGTGCTAAACAAAATTAGACTTTATTTCAACACCATAAAGCTCTTGTGGTTCAAATACAAAGAGTGAGAACACGAGATTACAAAGTATAAATAAATGCTCGGAAATAAAGTAAATTTTTGTCAACTGTCACAGAAATCAAGCTATATTATACAGTCTTTAAATTACTAGCATTCCTATTAAGACCTTTAGCGCAATGGTTCAAGATTCAAATTTGAAAATAATACCAATCATTTTTTTCATTTCTGGATCTACCCTACAATTTACAAAAAAATAAATGTCTTCTTACCTGACTAGACCAGAGTGAGTTGAGTATAAAGAATAGCTGAATGAAGATGCATCCGAAGGGCAACACTCCTCCCATGACGATGCCGGGTATTGGCTGCGTGTATAAGGACTGTTCCGGGATCTGGCGGGGGATTTGGTTCGTGCGCACTGGGTGGTCCAAAATCTGTAAGTAAACATGACAATGCCAAAATTTTTAATCAATCGATAACATCAGACTATTACCACTAAATAATAAGTACAAAAGGAAATCTACATACAAAGTGCGCTCGAGTCACGCACACATAGACATCGCTCACGGACACAATGTGATTTTCAAAGTAATTTCGATATGGTTTGTGCGTGAGTTTCCGTAGCTGAGGGTAGGTTTGAAAACAAAGTGCATACATGAGATTGCGTTCTGTAGTTTTCAATCAATCGGCCATACTAGCCTATCACAGTTCACGCCTGTTTGATGGCATCTTCCAATTTTTACATGATCTCATTCTTTAGTCAGACGAGCGCATTACTTGCAGGTGAGGCTAAACTTAGGTCTCTTGGGACCTGAATACTCCTTTCATTACAAAATATCACCCAAAAGTCGACTGGAAGAAAATCCGTAGTATGTAGTTCTCCTTATATTTAATGCAGTTTAAAAATTAATATAACATACCCTTTTCCTAAATCCGAAGTAGGCCCCGATGAAAGTAAGAGGCACGGAGACTCCGAACCACAGAGCCAGCAGCGCCACCAGAGTCGAAAATGGGATCGCAGCCGACGAGCCCTCGCCCCACAGAACCAGGTTCATTATGAAGAATAGTCCGAACACCACACTGGGGACATACATTGTCACATTACTATACAGACTTAGATCATCTAACCACAGGATGCGCCTTACTTAAGCATTGTTTTCTGCCATTGCACATGACCATTTGGTCTTTTGGCTTTATGAAAAGCCTGTACATCAGTACATCATTTTATATGATTAAACTAGTACATTACATTGTAGTTGACTGTACAATAACAATTAACACACAACAGCCATTACGCGTTTGTCGATTAATACATTTTTAAATGCAATGATATTTTATATGTCTTTGTGTTTCCCCCTTCACTTGTATGAAAACTGGCAGAATATTTTTGTTTGCGGTGGTTCGCAAAGGCTAGTCCCGTGTTATATGGTCTAAGTATACAGACCATGGGGTTATCCTTCAGAGGACGGAAGGGTACCGTGTGGTTTTAGTCGGTAGGAATCCGTCTGATATAGCATCCATGAGAATTTTTACTCATAAAAAAATGTTCCTTCATGTTCAAACTTGGATTAGTGTGGAAATTTCCTAAATTCAAAAAGGTTATTGTACAAAATAATAACAGAAATTCATAAACACCACATAGAAATTCACTCACCCCACACCATAGAAGTAAGCATAATGTTACTCTTCCAGCGCCGGCCGCGACGCCCAACAGTACCCAGGCCACCAGGGCGCACGTCATTAGCCGCGGTTCACAGGAGACAGAGAACTGCTTTGACACACTTTCGAATTTAGGGAATGTCCATACTAATGCGATAGTATGGACATTCCCTAAATTAGAAAACTAGATACACTCATTTGCAAAAAAAACGGGCGGTTTTGATTTTCATTCATCTTTAAAAAGATACAATACCAAAAAGGTTTCAATCGTTTGTACACGTTACTGGCCGGTTTTAAAAATGCCGTGGTATTTAAAAAAGTACGTTCTAAACTCAAATTTTCATTTGATGCTCATTTTTACAGAAAACCTCTTTTTATCCTACATTTTTGGCACGAAGTTCCAGAAGTTAACATCGACTTTCACAACTTTTATTCAATTTTTATCGATTAATTTCATATCCTTGACTGTCAAAGCTTTATTTATTGCTGTTTGGCTGTATCAAAAATGGTAGATAAAGTGGTGAAAGCTACCAAAATTATCGCGCTGCTTGAAGAGGGTTGCAGCCAATGTTTCGTGGCTAGGAGGCTAAATGTTAGTCGCTCGACGGTCCAAAGAACCTGGCAGCGATATCAGGAGACTGGTTCTGTCAAGAGAAGGCCTGGTTTTGGAAGAAAACCATGTACCCAACCACGGGATGATCGTTTTCTTGTAAGTCGCGCATTGAGAAATCGCAAATCTTCGTATGTGGATCTTAAGAACAACCTCCAAGAAGAAAGAAATGTGCATATTAGTCTATGGACGGTCAGGAGGAGGCTTCTCGCTGCCAATATACGCAGTCACCGCCCGGCTCGCGGCCCCAAATTACTCCGTGAGCACAGAGTTCACAGGCTTAGGTTCGCTAGAAATTGTGAATCATGGACTCAAGAAGATTGGAATAGGGTTTTGTTCTCTGATGAAGCCAGGATATCTCTGTTCGGTGAAGATCGACGTCGGCGAGTGCTAAGAAGACAAGGAGAGCGCTTTGCAGATGCATGTTTCGAAGAAATCACACCTTATGGTGAGGGCTCTGTTATGTTTTGGGCAGGAATAAATTCAATGGAAGGTACAGAGTTAGCCTTTATTGAAAACGGCTCACTGACTGGGCATCGATACATAACGGAAGTTCTAATTCCTTATGCACAACCCGCATTGGCCGCTCTAGGTCAAGGCTCGATTTTTATGGACGACAATGCTCGCGCCCACCGATCCCGCGATGTTAATGCGTATGTGCAAGAGGTCGGCATTCGTCGTTTGGATTGGCTAGCTCGAAGTCCCGACCTCAATCCCATAGAACATATCTGGGACGTTCTAAAACGGCGTGTGAGATCAGTACACCCGGCTCCGCAGACCATCAGAGAGCTGAAGAATGTGATTACTGCGGAGTGGGAACGTATTCCGCAAGCAAGTATCCGGGATATACTCGCTAGCATGCCCAGACGAATTCAAGCTGTGATTTTAGCTAGAAGGGGTCACACTCGATACTAAACATTTATCTGCTTTTACTTTATTAAAGAAAAACAAACAAAAAAACTTTTTTATTTTTACTTCATGAGAATATGCACTACTAGTGAACATACACTACTAGCGAGGTTTAGCATTATTTCCCATAAATCGTTTTCATCAGTATTTCATAAAATAACAAAATTTTATGAAATACTGATGAAAATGATTATTTTCTTATTAATTTACTGAATTGTGAGGATAAAACTACCTATAATTATCAAACAAAGCAATATTAACATTTGAAATGGTTCATTGCTTAGGTGCCCGTTTTTTTGCAAATGAGTGTATAAATGAGCCAACTCACCCCGGGCGAGTGAGCATAATGTTGCTCTTCCACCTTCGCCCGCCGAAGCTCTAGTAGACGCGGGCGCTGACGTTGCCGGCCGCGGCGCCCAGCAGTACCCAGGCCACTAGGGCGCATGCCATTAGGGCGCCGCGGTTAGCCGGAGACAGAGAACCGCTTTGTCTCATTCTCAGATTATGGACGTTCCCTAAATTTGAAAATTAAATAGAAACAGAGTAAACACACCCCGGGCACACCATAGAAGTGAGCATAATGTTGCTCTTCCACCTTCGTCCGCCGAAGCTCTTGTAGACGCGGGCGCTGACGTAGCCGGCCGCGGCGCCCAGCAGTACCCAGGCCACTAGGGCGCATGTCATTAGGGCGCCGCGGTTCGCCGGGGACAGGAAACCGAGACAGGCGAATGCCAATGTCACCAGGGTCATGCCGAATACCTGGGTAATTGGAAACAATTATTATATAGGGCTCTAGCAATCCGTGTTCTACAAGTGGAGTGTGAAGAGGCATCATTGGGCCGCCAACTTGAGGGCCACAGTCAATAGTAGGGGCGGTGAGAGTGGCCTCCAAGTCGATAGATTTCGCAATGAAATAAGGTCAATACGGGGAAGTGTGTCATACTTTTTACGAAGTTTACTTTGAACTTAAAAATCACATAATTTAAGGTATAATTTTTAACTCTCTGTGCAAACAAAACATGATAAGGTTCATAATTGGCTGAAAACAAAGTGTTTTAGTCAATAATATTCATTAGGAATTAGTTTTTAACGTCTAACTGTAAATTGCTATGGAAGACACACTTTCCCAACAAAGTGAGGCAAGTGTGACTATATGTTTAGTGTACAATAGACAATATTTTTTTATTTAGAAATGCAATGTTTAAGCTACTCGATCGCGTGGACGAATCGAATGATGATAATTCTACGTAATATACTGTGTGCGAATCGTTCAAGGGTGTAAAAGTTATGGGGTAAGTGTGTCATATTACGTTGGGCAGGGATAGAAAACATTTTTAGGTAAAAGTCATAAGCATAACTGGCGGATAATCTTCACTTTTATTTAGAGTTTAATATCAATAATATTCAAAGGTAAGTATTCAAATGAAATATAAAGGTAAATTTTCTTGTACCAAATTTAAAATTGTTTATTTTTTTCGTAGTTGTTGTTTTCTTGTTTGTTTCTTGTAATTCAAATCGTCGTGTTAAGGAAGTTCGTTGCAAAAATGTTATTTGACATTTTTTTCAAATACTCTATAATAAAAAATATTAATTACAATTAAAATTGAACATTGGTGAATAATTTAAACTACATAATTTAAGCTGGTGGAAGAATTTTAAAAATCAGTTCAGTAGTACCAGAGATAAATTATCCCTTCAAATACAATGTAAAATTGTTAACGAATTATATAAATAAGATTACTGCCTACAAACAAAATTACAAACTACAAACTTTGCCTTAGAAATTATCTAATTAGTTAAATCAAACACCTTGTTTATAACCTCTGACTTGAGGCAAGTGTGTCATATAGACACACTTGCCTCATGGAAGGTAGACACACTTTCCCAGTCACTTGATTTAGAGGTTGATTTTTTTTAATGGACGTAATTCTCTCACTTTCAACAATTCCAACAATATTATACGAGTAATAATAAGTTTGATTAGTATAATAACTACTCCCGGGTACAAAATACACAGATTTACACAAAATACCAAGATTTTTATCGATTGAAATCTGTGATGTGAACTCTAATTCGTCTTACAAAATGTGACATATTTAAAAATGGCGACAACTTCATAAATACTTGACGGTGCCATCTAGTTTTAAATTATGTAAATAAATATTTGTTTCCACACAACAACAGATGGCACTGTCAACAAAAGCTCTAATAGTTTTCGTAATATAAAGGGCATCTACACTTGCCCCATAGCTACACTTCCTCACACTGACCTTATAGTAAGAGTGATTATTATTGCCAGGTTCTTTTCTTCTATCTATTACCTAGCGATCCTAGCAGAAACTGTAAATGTAGAAGTAATAGGTAATCTTGGTGTTACGATTATCACAGGGCGGAAACTCCATACAAAAATTGTTCGTTTTTACCCACACTAATATACACGTAATGTGAATGCTTGAATCAAGCTTGAATGTGTGTGTGAGTATACTAGGGACACTAGCTATGGAAACAAAATAATAAGGAATAGAACGTAATCTCATGTATGGTAGGTACTTTTTTTTCAAATCTACCCTCGGCTAAGCACAAATTAAACCAAAGCAATAGCACAAAGTACGTAGGTAGTAATACGTAATGCAACGCAGTGACACTCTCTTGTACGAACACGGCAATAGACACATCAACTTTGGTGGGGGGATGGGGAAGCTTTCTCAGTGGGAGGCAGGGAGTTGCCGATCTGTATGTAATACTATTATATTATCTTTGCTATTATAATAATTATTTTATAATATACATCAATAAAGATAATTTCATTACACCATACATACTAAACTTCTTTAGGTGTAGGCAGTGAGCCTGTTACCGTGTTGAAATGGACAGGTGCATTTTAACTTGGCATTAGTTCGACGATCCGACATACAGTTCTATACAAATTTATGAAAATATAGGGTACTGTGTATGTTACCTGTGACCCGGAGCCCAAGAATACAGCCAGCAGCATACCGCGACGAGGAGGTCGGAACACGTCACCGTGGACCAGTTTCCAGCCGAATTCCTCCTGTAAATTGTCGATAAATGTAATACATTCTGCTAGTGTGGTGTAGATAAAAATAATTGTTAGAATTTTATTAGTTCTGTTGTCCAATACTACAAAAAGGAAGCCGTGAGACGGTCTCACCCGACTGCCCCTCTCTAAAACGTTTATTGTAAAAGTGAAAGTTTAATCCGATTGACGTTGTCATTTTTGTTTTATTTCAAACTTTGAACAGATGATCCACGTGATCTAGTGACGTAGTTTAATGCAACAGAGTCACAGACTAC
This sequence comes from Miltochrista miniata, assembly GCA_933228765.1. Lineage (NCBI taxonomy): Eukaryota > Metazoa > Arthropoda > Insecta > Lepidoptera > Erebidae > Miltochrista > Miltochrista miniata. The sequence goes on along the minus strand of OW121751.1, from coordinate 8,628,505 downwards.
AGTCACAAGTCTCGTCACAAGCCCCGCTGGCTCTGCAATCTATTTTATAGACAGGGGCAAAAAGTTGAAATTTCATATTTCAATGTATTTCATTTTACCACTAATGAGACCTGATTCGAACGGTTTTTTCTTACCTGTGCATCTTCTCCACATTCCATTTGATTATATCTCGCGATATCCTTATACAGGGTCCTCAATAGAATCATAGCAACCATACCACTTAAGAACAGTACAATTACCAAAGAGTTTAATATCGAAAACCATTGGATATTCGTTTGAGGCATCGATTCTAGTATGTAGTCCCATCTCGATGACCATTTAATAGTGTTATTCTTTATGAAAGTGACTCGATATGTGTAAGTTACGTTGAAGGTTTTATCGAAACTTGTCGGGATCTCCAATTCTACTCCGCGTGCGTTGCAATCGGGATTACTCGGGTTGTGCTTTATACTAGCTGGTTTGACCTGCGGAAAAAATACACAATTTTTAATATTGAATTTTAGCTATTCATGTAATCGATGTAGATTAGATACTCGTTAGTAATATTCCGGTTTGATATATGAAAATTGTAAGCAGAAAGTTATTAATGTTCACCTTTATACCTACCCTAATTATATTTTTGTATTCACCTTAGAAAATACTTTTTCAACCTACTGAAAGAGGAAAGGTTTCCTTGCCACCAATATCCCGACGTATAACCCGTTCGCTCTAACTTTGCCGTTGGCGTAGAGGCGTATACCCGAATTATTAATTAGACGAAGTAAATTGACAGTAGCTAATGTCACTTCGTCATAGAAAATACGCAACACTACAAGAAGAAGTGACATTAGTTGCTGTCAATTTACTTCGTCTAATTAAAAATTCGACTTTAGTATGGAGCCGAGCGGCAAAGTTAGAGCGAACGAGCAGTATATGAGTGTTGCATGCGTAAAAGAAATCTCATATGATTAGCAGTGTTTTTCGAAAAGGCTCCAGGATCCTTGTTCGTGGGGCTACCTTACTATCACATCACCCGTCATTCTTGTGTGCAGTTGGTACGAAATTCGCGGGCGCGATTTTGACTATCTACATCCGCCTGTAACCGCGATATTGCGATAGTAAAATGGTACAGGTTACTACTACAGCAACTGAGATTTTGCGTCGTTTCGTTCCGTATAGGTACTATGACAACTGTGTATTTACGTGCAAATTGTTGCGCATGCCGGTTTCAAACCGACTGAAATCAGACGGTCTTTTTTACTAGCACTAATTTACGCGGTCTATCACCGGTCGCCCTGGATAGTTTACACGAAGTTCCGCGGAAGGATGTGTGTAAGTATTAGAATCTTACCTTAGCAGAAATAATCCTTCCACCATTTTCCCCGAAGGTTGCGCCCCAGTCCATGCCTCCGCCGCTGTGGTAAGTAATCTCCAAGTCGACATGGTTGAACAAGTAGTACGCGCCGATTCGACTCATGTGGCCATTCACGATGGGCGTGCATGTGTCCTAAAACAAAATAATTTCTATGATTAAATTTATCATCTATTGTTTCTGTAATAGAGAGACTACTTAGCATGTATGTAAGATGGAGTCACCGCGCGAGTGTCGGGTCCATAGCGTGGTACAGAGGGGAATGCTGTATCGGGTTTTGGGACTTGCGAGGAATTGTGGCGTAAATCATAGATTTGCTGTAATTATTTTATTAGGCGCTATTAAGCGTAGGTATATCTGGTTATAGGTACTTAGGTCGGTATAATGGGTGTGTCCTTATTAGTGTCAAAGTAGGGATAGTAGATGGAAGGAGATATGGTGGGATGTAAGCTATATATAGGCGTGCGCAGCGGTAAAAAGGGAAAAAATCAGGAACTTATTGTGGCGTAAATCATAGATTTCCCTAAACTTTCCCTTACTATTATTTTTAACCCCATTTTAAAACATTTAATATACAAAGAACATTACCCCCCTTTTCTAAATTTCACAACGCCTGCCTGATAAAATACATTTACTTAAAATATTCTTTTTTACATGAAATTTACCCACACTTAAATTACTAAATAAACTTAATGAAGTTGATGCTTACCAGAGCTTCCGTTTTCACATATAAAAATTTAGTTAAATACTTGGGCTATTAAGCCACTCACTGATTATTTCAGTGGAAATATATTTTATAGAATAATTTACTTTGATGTAAAATTTCTTCGACAGTATGAAGTAAAATAAAAAAATTAGTTAGTTCCTGATTTTTTCCCTTTTTACCGCTGCGCACGCCTATATATAGCTTACATCCCACCATATCTCCTTCCATCTACTATCCCTACTTTGACACTAATAAGGACACACCCATTATACCGACCTAAGTACCTATAACCAGATATACCTACGCTTAATAGCGCCTAATAAAATAATTACAGCAAATCTATGATTTACGCCACAATATCCCCTTTATATGTAATTTCTTTCTCTTGGGGAGGGGATATTGTGGCGTAAATCATAGATTTGCTGTAATTATTTTATTAGGCGCTATTAAGCGTAGGTATATCTGGTTATAGGTACTTAGGTCGGTATAATGGGTGTGTCCTTATTAGTGTCAAAGTAGGGATAGTAGATGGAAGGAGATATGGTGGGATGTAAGCTATATATAGGCGTGCGCAGCGGTAAAAAGGGAAAAAATCAGGAACTAACTAATTTTTTTATTTTACTTCATACTGTCGAAGAAATTTTACATCAAAGTAAATTATTCTATAAAATATATTTCCACTGAAATAATCAGTGAGTGGCTTAATAGCCCAAGTATTTAACTAAATTTTTATATGTGAAAACGGAAGCTCTGGTAAGCATCAACTTCATTAAGTTTATTTAGTAATTTAAGTGTGGGTAAATTTCATGTAAAAAAGAATATTTTAAGTAAATGTATTTTATCAGGCAGGCGTTGTGAAATTTAGAAAAGGGGGGTAATGTTCTTTGTATATTAAATGTTTTAAAATGGGGTTAAAAATAATAGTAAGGGAAAGTTTAGGGAAATCTATGATTTACGCCACAAGGAATCCCGCAATAGTTACTTTTACGTCCTTTTAAAATGCGGCGCGGTGCGATTAGCTGTCGCTCAACCCCGTACCTATGACCACCTTGCGATGCAAAAGCCCGACGTAGATAAAACTACGGATGCTTAGTTTACCAGCTCGCAAACAGGTTGATTTGCAACTTTTGGTTTGGGGGGCAGAAGTAGGTTTACTCACTAGCTTTTACTTCCATAAACTGCTTTACGGTGTAGAAACGTATTCCCATGTTTAATAGGTAGTGTTAATTATCTTATTGTGACCAATCAAATTACTATTTCCAACGTGATCCTACGGAAGTATTTCAAAATATAAATTAATCTTTTGAAGTGAATTCCTTTTTCGTGTATGTTATCAGACTAACCGGAAAATGATAGGTTTTATCTAACAATTGTACGGAACATGAACGATTGTGCTATTTTCAATGTAGATAAGCAAAACATCGGTGCAGGACTTGTAAAGCATCTGGTGGACATTGTGTAATACAAAGGCATTTCAGTACGATCTGTGATGCACATTGTGTGACTCAGGCCGAAAATGCTTACGACACAATCGTCGGGGTATACCAGGGCTTTAACCAGTATTTCTAGTTACTGTGTTCTTTGAAGTTTTGTCACAGAGAATCGCAGATCACAAAAAGGAAGTCACATGGTTGCTTATGTAAGCTGCTTTTTTAACGTGAAGAAAATCCGTCATGGATGTTAAGCCGGACTCTTCCCGTCTAAAAACCACACATCCCAAACCTACTGCCTACGGATGGGAGCCTGGGGTAAGCCCTCGGAAGAATATCACTAGGAGATGTAAGCTGCTGATAGCGCGTTCATGCGAGCGTGCGACGCGTGTTGACATAACTGGGATTGGCTGGCAATCTATAACTTCCTTTATCGCAGTCAAGTTCGGGTACATCACAATCACAAGGCCCATATGAAAGGGAGTTTGACAACTCACGGTAAAATACAGCGCGAGTTTAAAATGAGTTACAAAATAACTTGCCTATTGCACTACTCCACGTCTTCGGTATCACCAACTACGACGCGAAGGATGCATAAAATCAATCGTCCCGGCCCAGTGGCGTGAGGTGGGCAAGGCTTGACCCCGATAAAGGCAATAATTGGGCATGGGCATGACTATAAATAATGTATTCTACAATGACATCCAACTCGTTACTTTCTAACGGCATGATTTTTTTAACGATTTTGGATTAGGTTCGATTAAGAATAGTGACTGCAGATTTCGACGTTATAAGGTACCTAGACGATCATGCGGAATAACATTCACTTTAATCAAAACATTATAGCCATCATTTATGCAGTTTGCATGTCTAGGGAACGCATTAGGTAATATTGAAAATCTTGGTCTAAGTACGACAGGATTTGACAATAGAGAACTATCTAAAATAGTAAGTCCATTCATCCGAAAATATAGGTAATACCGAATATTTTGTAAAAAATCAAATCTATGGATACTGACTATGAGTTATGTAGGCTATGATAGGGTTAGACATAAGTGGCACGCAAAGGTTGCCTGGTAGAAATTGCTTTTAGCGATAAGGCCGCCCATTGTACAGGTACTTGCACGGAATGTATGTACTTATTATAATTTTATTAAATTGGCGTATTGCAACACAACGAGTTGACAAGATTTTTGTATGGTGGTAACATTAGTACCAGGGAGTACCCGCAATATTTTATCCCAGAAAACCTCTTATTCCAAAGAGAGAACATGTTTGTTCGATAACGAAATTTGTTTAATCGGGCGGGTCAGCGGCCCCTGATATAAATAATTATTACATTTTCCTTTTTGATAAGCATAACAATACTATTATTTACACCTCGTTATTACATTACATACAGTACCACAGCATAACACAAAATAATAATTACAGAAGGCAACCTACATACGAAGTGCGCTCGGGCACAGATTACTAAATAGTTACTACGTAACTTGGGCTCGGGCTACGCACGGCTCCGTGAGCGGTGTCTGCTCACGGAGTTCACGGACGCGAGGTCAAAGGATTTTCATAGTAATTTCGATACTGGTTTGTGTGCGAGCGTGCATAGTCGAGGGTAGGTTTGAAAAAAAAAGTACCCACATAAATTTTGTGAGTATTAACTCAAAAATCGAACCAAATAAATTGTGTCACTAATCTCTTAAAGATAGTAAAGGAGCTGCAAACATTCTTTACGTTATGATTTTTTGTCAACATACAAACATAGGCGGTTTGAAAATTTTCAACTGCGGGTCGTCACAACCTGCGCCTGTCCATTTAAACACGGCAATAAGCTCACCACCTGTTGTATGTAGGACATAAAACTGTAAGATGAAATGTGGGCGTATATTATGCCTCTGCCTACCCCTCTTTGGGGATGAAGGCGTGACTATATCCCCGAAAGGGGTAGACAGAGGCATATTGTCTACGTCACACTACACGCCCATACACACATACCACTAAAGGATATTATCGTTTATCAGGCGAGTGAGAGTATGTAGATATCATTTCTTAATCAGCGCCCTAATGTATTTATTCATTCAAAGCATTATCTTAGATCTGTGAAACACATTTCGTTCGTTCCATTAATCTTTTAGATATATAAAACTGAAGCACTTCTGCAATAGATTTTATCATTTTTATACTGTGTCTTTGAAGCATTGTATGCTTATGGTGTATCACACATTACTAAAACTGATATACTTCCAGCTGATAGTGATATTACATATGATATTTATTAGTGTTATCATTATCAATCAACCCAAATAATATTAATATCGTGTTCCTAAAAGTACAATAAAGTGAATAAAGTACAATAAAATAAGTCCAGCCTCAACTGAAAATTTTGCACCTTTTTTCTCAACGTGAGAAAAATCCTACATGGATGCTATGTAGGAGCAGGATATGTGGAGTCCGGCTCCTACCGACGAAAAACCACACGTTTCCTACCTACTGCCTACGGTTGAGAGCCCCGGGGAAGCCCTCGGAAGGATGACCCCACAACTTCCAATAAGAAATGGTGCACCCACTGTATGTAGGAGCAGGATATGAGGAGTCCGGCTCCTACCGACGAAAAACTACACGTTCCCTACCTACTGCCTACGGTTGAGAGCCCCGGGGAAGCCCTCGGAACGATGACCCCACAACTTCCAATAAGAAATGGTGCACCCACTGACTAGCGAACGAGTTCCATGTTGAAGAGAGACCCCTTTAGTGAAATTAAAGCGTCTCACAGACTGACAAGTTTGACGTTACGTTAACGCTTGTATATTCGAAACAGACTCATCTTGGTGTGAACTTTATACTAGGAAATATTCTTTGATTTGATCTGAGATAACTATATTATTGTAATTTATTAGATACTGTTGCATTTTTAACGGTTCAAAACACGATTAAGAAAACTTTGTTCGATCGAAATCACTCTCGAAAAATGAGAAATATTGCAAAAATCCTTTATCTAAATAAATTAGTTTAATCCTCATAAAAGCTTGTCATAAAATAGATATAGGTCTTTAGAACAATATTTTACGGCTAGATACATTATGTATTAAAATCGAATGAAATCCGGCAAAAGCGTACGCTGCAATCCTTCGAATTGCTTTAGGATTTGTCAAGGTCGAATATTGCGGCCTTAATCGTCGCCACTCGTCTCTAGGATGCATAACGAGTCAACAGCAATAATCTGAATGATTTACTGCAGATTAGAATAGACGAAGCATAAAAATCGAGGCTTTTTGACACGGTTTCGTTATAATATGTGCTAGTGCAATTCATGTTCAAATTCACGTAACAATGAGACCTAGGCTTACTGATGCAACTTAATGTATTTCTCAGGTTGGATTATGCAGTCAGTTTACCATCAATAATGAATTAATTAACATAAAAAAAAATATAATAATTATGTGTATTTATGTAGATAACTAGTAGGTATCTATAATTATCAATTTATGTATACTCGATTTAAGAGTACGCCTAAGAATCAGTTGTTACCTCTGACCAACTTTCTCCATCCAAAGGTTGCATGGTAGAAATTGCGTATGGCGATAAGGTCGCCTATTGTTCAGCTACTTGCATGGAATGTATGTACTATAATTTTATTTACTTGGCGTACAATAAAGTGTAAAATAAATCCCACCAAAAACATTCTGTAAAAAACTAGCCAAGTCTCGTTGGAGCTACTTGTTTATCTCTAAAAAGTAATGAGATCTAGACAAAGTCGTGCCAAGTCCAAGGTTCCTTACTGCGATTACTTTATTATTATAGTTAATGTTGTGTGACTTGGCCGTTGAAAATTCTTTATACGTGAGTGTGTACAAGTCATTTATGTTTACACGTAATGTTATATCTGTTGTCACTACCTATGTTTGTTAAGCGAGATAAAAGCCCATACTGGTATTGGTAATTGGACGCTAGTGTCTCATTTTAGGCTGTTATTGATTGGGCAACACATGCATTCAGCATTGACAATGCTGACTTCTGCTCTCTTCTTTTTGAAGCGGCAAATCGACCACCGATCTAACATAAAATAGACGTACAGAAGGACTTCTATCAATGATTATAATAATAATAATTGACTAGTTATTGAACTAACGTTCTCCAAGTGGCAATTTTCGATCGTCAATGGGTAGCGGTTCTGGCGACAGATTGGAGCACTGGTGTCATGTAGCATCTTGTTTTGTACCCTTGTGTACCCTTCAACGGCCAAGTCACACAACATTAACTATAATAATAAAGTAATCGCAGTAAGGAACCTTAGACTTGGCACGACTTTGTCTAGATCTCATTACTTTTTAGAGATAAACAAGTAGCTCCAACGAGACTTGGCTAGTTTTTTACAGAATGTTTTTGGTGGGATTTTACTTCTTTTTGTAGAAACGTTTGATTTATTTTATCAGATTTTCTTATTAGACGCAGTTTTTTTCTTTTTATGAGTAGTTTTTTTATTATTACAGATCTTTCTTTTCTTTTTTCCGGTTCTGATTCTTGTACAACAGTTTTTTGTATTGCCCATTCGCGTTCATGCTGTTATATTTTGACCAAATTTTGAGCGAAATTAATGTTTTAGTGTAATTTGTTTATTTAATTTGTGTAATTTTCGAGTAGAATAAAGATAATCATTCGACTATTTCTTCTTGTAAACTTGTAAGTATAAGTATAAAAGCCAGTCTAGTCTTATCCAGAGTTTTCCTTTAATTTTATTTATATTTGTACTAGCTGACCCGCGCAACTTCGTTTGCGTCTTATAAGAGAGAAAGAGAGAGAGAGAGAGAGAGAGAGAGAGAGAGAGAGAGAGAAAGACCGCGGTGTGCTATTATTATTTTGATATCATGTTTCACGTCATTTGTTCCGTCGCGTTTACTTCCGTCGCGTCGCTACTATTCATTATTTTAGAAATAATTAACGTTACTGTGATCGAAAACCTCCCAAAGACGCGGGATAGCTCCCGCATCCCCATAGGTGAGGCCGCAGTGGTAGCCGTAGCTCCGCTTACCCGGGGCTCCCAACGGTAGGTTGTTAAGCAGGATGCGTGTGTTTTTAGTCGGTATGAGTCCGGCATAGCATACATGTAGAATTTTCCTCATGTTAATAAAAAGGTAACTGTGATCGAACGAAATGAATATATCGAAAATAGGTTTTTTGTTTAAGAACTTTTTAACTTTTCAATTTTGTAATACATTATTTTTATGTAACTTTAACCATTTACGCAGAGGCGCAACGGATACTCTTATATCGATTAAATTTTCCCCGTTTTAAAAACATTTCACATTGCTGCTCCGCTCTTTCAGTAGTTTCAGTAAGGCTTGCCTTGGTATTTGATCATGGTCCCTTTGCAGCGTGTGTCTAATCCAGCTACACTTCCGACGTTTGATCTGTTAGTGGATAGGGGTCTCACTGCAGCGTTCCAATAGGCTTACGTTCGTGATTTTAACGGGCCCGTATAATACCGAAGATCCGTTAGAGGTCAACTTGAAACTTGTAGCTGGTGCGAAATGTCTTTATTGACCTTCCATGTCTTGCATCCGTATAGTACTTAGTACAGTTTTAACGTTGACTTTGTTTTGGGTTTCACTTTTCGAGTCAATTTTCGCAACTGCCATACGGGGCACAGCTGTGTGAAGTTCGCTCTTGTGCTCTTGCCTTGGCGAGCCTCGAAATGATGTACTCTTCTAACCCATCAGTTTTCGACACGACACTTACGAGTTACGTGAATTAGTGAACGCGCTCGACAACTGTGCCAATGTGCAGCGAAACAGACTCTTCTCCCCACACAGCACACGCTGGAGAAGCGTATTGCTTAGTGGTGGTTGTTTACTATCATGTTATTTTCATAACGATCCTCCAAGGTAGGTACAGTATGTATTTTCAAAAGAGTTTGTGAACTCTATGTTTAATTTCTTTTTCAGAATATTGATGACATTTGATTGATGTCATTTTATACACGTTACGGTACTACATTGATACCTACATGTAATAAAATTGTAACACGCCGATGTTTGTATGTAAATGGCTAATACTGAAGAAAATTCTAAAATAAAGGCTCTTTGTTTACTATTTTCTATGAAATTGCTCATTTTGAAATATTACACCTACCTAAAGTAATCTGCTGTAAGCGTTATTCACTTTTAACGAAAAAATATTTGCGTTAAAAGTAGAAGAATAAGTTAGTATGTGACTCGTATAATGTATGACCCAGTTCAATCATGGCGACACAAAATTAATTTCGTAGCGCATTATTTTGATTTGCTATATCTCCTAAGGTATTCATTTAATTTGCATGGTGTAAAGGGAACAAATAATTTTCATTATATTTTTATGCCCATTAATGTATTTAAATTGAGATGGGTTAACACTTTCTTGGTGTAAATAGCATTCCAATTACCACTTTATAATTGCTAAATTTTTAAAGAATGAACATGGTTATTGTATGTTATCCTTAAGAGATAAACATATGCTGCCGCGGACTTTTCTGTAGGCCTATATAAGATACACAATTCCATTGTACATTATTTTGTAATACCTCGAAGGGTTTAGGCAGCGTTTTCGTTAAAAGCTTCCAGACGCCTTATTTTTTTCTGACCTCTCCAACTAATGTCGTAATATTTTAGTCAATGTCAACAAAAACTCAACAAATTATATACGAAAACCTTCCTCGAGAACCACTCTCTCGATTGGTGATCTCAGCCTGAAACTCCATGCAGTGGTTTTTAAGTTTATCGTGAACAAACAGACAGACAGACGGACAGACGCGGCTGGGGACTTTGTTTTATAATATGTAGTGATTAAAAGCAGAAGGGGAGGCATTCGCCCAGCAGTGGGATGCTATAGGCTAGATTAAATTAAAAGATGTGTCAGATGTCGATTTTTTGTGTCCCAATAGTAGAAGGGGGCATTACCATATCTCTAGTACACCTGAGACCAGCTGAAGGTTCTTCATCAGATACTTCAGACCTTCGATTTTTGACTTCAAATAAAGCGGCCCACCAAGTTGAATATTATTTGTAAAGGTGGTATGTCGATCTCCAATAGTTTGGTTGGGCTCTTGTGTTTTCTAATCAGGGTCACCAGGTATCTTCGATTATCGTAGTTTTTATAGTTTTCCCTTTATGTGGTGATTAAACCCTAACTCTGTACCAAATTTCAGCTCTCTGAGTTTATGGGAAGTACTAGTTGTATTTTGATGATCATGAGTGAATGAGTGTCATAAATGCGAAACTTTGCTTTCGCTTAACTCCGGAAGTAAATGACCTACAGACTTGAAATTTTGGATTTTAAGTATGTGATTATAGCTTACTAGATGACGAAAATTTCTGCGTTCTGGTCTTATCCAGAGGTTCTCTACTAGGGGCCTGAAAATGCGGCGAAATGGTTCCTGTAAAGGATGGTACGGCAGTGTTTGCTTCGCGCTCGACTTGGCTTGGGGGCACTGCCGTGCCCCCAAATAAATTTCTTTCAAGGTTGGTGCCATTTTTTTAACGTAAGGGAAAATCCATCATGGATGCTATGCCGGATTCCTACCGACTAAGAAACCTCACGTAACGCCCAACAGCCTATGGTTGGGAGCCCTGGGTAAGCCCTCGGAAGGATATCCCAGGGCGAAGGTCTGTGCCATATTCTCGAAAAATATTTACATGGTACCTTTTTCTAGCTCTGTGGGGTAAATACGTAATTATCTACTTACTTACGCCCATACCAGTATCATAGAAAGTATAGTGAGAGTGAATTTTCTGGCATACATCAAATTACATGCATTACAATTTTTAATGAGCTCATGTAACTATTAAAACATTGTTGTTAGCACATAAATGATAATTTTATGTGGTTACCAAGGTTACTGATGCTTGATAATAAAAAAGTAATTAACTAGGGCTACCACACTGATAAGATTAGAGTGAGTGCAAAATCATGAGTTCTTGAGTGAGTGAGTTCGAGATGAGTGCAAAATCATGAGTTTTTAGGGTTCCTTACCCAAGAAAAAACGGGTCTTTTATAGAGTCTTCCTCTCTGTCTGTCTCAGTGTGATATATTTGGTGGGGAGCGTGAATCATTCTATATTGTGCAGACCTCAACAACTAAACATTTAGGTGCATAATTTGCCTGTACAATACAATCAATACATCCATGCATAATTTATGGCCCACGCTGTATTCTGTGCAGTAATGACATAATGAGAATATATTAAAATTGTTCCATATACCTACATACCTACTTCTGTTAAGTCTGAAAAGAATTACTTTGTATACTGACTACCATTCTATACCCTATATTGACATAATCGCTGGTACTATATTTAAAAACCGTGGGATATGGTCGTCTTACCACCAGTGTATCGTTTGGTATGCTATTGGGCCACCAAAACAAGCTGTTGGCTCGATCCTCAAGATTTTTTCTCATCATGTAACACTCAGTTCAACTCCCAAGGATGTTTGGCAGTCATGAAATGCAGTAAAACAGTCTTTTTGCAAACATAAAACCAAATAGAATACTGCATAATGGTTTAAATATTATGCAGATAAAGTTTGCATTTAAATTATATATAAAATCTACCTAATTGTCAGTGACTTGTCATAGTGAATACTTGCTCTCACCTTTTAATCGGTTTTGTGTTGCAAAATACGTAGTTTTCGAAAAAAATTGTGTTGATAAGTGTAGCTAACTATACAGTTTAATAGTGATTTTATTATCCAAGCTAAATATTGCGGATTTTTGTGTAAAAAGTGTTATTAACTTGAATGTTGACATTACGTTTGCTAATAAAATTATTTTTCTACCCTCAAGCATAGATTGTAAAAGTTTGACTTTGAAAAACAGTATTGCCACAGTGGAATTAAAATCTCCTCACTAAAGCACCATATCAAAATGAGTCAGAGCAAGAAAACACCAACTCGAAATTTGCAAGAAATATGTACCAAGTGCAATAAAGTTGCAAATGACAAATTGAAAGTTACTTGTGACTTATGTAAGAAAGTACTCTGTGGCGACTGCCATGGATTGTCACCCACTGAGATCAGGGTACTGGAGTTGAAAACAGTTGCTCGCGTGATGACATTTTTGTGTGGGGAATGCAAAACAACTATGGTTCAACTACCAACTATTTTAAATAAGCTTGAAGAGTTGACTCAAGAAGTTAAGCAACTGCGTGTAAAATAAAACATGCTGGCAACAGAATCTGCCATCCAGGAAATGTCTGAAAGGAATGATAGATCCACCAATTTGATTGTGTACGATATTCCTGAATCAAACAGTGACTCAGCTGAACTGAGGAAAAATCATGATGTTGAAGAGTGTTCCAAGTTGATAAATGAAATCACTGATAAGGTCAAGTGTGCTGGTATAAAGGCTTTTCGACTGGGGGCTCGGAAGTCAGATTCTAGTGCCCGCCCACGCCCTATAAAGTTAATTCTACGCAACAAAAATGATGCTTTGGAAGTGTTGCGCAAGAAGTCAAAACTGAGGAAACCGTCAGCTGTCACAGCAGACCTAACACCAATGCAACGTGAGTACCTCAAGCATCTCCGTGAAGAACTCAATGCACGCATTGAAAATGGAGAGAAAGGTATTACTATAAGGTACATACGCGGCCAGCCAACAATAACCACAATCAATGTGCAAAAAAACTAAATTTTTCTACCACCAACATACCAAGGAGACCCACACAGGATATGGCAAACACAACGGATTTGACTAGCAAATGTATTGAGGAGCTATCATCAACATTATACTCACTAACAATTCTGTACACAAACATACAGTCGGTTCACTCCAAATTGGACTTGTTTCTGGCCCGTGTAAAGCTAACGAGACCTGCTCTGATTGTGATTACTGAAACATGGCTGAAACCAGATATGCCCAATTCACTTATAGGAATACCAGGTTATGACATATACAGGGATGACCGTATTGAGAAGAGAAGTGGTGGAGTAGCTATTTATGCTGTTCATGGATCTGAAATGATGACTACGAGGCTAAATGTAATATATAACAAGAAACATGATTGCGCTGAGTGTATTTGGTTGGATGTTAAAGTTGGTTCAAGGCAGTTTTTGTTGTGTGGATTGTATCGAGGTCAGACTTCAACTATAGAACAGGACAATGCCCTTCTGGAACAAATCCGAATCGCATCAGAGTCACAGGCAACAATAGTTATGGGAGATTTTAATTTTCCTGGTGTCAGATGGCCACTTCAAAACTGTGGCTATCTGACACCTAGAGAAGCCAATTTTGTGCAGTGGTTTGGAACAGTTAACCTAGAGCAATTGGTCAACAAACCAACGAGATTCCGTAAAGGATGTCAGCCTTCACTTCTTGACTTGGTGTTGACCAATGACGAGGCACTGATTGCGCAGACAAAGCATGAGGGACCGATTGGGAAGAGTGACCATTGTTGTCTCATATCAACAGTACAACTTGAGGCCAGACGGCAAAACAGACCACAACTCAGATTTAATTACAGAAAGGCTGATTATGATGGGATCGGTGAAATGCTGAAGGCATTGCCAGATCGTTTAATGCACCTAAATTGTGTAGAGACCCAGTTTGATATCCTTGTAACAATGTATGGAAACGCTATTGAGGAGCATGTCCCGAAAACCGTCAATAGATACACTCTACATAAACCATGGATACACACGGACACACAGAAACTAATTAAGCAAAAACTGATACTATGGAATAAATATGTTATAACAGGAATGGACAATGATTATACAGAATATAGAAAAGTAAACAATAAACTAACAAATCTCACTCGTAGAAATCGCATAAAATATGAAGAGACTATATTGCAGGCTGGACCAAAGCGATTCTACTCATACATTAGACAGCAGTTGACTTCTAAGACAGGTGCTCCTACAGTGTTAAAAAACAACCATGGTGAAACACTATGCGATTCCAATGACATAGCGGAGGCTTTCGCGGACCAGTTTGCTAGTGTTTATCAGGAGGAACCGCACAGTCCTTTGCCGATTTTGAACCCTAATTTTCGAGTGGCTGATTCTATAGAAGACCCGAAATTCTCGAAAGAAATCATTGCAAAACAAATAAGAGAATTAAAGTCTGAGTCAGCGCCTGGCCCAGATGAAATCACGGCCAAAGTGCTCCAGAAATGCGACATCACAGAAGCCTTAACAATCATAATGCAAACCTCATATGATACGGGAACCTTGCCAACTGCGTGGAGAACAGCTACAGTGACGCCTATATTTAAAAAAGGATGCAAATTGAACCCATCAAATTATAGGCCTATCAGTCTAACCAGTGTTGTATGTAAAATCATGGAAAGGATTATAGTGAGACAAATAAGGACTGATGATTTTAATAATAGAAAACCTATAGATGTTGTTTACTTGGATTATGAGAAGGCCTTTGACAAAGTACCAATTACGAGGCTTTTACAGAAACTGGAAATAGTAGGCATTAGAGGAAAGCTACTTGCCTGGATTGAAGCTTTCTTACGCCAGAGGATCTTTCGGGTCCGAGTGAATAACGCCTTATCTAAGAAACGAGAAATATATAGCGGAGTGCCTCAGGGCTCTGTATTGGGTCCAGTGCTATACATTTTATATACATTTGACTTGCCTTCTCAACTGGACTGCAGGGTAAGCATGTTTGCTGATGATACCAAATTGTATGCAAACCCTCTCATGGATTATGAAAAGCTACAAAAAGACCTAAATAGGATAGCAAGTTGGTCTAAAGAGTGGTTAATCAACCTAAATACCACCAAATGCACAGTAGTTCACATTGGTAAAGAAAACCCTCATTTACCATACAAGCTGGGTGATACGAAGCTGGTAGCCGTTGGTAAGCAGACTGACTTAGGAGTGATTATTACTGAAGACTTAAAATGGGAGGAACATATTATGGCAATAACAAAAAAAGCTAAAAGCTTTATTTATTTAATAAGGAAGGCTTTTGGTGTTCTCACGGTGGAAATGATGCTGAAGATATATAAAACATACATAAGACCCTTACTCGAATATGCTTTTCAAGTCTGGAGTCCGTATTTCAAAAAAGATATTGACCTGTTGGAAAGGGTGCAGCGAGGTCTCACTAAAATACCAATGCAATTGCGAAAGAAACCTTATGAAGACAGGCTGACAATACTCAATCTGACAACACTGGAAGATAGAAGGAAGCGTGGGGACCTCATCGAGACCTACAAGATTATGAATGCATACTATGACCTACCTAACTTTGACAATGTGATGTTTGAGAGGAACACGAACTTCCACGTTTTAGTGCACACGGCTTTACAGTCCACATTTTTGAGAAATTCGAGCTTGTAGGGACTGGGACGTATTCTTTCACCAAATACAACTTGCCCAAGGTTCTCAACCGGTGAGTCACTCTCATCAGTGGTGCAAAAATCGAAATGGTGATACTCAAATGGAATCACCGATTCTTCTGTGTTCAATCTATTTACATAGAGAGGGATTTCCGTCTGAAAATATGGTAAAACAAAGCAATTACTACGACAAATTAAGACGTGTTATCGCGTTTTACGAGTTTCGCAATGATTACTGTATGGATTGTTGGTACCAGTGTTATTGTCACCATGCTAACTAGAATATAATAAAAGCTTTATTTATTTAATAAGGAAGGCTTTTGGTGTTCTCACGGTGGAAATGATGCTGAAGATATATAAAACATACATAAGACCCTTACTCGAATATGCTTTTCAAGTCTGGAGTCCGTATTTCAAAAAAGATATTGACCTGTTGGAAAGGGTGCAGCGAGGTCTCACTAAAATACCAATGCAATTGCGAAAGAAACCTTATGAAGACAGGCTGACAATACTCAATCTGACAACACTGGAAGATAGAAGGAAGCGTGGGGACCTCATCGAGACCTACAAGATTATGAATGCATACTATGACCTACCTAACTTTGACAATGTGATGTTTGAGAGGAACACGAACTTCCACTTGCGAGGACACTGTTTGAAACTTCGAAAAATTACCTCACATAATAATCCGCATAAACATTTCCTCTCCAACAGAGCTGTTACCGATTGGAACAAACTCCCAGAAGATGTAGTGACAGCTACCAGTGTGAATTTGTTTAAAAACAAACTGGACAAATTCATGCAAAACAACAAGACAAAAAGGAACTGATCAACGTCAGCGGGATACAGGCTCTATCAGTTCTGTAACTGCCTGCCTGAATTATGCATATAATAATAATAATAATAATTTGTTTGTTTCAGAGGTTTTGTTTTAAAAATGATTTAGGATATGGTTGGTGATATTCATAGAATTTCAATGGATTTCATCATAAACCTGGAAAACCACTAGGATGTTTATGATTTCACTTTTTTAGAAATGTGCAACGGTTTTTTTAAAGACGGAATGCTATTTTAGTTAGTTTAAAATTTGCCTTGGGTCAAAGAGAATGAATGTCATTAAAAATATTGTCCTTATAAAAATGACAGTGAAAATCTTGTTTAAAAAAGTCAGATAGGTAGGATAAGTGTAGTAGGTAGATAATCACTTATGTGAAATTGCTTTACATGAAATTCTAATTAAAAAACAATCAGATCACTTTAAATTGATGATTTGTTTGATAAAACGCACTACATACTCAGGCTTAAAAGGCATTCCAAGAAAATTACTGTGGCTTACCATATCCTTGCGAACTTGACATCCCATAGGGAATCCGGTGCTGCAGTAAGTCTTTCCTCCTTCACCGACCAAATAGCACCAAGTAACAGGCATGTTATCCAGTATCCAATGATGCTGATACGATAGAGCCATTCCCATTTTTAGTAGATTCAACCGTTTGCTAGAATCTGTGTCCGAGCTTTTGTATGTTTTAGTGCACACGGCTTTACAGTCCACATTTTTGAGAAATTCGAGCTTGTAGGGACTGGGACGTATTCTTTCACCAAATACAACTTGCCCAAGGTTCTCAACCGGTGAGTCACTCTCATCAGTGGTGCAAAAATCGAAATGGTGATACTCAAATGGAATCACCGATTCTTCTGTGTTCAATCTATTTACATAGAGAGGGATTTCCGTCTGAAAATATGGTAAAACAAAGCAATTACTACGACAAATTAAGACGTGTTATCGCGTTTTACGAGTTTCGCAATGATTACTGTATGGATTGTTGGTACCAGTGTTATTGTCACCATGCTAACTAGAATAATATTGATTCGACATGCAATGTTCGTAGTCAGATCAAGCTACGTGAATCTTCATGCGATGTCAGTGGAATGCGGGAGATAGTCGGCACCATAAAATTAGGACTTTATACACTAAGGCCTTCAAAAAACAATCATGGGTTACCTTGCATGATTTACTCGCTTCGTCGGAGGATATACAATAGTTCACTGGAGCCAAGCCGGGTAAATAAAATGCATGAATGGTCGTCAAAACCAGCAATGCGCAAACCACACACAACTTTATGAACATGACGGGATGTTATTATAACACTTCAAGTACATATACGGTAACACTGTAAGACTAAGACAACCGGAAACTACATAATCATTTTCCTATTAAACTCTTAGGAGTTTTTATGAGTACTTTATTTGGGTATTCCAAATTTCCAATTCAGTATCGTTGAAATTCTTTTTGCTTGCGCACTCGGAAACGTCACCACTACCAGTGTTGCTATAAGCATTCAGGGTGGCCAATGTCACAGTGCCAAAATGTTCCCAATGACTTTAGTTTGGTATTTTTCAATACTCTCACCACTCTCATTTACTACGTGTAAACTAGCCTTATAGCGTCCAGACACGATCAATTGGCAATTGTCATGCCTCGTCAATATCATGTGTACATATACGTCGATCGATGCCTTAGACCATATAACACGGGACTAGCCTTTGCGAACCACCGCATACAAAAATATTCTGCCAGTTTTCATACAAGTGAAGGGGGAAACACAAAGACATATAAAATTTCATTGCATTTAAAAATGTATTAATCGACAAACGTGTAATGGCTGTTGTGTGTTAATTGTTATTGTACAGTCAACTACAATGTAATGTACTAGTTTAATCATATAAAATGATGTACCGATGTACAGGCTTTTCATAAAGCCAAAAGACCAAATGGTCATGTGCAATGGCAGAAAACAATGCTTAAGTAAGGCGCATCCTGTGGTTAGATGATCTAAGATCGATGCACACTGAAACAACTTCCATTCATATTTATCAGACTTGACTCAATATATTGACCCGTGTCGGGAGCCCATTACACTCTGTTAAAATTAGGTTGATAATTTTGACAGCTCACGCCTATGAAGTATCGTATTTGTTTCTATCAAGTATTTAATACAGATCAGACGATCAGTGCAAGTATACTTCAAGAAATTATCGTAGAACATAGACGAGTACACGCCCACCTACCGTAGTGAAATGTCTTCCTTCCAACAATACCGCTCAATTGACCATAGACAAATAAATCGAATAAATCGAAATTAAGTTTATTCATTTAAAAACGATCAGTCAGTGGTAAAATAACTGTGGCCGGACTGTACTTAGTCGTGACACTCGTGACTTAGTGCGATGCCGCATTTGCGTTTTTCCGCGGCGGTTTCTAGCCTCAAAATGTCATCAAACTGTCAAAATCAATGAAATCAAGTCAATGTTTTGACATTTTGAGGTTAGAAACCGCCGCGATAACCGCAAGTGCGGCCTCGCCCATAGTCACAGCGTCCAGCTATCGCGCGCGGGATGTGTGCATTTGACAGATACGCGCGAGTGAACACGCGAGTAAAACGCTTCTTACTGGCTGGGGATTAACTTTAGGAGTATATACAGGATGTTGATCTGCATTTGTGCATTACTTGCACACATGACTGTACTGCCTACACTCGTTGATATTTCGGGATAAAACGAGACACCTTTTTTTACACTTTTTTTTTCTGCTTAAATTCTTTTCTATTTGCTACGGGAACTCTACTGCTTAGACTAAACCAATATTAAGTGAAAAAATGGGGCAGTAAAATTAAGTTCTTAATAATTATTATATAAAATAAATTTAAAAAGCAACTCGTATGAATCGGTTCTAAATATTCTAATAAAACTATTACCTACATAGGTACATTTTCACAGTTCATTCAAAACCGTTTCTTCTTTGCCTACAGTTTAGTAAGCACATACAAATGTGTAGGCATAGGCAAAGGAGGCCTGCGGTGGCGGCGCGGCGCGTGTAAGTTACCCCTCCAACCCCCGCGCAGGAGCGAGCGGCTCAGGCGGCGCCTTTGATCGGTGAATTTGAAATTTTGAATTAATTAGTCGCTCGCCCGCGTTCTGCGTGAGTATAACCGCACGCGCCGATATCTACGTAACGTCCGTAACAACACCGGTAACGATGTCAGAGCGTTACAGTAACGTTGAGTTGGTGGAAATGGTGCGCCTTTACGCTATTTCTAATAATAACGTTGTTGATGCAATTCGCATGTTCAGGGAAATGTTTCCAGACCGACCAATACCATCTCGTCGCATGATGCCAGCCCCGGATCTAGGGGGGGGGCAAGCCGGGGCCCGTGCCCCGGGCGGCAAAATCAGGGGGGCGGCAAATCAGAGGGCGACAAATTAAAACTTTTCAGACAAATGGACAAATCATCAATTAATAACCTTGACGATAGTAGATTACCTACCTAATAATAAACACTTCAACTTATTCAACTTCTTTCACAAGAATTAATTATGGTACCTATTTGTTCAGATTATATCAGAAATTAACAATTCCAAGTTGCATGCACCACTTCTTTACAAACTTGCAGCATGTTGTGGGGGCGGCCAACGGCCAACGCAGGGGCGGCCACAGTAATTAATATTCAGATTTTTGCATCGTACGTCAACGGATACCGTTATATAGTTTTCTTTGATTATTTTCTTTTTGTCTTTTAAAATAAAACAATGCTAGGTAATTTTTGCATACCAAAAAATTGAGGATTAGGCACTTTTGCGCTGACCTCAATCCGCTGGATGGCCAGTTTCTTGAACGGGTGACGTTTATCTACTAGTCCCCTCTGCTGGTCAGGTTCCCTGCTTTCTGCAGTTTAATTCAAGAGTACCACAGGGATCTGAGTTGTCCAAAACTATTTCTTCGGCATATTATCCCTTGGGTGCACTCATTGTTGTGCAGACGACAAGTACTCTACAGGAGAGTCAATCTGTCCGTCCAACGGAGTAGCGGCCCGACCTGGAGGAAAAGAGGCGGCAGCTCGTAGCGTTTCTCGACCGGGTCTGACCGCATTTTCCAATGGGATTTAGAAAACATGGTAGATTTAAATGCCAGGAAATAATGGCGTGTGCCTTATAGTATAAATAGAAGATACCTTAATTTGTACTCTAAGGCGTGTGCGTTTACAGCTGAAAGATCTCCTTTCCGTTCTCCACCCTTTCTGTCATTTTGTTCTAAGCTCCGCACACTAGGCGACATGTCGCCGAGACTCCGCGACAAGCAAGGGGAGTCGCCGCATCTGTCGCGCTATTGTCGCGGCGACACGGCGACAGTCGCCGAGCGACAACTTTTTGTACGACGTCTAGTGTGCGCCTGCTTTGGGCGTCAAGTCGCCCGTTGTTTGTCGCCGCGGCTGTTGCCTAGTGTGCGCCCACTGTAAAATGCCAGGAAACACAGGAATGTGGGTTTACAGCTGAAAGATCCCATTTACTTCTCTCTCTCTTCAGAAGGAGATAAGCAACGGCAACCTCTTCTACCGGTTGTCGCAGATGATTACTGGGCACGGGATCTTCTGTGTGACAAATACACCGGGAAACCACAGCTGAGTGGCAGCACTGCGAGGAACGCAGCCAGGACACAGCGGTGCACACATTGGAGGAGTGCACAATGTGAGCGCATCAGCGCCAAGTCCTATTAGCAGGTCTGGTCGTGGACATTCTCTCGCTGGAGATCATTGTGGCCATGATCTCCAGTGGGAGTAAGTGGGATGTCGCCTCGACTTTCTGCGGGCAGTTCATGTTTGTGAGTGGCGTGGCGACGAGTATCGGGGAGGAATCGTGAAACTGGAGATAACTGTGGCGCCCGCGCCGCAGCCTTATATTCGCCCAAGACTCTCAGTCTCCATGACCGGGGGCCTGAGGACGGAGTGGGTATGCTCATCTTCTTAACAGAAGTCCAAGCCCGGAACGCCCCAAGAAGCGGGATAACACCTGATCAACCCCCGAAGATGCGGGATAGGACCTTAACCCCCTAGGTAAGGTTGCAATTGTAGCCAAAGTCTGTTGGGAATACTGGGAGATCCTTCCGAGGGCTTAACCGGGGCCCCAGACCGTAGTGGTAGGATTTGTGTGCTTTCAGTCGGTAAGAGTTCGGTATAGCATCCATGACGGATTTCCATACGTATCTAAAAAACCCTCTCTTCAGAATGCGATATTACTACTGAAGGGCTATCTAGACATTCTCGACCTACGGGCCTAAAAAGGCAACATTGTATATTTCATAATATGAAACATAAAATTCATATAACTTGAAATACAGAACATACAAAGCATTCCAATCATTTTACGTTTCATAATATGAAACATACAATGTTGCCTTTTTAGGCCCTCTAGACTCCGAATTCATCTCTCGCGGAAAATAGGAGCTCTAAATACAAAAGGTGATGATTACGCCACCATAGAGGTGTCTGTTGTACCAGGCGCAGATTTGTACATTCGCTAATACTACTCTTAACTTTGAACTGAGAAACCTAAAAAAATAGGGGGGGGGGGCGGCATTTTCACATTTTGCCCCGCCTAAAAAAATCTCTAGATCCGGGGCTGCATGATGCTTGCCGCCACACAGCGCTTAAGGGATCACCGACAGTTCGAGGTTCCTCGACATGCACAAGGTCGTGGTACACAAGGCCTATCAGCTGATCGGCAAGAGCAGATTCTCAATTATTTTGAGGAAGAACCTCGAGCCAGTACGCGTGAAGCCGGTCGCCGTTTCGGTGTTCATCATACCACAGTGTGGAAGCTGCTGAATCGCGAACGAATGCATCCGTTCCATTTCCGACGTGTTCAAGAGTTGCATCCGCAGGACAATAACGCTCGGACAGTTTTTTGTCACTGGCTCCTTGAACATCAGGACGTGAACATTTTGTGGTCCGACGAATCATTGTTTACGCGCGTGGGCGTTTATAACGTCCACAATGAACATTGGTGGGCTCACCGACAACACAACCCACATGTTACTACGCGGGACTCGTTCCAGGTCCGGTTTAGTCTGAATGTGTGGGCTGGTATCATCGGTGATCATCTACTTGGCCCATATTTTATTGACGGTCGTTTGAACAGTGCTACATACTTGGTGCTACTCCGACATGTGGTTAATGAGATGCTCGATGACATTCCACTCGCATTTCATAGGGACTTGTACTTCCAACAGGACGGTGCGCCACCTCACTATGGACGCCAAGTGCGCGAATATTTAAGTGAAGTGTTTGGTACGCAGTGGATAGGCCGTGGTGGACCGGTAGCCTGGCCGCCGCGTTCACCCGACCTAACGCCCTTAGACTTTTATTTGTGGGGAGATATTAAAAGACTTGTTTACAATGAAGACATTGTGAGTGTTACACAATTACGTGAAAGAATTGTTTTGGCATTTGAACAAATAAAAACAAATGTGCTAGTGCTTCGCAGCTTAAAACGCAACTTAGTGCGCCGCGCCAATCTGGTCCAAAAACACTGGGGGTGAGCATTTTGAACAATTATTGCGTGTTACATGATTTTGTAAATAGGTATTTAAGCTTTGATTCTCAATTAATTCTGTAAATAAGTTGATTTAAAATTTTTAACTACGCCAGAAATGCTTCATTTCAGAATACTTTTCTCATACCTAATGTTTACTAACAGTACTTAATGTTTTTGTTTGCAATTGCATGATAAATAGCGTGTTTCTGCCGGTCCTAAGCCCTTGAAGTAGGAAGGAATCTTTTAAATCAACATAAACTCATCATCAAATCATTAATATCAAATCAAAAAAGTACATAAAGGTCACCGAACTTGTCAGCTGGAACTAAAAACTCATGAAACCTAATAACTAATGGCTCCTCTACACTGCCCGCAAAGTTCATAGACGAAGTACTCTAGAAACTTTGTCTAAGTTCGAAAAAAGTGCGTCACTACACACTCAGTGGTGTCAGTAGCCTGCGCACGCACATTGCCGCCGTTTGTAATGAACAAAGAAATTTGTGTGGCAGAGTTTCCAGGAACAACATAATTTGCTCCTGACCACTGTTTGACGCTGATAATTGGATCACATACACCAAAGCACTAATTATAGCTTAAATCACGCGCCGGCAAAGCACCGGCACACACGATGTCGGCCAAGTAGTATAAAGAGGTACTTCGTGAACGCACTTCCCGCATCTTTGGGCCCATTGACTGGGGCGCAAAAATCGACAGCAAATAAAGTCGCCTGAGGGGAGGTATAGTTTTTGACGAGGTAAGCCGAAGTGCCTCTTTACACTATCGTATTCATTTAACTTCGTTCAACTTCGCGGGCAGTGTAGAGGAGCCATGAGATGCGATACGTAGCCGCATTATCTAGCTACCTAAAGTAAGTTCAACTCATCTGTGCGCGCGGCACTATGTGTGGGTAAGCCTCGTCTGAACACAGTGACTTCGTGTGCGTGACATGAGGTACAGTGAAGTACAAAATACAAAAACACTTGTTTAACTAAAATAAAAACTTAATGGGTGAAATGTATGTTATACATATTAATATGTTTCGCTGTTTGAAGAATAAAATTGAGGAATTTCAGGATTCGCTGCTCTCTCCAAGGTTAATTATAAATTCAATCAAAATGTCGACAGTATTCTTCTTCTTTAGCGTGTCGACAAGTACAACGCCACATCTCTTCATCAATTTGACTTAAACGTTCGTTAATAATTTCATTATTTCCATCACATTTTGTTGGATTTTATGCAAAGCACTATAATTTGTTTAAATTCCCCATACATTTTCTATTGGGTTTAGTTCATGATGATACGGTGGTAGCCGAAGAACTTTTAAGCCATATGGCTGAAGTATGTCATTAATCTTATAACAAACTAGCTGACACATAAGGTGTGCGAAAAGCGTGTGAAACTGCCCTGCTCTCTCCCAAAGGAACCGCGCAATATATCGGGAACAAAAGTATCCTAGAACCTTCCTCGGATCATAAGCTCAGATTGTACCAAGTTTCATTTAAATCAATTCATAATCAGGATACAGACAGACAGACATGAAAATTTCTAATTACATTTTCAGCTTCAGTATCGATTCGAGAACGCCCTACAATTAAAAGTTTTAAATTATCTTCCAAGTACAGACTCTCTACCCTCAACAGTTTTTTTAGATGTTTAGATATGGTATTTTTTATTTTTCAAATCAAGTCATACAGTTCAATTTTTGTCATATTTGCAGTATAAGCAATGTTTTTTTTCCGTCGACCATCTCTGCATTTCTATTTTTTTATTAGAATTTAGAGCTCTATCATTTATGACTATTCTGTAGGCCTTTATAAGTTACACAATTCTACCGTACATTATTTTATTATGCCTCGAAGGGTTTAGGCAGCGTTTTCGTTAAAAGCTCCCAGACACCTTATTTTTTTCGACATCTCCAACTAATTTATCATTATATTTTAGTCAATGTATACAAAAACTCAACAAATTATATACGTTAACCTTTCTCAAGAATCATTGGTGATCTCAGCATGAAAATCCATGCAGTAGTTTTTAACTTTATCGTGAACAGACCGACGCGGCGGGGACTTTGTTTTATTATATGTAGTGATAACAAATATTAATTCCATCGAATTGACACATAAAAAATATTTACCTGACTTCTTAAACATTTTCTTCGTAAAGAATTAGACATTTTCTTTAACGACTGTACCCATGGTATTATCACTAAGAACACTATGTAATGAATTATAATGTGACCAAGTTACACAGGATCTCAACGTTGCAGTTACATTGAGACTTGTCATGATATTTGATTTCGTTTCATTATAACGTAAGAGTTGCCTGCAAACGTGGTAGATGGCGCTGTATGCTTTTTGTATAAATATGACGTTTATTTCGCGGCCACGCAGAGCGTTTCCTGCAAAGACTGCTTGGCACCGCTGGTGTCGTCAATAAGTCGAGTTACGTCTCTACCTCATAAATAAAAATGTACTCTGTGAAGACGGCCGCGTCACTGCCACACAAATTAAAGCTGTATAATTACTAGCGCACGCACACATAGCGCCGCGCGCACTGATGAGTTGAATTGTCTATACTATTGTCTAGCTTTAAGCCCAGGCCACACCGCCAGCGAGCGGGCGAGCGAGCTAGGCGGGCGGGTGAAGTGAGATATTGAAGTTATGCAAACTACGCGACATTGCCGAGCTAAACTATGGGGTTTACACCAAAAACTACATACGGAAGGGCGAACCGGGTAGTGCGGATGAGACTAGACACGTGGACACTGCTATTCGAATGACAAGCGACGACTAGTCTGAGTACCCGAAACGGGGAGGACGGTAGTTAATCTAGCGAAGCGGGCGCGCCTAACGACGAAAACGAGTAGCTTCGCTCGCATCAGCCACGTAGGTTATGCGGCAGCTCGCAGTGTGCCTAGCTCGCTCACCCGCCCGCTGGCAGTGTGACTTGCGCTTTAGCGTTGGCTCGGCGACGTAAACATTAAATACACGGGTGAAGATTTTTTCTTCGTAAATCATATTTCACTAAAAACAGGATTTTTGGGGTTTTGTTATCTACGTATGTTTGTGTTGCTTGCAATCGATAATACCTAAAGTACACTACGCACTGAAGGAGGCTTGTGCACGACCAAATCAACAGCTTGTATAATGTATAAACAGGGAAACTTATTCAAATTTAGCCCAATTTGATCCTACCAGGCTACCAAGATATATTTATGTTGCGTCACTACAAACTAAGTACAGCTCTTCGCTTCTTTAGTAGTCATCTGCAGCAGTAGGTAGCTGTATCTAATATGTCTGACAAGTATCGCCTTCAGGCGCAAGCATAGCGCCTTAACCATAGATTTAGAATGAAAATTTCTAAATCTATGGCCATAACACAGTTTCAAGCTTCGTTTATTGTGTAAGCTTCGCAAAAAATGTGGCTATTTCACTGATCTGTATTAGTAATAATACAGATCAGTGGGCTATTTGTATGCTGGCTACATTGTCAAAATGCCGTCAGTATAGAGTAGCGAAAAATTCTAAATCTATGGTCAGTATAGTCACCTAGGATCAAGTCACTGTATATACTGTGATCAAGTATACCCTGGATTCGCCAACCGCGTACACCCGAAAGGGACAAACACATAGTACTTGTGATACCAGTGTTGTTAGTCCCTACCAAATTTTACCCACGACTTTTTTAAATCCGTTAGGTAAGTATAATGAATTAATGTTTTCTGGCATTACATCCTTTAAAAAAACTCAAATACATAACAATTTAGGCATAAAAAATACTGATAACTGTAATTATGTTAAAAAAAAAATTAAAAAAATTAAATTTAATACAAACACGAAAGGTGGCATCAGAAGAATGTTTGATGATTATCACCGTACTTACATTGCCCTAAAAGAGGGACGTGCATATGCTCACGGTCAAAAAACAATCGGCAGCGCGCAGTGACTCCTTACCGCGGTGCCCCCGAACTGCATGGCGGAGTGGGAGTATATCCATTGCTCCCACTCCCACGCGCAGTGCACCTCCCGCCACCACCTCGTCAACTGACGAGGCGACAGCGGCCCAACACTGTTGCCGCCAGCCGCGTCGTTATTCACGGTCGGCAGCCCGAACTGCATGGCAGGGCGGGAGCATCTACCCAAACTCCCGCCCCCGCAATGGCGGCAAAGTGCCGTTTGCCATCATCGCCTCGCTAGCAAGTGGCGAAGCGACGTTTACCCAGCATTGCTGCTGCCGGCCGTGCCGTTAATGACGGCCCACAGGTGGATTGCTCCCGCCTGGGCCGGAATTAGCCAGAGTAGCACTACTCCCCCACAGAGGAAGGGAAGTGGTCGCTACTCCGTTGTCCAGGATGCATCATGAGGAGGATCCGATCCATTGGGGTCCTCATCATGAGGAGGATCCGATCCATTGGGGTCTTGAAGATGTTTGTAGGACCCCGCATCCCCATGGCATTGGCGTTATACCAGACCTTGACCTAAATATTTTATAATGTGGGCTTAAAATAAAAAAGTTTGGGACTCAGGAGCTGCATAGAATTTATTCAGCGTGTTTGAATAAAAAAAATGAAACAAGTTGCTCAAAATTCCAATTTTCAAAGTTTTTATTGTCCAAAAATAAAAATAATTTAGTGTACATATTTCGTATGTTGTCAACTCTATTACAAAAAGATTTTGTGCCATAATGAATACGTACATTCAAATATTTTTTACATATAGCTTTAATTAAAAGAGAGTAATGGTTTTCAGCAATAGGTCGATGGGATAATTAGCCGTTTTTCTTGAAATTTTTCCACAATTGCGGACAGTTTGCCGTTTTTCTTCATAAGACGCTGATTTTTCGAACTTAATATAGCCAACTTCTTTGTCGTGTCTGGGCTAAAAGCGCCTGCCGGTTTAAGTGCTTGAATAGTTTGTTTCCGTGGTGTTATCTCAACCTCCGTGGACTTTTCAATCAATGTTGAGTGTTCAACCTAAAATTAATTTAAAAAAAAGGGATTTTAATAATAATAATAATTAAAATTGCTACTAATATTAATAAACATTTTCTCGATTCATTGAAACTATAAGTACTGGTTGAATTTATAGTCGTTCTGGAACGAAAAGGTTTCGGCACAGTTTCGATAACAGAACCGATCGGCACTGTCAATTTGAAAATCAACGAAAAAAAATTACGAAAATGTCAAAATTTATATCGTTTGCCGAAGTCAAAATGAGAACTTGTGGTTATTCCTTTAAATTTCACGGAATACGCTTACTACTATTTTCTACTATAATTTTTCATTCAATGTTTAACGTTCCAATCACTAAGACGAGCTGCCGCGTCGGGAAAATTCGACCAATCACACGCATGATCCCACCGCAGTCCACGTGGACCCGTTGCCAAGTAACGTAGGTACTCGACTAGTGACGTCTTGTAGGTACGTAACGCGCTCGGCCGCTCGCTCGGTGGCGCGGCGGCGCGCAGTAACGCCGCGACTCCCGCGCAGACAGATCGTTCGTTACGATTTTCGAAAATGAGTCGTCGTCATTCAGTGCGAAATATTCAAACGAACAGTGCGTGTTTAGTAGTTAACGTGAGGAAAATCCTACATGGATGCTATGCCGGACACTTACCGACTAAAAACCACACGTTCCGTACCTATGCCTACGGTTGGGAGTCCCGCCGGGTAAGCCCTCGTAAGGATGACTCCCAGGATTCCCAACAAATCTTGGCTACCACTGCGGCTTCATGTAGGGGTTTGGATGCTAGCCCGCTTCTTTGGGGGGTTGTTCGGCTGTTGCACATCATGAGTTTCGTACTCCTGAAGTAGGAAACTTGTGATGAATTACGAATTACGCAGTGTGATAGAGTGGACCCTTCCGGACTGTTGACTGTTGGCCTTTGAAATAGTGAAGGCAATAACATAAAACGGGCCCGTTTATGTATCATAAGTTCTGGACTCCATTTTGAGCAGTCGCCGGGGTACTCGGTAGCGTAAATAAACTGTAAATAGGTAGGTCTAGATTTAAGTTCATTATTTTGTTCGCGTTTATTTTCGTTACCTATTAGTACCTATTAGTACAATAGACCTTATTAATTTATCGTTTAACCGCGAAAACAGCACAATACTAAAGTATTTCCGACGGCCCTAAGCCGCCCGTGTTGAGTATGAAGAGAAATTGGAGTCCTTTATTAATCGAATCGAATGCTTTCGGTCAATGAACTAATCACATGTTCCGGCGTTTCATTCACTGAAGAATGTCAATGAATAATCGAAGCGCTACTAATGTTTCAACTCGAACGAGTGAAAATGATAACACAAAAGTTTTTTTTTTATTATAGCCTGTACAACACTTTTGACCCCCCATAATTGTTCCATGATTGATTCTGAGTAACCCCCTTTTGGGTCCAGAACGACTATAAATTCTACCAGTAGATACGAGTAATTACAATTATAAACATATTGAAAGAGAATTTTATGTTTACCCTTACAGAATTCGTTTTGTAATGCACTAGCTATTGTCCGCATATTATTATATTATTCGAACTCTACATGCCTATTCACCCGCCTCTCTAGAATGACCTCTAATCACTTCGTCACTCGCCTTTAAATACGACTCTACTCGACTATATCCTTCCCCAATCTATCTATGTACCAAATTTCATCAGGATATCTTAAAAAATCATACCCTATTTCCCCCCTCCTTCTACACCTTTTTTCGCAATAAAACGTTGCCATGTCCGTTTCCAAGCTTAAATCTTTATTCAATCTCTGTATCAAATTGTATCAGATTATTTTCCGAAATGACAAACTTTAATACTAACTTTCATCTCCTAGTCCTAAACCCCCCCCCCACCTCTATCCCCTTTTACGCGATCAAAGGTAGTCTAGGTCCGTTCCCAAGCTCTAATCCATCTTTGTGCCAAATTTCATCAGGATATCTTCAAAAATGGCAAACTTTCATACCCAATTTAACCCTTTAAACCCCCCTTTTCGCGATAAAAGGTAGCCTATGTCCATTCCTAAGCCCTAATCCAGCTCTGTGCCAAATTTCATCAAGATCGGTTCAGTGGTTTAGGCGTAGACAGACAGACAAAGTAACTTTCGGAATTATAATATTAGTATGGATCACCTGCGTAGATATGGACGCGATTACCATTGGTACTTGTTTAGATGTCGACGCAATTTTCGTTGATACTTGAATGGATACATACATACATACATATACTCACGCCTTTATCCCCGAAGGGGTAGGCAGAGGCCTATACCGGCCCACATTTCACCGTGTACAATTCGGTCCCACGTGACAGGTGGTGAGCCCATCGCCGTGTTGAAATGGACCGCCGCCGTCAGAGCCTCGTCCGTTGTTCAGCAGGTGCACGAGCTTGCACGTAAGGTTGACTTGGGCCCGATGGTGTTGGTAGGGCCCCACTACACCCACTTGAATGGATATAGACGGCATTTCCATGGTACTTGGTAAGGGGTCGACGCGATTTCCATTGGTACCTGGTTAGATGTTGGCATGTCTTCCCTTGGTACCTGGATGTGAAATAAAAAAAAATATAAACAGGAATGGAGTGAAAAGTTGATGGACATCATACAGATACTCAAATACAAGAAGCTTAACATTTACATGATCTTACCATCAGGTGCACGATGTGCTTTTCCCATTACAAAGTAGGTATGTAGTTTAAAAAAAAAACTAGAGTAGGTACCTACCATTAATACAATAAAATAGTAACTAACCTCTTCGACAACATGAAGTGTAGGGATCGAGAACGCTTTTAGGTATGTCATATTGCCGGCAGTTTTCCTAAAACAACTTTGTTCAAAATGTCTCGAGCATATTCGAGTGTAATTGGTCGGTTGCCAGTTTAGTCGTCCTGCGGCACGAATCTATAATTGACGGATTGCAGAGTCCTTTGGAAATCTGAAACAACAGTTTCATTAATAGGAAGTTTTAAGAATAAATAAAATATACCCCTCATTATGGGTAATTTACCAGTACCTCAACTGGTATTCCTAAAAAATCTATAACCTAGACAAATTAAAAAGTAGATAAAAATGGCGGACAAGCACTGATGTGTGATAAACAGATCAGTGCGGACAAGTCAGGCTTTTGTTTCGAGTTCGATAATTTTAACTTACAACTTTATTTGGTTGGTTAACACACTTGTTATGGTAAAAATAAATCATTATTTTGAGCCATTATTTCTACTTTAAAGAACTTGTTAATATGCTACGGCTCTTAATCTGTTATTAATCTTTACAAAGCAAGGGATATTTTATCTAAAAATCGTACTTACGTATGATAGGTTATGTTTTGTGATTTCCGCTCACTACGGCTTTTGCAGCCTATTAAATAACATATCACCATGTTCAATTGATGAGTTTTAAGCAAAAAATATCTGCCTTCTTAGTTACACCACTTAAATTACTGTCAATTACAAGAAAATCAACAAAAAAAACAGAAACTCTGACAAAGACAGAGAATACACTTTTTGTCCTTTTCATTCCTTACTGGTTTTTGTATGTTGTGTCTCGTTCATACGCGGTATTATTATTTGCGTAGCCAATCCAGGGTATACTTGATCCACTGATCTGTATTATTACCACTGGATTGGCTGTCTCATACAAATGACAGCGAATTATTTGTGCCGATTTGAAACGCCTCTAGAGTTGGTTCAAGGAACTAAATCTGACGTATCATGCAAATGACTTCCCGTATCGCGCCGGGAATTACGAATTATTTTGTAATTTAAGGACTTTTGTGCAGTTTAGCGAGGATTTGTGTGGTTACAAAAAAGCAATAGACATGGTGAAATGTGTGTCTTGCAAAATTAGCTTCAAAAAAGGGAGCAAAATAAGATTTCACAGGCAAGTTGAATTTTTGTAATTTTTATCATTAAATCAGCCTGACCTACATGTAAAATGCTTGATTATTTACAAAATATGTATAAGAATAATATATAGGTGAGATTAAATTATTTTTAAGCACAAAAATAGGATTTTAATTTCGTTTAGTGATGTCCATGTTGTCGTATCGATAAACTTGATCATGTGATGTGATCGAAAACTTTTCTTTATAAGAAATAAGTCTAATAATGGTATTATTTTACATTACATATGGTCACGCCTTCATCCCCGAAGGGGTAGGCAGAGGCATACTATATGCCCACATTTCACCATTTTAAAATTTGTCCCACGTTACAAATGGTGAGCCGAATTGCCGTGTTGTGATGGACAGGCGCAGGTTGTGACTGCCCGCTGTTGAAATTTATCAAGCCGCCCGAAAAGGCTTTCAACATGGCTTAACGACTGCCATTTTACTAACAACCGGGACCAACTGATTCGTGCCTTCTGAAGAACGGAAACGCTCAAATAAATGTGACAAAGTGGTCACCCAACCAAGGACTGGCCATAGTGAAAGTTGCTTACTGCAGTGATTATTTACGGAACACTGAGTCCGCGGGGCCACGAGCGCTTCAATATGGTATCAACCAAACAAAATCTTATTAGTAATATTTATTTAACTTATTTTCTGACATTAACTTGTGTGGGTAATACTTAAAACATAATGTTTCTTACTCTATTGATGTATGTTTATTTTATTGCAGATTTCCAACTGATCCAAAAATGAGAAGTGCATGGCTTGGCAACATGGGAGCCCATATAACTGGACTCCAAATTCAAGCGATCGTCTGTGGTCTAATCATTTTGATGTTAAATGTTATTATAAGCATTACACAAGAACTTCCCGGTTAATAAATAGTATACCGTCCGCTAGTGTACCATAGTTTTACAATAAAGTGTAAAATAAATAAATGATTAATAAAATCACTTTTTTTTTTTTTTTTTCTACACATAACTCCCTTTCTATTTCTATGGCGCATGATATATATATATACGCTCACTTCGTGGTGAAATGGACAATGATAAATGCATCAAATTAACTGAAGTATATGAAAACCACAGACACTTATGGGATCCACGTTCACCGCAGAATGATCTTTGTCTGTCTGCCTTTTTTCTTTTTGTAGGGATTCATTATTACTAAAGCTGCAGCGAATTGGCATACGTCACCCATGGTAGCTAGTAAGAAACTATAGAAATTCGTTGCTCAGCTTGAGGCACGCTGCCGAGTTGCTGATTAATATGGCCCAAGTGGAGATGCATGTAACTTCCCCAGCACGCGGCACGCTCAGATTGAGGCAGTTTGCCCCGCGGCTGCTCAAGTGGAGATGCGCCTTAATACCTCTCTCAATCTCTTCAACACAAGTAATATTTTTCTGCAATTTTGCGTCATGAGTATGCCAAATTGCAGGTAAATATTATTTCATTTAGGTAGGTATACTAGACACCAACTTAAACCACCCTTATTAAGAGCAATATTCATTAAAGCGTCAATAGCTTAGTGGTTAAGAAGACTGACTGTCTTGCGATCGAGAAGACCCGGTTTCGAATCCTGGCCACTCCTAGCACAAGCAATTTAGCTTAGTTGGAGAAGTTAAAGGGAATATTCGTAATTTCGGTTGGTAATATTCTTATAATAAACAAATTATAAACAAAATTAATTTTAAAATATATATACTAAAAATGTTTTTATTTCAAATTAAATCTATCGATACGCGTCAGTTCAAGAAAGTTTGGCACATCACTAATTTTAGTTCTCTGAACCAGCGCTGCTGATTTCAGCGCCACAATGGCGAGAATTAAGAAGGCATAACTTTAGTTTGACAGCCACCTATCCAGTGTGGTAATATTACAGATCAGTGACTTGATCCTAGATAGTCACATAATGTCAGATAAATTATTGACGTGACGTACAAAGGGGTCCCGACACGATCTATTGGCAATTGTCAAGCACGTTAAATATCATGTGTAGGTACATATACGTCGATGCACATAATCATGCAAAGAAATCACGCACACTGAAGCAACTTCCATTCATATTTAACGTGATTGACAATATTGCAAGGCATGATCATGTCGGGAGCCCATTACAATTTGATTGGTGGCTTCTGGAGCTGGATGCTGATTGGTGGTTCTTTTCCACGGATTGCATTGGTGGTTCTTTTCAACGGATTGCATTCAGATGCAATGCACAATGGCGCCCTTATTAATTTCTACTTGAGACTGTTTCTGTCCATTGTTTGCAATACCTAATCAATGTCCGTAGTTGTCCCAAATGCTTGTTTCCTTATAATGCAAAAGTCAATCGTGATCTATACCTTCTCTAATTATAATCTAAGCCTATTCCGTTAAAGAGTTACCTAGTGCGGAGACATTCGACCGTACTAGTAGAACTTCATAGGTACTTAACTGGCGCGCCCCGGCAAACGCCCTTCTGACCCATGGTTACACTGATTCATTACACTGATGTAACAACGGAGCATACCTATGATCGGTTGGTTCACTGATGCATGTAACAACGGAGCATACCTATGGCAAAGACTTCATAGAAGTCTTTGACCTATGGTTGTTCAGAGTCTCATCTATACTAATATTAAAAAGAGGAAAGATTTCTTTTTTTGTTTGTAACGAATAGGCTCCGGAACTACTGACCGATTTGAAAAATTCTTTCACTGTTGGGAAGCTACACTCTTTGCGATGAACATAGGCTATATTTTATTCCCGTATTCCCACGGGAAGGGGAACTACGCGGGCGAAACCGCGTGACGTCCGCTAGTAATTTACAAATGTAGGTACTCTGTAGTTAAGAGTGATAGTGAAACCCGGTAGCGACGCCACCGACCGGATAAAATTATATTTTCAAACCATTTAGAACCGACCAGAAAGTTTCATTCAAATTGGGCCAGCCATTTAGGAGTTGCGTACTGTCCGTAGAATTGCATCAATCAATCAAATCAGCCTATGGCAGTCGATTGTTGGACGTAGTTGTCTCTTAAATTACGCCACTATACCTACATACATGGAAGAGTTGGGCGATTAGCATAGGTAAGTAAGTTTGCCAAATCTTGACTCAATAGAAAAAAAAAACATTTTTTAAATATAATGAGTACAGTACATACCTGAGGAATCCTTAGGTAGGTAGGTACTCACAATACATTATAAACTTGTAATGATATAAAATTTAGGTACTAGCTGTTACCCCTTACTTCGTCCGTAACTTACTTCTAATTCCTCGATTCCGAAATCGTTAAAACCTCCCGTTCCTTCCTTTAGAGACTTGGGCACAGATTACTAAATATGACTTGGGTGACTAGGAAGGAATAAAAGCATACACGTTCGAACGAAATCTTTCATTTAGGTACAAATCAGTCATCGCACAAACTCCACTAGTATCAGAACACATAAAAGAAGTATTATATTGAATTTCATGTCGACTCCTCCTGCGGCGATTGAATTCGTCGTACTAAGTTTTTTCGGGGTTCTACAAGACTACCCGTATCTTCATCGAGTGTGACGCCCCGAGCGAATGCTGAGATGAGTCCGAGGGACGCAGCTGGTTTATCAGACGGTACCATGTGGCCTGCGCCACGGATCATCACTTCCGTAAGGTTTGCTGCCACTTTGTAGTACCTGGGAATGAATGAAAGAAATTATTAATACCTGTAACAGAAGCTGCTCTTGGGGTCTCCTTTTTTGGAGTAGCTGGCCTCAATGCTGACGTGAAACGTGAGGAAAATCCTACATGGATGCTACGTTGGTCTCCTCCTACCGACTAAAAACTTCACGTTTGGGTTGGGAGCCCCGGGTAAGCCCTCGAAAGGTAGAGCGTTAATATAGTCCTGGGGTCATCCCCAGGACTATATTAACGCTCTAGTTGTGGAATGTGCTACATGTTCAGTTCACAGGTTGCTCATGCGTTAGAGAACTTAAATTTCATTAGAAAGTCGCAGATGCGTGTATTACAAATGTTCGAAGGTTGAATACACATACGACATACTGACAAAGTCACGTCCTTTCCTTCTCCCGAGAAGCATAATTGTGCAGATGTACCTATTTTGCCTCACGCAATAGGTACTTGAGGCTATTGCCGTGTTAAAACCAACAGGGGCAAGTTGCGGTTATCTGCTGTTGAAAATTTTTATGCCACCCTTAAGTCCCTTTTTATGCCACCCACGGCAGTCCAGACTTACGGGCCGGCTTAATATGTATTAACGAGTAAAAACCGGTTAACCATGACTAGCTGTGTCGTAAAATGCTTAACTGCAATGTTATCAGACCACGAGGCAAGCTAGACTATGAGTACCTACTTTATAGGCTAGGCGTCCACATTAGTTGTTTGCGAAGATATAAGAAAGTAAACTTGTTGCACTTACCCAGCCAAAACACCGTCATGGTACCAAGGCGAGCGTTTCGCACTTTTGAAGTCCTCCGTGCCAGAGAATGACAGTGAGTCATATGTGCTCACTGAAGGACGGTATGCTACGATGATATCAAGGTGACCACTGAAAGAAATCAATTATTACAACGTTGAATACCAAGTCGCGCAAGTCTCACAATTAATTCTAAGTCCTGATCATCGTTTTATTGATATACTCTGTTATGATCTTTCATAATCCGAAAGAGAACTCGAGTCATCAAAGGGGTTTGACTGATTTGTCCGGCTCAGTCAGCGGACGGGACCATAATAGCTTGTAGAACTGGCTGATGGGGCTGGAAGGGTCTTGAACCATGTACCGGAGGAGTAGGTAGGATTCTTGCAAGGTGGAATAACAACCTAATAAAAGTCATGGGAGTCTGTTGAACCTGAGGAGACTTATGCAGCAGTTGGTATTGGGAGTCAAATCGACTGCGCTGATGATGATGATGATTTACCTAATTAGAAGGAAACCAATCGATTGTACTGGAAGTATATTTTCTATTTGCATGACACTTTCGGATGGGAATGGAATGGAATTTCGGGTGGATTATAAATGTAGAATGAGTTGGACTTGTGATGATGTAGACCAGAATGTCTTTCAAAGGGAAAACGAGCAAAATTACTTACTTGTACAACATAACCTTATAATTATCCAACAGCTCTTCAAGCCACACCTTACTGCTTCCCATAAAATCAGGTACTAGTTTTCTATAAACGACTCCTATTGATGTAAAATTGGTATTCCCAACATGCAGCGCCTTTCGTATATCGCTCGTTTGAAGCAAGTCCATATAAGCACCGTCAAGATCAATGTCATCTTTTAAATAGTTGTATAAGTTCGACAAGTGGGACTCTGTTAAGAATAGCTGTAGTAGATAAT
Source organism: Miltochrista miniata (assembly GCA_933228765.1). Classification (NCBI taxonomy): domain Eukaryota; kingdom Metazoa; phylum Arthropoda; class Insecta; order Lepidoptera; family Erebidae; genus Miltochrista; species Miltochrista miniata. The sequence goes on along the minus strand of OW121751.1, from coordinate 8,591,135 downwards.
TATAATACTGAAAAGAAAAGAATATAAAATAAACATTTTTGCGAATCGGGACATTCTTACACCGACGTCATCTCTAGCACAATTAAGTTTGTGCTATGGAATCTCCAAAAGATGCATGGCTATGTATGTATTCCAATAAAATATATATTTATGAAACAATTCTCATCCATTTGCGGCAAGAGAAGCTCCCGGTATGAAAAGCCTGTGGCCAGAAATTCAACTATGGGTATATGTATACCAAACTTTTCGCTGGAGTTGATCAGGGGTTAGAGAGTGGTTAACAAACATCTTCACTGTCTTTCTTCTTTAAAATAATTCGAAGAATTTGGAAGTACCGTAGTTTCCACTTACAGCATAAGCTTTCACCATCTCGCCGTTGTTGATGAACTGCGTGACCGCCGTTTCCAAGTGGTTCATTGAGTTGGCTACATGGTCATCAACAAGTCCCGTTTCACGGACAAAATGACTGTACCTCTGCAGCGATACAGGATCTATAAAGCCGTTGCCGATAGCAAGACCCTGAAAAAGAAGAGGCACGCTTATTTTTTATGTAGGTACGGGTTAAAGGGCCTTCTCTTATGATCGCTGAAGCTTTCCATGGGAGGTGAGAGGATATTTTGACGCTATACTATAATACGCTGACTGACGGGTTCGATATTTCTCCCCCTTTCATAGCATTTTTTGTGACGCCTGTCTTAATATAGTCGCCTTTTACGACACACAAAGGTTTCGTATTTTATCCCGTCACGTGAAAGTCAGAGCCTGCACATTTAAATAACGACAAACAATTACGTTTCGAGCTACGCAAGCTTCAAGATTAGATCGAAGAACTATCGATCTAAAAAGTTGTGAATTGATAACACTCTCGCCATACTCTATACTCTTTGATGTGATCAAAATCAGCACTTCTACCAGTTTTAACAAATTCCGGAAGATAAAATAAGCTTTCGTTCTTGGCGGTTGGATTTACGTAGAATATAGGGGAAGCTGTTCACCATTCGTACAATTTTTAGTTTTTATTTTTTTTCTCCACGACTATTAGTCAAAATTACCTCGTTTATATCCCTAAACGTAGAAAATATATTGTAGTTAGTCACCAAATTTTCTGAAACTATTATGTTAAACGGTTAAAGGACTATAGCAATTTTTCGACGATAAGATATTTGTACGAACGCGCCCCATGGGTGGGGTACTTCCGTACAGTAGGTGGGGTACTTTCATACGCGTGGGGTAGATTCATACATGGTAATTGAAAAGCCTATTAACCTCCCAAAAATGTATTGAATTGATAAGAAAATTTGTTTTTCACAGAACTATCTTAATCATATTTAACTTTGCTCCCAATCAATATTTGTTCTTGGGAAAAATAACACAAAAAATCGGTTTAAACTGTAAGTTAGTAATTAGATATTTTGGTTGTCACTTTCGACCTTACTGCTAATTAAATTATTTTAATTAATTGAAAAGATAATAAATTCTACTCGTTCTAGATGTGCCGAGCGGTTAGGGAGGACCTGGGGACATAGTCTAATAAACAAAATGTGTACGCTTTCTATATCAGAAATAGGAATCATGATGATCCCAGCTTCTGCCGAAGATAAAACACTTTCGGTCCTGTTCGCCAAATTTCATAACTGAGTGTACTTTTTCGACAAATAACAGCGGCGTGTTTTAAATTTTATCAAAACATGACTATTATCTTTAATTTCCTGATATCACATTTAAATTAGTGGTGCATTGAACAGTATTTTCATTTACTTTTATTATTGGTTAGTAATTAAGTTCCTGTACCTACTATTCATTTTTTTATATATTTTATCAATTAAAAGATTAGATTTTTGTTTCATAATTGATTTTTCTGCTGGCTCTCTGCATATACGGAATTCATTTGATTTTTCTTCTCTGTTGAGTTTTTCTGTTTTCAAGGTAGGTATAGGTATATGGAATCTACCTATATAAATTTAAATCATTTATTCGTTCTTCATCCATTTTTTAGCCGTAGCTAAAAAATGGATGAAGAACGAATAAATGTTACGAACGAATAAAAGATTAGGCGTGCCTAATCTTTTCTTATTATCTGTACCACGAACCTGCGATTTGATATCAACTATAATATTTACTTAATAAAAAGTATATTGCCGATCGTTTTTACATAAAAATGCTGAATTATTGTAACGTATCATAACTGAAAAAAAAATCAGAAGGTACCTATTAAATTTATTGAAAAATAAAATTTATGTGAGTATTTTTGGTAATTCTGATCTAAAGGGGAGCATTCGAACGCGTACGAATGCGCCCCTGTAGAAATGTCCGAATGTGCCCCAGGCCTTGACCAAATTTAAATTACAGTGGTAAACAAAATCAACGTTAGTAAAAGAAATAAAACGATGAAAACTCAAAATTAAACAATGTGAACATTAATTAATTCTAACTATTTTTATAAAAACTTAATAAATTTACTTGCCAGTACGATTTAAACTTCAGTAAAAAATTTTGCTTACCTATTGCGAAAACATGTTACGTCTTATTACCTCACACAGAGTGGCGCGATTGGCACGATACTTTGCTAGCAACATGGCAGTTGGTATGTCTATGTACACAGGCAAAGGCGTGTTTGTGTGTCGGTTAGTACTTTTGTTATACTCAATGTATGAATGTGCCCCACGTACGAATGGTGAACAGTTTCCCCTAACTATTAGTTAATCTGTGGTTAAATTGAATTCAGCGATGATTTTTTATAAAAGAAATTTCTACCTGCTAGGAGCAGATTAATCAACGTTAAAAGCCTTAGGTTTAACATATTTAGAGCCCTGTCGATAAGCGGACACACTTTAAGTTTTCTCTTCAGTATAGACAACTTACATGTAGATTAATAGGCTCGTCCTCTTGTCTATGCCACAGGATTTGTATGGCAAGTGAAGGGATGTGCTTCCCAGCGTAGGACTCTCCAGCGATGGTGAGCGGCGCCTTACGGAGCTCAGGGAACAGTGTCAGAAATTGTTGTAAAGCTGTGTAAAGGTTTTCTCCAATCTGTAATTTAAAAAAAACAACACGTCAGGAATATTACGATAGGATTTTTGTGTATAGTAGACACTTCTCAATCACTATAGGCACTCCTATAAATACGCCAATTTCCGTTAAGAGGTAGCCAGAGGCGCTTAGATGTCTTTATTTTTCCCGTAGTTTCTTTCATCCCGGGGAGATTTTTTTTGTATTTTTTTTTAACGTGAGGAAAAATTCTGGCTGGATGCTATGCTGGACTCCTACCTACTAAAAAACCTCACGTATCCTGCCCAACAACCTACGGTTGGGAGCCCCTGGTAAGCCCTCGGTAGGATATCCCAGGACTCGGGGGATAGAGTCACCGGGCTCTACAACACGCAGGTGATAGTCATCAACCCAAACAAATCCCAACAGCCAGGACATACATATAATATATGTATGTCCTGGCTGTTGGGATTTGTTGGGATGGTTACATATTATGTAACCATAATAAATTCCGGGAAAGCATCTCCCTACTCTATATATTTCTATATAGGTAATATTACTTATAATAAAGAGAAAAGTTTTGATTGTTTGTTTGCAATGAGTAGGCTCCGAAACAATTACCGATTTGAAAAAGTCTTTTACTGTTGGGAAGCTACGCTATCCCCGGGGGACAGCCTATATTTTATCCCCTTATTCCCACGAGAACGAGAACTACGCGGGTGAAACCGCATGAGTCCGCTAGTGTTTGTTTTCTTGGTTTCTATTTTTTGTCTTATTTCATTGTCGCAAATGTGCGTGACGTCACTAATGGCGCCATTTGAAAACCAGCGCTGCTCATACCATCTTGCGGTTGGGCAGCATTATGCTGAGATGGCGACCTTATTTGGGTTCGCATAGTTTTATATATTTTTAAGATTAGATGTTAAGATTTTTTATTGTTTGTAATTCATTGTGCGTGTCCTAAATAAAAATCTTTTATTTAATCAAATCTGTGTTTACTGGTTATCATACTAACTTACAAGTATGGTAGTAGAGTCGCCTCCATGACCGGGGGTCTGAGGACGGTGAGGGGGCTGCTCACCGTCCTTTCAGAATCAGACCCTAGGCAACAGCGTGACGTGAGGGGTTCACGCACGCCCTCAGGATACGCGAGGTTTTTTAGCCGGCAGGAGTCCGGCATAGCATCCATGTAGGATTTTCCCTGACGTAAAAAAAATAGTAGTAGAGTTGGAATAATACCGATATACAGCAAGTTCTTAGCAACAATAATAAAGGCTATCTTTGGTGTATTGGACCGACGCGACAGAGGACTAGTTATTCCGGATTATAATATATGTAGTTTTCTTTCTGTTATATTTGCATTCAATAGAACCAGATTTGTTTTTAATATTTGGTAGCATATGGCTCATTTGCTCCATGATATGGCTACGTTTAGAACAAGTTTTCTATTTTCGAGTAATCAAGTTTCATAAAATGATTTTACTCAATTGTTCCCTGCTAAAATAATACAAAATACAACTTTCCGTTGTAGAGAACTAGAGAACCGGACATTTTATGAAAGGAAATTCTGGATAGAAAGATCATAATAAACATGGAACCCTGACCCTGATAAAATACTCCATGCTTTACACACATAAATCGACGTCTTTTTTTCATGTTAACGTTTTTCCAATTGTTTCCATCCAATACGTGGCTAGATTTCGAGTCTGAGGTGCGCTTGAGCAGCTATGATTTGGAAGAAAATTTTAGAAACAGTTGGGAGTCACTGCCTTCTGACCTCCCAATTGTCCCAACCCGATTTAACGCCGCGCCGTTACGTTCATTACTTTCAGGCACAGAGCATCGCGACAGTCAGGTAACGATGGACACAATTGACTATTTGTATTTTTGTTTCATACAGTGATTGACACAGTATGAAGTTTAATAAAAGGAAATTAATAGGTTTTTTCACTTTATACTGTGCTATTGGTCTCCGTATTTTTCTCGTGTAGAATAGGGCACACCTGGTAGAGGTTAACCTCAGTCTACGCATGTCAAGTCATTCAAAGACCTTTTGGAATAAGGTCAGGTCAAGAGTACCTTTAACCAGCGAGCGTGTATGAAAAGAGTTGTGAAAGTAGAAGCGAAATTCCATAAACAGCCATAGCCTCTGCCTAACCCGATGGGAGACAGCCAAGATGATATGTTAGAACACAAATTATCCTACGAATATCCTAGACGGTGGTGGGGGTCTCGTCAGCCTTCATAGAAGTGAGATAGTCCACACTACCTCCCCCCCCCCCCCCAAGAAGTGGCAAACCTAAGCCTAAGGTTATCCTACAGAGGGCTTACCCGGGACTCCTGGCCTTAGACAGATGGCAAGGCACCGTGTGGTTTTAGTCGGTAGAAGTCCAGCATAGCATTCATGAGGATTTCCTCACGAAAAATGTCCCTACGAATAAACGAAGTAACTTGTACAAAGAAGTTATAATTTTTTGGTCGTACCGTAGTTTGGTTAGTAGCGTATCCTCTATCATCATCAGTGAAGCTGAAGCCAGTGCCAACCGGGTTGTCGATAAACAGCAGCGAATGGTTCTTACCCCATGAGTATTCGATTTCTGAAAAGTATAACACAACATTTATATAAAAAACCGGCGAAGTCCGAGTCGTCGTCGAGGATTCCGTACTGAAACGGGAAAAATATCACGTTGGTTGCATGTGAGTCATGGAGCACTTTCAATCACATAGCTATCAGTGACTTAGATTTGCTCACTTATCCATGTTAAATAACACTGAATCGCATACATCTAAATATATATAACTCAAAGGTGACTGACTGACTGACATAGTGATCTATCAACGCACAGCCCAAACCACTGGACGGATCGGGCTGAAATTTGGCATGCAGGTAGATGTTATGACGTAGGCATCCGCTAAGAAAGGGTTTTGATAAATTCTACCCCTAAGGGGATAAAATACGGGAAGCGGGAACGGGAACAAGTTTTACGCGGGCGAAGCTGCGGGCATCAGCTAGTTGCTCTATAAGTCGATACCCGTTTGCTCAAAACAAATTTATCCCCGAAGGGATAGGCATAGGCGTGAACGTCAAGCATAGGCATACCTTACCAATAGATTAATTTCACAGGTGCAAGTGAAGTTGTGGCTAGTTGCTAATGAACTTTTTCAACCCACCAATATTGCATTCAGTGTAGAAGGGAAGGACATGGATCAAGGAGTTAACAAATTTACAAGTTATCTAATCTAATGTAAGAAAGATGCTCTTACCTTCGAATTTATTATTGTCGTTGACGATAAACGGGCCTATTTCCGTGAACAGACCAAACAGTGAAGAAGCTCCCGGGCCGCCTTGAAGCCATATGATCCAGGGTGTGTCTTCCACAGGTTTAACCTTGACAGGGAAGTACCAGAAGAATAGATTGGCATTGTACTCTTTGTTGACCTGAAAATTTACAAGAATTTAAATAAATAAATATTTACGGACATTTCACACAACGCTATCTGATCCCAAAGTAAGCTAGGAATAACCTGCTTGTGATTTTTGTATCAGACCACGGATATTAATACTTATATACTTTTAAACACATACCTACATATTATACATAGAAACACCCAGACTCTTGCGACAAACATTTATGGGTCGCACAAGTATTTGTCTCCGGTGAGAATCGAACCCACGACCTCCAGCGCCGCAGGCGTTAACGCCCCCGACTGCGCCACAGAGGCAGTCCCGACAGCTTATTTAACCATAATGTTTCATGTAACGTTCGGAGCGGTCAGTATGGGCAAGTTTGTAATTATAAGACATACAATTTCATAACGACTGGGTTCGATTCCCGAACTGTGCAAGAGGTTTTTTTGAAATCTATGTATGCATTTTTTTTTCTCTAAAATCGATGACATGGTTCGAAGAGTTCTTTGTATGTCTTATATTTACCGTACCGAATGTTACACCCCGTATAGTTAAAGTAGGTAACCTAGTTAAACCACAGTAGTCAACACCAAGGTACCATTTTATGCTATTCGAGATGGGAATATACGTGCCTTAAAATTAGGAGAAGATAGAGGACAGAGGTGCGCTACAGTAAATGTGGCTTTTCTTAGCAAAAGTAATACTCAATATACAAACTTGAGTATTCGCAGAGTTGAATTGGACTAGATTTCGCTCATCCCACCTCTGGGACACTTGCGAGAGTTAAGTAACCCATTAACACTGATCGTTCAGGGTTAGGTATTGGGATGGTGATTCGAGATTGCGAGATTCTGATATTCATGGCAACTACATTTAAGATATACATTCACGGAAGATGGTCGAATAATGAAATAAACAGGTTATATTGATTAAAGGTGCTCCCTCACCGGGAGCATTCGCGCGTAATGTAACGTTACGGGTCGAGAATTACAGCCGGTGAGGGAGGTGAACCGAGCATTGCAATGCGCGCCTTGTAATGATACAAGACGAGGTTACACCAGTGAGGGAGGAGAATCGAGCATTATAATGCGCGCCTTGTAATGATACAATGTGTATCGTTTTGATACAACTCGTAACATTTATAGATTCGACTCGAGCATTACGTTACGATGCTACCTCCCTGACCGACACGAGCATTCGCGTGTAATGTAACATTTATTATAGGCTAGCTGATGCCCGCAGCTTCGCCTGCGTGAAATTTTGTTCTCTTTTCCGCGTCTCATGGGAACTTATTCCCGGGATGAAACTTGTATCATTTCAGACTATAATCTATCTCTGTAGGTGATTACATGATAATTTTGCAATCCAATATGGCCGCCGCGCCGAAATCAGAAAATTTCATGATGGGTATCATTTAAGGGGGTTTTTGGTATGCTGAGTACGAATTTCGGGTTAATTTAGAGATCCAATATGGCCGCCGCGCCGAAATCACAAAATTTCATGATGGGTATCGTTTAAGGGGTTTTTTGGTATGCTGAGTACGAATTTCGGGTTAATTTAGAAATCCAATATGGTCGCCGCGCCGAAATCACAAAATTTCATGATGGGTATCGTTTAAGGGGTTTTTTGGTATGCTGAGTACGAATTTCGGGTTAATTTAGAGATCCAATATGGCCGCCGCGCCGAAATCACAAAATTTCGTGATGGGTATCGTTTAGGGGTTTTTTGGTATGCTGAGTACGAATTTCGGGTTAATTTAGAGATCCAATATGGCCGCCGCCCCAAAATCACAAAATTTCATGATGGGTATCGTTAAAGGGGTTTTTTGGTATGCTGAGTACGAAATTTATGATAATTTTGCAATCCGAAATGGCCGCCGCTCCACTATCACAAAATTTTATGATGGATATCGTTTAAAGGGTTTTTGGTATGCCTCAGTACGAATTTCATGATTATTTTGCAATCCAAAATGGCCGCCGCGCCATTATCACAAAATTTCATGATGGGTATAGTAACGGGTGTTTTTTTTAGAGGTATAGAACTTTAAGTTGGCCTAGCTGTTTTAACCGGCGGTATTTTTGTCAGCTGTAAAGTGATTTATGTTTAGTATGGTTTGGCATTTTAACATAAATAGACTGAAGCCTGAACAATGCTTCCAAATTGTGCAAATTTATTCTGAAAATCATGGTTCTGTCCGAAATGCGTATCGTGATTTTCATAAGCGAATTTTCTTTAGCGGTGCAGCTCACTTTTGGTTGAATGGATACATCAATAAACAAAACTGCCATATTTGGGGTGATGATGATCCTCAAGTGTATGTTGAGACACCGTTACATCCAGTAAAACTGACTGTGTGGTGTGCTTTATAGGCTGGTGGAATAATTGGTCCGTACTTCTTTAGAAACGATGCTGACCAGAATGTTACAGTCAATCGTGACTGCTATAGAGCGAAGATTACTGACTTTTTCGTTCATCAATTGAACAACCATGATGTGCAGGAGTAGTGGTTTCAACAAGACGGCGCAACATGTTACATAGCTCGTGCCACAATTGATTTATTGAAGGAAACGTTTGGTTACCGCATAGTTTCACGTTTTGGACACGTGGATTGGCCTCCAGAGTCGTGCGATTTTACGCCACTTGACTATTTTCTGTGGAGATATGTGAAGTCGCTCGTCTACGCCGATAAGCCCGAAACGATTGACCACTTGGAGGATAACATTCGGCGCGATATTGTCGCTATACGGCCACAAATGTTGGGAAAGTCATCGAAAATTGGACCTCTAGATTAGACTACGTCCGAGCCAGCCATGGCGGTTATATGCCAGAAATCATATTTAAATTATAATGCCAGAAGATTTCCTTTCGAATAAAGTCATTTCCATATCAATAAAAACAATCACTTTCGTTTTATTCCATTTCAAAGTTCTATACCTCGAAAAAAAACACCCTTTATAAGGGGTTTTTTTGGTATGCTGAGTACGAATTTTGAGTTAATTTTGCAACCAAAAATGGCCGCCACACCACCGTTGTAAAATTTCATGTTGGATACCGTATAAGGGGTTTTTTCGTACTCATACATACATACATACATATGATCACGCCTTTATCCCCGAAGGGGTAGGCAGAGGCATATTATATGCCCACATTTCACCTTGTATAATTTGTCCCACGTAATGGGTGGTGAGCCGTATTGCCGTGTTTAAATAGACAGGCGCAGGTTGTGAATGCCTGCTGTTGAAATAAAGCTTTCAACTTAGCTTAACGACTGCCATTTTACTGGCAACCGGGACCAACGGCTTAACGTGCCTTCCGAAGCACGGAAACGCTCAAATGTATGTCACAAAGTGATCACATGGATGGTCACCCATCCATGAACCGGCCATAGTGAAAGTTGCTTACTGCAGTGATCGTTTACAGAACACTGAGTCCGCGGGGCCACGAGCGCTTTTCGTATTTAGCTGACCAAAAACCCCCTTAAACGATATGCATCATGAAATTTTGTGATAGTGGCGCGGCGGCCATTTTGGATTGCAAAATTATCATAAAATTCGTACTCAGCATACCAAAAAACCCCTTAAACGATACCCATCATGAAATTTTGTAAAAGTGGCGCGGCGGCCATTTTGGATTGCAAAATTATCATAAATTTCGTACTCAGCATATCAAAAAACCCCTTAAACGATACCGATCATGAAATTTTGTGATAACGGCGCGGCGGCCATATTGGATCTCTAAATTGACCCGAAATTCGTACTCAGCATATCAAAAAACCCCTTAAACGATACCCATCATGAAATTTTGTGATAACGGCGCGGCGGTCATATTGGATCTCTAAATTAACCCGAAATTCGTATTCAGCATACTAAAAAACCCCTTAAACGATACCCATCATGAAATTTTGTGATAACGGCGCGGCGGCCATTTTGGATTGCAAAATAATCATGAAATTCGTACTTAGGCATACCAAAAACCCCTTAAACGATATCCATCATGAAATTTTGTGATAATGGCGCGGCGGCCATTTCGGATTGCAAAATTATCATAAATTTCGTACTCAGCATACCAAAAAAACCCCTTTAACGATACTTATCATGAAATTTTGAGATTTTGGGGCGGCGGCCATATTGCATCTCTAAATTAACCCGAAATTCGTACTCAGCACACCAAAAAACCCCTTAAACGATACCCATCACGAAATTTTGTGATTTCGGCGCGGCGGCCATATTGGATCTCTAAATTAACCCAAAATTCGTACTCAGCATACCAAAAAACCCTTTAAACGATACCCATCATGAAATTTTGTGATTTCGGCGCGGCGACCATATTGGATTTCTAAATTAACCCGAAATTCGTACTCAGCATACCAAAAAACCCCTTAAACGATACCCATCATGAAATTTTGTGATTTCAGAGCGGCGGCCATATTGGATCTCAAAATTAACCCGAAATTCGTACTCAGCGTACCAAAAACCCCCTTAAACGATACCCATCATGAAATTTTGTGATAGTGGCCCGGCGGCCATTTCGGATTGCAAAATTATCATAAATTTCGTACTCAGCATACCAAAAAACCCCTTTAACGATACCCATCATGAAATTTTGTGATTTTGGGGCGGCGGCCATATTGGATCTCTAAATTTACCCGAAATTCGTACTCAGCATACCAAAAAACCACTTAAACGATACCCATCATGAAATTTTGTAATTTCGGCGCGGCGACAATATTGGATTTCTAAATTAACCCGAAATTCGTACTCAGCATACCAAAAAACCCCTTAAACGATACCCATCATGAAATTTTGTGATTTTGGGGCGGCGGCCATATTGGATCTCTAAATTAACCCGAAATTCGTACTCAGCATACCAAAAAACCCCTTAAACGATACCCATCATGAAATTTTGTGATTTTGGGGCTGCGGCCATATTGGATCTCTAAATTAACCCGAAATTCGTACTCAGCATACCAAAAAACCCCTTAAACGATACCCATCACGAAATTTTGTGATTTCGGCGCGGCGGCCATATTGGATCTCTAAATTAACCCGAAATTCGTACTCAGCATACCAAAAAACCCTTTAAACGATACCCATCATGAAATTTTGTGATTTCGGCGCGGCGACCATATTGGATTTCTAAATTAACCCGAAATTCGTACTCAGCATACCAAAAACCCCCTTAAACGATACCCATCATGAAATTTTGTGATAGTGGCGCGGCGGCCATTTCGGATTGCAAAATTATCATAAATTTCGTACTCAGCATACCAAAAAACCCCTTTAACGATACCCATCATGAAATTTTGTGATTTTGGGGCGGCGGCCATATTGGATCTCTAAATTTACCCGAAATTCGTACTCAGCATACCAAAAAACCACTTAAACGATACCCATCATGAAATTTTGTAATTTCGGCGCGGCGACAATATTGGATTTCTAAATTAACCCGAAATTCGTACTCAGCATACCAAAAAACCCCTTAAACGATACCCATCATGAAATTTTGTGATTTTGGGGCGGCGGCCATATTGGATCTCTAAATTAACCCGAAATTCGTACTCAGCATACCAAAAAACCCCTTAAACGATACCCATCATGAAATTTTGTGATTTTGGGGCGGCGGCCATATTGGATCTCTAAATTAACCCGAAATTCGTACTCAGCATACCAAAAAACCCCTTAAACGATCCCCATCATGAAATTTTGTGATTTCGGCGCGGCGGCCATATTGGATCTCTAAATTAACCCGAAATTCGTACTCAGCGTACCAAAAACCCCCTTAAACGATACCCATCATGAAATTTTGTGATTTCGGCGCGGCGGCCATATTGGATTGCAAAATTATCATGTAATCACCTACAGAGATAGATTATAGTCTGAACCCCTTAAACGATACCCATCATGAAATTTTGTGATTTTGGGGCGGCGGCCATATTGGATCTCTAAATTAACCCGAAATTCGTACTCAGCATACCAAAAAACCCCTTAAACGATCCCCATCATGAAATTTTGTGATTTCGGCGCGGCGGCCATATTGGATCTCTAAATTAACCCGAAATTCGTACTCAGCGTACCAAAAACCCCCTTAAACGATACCCATCATGAAATTTTGTGATTTCGGCGCGGCGGCCATATTGGATTGCAAAATTATCATGTAATCACCTACAGAGATAGATTATAGTCTGAAATGATACAAGTTTTATCCCGGGAATAAGTTCCCATGAGACGCGGAAAAGAGAACAAAATTTCACGCAGGCGAAGCTGCGGGCATCAGCTAGTCTATAATAAATGTTACATTACACGCGAATGCTCGTGTCGGTCAGGGAGGTAGCATCGTAACGTAATGCTCGAGTCGAATCTATAAATGTTACATTACACGCGAATGCTCGAGTCAGTCAGGGAGGTAGCATCGTAACGTAATGCTCGAGTCGAATCTATAAATGTTACATTACACGCGAACGCTCGTCGGTCAGGGAGGTAGCATCGTAACGCAATGCTCGAGTCGAATCTAATTTGTTACATTACAGGCGAATGCTCCCGGTGAGGGAGCACCTTAACATAATTTCCTTTGCCGGTAAAAATATTTTATTGCTAATTACGTAATAACAAAATAAGTTGGTTCCGAAGAACAAGATTAGGTATTACCAACGTTTCCACCATTTTTGAACCGGTATTTTTTGACGATAGGATATCGTTCGTATGTTTAAACATAAACTATTAAAATATTGTTAAAATACCTATATGTTGAGAATAAAACTTTAGTGTAAGTGAGTTTTAAAAATGTACCTATTTCACTTCCGTTCCGTTTTATTTTATGTGAAATCTTGGATTGCAACTGCTAATTTTGAATGATATAAAAAAAAAACACGATAGAGAGACTTTATTTCAGTTAAAATAAATATTTAATAGGTAATGAAAGGAAACATGATTGCCGCATGTTAATTTAGATTTTTATAAATCTCACTTCTGCAAAGAAATAGCTTTTGTAAAATTGTTTTTTTTTGTGCTCCCACAGTAAACTAGCCAGGCGAGTTGGCGCAGAGTAATGTTTTGAGTATTTCTTCTCATGCATGTGTATCGTGCATCACTTGCAAGTAGGCTGGCTTGGGCCCCGTAGGCCTCAGTAGAACCCATGTAGAAACCCATTGCACGCACACTGAATCTAACATACACACTGAAAGTTACCATTGCACCCAACACTGAATCTAACATACACACTGAAAGTTACCATTGCACCCAACTCTGAATCTAACATACACACTGAAAGTTACATAAACATTTGAAAATTTTACCACTGAAATATTGGAAGAAAACTCACCGTCAAATATCCTGAATAACTATCTATACCGGGCAGTAAATACGCCGGGTCAACATATGCAGCTTTTCTAGCATCTTCTATCTTCTTTTCCTCTATGTAAGGTGTGAGGAGTAAGGGAGAGCCAGCGTCAAAAGTGGATCTCGCTCGTCCAGACTTGTAGGTCCTTTCCATAAAGGTTAGAATTGGTTCTGGGGCTTCCCCTGGCGGGAGGCTTGGTAATGGTGAGCGTTCTGTGCATAACGCTTCGTGGATGACGCTAGAAAATTATTTGAAGATAGTTATTACTTAAATATTTATTAAAGAGTCCCATGAGTCCCGAGAGCTTATGAGTATTCCAGTAGTAGAACTAGGTGTACTGTGCATCTCTTGAATGATCAGAATATGCTAGCAACCTGAAACATTAAATGTCACATTGAAATGAAGCCACCTGTCAAACGTAATTATTTTAATTAGGTAAATAAGCTAAGTCGGACACAGCGTGAAGCCGTTCACACTAATGCATTTCTGCCAATAACGGATGTTTATGTAATTTAGACCCATTCCCAATCAACCAGAAGTGAGAACCTTCTCCAGACCAATCCTAACATTAATATCTTCATCACAAGCATCCTCCAAGCCGTTTGAGAGTTATAGTGGTGCGACCTAATAATGCGGATGAACGTACGCACGTGCGTATGCACTACAGAAATTTATAGCATTCCGCAGAAATGAAATAAAATGTGCTCCATTACTAAGTAGCCTCTCCTTAGCCTGCCAATCTGAATCCGATCACTGCGTTAAGCTTTTTATGCTACGGTTAGTTCTGAGATGGATTATATTGTACTAACAACATAAAAAATATGCTTTATTGTACTAACAACATAAAATTTACAATAGTGCAAAAGTACAGTGATACAGCGGTTTAAAAGTTAACACAATGGGCGGCCTTATTGCACACAGCAATCTCTGCCAGGCAACCTTTAGATGAACTGGACTACATAGAGAGATACCGGGACACAACATGGGTAGTACAATCGAGTTTATGCATCTACACAAGTAGATAGACTATATACACTTGTGACTTTCTATACTTTAGCATACTTCATAAATATACACACTAATGTACACACATATACTATACATAATATATACCTATACATATACATTTATATCTACATATATACATACACATACTCTGTGGCGCGGTCGGTAGTGATACCACTTGCGGCGCTGGAGGTCGTGGGTTCGATTCCCACCGGAGACAAATATTTGTGTGACCCATAAATGTTTGTCTCAGGAGTCTGGGTGTTTCTATGTATAATAAGTATGTATTTAAAAGTATATAAGTATTAATATCCGTGGTCTGATACCCATAACACAAGCAGGTTATTCCTAGCTTACTTTGAGATCTGATAGCGTTGTGTGGAATGTCCGTGAATATTTATTTAATTTTTTCTATTTATTTTACATAATACATACATACAATACGCACACGTACGGATTCACTATAGCCATTTCTCATAGGTACAAGACAAAATTAATTTGATCCTGATGTATTTGCAAATTCCAAATAGTGCTCGTATATCATTCTTTTAAAAGTCGCCACTGTTTGAGCTCGCCTTATGGGAACTGGTAGTGCATTCCACAACCTTGTTGCCTCCACTGCAAAGGATTTATCTGCAAACTTTGTGGAATGCGCTGGTATTAGCAGTGTTAAGTTCTCTGATGCTCTCGTGTCCCTCGAATGGGTGTCACTTAGGAACTTAAAACGTTCCTTAAGATACGGGGGAGTCAAGGGATTAAATAAAATATTATAAAGTAAAGAAAGAAAGTGAGTATTCCGCCGAAGGCGAATTGGGAGCCACCTGAGCATATTGCGATATTGAGATACATGATCATACATATTTACGTAAGCCGAAAATGAACCTAATACAGAAATTTTGAAGGCGCTCAAGCTTATCAAGTTGCTCCTCTGTAAGATTAATATAGCTGGCATCCTCATAATCTAAAACGGGAAGTAAGAGAGACTGCGCAAGGGAGATCTTAGAGGATGTAGGTAGAAAGTTTCGCAAACTCCGCAAAGAGCCTGCTGATGCAAACAATTTTCGACTGACCTCCTGTAGTTGAGGGCCCCAGGTTAATGTTCTATCGATAAGTATCCCTAGATTTTTGACGATTTTGCTTATTTGTAGAGGCATGCCATCAAAAACTACTTGTGGTAACTGTGCATAATCTACACGAGATATCATCCACGGACTCCCCACCAAAATAAGCTGTGTTTTGGAAGGATTTACTTGAAGACCGAATTTGTTACTCCATTCACAAATTCGCTTTAGGTCACAGTTTATAGTGGAAAAGGCTTCATGAACTGTATTCAGCTCATGAAGCCTGTTTCTGGCATTTCCATTTACGAGCGTGTCTGTGCCTCGAGTGGAACGTTAGAATGCTGATTTCGGATGAAAACAATAATAGTCATCATTAAGCCAAGTTAAAAGTTTTATAGGCGGTTTAAAAATTTTCAATATCATACACAACAGTCACAGACTAGGCATTCCGGTCCGTTTCAACACGAAAATAGTATGTGCGCGAGTGTATTGCGGGTGATGCAATCATTTCTAGATTACGGTGATTACTACGATCACGTATGGACTGTAAGCTTGTATGCTACCTTAGTATAATTAAACAGCAAAAATTATGTCTTTTCCCTGGTTTCAAGCTTTAATGTCAGGAAAACACACTCTGGGCACAAATTAGAGATAGTACAGCTGGAAACCTAAATACTAAATTCGCTTACCAGTAAGCTCCTAGTAAATAAATGGATTAAAAGTGTACCTAAAAATTAAGCAATAAATAAAACACACACACTTTCACATTAACAATATGACTTTTGACTAATTACGTAAACACAAAGTCTCAAAATTTATTAAAAAAAAAAAAAGAAAAACTTACGTGAATATAAAGAAAGTCCAAAACACGATCATGACTAACACTAGCGTGGTCCCGAGGGGTGCTTCTCTTTTGGTTCTCGTCAGCGGAATGGGCCCCTAGCCTCAGGAACCTTGTATAGTCAGCCTGTTCTCACCGTGCACTTGCGTCTTGAACTTGGATTTATCTCGATCTTTTATACAGGCTGTGTCTTTTTGTCTTGTTTACAAACGAAAAAGTATTTATCTACTCTGATACTATAATACAAAGATTATAAAATTGAAATCAATACTATTATGACAAACATTACGCACAGGCCAAAAAAAAAGTTTTATTACGATACAGGTCTTGTATGGACACCTGTATCATAATAAAACTTTTTAATCATTACGATACACCATAAACAATCTCCAGCTGAAAAAGAAGTTTGAACCTCTACTTTAAAAAAAAATGTGTCTCCAGAGTAGCGAAAAATCCTAAATCTATGGTCTCCGCAGCCTAAAAAAAAAGAAACACGCATGCGCAATCGATGTTTGCGCCTTGGCGCCAACATTTTACATTTAAATTAAACAAAGTTTGGTTTTGTTTGTAAAATAAATTAGTTTTTGTGTAAAAACATGTCTTAAAGCGAGGATGGTGGTAATTGTACACCACCAGACATTCTGGAAACTGCGTCAAACATGACCATGAACCTGTTACCGGCGAAATCAAGGAGCAACTATATATCACAACAAAATGAAATCAGGTATTATAGTATGAGAGTAGATAAAGTAGTGTATGACACTGTACATAACTTGGTCTTATAACACTCGTGTGATACTATAAAAAAACTCGCCTACGGCTCGTTTTTTTAAAACACACTCGTGTTATAAGAACCCTCATTATGCAACAGTGTCATAAACTACTATTATTTTATAGTAGTTCCATTTTTGATTTGGGAATTGTGTTGTTGTTTTGGAGATGGAAAACTGAAATTATAGTAGTTGCTTGAGATGTTTAAGTTAGGAAATATTGTTTGCTTTTTTTATTGAATTAGAGATACCAAGGGTCCAACCGTAACTGGATTTGAAGTCTAATCTGGTTTTATCGGCTCATGGTTTGGATTTTTATTTTCAACATTCTTATAAAAAAGCTGCAAAATATTGCGTTATATTCATAGAGCGGCTCTTTATTTTTATTAACTAAGTACCTCCGTTATAAAAAGCTCTTATAATATATTTTTTTGTTCTTCCATGTTATTTTACCAAAACTTATCGTGTCCATTAACGAAGACATTCTTGAGCATATCAGTTTATCTGGTCGGCAGAGAGTCTCAGTGATTTCAACAGAAATTTCTGCAACTCATTCAGCAACATTATCAACCCAAATTTTAACTACTTTATCTTAGAATTTTTACTTTTCAAGACCTATTGTTATATTCTATCATGGTTCTGTTGTAGTTATGTTCTAGTAAAAACCTAAATTTCTTTCGACTTTGTCACAATAACCGTGAGAAAAAGATAAATCAGTAGAAATAAGATAACAATTCATAGAAAATATTAAATGTAAATGTCGTAAAAATTTTATATTTATTTATTTCTACAAATAATGAAACTTACAATAGTTTTATTATTTGTAGCTTCCTAAATAATCTATATAATATAAAAATTAATGCCACTTTTCGTTGTAATTTTATAACTCAAGAACGGGCTCACCTATCCAAACCAAATGTTGAGGGTTTGTTCGAACTATTTAGTAGATGGTTTAAGTGAAGTTTGCACAAAATCGGTCGAGCGGTTCTTCATTTATCACGCAAACGAAGTTGCGCGGGTCAGCTAGTTGTGTATAAATGGTTCTGGCAGCATCTTACAGTCGGAATAAAAGTGAAATTTAAAAAAGGGAAAGCGTTTTGAATTCAAAGTTTCAAGTGTAATCGAGCTATTATAAATAATCCAGCGCTATTGTTCCGTGTGGATATCGGAACAACCTGTATACGTGCGTACCAGCGTTGGGTACCAATGACCTGTTTAGCATAAAGACGCTCCCACGCTTGAATATTTGCGATAGATTCTTGCACGCTCACTGAAGTGATTTGCTCTATATTTAGGATGTTTGTAGTAAACATCAATGCGATACATTTAAAAACGTGGATATAATACCTAATAGGGTATTACGAAGCACCCGATATGGGTATACTGATAACTGATTTTCCCACGATCGTAAAACCGGTTGAGTACCACAGGGTTTTTTTTCCCAACATCGTTAACTTTAGTGCGAGGTATTCGTATGAAGTAAATCGATAAATAAATCTATCCAGTATGGTAGTTGCTTCTTTGTAACAAGTAAGTCTTCAATCTGTTTATCATAATTGCTTTGCTCAGATAGTTTAGAATAAATTTAAATCGCATTAAAAACATGCACGTAAAGAGAATATAGATTTTTTATAAATGTACTAAAGCTTATCTATTTTTATTAAAAACATAATTCCTTGGTCACGTTTAGCAAAATCACACGTGAATTTCTAGATAGATTTTGCAAATTCGAAGATTTTAAATTAAGCTGGTTTACCAATGACAATGTATTGTGAGAAGTAAAACGTAGTTATTATGTACACATATTTTAAAAGCCACTTCATAATTTTTAAATTTACAAATAAATTCGCACAGAAGAGGAAATTTGCTAACAAAAATATATGGAAATTGAAATCTGAAAAATTAATTGAACTGATTTCTATTAATAATAATTTATTTATTTATTTATAAAATTAATTTACTTAAAAGATCGATAAATTAACCCCGAATAATACGCCATTCCAAATTTCATTATTGCAATGTATCGAAAACCTAGTTAATTAGTTATTTTTATGCGTGATTTTAGCATTACAAATGCGATAATTAAGTACTAAACTTTAAACTGAGAATGTTTTAATTTCATGGAGCTATTTATCAATGCCTTGATTGAAAATAGGTTTTTGTCACTCTAATATTGTGGTACCTATATTACGAGCTCCTATTGGCAAATGGTGTCAAGACTATGTTAATTTGTTTTGCATAAACAACTATGTTCATCTTTCATCATCTATACAAATAAATAAAATTGGAGTGTCTGTTTGTAATATTAA
Organism: Miltochrista miniata; assembly: GCA_933228765.1. Classification (NCBI taxonomy): domain Eukaryota; kingdom Metazoa; phylum Arthropoda; class Insecta; order Lepidoptera; family Erebidae; genus Miltochrista; species Miltochrista miniata. The sequence goes on along the minus strand of OW121751.1, from coordinate 8,571,417 downwards.
AATAACCGCTTTCTACTACATGCATATGAATGTATATACGGTACACATACCAAAATAAATATTTTTAAAATTTTTGTCTGTCTGTCTGTCTGCTTGTTCCGGCTAATCTCTGGAACGGGTGGACCGATTTTGACGGGACTTTCACTGGCTGATAAGTTATGTAATAAGGAGTAACTTAGGCTACTTTTATCCCGGGAATAAGTTCCCACGGGAAGCGGGAACGGGAACAAATTTTACGCGGGGGTAGCTGCGGGCATCAGCTAGTAGTATATAATATATCGACGGTTAAAAGGCGAATTGATTCAAGCGCCACTTTGGGCGATATTGAGTTATATACATCATTGGAATCGTGGAATTTTTCCGCGTCGTTTGAGCCGGGTTTGAGGCAAATCTGAGCACTTTTTTGGCGCTTGACTCCATGACGAATTTGGGTATCTTTTCTACTTATTAGGTATCAAGTGTAGTAATTTTGGTTGTTTTTTTCAAAGCATGTATATAAACCCATTTAAAAATTATATTTTTTTTTACTATCTGTAGTTTAAACCATTAATCCCTGGATAAATTAAAACGGTTTTGACGTTTGAATTGTTTTTACTTGAACTTAAATAATTTAACTTGGATGTTAATTCATTTTGCTTCAACCAGATTAATTAATGTATGCAACTTAAACCATTTTGCCTTGAACATGTGAATATTATCTCTGTCGCTTGAATTAATCTTACCTGAATAAGTATAATGGAAATATATGACTTGTGCTGATTATCCTTGACCAGTTTTTAGTATTTATGCCATTTAGAACAATTTTCTCTATGCATAAAATAAATATGTGCACGTTTGATTCCTTTATATTAGTTTAATAATTAAACTTATGTCATACTTAAATTAGTTTACTTTTTTCACCTCGCATTAAAAATGGCATTTATATCTCAAGTAACAGAACACAAACCAACGCGTGTAGGTACTTGGACCCACAACACACGTGTCGCGCGTGGTTTCGAGGTCGGTTCAGTCTACTGCGCGATGCCAGATAAGTCGAATGTTTACATAATTATTAAACGCGCGAAGATCGTTAGTAACAAAATTCCATTAATTTAGTTATTATTAATTATAACATTGTGTTTTGGTAGTAAAGCAATCCTTATTAAACGTATAAAGAGTTTTTAATTACGAGAAATAATGGAGGGAAAAGACAAAAGTACACACATCAACACCGTCTAGGGATATTTTTTAAAAAGTTCTGCATCTCAAAAAATACTGGCCGATTTAAAAACTTTTGATTGAATCTTATTTTGTAGGTATATTTGAATGATTCCAAATTTGAAATTTAAAAAAAGAAATTAAAACAAATGATTTGCGCGGCATTAGTATAGCGAAGTTCGAAATTTTAATTTTACCGACGACGATAGTTAATTGGTATTTGTTTTGTCCAGTTGAAGTTTTAAAGCTAGTTACTGATTAATTACGAATTTATTTCATTGTGTAAGGCAGAAGGCATGCTCCAAGCTGAGGCTACTCAGCGGAGTATTGCTGAGGAAATTGGAACCAGGCAAAACGTTATTTCAAGATTGTGGTCACGTTATCGTGCAACCGGGGAAGTGGCTGAAAGACACCGTGGCGGGAGACGCATAACCACCCAACGACAAGACCGATTTTTACAAGTTGCCGCGAGAATGCAGCCAAACGTTACAGCCGTGCAGTTGGTTCAACGGCTCCAGTCAGAAAACCAATTGCTTGTCAGTGACCAAACTGTGAGGAGGAGACTGCATGAAGCTAACCTTAATGCTCGCAGGCCACTTCGTACTCCAGCACTAAGCAGAGGAAATCGTGGACGAAGATTAGAGTTGGCTCGTGAACATTTGCTTTGGGAAGATAACCAGTGGTCTGTAGTACCTACTGTTTACCGATGAGTCCCGATTCGGTTTTCATCCCGATTCACGAAGAGTACGCGTTTGGCTAGTTCCTGGTCGTGAGAGTCGTTTGCAACACCCCCAGGTAGTCCATCCATACAAGGGCTGGACAATTATGGTTTGGGCGGGAATTCGTTTTGGTGGAAGAACGGACCTCGTTTGGATTAGAAACACCATGACCGCTGAAAAATACCGCGACCAGGTGCTTGTACCCATTGTCTACCCTCATCGACTTCAAATGGGTCAAGAATTAACTCACATGCATGACAACGCCCGTCCGCACACAGCGCGAGTGGTGACCAGCTGGCTGCAGGACCATGACGCGTCGGTTTTACCCTAGCCGGCGCAATCACCTGATTTAAACCCCATCGAGCATGCGTGGGACATGCTCCAAAGAAGGGCTTATAAAAATTTTCCTGCAGACATTGCGACTGAAGAGCAACTTTTTTTACATCTTAGCAGAACTTGGGACAATATCCCGCAGCGAGACTTTGATAACTTAATTCATAGCATGAAAAACCGTTGCAGGACCGTGGTTAACGTCATGGGTAGTCTTACTGACTACCTACTGATTTTTCCTATCAGTGCAAAAAATTGAAAAGAAATTACTTATTTTTTTATTAATTCGTAAATGACACATTCATCTTTAGTTGCCCCATTTTTTTACTTTTTGTTTTCATTTTAATAAAATTTTATATAAGTCGAAAATATATTTTTATTTTATTTTAAAGGAAGCCCATTTTTCAGACTATATTAGTCTGAAAAATGGGCTTCCTAAGAATATAATTTTGTTGCATATTATTCCTAACATATTTTCTGAAAATTGAGAAAATGTGAAATATCCCTAGATGGTGTTGATCTGTGTATTTTAGAGAGGTGATAAGTAAAAGCTCCGAAAGTGATGTGAAGTGCAAAAAAAAGCAGGCTGTTGATAAATTGAAGAATAAACCAAGCCCCAATAAGGAAAATATATCATATTTTGTAAGTATATACATCCTAATTATACATTTATTGGTGTAAAGTACCCATAAAAAGCGATTTTTATGGGCGATGGGGGATTTTAACCCTTCAACACACTAAAAAAATATATCGAAAATCGGTAATCACGTGGACCTAGCTCCACCACCCTAAAAATGAAAAAAGATTTCCCATTTCCCAAAAAAAATTTTTATCTCACTTACCAGACCAAATTTTTCAATTCTGCAAACAGCAACCGGATTATTGATAAATTGTTTATTTTACTGTGTATAATAATAAACAATAATGAAAACACATTATTTATAATAAAAAAACAAAACACACACGCACACTTGCACTTGGTACACACGCACTCAACAAAAAAAACATTGATTACTCTACCACCACACCATATTTTACGATCCTGTAAACACCAACCGGATTATTGATATATTGTTTATTTTACTGTGTATAATAATAAATAATAATGCAAACACATTATTTATAATAAAAACACGAAACACACACGTACTACACAAACGCACGCCATCCATGCGCAATCCACTCTCAACTTCAACTGTTCGATTTTTGTAAATAATTCTGGCCCATTGACGTCATTTCATAAGATTCCAAAAACAAGAAAATGTTATAAACTACACATGCAATAAACCTGTTCATTGAAAAGTAGGACGTAAGCAGGCTAAATTTAAGTTTAAAGTCGTCTGGGTAGGTGCGGCGACCGGTCGCCGCGCGGGGCTTTACGGAAAAACTTGATTATTATGCGCGGCGACGGGTCGCCGCGAGGAGCTCTAAGGGTTAAAGTCTCATGTTCTTAAAAGTGTGCCAATTTTATTTATTTAAGTTACTTTTCTTAAAATTTATGTGACATTTCATTCGCTTTCCCTGCATCGGGAATTTTAGTTTATTACCTTTGAGCTATTTTCCTCAATTCAGATTTAAATAAATCTTGCGATTAAAACAATTTGCTATAAATAGTTAATACAACACTGTGTGATTTGAGTTACTCCTCCTCGAACATTTACAACTAGGTGAACGGTTTAACTCATTTATCCATGAACAATTGACAAATAGGTAAGTGATTTCAATCATTTATTCATGAACAGTTGACTTATAGGTAAGTGATTTAAAACATGTATCTATGAACAGTTGACAAATGGGTAAGTGGTTTAAATCATTTATCCTTGATCTGTTAAAGAAACAAGGAACACATAAACTATTTTGTTTTGAATACATAAATCGTCATTGTGTACATAACCCTTTCTGTCCTGATCAAAAAATTATGCAAAATGGCTCAAGTTACAATTTACTTGCTTTAAAAACATCTTTTATCTGTTATAATATTATCATAAATTAGCAAAAAATATACCGCTTTTTAGTTGGGGAGATTTGTACATTTTATTATATACTTTAGGAACAGTGATTTTTTTCTTAAAAAATAAACTTTAAAATGCTCTCCTGTAAAGTTCTCAAAATGGCGCTTGAATCAAGTCGCCTTTTAACCGTCGATATGGTTAATGTAAGTGATGAAGTCAGTGATAGGGTAATGGTGAGGGATGGCACGGCATAGGGTTCAGTAATTGGACCCTTGCACTATAAAACATACGTCAATGATGTCATAAAAGTCTTTGCTAATAGTGAAATTTACCAGGTCGCCGATGACCTGATATCTTCAAACGATGACATAACACAGCCATCAAAAAAGTACAAACTAGGTGTTTCACATCTGACAGGCGTCCCGGGATGGCTTACATTTTTTTTAACCGACTTCCAAAAAAGGAGGAGGTTCTCAATTCGTCTGTTTTTTTTATGTTCGTTACCGCCAAATCGCTAGAAAGAGTTAACCGATTTTGATGATTCTTTTTTTATTTGAAAGCAGGTGCTTCCCATGTGGTCCCATATACAGGAAGTCAGAATCTGATGCTGGGATCCTGGAGAAATCGAGGAAATCCCTCGAATCGAGGGAATTCTTTAACGCATTACAGGGGAGAACATTACCCCTAGACTGATATATTTTCAGTCCATCGGTCACTAAAAATAATGAAAAAAAAAATTTAATAAAAAATAAACCGACTTCAAACAAAAACTAAAAATTGAAAAATAAAATTAACTTAGCACAAAGTAATAGGTAGTAAATTTAGATTTATCAGATATTATTGACTGTAATGCTGTAGTCGGTGCCAATATTTCTATGAGAGATTATTAATACCTACCTAAACCCATAGTTTTACTTGGCGCCGATTTCAGTATTACATTCAATAATATCTGATAAATCTAAATTTACTACCTATTACTTTGTGCTAAGTTAATTTTATTTTTCAAGTTTTAGTTTTTGTTTGAAGTCGGTTTTTTTTGTTATTTTTTTTTAAATATACCCTCGTTAAGCGTCGTATGCTCAGGCATTTCCACTAAGACTATCGTGTGTATGTTTTGACACGTTCGCAGTGGTAGTGATTTTTCTAACCTAATAATTGCGGTTTATGACGTATTTAAAAAAAACTCTCAGCTCTATCACGTTCAAACCAACTTTCTTTAGTAGTTTTTATGGCAATGTACTACAGTATTTTTTTTGGATTTATCATCCTCTTAGTTCAGAAGTTAGGGGGGGGACACATTTTTCCACTTTGGAAGTGTCTCTTGCGCAAATTATTAACCTCTTTATAGATACCCCAAGTATGGAATTGATGAAAAAAAAAATTTTGAGATTCAGTTCTGAGCTTGAGGACCCCCAAAATTTACTGCTTTTTTTCTAGTTTTATATGAAAATCTTAATGCGGTTCACAGAATACATCTACTTACCAAGTTTCAATAGCATAGGCCGTATAGTTTCGGAGAAAAGTGGGTGTGACACACGGACGGACAGACAGACAGACATAAGGAATCTATAAGGGTTCGTTAATCTATAAGGCATTTCCATTTACAAGCCTGGTTGCCAGGCATAATTATGACATGTTAGTCTTTGAGGCAAGTTGGAGGCCTTATGGTGGATTTACTTCCAAATTTGTCAATTTGTCAATCCCCCAGACAGACCCCCAAACAGAGTTCATACTTTTGGTGTTATATACTTTTAATTTTGACACATTTGTGAAAGCTAGATCCAATTGGTGATGTCATTTTTTGTTTTATATCCGGATTAGAATCGCTTAAGGAAAAAATAAATAAAACCCATGGAAGCGTCTTCATATTAATTTGTTATGATATAAATTTATGTAAAAAAAAGACTAAAACCTGTAGTTGGCTAGCCAGGAACAATCACAGAACATACTCTAGATAGAGTGTAACTATACAGTTGTACACGGTTCATTCGAATTATACTGAATTTTACTAAACCTTGGAGCAAAATGCAGGGATAGCCTATCAGAAGATTACAAACGAAAAGTGGAAAGACTTGCTGGCATTAAGTATATCAATACTTAATGCCAGAAAGTCTAGAAAGAGGTAAAAATCTAGGAGATAAGCAAACTAGGAGGGCATGTACCAATAGGCACAGTAGTTTTCTCAAAAGTAGGTATTAAAAAACCGACTTCAAACAAAAACTAAAAAATTATAAATAAATTTAACTTAGCACAAAGTAATAGGTAAGTATATTTCTATGAGAGATCAATAATACATTAATCTCTCATCGAAATATTGGCACTGACTTCAGTATTACATTCAATAATATCTGATAAATCTAGTAGATATCCTTACCTATTACTTTGTGCTAAGTTAATTTTATTTATAATTTTTTAGTTTTTGTTTGAAGTCGGTTTTTTTTGTTAACTTTTTTTTTCATTATTTTTAGTGACGGGTATACTAAAATATATTTGTCAGGGGTATTGTTCTCCCCAACCCAATACAAATAGATCAAGCCCAAACACAAGGTAACTGCTGTAAATCGTCAAGGAATTCTCTTGATTCGAGGGATTTCTTCGATTTCTCCAGGATCCTAGCATCCCATTCTTAATTCCTGAATATGGGACCACATGGGAAGCACCAGCTTTCAAATAAAAAAACAATCATCAAAATCGGTTACTTCGTTCAAGCGATTTGCCGGTAAGAAATCTAAAAAAAATGCAGACGAATTGAGAACCTCCTCCTTTTTTGGTAGTCGGTTAAAAAGTAGGTATTGTTTTCATTTCAAATTCAGCACACATTTCTACTCTTCGATAAGTGTAATTATAGTCAACACGTGTTTCAGCATTCTATTTTTTTGTTCAACGTGAGGGAAAATCCTTCATGGATGCTATGCCGGACTCCTACCGACTAAAAAACCTCACGTAACGCCCAACAGCCTACGGTCGGGAGCCCCGGGTAAGCGGTTTACCACTGGGGACCGAAATTCATTTGATTATTTGACGTGTGACCGATAAAACATGAGGCCATTCTACTACTGATCGAATGAACAATTGACCAAAAGAATTTTTATCGAACAAACATTTGGTAATTTTACTACTGATCGAATGAACATTTGGTCGAAAAACAGTTGAATAAAGAATATTCTTATTATAATTAGCCGCGTGAGTGCGGCTGATGCGCCCCTTGGTTTTAGGACCAGACTTCGGCAGTGACGTGTTTCTGGATTATTCAAAATTCTACTTTGACCAATATGGATGTTTGATTTTACTAATCCTACAAATGTAAAATAATAAATCCGATAATGAAAGATGTGTTTATTACCCCCATCACGATCTAACGGCTGAACGGATCTGGGCTTTTTTTTTTTGTTTAACGTGAGGGAAAATCCTCATAGGATGTTATGCCGGACTCTTACCGACTAAAAAACCTCACGCCACGCCTAACAGCCTATGGTTGAGAGCCCCGGGTAAGCCCTCAGGAAGGATGTCCCGTGACTCCCATCAGACCTACGGCCGCCAATGCGGCCTCGCCCAGGGGGTGGTTCGGGTGCAATCCCGCGTCTATGGGGGGTTTCGGGTGTGACCCCGCTTCTAAGGGGGGGGGGGGGGGGGCGTGCGTGAGTTGCTCACGTCACGCTGCCGTCATGGGCCTGCTTCTGTAAGGACGGTGAGCGGCCCTCTCACCGTCCTCAGACCCCCGGTCATGGAGGCCGATAGTCCTCGGCGAAGACACGTCGGCGGCGCCCAAGGCGCCGACTGCGGAACTCGGGTGGGAGAGTTCTCTCCCGCACCCGGCCCGCCGCCTCCTTCGCGAGCATGACCTGCTCGCAGAAAGAGGCGGCGCAGTCCCACTTACTCCCGCTGGAGAGCATGGCTCGCACCATAGCCTCGAGCGAGAGAGTGTCCACGCCCAGACCCACTGCGAGGTCCTGGCGCTGTTGCGCCCAAGCCGTGCACTCCACCAGCGTGTGGAGCGCCGTGTCATCGCTGCGGTCCTCGCAGTGCTGACACTCGGCCGTGGTTTCCCGGTGTTTTCGCCACAGATACCTACCGAAGCTACCGTGCCCGGCAAGCATCTGTGTCAACCGGTAGGAGAGAGCACCGTGTCTTCTCTCCAGCCACTCGTCCATGACCGGTCTGACGGCCGCGATTGTGGCGAATCCCCCCTTTGGTTGCTCAAGTCGCACCTTCCATGTCTCCATGGTTTCCTGGTGGAGCAGGGTCCGCTGGCCCTCGATTTCTTGAGACGCAGGCCTTTGGCCCCGCTCTAGCGCCTCCTTGCGCCATCTGAACAGTGACGCAAGGGCATTCGCTTCCAGACGGATATGGGCTTAAATATTTTACATGCTCAAGTTCCCATGGAAAGCGGGAACGGTAAGGAATTGTCACGCAGGCGAAGCAGCGGCATCAGCAGAGTACCTAATATTAGGTATATGTACCTATATAGATGTAGACTAGACAGCAGTCGATAATAGTAAATGCTCTCAAAAACAACATTCACTTTGGGGTGATGCTAAGTAAAAATTATATCTACATACGACCTGTGAACTTTGAGTATCCGTTCCACACAAATGTATGCTATTATTGAGTTATTCAAGGTCGCACATTTCGTACGTGCCTTGAAGATCAAGAAGATTGCAGAATGGATTTATTTGGAAGTAGATGATTGGCTAGTAGCAGTAGAACTTCTTTTCATTTACCGTGGCATGACTGATGATATAAATAAAATTCATGACTGAAAAAACGAAAGCTCTTTATATTTCAGCCAAAAATCATCAGTATCCGTTCATAAATAACGCTACAACAATCTTCATCCCTTTTCTCCCTCATTTTTCCATCTATAAAAAAAGTTGTATTTTAAATCAAAGAACACGTGTGCCAAGTTTGGTGGTAATCATTTAAGAAATGCGGACGAAAGCAAAATCGTCCATAATGTCTACTCGGAGACTCTCGTTCGCTTCACTTGCTCGGTCAAAGACTGTCGTTGGCTTCGCTCGGTCGGTTAACTATACTAGGTGTTCCATTTCTTCTCAATCTGGTTGCAAGATGGGCCAGGACTGGCCAGGAGTCAATTCACTTCGCCACGGTAAAGGGACGATTCAGTTTCAGGATCTCTTGGGGCCATACAGACGTTTCACCAGAAGCTCTAAAGTGAAAGTCAAATAGCATTTTACATTTCATAAAGTTATGCATAGGCAAATGTAAAACGTTAAGAATACAAAACAAACGCTTTGTACCACCTGCCCGTCCTTCTTCTATCGAATTTTTTAAATTGTTTGGGCATAAAAACAGGCAAGACAGCGAGTTTGCAAGCAACTTTTGAATTAGCTGTTACTCGTGCCGTATCGTCGAGCTTATTTACAATCTGCTTTCAACTATCCTATTGGCAGGCACGCTTTAGCTTTTAAATTCGCCACCTAGCAGCTTGTAATCATGGTCCGTGTCATCAAGGCTTTACGCTCCACGAAGCACGCCTACAGAAGGGCTCTCCAATCTTTCAGCCCCCTTCTAGAAGAGATCGTTGTGAGTCAGTAGTCTCCAGCGAACAACCTATTTCGAAAATAGCCGATGTTCATTTTTTCGCATAGCGTTCTCCGCATAGAAACTCTGGAGAACTCCAGCATCAAGACTCCAATCCTAGCTATTGGACACGTCGCCACCGCATCGTAGGTGAAGAGCGGTATGCTCTTGTAGCCATCTGCACTATCAGCCCCTGTGCGTGCCCGTTCGGATGGGGTGTTAGCTTGATTTGGGCAAAAAATGTCATACAATATTTATTATTCTTGTATATCCTCGTAGGTACCTACTGAACTGAAGTCTTTAAAAAATCCTGCATATTAATAACCAATTATTTTTGCTGATTCTCGACGAACCAGTTAAGATTTTCCGAACTAATTCTAATAATAATAATGTATCTTTATTATTATGTTAAGCCGGTGAAAGACTCTAAACCGGCTGCAATGGCGAACTGGCTCAATAAATACAAATATAATGTTTTAGAACCAGTTTAAGCTTGGCCTTCAACTTTGAAATAAAGTTATTTTTCAATTATCACGTGACTCATAAACATGACTCATGACTAAGCTATGTTAGAAACGATATTAGACCAGGGTAGATAATTTCTGAAAAGTAAAAAATAGTACTGGAATGAAACCAATTGCAAAAGGAAGAGAATGTGACAAAAATAATCCCCCCCCCCTTAATAAAAATAAAAACCTCCCAAATAGGAACCCCCTTTTCACCCTGAAAACCCCCCCTTTTTTACTTCCCGAACTCAGATCGCCCGTAAATTATATTTCCTGGGATTTTGTCACATTCTCTTCCTTTTGCAATAGGTTTCATTCTGGAACTAATTTCTTTCTTTTTTTCTTCATTTTCGAAGGCTTTTTGCACTGGTCTATATAGTAGAGTAGGTATAGTATGCTTCTGCCTAATCTTCAGACACAAATGCTTGATTGTTTTTTTATATATTTAGCTCGCCAAATTGACGTCACCACCAGCCTGATGGAAAGCCGTGGCGCATCTAGCGATTGGGGGCCACTTCCGACAGTGGTCCTCAAGTTGGCGGCCCTGTGTTGTGCCTCTTCACGCTCCTCTTGAAGAACCCAGGATTGTAAGATGAGGGAAACACGAGTGCGGGCAGGTCGTTCCATGTTTATATAGTTCGACAGAGGAATGATCTTTGGAAACGCTCAGTTCTGGCGAAGATTCTCTCCACTGTGTGTGAGTGGCATCTTTGCCCGGCACGCGTTATTTGGGATCGGAAAAGAGAGGGTGGGATCAGGTTGAAGAGCTCTTCAGAACATTCGCCGTGATACATTCGAGATTGTATGTTTGATGAATTAGTGACTTGTGAACATAAGCAAGTTCTAAGTACTTAAGTGATGAGTATGGAGTCTCAAACTGACATATTGGTATAATATTACAGCATCAGACCTGAACGTAGCCAGTGGTTAACCACTAGGAAATGACCTTGAGAACTTCTGTTCGAAGGTCATTGCGGAAACCGCAGGTTTATATCCAGCTCATTAACACTTATCTAATGTAATCTGACACCTGGGCTCACACAACCAATCTACACATATAATAAAACTGTGGAGAGTCGAGAGTCTGTAAATGGAGGATATTTTTAATTTTTTTATTAAAGGGCGTTTTCTGATCGTTGCTGAAGTCGAAAATGATATTTAAAATTTTTTTGTCTGTCTGTAACCCGAAAAACTATCACGCCAAAACTACTGAATCAATTTGAATGATATTTGGCACAACCCAAACTTATGATCCGAGGAAGGTTCTAGGTTTTTGTTCCCGATATTTTGAAAGACAAAATGGTTCCTCAGTTGTAATTTCTCAACGTGTGATCCGATTTCAAATATAGTTTGTGTGATTTCAAGTTAGAAACGGAGTACCTACTTACTTTTAGAATTGTTTTACATAAGTTTCAATATTAAGGGTTTTGTAGTTCAGAAATTAAAGACATCTCAACTTTCGCTAAACCAAGAATTCAAGGGTTCCTTTGAATGTAGGGTCATGTTAAACTGCCGTGTTTGATTAATCATAAAAGAGCATAATGATAAAGGGTCCCTATAGTAAAACAATTCACTGAATTATTTTAGAATAGACTTCATCTTTAAACTCTTTTATGATTAAGCAAACAGGGCAGTTTTAGACGCTCCTATAAGTCTGTTGTAGAAATACCTCTTCTTTCATACATCTTATAACATCATTGCCTTATGTGACGTAAACGAAGTTGCGAGGGTCAGCTAGTGTAAATATTAGGGACAATTAACCCTAGACACCGCATAGGTGAACTTCGCAATGAAAAAAAAATCGCAAAATATTGGTGGGGTGCAGGGAGAGGTTGACCCAGGATGAGTTTGTTTGTTTGTTTCTCGTCGCGTGTATTCCCGTCGCATTATACCTATTTAAGAACAATTACGTTTACGAGAGAGTTTTTACGTTGCATTATTGTATAAGAAATTTAATTTTCCACTAAAAAGGTTATTGTGTAACCCTGAAAGATCGACACATGCTGCCGCGGATTTTTTTTGAACTTTATAAGAGAAACGTTTTTGTAATACCCACATCATTTATACATAGCTTTAACCATTTACGCAGCGCACGCAACGGAAGCTATCAAAAGGAATGATTTTTCTCTCATTTTTTAAACATTTATCATTGCTGCTCTGCTCCTATTCGTTGTAGCGTGATGATATATAGCCTGTAGCCATCCTCAATAAATTAACTATCGAACTGTAAAAGAACTTTTGAATTCCGACCAGTAGTCCCGAGTAGTTCCTGAGATCCTAGCGTTCAAACAAACAAACCCTTCAGCTTTATAATATTAGTATGGATGTGTTAAAGAATGTCTATCAGTCGTCTAGATCCCATAGCACAAGCAAAGATAATATAATAGTAATGCATACCGATTGGCAACTCCCTGCCGCGCCACACAGCTGTCATTATAGTTGACGGACGTGTTGAGGGAACATTTGCTTAGCATTATTGGTCACACGCACACATTCAAGCTGAAGTTTCCGCCCATTGACACAAGCCTAAATCCTTAGATTAATTTGGTCTTTTTTTTTTATTAACGTGAAGGAGAATCCTTCATGGATGCATGGACTCCTACCCTCCTGCCGACTAAAAAACCTCATGTAACGCCCAACAGGGTACGGTTGGGAGCCCCGAGCAAGCACTCGGCAGGATTTCCCAGGACTCCCAACAGACCTACGGCTACCACAGCGGTCTCGCCTAGGGGGTGGTTCGGGTGCTATCCTGCGTCTTTGGGGTGTTTTCGGGTGCGATCCCGCTTATTAGGGGGGGGAGGGGCGTGCGTGAATCTCTCATGTCATGGGACTGCTTCTGTGAGGACGGTGAGCACCTCACTCACCGTCCTTAGGCTCCCGGTCATGGAGGCCGATAATCTTCGGCGAAGACAAGTCGGCGCGGCGGCGCCCAAGTTGCCGACTGCGGAACTCGGGTCGGAGAATTCTCTCCCACTCCCGCCCCGCCGCATCTTTCACGAGCATGACCTGCTTGCAGAAAGAGGCGGCGCAGTTCCACTTACTCCCGCTGGAGACCATGGCTCGCACCATGGTCTCGAGCGAGAGAGTGTCCACGTCCAGACTTACCACGAGGACCTGGCTCCATTGCGCCCACGCCCTGCACTCCACCAGCGTATGGAGCGCTGTGTCATCGCTGCGGTCCTCGCAGTGCTGACACTCGGCCGTGGTTTCCCGGTGTCTTCGCCACAGATACCTACCTACCGAAGGTACCGTGCCCGGTAAGTATCTGGACAACCGATAGGAGAGATTAATTTGGTCTAGATGATGATGTGTGAGAAAGTCCACAAATATTAATTTTTGTTTTAATTAGTATTTTATATTTATCTTCTTTATTATATACAACTAGGTAAATAGAAATTTTTAAACGCTAAAATGACTGAACGGATCTTGCTCAAATTTGCAACGGGTCAGATTATAGTCGAAAACTACTTTTTATCCCGAAACAAGTTCTCGTAACAAAATTCCACGCAGACGGAGCCGCGGGCGCTGACTACTTAGTTAAGTAATATTTCTGTTCTTCACGTGTGTCACTACCACGATAGCTATAAGTGTATAAGCCAAAGTTCATGTATCGGATCTTATGATAATAGATAGGTATGTGAAGTAAGGAAATGACCAATGCTAAGCTCCTACGGTCGTCCTGGGGGCCTGGGGACATGATCTACGGTAATAGGTGCTCCGGTCTTTGAACACACAGGCTCACAAAGGAGGACAGTTAGCGCCCGCGCCCACTTCAGACTTTTCGTAATACCGATATTATATAAGTAATAATCGAACCGCTCGATTTCCAAAATATTTCTGTCAAATTTTATTGTAAGAGGATTCCGCATGCTATAAACGTTAATAATTTAGCTCTGATAACGACACGAAGCCGATCATACTCGTGCATTTCTACCAATAGCGGATGTTTAGCACTACAGAAAAATTAATCTTCCTCAGAAATGCCCTAACTAGATATATCTTTATCGCACTTCATCGCAAGGATCTTCCGCCATTTGGGAGTTCCAGTGGCGGAGCGGGACTATATACTGCAGACGCACGTACGCATCACACAAATTTATAGCATTCCGCAAAACGTAAAGAATTAGGAAACTCTTGCAATCGCTATCTAAAGGTAAACGGTTAACGGTTGGATGCACAGCTAAATGACAGGTGAATCAATTGGTGAACGTATTCTTAGTGTTTGTGTGTATTCACAATTGTATCCTCCCGAGCTATTTTGATAAAAGGTTATTTACCATTGCTAAATGACCAATAATTACGAAGATACGTACCTAACGCCTGACTTTTGGTAAATAACTTGATATTTACCAACAGGATTGAACCCAAACTTTTGAAGAAATTTCGAACTGAGCTGCTGAACAGTAGCGAAATAAGCTGATATTCGTCACCATATTATTGACACCATTTATTTTTACAAAATCTATATCTATACTAGTCTATACTAATATTATAAAGCTGAAGAGTTTGTTTGTTTGTTTGTATGGTTGAACGCTAGGATCTCAGGAACTACTGGTTGGATTTCAAAAATTCTTTCACAGTTTGATAGTCCATTTATTGAGGATGGCTATAGGCTATATAACATCACGCTAAGACGAATAGGAGCGAAGCAGCAATCAATAATGTTTCGAAAACAGGGAATATTTTATACCATCTGAGAGCTTCCGAGGCGTACGCTGCGTAAATAGTTAAAGATACGTAAAAATTGTGTAAAACAATATTGCTTCTCTTAAAAAGTTCTAAAAAAAAGTCCGCGGCAGCATATATCTATCTCTTAAGGTTCGCTCACAATAACCTAATTTGTCTGTTTGTTAAGGTTCTTGTTGTTTCAATATCAGATTAAAAGTAATTTAAATTAAAATTTAAGCATAAATTAATATAAATATCGGCCAAATTAAATTTATTAATATAAAAAAAGTTGGCTGTATGAAGTGCACAGCCATAGTCTCTGCTTAGGAAGGAGTATATTATTTTACGGGGCGCCATTTTGGATATTCAGGTTTATTGTGTTTTTATTATTTTAGTAAATTGCTTAATTTTTTCGCAACTGTATTAAAAATAGTTGTTCAATACAACGTGTGGGACTGTTATTTAAACTCGTTCCGACTGTCTACCCCATAGATTTAGAATGTACAAGATGAACAGTGTCAAACTGAAGACGAGACCAAAAATGAAAGATCTATGTGTGGGTTAAATAGTGTTGTTGAATGGTCACACCTATTTATCGATAAAAGTATCTGTATAAATGGATGGAATGGAAATGAAACTTCTAAGCACACAAAGTGCTTAGAAGTTTCATCTCCAACTTCTTGTTTTGGGGAATAAATTGTTAATTTGAATGTAATCGACTATGAAAAAGTAAAAATGGGATTATATGGGGTAACTCGTAATATTAGAAATTCTGTAGTGATTTTACGAATTTTGATTCAGTGTGTGAATGTGAAAATACACTTTTAACATGTAATTTATGGCATCGTACATTGCATTGTTGCCGTACATATATATTTTGCCAATTAAATTTGAAATTTTACTAAAAATCCAACTCTTATCGTAATACGAAACCTAGAAACTCATTTATTATTGAACCCTAGTAACAATAAAAGATATTACTCGTAGATTTTTTTAAATATATTAACCTCGCCAAATTGACGTCGCCACTGATGGAAACTAATGGAAAGCCGTGGCGCATCTAGCGAATGGGGGCCATGCTTACAGCACACAAGACTTCTGACAGTAGTCCTCAAGTTGGCGACCCTATGATGTGCCTCTTCACGCTCCGCTTGTAGAACCCGGGATTGTAAAATGAGGGAAACACATGTGCGGGCAGGTCGTTCCAGGATTTTGTAGTTCGACAGAGGAACGATCTCTTTGAAACGCTCAGTTCTGGCGAAGATTCTCTCCGCTATATATGAGTGGCACCTCTGCCCGACGTGTTGTTCGGAATCGGAAAGGAGATGGTGGGATCAGGTTGAAGAGCTCTTCAGAACATTCGCCGTGATACATTCAGTAGAAGGCAGCCAAGGACGCTATGGTTCTTTGCTGCGCTAACGGCTCGAGGCTTACCGTCATCTTAGGACAACCTATAATTGAAATCGGATAACACGTCTCTGCATAGCGCCAAGCGCGTCCAGTAAGTACCTCGCACAGTCATCCCAAAGGTGAGAACAGTATTCGACGCAGAGGCTAATCTGCGCCTTGTACAGCAAACATCCCGGTGTGGCGTGGAGTACCTTAAGTGAAGTAAAATTATAAAAATTCAACTCAAAATGGATCACAAATTTTGGAAATATTATATTAAAATAGGCACAAAACCCTAAAAAAAAGGTTAAATAACACAGTTCGAGTAAAAATCAATCATATTTATAGTAAATTAAATCCAGATAAGTTTGTTTGTAGCAAAGTCACTATAATGAACTATCGACATCCTTATCGATACCTACCCATGACTATTTTACTGTAAACAGCCCTTTCTATTTTTGCCTTATATATCCTCCAAAAATGCATTTACACATTAAATATTGTGTTATGTATGAAGGAAAATGCATAATCTACGTTATGAGTTGAACTTTCAGTGAAATTTTACATCCAATTTGGCAAAATATGTACGTCAAAAATGGAATGAACGAAGTCACAAATGACCTGTTAAACGAGTTTTTCTTCGTATAATTGCGTTTTGTAATATCCTATTCACACACTAAACACGACAATATTGTTGAAAATATAAAATTTTCTATTTTAATCGTAAGATCACTACAGATTATTGGATATTATGAATAACATAGAGCCGCCATAGGATCCCAGCGGGCTCAGCGATTCAAAATACTGACATATGAGTACACAATTTGCTTTCTCTTTTCCTCTCGAGCTAAGTGCTATGGATAATGAGGTCTCGCTCGCACGCTTTGTATATCTATTGAGAGTAGCGAAAATTCTAAATCTATGGTCTACCCTCGCCTTCGGCTCGGGTCAACACTTGTCGTAACTCGTTGTAATAACAGAAATCCCACACTTGTATCGAAAACTACTATTTTAATACAGTTGCTCAAAAAGTGGCGTATTACAGGGACGTTTAGCGTTCGGGATGTGGGCTATTACACACTCGTTCTTTTTCTTTACCATTCCCGCACTCGTGCGTCTTCTTTACCAATTGTCAAAATAATGTCTGTGATTCATGCAAATATTTCTAAAAAAAGATACTGACTTGTTTCGAAATCAGATTAAAAGTAATTTTAATTAAAATTTAAGCATAAATTAATATAAGTATGGGCCAAATTAAATTAATAAATATAAAAAAAAGTTGGCTGTATGAAGTGCACTGCCATAGTCTCTGCTTAGGAAGGTATAATATTCTTTTTCAACACCCTTGCTCATAAATTGGTTTTTATCACATGGCTTTTACACTCATAAAACATGGTATTAAACACTTGTGCTTTATTTCTCTTTATCGCACTAGTGTTTTATTTTATATTCCATCAAATTAAGTTTGTACCTCGCTGAAAGATATTATTTATGCATTCTAGTTGCTCTTAATTTAACTGGGTTATAGTTTTATTTTTAAATCTCGGAAAAAAGTATTGACTTAGATACGTTTCGTTACTAAATAGAACACAATTTTTGTAAAAAATAAGAAGTGTACCACCTTGAATATAATGAATTTTCAACAAATTATTTACTTTAATTAATAATTTAACGTGAAACTAATTTATAAATACATAAAAATGGTATTTTTTACATTAAGCGTTTTGGCTGTTTAGCGTAATTGTTCGTGCCTACGTTCCAACAGCTGACATCCCGCGTCCAGAAAAAAAAATATCAGCGCGGAGCGCGCCTTTTTGACAAACTTTTTTCCGTGTGTGCTGTGAGCATTGTTTATTTGAGTATGAATAATTATAAAATTAGTTTTTTTACTCGTAAGTGTGTTGAAAAATGTCGTATGTCACACGTGAGGTTTGGTCATTACACTCTCGGTTTTCTTGCAGCCCTCGCCTTCGGCTCGGGCTGTGCAATATCACCTCGAGTGTAATGACCAACATACCACACTTATATCATAAATAACTATTACGGTTGGCGCCATTTTGGATATTCAGGTTTATTGTGTTTTTATTATTTTGTAACATTGCTTAATTTTTTCGCAACTATATTAAAAATAGTTGTTCAATACAACGTGTGGGACTGTTATTTAAACTCGTTCCGACTGTCTACCCTCGCCTTCGGCTCGGGTCAACACCTGTCGTTACTCGTTGTAATAACAGAAATCCCACACTTGTATCGAAAACTACTATTACAGTTAAATAGTCCATTTATTGATGACTAGCTGACCCGCGTAACTTCGTTTGCGGCACATGAGAGTTACAAAAAGAGAGGTGTGGTATTAATATTTTGAGTAATATAATGTTTTCCGTCGCATTTACTCTCGTCGCGCCTGGTCCCGTCGCGTCGCTTTTATACATTAGAGCTGACCCGCACAACTCCGTTTGCGTCACATGAGCGAGAAAGAAAGAGGTGTAGTATTAATATTTAAGGTGATATAATGTTTCCCTTCGCATTTACTCCCGTCGCGTCGCTTATATTCATTAGAGCTGACCCGCACAACTTCGTTTGCATCACATGAGATTGAGAAGGAGAGAGGTGTGGTATTCATATGTAAAGTGATATAATGTTTCCCGTTGCATTTACTTCCACCTGTCCTTTTTTTGGTACGGAACTCATGTATGTCCGACTCGCACTTGGCCGGTTTTTATGGTTCAGTTGATTGGCTACCACTGCAGACCTCGTTTACCTACTCCCGTCGCGTCGCTCATACTTCAAAACTTATTAAAAGGGGTTATTGTAAGTGAACCTTAAAAGATAGGCATTTGCTGTTTAAGACACATTTTTGTAACTTTTAAAGGGTAATATTTTTGTAATACAACATTTTCACGTAACTTTAACCATTTACGCAACGTACGCAGTGGAAGCTCTCAAAAGAAAAAAAAATCCCCGTTCTCGAAACATTATTTATGGTTGCTCCGCTCCTATTCGCATAAGCGTGGTTTTATATCGCCATTAGCCATTATCAATAAATGGACTATTTAACTGTAAAATAATTTTCGAAATGCAACCAGTAGTTTCTGAGATCCTAGGACAAACAAACTCTTCAGTTTTATAATATTGTGAGCGAACCTTAAGAAACAGACTAATTAGGTTATTGTGAACCTTAAGAGATAGATATATGGTGCCGCGGACTTTTTTCTAGAATTTTTTAAGAGAAGCAATATTGTCATACACAATTTTTACGTATCTTTAACTATTTACGCAGCGTACGCCTCGGAAGCTCTCAGATGGTATAAAATATTCCCCGTTTTCGAAACATTATTGATTGCTGCTTCGCCCCTATTCGTCTTAGCGTGATGTTATATAGCCTATAGCCATCCTCAATAAATGGAGTATCAAACTGTGAAAGAATTTTTGAAATTCAACCAGTAGTTCCTGAGATCCTAGCGTTCAACCATACAAACAAACAAACACACTCTTCAGCTTTATAATATTAGTATAGATGGCTAATGGCGATATAAAACCACGCTAATGCGAATAGGAGCGGAGCAGCCATAAATAATGTTTCGAGAACGGGGATTATTTTTTTCTTTTGAGAGGTTCCACTGCGTACGTTGCGTAAATGGTTAAAGTTACGTGAAAATTTTGTATTACAAAAATATTCCCCTTTAAAAGTTACAAAAATGTGTCTTAAACAGCAAATGCCTATCTTTTAAGGTTCACTTACAATAACCCCTTTTAATAAGCTTTGAAGTATGAGCGACGCGACGGGAGTAGGTAAACGTGGTCTGCAGTGGTAGCCAATCAACTGAACCATAAAAACCGGCCAAGTGCGAGTCGGACATACATGAGTTCCGTACCAAAAAAAGGACAGGTGGAAGTAAATGCAACGGGAAACATTATATCACTTTACATATTAATACCACACCTCTCTCCTTCTCAATCTCATGTGATGCAAACGAAGTTGTGCGGGTCAGCTCTAATGAATATAAGCGACGCGACGGGAGTAAATGCGAAGGGAAACATTATATCACCTTAAATATTAATACTACACCTCTTTCTTTCTCGCTCATGTGACGCAAACGGAGTTGTGCGGGTCAGCTCTAATGTATAAAAGCGACGCGACGAGACCAGGCGCGACGAGAGTAAATGCGACGGGAAACATTATATTACTCAAAATATTAATACCACACCTCTCTTTTTGTAACTCTCATGTGCCGCAAACGAAGTTGCGCGGGTCAGCTAGTGTACAAATATAACAAGTTTAATGATTAAATATTCAACAGTATTTAGGGCTGCTAAATACCTAGGTATACCTGGAACATGGTATGGGACATGGAAACATGAACGACCTGCCCGCACACGTTTTCCCCTCATCTTACAATCCCGGGTTCTTCAAGAGGAGCGTGAAGAGGCATATCACAGGGCCGCCAACTTGAGGACCACTGTCGAAAGTCTTAAGGACTGTGAGATGGCCCCCAATCGCTAGATGCGCTACGGCTTACTATCAGGCTGGTGGCGACGTCAATTTGGCGTGCTAAATATATATAAAAAAACATACACAATTTACACATTAACCTATCATTATTCGTAGTCCAAGTCTTACTTTTCTCAAGTGGTTTGCACTCGTTGCAGGAGATAAATAATAAGATTATCCGCTGATACAAGTAAGATAGGTAAAATTGTATGTCTGTCTCTCACTAACCAGTTTTTATACCATTATTGGTATTAGTATTGCTCTGTGTGGCGACGGAAAAGAGTACAAAATGTCTCCACCCAAAAACATCCCGAGGGTGTCGTAAGAGGCGACTTACAGAACACTTTCGCAAAACGATCCATTGCGTAGATAGGAAAACTCAAAAAGAAACCCGGTTGTCAGTAAAATGGCAATCTTTAAGCCAAGTAATAGGTCTTATGGACGGCTTGAAAAATTTCAACAGCGGGTTGTCACGACCTGCGCCTATTCATTTTAACAGGACAATAAAACTATAAGGTGAAGTGTACTCTTTCTCTGCCTACTCCGGTCATGCTCATAAAAGAGACGGCGGGGAGGAAGCGGGAGAGAACTCTCCCACCCGAGTTCCACAGTCTGCGGCGGCGCTCTCTATACTATCAGCATCTATGACCGGGGGCCTGAGGACGGTGACGGAGCTGCTCACCGTCCTTACAGAAGCAGGCCCTAGACGATAGCGTGACGTGAGATTTTCATGCACGCGCCTCTCTAGAAGCGGGATAACTACTGAACAACCCTCCCAAAGACGCGGCCACAGTATGCATCATTCCGAGGGCATACTCGGAACTCCCAACGCGTGGTTTTTAGTCGGTAGGACTCCGGTACAGCATCACTGTAGGATTTTCCTGAAAAAACATAACGGCAACAGAAATACATCATCAGTGAACATTTTAGGCCTCTATCTGGCACGGTACCAGTGATACAACCTCGTGACTAATAGACAGACGGACAGCTAGGCCTCATGTCTCGTTAATGGGGTCCCGCTTTAACCCCTCCGTGCGAGAGTCCGACTCGCAAATGGTCGGTTAGTTTTTTCAATAGGTGCAGCAAGTTCCACCAAGTGCCACAGGGGACACTAGTATGTATGTAACATACCGGCACATTTAGTCCTCGAAAGTGTTCACAGTTCACAGCCTATGGAAGTTTGCAACACCAGAGGGTACACTCGCGCTGAAACTTTGGAGACAATAAAAATGAGACTAACCATTTTGAAAAAAGTCTTGAACACGTAAATTAGAAGTCAATTTGCGTTAACGTGTACATAATTAGGATGCAGTATACTGTTTAAGATACCTGTTTTATAATTTAATGATTAAATTACATTGGACTTTAGTTATTTTATTTTTAATTAAGCAATTAAATTGCCAAAACCAAACATTCACGTCACATTCCGTATACTAACTAGCTTACACGTGTATATTGTTCTGCGTATTCTGTGTATTCTATACACAGCACAGCTCTTGTTGTTACTTTTGAAGGGTTCCGTACCGAAAGGTAAAAACTGAACCCTATTACTGAGCTCTCGCAGTCTGTCTCTTACCAGGCTGTTTTTCATAAACCGTCACAGCTAAAGAGTTGAGAATTTTTATGCTCCCTCCACATTACTCTCGAAGTTGAACGAAGTTGGACGAGTACGATAGTGTAGAGTTATAAATGAATGAATAAATATACCCACAAACGAACGCAAGCATGACTATACGCACACACGCCGCGTAACACACTCACACAGACACACTCTCTCACAAACACACACATAAACACACACACACACACACACACACACACACGCACGCACGCACAGAGACACACTACGATTACACAACTGTCTCTCTCTATGTACAGGCACAAATGAACTCACAGACTTACATGTATTACTATGTGTTTTTTACCTTGCTAAAGTGTAGAAGGGTTGTATTGTGTACGTTGTCTCAAGTCTGGTGTCAATTAATAGTTTTCGTTGGGTGGTCTATGTTAGTAGCACTTGAGGTGCTGCTTACAGGGACCACACACAAATCTGCTCTCCTTAACACAGACTATTCAGTAGTCTAGCTAAGAGGGCAGTACCGGATGAAAGCCTAACTTTGTACTTACCCAGATTTGCTTGAAAACTAAATAAAAAAAAAAAAAAAGAGGGGCACCTCGGCCTACTTCGCCAAAAATTTTCTTTGACTCGGGCAACTTCGCCGACTAACTTCGCTGAACTTCGCGAGTAATGTGGAGGGAGCATTACAGATGATGATTTCTGTTTTATTTTTAATACCACTAAGGTGGCAGACAAGCATACGGCCCACCGGATGTACTGGTGGTCACCGCACGCATCCTATGGAAGTTTGCAACACCGGAGGCGCTACACTCGCGCTGCCGACCCTGTAAAAACCTTCTAAGACCCCTTTTGAAGAACCCAATACTGTAGGCGTTTGAGAAAACCGAGGCAGGGAGATCATTCCACAATCTAAGCGTGCGCGGGAGAAAGCCCCTATCTGTTTATCTTTTTAACAACAAACACTTACAACAGAAAACAATTAAGATACTCCCTTAAAATAAACGGGCTATTTTGCCATTCTTCGGTACAGAACCCTCCATGCGCGAATCCAACTCGCACTTGACCGGTTTTCCTTAAACCAACTGACTTCTTATGGAATTCCTTCGCGACGATGCACAATTAGATCCGTTGTGCTACACGAGACAGCCCTAGTGCAACTGTCAAGATAAAGACATAAGAATGTGGAGCAAGTTTCTATGACTCGCTCAAAGTTTAAGGTTCCGTATTAAGTTGTACTTTAATTTTTACTCGATCGAATTTTTCAATATTTGTGCCCGTTCTTAAACGTCTCGTCTGCCTTCAAAATTAGTCTCGATCGATAAATGGGATTAGTCTATATTAGCTTTATCTGCACCTCTGCATAGCACGGCATGGGTCTCTTGTAATTTTGGCCATAACACACGGTCCTACACTGTACTAGGTACTCGACCAAGGGAAGTTGACGATTCAAATGTTACGAAAAATCTCTATAATCGATCGGATTTTTGACGTGAATACGTCTTTAAAATTACTTCCACAGGGACGCAATTCAAAAAAACGAATGATAACAAAATCGGGGGATACAGTTTAGTGTTGTATCTACATATCTATCATCTTCATCCAAATTTCAGTTACACCACTGGATAGCTAAAGAATCAAAAAATTTATTACGCTAAGTAAGGAACACATCGCGCGCGGGAGAGGGGGCAGCCGGCAGCCCCGCCATTTTGAAGGCCATTTTGCTGCGTCTCGAGATTTCCATTTAGTATAACTTTCGACTCGGTGAAGCTACGACGTTCATTCAAGTTTCAATCGTCAGCTCTCGTCAAAATCTATCGATTATATATATAACATTAGTTTAAAATTGTAACTGTGAATATAATAAGGTGTTTAAATAAAAAAATAATATCAAAATAATATATAATGTCGACCTATACGCGTCGAAAAGCCAATTCGAAATACAGAGATCGTATAAGGTTGGAAAGGGCATCTCAACAGCAATCGAATGGTACCAATAAAACACAATATGGTCGAGTCAAGCAGTGCCGGCAACGTAAAGTAATGAATGCGGCCGAGCGGATCAACGACGGTGCCAGTACATCTGCAGCTGGTACGGTTGAAATTACGCAGAAAATATATTTATATAGAAACTATTACCCGTTACGAGACGTATTCACATTAAAACCAACGGCCGTGTGCCCCGACACAGCCCCACCCGTTTTTTTTGTCCTAAACTAAATTTACGAAAATGAATACATGAGCGTGGTCTGCATCCTTACGGACGGTGCTAAGGCGATTCCGGTACCTAATGTAATGTAAATGTAATCGCAAAAAAAGGAAAAAAAGAAAGAAAGATGTAGGTAGTAGGTAAGGGATCATTCCACGCGTTGGTCAAAAGCGCTTGGTCGAGTAGTACCTACATATTTAACCAGCAATCACGTCGGATCAGCTTAGGAATTCAGTTTATGACCCGATAAGATTAAATAACTTACTTACTTTGTGGAACTTACGAGTATGTGTAGTGTATGTTGCAGTCTTTTGACCGCATCCAAGCCTCGACTGGACGATCCTTATAAGACCGACAGCTAAGTTCACCTTACAGTATTTCTGAAACTTTCGGCCCATCAGGAAAGATCACGTTTACTTTGATGTTTTATAACACCTTCATGCCATTGTCACCAGCCTATACAGCCAAGACCTGTCAGAGTCCAAGAGATTTCCTTCTTCGAGAGCTTTCCAGGTGCTCTGGTCATTCACTACCTTGGCTTTAGTAGATTTGAATACGTCGTATCACCACGACGCCGACAGAGCAGGGCCTTCTGGGTATTCTTTTCGGTAGAGTCAAGCCTGTATTGAAAGGTTCTTTTCTTTTGAAATAAATGGAACCATAAAAATGATAATACTAAAGATATGAGATTTACGACTGCCTAGCGATAATAAACACCGATAGTACAGCCCGTTCGCTCTAAGTTTGCCGCTGGCGCGGCGTAGAGGCTTGTTAGTGTAGAGAACTAGTATAGGAGGCGGCCGGCAAACATAGAGCGAACGGGTAGTAGATACATTGATTCTATTCATTGCGAGAACACGAGCCATTAGCTTTCATTGTCACACATTACATCACAGAGTCTTTCATCTTAGCAGTAGGAACTAAATTATGAGTATGATATTCATAAAGTGACCAATGAATAATCGATGAAGTGAATAATAATATCATTCGTCATCGATTTCTTACGCCTTTAAGTCTTAGATCATCTAACCACAGGATGCGCCTTACTTAAGCATTGTTTTCTGCCATTGCACATGACCATTTGGTCTTTTGGCTTTATGAAAAGCCTGTACATCAGTACATCATTTTATATGATTAAACTAGTACATTACATTGTAGTTGACCGTACAATAACAATTAACACACAACAGCCATTACGCGTTTGTCGATTAATACATTTTTAAATGCAATGAAATTTTATATGTCTTTGTGTTTCCCCCTTCACTTGTATGAAAACTGGCAGAATATTTTTGTATGCGGTGGTTCGCAAAGGCTAGTCCCGTGTTATATGGTCTAAGCTTTAAGTAGTTGTAGCGTTAATAGGAACTACTTCATTTGACGGATCGCTCTCAATACAGTCGGTCATGGAGTGGACTCTTTTATTTTCAATATTGTGGTTAGTACCTACCTACTTTATATTGTAATCGTAGTGCGCTAATGAGTGTGATTTTTTTTAAACAATGTTTTTGTTAACGCATGTGAGTTGGTTTGGACTTAGTTCTTTTTGATAAGCGTTTGTTTTATAATTATTTACTTATCGTTGCGACGACATTTAAACAGAAGTTAATACTCAGGGTTACGAAATGTTAATAGAATAACCTACTCCAAATACTTCTAAGATAAGTACAAATTTTAAACTATTGCGTTCCAATAAGTTTTTATATTTTACTGATATAAAAGAGGTTATCTTAAGGTTGTGTACTATTTTAGGGTACATTACTGAGACTCCGCTGTTCGTCTGTCTGTCTGTCCCCGCTGTATCTCAGGAACCGTGACAGTTAGACAGCTACAATTTTTACAGATGATGTATTGTCTATTGAAGTTCTATTGCCGCACAAAAAAATTAATGAAAAAATTTAAGGATGGCTCTTATAGAACAGACGTGATATTTTACTCCAACTCGCGCTTAGCCGGTTTTTTATTGCCGAAGTTTCCACCAGGTTGCACTACCGGTCGTGGCTAAAAACTGATAAGTACCTACTAAGCAATCGGCTATATCAAAAATAAAACTGCGTATCAAAAGACTTTCTGTCTCACTTCTAGAAAGAAAAATTCGTGTAAGTGAAAAGGACAAGATTCAGTTTAGAGATGTTGTTTATTATTTCCCGCGTATTGTACGTCTCTGTGTGTTTTGTCGCTCATTACTTGGAAACGGCTGAAACAACAACATTTAAGAATGAGGTTTTTACATTTTGAAAAATCTTTGGAGAGTGAATATTGTTTCTCCTTACTTCCAAATAAGTAATATTATACCAGTAAATGCAAAAATATCATTTTTATATCATCATTATTTTCTAATAATTAAAATAAGTCAAAGAGTTTTACTTTCTGTGAGTGTGTGTGGATGTTTGTTGCTCTATCAAGCTCTAACGGATGCGGATGATCGGATGGGACTGAAAAATGAAAAAGATAGTTATAGTCAAAAAGATAGTTATACTTCCTACTTTTTATCCGAAGAGTAAGGTCCCATGAGTTGCCGGAACGTTTTTAACCAGCCTAACTAAAACCACACGTTGCCCTACTACTGCCTATACCCAGGGGGTAAGCCCAGGAGAGCTAGTAAATTAAATCCGGTCAAGTGCAAGTCGGATTCGCGCACAGAAGGTTCCGTACCAAAAAACGGTGAAGAATCACGTTTGTTGTATGGGAGTCCTCCTCCTATTATCGTTTTTCTGATTTTAGTTGTCTTATTTATAACTAGCTGATGCCCGCAGCTTCGCCCGCGAAAAAATTGTTCCCGTGGGAACTTATTCCCGGGATAATAAGTAGCATATGTGTTATTCCAGACTATAATCTATCCTTGTACCAAATTTCAGAACGATCTGTTCAGCCGTTCGAGCGTGAAAGAGTAACAAACATCCACACTCACAAACTTTCACATTTATAATATTAGTAAGATTTTAGCGACAACAAAAAAACATCATCTGTGAAAATTTCAGCTCTCTAGCTATCACGGTTTCTGAGATACAGCCTCGTGAAGGACATACCTACAGGCAGATAGACCGACAGATAGACAGACGGAGAGCAAAGTCTTATGAATACTTAGGGTCCCGTTTTCACTCTTTTGGTACGCAACCCTAAATAATTTTAAAATCAAAAATAATACTATTGTTAAAAATTACAGTGAAATATAATCACATATATTATTACTATCTAAACTAAACCTAAATAAGGCCCCCGTGTTATTGTGCCCGAAAGATTAGCAGCATTCCCCCTTTGAATAGCAATACCTATTCGCTGAGAGAAAAAACTGTCAGCCTTTTGGTCAAAAGTCGACTCTACTAAGCACTTTTTCAAATTCTTAAAAAATCTATGCGCTTATTCAAACCGGCCCCGTACGCGTACAATAATATTGATCAATATAGCAATAAATTGACCGTGTATGGGTAATATTGAGGTTTGCACAGACTATATTCGGATGAAAATAAATATTGAAGCAATATTATTGAGTCAATAATATTGTACGTGTATGGGGCCGGTTATAAATAGTATACGCGACAATATACAAAGTGGTAATCACACTATCATTGACCTGTGATGCTGATAATGTTACTACCTACAAGATATTATGTTACATCACTATCCGGAGTATAGGACCTTGACATTATGCATCTCTGTCTCCCCTATAACTGATGTTGGCTGAAAGATGCAAGAGCGAGAGGCAAAATAGAAAATTCGTTCAATGAAAAAAAAGTCATTTAAGTTGAAGGCTTGCAAAATATCATTGTCCACCTGTCCATTTCAACACGGCGATAGGCTCACCACCTATTACGTATTATAAACTATAATGTGGACGTATACTAAGCCTCTGCCTACCCCTTCGGGGATAAAGGCGTGAATATATGAATGTATGTAAAAAATCAATGACGTATTAAATGAAAAACTCAAACAATAACATGAATTTTGGGTGAAAATCTAATTAGGCATACAGTGAATTATTTTTACATTAGGGTTACGAGCCCAAACTGTAAAACAGACCCAATTTTTGAAAATCCGCAGTCTGTCAACAGGCTGTATTTCATGAGCCGTGATCGCTAGACAGTCGGAATTTTCTCAGAATGATTTATTTCTGTTGCCGCTATAACCAAAAATACTAAAAAAAGAAACAAATCAGGAGAGATCCCGTACAACAAACATATTCTTTTGCCGTTCTTTTGTACGGAACCTTCTGTCAGCGAATCCGCCGACTCGTAATTGGCAGATTTTTTTAAATGTTCCTATTTGCTATTTTGTGTTAGTTACGACTTCAAATTATTTGTTCTTATTGAGTAGAGTATGAAAGCAATTAAACTTTGGGTGATAATTAGTTAATTAATTATTAATTGGTTAATATTTGTGTGACCCATAAATGTTTGTCTCAAGAGTCTGGGTGTTTATATGTATGTATTTTAAAAAAGTATATAGGTATTAATATCCGTGGTCTGGTACCCATAACACAAGCAGGTTATTCCTAGCTTACTTTGGGATCAGATAGCGTTGTGTGAAATGTCCGTGAATATTAATTTATTTATCCAACTATTCGACACTACTTTGAGTTTTAAAAATCGTCTATAGCAGAATCGCCCAAAACCTACAACACTGTAACACCAAGAATATATTGATCACTGGATCGAACTTCACCAACCGAAAGTCCTCTCCACTGATCGCCGTTATTATCCACGTATGGTGCGTGAAGCCATTGAAATCAGAAAACATAAAAATTTCAATAGGGATGATGGATACAAGCTCTCCGGGATGTGGAATTCAGTGATTAATAAACTTGAACGTAAAACTGTGCCAATTAAAACTGACGTAGCGAGTGTAGTGTGTCGCCGGCATTATCCTTCGTTGTAATAACAACGCGCAACGGAGGGTAGTTCGACAAGAAATAACTTCGTGGTTTTTGTCGATCCTCGCCTCAGTCCAACCGCGACCACGGGCGCTGCAACGTGCTTGAAACGTCGGTGAATGTAAGTAAATAGTATTTCGCGTCCAGTCCCGAATTCTATAAGTTAAAAACCGCGATAGTTTAAAAATAACATATTGAAATCCAACAACGCGTAAAAAATTTACACCTGCATAAGCATTAATTTTATCTTCCATATCCTCTAACAAGAGATCATCGCATAATAACGGGATCGAAAGTATCCTAAAGCCTTCCTCGGATTATAAACTCAGATAGTGCCATATCGTTTAAATTGATTTATACAGACACACATTTTTAAAAAATTACATTTTACGCTTTAGTATCGATTATAGAATGCCCTACAAAAAGAAACAGAAAATATCCTTCTGAAATAGTATATGTAAGTACTTATCCTACATAGATAACTGACAATAATAGAACTGAAATTAGGTAGATAAGGATACAATTATTCGCTACAGCTCATAAAGTACGGCTTATCAATGTCGTTTGTTAGCGTCAGCTATTCAACTTCTTAATATATTATGTGTCACTTTGGCAATTCTTTACTTTAAATTCCATTTTCTGCAAAGCAGTCTTGGCGATGCCTCGCATGTCACGTTGTAAGACAGAATATCGCTTATTTCGTCAAATCTGGAAGACAGTTACCTATTATATTTCCTACATTCCTTTCCCTGAGGAGTTCGATTTGTTCTTCTTTCGCTTAAAGCAGCGCAACTGGAGTAGACATAGCATGTTTGCTCTATACATATCTGTCTGTCATATGTTGCGAGGGGAAGTCGTATTCATATATACCTCTACAAAAAGGCTACAAAGGCTGTCACTATGAAACTTACACAAAACAATTTACCCATAATTTCAGACACACAAATGTATATTTTTTTTAATGTGTGTCTATAAACGTAATCCTTTTGGAGTACATTTTGACAGCGGGCAAATTTTCAATATGGCGCCTCCTCTCCCGAGTCATAGATCGTGTTGCTCTATGTCCTTTCCTTACCATTGGTTGAAGTTAGTGTTAGGATTGATGCAAATTTATGCCTTTGAAATGTATTTAATTTTATTTACTTCGATACATAAACAAAATAAACTTTATTACATACAATACAATATCACAAATGATCAAACTATATTTTACGGACTTTAAGTAGGTACTTCAACGTTTATGAGACTAACTGTATTGTGTTCAGCAACTTAAATATTTTTAACTACCACACATATAATTCTAACTACAACAAGAATAGACAGATTCATTATTCTACTGTGATGCTCTGTGCCAACCTTCCTCATTTACAATTCTTTTAAACTCTTCACTATTGTTGAAGATATCACATGAACGCATAAAGAGTTACATACTGAGCGCTATGTATGTAAAAAATTGTTTTTGTCATCTGTAATGTGAATTCTACTTATTACAATCATTCTTGAAATATTATGACGGATATACGTGATGTTGTTGTGCTATATCGCTGGTTACAACAATATTTTGAAATAATCTTGTAGAATCAGTGATGATCGACAGAATAAAATATCAAATATTCTCCTACAGGTCCCATTTCTTAACAGATTTCAGTTAGAAAATGCTGAACATCAAACTCATAAAACTAAAATTTGACCAATCCATAGAAATTGAAATCAATTGACAAGTGATTGATAAACTATTATGTATGTAGTGCCATTTTCTCCTTCTTATCTCTGTTCCCCTTAAGTTCAAAATTGGTGAAATGGGTTAAAATATTAAAACACATGTTGTCCAGTCCTGTGAACTTCATTTCTTAATTACGACGATAAAAACACATAGCTACAGAAAACAAAATGATAATTCTACATCCATGTCTATCTTCATTTCAGTTTTAGAATCGCATCGAATCTTTACAATTAGAATAATCACCATCTCAGGCGTTTGACGCCTACTATAAGCCTGCCGTAGTAATCTCTACAATGACGTTAGGTCTTGCCCGTTAGGACTCCCGGCCGTAGCAAAGATAATTTAAACAGATTGATATTACATACAGATAGGCAACTCCCTACCCCTCACTGACCAAGCTTCCCCACCTTCGCCAGTCCCGCCACAGCTGTCATTATAGTTGGCGGGTGTTGTGAGGAAACATTTGCTTAGCCTTATTGGTCACACGCACACGTTCAAGCGAACAAAATTGAAAACGAATCATTTGTATGATTTCCGTGGTCGTAGGCAGTGTTAGGGCTCCAAGTGGTTTTAGTCGATAAAATCTATGAGGGATTTCCGCACGGAAACAGGAGTTGCACTGTGTACGGTTTCCACTAGAGTCCTGCCTGCGACAACAATTGTCGCAGCCTGCGACAATTTCGACGATTAATTTTTGAATTTTTAACAAAAGCTTTATAACTGAACTAGCGGATGTCACGCGGTTTCACCCGCATAGCTCCCGTTCCCGTGGGAATACGGGAATAAAGTATAGCCTATATTCACCGGGAAGATCGTAGCTTCCCAACAGTGAAAGAATTTTTCAAATCGGTCCAGTAGTTCCAGAGCCTATTCGATGCAAACAAACAAACAATCAAATCTTTCCTCTTTATAATATTAGTATAAGATATAAGCGGAACATCTGTTATAAATCAAACATAATCTATATATATCTATACCCTATTATAACATGTAGTTAATTAAAGTCTAACAATGATATAATTACTTGATCTTTTACTACACCTATCATAATATTATTATTCTCTCTCTAAATTCGTCCTCCATATTCATAGCAGAATTATGGTAACCAGCTTAGACCTGTTTTTCTAGTTGTAGAATTATTTTTAATTAAAATGTGTATTTTTAATAAACAGCGGACTGAAGCTAATTAATCTAGATGAATCTAAAAAGAAGAGATAAAACCATGTTTAAAATACGTAGAAATACACGAGGACTTGTAGCGTCTTCTGGCATGAAATAATTCAACTCAGAAGGTACAGAATGTACCTAGTCGTAGTCAGAAATAGAAGCAGTAATGCATTTACGCTGTCTTTGGTATTGGTATGTAAGGATTTCAACAATTCAACTTGGCTGAACGATTGCCATTATACTGACTTTTCGTTTCGAGATTTCCGTCTCGTCGCAATGGATCGTTTTGCGAAAGTGATCCCTTCGTCGCCTCTTACGACACTCGTGATGAATTGTGGTGACAACATTTTGTACTCTTTCTCGTCACCACACGTTGTAATGAGGACATTATAATGAAAAGTATTATTAAACTGTAATCAGGGCTCGTAGACACGTGTTCATGTTTTATTAAAAACTATTTAAATTATATCAATGGGGTCAACTATCAATTACGGTCAAATAATGGGAACGTTTATATTACAAAATCTTCATTCGATATGCAACGAGTTCAGAGTCGAGTGACTGTGACTTTTTTAGTTGCACTTCGGGAAATTACCTACTCTATGACAACTTAGCATGTCGTAACGTAATATCCAAAGCTTTTTCCTCAGAAATTAATCACAAGACACGTATTTTCTTTACGCTCGGATGATGAGTGTTTTTTCCTCTTTACATCTTTCTGTTTGCGTCTACCTATATTATATAGAGATACCATAATTACTCGTATATTAGGGCCGTAATGATACTAAAGTAATGTGATTTTTTAATTGTGAATATTTTTTTTTTATATGTGGAAAATCCGTCATGGATGCTATGACTCTTACTGATTAAAAACAAACAAGTTCCCTACATACTGCCTACGGTTGGGAGCCCCGGGTAAGCTCTCGGAAGAATATCCCCAGGATTCCCAACAGACCTTGGCTATCACTGCGGCCACATATAGGGGGTTCGTGTGTCCCGGGTCTTTGGGAGGTGGTTCGGGTGTTTTCCCGCATCTTAGGGGATGTGGCGTGCGTGAAACGATCACGTCCCGCTTTCGTCTTGGGATTGTGACTGACACACGTTGTGTGTATCCTATTCAGATGTTCACGGGAGAATAGCAGAGGTATAATTATTGTGTGTGCTCCTCACAAGGTATCAAAAGAAAAGAGTGGCCGTGAGTGGAGTTTTCTTGCCAGGTTCTTTCACACGGGCTCTACCTATTGCCTTGCGAATCTGACAGATTTACTGTCCGCAACAATGTAAACAAAATTTGATCCTATATATCCATATTTACTTGCAATTGAGTATTCACCCTGATTATATTCCTGTATCCAGAAGTCATACAGTGTTCCTACAATCATTTCGACACCAAATAACTTCTTATGATACCTACTCAAGATATTAAAAATTCAATGATTTGTCATAGGTAGGTACTATATTTTCCTACTCATTTGTCATATACAACGATTGTCAAAACATGGCATGTTTACATTATTGCCAGATCGGGCAGGATTGGACTATATATGAATATTATATTTGCATTTTGTTTTTCCTAATTATATTATATTAGTGACCTTGTGATTTTATGACCCGTTGTAGTATTTTTTTAAGTGCGTGTCGTAGATTCCCTTTATCCGTGTTCGCGTTCTACGTCCGGGAGATGTTACTAAAGACGACGTTTCGTTTAAGATACAGACAGAGTACGTAGTAGGTAAATGGGCTAAGGCCTCATTTACGCGTCTCGTCTCGCGTCGCGTGTGGCGTGACGTCTCGCGGCGCGTCGGACGTTTTTTCTGTTTACGGTGGGGCGGCGCGTGACGCGGCACGCATCATTGCACGCGTAAACACTAACTTATAGCAATATACGACGTTGTTCATAGAGAAGCGAGACGGGAAGAGTGGCGGTGCCCGCCGATGCGCCCGCGGCGAAACCTCAAGCGTGTAGCGAAGCACGCGGCGGGAATCGCGGCGGCGCACGCTCGCCTCGATCAAATCGACTAGTTTTATGACAGAAGATTCCGCCTCGGGCATAGCTTCATCGAGAATTGCCGCTGCGTGCGCCGCCGCGATAAACGCCGCGTGGGACGCGTCGGTGCCATCCGCGGACTCGGCCGCAAAAAACGCCCCATTTCAAACAAACGCGTCTAAAATCGCTGCTCCGTAAACACACTCATACAACGCCATATATTTGAATTCAGTGTGGGCCGCGCCGCTCATCGCAATGCGCGACGCCCCGCGTCTCCGTAAATGAGACCTTAAGAGACAAATAGAGAAAAAAAATCAAAATACATTTTCGGCGATATATTTTTTTGTAGGCCCTACAAAAAAAATCCGTTATATCTTTGGTGTACAGGTTTTAAAGTCCAACAGTTCCATTTTATGTATCTTTGTATTCACAAGTCTACCTACCTTAAACATATAGAAAAAACCTATTATCTATAAAATACCTACATTGGTATATAATGTTATGTAAATATAGGTCAAAAGGTTATCGAGTATGATAATAATCAATACTATTTCGTACTTTAATTACCTACCTATTGTAAACTTGTTTTGTAATTAATCTTATATAAACATTTGTGTAGTTAAGAAGTATATTATCATTTTATTATCATACCGTATGGCCTTCAGACCTACTAAAGCGTACCTTTTTCTATACCCAGTCTATTTAGTCGAGTCTCTTGGCCAGGTTTTTACTGGCCAGCACAATTTAGACTGGCCTGCACACATACGACTTCCGCATTCAATATTTTGATCAGGATTTAAGTTTTGGAAAATACTTCTGCTTTCATAGAGAATGTTCAAGAAGGCGCATACGTTCTTAATATTTCAGAACGAAAAAAAACTCAAGAAGGACATGATTGTGCACATGCCTTTTACGTTTCGTTTGGGCCTACTGAGGTTTGAAATAGCGAAATTGGGCCCCGGGAGAAGAGCCTTAGCCACCCTTAGTTCAGACTACTGATGGATACTAAGGTTACGTCCGCACAGGCAGGCGGCTTGCTTGGCGCCTAGAGCCTAGCGAGTCACCTAGCGAGTAGCTTAGTAAAACGAACGTACTTGAATGTTCGCGACCGGCCGCACTGCGCGCTTGGCGCCTAGCGAGTAGCTTAGCGTGTATCCAAGTAAACAAACATGTTGGTTTTTTGTCGCCAGGCGCGAGGCATTTTTATTGCGGATGTTAGCCGAGGGTTGAATGAATCAATTCCCGAGGTATGTAGACGAAATTAACAAAAAAGAAACCGAATTCAAACAAAACTAAAAACTGAAAAATTAAATTTACTTAGCACAAAGTTAGTATATTCTGATTTATCAGATATCACTAAATATAATACTGAAGTCGGTGCCAATATGACTATGAGAGAGAGAACCTAAGCCTACATAGTTTTACTCAAACAAAATAAAAAATCTCAAAAGGACAAAACTCAAAGGTGAAATGTGGGCATCTAATATGCCTCTGTCTACCCCTTTGTGGATAAAAGGCGTGAACCCAATATAGAGCAGTATAGAGCTACTTTTGAAAGTGACATCTTGTCAACGTGCCGACAAGCAAATGACCAAGGCACCTAGCGACCTCCCACGCAAACCACCTTTCAGTGCGGCCACCGTGTATCCTAGCAAGTAGCCAGGATGCAAGCCACTAGGCTCTAGGCGCCAAGCAAGCCGCCTGCCTGTGCGGACGTAGCCTTACAGATTTTGTAAGTAGCACCGCGTAGCCACCTCGTAGCATATGCGTAACAAATGCGTAGCGACAGCGTAGCAACAGCGTAACAACTGCGTAGCGACAGCGTAACAACTGCGTAGCGACAGCGAAACAGTTGCGTAACAACTGCGTAGCGACAGCGAAACAGTTGCGTAGCGATAGCGTAGCAACAGCGTAGCATCCGCGTTTAATCGGCGTTCCGTATCCGTTTGAACGGTTTTCGCTCTCCTTTTGCGTGGACAGCACCGCAAATATAAAGATAATTATGGCCGATTCTGTGATTGTCCATAATGGCCTGTGGTGTAGGCAGAGGAGCTATCAAAGCGGCTGGTAATAAATTGTCCGAATTGCCTGATTAGTTTTTATTATTATTTTTATACCACTACGGTGGCAGACAAGCATACCAAGTGTACTGATGGTCACCGCAGTCTATGGACGTTTGCAACACCGGAGGCGCTGCACTCGCGCTACCGACCCTTAAAAAACTTTGTAAGACCTCTTTTGAAGAACCCCATACTGTAGGCGTGTGAAAAAATCGAGGCGGGGAGATCATTTCACAACCTAACCGAAGAAAACCCGTATCGGATCTAACCGTGCTGGAACGCTCCGAACGTAAAGTGTAAGGATGAACTCCCTGTCTGTCTGTGCGATGATAGAATGTAGCCATGGAAGATATCGTATCTTAGAGATCTTATGAAAAGGCCAAACTCGCTGCGTCCTCAGGGTGTTACGTTAGCTCCATGAGAAGTACCGCATATCTCCTAATCCCCGAGGGGAGAAAAGGGGAGTTTCGCCACCGTTAAGACAAGTTGATGGCCTTTATGGGCGGCTTGAAAAATCTTAACAGTGGGTCGTTACAATCTACTCCTGTCCCTTTTCACGTGGCAATAGACTCACCACCGTTTACGTTGAACAAAATCTTTAAGGTGAAACGTGGGCGTATACTATGCCTCTATCTACCCCTAATAGGATAAAGGCGTGGCTATATGTATTATGTATTTATTTATACAAACATGTTTAATGAATTATTCTCGTATACAAATGTTCAACTTCAACTTTTGATTTATGGCATTTGTTTTGGGGTTACCACAAAACGGCCGATGTCTAGAAAAAGGTACTCAAATGTACAAATATTAATATTGTTATTAATTGTCCACAGTGCTGTAAGCCACCTAGTATCAAGCACGTGCAACGACTGCCTCATTCTAACACCCTACCTACAAAATGGGCGCGCAAGAGAGGCAAGAAAACTGTCAGAAATCAACTCCAATCTGCTCTATGGTCACAAAAGTCATTCTGGTTTTATGACAGTGAGAAAAGAGTACAATAACAACCTCTTTTTCTGGTACTTCCCCGTTGCCAATAAGCCTGTGTCTGAAACTCCTATCATTGTCTGGCTGTCTGGAGGTCCTGGAGTATCTTCAATGGCAGGCCTGTTTGGCATGTTGGGACCTGTCAAAATTGAGGATGGACAAGGTATGTTCTTTTATTTAGTCTTATTTTTACTTGCTCTAAGTCATGTGGTCGAGAATTAGCGGCCTAAACTCGGATAGTGTAACTTTTTTATACCTCTACGGTGACAGAAAGCGTATGGCCCACCAGATGAACTTATGGTCACCTTAGCCTATGGACGTTTGTAACACCGGAGGCGTCACACTTTCGCTATCGACCCTCTAAAGCCTTCTAAGATTCCTTTTGAAGAACTTTGAGTATATAATTGCTCGAGCACGCAGGGTTTCGTACCAAAACGTGATAATAAATCACGTTGTTCCTTCATTCCTTCCGTTCCCAATTATTTTGTTTTTACTCGTACTCGTAGTATTTATTGTTATAGCGGCAACAAAAATACATCACCTGAAAAATTTAACAGTCTAGCTATCACGGTTCATGAGATACAGCTAGGTGATAACCGGACAGCGAAGGCTCAGCAATAGGGTTTTACTTTTCATATTAAGCTCGTCAAATTGACGTCGCCAGCCTGATGGAAAGCCGTGGCGCATCTAAAGATTGGGAGCCATTCTCACAGTCCGTAAGACTCAAGTGGTCCTTAAGTTGGAGGCCCTGAGATGTGTCTCTTGATGCTCCGCTTGAAGAACCCGGGATTGTAAGATGAATTTTAAGAGGGTCCCGTTTTACCCTTTGGTACGGAAACCTAAAAAGTCCAAAACCACCACCTGCAGCTGTGGCTGCTTTTGTCTAGAACCTATTTCTATGGGCCCCCCTCTATACTCAGTAATGTTTAACTTCGTATTTTCCTAGTAATTTTACCAGAGAAAGTGAATCCTTCAACCTCTCTATTACAGTAAAAGAAAGGAATATAACCTGGGCTAGCGATTACTCTCTGGTGTTCGTGGACAATCCTGTCGGTGCCGGGTTCAGCTTCACCGATGATGAGAGAGGGTACACTGAAAATGAAGATGAAGTGAGTAACCCTTTTCTTAATTAATTTAAGTTGAAAAAAATTCGGTCTCAAGCAAGATTCGAACTTGCGTCTTCTGATTGGCCGGGTCAGACGCCCCAACCATTGGACTACTGAACACTACTCTCTACCTACTAATTCTTTCACCTCGTACCTATTGCTTTTCAAAAATAAAAAATAACTAGGTATTCACTTACAGCATGATGATGGTTAGATGGTGTTTACATAAAAAAATCGTAGTACTACCCGTTCACTCTAACTTTGCCGCTGGCGTAGAGGCGTATAGCCGAATTGTTAATTATACGAAGTAAATTGACAGTAGCTAATGTCACTTCGTCATAGAAAATACGCAACACTACAAGAAGAAGTGACATTAGTTGCTGTCAATTTACTTCGTTTAATCAAAAATTCGACTTTAGTATAGAGCCGAGCGGCAAAGTTAGAGCGAACGGGCAGTACGGCTAATTTTTGAAACGTCTGGACAGACTTAAACTGAACTTTCACCAGCAGATAACTGTTGTTAAACGAAGTAACATATGGTCAATAAGTTAGCCACGGACTAGGTACCACTCAGTGCCTACTGAGTACCGCTAGTCTTCAATATATTTTATTTAACACATTATAAAACAATCTACCGCGCCCTATGAAACAAACAGACAGACAGTCTGGGTAAGGAGCTCCGGATTCAGCGCTCCAGGAATAGAAAGTGGACCAGTTAGGAGGTGGAAGTGACAGAATAGGAAATGACGAATTTAGAATAGACTGTCTGAGGAGTAGATGAATTAAGAATGAAGTCATGGACATTCAGAAAAAGGACAATTTAAGAGTAGACAATTTAGGAAGTGGACAAGTTTGAAAGTGATCAAGTTAGGAAATAGCAGAGCCGGTCGGAAGGAGGAAAACTTCAGTCCACTTTGCAGTACACTCACAACACAATTTGAAACAATTTCTATTAATGAACTTAGACCAAGTAATATATAGACGGGCCCATCCATTCCGGGCGCTCACACGGACGTAGTGGTGTTATTGTTCAGTAGGTGAAAAACGTGTGGCAAGATAAGATTTTACGAAAGATGCCTTCCTGTGCGCACCCTAAATTCGAAAAAAGAATGTGTCGTGTCGTTGCTGCAATATCTTTGTGTGTGAACTGGTCTGTATATATTTTGTTTTTATTTTATTGCTTTTAAGTTAATATTAGAGTGATTTTCTTTCTCCTAAAAATATTTAAATCAACTGGTTAGCGCTCGCCAGCAAAATTCTTTATTTTAAAACGTCCCAGACGTCGTACGCCGAGTAAGCTTCACGACTTATCTAGATAACTGGTAAAACGTTTTAGGTAAGTAGTTACTCTAAGTTTTCAACCACTTCAACTGTCGTTGGTGTAAGTTAACTGGTGGAGTAATTGTGATAACGGGGCAAAATTACCTAATCGTCAGTATGAGTATAGTAGTATTGAGTTCGTAATGTATGACGTGGGCCCGTCTATTCTATTACTTGGTCGAAGTATTAGTTAGTCACTATACAGAGCATATAAGTCTTTTTTTAACGTCATTGAAAATCCATCATGAATGCTATGCCGAACTCCTACAGACTAAAAAAACCTCACGTAACGCCCAACAGCCTACGGTCGGGAGCCCCGGGCAAGCCCTCGTAAGGCTGTCCCAGGACTCCCAACAGCGAGCATTATTATAGTCTACAAATATGCCCTGTGCCTACATGCGTGTACTACAACAGTATTCTTATTGTTTCAAACGGTTGAGTCATGGAGTCTCGATAATAATCAGATGTTGATAACAACTCAGGCCAAAGTTCAGGTAGCATGCAGCGTTTGATTTTAATTCGATTCGAAATGCATAAGAAAAATGGTTTTGATTTTAAGTTATGAGGTACTGGGCTGGATGTATTGTGATCATTCCACATTCATCAAGTAAACTGAATATATTGAAATCCATCAAGGATACCAACCCATTGGTTGCTATGAAATCGCTTCAAATCGCCATCTCAGACATGTGGCGACGAAAAGAGTATAAAATGTCGCCACGCCAACTCATCCAGAAGGTGTCATCAGAGGCGACTAAGGGAACACTTTAACATAAATATCCATTGCCTAGAGAAGGAAAACTCAAAATGAAACTCGGTTATCAGTAAAATGACAGTCGTTGAGCTGGGTTGAAGGCCTTCGGTGGCTTGAAAAGTTTCAGCTGTCGGTCATCACAAAACACCACATGCTCCACCGCTACCTACGGTCGGCAGCACCGAGTAAACCCTCCGAAGGATGTCCTAGGATTACGGAATATGTACGCTAAGGAATAAACTATTCCAAAGCGTGCCTCAACTTCAATAAAATTAGGTCAAATCCGTGATTGTTAAATTTTATTTTTCTTTATCAAGAAACCAAACTCGTCGTGGTCAAGTTCAACAGATTATATAAGCTTTAAAGTAAGATAATGGTATCTTTATGTAACTTGCTGTATCCTACAAGATAACCCACAATTAATTCTGTACGAGAGCTCAAACCAATAATTGTGTCACGTTACGAGTATGCTTACTTATTTTTTTCTGGACGATCCCCGCGTGAAATTTTATTCCCGTTCTGGCTTACCATGGAATTATTTTCCCGGGATAAAAAGTATGTGTACCTGTATCAATTTTCAGCCAGATCCGTTTAGTCTTTAGAGTGTGATGGAGTAACAAAAATCCGAACATCTTAACATACAAGCGTCTTCACAAACTTTTACATTTATAATATACAGTAAGATCAAAACAATGATAAAATTTTAGTCACTACGTTAATTAGTTTCGTCAAAATCTAAGTCAGATTATAGTACTAATCTGCTTGCGTGTAAACTCGCTTTCAACCCTCGCTTTCCAGGGTTGGAAGGTCTTACAAGGTATGAAATTTGTTAAAATTTTAATGTACATAATATATTTCATAATTTGACACAACCTGGGTACTAGTAATTCTGCGAAGAGCAGACCTTGCAGCACCCAGAAAAAGTAGCAACCTGTGAGGAATCATATCCCTTGTGTTTCCTCTCCAATTTTCCTCCATATCAAGTAAAAGCTCTCGAGAAAAGTAATCAAAGAACACGTGTGCCATGCCATTTGGTGAAAATTTAATAAGAAATGCGTCCTCTACACCGGTATTGACATACACACAGACATACGGACGAAAGCAAAATTATTCATACTGTCGAATCAGAGACTCTCACTCGCTTCGCTCGCTCGGTCAACAAAGTGAATACAGGTTTAAAATATACCTACACAGACTTTAGAATGCATCTGCACTACATTGGAAAAAGTAATTAGGTATTAGTATTTAACAGTTCTTGACGTATTAGTAATATGCACTGAGATTTGCTACGAGAAGGTAAAAACAAAGTTTACTATACAACAAATGGTATGAGTCAACTAGTCGTGTTGTAAGTCTATAGGGAAAATCTCTGTCGGTACTCCCTACCAGGTAAAATGACGCAGAAAGTGCATTATTGTGTAAGTTAGGTCAAGTTAATAGCCTAGCTAATATTCTTACATACTGTCACTCATCTGCCCGAAGGAATTCCTACTTTGGGGCGTCCCTTGGCTTGACTCGGTAGAAGCGCTCGTGGCCCCGCGGACTCAGTGTTCTGTAAACGATCACTGCAGTAAGCAACATTTACTATGGCCGGATATGGATGGGTGACCACCACGTGGACCACTTTGTGACATTTATTTACGAGCGTTTCCGTGCTTCGGAAGGCACGATAAGCCGTTGGTCCCGGTTGTCAGTAAAATGACAGTCGTTAAGCCAAGTTGAAGGCCTTATGGGCGGCTTGAAAAATTTCAACTGTGGGTCGTCACAACCTGCGCCCGGGTCGGCAGCGCGTGTGTAGCGCCTCTGGTGTTGCAAACGTCTATAGGCAACGGTTACCAACCTTCCGGTGGGCCGTAAGCTTGTCTGCCACCCAAGTAGTATAAAAAAAAAAAAAGCAAGACAGAATACCTTGATGGTGAGTGGGTAGGGCCTGCCTGCTCTTCAGGGCCTCCGCAGCAGAATAGTATAGATAGATTTTAAATGCCTACCTCATCGTACAATAAAAGTCTATCTCAAACCTACGTTTTGGATCCCTTAACACCATTTTTAGGGTTCCGTACCCAAAGTGTAAAAACGGGACCCTATTAATGAGACTTCTGTCCGTCTGTCTTTCTGTCTGTCCGTCATGAGGCTTTCATGAGATCTCAGGAACTGTTATAGCTACATACATACATACAAACATATGGTCACGCCTTTATCCCCGAAGGGGTAGGCAGAGGCATATTATACGCCCACATTTCACCTTTGTATAATTTGTCCCACGTAATAGGTGGTGAGCCGTATTGCCGTGTTTAAATGGACAGGCGCAGGTTGTGACTGCCTGCTGTTGAAATAAAGCCTTCAACTTAACTTAACGACTGCCATTTTACTGGCAACCGGGACCAACGGCTTAACGTGCCTTCCGAAGCACGGAAACGCTCAAATAAATGTCACAAAGTGATCACATGGATGGTCACCCATCCATCGACCGGCCGTAGTGAAAATTGCTTACTGCAGTGATCGTTTACAGAACACTGAGTCGGGGCCACGAGCGCTTCGTCCGTTATAGCTAGAGAGGTAAAATTGAGCAGATAATATATATCTGTTGCCGCTATGACAACAAATTCTAAAATTAAATAGGGGGGGCTCATGGAGCAAATATGGGGGGCTCCTATACACAAACGTGATTTTATGCTGTTTTAGGTACGGAATCCTCTGTGCGCAAGTCGCGAAAGAGATTGATTATAGCCATAAATAGCCACATC
Source organism: Miltochrista miniata (assembly GCA_933228765.1). NCBI lineage: Eukaryota > Metazoa > Arthropoda > Insecta > Lepidoptera > Erebidae > Miltochrista > Miltochrista miniata. Next base: position 8,528,120 of record OW121751.1, on the reverse strand, counting down.
TCTCAACTACATAATGAACTTTTCTTTAACAAATTATATAAAAAAACCACTTATTATTTTTCAGGTTGGAGCTCAATTACTGGAGTTCTACGTGCAGTTTTTGAAGTTGTTCCCTGAGCTTCGTACGGCGCCACTGTTTATATCTGGCCAATCATACGCCGGGAAATATGTGCCAGCTATGGGCATACAGATCCACCGACACAATACTGAAATGAAGTATAGACGTAATGAAAAGGAACTCATTAATTTGAGAGTAAGTTACATTTATTACTAGAGATCTTGGCTGAGCTAATTCGCCAGAATTTAAAGAAAATGTAGATTCTTTTCCATCAAAATAAACTTTGAATGTGCCAAATTTACCGTCATGCTTTTGTTATAAATTTTATAATTAAGCATAACGTGTAAAAATGATCATAGAATCAGCCCAAAATTTTTAGATTAATGCATTTTATGACTTCAATTTTTGTCGACCCGTAAGATAAAAAATTGCCAATCAATTAAAGAAAACATGCGCCTATAATTTGGTTTATTTCGAATTTGAAAAAGTATATTAACTATTTACAAACAAACTTATTTTAGTTTCACTACATTTCCTAACTTGAAGGACGCATGTTTTGTATGGTCAAGGTCAAGCCCTATCAACCACAAATTAGAGATGGTACAGATGGAAACCTACATACTAAGTTCGCTGAGGCTACGCACACATAGACAACGCGTTCACATACACGAGTTTAGGCGGTTTCAGCCGAATTTTCGATTCTGATTTGTGCGCGAGTGTGTGTAGCAGAGGGTAGGTGTGAAAAATAGTACATACATGAGTTTTCCATCTGTACTATCTCTAATTTCCGTATCATCGGCCTTAAGTTTTAAACAAATGAACACTGCAGAAATAAAAATTAACACCACCTCATTATTCGACAGGGTTTAACCATCGGTAACGGTATCATTGAACTGAGGAACATAATGCACTACAGCGACTTGTGCCGAGACTTGGCTTTCCTGGATAGTGACGAAATAACGTTCGTGGAGTCGCTGGAGGAGGAAACCGTGAACCTTATTGACAACAACCAGCTGGTTGATGCTGCTAATGTGAGTCTTGAAATTTTATTGATACCGTCTTAAAAAGATCTTTTATAAATGATTGTAATCTAAGTTAACAACAAAGCTGTGAGATCGTTCTCACCAGACTGCCCCTCTCTAACACGTTTATTGTGAAAGTTCAATCCGATTGACGTTGTCATTTTTGTTTTATTTCAAACTTTGAACAGATGATCCACGTGACCTAGTGACGTAGTTTAATGCGACAGAGTCACAGACTACAGAAAAAGTCTCGACATAAGCCCCTCTGCACTCTATTTTATAGAGAGGGGTTAAAAGTAAACAAAGCTCTTCCTCTGACCTCACTAGCTTAAAAATTAAACTGGGTTTTGTCGGATTCGTGTAGATCAGCTTGTCAAAACATTGCTGTAAGGCATAGGCCACGAGTGTCAAACACAGTTCTAAACCAATTTGCGATTTTCATTTAAACATTACGAAGTAGTTCCTATTTCATCAATTTCTTGATGATAATGGAGGAGTTAATAGAAATGTTAGGAATTTCTGAAACGCGTTAGTAAGTTATTAAAATTGGAAGCTACTGTATATGCCTACTTGCATATACGTATGAAATTGTGAATACCAATCGAAGCTAAGTTTATACCTATTACAGCAATCGAATGGAATAAAAGTACTAATAATTGGCTGGCTCTCGAATGCACAAGAATGTATTCTCAACTTTGACTCTACTTTTAACCCCTCTCTATAAAATAGTTTGCAGAGGGGTATGGCGAGACTTGTGTCTGTAGTATGTGACTCTGTTGCAATAAACTACGTCACTAGGTCATGTGGATCATCTGTTCAAAGATTGAAATAAAACAAAAATGACAACGTCAATCGGATTGAAGTTTCATTTTCACAATAAACGTTTTCGAGAGGGAAAGTCGGGTGAGACCGTCTCACGGCTTCTTGTTGAGACTGACAGAACCTACGTTCCTGTACCTTCTTATCCTGTTACAGAAATTCAACGAAACCATAGAATACATTAAGAAGAAGAGCGGTATCAACATTTACAACTTCTTAAAAGATCCATCACCCGGAGCACCTGCCTTTGAGGAGTATGTAAACAGGCCAGATATCAGGAAGCAGATTCATGTTGGAAACGCGGTATTCGACTACAACAATCAACATGTTTACTACAAGATGTTGCCAGATTTCGCCAACAGCACCAAGCCTTTTGTCAGTGAACTCCTTGAGCATTATGGTGTGATGTATTATGGGTAAGCCATTTTTACTAATATTGCCTGTTACTCCTTTTCCCGTTATTTTTATTACCGAAGGAACAGAACCGTTATTGATTTTCGTAGTTGATGCTGCAGTATTAAATTTGACAAGTGCTTTCTTTTATAAAAAGTCCTTAAACGTCTTCTCGTCATGTTAAGTGGGGCCACAATCACAACTATCACAGTCAAAGCTGAGTAAGAATAAACACGGCAATAAGTAATGAATGAGGTTCCTGGCATTTAATTTTTTGAGTCAGTCTCAGACGTTAGTCCCTCCCTCCCGTAGCAATTGACATGCCAATATCAGAAGTAGTAACTCACAATGTAGGTTTTATTGCAGCACGCATTAAGTCCAATTGATGTAAAGTTATTTGCAATACCTGTAGCAGGCCTTAAAACACTTTCTAAAGCAACTTTTGAAGAACAAAATACTTTAGTATTTAGTACCTAAGACAACCACAACAGGAAGCTCATTTTATATTCAGAGCGTAACTAGAAGAAACCCCAATCGTATTTTTATAATACGCGACCTACGCCCTACCTACTACACGACCTACTACTACAGGTGGTGTGAGAGATGAAAAGCTATTTTAGACACCATTTTAAACAATGGGTAGTTTTTTTTATACAACTAAGGTGGCAGACAAGCATACGGCCCACCAGAAGGACTGGTGGTCACCGCAACCTATGAACGTTTGCAACACCAGAGGCGCCACACTCGCGCTGCCGTCCCTGTAAAAACCTTCTTAGACCCCTTTTGAAGAACCCCATACTGTAGGCGTTTGGGAAAACCGAGGCAGGAAAATCATTCCACAACCTAAACGTGCGCGGAAGAAAACCCCTACCGGATCTAACCGTGCTCGAACGCTCCGGACGTAGGGTGTGAGGATGAAATCCCTGTCTATGGCGAGCGGTGCGATGATAGAACGTAGCCGTGGGCATCATGTCAAACAATTCCTCAGAGCACATACCATTGTACAGGCGGTAGAACACGCATAAGGAACATGCATAAGGTAGTTATAGTTACACATTCAATGCTTATATTATTTTTTTCTTTCATTACAGTGGACAACTTGACGTAATCCTGCCATACGGTTTGGCTAAGTACATGTTGGAGTCTATCCCGTGGTCACGGCGTGAGGAGTACATTGGGGCGACTCGGCATATTCTACGCATGCATGAAGGCGGTGATGTTGTTGGGTATGCACTTTATTTATTTACTAGATGATACCCCAAAGACGCGGGATAGCACCCGAAACACCCCCTGCGCGAGGCCGCAGTGGCGGCCGTGGGTCTGTTGGGAGTTCTGGGACATCCTTCCGAGGGCTTACCCGGGGCTCCCAACCACAGGCTATTGGGCGTGACTTGAGGTTTTTTAGTCTGTAGGAGTCCGGCATAACATCCATGAGGATTTTCCCTCCCGCTTCCCGTGAGAACATATTCCCGGGATGAAAGCCCATGTGTTAGCCCATTTATTGTACCTAGGTACTAGTAGGATAACAGGTTTAAGGTGTAAGGAACCCCATGAAGATTTCAGAGGCTTAGAATAACCTACCCTGCCATTTGATGCACCTGATGAATAGCAAGGCAACGCGCCTGTAAAGGACACGGAAAATGATTGGAAGTTGCTATCAATATGACAAAAATTACAGCTAGGTATTCCTAGCAGTCTATAAATGCGAATAATGTTGATGAGATGTAAGCAATTGAGACTTTCCGCTCAGAGGAAGAAAATGCGTAGGTAGTTACTGTATACAAACGTTCGTTGTTCTCAAAAAAGTCTGCGTTTTGAGATCGGGGGAGCCCCCCCCCCCCCCGTTTATTTTGAGAAACTAGCGGCTATTCCGGGATTTCACCCGCGTAGTTCCTATATTCATGGGAATACGGGGATAAAAAATATGCTATGTTACGTACGTAAACTTTCTAATAGATATCCAAAGGATTAATTTTCGAGTTTCTTCGTTACATACGAAAATACAAATCTTCCGAGTTTATAATATTAATGTAGAAGTGCAGATTGATCTTATGAAATGTTAGCCAGCAATTCATGTTTAGTAGCTAAATGGACTAAGGTTTCTGTTGATACCGATATTCGTTCTTCCATACCATACACAATTTATGAGCATGCACCATAAATACTATTACATACATACATACACAATTACTCACGCCTTTTTCCTCGCAGGGGCAGGCAGAGGCATAGTGTCCGCTCACATTTCACCTTATAGTTTTATGTCCCACTTAATAGGGGGTGAGCCGTGTTGAAATTTTTTAAGCCGCCTATAAGGCCTTCAACTTGGCTTCACTATTGTCATTCTACTGACAACCGGATTTCATTTATAGTTTTCCTTCTCTACGCAATGGCGAAAGTGTTCCCTTAGTCGCCTCTTACGACACCCTCGGAATGATTTCGCGTGGCGACATTTTGTACTATTTCCCGTCGCCACACATAAATACTATTGTTCTTTATATTTGATTTCTTTTGCAGATATAAAAAGTTTGGTGGAAACCTAGTCGACATTTTGGTACGAGGTGCTGGACATCAAGTACCAGGGGATCAACCTGAAGTTGCCAAGTTTATTCTTGACATGTTTGTAAACGAATTTAAATAAAAAATGATTTCTTTCACATATTTCTGTATTTTTTTTTGTAAAACCTATCTATATTTACAGCAATAAAGGTCTCGGAAAACTTAGAACGCTGTGAAGTTAGCCGTGTTTGGACTTGGACGTGACGTGATACTGATCCTACTGAATATTTCAAAATCTTCGGTAATAATTTGCTATAAGTATGTACTTCAAAGCGTTCTAGAAGTTTGGCAAGACTTTTACCTAAGTACAAAATTAGCGTCTTATCATGTAAATCTCTTCGTTCCGAATGACTGTAGATACCAAAATCAAATCAAGATTTGAGTTAGTAGGTACATAGCACTTCTCTACATGTATGTTTACTTTATCACACCTATCTCAGTACGTTACTCAAATCTCAATAAAACAGCCCTTTGAATTTTGAGTATACTGGGTGTAACAAAACTACCTCTCCAAATTTCATGAGATGACTTGGCATCGGAAATCAAATACAAATATTTAATAAAAAAGGGGGGTTAATTATTTAAATAAAAAAAAAATTGTCGCACATTAAGAATCCATTTTTTACCGCGGCAATTCGAGGTAACATGGTCGCCGTGGCAAAACAAACACGGAGCACCCGTCTGGCTGTCGTTGTCGCTTTCTACTGCCGCTCAGTAGCGATAGAAAGGGTGATAATGAAAATTTATTTGTTACACCCAATATAAGACAGTTTTTACAAAATTTTAAGATATACATACATATATAGCAGATCTCGAAACATAGAGCAGAGTTATTGTAGATAGGTGTAATGTCTGAAACTAAAACAGCTCATTTCGAAGAGCTTCAACTCTTATCTTGAGATTGTGATTTTCAGGTAGGTAGATTTGAATTCGTGATTTTTTTTGTTGGTTCCAAACAGTGTAGCTTGAGAACTTTTCTTAAGCAGCTTATAAAGTGTCATAGTTGTTTAAATGCTGTTCTTCGTGGTGCTAACCACCATGCATATTATACATAAGTCATATGTATGTACATACCTACATACATTCATATGTATGTACAATGTACATAGATATGGTATGTATGTACATACATATGATCACGCCTTTTATCCCCGAAGAGGTAGGCAGAGGCATACTATGTCCCTCGTAATAGGTGGTGAGCCGTAGGTATTGCCGTGTTGATATGAACAAGTGCAGGTTGTGACTGCCCGCTGTTGAAATTTTTCAAGCCGCCCATAAAGTCGTTCGACTTGACTTAACGACTGCCATATTACTGGCAACCCGGACCAACGGCTTAACGTGCCCTCCGAAGCAAATAAATGTCACCAAGTGTTCATGTGGTGGTCACCCATCCATAAACGGCCACAGTGAAAGGCTTAACGTACCCTCCGAAGCACGGAAATGGTCGCAAATAAATGTCACCAAGTGGTCATGTGGTGGTCACCCATCCATAATCGGCCACAGTGAAAGTTGCTTACTACATTGATCGTTTACAGAACACTGAGTTCGCGGGGTCACGGGCGCTTTAAACACCATAATAAGTGAACTTTTTTAATGATAAACAATATTGTGTTGTTGCACATTTCTACATCGCAAGAAATCGCTAACTAATTTCTATCTTATGTTTAATCATAAAAAATGTAAACTTATTTTCTTACTTATTAATTATCTATATAATTATATAAATATTTCAAATATTTGTGTGGACCCATAAATGTTTGTCTCAAGAGTCTGGGTGTTTCTATGTATAATATGTATGTATTTAAAAGTATATAAGTATTAGTATCCGTGGTCTGATACCCATAACACAAGCAGGTTATTCCTAGCTTACTTTGGGATCAGAAACGTTGTGTGAAATGTCGGTGAATATTTATTTATTTATTTAATTATTAACAAAAATATGTAGGCTATCAACAGGAACTGACGTGATTGGTGAAAATGCTGAATACTTTCAGGTACTATACTCTGAAAAATATAGCTTGATCTCTGTGACAGTTCTACAAACGCAAACAAGAATAGACTTTATATCAACGGCATAAAGCTTTTGTGGTTGAAATGTAGAGAGTGAGAACACAGAGGTGCAAACTGTAAATAACAACTTTATGCTTTTGAAATAAAAGTCAATTTGTTCACGTTAATATAACTGTCATAGAGATCAAGCTATGTTTTACAGAGTATAATTAGAAACATTTGATAAAAACATTGTGTATCACATGCGGTTTAGTTTAATACTAGAACAATCACTTTATGGAACCTCCCACACAGGCGTCTCTTCAGCGTCGTCGTGTAGCCAAAGTTGGAGAGCACAGCACAGAACCACAGATGGACCAGGATGTATTTCTTCGAAAATACGCTCGAACAACGCTTAAGAAACGTTTGTGGGGGGGGGGGGGTCCTTAACGTTACACAAGGAGAGTTTCTCGCCCGCGTGTAATGGTTCCAGCAGTAATAATGCTCGCATAGTGTACATACTAATACATGCTACGAGTCTCGCCTCTCGAAAACGATTATCGCTTCTGAAACTCTCCAAGGCCGCGAGCTTGTGTAAACAAACTATACGAGTTCTTCATATGGGTGCTCTCCATTCACACGAGAGATGCAGGAGAAACGTGAATGTGGATATGATTCGTAAGTTATCGCCGTGTTCTCTAAATGAGGACACAATAGAAAATTCTCGTGTGAATGTGGAGGACCTGTTACAAGTTTGGCCATTCGAGAACACACTTTTCAGATTAGAGTGGCAGTGTCATTGTCGAGAGGCGAGTCTCGTGTGTAATTCTTGCATTCGAGTATTGCTTGACAATACGAGTTTTTGTCAGAATGTAAGCAACCAGTCCAAGCTTTATAATCAAACTCGATTCTAAATTCATATTTTATAACAGATCTAAAACATAGTAGAAACCAGATTATTCTCCTCCATAGTATTGTACATAAACGCATCATTCCTTCTCTTCCACCTCAGAGCATAGACAACGCCACAGATTACACCTAACACTAACAGAAAATTAAAAACTAAACTTATGACCATGGTAACTTTCGTTCCGGACATGGGTTGTCCTTCCGGTAACTGGTAAATAATCTTTGAGATGCCATCTGGTTCATCATTGATGTACTTTGGAGTATCTTGAGGTAGTACGTGGTAGTTGGGAGGTAGTTTCAGGTCTATGCCTCTGATGAAATAGCTGATTAGCTCAGTGGCCTCTGCAGGTTTGTCCATCGGCACTAGATGTCCCGCGTTTCGGACTAGAACTTCTGTCAGATGACCTCCGCTTTTGACGTATCTGTAACAAGGATTTTGAAGTTTAAGATCAATTTTGAGGATAATGTTTATTGCTCGTCCCTACATGATTTGCCTTCATACTGGGAGGGTAGCTTTATTGTAATATGTTACATGGGTTTCATTCCTCGAATTTTCTCTTTGGCGCCCGTGCACTGAAATCGGGCTACGATCTCACAGCCTCATCAGTCCCTTAATTAACAGTTACGCAAAGATTTTGCTAAGAATTATTTCTGGTCTAATATGTATGTTCCGCTCAATCTAATGGTCACCAACTATCCATTTTTTTCTTTTTTAGCGTGAGGCTAAATCCATCATGGATGCTATGCCGGACTCCTACCGACTAAAAAACCTCAGGTAACGCCCAACAGCCTATGGTTGGGAGCCCCGGGTAAGCCCTCGGAAGGATGTCCCAGGACTCCCAACAGACCTACGGCTACCACAGCGGCCTCGCCTCGGGGGTCACCAACTATACTAACTAGCAGCGAACGATTTCAGCGTAATCCTTATACTTACCAATAAAAAAGTGTTCTGAAATCTATTGAGTAACAAAAGTACATAATATATGCAGCTTAATTGAATAACTTACCCAGCTACTTTATTGTTGAACCACCAAGGTTTTCGAGACGCGTTGAGGAACTGCTCGCGATAGTTCCAGTGCCAGTGTCTTCGACGAGCCTGGGCGTTTGGCACACAGGGAGACGTCAGGTCCACCTGACCACTGGAATCAATCAATGTAATCTGTAATATTTGAAGTGAAATTTGCTAATAGCTGATGAGTTTACTTTATTTGACTTGACTTTGAAAATTGTCAGGAATCAATCTTTCATCTCATTTTTTCGTCCAGGAGTTCACTTTTCTCATTATCTGGCAAATTTTAGTTATCTCAATAGATGAAAGTAACTGCCGTCTATCTTCTCAACGCTTTTACAAAGCACCATAGCCTTGTCTGTCTTTAAGCACTTCAGAGCGGGCACCTATTGCAAGTAACTTTAATTTAGCCTCTAGAGATCTTACCGTTGCCGTTAAATACTCAGTCGACCAGATATTATTTACTGGTCTGGTAGTTTCATTCGTAATTTTCTGAATAAGTTACCAGAAACATGGCAGTCGTTAAGTCAAGATCTTATAGGTGGCTTGGAATATTTTCAATAGCAGGTACAGTCACAACCTGCGCCTGTCCTTTACAATGCGGTAATAGGCTGTCCATTACAATACAAGAAATGTGAGCGTATAGTAAGCGTCTGTCAACCTCTTATGAACTAAAGTTGTGACTACTATGTATGAGTGTAGTTAGGTAGGAATACGATAAGCACAAACTTACCAATATATAAGCATTCTATAGTTATCCAGTATCATTTCAACTTTGGACCTAATTTCACTAAGGAAGTCTGGAGCCAGCTTCGTGTGAACAGTGCTATTGTAGTGATTGAACTTGCTGTTGCCGACATGTAGAGCTTCCTTAACACTGGGTTGGTTGACAAAGGTGGCGAAGTCAAACAGGGTCGTGATGCTGTCACCAAGGAGGTTGAAGGTTTGTTGCTGCATTGATATGTCGTTTAGCTTGGTGAGAAGCTCTTCACGAAGCTGAAAGAAACGTTTCATATTATGACCTTTTTAGGGTTCTGTACCTAATAGTAAAAAACGACACGCCATATCAGAGATGTTTATTGTACAAGACGCAGATTCGCCCCTGCGTCGAATACTGTTCTCACGTTTGAAATGCCTCCACGAGGTACTTGCCAGACGCGCTTGACGCTATGCAGAGACGTGCTATCCGAATAATTGGTTGTCCTGAGGTGACGGGAGGCCTCGAACCGTTAGCGCAACGAAGAATCATAGCGTCCCTGGCTGCCTTCTACCGAATGTATCACGGTGAATGTTCTAAAGAGCTCTTCAACCTGATCCCACCCTCTCCTTTCCGATCCCGAACAACGCGTGCCGGGCAGAGACACCACTCATACCCAGTGGAGAGAATCTTCGCCAGAACTGAGCGTTTCAAAAGATCGTTCCTCTGTCGAACTATAAAAACATGGAACGACCTGCCCGCACACGTGTTTCCCTCATCTTACAATCCCGGGTTCTCCAAGAGGAGCGTGAAGAGGCACATCACAGGGCCGCCAACTTGAGGTCCACTGTCGAAAGTCTTACGGACTGTGAGACTGGCCCCCAATCGCTAGATGCGCCGCGGCTTACCATCAGGTTGGTGGCGACGTCGATTTGGCGAGCTAAATATAGAGTAAGTTCGGGTAATATGGCACGCCATAAGCCTTTTTGGGAATAAATCAATTTTTTTTTGAGATCGATCAGTTTTTATTTTACAATTCAGTCTTAGAACTAATAAAGAATAAATAATTAGAATTTCAAAACAATCAACATAAAGAAATAATTTACAAAAAACAAAATCTGAACCTTCAACAATTGTCAAATTTTAACAATGGAAGGGCAATATGGCCTGGGCCATATTAGCCACAAATCAGGTGAGCTAAATTGCCCTCCAGAAATACAAGCTGTAGATTTAGTAGTGTGCAATACTTGCACACGTGACTCTACTGCCTACACTCGTTAATATTTTGTGATAAAAAAAACGTTTTTTTTTTTTTCATGTTAAATTTGATTTTATTTGCAAAGGACCTCTGCCTGTACCCACTGGCCAATAATACGTGAACATAAATTTAAGTAAGTACTCAATAACTAATAATAAATCTAAAAAGCGAAAGATTGTAAATGATACTCGCATAATGCCTATTTATTATCCAGTGCTATGACCTCTAGCGTCCAGCTGATCGTTTGTAGGTATTGGGTATACTGGCTGCGTTCGAGCGTTCACCGCTCACCTTTTGCCGTTTTTTGGTACGGAACTCGCACTTGACCGGTTTTTCTGTTTCATAGGTTCACGTATTATTAGTCAGTGGAGGTTAGGCAGAGTTCCCGTTGGAATTAAAAAACGAATTCAATATGAAAAAAGACTAAAAAAAATTTTTTTTTTATCACACAGTATTAACGAGTGTAGGCAGTAGAATCACGTGTGCAAGTACTGCACACTACTAAATCTACAGCTTGTATAACAGTAACTAATAAATTTTGTGTTACTTTGCGGAGCAAATTCGTCATTTTGTTTGCGAATGTGGCCATTATCTAAAAAAGAAAAACATAATAGAAATAATATAAAATTATGGGGACAATATGGCCTGGTGCCATATTGGCCATTTATCTGGTGAGCCATATTGGCCGCGAGAACGTTTTTAATAGATAAAAGTCTAGCCTAAAAATGAGCAAGAAATATGTTTAAAATCTATCACAATACTACATAAGAATAGCTAATGTACAAACCTGTGTAGTACCAATGTAAAAATAACTACAATTTCAAGAAATGTAATGGGTAAAACTTACCAAAAAATAAGATCACTTTACGTAATTTTCGATCGAGCACCTGCACTGGACACACATGCATACTTAGTCTCGCGCGAGTTGACTGAGGAAGTGAGGGGAAGGGGTGCGTTGGTTTGCCGAGTCAAGCGGTCGCAAGTGTTCATTCAGTTCAGAGAAATCGCAGTAGGCCATATTGACCGACCAGGCCATATTACCCGAAATTACTCTATATAAAAAAAAACCTTACTGAACTTCACTGTCCGTCTGTATGTCACCACGTTGTATCTCGTGAACCGCGATAGCTAGACCATAGAAATTTTCATAGATGATGTTTTTCTAGCATAGAGCGACGCAACTGGTACAAAATGAGTAGACATTTAAATGTTTGCTCTATACCTACTATACATATTATCTGTCTGTCATTTGTTGCGGGGAGAAATGGATTCTAATACACCATTTCATAGTTTATCTATACTAATAATTAATATAAAATAAAGATTTGATTGTTTGTTTGTTTACTTCGAACGTTTTGAAACTACTGAACCGCTTAAAAATCTTTTACTGTTGGGAAACTACACATTCCCCAATTTCAACGGAAACAACGCGGGTGAAATCACTTGACGTCCGCTAGTCGATTACAAGCAAAAAAATCTATCTTAGTTCATACAAAATCATAATATTAGTACCTATATGGATAAGTATTGCTACTTACGAGTAATGCCCTTTCAGATTCTCCATTATGCAGTGCTTTGTTGTAGGCATCCTGCAGGGGTTTCGCAGCGAGAACACCCTGGCTGTCCAATAACCCCCACTGATGATAAACGCTGCTGTAGTCGGCTACGCTGTCTCGACTCAGGACGGGGTTACCGAGGATTACGCCCTGGAATTTAGTATACAAATCATAAAGCAACGCGACCAGTACAAGGGGAGTTGACGTAGCATGTTTTAGCTATACATGCTGTCTGTCATATGGGGGAAATCGTAATCCTTTACACCCCCACAAAACAATCGGCTGTTACTGTGGAACCTAAAACAAACGATTAAAAGAATACATGCATAATTTCAGACACACGCATGTAGGTATATATTTGTTACTAGCTGTAGCCCGCGACTTAATACGCTGCATTATCTTTAGATTGAAATAACTTTTTTATTTATGAACCGATTGACATAAAACAAACACTAAATGTTAAGTGGAGCAAATCGCAACGCAATAAAGAAAACCGCATCGCTATCGGTGGAGCGGTTGCTGAGATTAGCGTTCACAAACGTACAGAAAAACAGACAAACAGATAAAAATTCTAAAAACCATTGTTATGGGTTCTATGGCGTCCATAAAGCCCTCCTATAAACTTTTATCTTATATATCTTCAATGTACAGACAGCGACCTGTTACGATTTTATTATATGTATTGATTGATTGATAACTTATACCATTTGGAGTATGACGTACTCCATGTATTGATAGAGGGGAAATTCTCCGCATGGATGGCGCCTCCCCTCCCGAACATAGGTACCTAGGTTGTGTATGGTCATGATATTGAAGAGAATCTAAAGAAGCACTACAACGTTCATGTTTTGTAACTAGCCGTATACGTTGAGAATAAATGTCTAGTCCGAATAAGAGTTGTTCACCGCGTGTGGCTCTATCTAGATCCTTCACCAAGTGTGGTCTAAATAGGACCAAGAAGACCTGATATGATGTGATGGAGATGATATAGGTTAAGATTACAGTAGGTAGCTATTATGGATAATGGATACTGAAGACTGGTCAATTCATAAATAGTATAAAGTATTATGATAAAATGAACATTGTAACCCGTGATCTTCGAGTAGTGAAAGAGATCGTGGGGCCGCATCCAGCACTTTCACACAACGCTATCTAATCCCAAAGTAAGCTAGGAATAACCTGCTTGTGTTATGGGTATCAGACCACGGATATTAATACTTATACATACTTAAATACATACTTATCATACATAGAAACACCCAGACTCTTGAGACAAACGTTTTATGGGTTACAAAGTTTTTTTTCTCCTGTGGGAATCGAACCCACGACCTCGTGATCCGCAATCGCACATTTCGACCTCTACTTGAGCAACGAGGCAGTCGCACTTGTCAATACGAGTACCGTTACGCTCAAAGAACCCGCCTTATTAGGTACTTCCTTTAAAGTGGTCTCAATAGTGAAACCAAATGCTCCAATCTCTGAAATCTTAAGCTCATGCATTACTATGTGTAAAGACTTCACCTACAGAGACTACGTTTTAATATTGGGGGGTTCAAACGATAACAATCCTATGAGTATTTACTCTCATTTGTACTATGTACTAAGCAAAATTAAACATACGAATGTCTTGGTAGGTGAAGTATGTAATAATAACTATCTAAATGAATATATGTTAAATAATATGTATAAACAAATTTGTCTGATGCATGATAACTCAGTTTATTTGACGCTGAATACAGATTGGAACGGTAGTAGAAAAAGAAAATATATAAACAAATTGCATGCCAGTAGAATTATTTATAAGGAAATATTGCGAATTAAGTACAAGAATGACTATAATAATTATATTTTAAAAAGACAAGAATTTCATGTATGTCAATGTAGAAATAAGCAAACAAACACGGTGTATGTACAGACAGAGAATACGATTTCATACATAAGTAATACGACTCAAATAGATTCAGAAGTTTTAGAGGGCCACAACTTGGACTCTCAATCCAGTAAGGATTTATTTCGTGGCTAAAAGCTATCTATATGTACTACATCAAAATATTAACGGTTTGGCGAGTAAGTCCAATAGGTTAAGTATCTGTGTGGAACAAATGAAACAAAATATTCATGTAATTTGTATTACAGAGCATAACATGAAGCCGGGAGATGAGCAATACGTACATATTCCAAATTTTACCATAGGCGCCGTCTTTAGTAGAAATAGTAGACACGGAGGGTCATGTATACTGGTGAGGCATGGAGTACAGTATAGGACACTTCACCATACAGCAACACTGTCAGTAGAGGTCAAATTTGAATGTTGTGCGATCGAGCTACCTAACCATGGAATTCTGATTGTTTGTGTATATAGATCGCCTAGAGAGGACTTACCAGCACTAGATTGTTTCTATGAGAAATTACAGAAACTTTTGACGCAGCTATGTAGAAGCAGGGGAAAAAGGGTTATAATCTGCGGAGACTTCAACATAGATGTCCTAATAAAAAACAAAAAGTCCCGCGAATTTGAAAACATAATGATGTTATTCAACTTAAAAATAGAGTTCTATAGGGTTACCAGATTTGCGACGGGCACCTGTATAGATAACATAGTACATACTATACCGGGTTCCATAGGAAGTATAATGGAATTCAACTTGTCTGATCACTATGCGCTCCTTTTGAAAAGTCCTGTTAAAGATAACTGTTTGTTGCAACACTGGTATGTATATAAAAGAGATTACTCGTCCTACAATAGGAAACTATTTAAAGGATATATTAAACAATTAACATTTAATCACGTCTATCAAGCAAATGAGGCAAACCAGGCTTTTAATGAGTTTATTGACATATTTAAACTAATATACGACCTTTGTTTTCCGAATCGAAAAATAAGAATATCGTCTACTAAAAACATAAAGTGGTTATCAAAGGGGATAAAATTATGCTGTAAGAAAAAGCGTAGTTTACTGTGGAAATATCGGAAAAAACCGAGCTCCCATAATGAACAGCTATATAAAACATATGCTAACAGGCTAAAACGAATAATCTACTTGACGCAAAAAGCACAAAATAACCACCACATTTCAGAATCTAGGAATAAGTCAAAAGCCATGTGGCATATCATAAACCGATCTAAAAATAGTAAACCAAAACTAGCTATTAACCAGATAAAATGTAATGGTGAGTTAGTTAAAGAGCCTGTAACAATTTGTAATAAATTTAATGATTATTATGTGGACATTGCAAATGGTTATAATAATTTGACATCTACTTATTCTAAAAATGACATTACCTGTAAAAATTCTATATTTATTGACCCCACGATACCACTTGACATCTTTGAAATAATAAAATCACTCAAAAATACAAACAGTGCAGGAATAGATGGAATTGTAACAAAAATAATTAAAGATGTTGTTATGGATATAGCGCCTATCCTCAGTCACTTAATAAATAAATGTATTGAACAAGGAGTATTTCCTCAAAGACTAAAACAAGTCATTGTTAAGCCTATTCATAAGAAAGGTGATACTTTGGCCGTTGAAAATTATAGACCTATTGCTTTGATACCTGTTTTTGCAAAGGTATTTGAGAAGGTGATCTGTAACTGTATGTACTCTTTTTTTGAAAAATATTCCATCTTAGTACCGCAGCAATATGGATTTCGTAAAAATAAAAATATAAACATGGCCATTTATGATTTCCTGAGTCATGTAATGAACAATTTAGATAAGAGACGGCCTGTAACTGGGCTATTCCTTGATATGACCAAAGCTTTTGATCATGTCAGACATGATTTACTTTTAAATAAGCTGTATCAATGTGGAATCAGGGGAAATGCCCATAATTTAATGACCTCATATTTAACAGAGCGAGAACAATTGACGCAGATAACAAAAATATGTCCCCGAACTAAAACGGAAATTAACTATCAATCTGACATCAGAAAAGTTAAACATGGCGTACCCCAGGGTAGTGTGCTGGGGCCATTACTTTTTGTAATATATATAAATAATTTATCATTTGCTATTACGGACAAGATGACACTCTTTGCGGATGACTGCTCGGTGCTTTACACCAGTTTAAAATTGACATCTCAAGAATCCCATATAAATAACTCACTGACATCTATTATTAATTGGTTGACTAAGCATAATCTTAAAATTAACTTTGACAAAACAAAATTCATTAACTTTAAGCTGAAAAAAACAACCTTAAGTAAAAACAGGTGCACCAATATCAGTTATATGGGTTCGATAATTAAAGAAGACACTAACATAAAATTCTTAGGCCTACACGTAGATCAACAAATTAACTGGAAACTTCACGTTGATCATGTGTGCAAAAGGGTTAGTCAATTAGCATATGCTTTATTCAAACTAAAACCCATAACTAGCAGAGACGTCCTTATTGCGGCTTATCATGGGCAGGTTTCCTCAACACTGCGTTATGGAATAATCTTTTGGGGAAACTCAACTGATTGGCTGCGAGTGTTCAGAGCTCAGAAGCGTTGTCTTAGGACTATGTTTGGTCTTAAACCCAGAGAATCATGTAAGCCTTACTTTAAGCAACATGGTTTAATGACTTTCCCTTGCTTATACATTTATGAAGTTCTTGCATTTGTGAAGCAAAATATGAACCTGTTTGACCTGAAGGAAAGAATGCGTCAAAAAGGAAAGTTATGTGTGGTGCCCAGTAGAACGACTGCGAAGCATAACAGTATTTTTTGTAAAGCACCACGTATATACAATAAACTCCCTTTACCAATTAGAGACATTACAGAATTAGCCAGATTTAAGAAGCTTACTCGAGAATTACTTGTAGAAAAATGCTTCTACACTTTACAAGAATACCTTGATTGCAAAGATTTATGTTAAATACTGTTTGAAGTTCCAGCTGGGTAGATCCCGGCGGACAGTATTTGCTTTATGCTTATGTTAACAATATTACCAACGTTAAACAAAAAAAAAATTGAGTTTTATAATCAAATTGACATGACATGAAAGTTATTTGACATGGTATTTTCCTATTATTTTATTAATTTTAATTGACATTGATTGTATTTAAACTATATCTAAGGGCTCATTGTGCATGGTAAATGAGATCCGTTCTATTATTATTTTGAAACTTGTATAGATTCATAGATTAGCTTTGCCATGTTCTTTCTTTAAATTTACATACCGTACTTACGGTGAGACATGCTGTACCAATTACTCATATTGTGAAAATCTCTGTAACCATGTTTCATGTAAATAAATGAATTTGAATTTGAATTGAATTGCCTATATTTCAATTTTGGTATTATAGAAAGCATCTGAATCTGATCTAAAGCATCAACAATAAAATATATTCATTGGCTGGTTAGTTAACCCTCTTCACTAGAAAAATAATTGCAAACCATGTACCTACAAATTACACGTGCTCAATTTATGATTTAATTTGCCAACCAGTAGCTCAATTGGCACATGCATCATAATCAGACGTGATTTCACGGATATAAATCACTAAATTGTTGCTAATACGACCTTGTTCTCAACATGTTTTTGACATTATGTTCCGACACAAACACCTATTTATGTTTATAGTAATTGCAATAAAATACATACACGAAGTTGAGTGAAGGTTGAACATTCGATAGTAAAAATTATAGAGAAACACGATCTCTATTAAAGGGAGACGCTAAAACCCGATACATGACAATCTGTTAAATAATGCGGGGGAGAAATGTTTTCGGATAAACTTCCGAAAAGCGCATACCGCCGATCAATCTGAAATTTTGTGTTATGACGTAAAAAATAGTCTAAATCGGTTAGAGTTGCGCGATCATGCACACCGAATGAAAAGAGGTTCTTCTCCGTTTTTCCTATTCAAAATGGCGTTTGCCAACAAAATTTCAGATTGATCGGCGGTATGCGTTTTCGGAAGTTTACCCATATTTTCAGAGTTCCATACCGCTGGAAACGGAACCCTTTTAATATCACTTTGTTGTCCCATCTGTCAAGAATTTTAATCTTGTGAACGCGTGAAGTTATCGATTTTATACTATAGTCTATGGTCCCTTAAAGCTGGAAAATTATCAAACCCCTAAGTTAAAGCAAAACAAAGTTACGGCCGCTAATGTCGTCAAAAACGTGTATTTCGACACTCTCATGGGGAACAAAATCAATAGGCTACTTCCCGTAAACCTAAAATCATGAAATTTGGCAAGTAATTATCCTCTTATAACACAAATAGGTATGAACAAATATCCGTATAGTGCCTCCCCTCCCAATCAAAATCATAAGTCCTGTTGCTCTATGGTAATAATTGCGTTCAGATCCGAATCACTATTAAACGAGTACTATTACGAGTAACAAACATTTTCTCCATGAATTACATTTTCCTGTAAGCGGGGCATTCCCCGATTACTATCGGTTCTTGCATGACGTAGTTCAACTACATGATTTTCCGACAACAGACTTGTATATTACTTGCAAATTGCAAACGCGTTGATCATCAACGTGTATAACTGTATACTTAGTATGTAATTTGATTGTCTAACAGAATTTTATAATTTGATTCAGTCGATTGAAGATTAATGGTAGCAACATCATGATAAATGAACGCTAAAGGCCTCCATCGCTTGATTTTCATATGGCTGTGAAAATTCTCTGTGAAAAGTCACCATCAAGCATAATGTAATTCCAATTTATATGACTAGCTTAAAAAAATACCAGCTTAATAAAAATAATCATAATTACCTGCAAATTAATATCCAACAGACCGATGCTCCGATCTTGCTCCAGAATTTTTATTCCAAGAGATGGGATGTATCTTCCTGCATAAGATTCTCCAGCGATGTAAAACGGGGCTTTTCGGAGTTCAGGAAACACCTTCAGGAACTGTCTTAGGGCGCTGTACAAGTGAGTTGCACACTGTAATAAAAAGAAATAAACACTAACTAAATATCGACTCTTGTGTTGTGAGCTTTTTGGCCTATTAAAATTTCTTAATTTATTAACCGACATTAAAAAAAAGGAGGAGGTTACTCAATTCGACCGTTTTTTTTTTATTTCTTTTTATGTATGTTCGCGCAGAACTCCGTCGTTTATGGACCGATTTGAAAAGTTTTTTTTTTGTACGGAAATAGATACTCCCAAGGTGGTCCCATTTTAAGAAAGTCAGGATCTGATGATAGTATCCTGGAGAAATCGAAGGGAACTTTTAAAAGTTTGTAATTTTTTTAGTTAAGGGCTTTAAAGTAGTACAACTTAATGAAGGTCTGGAGTCGATCTGATGATGGAGACGAAAGACAGTAGAGAGAATTCCCTAACGATAAACAGCAGTTACCTTGTGTTTGGGCTTGATTAATTTATACTGTCGAGAACTTTACACCTAGGTAGATAGATTTTCAGTCTATGCGTCACTAAAAAAAGTAAAAAAAAAAAATTACTAAAAAGAAACCGACTTCAAACAAAACTAAAAACTGAAAAATAAAATTTACTTAGCACAAAGTTAGTATAATCTGATTTTTCAGATATCATTAAATATAATACTGAAGTCGGTGCCAATATGACTATGAGAGAGCTTAATAATGCCTACCTAAGCCTACATAGTTTTATGGGCAGTACTGGGCACCGATTTCTGTATTATATTTCATGATATCTGAAAAATCAGATTATACTAACTTTGGGCTAAGTAAATTTTATTTTTCAGTTTTTAGTTTTGTTTGAAGTCGGTTTCTTATTTGTTAATTTTTTTTTAACATAGCTTGTAGTATTTGGATGTAGCGAAGTTTTCTATGACAGGCGTTGTAATGCCTAAAAGATGTCCATTAAAATATTTACTGTAATTTTGTGATACAATTTTTTTTTTTTATTTTCTTTGTGTAAACACAACATCATTTGAATCGCCGCCCCCTGTGAGTTGCTCCTAATTTACCTGAACAATTTGCCTAATTTACCTGAATAATATCAAGTTCCCCGATCGGTTGAACAGAAAGAAGCTACGCGTTTGACAAAAAATAGGCCACGCAAGGAATTCAAGAAAGCAAGGAATTGAGGTCGTTCAAATATTTGAAACCTTCTTGATACTGAAACGAAAGGAGTTTCAGTATCAAGTAGGTTTCAAATGAAAAGGTAGAGATTAGAGATGTATTCTGGAGTTTTGGCGCGAACACGAAAGGACTCGTACATTATTCCGTGTTGTAATTTTTCAAAATTAGTGTATTTATGAGTATTTATGTTTAATAATGGTGGATTCTGAAACATAAAAGTTTCAACAACGTGCACAAGTGTTGGAAAGTGATAAAACGAAGTGATACGCGTCTTTTTTTGTACCACCAAACTCCAAAGACAACTCTTAGTAAACTACCACCGCTTTACTTAAGTACAAAATTTGTCCAAACTGGAACATACATGAATACGCTGATAATAAAAATAATTATTAAGAAAAAGATATATTACACTTACACTGCTATTTGCAAGATTCTCAACATGAAAAGGATTGATATTTTCGATATATAATTGACTTGACATTGGCATACTCTCAAGCCGAGAAAGTCCAAGATATAAGGAAAAGAAGAAGAGATGTATTCTTTTCTTCCTCTATTTCGATGGATGTTTTGGGTAAATACAACTATTGCAATTTAATTATTCAGTACAATATTCTGTCGAGGCAAGAGGTAAGAGATTTCATATCATTGAAGCCTGAGGCTTTGTCGCTGGAATTCTATTTCCATTTCCGTATTCCATGGAAAATTATTCCCAGAGCAAAAAGTCGTATGTGTTATTACAAACTGCAATCTATCTAGGTACCAATATTCAGACAATAATAAACAACATCCACACTTCCATACACCCAGACATATTATTTCTGGTAGGTAACAACCAAATTATCGTGCAAAAATAAATGCAAAATAATTCAGTCAAAGCAAATGCTCCTTCTGCATAGCGCAGTTACTACAAACAAACAAAAATACATTTACATCATGTAAAACGTCACGAATATAAACCAAGTACCTACCACTAGTTCACAACGCGACCCACCTGAGAAGAACTGACAAGAAACTCAGCGGGTTTTTCTTTTTAGTGCTCTATTTACAATATTAAAGAATCTTAAAACTATGCATTTTAACAATTTTTTTGAGAATCCAGCGGAGCAGTTTATTTCCAGGCTTCTTCATCCAGAAAATAATCATTAATTGTATAGTCACTTGTAGTATAATTAAAACTACAGTAGGTAGTTATAGTAGAGCGACGCACGAACACGTGAGTTTTAGCCCGGCCGAAACCAAAACCGAATTTTTGGCCGAAACCGTAACCGAATATTCGTTCGGTCACAAATTTTAATGCAGAAAACTCAGGCTGTATCGCAAACGAAGTAGCACAGGTCAGCTAGGTGATAATAGTTTCTTAAATAAATCTAAAACTACTTTCAGGAAAAATCAATGCACTAAACGTGTTGCTATGCGCAGAAATTAAGTAAGTCTGGGCGATAAAGTCATAACTATCAATTGGGGAAGGTTTTTATAAATAGGAAATTCGAAAAAAGTTGAATCTTCAAGTCCATCTATAAAAAATAAGTCGCTCAGAAATCATTACATACAATTATTGCAAAGTTTATATATGCTACGGGCATGAGTAATGAGGTTCAGTGCAACATAGCTAGTCTATACTTCTATACTACCTAATATTATAAAGAGGAAATATTTATTTTTTTGTTTGTTTGTTTGTAACGAATAGGCTCCGGAACTACTGCACTGATTTGAAAAATTCTTTCACTGTTGGAAAGCTACACTCTTTGCGGTGAACATAGGCTATATTTAATTCCCGTATTCCCACGGAAACGGGAACTACGCGGGTGAAACCGCGTGTCGTCCGCTAGTTAGTTATAAAATTTATTAGGTGTAGGTACTTAGTACATAAAATTTCTAGAACATTATATGCAAATTAAAAAAATAATCTATCATTAGCATCTAACATATATGCAAATTAAAATAAGGAACATATTTTATAAGCATCTACATTGTAACTTGCTACAAACCAGTTTCACATTAAATACCTACTTAGTTGAGAATTTGAGATGTTAATCTTAAGAGCGGAAATGAGCTGACGCACATGTAGTAGCTACGTCGTGATCGTGACTCGTTTGTAACATATCCAGCTTAAACCAAAGACTTCTATGAGGTTATCTTAATATATAAAACAAAGACGGGTTTGTTACAACATTTATAACTCAAGAACGGCCGTACCGATTTGGCTGAAAATTGGTGGGGAGGTAGCTTAGAACCAGGAGACGGACATAGGATACTTTTTATCCCGTTTGACCTCGCCTTTTTTTTCGCTTTTAAGCTATTGCATAGCTTCTATCGCGGGCCTTGCGTGGAGACCGAATCCAGAAATTGTGTCACGAAAACGAGTCACACTCTCGGCTACCTTCGGCCACGTTCGTGTATCTAGTCTAGCAATTCATAATTTTTTTGTTTACGTCAATTATGAACTCTGCAGTCGTTATATATTATTATTATTATGTCAAATAATCCAAAAATTGATGCTTGTACCCAGAATCGATCTTGCGCCTTCTGCGTACCGATCCGCGTCTTAACCACTCGACCAAAGTTGAATTAAGAGTGTTGGTCGAATTTAGAGTTCTTAATGTGAAATGACAATTTCGATGCTGTCAATTACATTAGTTGCTGTCAATTTACTTCGTCTAAATAAAAATTCGACTATAGGTGTATAGGTATTCATCATCTATGTACAACAGTGAACTGTACTCGTATAATTTGTGTAAAAAGTGTTTTAAATATAAATAAACAAAGTGCATTTATTAATGTAGAAAGTCACGAAAAATAGTGAAAGAAAATGAGTGAGTACTCTATATACATACATTTTATTATTATTATCACCAATGCAGTATCATTTTTTGTTTTGTTAATTTATATATAATACTGCTATAAAGATAACCAAACCCGGGAGTACGTTCCCATGGGAAGCGGGAAGAAAATTTCACGCTGACGTAGCCGCGAGCGCCATCTATCCCATACCTATGTACTTTAAACGTGTCATAAAAGTCACAACAATACCATACATGCATATTTCAAAGAATGTCTATTATTACCATAAAATTTGTAAAAATAGTTTTTAAGTAGAAAGAAGAAACCTATTGTTTTATCTTTTAACTAGCTGACCCTCGCAACTTTGTTTACGTCACACAAGGTCTATGAAATTAGAGGTATTTATTAATCATACTCATCAAGTAGCGTGTAAATCTGTCCTGTATGCTATATCAAAATAGAGCTTAATGGTTAAAACTATTCCTCAGTATAGAATTTTCCTCAATATAAACAATTTACATACAAACACCGGCGTGTTAGAATTTTATTACATGTATCAATGTAGTAGACGTAACGTGTATAAAATGACATCAATCAAATGTCATCAATATTCTGAAAAAGAAATTAAAAATAGAGTTCACAAACTCTTTTGAAAATACATACTGTACCTACCTTAGAGGATCGTTATGAAGATAACAGGATAGTTAACAACCATCCATAGAAAATAGATGGTATAATGCTGAATACCGCAAAGAACAATCGGCGCGGCATAGAATGGGGCCTATACTGATATCCTGGAGGATATTAATGATGCCGATGTCCTGTGCCTGCTGAGGCACACACACGCCGTCATGCATGTCTGCAGGACAACGTGCAGGACAACGAGCAGGATGAGGCAGCGAATGGCTGGACTGAAATTAAAATCGACAGACGCAAGAGATGTGGTGGAGGCACTAATTCACGTACCTCGGGAGTGTCGTGTCAGAAACTGATGGAATAGAAGAGTACCCTACATCATTTCGAGTCTCGCCAAGGCCAGAATAACCTTTACACAGCTGCGCCCCGTAGGCAGTTGCGAAAATAGACACGAAGAGTGAAACTCAAAACAAAGTAAACGTTAAAACTGTACTGCTAACTGCTATACGGATGCGAGACATGGAAGGTCACTAAAGTAAAGACATTTCGCACCAGCTACCAGCTATAAGTCTTCGTCAAACGCTGCCTCCAATGGATCCTCGGTACATATGGGCCCGAGAACATCACGAACGTAAGACTATTGGAACGCTGCAGTGAGACCCCAACAGATCAAACGTCGGAAGTGTAGCTGCTGCGCTGGATTGGACACACGCTGCAAAGGGACCATGAATCACATCATACCAAGGCAAGCCTTACTGAAACTACTGGTAGGCTTTCAAAAACTGTTCGATAGTAAGTAGGTACATTTTTTGATAGTGGCTATAGGCTACATAACATAATGCGAAGATTAATAGGAGTGGTGCAGCAATGAGGAATGTTTCGAAAACGGAAAACATTTAATCATTATAAGAGTATCCGCTGCGCCTCTGCGTAAATGGTTGAAGTTACATAAAAATAATTTATTACAAAATAATTGTTCTTCTTAAAAAGTTCTAAAACAAAATTCCAAAAGCCCAAATGTCCACAGTCAAGTAGGCACTTGGTACTTTACTTTGTTGAACATAGGCCTTAAAATCTTACTTCTTACTAATATTATAAATGCGACAGTTTGTGAGTGTGGATGTTTATTACTCTTTCACGCTCAAACCGCTGAACGGATCGGGCTGAAATTTGGTACGGAGATACATTATAGTCTGGAATAACACATAGGCTACCTTTTATCCCGGGAATAACTTCCCGCGGTAACAAATTTTACGCAGGCGAAGCTGCGGGCATCAGCTAGTATTGTTATATAGAAATAATTATACTAGCATAGTTGGTAAAAAATGCTATGTAATAGCTTTACCGCGGCAGTCCCCGAGTGCCACACGTCTTTTTTTTTGGTCGATTCACTATTCTGCTGGCGACGTATACCGGTAGTCCACGTCCTATGCATGAATATGCGCAATTTCTACAATAATGCGACGGGAAACATCTATCGTTAACGAAATTATTCTGACGGGAGTAAATGCGACGGGAACGGGTGATTTACTCTCTTTTGTGACGCATACGAAGTTGCGCGGGTCAGCTAGTAGCTATATAAACAGAGCTCATTTTATATAGAAGTCTTTGACTTAAACTGCTTACAACCATAGCACAATAAAAAGGGCTCTATATTGTGACCATAGTTTAGAGCGATATTATTTCAATTTAATTTTAACTTTCTCAATATGAATATGGCTCAAGATATTCTCTGAGTAAGAGGTAAGTCAGAGTAGGGTAAGAGTAAGAATTCTAATTACATATTCTGAGAAATGCTGATATAGGTACCTACATAAACGAGAATTAAATTAAGTAAGTATCTTGTTGATCGACCAAGAGCTCAGGCCCTCCAACTACAATATGTACCTAATTTTTCTAAGGATGAAAATAATGTGGGGCGTCAGGTAGCGCTCTCAAGAACATGTTTGCTTAGTTGGTAGAATGGCTCTTCTCTACTTTATGACAAGACATGGAATAGCTAAATCTATCTATCATTGACTGCCTCTGTGGCGTAGTCGGTAGTGATACCGCTTGCGGCGCTGGAGGTCGTGGGTTCGATTACCACCGGAGACAAATATTTGTGTGACCCATAAATGTTTGTCTCAAGAGTCTGGGTGTTTCTATGTATAATATGTATGTATTTAAAAAGTATGTAAGCTTTAATATCCGTGGTCTGATACCCATAACACAAGCAAGTTATTCCTAGCTTACTTTGGGATCAGATAGCGTTGTGTGAAATGTCCGTGAGTATTTATTTATTATTTATTTATTTATTTATTTATCTCAAGCATCTCATTCGGGATTCATTCGGAGAATGTATTTGTGGATATGTAACATCTGTCCTAGCTCTAAAGTGTTACAGGATGATCATGAAAATATTTTCCTGTTTATAGTGCCCGATTACAGCAATGGACCCATTATCAAGTGAGTCCAACAGAAAGAACTACTGGCAAGGTATACGCGATTCACTTATGCCTACCCTCTCAGAGAAATAAGCGTTATTTATACTGTATGTAGGGTTAATTTGTAGAACTTTAAATTAGATTTCAAAACTGCAGCAACCGGTTTAACACCTCCGCCAGTTTATGTCAAACTGTCTTAAAAGCTTATGAGACAGGGAACTGGACATGTCTATCAATAATCAAGACATAAACGCTACGGAACCTTGAAAAGATTGCAATGTCTGCACGACTTGGGTTAGGTATAATTGCTATTGATGCGATTAATAACGACCTTGGTCAATCAATCGATCGAATTATTCTGAGGAATCTTGAGGTTATAGTACTGCAGTATCAAACGAGTGGCGATTATAAAAATAAAAATGTTCACTATATTCATCATAACCATAGATTTAGAAATAACTGTCTACTGCTGAGTAGGTATAGGTCTGTTCCTAATATACCAAATGTAACTAAAATTAGAAAAAGATGAGCAATTGGGATGCTGATTATATCAAACATTTCTCCCATCCGCAACTTTTTTAGCTAACTCTAACACTAGCAGAACCAACTGGGAGAGTCGCCTAACATAGAAAGCTATCAATACTGAAACTGACAAAATTCATCCACCTCCCACGCCTTGCAAAGAGAATACAATACTAACGTCTTGGGGCGATAAAGACGTCATCTACTGGCAGTTAAATTACACGGAACAAATGTCCAATTCCAGACGTGGCTTGACCTTAGAGTTGACACATAGCTCATTGGGAAATTCTTCAAGCAGACCTCCTTGGATCCGAAACTAGTAGAGTTGTATCAAAATCTACGAGTTCAACCAAAATCTATGAGAACAACGCTCACAAAAATTATCATTCTGTTATTGTATACGTCTCCTAATCCGATTAATCTTGATTTGCAACTTTAAAAAAATGGCAAGGTCTGCTGCATTTTTACACAGCATTGCCACACAACCACAAGAAAAATGTTTTAATAACATAGTCGTAACAATTCTACGTAAGACGTGATAACAATCATCTGGTATAAAGAATTAATAATAACATGTAGGTAGGTAGTCAGTTGTTCTATGCCTATGCTCTCAGTAAAAACAATACTCTTGGGAGCAAGCTTGTCATTGACCCAGTCTTATAATGGGTACCTTACTGTATCTTTTGTATGAATCAAAGCATATTTGTATGTTTGCGAAGTGTAAGGTTACGGCCTTTCATACAAAATGTGCAATAATGTTATTACCAAACTACTAAACTGAGAGTCAGGATACAGCAAGTTTCATGATACCGTGTATTACGTTTTTATTTTTTTCATAAGCTGAGGACAGATGCCTGAGGACGGTAAGGGGGCTGCTCATCGTCCTTACAGAAGCAGGCCCTAGACGGCAGCGTGATGTGAGGGATTCACGCACCCCAAGAAGCGGGATAACACCCGAAAATCCCCCAAAGCCGCAGGATAGCACCCGAACCCCCCCGCCTAACCTAGATGAGGCCGCAGTGGTAGCCGTAGGTCTGTTGGGAGTCCTCAGGTATCCTTCCTAGAGGTTACCCGAGGCTCCCAACCGTAGGCTTTTAGGCAGGATAAGTGAGGTTTTTAGTCGGTCCTACCGACATAGCATCCATGTAGGATTTTCCCTCACGTAAAAAAAAGGCTGAGGACAGATTGAAGAAAGGCCTGAACGGCTAGAAGTTCCCTACCTATCGTTACCCAACCCAGTCAAAAGGATCAGACGTGCCCAATACTTGACACAAATAAGTTACAATGTAAGTGTGCAATCTTGCACATGTATTTTCGACTAATGACTAACTAAATAGCATTCATCGATAAATTAGTGTATATGGACAAAATAAAAATACCTACATGTGGAAGATTGTAAACTTGCACTGTAATCGATTTGAGAAGAGACACCTCTTCGTGAATGGTACTATCTATACCTAAACTGACCATTTATTTTTGAACTCAAAACGGGACTTTTAACCGACTTCAAAAAAAGAGAGGACTTACCTCAAATAAGTACTAATAACTTTTCATTGGCTAAACCGATTTTTATTCATTTGAAAGTTGATATTTCCTATTTGGTCCCATTACAAGGAAACCAGAATCCAATGATGTCATCCCAGAGAAATCGAGGGAAGCTTTCAAAAATTGTGGGGGCAACCAATGTGTTTGTTAATTTTTACATTAAATTTTTCAGAAGAACAAATTTGCTTTATTATAGGTTTTTTTGCGTTTGGGTACCGTCATCCCAGCTACAGGGGAGCTGGGACGGTGTGTGGGGATCACCGTTCCCGAAAACGGGATCGTAATACCCACTACTCCATAGTGTTCCTACTCACCCTATAGCCGGGTCGAAGGATGTGTAGAATTCGTTTCAACGTCAATCCGCGAAGGGGAGCCTCTCCTCGGGAAAATAAGACAGTCGACTCCCCCAGAGTTTCCTGAGTAGCTGACAAAAAACTAGCCCGCATCGCACCGCTCTCGAGTGCCCCTCTGTAAGCGGGCGGACACTGGAGGCACCTCAGCAACACGGGAAGGTGCCTTTCGTCAAATTATCATCGGTGGAGGGCACCCCCCCCCCCAACCTCCGTCCATCGGTACGACATTAGTCGGGGGCGCGCATGAAACCTGACCTGCATGCTCCCGCACCCGCAAGTTTTCACGTTTGGTCGCCATCACCTCTTTAGCAAAAGCGGTGACGACGACCCAGCATTATTGGCCGTCGACACACATGTTTATGATTTTTTGAGTAGTTAGCTTGAAATTAATGTAAATTTGTCAAATAATTTTGTACCCTTTCCAATCAATACATCCAGCGATTTTTGACTTTCTTCCCATACAGGTACTTTTCCTATCTGCCCGATATTTCTCAATTCCTTATGTATAAAAACAAATTCACCGTCCCAGATATTCACGGCTTGTTTGGAAAATTCTATAATAGAATTCACAAATTTTTCAGCCATAGTAGTGCAATTATCTTTAAATCTCAATTAAATTACGCACTCTAAGTGGAAGATCTGTTTCTGAGCCACATTGTATTCACAAGGAGGTACGGTTTTCTATGCCTTCGGGCTATACACTTGTATACGCTACGGCGCCGGGAGGAGTGGAAACCGAACTTTGCTGGTGCACCCTGGAACATTGCTTATGGTTGCTGCGCCCCGGCGTGCTGCCCCCGTTAGTCGATGTATCGATATCTCGCCAAGCTGAACCCATGACAAGGGAGTCGCATTTGAGTGGGCCTGCTAGACCAGCGGTGTGCCATCGTGTCTGTGTGGCAATACAGTGGCGGACGCTCCGACGCTACGCTGCTAGCATTCCGGCCGATAGAAGCTTTGGGTGCTGTTTCGGCCGTCGCACGTCGTTTTGACAGAGTTGACCCCATTTCACGAGGGGGTTGCAGTATGGCGGGCCTCCCAGCCCACGTTTTTGCTGGCAGCCATGACTAGCAATTCGGCTAGCAGTAGCAGTATTGGGCACCCTTCGCCTCGTTTGCTGGTAAGGTGGCAAAGCGGGAGGCGCCATTGTAAGGAGCTCCCGCACACCTACTTATCGAATATTTGCTTGCTGTGGGTGAAAGGTGTCCCTCCCCGTGTTCCGGGGGGGCCATTAGCGCACGCTGGCACCGGTTTCTCTCTGCCTCGCTGTGTGGACGTGGTCTTCAGCTCCTTAGGGAGCTGTGGCAAGCCGCCCCTCTGGCTCCCCCGAGGAAAGCCCCGAATTAACGAGGTGCTCCTAGCCGGGTCGATGTGAACAGTCCTCTCGATATTCTTCGACCCAGTTACAGTGCGAGGAGGAACACCGCGGGGTTAAGTGGGTAGAACGTCCCTTTCTGGGACAGGGAGCAGAAAAAATGTCTTTATGAAATTTAGGCTGCAACAGAAATTGCAGCCTAAATTTCCGACACAATCCAACCTTTGATACAGCTCGGAGAAAACTTGCTCACTGATCGCATACAGAATTCTGTTGTAGGATCCTCAAAAAAACATTTTTATAATTTGGAACATTTTTCTATGCAAAATAGAAATTTCATAAATAGAATGGTGTTATTCAATATGTCCAAAAATAGAAAACTAAGTTATAAGTTTATCACATTACGCCGAAACAAAAAAAAATAGGCACAAACAAGTCGTGTGTATGCGTGTGGCTAAGTAAACGATAGCGCGTGCATCCCGAGAAACCTTCGAATTTTTTTTTTTGCCAGGTTTCTGAAAACGGGACAATTTAGCGTCCCGACGCTTTGCTTGGGGACAACGGGACAGGTGACCGAAAAAAGGGACAGTCCCGTTCAAAACGGGACGTATGGTCAGTTTATCTATACCTTATACCAAAGCATTTTTCACACGACGTACGTGAGATTAATTTCTATTGACGTTTTTCTTGAGCATCGAGAGATCTTGATAATAGGCCTTTTGCAACTCGTCATAAAGCATGTTTGCGTGAACTTGCATGCAGATAAGATTCTGAATTTACCACTAGACTGATAGTATTTTTGGTATCCAGAATATATCCATATATTCGGCGAAAGAACGGGAGAGCCCTTACATCCTGCTAAGTTACATAGTTCGCGGCTAGCTTATCCTAGATTTGTCTACGTCTAGGACCAGTGGCAGGTTATTCAGCGGGACCGAAGCCCGAACCACAGGATTTACCCGTGTCACTGCCTCAAGACAGCAATGACTGTCCCGTAGGGTTTTACGCGGATTAACGCCCTTAGCACACCTCCGCCGCGAAACCATGATAGCGGAACCGCAGTAATTCCGCCAAGTTCTGTCACATGTAGGAGGAGCGGAACACTAGCGAAACCGCCTGTTCTAATGCATAGATTTAACTATCTTCTATCTCTTTCACCGCACGGTTTCGCCAAGCTGCTCATACGCCAGTCAAACCTCCGCGCTTCGGCCGCCTTGTTATTGCGGTGCCGCGTTGTCTACGCGCGGGTTTGTCAAAATTGACAGAAATACAGAGCGGAACGGCGAAACTAATATTTTTTCAGTAAATGGACGTAAACGTCACGGAAAAACTACTTCAAGCCATCAGAAATAGACCCTTTATTTATTTATTAAGTCATCCAGATAATAAAAATAATATGATAAAATTGCGATAGTGTCACATCGACTAACTCGTGTCAGGTTCCGTTGCCCAGTTCCGCTGTTCAATCCACACTTGATCACAGCGGAATTCATTCAGCGGTTCCGCTGTTCTGGTTTCGCGGCGGAGGTGTGCTTAGGGCGTCAATAAAAGTTTTAAGCAGTTAAAAATGTCGCCTTGTCCTACGTCATCTGACAGGTTAGATAATTTGTCATCACAGTTACCAGCTACTACGCATGTTAAGCTTCGTCTAGCCACAGTATAACCACTATAACTATTTTTATATATTATTATACTGTGGTTTAGCGCAGCCAACCGAAGCGAGATGCGTTCCAGCGTCGCATCGTGATAACACAATTTTTGTGAAGTCCAAGTACTTACATTTTGGTGTTGGTTTAATTAATTCCTATTACCTTGTTACATTAATTCTCACAGTATGCAATGTATATTATCTGAATCAAGGTTGATTGCGATGTAGCAATAATTATAGAGAAAATAGAGTATCTAAATGTGGTGTTTTGGCCTGAGTATTCTAGTTTTTATACAATGGTTAGTGCTCTGAGTAATTTTAATTATAACTTATATGTATAAGTACATATGGCTACTTCCCATCATTACACAACTTGCACAGTTAGTCTCGATGACACAGAGCTCGCCAACTCGCTGGCTTGTCACTTGAAAACTCGCCCAATGTCATCAAATCTTTAGTATTTAAGAACCGCAGGTGAGCTGGATATCGAGTTAGTTCCCAAAGTCTTAATATAAGAATAAAAGAATACACACATATACATATCTATACATCATACACAATGCAATTCTATTATTTATAACTTTAATTACCCACAACAAAGTAATCGTGGTAATCAATGTTACAAGTAAACAAGACATTAAATTATGTAGAAGATACGTATCAAGTATTCTAATTCAGTTTAGGAGTTATAAATAAATGACTATTGTGATTTTTTGTTATATTATAAATGCGAAGGTAACTCTATCTGTCTGTCTGTCTATCTGTCTGTCTATCTGTCTGTCTGTCTGTCTGTCTGTTACGCTTTCACGCCTAAACAGCTGGAGCGATTGAGAAGAAATTTGGTATAGGGATAGTTTGAGGCCCTGGGAAGGACATAGGCTACTTTAAACCGACTGCGCAAAAGGAGGATTATGATTTTACGCGATAACACTTCTGCGCGGTCTAAGCCGTTGGGGAACAGCTAGTTATGTATATACTTATGAGTCACTGCTGATACGCGCGACTTCGTTTACCTCACATAGAAGGGAGAGAAGAGAGAGCAGTGTAAATTCATTAGGTCAAATGGTCGTGTAAAACTGGCGTGTTGCTTTATCATACTGGCTTTACCATAGTGCGTGTGCTTTATCATAGTGTTTTAACGTGAGGGAAATCCTTCATGGATGCTATGCCGGACTCCTACCGACTAAAAAACCTCCCGTAACGCCCAACAGCATACGTTTGGGAGCCCCGGGTAAGCCCACGGAAGGATGTTCCAGGACTCCCAAAAGACCTATGGCTATCATCGCCTCGCCTAGATATCATACTGGCTACTTGTTCCGTGAGATTAACCTATCTATACTTAATTATAAAGCTGTTGGGGGTCAAATGTCTGTACATCGAAGATATTTGAAATAATTTTTTGCAGTGCATTCGATATTTATCATACACACTCGATTTACATCAGATATCAATCAGATTTACAATCGATAGTATCACACCGAATGTGAATGAATTTAAATGATACTTATCATAATCTGAACTAATTTTCATGGTCACTAACATTAGATTAGAGTTGACGGGATATTTAATATAAGTTATTACCAATCTGTTTCCGATATTTCGGCACTATTGTAATTGCAAGATCCTTTCCGACCATGCCGCTTGCAATAGTGCCGAAATATCGGATATACTCAATGACACATGGTAATAAGTATTCCGTTAACTTTGTCAAGTACCTACTTAATTTAACACTTAATTTTATACCCAGATAATAATTTATTTGCCGAAATAAATAGTAGCCTCCACCAGGAAACCGTGGAGACATGGAAGATGCGACTTGAGCAACCAAAGGGGGGATTCGCCACAATCGCGGCCGTCAGACCGGTCATGGACGAGTGGCTGGAGAGAAGACACGGTGCTCTCTCCTACCGGTTGACACCGATGCGCGATGCTTGCCGGGCACGGTAGCTTCGGTAGGTATCTGTGGCGAAAACACCGGGAAACCACGGCCGAGTGTCAGCACTGCGAGGACCGCAGCGATGACACGGCGCTCCACACGCTGGTGGAGTGCACGGCGTGGGCACAACAGCGCCAGGTCCTCGTAGTGGGTCTGGGCGTGGACACTCTCTCGCTCGAGGCCATGGTGCGAGTCATGCTCTCCAGCGGGAGTAAGTGGGACTGCGCCGCCTCTCTCTGCGAGCAGGTCATGCTCGCGAAAGAGGCGGCGGGCCGGGTGCGGGAGAGAACTCTCCCACCCGAGTTCCGCAGTCGGCGCCCCGGGCGCCGCCGACGTGTCTTCGCCGAGGACTATCGGCCTCCTTGACCGGGGGTCTGAGGACGGTGAGAGGGCCGCTCACCGTCCTTACAGAAGCAGGCCCATGACGGCAGCGTGACGTGAGCTACTCACGCACGCCCCCCCACTTAGAAGCGGGGTCACACCCGAAACCCCCCATAGACGCGGGATTGCACCCGAACCACCCCCTGGGCGAGGCCGCAGTGGCGGCCGTAGGTCTGTTGGGAGTCACGGGACATCCTTCCTGAGGGCTTACCCGGGGCTCTCAACCATAGGCTGTTGGGCGTTACGTGAGGTTTTTTAGTCGTTAAGAGTCCGGCATAGCATCCTACGAGGATTTTCCCTCACATCAAAAAAAAAAAAAAAGCCTATGCGGCTAGTCTATACTGGTGGGTCTGGACGTGGACACTTTCTCGCTCGAGACCATGGTCTCCAGCGGGAGTAAGTGGGACTGCGCCGCCTCCTTCTGCGAGCAGGTCATGCTCGTTAAAGAGGTGGCAGGGCGGGAGCAGGAGTGAACTCTTCCACCCGTGTTCCGCAGTTTTTTCCCCGAAGACTATCGGCCTCCATGACCGGGGGCCTGAAGTCGGTGAGTGGGCTGCTCACCGTCCTTACAGAAGCAGGCCCATGACGACGGCAGCGTGACGTGAGGGATTCACGCACGCCCCCTCTTAGAAGCGGGATCACATCCGAAAACCCCGCAAAGTAGCGAGTTAGCACCCGAACCTGCCCCTAGGCGAGGCCGTTGTGGAAGCCGTAGGTTTGTTGGGAGTCCTGGAACATCCTTCCGAGGGCATGTCCCATGTTTCCCAAAAGACTATGCATAGCTATGTAGTAAGTAGATACGGTAGCAAACTATTTTATTGTAATTTCCGCTTTTACAATTAAAAATAAACGATACGATAAAATTTAATTTTATGTCGTCGCCGGGTTCATCAGGGATCGATATACCATGTTTCCCAACAGACCACCTAGCTATGTAGTTAGTAGATACTATTAAGTATAATTATTTTTAGCTACCACCGTAGCTTCATTTTGGAGTTCGAGTGTAGCCTGAATATTCGGTTTTCAGGGTTCTGTAGGTACCCAAAGGGTAAAAACGAGGCCCTATTCATGAGACTTCGCTGTCCTTCTGTCTGTCTGTCTGTCCGTCACGAGGTTGCATCTAAGAAACGGTGATCGATAGAGCTAGAGAGCCAAAGTTTTCACAGATGATGTATTTATTTTTGTTGCCGCTGTAACAACAAATACTAAAAGAGGAACTCCCATACCCCCAATCGCTAGATGTCGCTGTGACTTTCCATCGGACGGCGGCATCATTTTGGCGAGCTAAATATAAAAAAAAAACAACAAACGCGAATTATTTTTTCGTTTTTTGATATGGAACCCTCCGCCGCGTCGGCGAGTCCGACTCACAATTGGCCGGTTTTTGTGATAGATTGATTCCACATATTAAGGGACTTTAATCGCGTTTTACTTTTATGTCATAGGAAATAAGTTGTCGATTACGACCTCGTATAAGTCGTCTATCGATTACGACTGTAATGACCGACTCAATAAAACGAGTCGATAACCTAGGTACCTAATACCAACTAACCCGGATGTGGCAGTTATGCATGAATGATTTAAAAGCAAAAAGCGACAGCCTTCTTAGATCTCCTCGCGTACAATACTTCATATAAAATAAAACTATTTTTTTTAAACAAAACTGTAGAGGTCCAAATCTGTAATTAGTAGATATCTTTTTTGTAATATTTATTTTCATTTATTTAGAATCCAACGCAAAATAATCTGTCAGATTGTAAAATCACATTTAATAATCTCGCAATGTATGTAACGATTTTAGAAACTTTTACTGTTACTCGTAAGTACATAATTTGTCAAAATTCAAGGAAGGTTGGTGAAGGTAAAATTACATCACTCCTCTTGGTAGTTAAGAAAAAAATATGAAAGGGAAAACAGTGTGACAAGTTTATATAATTTTGTAACTCTGTATTGTATCGACATTTAATTTGTCAATGTTTTATGACTTTTTAAAGCCTATTGTATGCCTTAAGAATATAGAAATTATCAAAATAATTTCACGCCTATTTAAGTAAAGGTTAAATCCACAATCTCTTCTTTTTCTGTTTATTTTTGCTTGTTCGGCCATTGATTGTTCGGCCATCAGTTGCAATAAAATATTTTTGAGATTGCCGGGAAATTAGTTGCCAAAGGTGCAGTCACAAATTGCAGCAAAACATGGCCCGTGAAATTATTGATAATTTGAGCTATTTTCTGTAAACTATGCCTTGGTGTACAAATAAAGTTATATTCTATTCTATAATAATAGCATTTTTGAAATGTAATAATTTATCAACATCTTATCATAACCTCGAAATAAACACGGAGCTGTTCGCAAAACACAGAATAATAATATAGCAACATGGCATCACTCACAGCAAACTTCATGTCGCGTAGAAAAGGATAGACTGTGACATAACAAAGAGAGCGACTGAAACAACAAAAGAACTGGCCGAGCAATATTGCAGTAAAATCGACCGCCTAGCGATCGTTCGGCAACCCATCATATATGGCAACACAAAACATGTTTGGCCATATGGCCGGGACATCACGGCAATATTGTATAGTCTGGCCGGTATTGCTTGCAATGTTGCCGGGCTACAGTGTTGCAGCCATAAATTGCAGCAAAACATAGCCTGTTTAGAAGGTCCTTTAGGTACGGCGAAATATGGCAGGAAACACTATGTAACTATTACGTCAACTTATTTACCCATTATTCGCAATAAAAGATTTGTATTTGTGACGGCCCTGCCCATTTTGGGGACATGGGGTTACTCCTCTCCCTTCCCCTCCGAAGAAAAGTTAGTTGTATGCAATATGTATATTTTAAGTTCTTACTGTATTCATGTCCTGCACGTAGCCATGCGGACTGTCTGTGAAACTGAACCCGGTGCCCACCGGGTTGTCGATGAACAACAGGGAGTGATCCTTGGCCCAGGACCATTTGCGAGCTGGAATAAAAAAAAACTTGTGAGATTATTGAACCCCTACTAATATTATAAATGCAAAAGTAACTCTGTCAGCCTGTCTATCTGTCCGTCTGTTACGATTTCACGGCTGAACCGATTTTGATGAAATTTGGTATAGAGATAGTTTGAGTCAAAGGAAAGTACATAGGCTACTTTTATTGAGAGGGTAATGATTTTACGCGATAACGACTTGAACAGCTAGTATAAAATAACAACCGAAAATCAGCGCTGTGCTAAATGTGCTGTAAGTCAGTACTAGAAATCTACTTAAACACCCTCCATGATTGTTCATTTTCAGTAATTTTAGCTAACGTCATCGCGCTGGTAGACAGGACATGGTTGTTGTGACGTTCCAAAGCGTAAATCTCATGTCCGTTTGCATACTCGATAACCGGGTCAGATGTCGACCAAGAATAAAATAAAAACTGGCCAAGTGCGAGTCGGACTTTCGCACGGAGGATTCCGTACCAAAAACGGCAACAACATTACGCACGCCTTGAGACATTATTTTTTCAATACTGGGGATACAGTCTACGAAATCTTTATATTACGAAATATTTTTAAAACTATTTCATAGTATGCCCAAATTGTAGTTATATATATATTTTATATTGTAACTAGTCATATTTATAATATAGTTATATTTAAATATGGAGGCTTGTTAATAGCAATTTTGTATTCCATTTCGTATTATTACTTTTTATATTAGTCTGTAAGCCTTCTACAAGAGCAATAAAAAAAAATCTCATTAATAGTATAGAAGATATTATATAATCTGTGGTAATAGGGTCCCGTTTCTTACCCTTGAGGTACGGGACCCTAAAAACGTCTGCGGACATGGCTATAATGACTACAATGTCAAGGCACGTGTCATTGACGCGTAGCACTACCGGCATTAGTTGACAGGTCTGCGTCATCTGCGCCCACCAAACGCCTAATAATGCAAATCTAAGCGCATCAAATCATCATTAGGCCTCGTTTTAATTGACCAGTTTAAACTAATTTTAAGAAATAAAATCTGCATAGTAAGTATCCCTTATAAATAAGTTAGACCCACAGTCCAGTGTTCTAAGAATTATAATGATTTGTCATTTTATTACACAATGCTGCCTCCAGCTGAATACAAAGGCTGTACAAAACCTAGGGATCGTGCAAAGTATGGCCCTATACGGGGCCCCGTATGGACGCAGACCCTGACGGAAATCCGTCACGCGGATAAATAAATAAATTCTATCGAATCCGTCACGCGTCCGTGACTTGAACTGGAGTCCACGCGGACTGAATTGTTTTAGAATAGACTTAATCTTTAAGCTCTTTTTTGATTAAGCAAACAGGGCAGTTTCACACGCTGCTTTATGAGTCTGAGGAAGAAATACCTCTCCCCTTCATAGACCTTATGTGACGTAAACGAAGTTACGAGGGTCAGCTAGTTAAATAATAAATCATTACCATGGGTTCTCGCTTACTATTAGTTGCGTCATACTTACACCTCTGTTATAATTTAGTAATTAAATGTGCTGTGGTAAAAGGCAATAAAAAAGATAACGACTATTAATATGTAGAAACGTATACCCCGTAAACGATCTTAGACTTTTAATTATGGTTAAAATGTATATGTATATTTAGTAGTAGACTAGTAATGTCATAAATACAAAGGTTTGTAAGAGCGGCTTGATTATATAGACTAAAAGAAGTAATTTAGTCTGAGATAATAATATAATCAAAGGAGTGTGGATGTGTATAAGCTACACATCCAGATTAGGTATACACTTTAGGTAGGTGTGTTACGTGTGTCATGCTCTAACGGCTGAACGGATCTGGCTAAAACTTGGTACAGGTATAAAGTCTGGAATAACAAATAGGCCCCATGGGAATTTATTCCTGGGATATACTTTTTATCCAGCGAATACGTTCCCATGGCGATGGGAACAAAATTCCACGCGGATATAAAATGAATTCGCTTCTGCTGTCAGATCTTTTAAACCAGGTAGTGCCTAGGTAAGTACTGAACGCTGAAGCAACACGAGGTCAACGCTGATCCGCAATTTACTTTAATTCATATATTCTGTTGTTTATAGGTACCTACCTACTCTATAAGTTGTCCTTTAGATTGATTTAAGTTTTCCTAATTTATGAACCGATTGTAATGAATCAAGATATTGGTGGGGTAGTATTGGATGAGATTTTAAAAAAGTGAACGCCATCAACCCAGCGTTTGGAGCAAGTCTTTTGTAGAAATTTGACTGGAACTGATATAAAATAAGTGGTGCTTACCGAACCGCAATAGAGAAAGCCCATTTAGTTATGTACGTAGAATATTACTTCAATGAGAAAACCACATTAAAATTGTTTAAGCGGTTACTGAGATTTGCGCAAACCGACAAAAATTCTAAAATTCATTGTTTTGAGTTATAGTAAGTTCATAGAGACCTCTTATAATATTTTTTCTTATCTTTGTCTCATTTCTTATCTTCTATGTAGAAACAGACAGCGACTAGTTACGATTTTATTGATTGATGATAAATTCTCTCTCTATCATGAAACATGAATATAAAGTTTAAATAACTAAGTATATTATATTTATATTACTATAGATAAATTCAGGATGCCTGCACCATGCTACCTAAGGTAGCAGACGGATAGCAGATGGGATGCACAGGATGCGGAGAGAGACTATCACTGCCAGTCGCACAGACTCATTAGACTGATCAAAGATGGCTAAAGGTGTCTTGGCCACAGTGAGGGGTTGGAACGGTAAAGAGTCATGATCGAATGACTAATTTATTCACAAATTACTTAACGCATCTTATAAACAAAACTTAACCCTACGTACCTACACAATATTTTTTTTTATTTAGCTCGCCAAATTGACCTCGCCAACAGCTTGGCAGAAAGCCGTGGCGTATCTAGCGATTGGGGGCCACTTCTGACAGTGGTCCTAAAGTTCCCCGTGATGTGCCTCTTCACGCTCCTCTTGAAGAACCCGGGATTGTAAGATGAGGGAAACACGCGGGCAGGTCTTTCCATGTTTTTATAGTTCGACAAAGGAACGATCTGTCGATTCTAAAACAATTCAGTCCACGCCTTCGGCGCGGACTGAATTATTTTACAATAGCCTTAATCATTAAGCTCTTTTATGATTAAGCCAACACGCCCGTTTAGACTCACTTTCAAAAGAACCGTTGAATTCTAGATTTACCGAAAGTTGAGATGCCCCTAATTTCTGAACTACATAACCCTCAATATTGAAAATTGTATGGAATAATGCTTAAAGTACTCCCTTTCAGACACCAAACAAATATTTGAAATCGAACCACGCAGTGAGAAATTATAGCTAAAACCCTATTTTGTCTTTCATCCCCTCTCCTGAAGGAACCGCGCAAAATATCGGGATCAAAAGTATCTAAGAACCTTCCTCGGACTATAAGCTTAGATCGTACAAAGTA
Organism: Miltochrista miniata; assembly: GCA_933228765.1. NCBI lineage: Eukaryota > Metazoa > Arthropoda > Insecta > Lepidoptera > Erebidae > Miltochrista > Miltochrista miniata. The sequence continues at coordinate 8,487,855 of OW121751.1, read as the reverse complement.
TCATTCAAATCGGTTCAGTAGTTTCGGCGTGATACTTAGTCGGGATACAGACAGACAGACAGACAGACAGACAGACAGACATGAAAATTTTAAATTACATTTTCGGCTTCAGTATCGATTAGAGAACGCCCTACACTTAAAATTTTCAAAATATCTTCCATGTACAGACTCCCGACCCTCTACAGTTTTATTATAAGTATAGATAGATATAGATCATTAAGCTCTTTTATGATTAAGCCAACACGCCCGTTTAGACTCACTTTCAAAAGAACCGTTGAATTCTAGATTTACCGAAAGTTGAGATGCCCCTAATTTCTGAACTACATAACCCTCAATATTGAAAATTGTATGGAATAATGCTTAAAGTACTCCCTTTCAGACACCAAACAAATATTTGAAATCGAACCACGCAGTGAGAAATTATAGCTAAAACCCTATTTTGTCTTTCATCCCTTCTCCTGAAGGAACCGCGCAAAATATCGGGATCAAAAGTATCTAAGAACCTTCCTCGGACTATAAGCTTAGATCGTACAAAGTATCATTCAAATCGGTTCAGTAGTTTCGGCGTGATACTTAGTCGGGATACAGACAGACAGACAGACAGACAGACAGACAGACAGACATGAAAATTTTAAATTACATTTTCGGCTTCAGTATCGATTAGAGAACGCCCTACACTTAAAATTTTCAAAATATCTTCCATGTACAGACTCCCGACCCTCTACAGTTTTATTATAAGTATAGATAAAATCTGATAAATCAAAATACATATTACTTTGTGCTAAGTAAATTTTTATTTTTCGGGATTTGTTTTAAGTCGGTTGTATTTTTTATTGAAAATTTTTTTTTCATTATTTTAAGTGACGGGTGAACCGAAAAATATATCTATCTAAGTGAAAGTTCTCATCAATACAAATCAATCAAGCGCAAACACAAGGTAGCTGCTGTAAATCGTTAGGGAATTTCCTTGACTGTCTTTCGACTCTATCATCAGGTCGACTCCAGACCTTCATTAAAGTGTAGAACATTAAAGCACTTAATTAAAAAGTTAACAAGCGCACTAGTTGTTCCTACAATTTTCGATGGTTGCCCTCGTTTTCTCCTGGATCACATCATCAGATCCTGACCTGGTAAAAATGGGACCACCTCAGAAGTAAACCCTATTCAACAAAAAAATAAATTTTGAAATCCGTCACGGAAATATCGATTAACATACATAAAAATAAATACATACAGACGAATTGAGAACCTCCTCCTTTTTTTGAAATCGGTTAAAAATGGGACGGGTTCGCCTGATGATTTTGAAAATTCACATATCTTTCAAGTCCGTATCGATTCATTCACTTTCTCATTCATCATTCTCATCTCATCACTCACATCATTCTCATCACTGGTCTAATAAATAAGTTTATGTAGAATATTGAAGATGTTATCTGTAGTTCCATAATGACCTCACACATCTGTCATGCATGCGTATCATGAAGAAACCTAAAAATCTTTAAGTAGGAAGTCTTAAATGATTTGAACAAAATAATATGTATCTAGAGGTTATAACATGAGTATTTTAGCGAACTCATATAACTTAAGTAAACACTTCAACTGTGAAACGTTCTCAGATCATACTTTCGTACCTAAATCAAAATTGAATATTCGGATATAACTTATTAGATATAAACGTGGACCAAAATAATAAGTTTAATTAATTCCGTGGGATAATATACACAATTAAATGACATAAATAGCTTTGAGTCAATTTGAGTAAAGTGACTTCTGACTAAGCTATAATATTTGATTATATAATCAAATGTTATAGCTTAGTCTATATAATAAATAGTATTCCTATAACATAATAGTATAGGTATTATAAATAACACAATATTTCAGCATAGTCGAAAGTCGCCTTTAGGTTGGTTTTAACGATGATCTTACAAAAACAATTGCATAACTAGGAACTCCATAGAGCAGGCGCACCTGTTCTCAACGCATTACCTAAGTACAATCATTATAATCCAAGCGATAACACCGAGTGCATGATTGTATCAGAAATGGATTCGAGAGTAACGAGGAGTTTTACCGAGTATTGTCAAAATACGTAAATGAAAACCTTTCAAGTGAGAGTCAGACTTGCAAGCAGAGGTTTCCATACCAAAAACACCGCAAGAAAATCACGTTTGTTGAATAGGAGCCTCCTTTAAACCCCATTTTTTCTAATTTTAGTATTTTTTGTTATAGCGGCAACAGAAATACATCATCTGTGTAATATTTTGCGCTCTAGCTATCACGGTTCCTGAGATACAGCCTCATGATGGACAGACGGCAAGACAGACACAGTCAGACATACAGACAGACGGCCAGCGAAGTCTCATAAATAAGATACGGAACACTTAAAAGCAACCATGACTGTTTGAGTTACCAGCTCAGACAGCTTAACGGATTAACTTCAAATTTGGCACACTTGTGTCAAGGCACTGTAAAACTCGTTTGGCCAGTTTGTAAGATTTATACATGTGGTTATACGACCTTGTAAGGCCAATGGCCCTCCTAAAATGATTGCGAAAGCCCCACAACGTATGAGGTTGAAGAATTCGTCGGTTGGGAGGCATTCATGGCTAATCGGTTTTTTTAATGTGAGGAAAATCCGTCATGAATGCTTCTCTAGATAGACTCTTACAGACTAAAAACCACAAGTTCCCTACGTAATGCTTACTCATGGCTAGTCGGTTTTTTTTATGTGAGGAAAATCCGTCATGAATGCTTCTCTAGATAGACTCTTACAGACTAAAAACCACAGGTTCCCTACGTAATGCTTACTCATGGCTAGTGGTTTGTTTAATGTGAGGAAAATCCGTCATGAATGCTTCTCTAGATAGACTCTTACAGACTAAAAACCACAGGTTCCCTACGTAATGCTTACTCATGGCTAGTGGTTTGTTTAATGTGAGGAAAATCCGTCATGAATGCTTCTCTAGATAGACTCTTACAGACTAAAAACCACAAGTTCCCTACGTAATGCTTACTCATGGCTAGTCGGTTTTTTTTATGTGAGGAAAATCCGTCATGAATGCTTTTCTAGATAGACTCTTACAGACTAAAAACCACAGGTTCCCTACGTAATGCTTACTCATGGCTAGTGGTTTGTTTAATGTGAGGAAAATCCGTCATGAATGCTTCTCTAGATAGACTCTTACAGACTAAAAACCACAGGTTCCCTACGTATTGCTTACTCATGGCTAGTGGTTTGTTTAATGTGAGGAAAATCCGTCATGAATGCTTCTCTAGATAGACTCTTACAGACTAAAAACCACAGGTTCCCTACGTATTGCTTACTCATGGCTAGTGGTGAATCCTTCATGAATGCTTCTCTAGATAGACTCTTACAGACTAAAAACCACAGGTTCCCTACGTAATGCTTACTCATGGCTAGTGGTTTGTTTAATGTGAGGAAAATCCGTCATGAATGCTTCTCTAGATAGACTCTTACAGACTAAAAACCACAGGTTCCCTACGTAATGCTTACTCATGGCTAGTGGTTTGTTTAATGTGAGGAAAATCCGTCATGAATGCTTCTCTAGATAGACTCTTACAGACTAAAAACCACAAGTTCCCTACGTAATGCTTACTCATGGCTAGTCGGTTTTTTTTATGTGAGGAAAATCCGTCATGAATGCTTCTCTAGATAGACTCTTACAGACTAAAAACCACAGGTTCCCTACGTAATGCTTACTCATGGCTAGTGGTTTGTTTAATGTAAGGAAAATCCGTCATGAATGCTTCTCTAGATAGACTCTTACAGACTAAAAACCACAGGTTCCCTACGTAATGCTTACTCATGGCTAGTGGTTTGTTTAATGTGAGGAAAATCCGTCATGAATGCTTCTCTAGATAGACTCTTACAGACTAAAAACCACAAGTTCCCTACGTAATGCTTACTCATGGCTAGTCGGTTTTTTTTTATGTGAGGAAAATCCGTCATGAATGCTTTTCTAGATAGACTCTTACAGACTAAAAACCACAGGTTCCCTACGTAATGCTTACTCATGGCTAGTGGTTTGTTTAATGTGAGGAAAATCCGTCATGAATGCGTCTCTAGATAGACTCTTACAGACTAAAAACCACAGGTTCCCTACGTATTGCTTACTCATGGCTAGTGGTTTGTTTAATGTGAGGAAAATCCGTCATGAATGCTTCTCTAGATAGACTCTTACAGACTAAAAACCACAGGTTCCCTACGTAATGCCTACGGTTGGGAGCCCCGGGTAAGCCCTCGGAAGGATAAGGAAGGTAAGCCCTCAGCATTTTCAACCGACGTTGGCTACCACTGCGGCCTCACCTAGTCATAGCTGGTTGGTTAGACGTCTGGCCCGGCAAGCCAGTAATACTTATTAGGTTCGAATTTTGCTCAACACCAATTTATTTTTCCACATCAATTTACATGACTGGGAGCCTCCAGCAGTGAACTGCGATAGACTGATTTGATTGATCACAATTTATTAATAATACATACATACATACATATCATCACGCCTGTCTCCCATCGGGGTAGGCAGAGACTATGGCTTTCCACTTGCTACGATCCTGGCATACCACTTTCGCTTCTTCTACTTTCATAAGTGCTTTCATACATGCTTGTCGGTTAAGGGTACTCTTGACCTGGCCTTTTTCCAACAGGTCTTTGATCTGGTCATCATGTGTACGCCGAGGTCGACCCCTACCAGTTTGCGCATTCATTCTCGCCTTATAAATCTGTTTAGTCAGTCTACTTTCATCCATCCTCTCGACATGTCCGAACCAGCTAAGCATCCCTTTTTCAATCTTCGTCACTACATCTTCAGTTATGCCACATTGTTTTCTAATCACGCTATTCCTTTCTTTGTCCATCAATTTCACTCCAGCTATACTTCGCAGACTTCTCATTTCCACAGCATTAACTTTACTTTTATGCTTCTTCTGCCACACCCAACTTTCACTACCATACATAAGTGTAGGGATAAGCACACCCCTATGCACAGCCACCCGTGCCTTCTTAGACACGTTTTGACTGCTCATGAAGGTGTACATCGCCCCATTCACTTAATTACCTGCCAAAACTCTTCTCTCAATATCAAAATCACACTTTCCATCTCTTGCAAATTTTGAACCCAAATATACAAATTCTTTCACCTGTTCCACTCTTTGCCCTTCAATAATGATGGGGCAATTCGTCATACAGTCTTCTCTTTCAAACACCATTACTTTGGTCTTGCTTACATTAACTTTCATCCCTTTACCTTTTAGAGCCTCATGCATAATATTCACCATCAACTGCAACTCCTCCGCCGATGAAGCTAAGATCACCTGATCGTCAGCATATAAGAGGCATTTGATGGTCATTTCATTCAGTTTTAATCCATACGTACTCTCTTGCAATTCTTTCAAACAACTGTCCATGTACAGGTTAAACAGCCACGGTGACGCTACACAACCCTGTCTCACACCCCTTTCTATATGAAAGAAGTCCGTGCAAGCACCGTTGATCTTGACACAAGCACTAGAGCCCTCATAAAGAGATTTCAGTGCCCGTATCAAGCTGCTGCTCACCCCGTACATGGACAATGTTGTCCATAGCTCATTCCTCACCACTTTATCACAGGCCTTCTCCAGATCTACAAATATGCAATAGACCTTTTGACTCTTCGCCAAAACTTTTTCAGCTATGCATCGTAAGGAGAAGACCTGATGCGTGCATCCCCTTCCTTTCATAAATCCTGCTTGAACATCCCACATTTTTCCTTCACTTTCATCCATCACTCTTTTTATCAACACTTTCGCATACAATTTACCAACAATGCTGAGCAGGCTTATGCCGCGGTAATTTCTGCACTCTTGCTGCGACCCTTTTCCTTTGTACAACGGTACAATGACAGCTTTGGACCACTCCTTTGGTACACTGCCGCTCCGCAAGCAAAGGTTAAAAAGGCGGTACAGCTGGTCAATCACCACGCCACGTCCTGCTTTCAACATCTCAACGGAAACCCTATCAATCCCAGCAGCCTTTCCTAGTTTCATACTGTTCAATGCTTTCATAATTTCTTCCATACTTATCTCGCTTTCATTCCCATTTTCATTCATTTCACAAAAACGAGTTTGCACTTGGGTATCCTCTTTATCAAATAAACTTTCAAAATACTCCTTCCATATTTTTAGCACACACTCTTCTCCTTTAACAAAACTTCCGTCCTGGTTTCTGATATTATTGAGCGACGACGTGGTCTGTTGACCCCTTACCGCTCTTATGGACTTCCAAAAGAATTTTATATTCTGTTGGAAGTCATCAGATAACCTTTTATCAAATTCATCTCTATCATTCTCCTTCTTTCTTTGTAATACCTCTTTTGCCACACGCTTATACCTTTTATACTCATCTTTGACCATTCTTACATCATCATCCGTTGCCTTCTGCATTCTTTGATTGGCCTTTGCGGCCAGCCAGTCCAACCATGCTTTCTTCTTCTCAGACAACGCTTTAAGGACTTCTGCGCTCATTCTTTTTAACTTACATCCTTGCCTCCTCTTGCTTACACCACACACTTCAATCGCAACTTCCACGAGTCCTTCCCTAACCAGCTTCCATAAATCTTCAACCTCACATACTTCATCTAAATCCTTAAACTTTTTACTCAGTTCGCTTACAAATTCCTCTTTTATATCCGTCACTTGCAAACTCTCAACTTTTATGCGTTCTAGTACACTAACAGGTTCGCGTACACGGTGCCGCCACCGCTGAAACAGACCCCTTACTCGGCTGATAACCAAGAAGTGGTCTGTGTCGATCCCAGCACCGCGGTATGCCCGAGTGTCTAGTACTTTCTTTCTCATCCTTTCGTCTACAATCACAAAGTCAATCATGCTCCTCTGACTTCCTTCTTGTCTCGTAAACAAATGGATATCTTTGTGGTGAAACAAGGTGTTAGTTACCACAAGGTTCCTCTCCAAACATACTTCAAGCAAACTTTTTCCATTTTCATTCACTCGCTCATCACCAAACTTTCCCAATACTCTTTCATATCCATCACGCTTGACTCCAACCCACCCATTAAAATCGCCTAACATAACTATCTTCTCATTTTGTTTACACTTACTCAAAATATCACTCATACTCTCCCAAAATGCCTGCCTCTCACTTTGGTCTCGTGAAGCTCGGCGCCACCGCGCATCTTGCGGAGCATAAACTCCTAAAACAAAGATGCGGGTAAGTCCGACCTTAAGCCTCAACCAAAGGAGTCTTGGGCTTACACATTCATATTCTGTTACACATTCATTCATTCTCGCTGACAGTACTACACCAACGCCCTGACACGCTTTCCTGGTTTCAGTCACACCCGACCAGTAGGCTGTGTAGGGTCCATGTCTGGTGGTGTCACATCCTTTCCTCTTTGTCTCATTCACGCACAGAATATCGGGTCGTCTCTCTTTCATCATCTTGCATACTTCCTCAATTTTGTCTATCATACCTCCTCTTACATTCAACGTAGCAAAGTGGCTATCCCCAGTCCACTTTTCGCCTCGATGGGAAACGAGACGTGATGGGTTGCGAACCACATCGCCGCCATTTTGGATTTTATATTTGGTTTTGTCCATTGCGTTCCCACGAAAAGCAAGGGAAAATAAAGTCCACCTAGACAGAGCCCCGCATGTCTAAGTAAGGCTAGCCTTCTTCTGTGGTCGCCCGGCCCCAGGGCAACTGGCACGCTTCCTAATAATTCCTTTAAAAAATTATTATCATGAAATATGAATGGAAACAGAGGATGGAAATGGAAAAATTCTTACCTTTTAACTTAGAATCAGCGTATTCGAATGGGCCAATCTCATCAAAAAGACCCGCAAGACTGGAGGCTCCTGGACCGCCTTGCAACCACATAATCCATGGAGTACCCGGTTTATAGTTCTGTGCTTGGATATACCAGAAGAATATATTCGAATTGTGCTTCTCATCAACGGTTAGGAAACCAGAATAACTAGTTCTGTTCAAAAATAGAGATGGGTTGACTGCAGATAGCTTTCTCGCTTGCTCCGGTAGATTCTTCTTGATTAGTTGTGTTAAGATCAATGCTGGTGTGCTGGAGAAACTGGATATTAAGCTGGAAAAGAAAAGATACATTATGTACTATCACATCATCTTGGCTGGTGAATTTTCTAGATAGAGTAAATATCAATCAATCAATAAAATCAGCCTATGACAGTCTACTGCTAAACGTAGGGATCTCCTAAACTACGTCACAATACACGGTCTTGCGCCTTACGCATCCAGTCACTCCCTGCGACCTTCTTCAGGTCATCCATCCATCTGGCAGGGGGTCGTCCTACTCCACGTGTACCAAGTCGCGGTCTCCACTCCAGAACTCGTTTAAAGTAAATATGCAACAGAAAATTTTACTTAAGTAATTTAAAGAAGAGAGAATTATAATAAGTGTTGGCTGCTTCAGTGGCACTGTAGTCTCTCTGTACTCGAGATCTCTGAAATATCTCAAATGTGTGCTGCAGTAAATGTTTGAAGAAGTGGGATAATACCTAAATTTCGCGGGGAGACATAGCGTCTGTATTGTCGGAAGCCCCAGGTTTATCCTTCTGAGGGCGTACCTAGGACTCTCGGCCGTAGGCAGATGGTAGGGCACCGTGTGGTTTCAGCCAATAAGAGTCCAAAATAACATACATGAGGATACCACAAGCAAGAAATAAATGGTATGGCTAAGAATGTGGAGAGCAACCATTGAACTAATATTACTATGTAAACGTCTTACATTACATATAACTCAATGGGCGCAACGAGAGTTCAAAGTGTGTCACGGGCAAAGCCGTGAGGCCCAGCTAGTTTAACATAATCTGCATTACAAATTCGTTACGTGCACAGAATGATACCATTTTATAACACAATTAGTTTATTTCCTTGTCTTGTTTGCCGTCAGGAAATTTTATTCACTGCAGTTGCAGTTAAGGTCAACTTCTCGAAAACATAACTGGTTTCAGACTGATTTAAACAGTTGTAAAGTAATGCTGGAGGCAAGGTTAACAGACAAATCAACTTTTTAGTATCAACAAATCAAATATTAATCTAGCAAAATGAATTTAAAATAATTCATTTGCATACTTGACACTTTTGAGTAGGTAGGTACGAGTAGGTACATACTTATGTTATGTTTGTCTTGTATGATTATAGTGTTTTTTTCAGTCCAAGGTCAGACAGCACTAGGCTGGTTGTGATTACCAAGGTCACAGCCTAAAAAATTGCAAATGCAGCCCACAATTTGTACATCCGTTTTTCTGTTTGTGGGAATCCTCATAGATGCTATGCTGATAGGATATCATTTAAAACCACACGCCCTACCAAGGCCAGGAGTCTTCGATCAACGGTATATTGTTGATTAAAGCCAGGAGTCCCAGCCCAGATGCACCCTCAAATAACCGCTCAGCGCAATTACCTTATTTACCTATCCTAAGTATATTGTCCGAGTCCGGAACTTTTTATTTGAAAGTTTCTTCCTGTTTTCTGTTTTTCAAAATGTTTTACTTTTTTTTTATTAAATTACCGATTTTTTTAATACCTCACACAGGAACGCGATTATTGTCAAAATAGCAACTTATTAATCTTTTGAGTAGTGTAAATATGCCATCTAGTACATTTTTGTGATTCTAAGGTGTCTATGCAATATTATATTCGAGTAAAGTTGCGCCATCTAGTGGAGTTTTTGTGAATTTGACTCAAATGTGCATGGGATTATAGATCTTAAGGGGCCCATGCAATATTGGAGGTGACTGTACCTACCTATGTTACACAGCTACTTAGTCGAAAAGTACATTGCACATGTTTCCAAGTAACGGTGTAGAATGAATTGTCGAGTAGGTATTACTTGGAAACATGACACTAAAAGCTTGCTTATCTGTGATCATTTTCCTCATAATTTCGTAATAATGGTTTTGTGTACCTAACTCTAACAAAAATTATCATGTCCTTTAATATTATGTTTAAAAAAGTTTTAGAAAACTATTAATACTTTGAAAGAAGTCTTATCGCAAGAAGGTAACTGCTTGAATGAATTCATGACTTAAAAGTGGACTCAATTTGGGCAGAATTGTTTAGGTTACCTACATTTAAACATTACCAGAATCCTGCTTCATGTTTCCCACAGATGTTTGAATATTTGGATATTTGTTCCTCAATAACGCTCTAACAGCTGCATGGACCGGACTGTAATATGGTACCTACAGGGATAGATTATAATCTGAAATAACAGTAAGGCTACTTTTCATCCCGGGATTATGTTCCCATGAGAAGCGGGAACGGGAACAAGAATTTTTCGCGTGCGAAGCCGCTAGCGTCATCGAGTAGTCAATTTGATATATTTGATCTTGATCCATAGTATACGTAAACAAGTGTATCTCGTACCTACATACATAGTAAATATACCGCTAGAATGCTAGTAAACTTCAATATTCTGGTTTACAAAGTGGCATTAAATTGACATGTGTTTCACCTTCACACAAAGTAGCCTCAAGCCCGCTAAGCTTGCTGAGTTGGAGTAATCCTTGACTTCATAAATCACCTCAACTGCTTTACATATCTATGATGATTCATATATTTGACTGCCTCTGGCGCAGTCGGTAGTGATACCGCCTGCGGCGCTGGAGGTCGTGGGTTCGATTCCCACCGGAGACAAATATTTGTGTGACCCATAAATGTTTGTCTCAAGAGTCTGGGTGTTTCTATGTGTAATATGTATGTATTTAAAAGCATTTAGTATTAATATCCGTCGTCTGATACCCATAACACAAGCAGGTTATTCATAGCTTACTTTGGGATCAGATAGCGTTGTGTGAAATGTCCGTGAATATTTATTTATTTATATTTATGATGGATTATCGCAAACGCTATAGTTTCATGGTTATCTACGATGGTTATAGACTGGAAAATGACAGGCATTTTGAGAAGGTATTTGACGCAAGCTGAAAACTTGTCAGAAAGTTCTCCTATCTTATTGGTTCAAGGTTAAAGTGCCAACCAATTTTACTGGCTTTTTTAAGGTCCTTGTCATCTCTAGGACTATTAAGATATACCTATAAAAACATATTAGGCTACACATCACTACAAATGACTAAGATCACTAGTCCAGGAGCGCAGTAGAGTAAGATTAAGTTAAACACAGAAATCAGAAAAAAGATCTTTTCTTTACTTTTATCTTCTCTTCTCTGATATCTGTGAAGTTAAACATGGAGCACATAGTTCTAAAAGTAAGAAAAATCATTTCTTAAATAGGTTTATGAAAGGAAAATAAAAGAAAAATCATTTTCTTCCTACTTACTCGTATCATTGAAAGTCATGAATTATTTTCTATTCTATTCCGTAATGTACGTATTTATTGTTGTTTAGATATTTCTAGATAGATCTACAAATGCAAACTAACAATTATGTGAGGCGGCATGTCTCCTAGCCGGGACCCCTCCATGGGACCTGGAAGCGAGAGCCCTTGCGTCACTGTTAAAATGGCGCAAGGAGGCGCTGGAGCGGGACCAAAGGCCTGCGTCTCGGGAAATGGAGGCCCAGAGGTCCCTTTGCCACCAGGAAACCGTGGAGACATGAAGGTGCGACTTGGGCAACCAAAGGGCGGATTCGCCACAATCGCGGCCGTCAGACCGGTCATGGACGAGTGGCTGAAGAGGAGACACGGTGCTCTCTTCTACCGGTTGCCACAGATACTTACGGTAGCTTCGGTAGATATCTGTGGCGAAGACACCGGGAAACCACGGCCGATTGTCAGCACTGCGAGGACCGCAGCGATGACACCGCGCTCCACACTCTGGTGGAGTGCACGGCGTGGGCGCAACAGTGCCAGGTCCTTGTGGTGGGTCTGGACGTGGACACTCTCCCGCTCGAGACCATGGTGTGAGCCATGATCTCCAGCGGGAGTAAGTGGGACTGCGCCGCCTATTTCTGCGAGCAGGTCATGCTCGTGAAAGAGGCGGCTGGGCGGGAACGGGAGAGATCTCTCCCAGCCCAGTTCCGCAGTCGGCGGCTTGGGCGTTGCCGACGTGTCTTCGCCGGAGACTATCGGCGGTATCAGCCTCCATGACCAGGGGCCTGAGAACGGTGAGAGGGCTGCTCACCGTCCTAACAGAAGCAGGCCCATGAAGACAGCGTGACGTGAGGGAGTCACGCACGCCCCCCTTAGAAGCGGGATCACACCCGAAACCCCTCAAAGACGCGTAATAGCATCCGAATTACCCCCTAGGCGAGGCCACAGTGGCGGCCGTGGGTCTCTTGGGAGTCCTGGGACATCCTTCCGAGGGCTTACCCGGGGCTCCCAACCATAGGCTGTTGGGCGTTACGTGAGGTTTTTCAGTCGGTAGGAGTCCGGCATAGCATCCATGAGGATTTTCCCTCACGTTAAAAAAAGCTAACAATAATTCAGCGTAAAAACAGGCTAAGTGTGAGGCGGACTCGCGCACAGAGGGTTCCATTCAATTAGGTTTTTGTATAGGAGCCACCCATAGGTGTTGTTTATTTTTCTTATTTTGGTTTTTGTTATTACAGCGGCAACAGAAATACATCATCCGTGAAATTTCAGCGCTCTAGCTCTTACGGTTTCTGAGATACAACCTCGTGACAGACATACAGAGAGACAGACAGACAGACGGTGAAGTATCATGAATAGGGTCCCGTTTTTACCCTTTGGGTACGGAACCTTAAAAATGCTAAAACAACAAATTTTGTTGTCGTTGGATAAAAATTTTTAATTAAAATTTTAATGGTTGATAGGTCGTTTATGAACTACAAATACTTATTTATTACTAGCTGAGCCCGCAACTTCGTTTACGTCACATAAGGTGTATGAAAGGAGAGTTACTTCTTCATCAAGCTCATCAAGCAGCGTGTGAAACTGCCCTGTTGGCTTAATCATAAAAGAGCTTAAAGATTAAGTCTATTCTATAACAATTCAGTCCACACCTTCGGCGCTTACTGAATTATTTTACAATAGCCTTTGTTATTAAGCTCTTTTATGAGTAAGCCAACACGCCAGTTTAGATTAACCCATTTTTAGATTCATAAGTCTATGTATGATTCTTTAAAGTGATATAACTTTTTTATTTATAAACCGATTGACATGAAATAAACACTAAATGTTAAGCGGAGCTAACCTTAACACAATAAAGAAAACTGCATTGCAAACGATTAAGCGGTTGCAGAGATTAGCGTGCACAAACGTACAGACAAACAGACATACAGACAAACAGACAAACAGACAAAAATTCTAAAAATCACTGTTTTGGGTTCTATTGCGTTCATAAAGCCCCCCTATAATATTTTTTCTCATTTATCTTTCATGTACAGACAGCGACCTGTTACGATTTTATTATATGTATATTGATATATTGATTATACCTGATTTTCATCATGACATGACATGTGCGTTATATTCAAATGAAGTTTTTGAAATACATTGCATCGACAGTGTAATAATCGTAGGAAATCAGACCTTGAGTAGAACAATGGGGACCTTGCAATATAAGTAATTAATGTGCCTAAGAAAAAATAATTTAAATATTCTCAGAACACTTGTAATTTGTAATTGAGCGAACTTATAGTGAGAGATTCTGTTTCCAGATGTATTTTTTTAACCGACTTCAAAAAAAGGAGGAGGTTACTCAATTCGACCGTATATTTTTTTATGTTTGTTCGTGCAGAACTCCGTCGTTTATGGACCGATTTGCAAATTTTTTTTCGTTCGAAAATAGATACTCCCGAGGTGGTCCCATTTCAAGGAAGTCAGGACCTGATGATGGCATGGAACTTTTAAAAATTGTAGGGGCATCTAGGGCGTTTGTAATTTTTTTTTATTAAGGGCTTTAAAGTAGTACAACTTAATGAAGGTATGGAGTCGATCTGATGATGGAGATGAAAGACAGTAGAAAGAATTTACTTAGCACAAAGTTAGTATATTCTGATTTATCAGCCCCGGGTAAACCCTGCGAAGGATGTCCTCAGGACTACCAATTCTGTTGCCACAGGTCGCCACTATCACAACAAATACTTAAATCAGAAAAATAATAATTAAAGGGGGCTCCCATACAACAAACGTGATTATTTTCCGTTTTTCGGTACGGAACCCTCTATGTGCGAGTCCGACTCGCACTTGGCAAGCTTTTATAATTTTTGAAACTCTCGAAGCCATGCTGACTTGCGCTGTAAACGATCAAGCATTTCCGTGGCTCAGAAGGCACGTTAAACCCTCGATCCCGTAAAGGATTTCAGTACCCGTTTGCTAGTAACATTCCACCCGGGGCATTTCACAGCGTACATTGTATTGGGAGTCCTGGGCACCGATTCTCGCTTCACACGACATGAATGCGTGGACGGAAATCGGCGGGTGACGCGTCGCTTGTCTCTTATTTAGGAACGGCGAACATGAGACGGACGACGTTTCACCCGTAAATTTGCGTCCACGCATTCACGTCGAGTGGTCGAGAATCGGCGCCCTGGGATATCTTTCCGAGGACTTACCCGGGGCTCTCAACCGTAGGCTGTTAGGTAGGATACGTGCGGTTTAGTTGGTAGGAGAATTATAGAGGTTAGGGGGAGATTTTCCACACGTTAAAGAAAAGCGTAGGTATATTGTATTTTTGTACACTTTTAACACAGCAAAACATCATCTACTAGCCTAAATAGGTATAAGTTGTGCTATGGGATGTAGATACACGATAAACAAATACATATTTCTAAAAACATATCTACATCTTTACATAGAAAACTGGCAACTGGCTTTGACTTTAACCGAGTCTAGTCAGGTTATTGATCTTATAGAAGATCATACAGGTTTTATTCTCGCACTTATAATGGGCGTTTTACTATACTGTGCGATCTTTACATGTAGGCCAAATGATGATGCTATGTCAGTCTGAGGTAACTGTCTTCCTAATAAATACATACAGCCAGCCGTAGACAGCTTTCAAAAGGTTTGTTGTTAGTTTTATTGCATATCATTATGTCTTCAAAGAACTTAACACGTGTCTATACTTAGATTTAGAACACATCCATTTATTTTGGACTATTCAAATACTTATTTAAACTAGATAATAAGGTAGATAAATCGGCACAAACACCGTAGAGGTTCCCTAGCCTCCAATGCAAAATTATTAAATTTTAATTAAATTCCGTAGTCACTACGTAGATAAAAAAAGAATCTTAATGAAAATGACCTTTTACGTCATGCCTAATTGACAATGACATGAAACAAAACTGTATGGTTTTAGTTGTTGCCAACTCCATTTTTAACCCTCTATGCTAGCTACAGTGTGAAATTATGGACTTTTAAAAAAGTTTGGGTTTCGAAACTGTGAAAATGGTGATAAAATGACCAGTTAGTCCCGGGTACCATTTCTAACTAAAGTTTCTTTGAGATTTAATGACTGCTATCATAAACATTGCAAAATTGAAAAACTTCATGTGTTCGAAGTATAATTATGATCTAAAAATGTAAATAGCCTTTGAGAATTCCGAAAGGCGAAACCGGTTACGCATTACAATAATAAATGCTGTGGAACAAGTGAAGTTTTTCAATAAGTGTAGTAACTAAAAAGTAACTTGATGGTTCAAGTGTCATCAATCAACAGTAGGTATCAACGTTGCAAAATTATTAAATTTTAATTAAATTAGATAAAAAAAATATTTGAGCCACTTTGCCAGAAATCCTAGGATATTCTCCCGTGGCTCCCCGCCGTCGGGGTAAGTCGTGTGATTTTAGTCGGTAAGAGTCCGGCATGGCATTCATAACGATTATAACTCCACTACCCCAAAGATCACAAAATTCGGTCTTGTGCCTCCCACATCCAGCAGGCTTCCGCGACGATTATGTAGACCGTCCACCTCGCAGGAGGTTTACCCATTCTGCGTTTTCCAGTATATGGAAGCTAGGTATCTACTCCAGAACTTTTCGACCTCAGTTCTACCTGCAATATAACCGCTCCTTAAGTCCTGCGATTCTTTCGACTACGTCGGTGACCCGGTCCCTGTTTCAGATTTTCTCGTTTTGGACGAAGCGATACTTCAAGATAATGATCTCTAAGGTTGAACCTCAACCATAGGTTGGCAGACGCCTAACACAGACCATATTTTAGACTGACTATGTACATAACTACCAGTTTATGTTTCATAAGATAATATCACTTTAAAATCATAAGTAGGTACAGGTCAACCACATCAAATCAAAGTCTCCCTACGTCACAAGAAAGCTGGTGCCTGCTTACTGCTTAAAAAACTCCATCATCACTTAACCGTTACACACACCACGTTTAAATTTAGTACAACAGTAAATTGAGAAAAAAGATAACCATTCTTTTTTTGAACGACCTGTCCAGTAGTCGCTGAGCGTATCGTCAAGGTTTGCGCTCACATAATGAACGTGTTCAACAGGTAAATATTACACTAAATTTAAATATAAATTAAAAGGCTTTTAAAATTACGTACAATTCACGGGTTAAGAGTGCAATATGTGCTTGAAATATCAAAGTCATGAGTAAAAGCTACTTTTTTTATTTTCTTGACGCGGGAAATGCATTTAAGCACTGTAATCCCAGTCACGGGTCCCAGCTGGGACGGTGTGTGGTACTCACCGACCTCGGAAAAGGACCGTCCTACGTATTGTGATCCTACCCACTAAACCCCGCAGTGTTCCTCCTCACCCTATAGGCCTCTTGGATATCGTGCCGAAGCTACGGCAGCGCCAACTGTCGGTTAGCGCTGACAACTCGAGGTCGTTCTTCACATGACAGTGAACATTGATGCGCATACAAGTCGCTACAAATTTGAGATTATTGTTTTGTTTATCGTCATAAGAATAGTTATTTAAGTATGCCACTGTCGAGCAATGATAGCTATTGTAACACGAGGTGATAGCACAATAGATCAGCACGAGTATTACAATAGCTGTTAGCGGCAGTTGCATACAAAACTTTTTCTACGACCATGAAATAAATAAATACAAAAAAACCGTCAATGGGGAAATTTAATGAATTATAGTAATTTACATTCGGGATGGTACAGCTATTAAAGTTTATAACGGGCGTAGAAGAACGTAAAAGTAAAAGAGTATTGGTAGAGTTGCACGGGACATAGATGTTCACTTCGTTGATGCTTTTGTTTTCTATTGCATCTATAGTATTTGATCTGAATATCTTGAACTTTTCTTTCAACTGTATCGTCAATATTCCTCGGCCACGGCCACAGTCCACAGTATTTTAGACAGTTGTTTTATTGTTATAATCCCACAAGTGAAAGGCAAAGGCAATTTATCCATACAGCCTAATTACATGCGATGTTTAGTCGTGACGCAAATTCGCGCGATTTTTGGCATAATCATATGTTGATTTTTTGATGCCACAGCCATAAAAAAAAGTTTCATTGTACAACGGTTTACCCGCGTGAAATGGTCATTGTAACCAATGATATAAAAACTATAGATACGTTATAGACACTGGAAAATGGCAACACAAAAATCAGGTAACTACCGGAAAATTCACAGACGCGGCTGTAGGCTTACCGAAAGTACTATTAGCACTGTTTTAAATTCTGTAAGTAAAGAAAACTCGAAAAAAACATGCCTTCATATATCTTCAGAGGATGTACAAACTACACAGCAACTGTTCAATATAAAAACGTGTCGTTTCATTCGTTATGTATTAAGCAAATTACCATATGTTCGTAGAAAAATTGTTTTTGTAATAATATTATGAGCCAAACTATAATGAAGAGTGGATTCCAGAATATTTATGCAGAATTCTTTCGCGAAAAATCGAAAAAATCAATTCAATTCAAATAATTTATTTCGGACTCAGATCCATATGGTGTTAGTAACAATATAACTTATCCTAATGTTAGTTTTAGTATTTAACTATTATTATATTAAGTTATAATAATTATCAAATCGTTATACCTAATTTTTATACTTAGATACATTCTTCTGACGGCTTTTATCCACTCATCTCTTTTTTTAATTTCCCAATTTCGTCTCGGAAACGAATAAAAAGTCAAATCCCGACTCCGAGATTGGCAATTCTTGCACCCCACATCACAACAGTATCTCGTACCACCCATTTTTCGTTTTTGGAGAGACCACTTTTGAACGTTTTTGAGAGAATTACAAACGTAAACCGTACAGCTGACCGCACTCTAACGTCCACGTATTGCCTATATCGGCCACCACGCGGCGCCACTAGAGTTGTCCAAGAGGCGTATAGCCGAACCTAAGGATATAGTACCTACTGATCATACCTATCTTCCTCGGATCATCATCAAAAAGTGAACTTGAATATTGAAAAACTTCACTTGAACTGTTCCACAACATTTATTATTGTACTACAATAAATGTTGTGGAACAGTACAAATGAAGTTTTTAAATATGTGTATTTTATTACAATAATAAATGCTGTGGAGCAGTACAAGTGAAGTTTTAAAATATGTGTAGCAAGTTCCATCAAGTGCCATCAATCAACAGTATCAATAATAGTAAACTTAAAGTACTCCTTTTAGCTAATTATTCACGTCGACCCGGCTAGGGGCGCCCCGTTAATTCGGGGCTCTCCTCGGGGGAGCCAGATGGGCGGCTCCCCAAAGCTCCCTAAGGAGCTGAAAAGACCACGCCTGCACCGCTCTCGAGCGCCCCTCTGTAATAGAGGAGACAGAGAGCGGCTGGCGCAGGCGTGCGCTAATGGGCACCCCCGGAACACGGGGAAGGTGCCCACCGCCGTGTGACCGTTGGTGGGTGGGGTCCCCCGACCTTACACCCACGGTCAAGAAACAATCCGGGGCGCGCAGTGACTGGTTACCGCGGCGCCCCCGAACTGCACGATAGGGCGGAAGCATCTACCCAAACTCCCGCCCCTCCCGTGCAGTGCCTCTCACTTTGCCGCCATCGCCTCGTCAGCAAATGTGGCGAAGCGATGCCAGCCAAGCACTGCTGCCGTCAGCCGCGCTGTTACTCGCGGCCGGCAGCAACACACACCACCGTGCAACTCCGTCAAATGACGGCCGAAAAACCGTCCCAATGCCTCTACCAGCCAGAAAGCCGGGAGCACTGGGGCGTCCGCCACGCTGTGTTGCGCTGCAGATGCAACGCAACACCGTGGGCCTAGCAGGCCCACCGAACTGCGACCCCCTCGCCATGGGGTCAGCTTGCCGGGATATCGGTACATCGACTAATGAGGGCTGCACACCGCACCCATTAGCCAATGTTCCAGGGTGCACCGTCTTAGTCCAGTTGTCACTCCCACCGGGCATATAGCCCGAAGGGATAGAAAACCGGACCAAGCACACTAGGAGGTTTCCCGACCTAGCACCCCGGGCCATATTTAGGTTTAGTTTAGATAGTAATAATGTAAATATACCTATAGTTATGTAATAATTATGTTTATCTGTAATTTTTAACAATAAATAATTTCACATAAAATTACTACATTATCCTTACCTAATAAATAAAAGCAATCCAATAAACACTTTCATTTTGAATCACTCTTAAATAATTTATTGTTTAATTCATAAAACTTCACTTTATTAAAAACATTTATAGATTGTTTACGTTTAGGAAGCGCAAGAGGTGCGCGTGCGCGCGTGCTTCGTCCACGACAACCGGTATGGGGACTGACTTGACCACGAGTATTGTAGGAAAACAGGCTGTATAAGGCCATAGACTAAAATGTGATTGTTAAGCCGGTAAATTAAGGTGTAGAATAAAGTTTATTGCACACCGATGTAAAATATTCTTTTCATTCATTCATAAGATCACGCCTTTTGTCCCCGAAAGGATAGGAAGACGCATATTATCTGCCCTCATTTCACCTTTTATATTTTTGTCCCACGTAATAGGTAGTGAACCGTATTGCCGTGTTGTGACTGCCCCCTGTTGAAATTTTTCAACTTGGCAACCGGGACCAACGGCTTAACGTGCCTTCAGCACAGAAACGCTCGCAAATAAATGTCAAACAAAGTGGTACCATCCAACCATAACCGGCCATAGTAAATGTTGCTTTCCAATGATAAAAGAATTTTTGAAGTCAGTTTTTGAGTTTATTAATTACAAACAGTGAGAAAAATTTGAAGTTTTGTGTGTGTAACACACAAAAATACAAATTTTTCCTCTATATAATATTAATGTAGATAGATATGTGTTGTATCGTCTGTTTGTATGCAAACCTACATTATACAGAGATGTGACAAGTATGAATAATGTGTTAATTACTTACTTGATTACTATATTTTATACCAGCACAATGTTAATTGGTATAAAAACTCGAAAACACATTTTACTTCACACGAAAACAATAATTGTCTCTACGTATCTAGTAATAAAAACAACAACAAAATTAAAATGCTAAAATCAGCAAGCAGGTTTAACTACATTTACGATTTCAACAAGTTTACAAGTTCCAGTCGGTGTCGAGACCCTAGATCCATGGGGTCCCAATGCGCATAATTTGCGTCTTGTGGAGTCAACTGGTGACCTGGCATTTATTTCTCCCAACGAATAGGCATCGCCTTTCAAAGGGGGAATGCTGCCAGTCTCTTGGGCACAATGCCACGGGGGCCCGAATTAGATTTAGTTTAGTTTTATTCTTATTGTAAATAGTTGTTATGCTTTATTGTAACATCTGTCCAATATTTGATTGAATAAAGTTTTTAATTATTTTTTTCAACAAGTAGGTTAACGTCATGGAACGATAATAAAGGAGGGGAGGGAGAGGAATTCACTTCAAACTCCGATTCGTCAACCCTAACGTGCAACAGTTATGGATAACTAAAACTAACCGTAACCATAAAGAACCGTAGGTATATGGGAGGATTGACGAACCGAACTCCTCCGGAAAGGGAGTAATTTTTTTTTTAAATATTAGTGGACATTTACACACAACATCATCTAGCCCAAATTAAGCTAATATAAGCTTGTGCTGTGGGATCTAGACGACTGATATACATACATATATATTTCTAAATACATACATTTTATACATAGAAAACACCCAAACTCAGAAACAAACATTTGTGGACTTGTTTGAATTGTGTCACACAAATATTTGAACCGACCGACGACCCAGGAATCGAACCCAGGACGCCGGCAGTATCACTACCGACTACGCCACAGAGACAGTCATAATAGGAAAAATATGTTCATGATAGGAAAAATAACTGTACCCGTCCACATTGAGCACTAATTCGTTTCACAACGTGACTAAAAAGTCGGCAAGTGTTTTGCCTACACACGAGGCATCCTTAGGCAGGACTGCATGGGTAGTATGGGTCCTCTCCTTTATATATATGACTGCCTCTGTGGCGCAGTCGGTAGTGATACCTCAGTAGTTGGGAATTAGGGTTTCTGGATCAGAGGAGATCCATAAACCGCTAATTCCCAACCATTCAACTATTCAATCTAGTATTCAAATAATTATCTGTCATGCATGATAGACTTTCTGGATCCGTCAACGCCCAATCCCATCTATTCAGTCAGTATGTATGGGTTCGCTAATTCCCAACCATTCAACTATTCAATCTAGTATTCAAAAATTATCTGTCATGCATGATAGACTTTCTGGATCCGTCAACGCCCAATCCCATCTATTCAGTCAGTATGTATGGGTTCTATGATTCTCATTCAAGCTCGGGTTAGGTCTACAAAACCTAGACTATTATCTATTCTAATTATTCGAGTCCATACCGTAAAACCTTTACCATTCAATCATTCAGCCTAGTATTCTAATATCAATTACTATTTGAAATAATGTGAAAGCCAAAAACATTGAACAGATCGTTTAATGAATAAATCGATCATTAAATCACTTCAAGTTTCGAAGATAAAATTAGTCTTTAAGTTATCTATAGCAATATAGGTGATATAACTCAATGGATTATGTGATTGAACTATCGAGAATGGCATCCGCTCAGATTACCTCTCTCAGCTTCATACCTGTATAAGTACTAAAGTATGCGTTTAGTTACATTGTTGCTACACATATTGAGTGAAATAAAAAGACATATTATTATATTTTATAGAACGTTTATTATTAATAATTCTTGATTATTAGAATGTACAAATATATTTATTTAGTATTTAAGTACAAATCTTCATCCAAATATACCCAAAGCCATAACAATAAATTACTAGATATTAGTAGGTAAGTACTTATTATTATGGTTTTGGATCAATTTCGTCCTGAATTTTATTTATTAGTTGCCTGGCACAATTGTATATATCATCATATAAAACAGTTTTAACCACATGTTGCGCACAAACATCCGCATCACACTCACATAACAGTTCTCCTAATTTGGGGGCACTGTGCACATCATATATCTCAATTTTTATTACTTTTATTCCTCGTGTCACCGGTTTTTTTATAAATTGATACATTTTCTGCTCCGAATTTGGTCTCTTATGTGTAAGACCCAACGTTTTTTGCATAGATTTTTGTGGTGGTTGGTTGGCTGGTATAAAATTGAATAATTCTTCACTGTCCTGTAAAGAAACGTTTACTTAAATTACCTTGTACGAAAAACCATCTGATTATGTACAATTGTAATACGAAATACTACGGCTACTACCACACTCGTCTAGCGGTTAAGGCGTCAGACTTGTGATCAAGACCTTGCGTATTCGTATCACAGTAATTACACTACCTGCTTGGACTTATTTCTAACACATAATATTTAGATTATCTCGCTAGAATACTACTAATTTTGGTACCTATTAATCTTAAAACACTAATAGCGATCCATCTTCAACGTGAGAGTTACCAACCCTTGTATTGCTAACATCCATTTTCTACAGTTACCAGTTTCTGTTGGATGGTTAGTATTAGCCAACATTTAACTATCTATTAAAGAAAGATAATATCTTAACTTACCGACATTATGCTGCACTTATAACGCACTGTTCAAGACTATAGCAAATGATGGAATAACATTAAATGTAAGCATAACAATATATTTGTTTGAGAAGTATAGATGTTGGAATGTCGCCATAAATGGATGAAATTGATACCACCCAACATCGCGTCGCGACATGTTAACGAAGTCAATATTATAAATATATTAGGTATGTATGATTGTACTTTTATTCATTGTTTTTTTCCATACAACTCGCTGAGAAAATATAACAAGCTTAGTCGCGGTACATTATTAGTATGTCCTCATTCACAATATAGCTATGTCAGCGGTTTTTATTCGTTGACTTCTTAATATTTATCAAAATTTGAACCCGTGTCACATACTATCATTAAACACGGGTTTATCTGCATTTATTATATCTCCTAATTTTAAGAAAACCAATCAACACTAACATTTTTCTAAGCATATTTTCGACAAACAGAAGAGAGGATAATAATATTTTATTGTCTACTAGAGCAAGCTATAAGCTTGTGCTATGCGATCTAGACAACTGATAAACAAACTTATATATTTCTCAATACATAGGTACATAGATAATATACATAGGAAAGACCAAAATTAAGAAAATATACATTCATGGATCACATTAACATTTGTTCCGATCCGGGAATCGAACCAAACACCTCAATGGCAGTCGCATACTACTTACGCAATATAATATTAACATTAAATCATCTCTTTGAGGTGTTGCTTAAAATATAAGGTAAACTACACACTAGGAGCATTGGCGTATATTATATAATTACGAATTTTGCTCTCGCATATGGTAAGTACATATGGTCACATGTTAGTTTTACAGTTCAACGTAAATTTTAATTCAGCGTTTTTCTTTTATCGCTATATTAATTTGGTTTATAATTTATGCACTTTAGATAGCTTTAATTGAAGAGTTTATGTACCTAATGTAGTAAATTTGAACTGAATGGCGAAACAAAATAAATATAAATTCGTTTTCAAATGATTTACTCTGAAACAAAGTTGAATACAAACTATTGAACTTGAACAGTCGTAGTGAGAATCAACCCTAACCGCAGCGATGTGTAGCAGAGGTGAGTAATTCAATATTGTATAAAACACAAAACTATTTGGGTGCAGTATTCTTGACACAGCATTTTAGCAACACGTGGCCAGCACCATATTCGGGATAATATGCGGAGTAAGTAATTCTATATTGTTTAAAAGACAATCGTATTTGGATGCAGGGATCTGACATAGCATTTTAGAAACACGTGTCCGTTACCATATTCGGGATGATATGACGTAGATTTACCATTATTTAAGAGACTGCCTCTCAAAGCTATGCCGCAGATACTCTACCGGAGCTGAAGTGATTACCACAACGAGCTTACGTATACCTGCCTATCGGATCCTGTACCTACAAAATGTAAGTCACTATTATATTATTTATTAATACGTGATTAAAAAGCACTCGTGCTATCATTCAGCAATCCTATTATTCAATCGTTCAACTATTCAATCGTTCCACTATTCAATCGATCCACTATTAATTCATTCTAATTAGCAATTATTCATGATATACATAGTATCTAAATTCTATCAACCTGTTATTCAAATATTTCATATTTTATTGATAGATACTACAAATTATTGTTATAAGTTATTTATATGAATGTCTTTGTTTTCAGGTTCAAACAAATGGCTGACCAATTATTCCCGTCTTCAGACGAGTCAGAAGTTAACATCCCGGTGAAGACCAAGAATAAGAAGCGAAAGTTTGCAGAAAAAGCATCAACTAGCCAGCCTTTGAGCAGTTCAGCTACAGCCAGTCAGCCATCAACTAGTCAATCAACCAGTAAGAAACAGAAGTCGAGGGCTACGATCCGCGATCTCTTCGGAGCCGATTGCGATGATTGCAGCACCCCCACTGGTAAAAATCCTGCACCTATTTATTCATATCTAACACGTAGGTTGGCTAATGGATTCTCGCGTCAAATAGATGAAGGAAAATCTGGCAACTTTTTCATTGAATTAAAAATTTATGATTGTGAGGAAATTGAACGAGTGCCACCAATGAACCGATGGAGACACGCTGTAATAACTGTTAAAAATAAAACAAATTTAGATTCAAAGTCCTGGAAGCATTTAAGTGAATTTGTGAAAGAGACAGGGAATGAATTTAAAAATTGTGCAGCCACGTTTATAAACTCTTATCAGTAAATAGGTAAAGAGAAATCTGATTATTCATTAATCATTATATACCTATTGCTATACACATTAAACTGTATTCAATCCCTAGCATAAGACTACTATGTATATGAATCAGACCATGCATTGTTTCTCTTTTCAGTGCTACCACTCACCTCTTATTCATCAGGCAGTTATATTAATTGTGATAAATGTAAAATTGGAATACCGATTCATGAATACAGATATCATAAACGAACTAATATTCATAAATCTAACTGTTTAATAAAATCGAAATTTGAACATATAGACATAATAGCTACAGCCTTTAAGAACAGAATAATGACATATCGCTTAAACCCATCGAAAGAAGACGAGTACCTCTTCCTAGAGGCGTTCTTAGATGACAAGCGAGATGATGTATACAAAGTAATTGAGTTATCGCTTATTAAACATACTTGTATTAAAGTAAACTTTGAGTTGTTTGCATACTTTGTTTTACCTAAATATGGTGAACAGCAGCAGCAGCTGAAGTCATTTAATACAAAATATGAAGTTTTGTATAAAAGTACTGATTTGAATAATATTTATCTGAATTTAAAAGAGATTTTTAAAATGAAATTAACCGAATTCGAGCACTGTGAATCTGGATGGTCATTTACATCCATTAGTCATTTAGAAATTAATATTAATAAATATTCCCCGATGAGGGGTGGTTCTTATATAGACTTGCCAGCAGTTATTAAAAATACAAAGAGTTGTATAAATATCAAAAATAATGATGAATATTGTTTTTTATGGAGCATCTTAGCAGCATTATATCCAACAAAAAATAATGTTTGTAGAACAAGCTCTTACCCACATTTTAGTTTAGTATTTAATGTAAATGGGATGTCATTCCCACCATCCTCTAAGGACATCAAGTTGTTTGAAATTAATAACAAATATTTAAGTATTAATATCTATGGATTAGATGAATATCATAGAGTAACTGGCCCACTCTATGTAACAAATTTAAAGAAAGATAAACATATTAATTTATTGTATTTTGAGAAAAATAAGAAAGCTCATTATTGTTTAATAAAAAGCCTTTTACGTTTAGTGAGACGTCAAGTATCACGAAGTAAAGGTTCGATGTATTTATGTGAAACATGCCTACAATTTTTTACTAGCCAAATAAAGTTCAACACCCATGCATGTTCAAAAATTATGACATTATTACCAGATAAACACACCAAATTACAGTTTAAACATTTCGAAAGACAACAAAAAATCAACTTTGTAATATATGCTGATTTTGAAATTCTACTTTATAATTTTAATGAAACAAATGCCAACAAAAATACCATAAAACAT
Source organism: Miltochrista miniata (assembly GCA_933228765.1). Classification (NCBI taxonomy): domain Eukaryota; kingdom Metazoa; phylum Arthropoda; class Insecta; order Lepidoptera; family Erebidae; genus Miltochrista; species Miltochrista miniata. Next base: position 8,461,397 of record OW121751.1, on the reverse strand, counting down.
AAATTGCATCGACCTTCATGTTTTGCATTTTATGTTTGTTGTTATCATGATAGTAGCCTAAATAAATTTGTTACTTATCGAGGACCTAATTGTGTGCAAGTGTTTGTTCAGAAATTAATCGAAGAAACCAAGTTAATACATGATATTTTAATAACAGAAAAAGCTATGAAACCAATGACTCCTGAACAAATGCATAATTATCGTGATGCAACTACCTGTCATATTTGTAAAAATCTATTATTTAGTGACAAAGTATGTGATCACGATCATATTACAGGAGAATACAGAGGTGCAGCTCATTCGCAATGTAATTTAATGTATAAAGTCTGTTCATTCATACCTGTAATTTTTCATAACTTATCCGGATATGACTCACACATATTTATTAAAGAACTATCAGTTTATGAAGGTGAAATAACGGTAATTCCAAAAACAAAAGAAAAATACTTATCTATTACAAAAATCATTAAAACGGATAAACAGAAGCCTTTGCAAATTAAATTTATAGATTCATTCCAATTCCTCAATACCAGTCTCGATAATCTAAGTAAAAGTTTAATAGATAGTGATTTTATAAATTTACGAGTCCATTTTCCCGATGACTCTAAATTTGAATTAATTAGAAGAAAAGGAATATATCCTTATGAATATATTGATTCATGGAAGAAATATAATGACGTACAACTGCCCACAAAATGTTGTTTTTATAATAGTTTGCAAATGAAGCATATTACTGATAACGAGTATTCACATGCACAGAACATTTGGAATACATTTGCCATTAATAGTCTTGGTGAATATACTGATTTATATTTAAAGTCTGATGTGCTATTATTATGCGATATATTTGAAAACTTTAGAAAAATATGTCTTCAACATTATAATCTAGATCCTGCATATTATGTAAGTTCACCCGGCTTAAGTTGGGATGCTATGCTCCTTTACACTGGTGTACAATTAGAGTTAATTCATGATCTAGAAATGTATAACATGATTGAAAAAGGAATACGCGGTGGATTAGCACAGTGCTCTCATCGGTATGCTCAAGCAAATAATATTTACACACCTAATTTCGATGATTCTAAACCATCGACATATTTGATATATCTCGACTGTAATAATCTTTATGGATATGCTATGATGAAAAAATTACCAATATCAGATTTTGAATTTATGTCAACTTCTGAAATAAATAATTTTTGCTTATCTAATATCCCTGATGATGCTGAATATGGTTACATTTTAGAAGTTGATGTCGCGTACCCTAATTATTTACATAAATTACACAACGATTTGCCTTTCGCTCCAGAAAAATTCATACCCATAGGAGGAAAGACAGAGAAGCTCATTGCAAATTTATATGACAAATACAACTATATTACACATTATGTGTATTTAAAAGAATGTCTAAAAAATGGACTTATTTTAAGAAAAAATCATCGTATACTTAAATTTAAACAAGAAAACTTTTTGAAGGACTATATAGACTTAAATACTCAATTGCGACAAACAGCTACCACATCGTTTGAAAGAGACTTCTTCAAGCTTTTGAACAATTCGATATTTGGTAAAACAATCGAAAATAAACGAAAACAGCTTGACGTAAAATTGGTGAATAGCTGGAATGATGATAATAATAGGACAAATAAAAAATTAGGTGCAGAAAAACTGATAGCAAAACCAAATTTAAAAAGCGTTTGTGTGTTCAGTGATGATTTTCTTGCAGTTCAAATGAATCCCGAAAAGCTTATTTTAGATAGACCGATTTATATTGGGTTTACTGTACTCGAATATGCTAAACAACATGTATATAATTTCCATTACGATTTTATTAAAAACAAGTATGGTAAAAAAGCCAAATTGTGCTATACAGACACTGATAGTCTATTGTACTTAATACATACGCACGATTTTTATAAAGATATGAAAGATAATATAATACAATTTGATACCAGTAACTTTGACATTAATAATCCTTTTTGTATACCTAAGTTACATGATAAGATTCCTGGCTTATTTAAAGATGAGTTGGGTGGTGATGTAATCACTGAGTTTGTTGGCTTGAGAGCAAAACTTTATTGTATTGAGTCAATAAAAGCATGCATTAATAAAGCTAAAGGTGTATCAAAGCCCATTACTAAGAATTTGAGAATGACTGACTATAAGAGAGTGTTATTTCAGAACATTACTTTAAAATGTAAAATGCAAATGATTAAATCAAACAAACATGTAATTTATTCGCAGGAAGTTAATAAAGTAATGTTAAATAGATTAGATGATAAACGACTAGTTCGACCAAATCAAATAGATACATTCTCTTGGGGTCACTGTGATGGCATATGATTGTGTAAATTTATATGGATACGCAATGATTTATGTATATTAGACATTTAATAAATGGTATTATGTTCAATCATTGTTTTTTATTTTTCATATACCTAAGTTACATGATAAGATTCCTGGCTTATTTAAAGATGAGTTGGGTGGTGATGTAATCACTGAGTTTATTGGCTTGAGAGCAAAACTTTATTGTATTGAGTCAATAAAAGCATGCATTAATAAAGCTAAAGGTGTATCAAAGCCCATTACTAAGAATTTGAGAATGACTGACTATAAGAGAGGTTTATTTCAGAACATTACTTCAAAGTGTAAAATGCTAATGATTAAATCAAACAAACATATAATTTATTCGCAGGATGTTAATAAAGTAATGTTAAATAGATTAGATGATAAACGACTAGTTCGACCAAATCAAATAGATACATTCTCTTGGGGTCACTGTGATGGCATATGATTGTGTAAATTTATATGGATACGCAATGATTTATGTATATTAGACATTTAATAAATGGTATTATGTTCAATCATTGTTTTTTATTTTTCATTTTAATTTCACCTTGGATAGGAAATAGTATGAAAAACAAACACACTATAGAAATAAAACATTTATTAAGTTAATTAAAATTATGAAATACAAAAGTTATTTTTTAAACACCATCGCTTAATACACAATACATTCCTTAAAGCACAATAGTTCTTATGAGCAAAACAATTATACAAAGATAGATCTTTACAGTAAAGATCACTAAGAGTTTCTAAATTAGGAACACTTTTATTTTCGCATATGTCAGAAACATTATTATGACCACATAGCTCTTGAACCCACTTTATTTTCTCACTACCTTTAACAAGAACCTTTTTTTTCCTTCAAATAGGGTTTGATTATTTTAGAAAATTCTCTGTAATCAATATATCCTTCGCTCCAGCGGTAACCTCTATTCCTTTCAATCCACCAAATGCGTCTTTTTTCTTCATCAGTCAGCGAGGAGAACGGATAAGGAGGTTTTATTAAGAATATATGAGTATATTCCAACGTAGCTATAGCTAATTCCTTGACTATGAAGTTATTATAAAGATCTTTAAAACCTTGAACATCTACTATAATAGTATTTTTGTTCATGATATCTTTCTCACGGTGCTACTTAACGGTTTATACTCGATTATACAGTCGTTCAATATAAGACAATGTGCTGAAGTTTGATCTGGTATATCAATGTCACTTTCAATTTCCACTCTGACATCGACAACAGGTCCTGACTTAAGATTATCTGGTTGTCTAGAACAATCTACGACAAATAACGGAGCAATATTTTTAAATTGTTTCTCACTTAATAACGGTTCACCGCGACGACCTCCGTAATACGAGTGTTGGAATCTGGTGTATTGTTCATATATTAAAGCAATTCTGTTATTTGAGAAACTTGAATTTAAATTTTCGTAAGGGAAGTAGGTTGAATTTAGGTATACTCTAACATCACGAACGTTACAGTGATCAAACTGAGACATATCCAATTTTGAATTATTTTTTCTATTTGTTTGCAGACCAATAATAACAAATCTTGGTTTCTCTATTTGTGATGATGTTTTTATGGACCAAGTATGTTTAGTAGTTTTTGGTAGAGCTGGATATTCATATAAATCCCAATTCCTGAATATCATCTGGAGTGCTCGATCTTTTTCTAACAGTTTTAACATATTTATTTTTTCTTTATCGCATACTTTGACATGTGGTACACGCCATATTATTTTATTTATAATAATATCTTCTACCGTTTCACCATCGTTAAGTTTTAGGGCGTTCGGATTAGTATTACTTCGCAGCAATATTAATTCATGTTTGCTGTTTATCACTACTTTCTTGAAATCTTCTGCAAAACCAAGAATGTTACAGAGGGGTATAGAAGCAGAAAAGTTACCCCCATTTGTACTATTTATGCCATCGATATTCCAACCCCAAGCATTAGATACTTTAGCCTCGTTTTCGTTCATTGATATTAATGATTTCATTGTGGTAGTTATACCAGCGTTTTTTATTTTATCTATTTCCACTCCATTTATCTCATACCTTATATCTTGAAACAAGTAAAGTAAACTATTGTTTGTGAAATGAACGCTACTGACTCTCTCTTTCGAATTTCCACCCTTGTTTACAACAACAGTTCCTTCCAAAAACAAAGTGCTTGCTGATGGTGATATATACAAGTCTTGTTGATTAATAGGTATCCTGATTTCATCGCTTCTATTGAAACTTGTTACGTAAGGCTTGTAAGAGTGAAATTCAATTCCTTCCACAGAGTTGTTGTATGCAGGAGCGGATAAAACATCTAGTATATTCATTTTAACAAACCAATCGCTTTAAGAAATGCTTTATTATTGTTTATTCAATTTTATGACCTTTTTGGAGCGACCTCTTATTGGTTTGATAGTTTGAGTAGGACTGTTATTTTTAGTTGGACGAACCACATATTTATTATAATCTATCATTGTTTTCTTCTGATATGTAGATACAACTGCACTTCTTCACCTCGCAAATTTATTAAGTTATTATTTATATCTAACAGCCGTATCTGTATGCAGCTTATATTGGTTTGGTTTATTGGAAAGTAGATTGCGTTTTTAGGAATTTCTATAATCCTGTATCCAGGTGGAACATTAAGTGCAAATTCGTGCAAGATGTGACTGGATTGACCGTTTATATAAGAACCGCTAACTATGTCACATTCAATCCTTATGACAGTCGTAGGCAAAATGTTAACTGGAAACTCTGATACATGATATTTATTTGCTTCTAAGATCTGTTTTTTAAATCCCAATAAACTTCCGAATGTACCTTCTTTAGTAAAATCTATAGTTGATGTACAAAATAACATAGTTTTTAAGGTGTTGTTATTACAATGGAGTTTTATGGATGCATCTTTTATCTCAGTTTTTAAATAGTCACCAATATCTTGCAATTCATAAGTTCCTTCAGGTATCTCAATAACATTTTTAGAACCATAGTATAATTTATTGTTTGTATTATCAAAATTTGGAATAGAATTATATGTAGAGAAATGTAATAATGCACATTCATACTCCCCAACTAATGGCAACGTGTTTGGATAATAGGTAGATAATACTGATGAGTTTCCAGTTATCGATAAGGTGAGTGACATCTTGCAAATGATGGAAATGAAAGAGTGATATAAAATTTATAGTATTTATTCCAAAAAGTTTGCAAATAACTTAAACACGTATGTCCACAAACTATTGTGTTAAATTGTTGATATCTATTATAGTTATAATGAACATCACAGTTCTTAAAATATAGCATTAATTCTCTTGGCGGTTTTAAATCACCAAAGCTATCAAAATATTCACAATAATTGTTTATTTTAACATAAGCTACCCAATGCGTTCCATCATTTCTCGAATTATCTAGGTTAACTATAGCACATTCAATTCGTTTAGGTATTTTTGGTAATTGATCCTTCATATAAACTCCTCGAAAGTAGGGAATACAATAGCCATACTTCTGAATATCGATATTAGTTAAAGCGCGATTAGGTAGCTGATCAATTAGTTTTTTGATGGATTTATAAACAATCCCTGACCTTGCTTATGTGGTTTAATGTATAGACCTTTACCTATTGCTATAGCCTCCATAGTTTTATTATGACGTTCAGTTTCTTGTAATTTTTTCTGACCGTGTTTATAATCATTCACAGTTTTTGCAATACCAGCTGCACCACCAGCTTATGCTCCTAAAGCAGATAAACCAGCAAAAATTGGGATTAAAGGTAGAATGCCTCCAGTTTTTGGTATAGGTATCATTCAAGGTACTCGAACTTTTGGAATGCATGGAACTAATTTTCTGGCAACCATATAAGCTATATTTATTAATGACTTATTATCTTTAGGTGAGAGTTTTTTGATTTTTCTTTTTATTTTTCTAACAAAGTTATTAAAAGTCTTAACACCAGCACCAGACTTCAATTTAGCTTTCATACTTTGTTTACTATCCACGAACTAATCTTTTCCCCTGTTCGAGCATCTTTTGCTTTAAGTCTTTGTTTAGCCATATCTATAAGACGTAAGTCGGCTTTGTGACGGTTAGGTAGGTCTGTGTAGTTTGCGTATGCAATATCGTGATGCATACAAGCTTCGTCTAACTTGTTTACACCTTTATCACCACGTAGTAATCGTTTTGAAAGCTTTGTTCCTGGTCCACAATAGTTATAACCGGGTATGTGTAGTTCGAATGGTAAATGATTAATGATACTGTTTATTAGTCCACCACCTTGCATCGTCCAAAGAATAATGAATATACTTTTAAATTATATACCACTTGTATAATTAACTTATTCTACTATTGCAGTCTTATCAATCCAACTGTTCTCTTTGTTATTTAAACCCAACCATTTTACAAACAGTTTGTTTCCCTTCTTTTTTAATACTTTTTCTATCAAATAGACACCAGGGCAGGACGACTTTTGAAGCTCTTGTTCGTAAAAAGTTCCCAATATGACTTGTTTCTGATTATCTTCAATGCGATACGTTATTGGTACAGTGTTATTTATCTTTTTTATAGTAAATAATTCTGTTGACCAGTTAGGAGTGTATCCTTTCTCAAATATATGTTTGTACTTACTAATTCGAACTTTGTCACCAATTATAAACTTTGGACGAGATTTTTGGGTTGCCTTTATCATGAAATTCGTTATATTATTTTTAATGTCCGTTTCATTAAACTTATTGACATTAACAGGTGCAAATTTAATAGTACGATATTTTGTGTTGTTATATGTCTTCACAACATCGTTCAAGCCACCATCTATCCACTTATAGTGTCCGTTCAAGCTAAAGTATTTGTACAATTTATTTTTAATCGTTTTAATAACTCGTTCTACAATTGAAGCCTTTTTGGTTGAAAATGTAGAGTAGTGATTAATATTATAGTTCTGTAAAAGCTTTTGAAATGTAGTATTATAGAACTCAGTACCCATATCAGTTTGCAGATGAGTTGGTATCCTGTGATTAGTAGAAAGTAATTTTTCAAATGCATGAGAGACATCATGTTTGGATTTAGTTTTTAATGGTTCCACCCAAAGGTACTTTGAGAAGCAGTCAATAACTATTAAAATATAGTTATATCCTTTATTAAAGGTTTTTAGGTTTTGCATATCAGCTAAATCTGCTTGCCACAAATCATCAATACCTTTTAAAATTACAGATCGTCGAGGAAAATTTTTTCGTGCTGCTTTATGTATTTCATTGACGATTTGTTGTTTTGTCATTTTAACCAAATTTAAGGTCTATGTGTTTCGATCTTTTAATATAGATTGAATTGCGTCTTGAACTAGTCTATCAACTGCTATTCTTGTGTAAAATTTGCTTTCCAAATGAGTCTCTATCTCAGACATTATTGTTTTTAAGCTTTCTCTATGTGGTTTTGAACACTATTTGGAATAGAACTTTGCAATTTTCGTAAGTCATTGATTAGTACACCTTTCAATTCATCTACATATGCTTTATTTACTGCATCGTCTGCGTCTTGAGGAGGTTTGACACCTTTTAGCCTCGATGTCTTCAAGTCATAATCTCCATAATCAGATTTTATTAATGCTTTATCATTAAAATCAAGTATTTCCGATATACGCATTCGCTTATGAATATAATGTCCAAATTTGTCTACATTCATAATAAAGGTGTGTTATGTTGAACGGTATATAGTAAAATGACACACATATAATATTAGTTGATTTATTTATTTAATAATTTTGCTTTCACGTAGTTCTTCAATGATAGATATTATTTCATTATCTAGTCCTGTGTTACCAGCATCTCGAGAAGCAATTAATAACTTTAATCTATCAACCAATTCATTGGGATCATCCCAATATACAAAATCTGTGTTTTTTTTCCACATTTTTGTTAAAGGTAATCCTTTTCCTACTTTCTGTCTACAACTTGGACTTCTACTTTCTTGATCGAAAAGTGGTTTAATAACTTGCAAATATTTTTGTCCTTTATTACTTTTAATTGGTTTTTTTGAATCGAAATCACGACGATGTGCATTCGTTACAAGTAACATTGCCTTATAATTTTGGTTGTCATGCTCATTAACCAAGCTCAGATCAATGTCTTTTTTTAACAGTAACTCTCGCAACCCAGGTGTACTTTCGTACTTGCGTCCGGCTACAGTAATAACTTTATCCCCAATAGTTATGTTAGAGGAACCCAACATTAACTTTCCACGTTCATTTCTTATACCAAATGGTACATCTGATAGTACTTGTGAAGATAACGACCAAGATGATGCATCTGGATTAGTACCGACTAATGACTGAAATGAAGAGTCCGATGAGGGTTCCGATTCATTACTAGCAATACTGCTATCATCTGTTTCTTTCATATCTTGGTCTTGTGGTACTTGGGGTTCTACTTTTTCCTCCTTTTTCGTTAGAGCTAAGTGGTTATTAGTGTTGGCTATTAAATTGAGAGATTCTGTAACAGGCTTAAAAACTGTATCAAGAGCATACTTATTACTATCTTCAAAATCCTTCATTTTACGTATTTTTTTCTTGACAGCTTCTGTCGCATCAACAATTTGTTTTTTCAATGATTTATCCATTATGTAAAATATGTAGTAATCGAATAAGAACCAATTACGGAATAACAATAAATTGACTGCAGTCTACTTAAATATTCAAATATCATCTAATAATACAAAAGTGTCAAACGTTTTTCTATAGCAACCGTTGTTTCTAGAACAATCTTTATTAATTACCACATAATCAAAAGGCTCTTTCCATATTAGGGAACACATTTCTCGAAATTTCAACCATGTCATATCGGTGTTAACATGTTCTTCGTAAACATGTTTCAAATTAACTTCATCTTGCTTAAAAAGCACAATTAAGTTAGCATTATCTCTTACAAGTTGTTTAGGTATTTTGGTGTAAGTTTGATTTAAATAAAAACTGTCAATTAATTTATGTCTTCCCATGGCAAAATAATCACGCATATTACTTTGATTTTCACATGCTACATCATCAAAAATAATCACAGAATTAGGTTTTGCATCTGCAACCTTTAAAACGTCATCATTTGCTTGGTATGTCTGGAGAGTGATACCTGGTACTCGTCGTAAAACCTTTTCTAAAAAGATATACTTTGGTTGAAGTAGCGTTTTAGAATATACATAAACATTCTGAAATGTCAATCCATTTTCGTGCAATAGAAGACCAATTAATAAGTTAGTTTTTCCACAATTTGATGGTCCGCATATGATGCAGCGTACTGTATTCGGTAATAATTCTCCATGGCGTAACTTATTTTTTGTTAAATCGTCACAGATTGTATTGACCTGCAACGATTGTGTTTGTTTAACGAATTTCATGTTTGCTATGCAATACTGATCGACTCGTAATGAAAAGATGAATTTATAACATAAATATTTATAACTACAAGTAGTCGAACCAAACTGGTTACAGAAAACCTGTAGGTTATAAAGGAACGGAAGGTGGTGAAAATGCGACTGTAATAAATCGAATTTCAATCGAAAGTCATAAACGCGTTATACGGAGTGAACGGTAAGTCATTTTATGATATTGGGCACGCTAGATCACTTTTGTGACGAAGACGAACGAAGTGAGTCGTAGGAACGATAAAAGTGGTCTAGAATGGCACAAAATAATACACTACTTACATACTGACTGAATAGATGGGATTGGGTGTTAAGGGATCCAGAAAGTCTATCATGATGGATCATTATTAGAATACTAGATTGAATAGTTGAATGGTTGGGAATTAGCGGTTTATGGATCTCCTCTGATCCAGAAACCCTAATTCCCAACTACTTACCTCCTGCGGCGCTGGAGGTCGTGGGTTCGATTCCCACCGGAGACAAATATTTGTGGGACCCATAAATGTTTGTCTCAAGAGTCTGGGTGTTTTATGTATAATATGTATGTATTTAAAAAAGTAAATAAGTACTAATATCCGTGATCTGATACCTATAACACAAGCTGGTTATTCCTAGCTTACTTTGGGATCAGATAGCGTTGTGTGAAATGTCCGAGAATATTTATATTTCTTTATTTATATTTAATTATCTATCTACGATGTATTTCCGCCATGTAACGCCCGATTCCATTAGTAAACTCATGGAGCAATTTGCTCCGTGGTTAAACTACATAGGTACGTTGGCACTTAAAGTCACGCTTTCTTTTTTTAAATTGCGGAATCGGTTTTTGAGGTTATTTCTATATTAGAGATAATTTTGAAAAGCAATTAGTATGCTGACTCAATCACAAATTTAATGTGAAAAAATTTTTAATCTCGAGCAGGATTTGAACCCGCGTCTTCTGGTTTGCCGGACCAGACGCCTTAACCAACTAGACCACCGAGACACTGCTCTCGACCGTCAAATTCTTTCACCTCATTACGTCTTGGGGCGACGTAGGCACCATCTACCGGTAACTTAGTTAAGTTGCACGGCTCGAATGTATAGAATTGCACCTATATAATCATTCGACTTGCGATGATACCTGCCCAAACATTAGAGATAATTTTGAAAAGCAATTAGTATGCTGACTCAATCACAAATTTAATGTGAAAAAATTTTTAATCTCGAGCAGGATTTGAACCCGCGTCTTCTGGTTTGCCGGACCAGACGCCTTAACCAACTAGACCACCGAGACACTGCTCTCGACCGTCAAATTCTTTCACCTCATTACGTCTTGGGGCGACGTAGGCACCATCTACCGGTAACTTAGTTAAGTTGCACGGCTCGAATGTATAGAATTGCACCTATATAATCATTCGACTTGCGATGATACCTGCCCAAACATTAGAGATAATTTTGAAAAGCAATTAGTATGCTGACTCAATCACAAATTTAATGTGAAAAATTTTTTTATTTCTATATTATCTACCTCTTCCCCTATCCCTAAAAAAACTCGAAATTTGCCTCCATACTAATTATAACTCTTAGCAGCGACACCTGAGTTATAGTATACTAGCTGATGCCCGCAGCTTCGCCCGTGAATAACTCGTTCCTGTTCTGACTTCCCGTAGGAACTTATCCTCGGGATGAAAAGTAGCCTATGTGTTATTCCAGACTATAATGTATCCCTATACCAAATTTCAGCCAGATCCGTACAGCCGTTCGATCGTGAAAGAGTAACAAACATCCACACTCACAATCCTCCGCATTTTTTTTTTACGTGAGGGAAAATCCTCATGGATGTTATGCCGGACTCCTACCGACTAAAAAACCTCACGTAACGCCCAACAGCCTATGGTTGTGAGCCCCGGGTAAGCCCTCGGAAGGATGTCCCAGGAAAATCTTCGCATTTATGATATTAGTAAGATTATTATTAACAATTAGTACATAAGTCTTTAAGAAAGAACTAACTAATATTATATTGTAGCCGTAGCCGATATAACAATGTATATTATGAAACGTTTGTGACAAATCGGACAAATCAGTCATCTCAAACACAGAAAGTACCATTTCTAAACAAGCAGTTCTTGTTATTTTATTTTATACCTAGGTATTTACAACACGACGTTTACATAAAAAACCCAAACCGAGATAACAGCTATTAGTTTTCCTACAGCATTGGTTCCTAACCTTTTCAGAGCTGTTACCCCTATGACATGTTAGAGAAACAGATTTTACCCCCAATTAAAAAAAAATCAAGAAAGCAATTCAGGCAATGAAAAATATCTTAATTTCCGTTTGGTTTCCGTCTGGGGTGCTTCGTCGTGGACACGATCATACGCATTCGAGATCTGACGGAGGAAGCAATATCGCAGAGCAAGGTGGTGATGCCGGTGTCTCTTGACATCGCCATCGCCTTCAACACTTTGTCCTGGAGCTGCGTTAGGGAAGACCTTATTTATCACGGCGTGCCTCCCTACCTCCGTCGAATTGTCGAGGCTTATCTTTCCGAGAGGGCCATAACTTACCTGAGCTGGCTAGGGTCGATTCGGCGAGATTCAGCGGTGTTCCGCAGGGATCGGTTCTAGGACCGGTTCTGTGGAACATCGGGTACGATTGTGTGCTGCGCGGCACGTTGCTTAGAAGTGTCGACGAAACGTGTTACGCCGATGACACCCTCGTTACGGCGCGAGGAGCAAGGTAGGGAGCGTCAGCATCGGTACTGAGCCCTCGATGAAGTATCTGGGGTTCGTACTCGATGGCCGATGAGACTTCAAACACCACTTCCGAAGTTTGGTCCCAAAACTGAGGGGCAACAGCCGCACTCTCGCGGTTGTTGACCAACATAAGAAGACCCCAAACTCCCTACAGGAGACTGCCTTGGGATAATGCGGAGTGCTTTACTTTTATCGCTATACGGGGCCCCGTATGAGTGGAGACCTTGACGGCCCGCAATGCGGCTGTACTAGCCTACTTAGCCTACAGAAGGCTATGGCTGTCAAGGTGATTAGGATATCGCACGATCTCAGGGGACACAGGGAAACCACGGCTGAGTGCCAGCACTGCGAGGAACGCAGCGAGGACACAGCGCTCCACACATTGGTGTAGTGCACAGCATGGGCGCAACTGCTCCAGGTCCTCGTAACAGGTCTGGACTTGGACATTCTCTCGCTGGAGACCATCTCCTGTAGAGACCATGGTCCCATGATCTCCAGTGGGAGTAAGTGGGACACCGCTGCGTCTTTCTGCGGGAGAGAACTCTACCACCCGAGTTCCGCAGTCTTTGGACAGGACGCTGCAGACTTTTCTTCGCCCAAGACTACCGGCCTCCATGATCGGGGGCTGAGGATGGTGGGGGCTTTTTAATTTCAAAATTAACACTTATTTTATTTTTAACCCCCGACTTAAAACGAGGGGTGTTATAAGTTTTAATAACTGTGTGTCTGTCTCTAAGCATCGGGCCGCGCTGCGCCCAATCGTACCCTATGTCCACAGAAGCGGTCCTAGGACCGATCCCTGCGGAACACCGCTGAATCTCGCCGAATCGATCCCAGCCAGCTCGTACGTTATGGCCCTCTTGGAAAGATAAGCCCCGACAATCGACGGAGGTAGGGAGGCACTCCGTGATAAGTAAGGGCCTCCCTAACGCAGCTCCAGGCCAAAGTGTTGAAGTCGATGTCAAGAGACACCGGCATCACCACCTCGCTCTGCGATATTGCTTCCTCCGTCTGGTCTCGAATGCGTATGATCGCGTCCACGGCGAAGCACCCATGACGGAAACCAAACAGGTTATCCGCCAGATCTAGCCCCAAGCGTGTGAAGTGCCCGACGAGGGGCAGTGCAGCGCTGTGTCTATTACGAACAACCATTTTTCATCGTTTTCAGTCATCGGATTTTTTTTCAAACTAGATGAGATCCCAGAAATTCCGGGATCTCGCAGGATTGATATTTCTAATCCTGCGGGATTTTGAATTTGCGATCTCGTGTCGGGATTGCATTCCCTAGTTCAGATGGTTTCTGGATTTGTTTTCAATGTTACCAGAGTTGAGAAGCCACTCTCGCATCTTAAAGTGGTAGCAAACGGTACCAACTTGTTCAGAGTTCTGTTAGCAATGATGGGGTATTCTGAAGCTGTTTTTCGCCAAAATGTACACCTTCTCGCTCCACACTTCACTGAGATTTTACGAACACGAGAGATCGCGATGCCGCGTACCTACCTAGGTATTTGTTTTATACTTACAATCATATTTTTACTCATCTATTTTGGGCATCACCTCTGTTACCCCCATACAATAGCTGTTTTACCCCTGCGGGGGTAATTACCCCCAGGTTCGGAACCGAGGTCCTACAGTATAAATCTATACTAATATCTATTATAAAGAGAAAAGATTTGTTTTTTTGTTTGTAACGAATAGGCTCCGGAACTACTGGACCGATTTGAAAAATTCTTTCACTGTTAGACAGCTACACTCTTTGCGGTGAACATAGGCTATATTTTATTACCATATTCCCACGGGAACGGGAACTACGCGGGTGAAACTGCGTACCGTCCGCTAGTAATTTATATATTAACGAAGTCTAAAATATTATATCTACCTACTATTTTAGAAAATTAAATGTAAATAATTTGATAGACACTTTTTTTGTGTAAGGAGACTGGGGCGCAACGTAACAAAATTTCTATTTATAGTTGTAGCTTGTAGAATATAAAATATTATAGTATGATTTTTGTCTTTAATAATGCAAAACCAATTTAGGTACCTATCAGATAATTTGACAAAATGAACGACACTTTTTCCATAAAGTTAATTTTTATAAAAAAAAGTCAGAAGTTAATACTTACCCCGCAAGGGACGCTAGAATTAACGGTCTCGAGGTAAGTATTAACAAAAGGGGCAACAGTTAACATTCATTATATTTTCAAAGATAATTAGAGAAAAACCCAAACAAACGTGCTTTTTGTTTCTAATGACTTAGCCAATAAGCAAATTTGGTGTATTCACATACACTATTGGACCCTGTAACTATGTTTAACGATATTAAATGTAATGAAAATTAAAACGCGAAAAAATATTTTCAAGAATAACTAAAATTTTATGTGTTTGCTAAATAACATTGATAATTTCATTTCAATACAGTACCTTCGACATGTTGAAGTACCTGGCTATCGCCAAGTTTTCTGACCATGCCCGGTGCGAAGGTTTCCTTTCCTATTTGACAGGAAACCACTCGTATCATTGCCTCTGGATAGCGATGGCTATCTTTTTTCCAAGTACAACCGGGCGTTGGACAAGTGGGTGGAGTGGCTTCCCCCTACTCTCGGCGCTCCAACTGCCCATCATTTCTACAGCCTATTTATCTCGACTACCTACCCTACAGGACAGGCGCATTTTGGCACGCATGACTGCGTTCTAGACGGCTTGTTGACATACAAACTTAGCACCCTGAGCCGAGGTATAGGTACGTTCAAGTGCTGGTGAATGTTCTCTGATGCCCCTGCCTTGCCCCCGATTATGCCATGGCCCAAATAAATACCACATATTCCGGAATGACTATAGCCTTGTAATAATTATTTCTAACCTTAAGTGTGGGGTAACAATTAACACGATAATACTTGCCCCGCATATTTTGTTAATTATAGCCCCATGGACAGTTTCGGAATAAAATTAATTGTAAAAAATAAATAAGTTACATTAGACTTAATGACGTTACGTAGAATTATAACATAATTATGAAACGAGGTACTACACATATAAAAATCTTACAGGAAACTTGAATTATTAAACACGTAAATCAAAAAATTGTAAAGTGATCAAAATTCAATTCGGCTCGATAATCAACGCACATCACAGAACTCGCTCATAAGGCACATTAGGCGGGATAAATCAGTTTCAACCTGTGCAGCATTGTCATGGGGCCAAAACTCCAGAAAACACTTGTGAAGTGCTGTGTGTAGTTTCTGAGATATTCACTTGTCAATACTTACCTCTGTTAAAAACTGGCTCCTATTTTTTTAAAACGTGAATGAAAATCCTCATGGATGCTATGCCGGACTCCTACCGACTAAAAAACCTCACGTAACTCCCAACAGGCTATGGTTGGGAGCCCCAGGTAAGCCCTCGGAAGGATGTCCCAGGACTCCCAACAGACCCACGGCCGCCACTGTGGCCTCGCCTAGGGGGTGGTTGGGGCGCTATCCCGCGTCTTTGGGGGGTTTCGGGTGTGATCTCGCTTCTAAGGGGGGGGGGGGGGGCAAAACTGGCTCCTATTACTGAAATTACGGTGTCCGTCTGTCGTCACCAGGCTGTACATTAGGGTGCAGCGATTTTTTTATTATTGCTTCAGCATACCTGTAAAAAGTGTCTGTTTCATGTCATCATTAAACTGAAGAAAAATCAGTAAGCTCATGCTATGTTTAGAGGTGCCCACGTCATTATTTTGTTTTGAATATTTTATGAAAATACTCATGAAATCAGAAAAAATGTTATGAACGCTGAATGACATCTTGTGCAATTCCTAGCCTGTGATCGTACTGGATCTGAGAGAGCCACTGCCATTATACTGTACATATTTATGTCATGAATCGTAATTGCTAGACAGTTGACGGACTTATCGGAAAAATTCTCTTAATTTTTAGGGTTACGTACCCAAAGGGCTCCAAAGGGTAAAAACGAGACCGTATCACTGAGACTCGTTTGTCTGTCTGTCTGACCGCCCCGAATGAAATACAGCCATTTCATGGACCGTGATAGCTAAAGAGCTGAAATTATAGCGATTATTCACAACTTCATAATGGTTTCAGAAACGAAATGTTGATACCAACGATTGAAATGTTGAATTCCATCATTATAAATAATAAATAAATATTCACGGACATTTCTCACAGCGCTATCTGATTCCAAAGTAATCTAGGAATAACCTGCTTGTGTTATGGGTATCAGACCACGGATATTAATACTTATATACTTTTTAAATACATACATATTATACATAGAAACACCCAGACTCTTGAGACAAACATTTATGGGTCACACAAATATTTGTCTCCAGTGAGAATCGAACCCACGACCTCCAGCGCGTATCACTACCGACTGCGCCACAGAGGCAGTCCAATTTGAATAGATTCCTACCTTTTTAACTTCAACACAAGCAAATACATGTCATGTTTGCTCACAGCAAACATTTATTATACAGTAGGTACCAACTTTACACCACTTCAGACATTTGTTGACGAACTAAGACATCCATTATTCATTTAAAAGAACTTTGATGAAAAAATTCAGTATCTATCCGTCTATTTTTCCTACAATGCTCAACATTAAGACAAACAAGTTGAAACAGGTAAAATAAAACTGTTGTTGTTCGACGCAAAAATGCATTAAGTATAATTATGAAGTTTGATGAATTGTAAAAAGTTACATAAATTTTGTCAAAAAAATATGTAAATAGCAGGTTAATTACATATGAACTAAGCAATTAAATAGTGTTTACTTAGTTATTATTCCTGTTTATTATGTAATATATTCTATACTTACAGTGTAGACTAATCCTAAAGTGGAGTCAGTTTAATAAGTAACATTTGACAATCCAAGTTCACAATCACTTGACAATCAAATTATACAGGAATGAATTTTTCAAAAGGGATTGGATGGCCAACTCTGAAACTATAAGGAACAGCGAGAAATGCTCGAAGGAGTCACGAGCCCGATTTTGATAAAACTTAAAACCTCATCATTAGATATTTGAAAAACCAATAATCCTAGGCGTAATAACTAATAATAAGATTATATTATTACACCATACGAGTGTTGCTAAATCTACGTCTAAATGACTCTCCAGATATCGAAGAAGATATCATCGAGTTCTTCGAACAAGACCCACGGCGAAGTACAAGAATGGCAGCAGGCGTGTTCAATTTGAGCCAATATTATGTGTGAAAAACTTTACACTCCCATGGATTGCACCCTTACCATTTTCATCGGGTTCACGCGATTTATGAAAATGATGGACCCGCAAGGATCACGTTTTGTCAGTGGTTGTTGCAACGTAACATTAACATCCTGTGGACAGACGAATCATTGTTTACGCGAGTGGGCCTTTACAACGTGCATAATGAACATTACTAGGCTTTGATTAATCCCCACGTAATAAGGGAGGACCGGCCTCAGGATTCGATTTAGTGTTAATGTTTGGGCCGGCATCATTAACGATCAATTAATAGGCCCCATCTTTATCGAAGGTCATCTTACTGGTAGTTCATATCTAGTAATGCTACGTACAGTAATATCCGAGTTGTTAGAGGATGTGCCGCTGGCGTACTTACGAGATATTGTACTATCAGCACCGTATTAATTCACCGTAAAATAGAACAATATTAAAGTATTTCCGACGGTCCTAAGCCCGTGTAAAGTATGAAGGAGAAATTGGAGTCCTTTATTATTATCTAAGTACCTATTATTATCGAAACGAATGCATTCGGTCAATGAACTGATCACATGGAAGCACGTGTCGCGGCGTAGGTACCTATGGGTTTCGGAGTTTAATTCATTGAAAAGTTCAATGAATAATCGAAGCGCTACTAATGTTTCAACTCGAACGAGTGAAAAAGATTACATAAAAGTAATTTTTTGATTATAACCTGCACAGCTGTTTTGACACTCCGAAATGGTTCCATTATTGATTCCGAGTAACCCCCTCTCGGATCCAGAACGACTATAAATTCAACCAGTATTAAAAAAAAAAGAATCCGGCAGTTACAGAACTTGTTATATCGTAAACACACTACATCGAGCAGTTCTTTGGTGACCTCGATTTGTTTGCTGATTGGAATGATTCTATTATTCAAGGAAAAAAGAAAAATGGTTAGAGTAACAAGGATGTCCTTATTACACACTTTGCGCAGCTTACTGAACGTAAACAAAAATACAGTGTCTCCTTACGACATACACTCGTATTAACGGCATACTTACATATATATAGTCACGCAATACCCGAAGGGGCAGACAGAGGCATAGTAGACGCACACATTACACCATAAAGTTTTAAGTCCCACGTAATAGGTGGTTAGCCTATTGCCGTGTTGAAATAGACAGGCGCAGGTCGTGATGACCCGCAGTCGAAATTTTTAAGCCGCACATAAGGTCTTCGACTTGGCTTAACGAATTTTTTCTTTTATTTTTTTAATATAATAATAATTTATTCACAAGGTTCAAGGTAAAGATACAATGATAATAATAGGTACATTGTTTGTGTCTTGTGTGTAAATCTTGTACTGGGCAAAAAGAAAAGTAGATGAGGTCGGGTTTCGCCAGAGAAAAACAAACTGCGACCCAGACGAGTCCGAACAGGGCCGAATTTTACTAACAGCCGGGCCTTTAATTTCGAGTTTTTCTTCTCTACGCAATGGATCGTTTTCTTTAAAGCTAAAGTGTTTCCTTAGTCGTCTCCATCCTGGCGATAAATTGGGGTGGGTACATTTTGTACTCTTTCCCGTTGCCACACCGGGGCCCCGTCAACACACTGCGTAATTAAATGGCATAAAGGCAGATCAATTTTGAAATAAAGCTATTTATTAAATAAATATAAAATTATCTTAATATACATTGAGCTATTAAAGGTACACAATAGCCGAGTGGTTTCTAACGAAGTCCACAATGTACGGGCCCTCAAGTAAACTGCTGATCCCACTGGCCAGTGACTGGTCGTGAGTGAATGACGTGATGAGGTGGTGGGCGACGGCCGGACGGTTCAGAGGCACCATGTGACCTGCTCCTCTAACTACTACCTCTGCGAAGCCTCCGCCTGACTTTTACTTCTAATTTTATAAATATAAAATTAACTGTACATACATTGAGCTATTAGAGGTACACAATAGCCGAGTGGTTTCTAACGAAGTCCAGAATGTACGGGCCCTCAAGTAAACTGCTGATCCCACTAGCCAGTGACTGGTCGGGAGTGAAGGACGTGATTAGGTGGTGAGCGACGGCTGGACGGTTCAGAGGTACCATGTGACATGCTCCTCTAACTACCACCTCTGAGAAGCCTCCGCCGGTCTTTTACTTCTAATTTTATAAATAAAAAATTAACTGTTTATACATTGAGCTATCAAAGATACACAATAGCCGAGTGGTTTCTAACGAAGTCCAGAATGTATGGGCCCTCAAGTAAACTAACTGCTGATCCCACTGGCCAGTGACTGGTCGTGAGTGAAAGACGTGATGAGGTGGTGAGCGACGCCGACGGCTGGACGGTTCAGCGGCACCATGTAACCTGCTCCTCTAACTACCACCTCTGAGAAACCTCCGCCGGATTTTTACTTCTAATTTTATAAATATAAAATTAACTGTTTATACATTGAGCTATTAGAGGTACACAATAGCCGAGTGGTTTCTAACGAAGTCCAAAATGTACGGGCCCTCAAGTAAACTGCTGATGCCACTAGCCAGTGACTGGTCGTGAGTGAATGACGTGATGAGGTGGTGGGCGACGGCCGGACGGTTCAGAGGCACCATATGACCTGCTCCTCTAACTACCACCTCTGTAAAGCCTCCGCCGGACTTTTGATAGCTGGAAACAAACGATCAAACAATCAATCATAAAAATTAAAGCAATCCAGGTCAATTTTCCGTCTTAACTACCTATTGCTATCACTTTTCATGTAAGTATCTATGCTAAATTATAAAGAGGAAAGATTTAATTGTTTGTTTGCATCGAATAGGCTCCGAAAGTACTGAACCGATTTGAAATATTCTTTCACTGTTAAGAAGCTAGACTAGCATCGGTGAACATAGGCTATATTTTATTCCCGTATCCCCACGGGAACGGGAGCTACGCGGGTGAAACCGCGAGACGTACGCTAGTTTTAGACAAAAAATGTGAGACATTTTCGTTTTACACATTGTGCTATAGAATCTAGACAACTAATAAACATACTTTTTCGAAACAAAAATTCAATCTCTAATCATCAAAAACACCCAAATCTAAAACAAACATTCGTGAATCACATGAATTCTGGCCTGACCCGGAATTCTAAAACGAACCTCAGTGAGGCAATTGCAAACACTGCAGCATAACTGCATCACTGAGGCAGTCGTTTTTAGAGGGTAACCATTTTGTTTCGAGTTTTCCTCCTCTTCGCCGTGACTTCGTCTGCTAGTCAACAGATACAGTATATTATTCAGTCACTAGCTGACCCTCGCAACTTCGATTGCGTCACATTTTTCAATGCTGTTTCCCTCCTATTCGTTGTAGCGTGATCTTATAATCTACATATATTAAAAAGAGCAAAGGACTACGTAATTGATCGTTGTTTGCATCGAATAGGCTCCGAAAATAATGAACCGATTTGAGTTTTTTTTTCACTGTTGGGAAGCTATCCCCGGTGACATAGGCTATATTTTATTCCCATATATTCCCACGGGTAGGAGAGCTACGTGGGTAAAACCTCGTGACGTCCACTTGTAGGATAGCTTTCCTCAATAAATGAAGTAACTTTTGAATTCCAACTGAGAGTATTCAAAACTTCATCATCAGCTTTATAATATTAGTACACCTATAAAGTATACCTATTACATCAAACGTGTTTTGTGATAGGTATTATGAATTTACCGCATAACTAATTCAAGGTGCTTTTTAATATTCGTGGTATATGATGATTTTGTAATTACACAGTTAACGACCATTAAAATCCTTGTTTTTAGGGTTCAGTAAGTAGAAGTCAAACACTAAAAATCTGTAATTTGGCAAGAATCACAAATTAGTGAAGTCGAAAAATTGATCAAAATTCTTTCATTTTTATGAATCCTCTCTCTCCTATGCATCTAAGTAGTGGGAACGCTTGTCGGATTCTGACTTAATCATAGAGTTATATCTATATCGATGGACTTAATAGTATTCACTTTTACACATTAATAGCCAATAGGCTGCCGTATTTGACCTTGACAATTCCTAAGGCAATTAATAATTTATTTGACTGCCTCTGTGGCGCAGTCGGTAGTGATACCGCCTGCGGCGCTGGTGGTCGGGGGTTCAATTCCCACCAGAGACAAATATTTGTGTGACCCATAAATGTTTGTCTCAAGAGTCTGGGTGTTTCTATGTATAATTATGTATGTATTTAAAAAGTATATAAGATTTAATATCCGTGATCTGATACCCGTAACACAAGCAGGTTATTCCTAGCTTACTTTGGGATCAGATAGCGTTGTGTGAAATGTCCGTGAATATTTATTTATTTTATTTATTCGAAGGATTGCAGCGTACGCTTTTGCCGGATATCATTCGATTCTAATCTATTCTATACATATAATAAAATGATAGAAAAGCCAAAACTGTACATTGGAAATATTAAGAAAAAAATACTCGCTAGGTGTTCTACGTAGGATACCGATCCCAAAAATATAGTCAGAAAAATTTTTGTCTGTTTGTCTGTTTATCTGTTTGTCTGTTTGCTTTGCTTTGTCCGGAAGGATCTCGAAAAGTACTGAACAGATTTGGTTCAAATTTTGCACAAATATTACTTACGGGTGTGGTCTTAAAATAGGCTATATATTATCACGCCACATATCCTAGGGGCTAAGCAGAGAGCAATGAAATGTTTAAACCGTTGGATTGATTTAACTAAAACGTAGCATGAATATTAGTAGGAGATAGGTTTTACACTCAGACAACATATTATTACGCTAAATTTTTTAGGAGCTCGGCAGAGAACAATGAAAATCTGTTTGTATATTTTTGCAAAGTACAGAAATCTATACATATAATAAAATGATAGAAAAGCCAAAACTGTACATTGGAAATATTAAGAAAAAAATACTCGCTAGGTGTTCTACGTAAGATACCGATCCCAAAAATATAGTCAGAAATTTTTTTGTCTGTTTGTCTGTTTATCTGTTTGTCTGTTTGTCTGTTTATCTGTTTGTCTGTTTGTCTGTTTGCTTTGCTTTGTCCGGAAGTATCTCGAAAAGTACTGAACAGATTTGGTTCAAATTTTGCACAAATATTACTTAGGGGTGGGGTCTTAAAATAGGCTATATATTATCACGCTACATATCCTAGGGGCTAAGCAGAAAGCAATGAAATGCGTAAACCGGTGGATTAATTTAACTAAAACGTAGCAGGAATATTAGTCAGAGTTAGGTTTTACATCTATACATATAATAAAATGACAGAAAAGCCAAAACTGTACATCTATACATATAATAAAATGATAGAAAAACTAAAACTGTGCATTGGAAATATTTAAAAAAAAACTGGTTAGGTGTTCTACGCAAGATACCGAACCCAAAAATATAGTCAGATTTTTTTTTGTCTGTTTGTCTGTTTGCTTTGCTTTGTCCAGAAGGATCTCGAAAAGTACTGAACAGATTTGGTTTAAATTTTGCACGAATATTACTTAGGGGTGGGGTCTTCAAATAGGCTATATATTATCACGCTACATATCGTAGGGGCTAAGCAGAGAGCAATAATAATAATAATAATAAATTCTTTATTTCTTTATCTTACTTGCTAATTACAAAGTGTGTTTGAGACACTCCTTTTAAGTTAAGAATACTTGTGTTAGGAGGCCTCGCTCTTCACGTTATCCTTTATATACATTAACAGGTAAGTATTACATACTAGTTTATTAGTATTAGACTACATATAAACAAGATAAATATAAACAGAAAATAAACAAAATGTGTGTGTGCGTGTGGGTGTGTGCGTGCGCGCGTGTGTGTGTGTGTGTGTGTGTGTGTGTGTGTGTGTGTGTGTGTGTGTGTGTGTGTGGGTGGGTGTGGGTTTGGGTGTGCGTGTGTGTGTGTGTTTTACTATTATGAGATTATGTTCAATAGTTCTTCCGTCTCCGAGTGATTTAATGATTTTAACCATGAGATCAACGTGTTTTTGCAGTCATGATGAACCATGGAATAGATTTTCAAGATTTTATTTGTTTTATTATATAGGTAAGCAGACTGTCGATCAAACTGTCTTCGTGCAAACTCGGTAGCTACGGTATGGGTGGGAGCAACATTATGCTTGACCCTTTTATTCAGAACATTGGGGTCGAAGTGAAGACTTCTATGGACTTTCAAAATTGAGTGTAGGATGTACAGCTGCCTTACCGTTAGTAGATCAGATAGTTGATGCAGTTCAGTGGTAGGAAATCGTAATGTCTTAAAATACATTATTTTTATAACAGACCGTTGAGCTCTTTCGAGTTCGATAAATCTGCTTTTAGTTGCTCCCCCCCACACAGGTATGCAATAGGTAAGTATAGATTGTACTAGACTATTATAAACCCTAACCAGAATTGCAGGTGATGCTACATGACGCAACGTCTTGAAGACCCATTTAAATTTTCGTACTCTATTTATAAGTAACTCTAAATGGGGGTGCCATGAGAGTCTCTGATCTATTACTATTCCAAGATATTTTATATTTGGGACTTTATTAATCAAAGGACATCTGCAGTTAGTAGTGGAATTTTGGCAGTTGTGGATGCGGACCTCGAAATCGGGTGAAGGTTGCGAAGAATTGTAAATTGAGAAGCACATGTAATTTGTCTTAGTAGTGTTTAATGTTAGAAGGTTGCTAATAAAATGTGTAAACCGGTGAATTGATTTAACTTAAACGTAGCAGGAATAAGTAAGAGATAGGTTTTACACTCAGACAACATATTATTACGCTAAATATTTTAGGAGCTCGGCAGAGAACAATGAAAATCTGTTTGTATATTTTTTTAAAATACAGAAAGTACTGAATAATTTTAATTAATCTTGTTTACTTTGTTTAATTTTAATTTACTTGAATAGCAATCTAGGGTAGGATCTTTAAATGGGCTATATATTATGACGCTACATATCCTAGGGACTAGGCAGAGGGTATTGAAATATGTAAGTATGTGGATTGATTAAACTAAAAAGTTGCAGGAATATTAGTAAGCCGGCTACTTATTATCACGCTAAATATCTTGGAGGCCCGATAAAAAAAAATCCTGTGTTTGCTATGATATCCAGACGACTGATATACATAGATACTTATATACTGGGTGTAATAAAATTGACTCTCCAAATTTCATGAGATGACTTGGCATCGGAAATCGAATACAAATATTTAATAAAAATGGGGGTTAATATTTTTTTTTGTCGCACATTAAGAATTGGTTTTTTACCGCGACAATTCGAGGTAACATGCTCGCCGTGGCAAAACACGGAGCACCCGTCTAGCTGTCGTTGTCGCTTTCTACTGCCGCTCAGTAGCGATAGAAAGGGTGATAATGAAAACTTATAGGACCTTTAAAACGGATTTACGGTTTAAGTATTCATGTGATTTTATTTTATTTATTTTGTAATGTTTCTTGACTGATGCCAGTCACGTGACGAAATTTGGAGTCAATTTTGTTACACCCAATATATCTAAATACATACATATTATACTTAGAAAACACACAAACTCCGATAGAAACATTTGTGGATCACACAAATAATTAGACCAACCCAGAAATCGAACCCAGGACCTCCGGCGCGGCAGGCGGTATCAATACACCGACTACGCCACAGCGGCAGTCAATGAAATTATATTTCATACTAGCTGACCCTCGCAACTTCGTTTACGTCACATATATTATGGTGTATGAAAGGAGAGGTATTTCTTCATCAGACTCATCAATCAGCGTATGAAACTGCCCTGTTTGCTTAATCATAAAAGAGCTTAATATTAAGCCCATTCTAAAATAATTCAGTCCGCGCCGAAGGCGTGGACTGAATTATTTTCATAATAGCCTTAATCATTAAGCTCTTTTATGATAAAGCTTACACCCAGTTTAGATTTATCCTTATATTCAAGGGAATCCTTTATATCTAGGTATTGCGAAAGTTGAGATGTCTCTAATTTCTGAACTACAAAACCTCAATATGGAAACTTGTGTGGAGCGATCCTAGAAGTAATTCATTACTAACATTGCAAAACTATTGGAAATCGGATCACGCATTGCGAAGTAACAGCTAAAAAACCGTTTTGTCCTTCATCCCCTCTCCCAAAGGAACTGCGCAAAATATTGGGATCAAAATTATCCTAGAACATTCCTCGAATTATAAGCTCTGATTGTACTGAGTTTTATTAAAATCGGTTCAGTGGTTTCGGCGTGATACTTATTCGGGATACAGACAGACGGACATGAAAATTTTAAATTACATTTACAGACTTCAGTATCGATTAGAGAACGCCATACAATAAAAATTTTCAAAATATCTTCCATGCACAGACTCTCGACTCTCAACAGTTTTATTATATGTATAGACTAGCTGACACGCGCAACTTCGTTTACGCCGCATAAGGTGTATGATAGGACAGGAATTTTTTCAACAGACTTATGGGAGCGTATGAAACTGCCCTGTTTGCTTAATCATAAATGAGCTTAAAGATTAAGTCCATTCTAAAACAATTCAGTCCACGACTTCGGCGCGGACTGAATTATTTTACTTATATTAGCCTTTTAATAATAGCCTTAACCATTAAGTTCTTTTATGATTAAGCCAACACGCCACAAAAACATAGTTTATAATGAACATTTATAAAAATACAACTTTACTGGAAAATGTTGAGCTTTGGCTACAGAGACATAGGTACATAAATTACTGACTACCGTTAGCGTTAGTGTTATCGTCTCAAATCTTTGTGGCCCAAATCTAACAAACGTTTCGTATTCGCGCTTCACCATACTCCTTACTCTTTTTATTGTTAAAGGGGCTAATTAATAAACATGTACGTCATACCGGCCTTGAACCCACTAAAACCATGAGGTCTCTTACTATCCATCTAGCGCAGTCCTGGGGTATCCTTTAAAGGGCTAAACTGGGGCTCCCAACCGTAGGCTGTTAGCTAGGATACGTGTGGTTTTTAGTCAGTAGGAGTCATAGTACATTCATGGGATTTTCCTCACGTTAAAAAAATCCACCTAGCGCATAGCTCCCCGGGTAAGTTGGAGGATGTCCTAAATTTGTCCCCACATTTTGGTTACGATTTATTCTATAGGCTCGATAGATGTGGTTCAAACTTTGCTTATAACATAATTTCCCTGCGGACGAAGTCGCGGGTAACAGCTAGTACATTATATTACTGTTAAAAATATGAGGGGTTTTAGGAAAAATCCAGCCGTAAAATATTGTTCTAAAGACCTATATCTTTTTTATGACAAGTTTTTATGAGGATTAAACTAATTTATTTAGATATAAAAGTACATCACTTGTTAAGATTTTTGCAATATTACTCATTTTTCGAGAGTGAGTGAGAACAAAGTTTTCCTAATCGTGTTTTGAACCGGTAAAAAAGCAAGAGTAGGTACCTACCTATCTATCTAATAAATTACAATAATTTAGTTTTATCAGATCAAATCAAAGAATCTTTCCGTGTATAAAGTTCACCCCAAGATGAGTCTCTTCCGAATATACAAGCCTTAAAAACAAAGCACGATTCTGACATACTGATAACGAAATTGTCATAGAAAAGTAGAGTTATATATTTTACGTTTGTGTTTTGTTTCAATCTATCGACAAGTAAAATTCACTTTCCAAAGTCAATCTAATAAAAATATCGTCCCGTAACGCATTTAGTTGATCAACTACATCGATTCTCACTATCCTGACCTCAAAATGACATCTCGTTACCACAAAATTAAAAAATAATTATAGTCTAATTTGAAAAAATCTTTCTTAACATGTCTAATTAAACTCTCAACACATATATATTAGAAAATGAATGTAAATATATAAACTACTAGAAACAAAAAATAGAGTTAAAAGATTATGTGTAAGTGGCATAAACCCACAACCCACTCTGGGAAGTATAAAACAAAGATTAGTAAATTAGGAAAAGAAGCATGTAATAGATTATAAGCGTTTAATTAGTCAGATAAGACTGCAAATCAAAATATATTATGTAAAATAAGTAAGATGGAAAAGTAGAGAAAGGAGAGGTGGAGCTCAATTTATTTACCCATAGTTATAAGGAAATAGAAAATAAAAAAAAGTAAAAGAGAGAATAGTAGGCATCCCACCTCTATAGAGTGAAAAGGTTGCATGCAAGAAAGAACTGGCATGAATGAGAACCAGTAGGAATATCTCCGAAATATAGATATCGGGGGTATAGTTAGGAAAGAAAACTCTCTCTCACTCATACATGTGACGTAAAGCTAGTTTAATAAGGTACCTAAGGATACATTCTCTCTGTGAGCAGGACATGCTCGTGAAAGTCTCCCACCCTAGTAGTCACGCACGTCGCACGCCCCAAGAAGCGGGTTATCACCCAAAGAACCCCCCAAAGACGCAGGATTGCACCCGAGCGGTTGAGGTCGCAGTGGTAGCCAAGGACTGTTGGGAATTCTGGGGATATCCTTACGAGGGCTTACCCACGGCTCCCAACGGTAGGCAGGAACGTGTTGGTTTTTAGTCGGCCAGAGACCGGCATAGCCGCCAGGGATTTTTCACACGTTAAAATAAAGGATATAAATACTTAGTTGATATTTATTTCATTGATAAAAAGAAAATTATACTACTTTAAACCTAAAATCTTTAACCAGAAAACAGACTACACTAAAGCAATTATGTCATGAAAAAGGAATGCCTTACCCAAAAGTATAAGTATGTATCAAGAATTCAATACTCACCCAGCCAATTTCCTCTCATACAAGAAAGGCAGCCTTCTCGCAGCCTTGAACGCCTCAGACCCATTCCATTTCCAGGTACGATAGTTATCTGATGCGAATGCACACGGCAGCATCAGATCCAACTGGCCACTGTGAATTGCAGTCAAAGTTAACATATAATAATATCTTGCCCGGTCGGTTTCCTGTTACAAATTATTATAAATCGTCTAGATTGTCGAAACCTAATTTTTTGAACTATAGTTTAAGGCACCCAGCTTTTAGCTATAGTTTAAAATTAGTTAGTCTGATAGCCTGCCAACTCAACCAACCAACCAACCAACCAGATAATGAAAAAGGACCTGGCGTATACGCCAATAAAGCTTTTTATAGTGGCCATCACGAGTGTTCTGAAGAGCTATTCAGAGGAATAGCTCTTCAGAACACTCGTGATGGCCACTATAAAAAGCTATAAATAATAATATGATGATTAAGAGTAATCATCATATTATTATTTATTTATGATTACACGTGTTTTTTCGGTTTAGCCTGTAAATGTCAACAAAACCTATCATAATTTTGTCATTCCAAACCTTACGAAGCCTGGAGTTGGTTTTTTTTGGCTATACCTTGGTGCTTAGTTTGACTTTTTATATTTGACATCGTTGGGAGCCCATGCCGTCTGATCTCCCAACCCTCTTGTGACAGTGATTGCCCCGTCCTTTAATTACCAGTTGCACTGCTTGCAGGTGAGGTTGCTTGGTTTCTGGAGTTGGAAGAACCCGTGTTTGCCCTCCAAGTGTTTAGTCAGGTCTTCTCAGGCGGGTTACGTTCTAAACTGGTAGTACATCTTTTTTTAATATTCTTGTCTTACAAGTGCCTATGTATGTTATGTAAATACCCAACAACATTAGTAAATCTACTTACCAATATACTAGAACTTTATAATACTCCAATAACTCTTCAAACAATGGTTTCGTTGTACTCAAGAAGTCCGGTGCAAGTTTTGCGTTCACAGTAAAGTTTACGAAGCCATACTTGATCTCTCCGACATGGAGAGCCTTCTTGATCTTTGGAGACTTCAGAAAATCGACGTATTTGTCGATGGGCATCTCGTCGTCTAGGAAATTGTAGGCGTGTTGTTGATGTGTCATGAACAGGACTAGGGTAATTAGGTGAGTCCATTTCTGTTGAAAAAGTGATAAATAAAGTATGAGTTGATTTTTTACGAAAGTGATATTGTAACCTTTGAGTTAATTTCCTACATGAAAAACTTATAAGAACAGACCCCTAAAACAGCTTATAGCGCTTGTGACTAGACTCTTAGAGTAATAATAAATAAAAAAAATAAAAAAATAAAAAAAAAATAATAGTCCCGCTTTCTCAAGGTCCTGAAAAGGATCACTGCGTTAAGCAGAGGAGGGGCCATCTACTACCACCTGTTCTGCCAACAGAACAGGTGGTAGTAGATGACATCATCGGGGTGATCATTGTGGCGATTCCGTACATTGGAACGTTCGCGAAGCCGTTAGTAGTTTATTATGTGGTGTTACGAAACGACATAAAAAGAGTATAAAGAAGTTTTAAAAGACTTGACTGAAGATAAGAACCCTATATTTTCTTTGGCATGTGACTTCAGCTGGTGACGCTCCTCTACCTTGTTATTGACCCACGTCGGACAGGCAGCGTCCAACTATGTGCTACACTGGTCTGCAGCTGCTGGACGATGTACTCTATAAGATTGACATTATATACAAAAATACATAGTTCGAAAAAACGTCCGCGATGGCATATGTCTATCTTTTTAGATTGCCATATTACCGACGGGACACCAGTATGGGGAAACTTCGGTACGCGTTTAAGAATAGTAGGATACGTACAGCTTTAGCCTGAATACTATTGTTAGCCTTGACATCCTCGTGGAACGAGTTGACTAACGGTTTGATCATCTCAATCTGCTCCTTGTCCATGAGCCCGTAGTAGAAGAACGGCCACACCAAGTGATCTATCATGTCCGGGTCTATGTACCCGTTTCCAACTATCACACCCTGGAATTTAAAAGCTCAGTTTAATATTATTGAATTGGTATTTTTTCAATCTAGAGTTTTTCAATAGTAGCGTGAAAAACAACATAGAGCAACACGAACCACGATATGGTTGCCCTGAAGAGATTGCTGTATGCAAGAAGTCCGCGCATTGTGCTTGTAATTACTATGTTAAAATGTATGTTAAATGTGAGTACAATAAAGAATACAACTATCTATCTATCTATCGATACGACCTATGACTTAGGGGTGTATAAGAATACAATTTCCCCAAGAACATACATATTACAGACAGTTATGTATCAGGTAAACATAATTATTCTGGCGTCTTCCTGTAATGGCGGTTGTGTTGCTCAATGCGTCATTATGAAAAAGCACTCGTAGCGTAAGCTACAAGCTCTGTAGACGATTATTGTGATAACCACATAGTTTGTTGAAGATGGGTAAGCGTTTCGTTGTTTCGGAACAATAAATTGGTGCATGGTAGCGCTGAATTCAAGTGAAAAGACTTCTGAGCACATTGAAAAGTTTTCCTGACAGTTTTCAACACCGCAATGAGCCCAGCAGTATTGATGATGATGATACGATGACTATTTTTGATCAGGTGGGCTGTCTGCTTGTTTAGCAGTGTAGAAGTAATAAGTATCAAGATACTGGAACCGTCCATCAGACGATCGGAGTCAATATGACGGATTATAGATTACCAATTCGTCATAATAACTCCCGTCTCTACGAAAGTCTCACTCCTCCTCCAACTCAAATCCGTATCTATGTAGAACATAGACACAGATTTGAGTTTTCTTAGAGGA
Source organism: Miltochrista miniata (assembly GCA_933228765.1). Lineage (NCBI taxonomy): Eukaryota > Metazoa > Arthropoda > Insecta > Lepidoptera > Erebidae > Miltochrista > Miltochrista miniata. Next base: position 8,430,155 of record OW121751.1, on the reverse strand, counting down.
GAGAGACTTCATTCTTAGCATTCCATGGATTAATCGTCACGGTTCCTCAGCGTGGTACAGGCGGGAACACTTCGGAACGGAACTTACCTGAAGATTAATTCCAGACTTCAATTGGTTGTTGTCGAATACTGGCGGATTTCGTTTGTGTATCTCCATTGCTAATGCTGGTACGTACTTCCCACCATAAGACTCTCCAGCCACGTATAGAGGTACTGATCTGAGCTCCGGGAATACCTTCAGGAACTGGTCTATTGTACTGTACAAATGTTGCGCATACTGCAATAAAAAAATCCAACATTTCTAAAGATTTACCGACATTTCTAAATTTTTAAATTCTTATCGGGTTTCTTTTTAACGTGAGGGAAAATCCTCATGGATGCTATGTCGGACTCCTACCGACTAAAAAACCTCACGTAACGCCCAACAGCCTATGGTTGGGAGCCCCGGGTAAGCCCTCGGAAGGATGTCCCAGTACTATTATCGGGTAGTATTGAGTCTTTAATTAAATGCTATGGAGCCAAGCCAGCTACCTGCATTGGGTGCCCCAGTGGAGTAACTGACGAGGTCATGGTGAAGAGCAGACCCATCTGGCCAGCGCGGTACAGTAAGCCCTATCTTCCAATATAAAACTGAAAGAGACCTAAATTCAGCAGTAGACGGCGATAGGCTTAATTGGTTTAATGGAATACCTATTTTGACTGCCTCGTTGGCCTACTCTTGAGGACGAAATATGCGACTACGAATCACGAGGACGAAGGTTCGATTCCCGCCGGAAACAAAAGTTTGTGTGATCCATAAATGTTTGTCTCGAGAATCTGGATGTTTCTATGTATGATAAGTATGCACTTAAAAATAGTAAGTATATGGCTATTTTTACTTTTTACGATTCTCATCGTCACCTTCATGGTAAATTTTAAATACTGATGATTTTAACAATTTTTTTAAACAAACACAAAGCGTTTGGTAAGTTAAGTAACATATATAAGTCAACAAGTTAAATTTTGAGTCAGATTTGGAAGAATAAGGTTTTGAATTATTTGATCCCACGTAGGTGACGCGACGATCCACGAAGGTGACGCAGTAGCTTTACACACATTATTAATCATTATTTAAGTACAAATTATAAGTTAGTTCTGCCGAATAGTTATATGGTAATAGCTACATAACTAAAAACAATTACCAGATCCTATACCTACACATTATATTATACCATTATATTATAAAAATAACACAGTACATCTCTTTGGCACAAAGTGGCAAATTATCAGTTGTCTAGATCCCATAGCATAAGCTTATATTGTCTTAATTTGGGCTAGATGATGTTGTGTGAGAATGTCCGAACCTCGCTACTTATAATGGAAGCACTCTGCGGCTGGACAATCGGCTCACCGAACTCGAGGTAGAACTAGGTCGCATAAACTGGCACATACTGGTGTTGTGCGAAGTCCGAAGAAAGGGGGAGGACACGCTAACCCTTGGGTCGGGTGACCTATTCTACTTTCGGGAAGGTGATGGAAGACATTCTTCCGAGGGCGGTGTCGGCTTTACGGTGAAAAAGGAACTCGTTAGCAGCATTGTGGAGATCAGGAGTGTTTCGCCTCGGGTAGCATACGTAATACTGAGACTTACCAACAGGACTCCCTGAAGGTGATTCAGGTGTACCTATGCCCCAACTTCGAGAAGCACTGACAAGGCAGTTGAGACCGTGTACGAGGACGTGGTGAAAGCATTACACGGTACTGCCAAGACTCACTACAATGTTATGATACGATACGATTCACGCGGTGAAACGAAAATCGGACTTTTTGGTGTTGGGCGTAGAAATGACCGGGGGCCGCGGGGCAGTATGCTTATCAACTTTCTTGAAGCTCAGGGGCTCTTCTTGATGAACTCATTCTTTAAGAAGAAACCCCATAGAAGGTGGACTTGGCGAAGCCCTAACAAGGTCACAAGGAACGAGATAAAATTCATCATGTCGGACAGGAGGTGTATATTTGGAGGTGTCTCTGTGATCAACAGGTTTAATACCGGAAATGATCACCGAATCGTCAGAGCGTCTCTGAATTTAGAATTCCGCGTCGAAAGGGCCCGGATGATGAAGCCTACTCTCTGACCTACTGCGCTTCAAATAGCTTTGTGTGCCGAGAAGTTTCAATTGGAGCTTCAAAATCGTTTCGATTTGCTGGAAACCACTGGCAACGATCACGATAAGGCCGACACTGTAGTCAGGACGCTACAACACGTGTCCCGAAGGTTTCAGTCTGGAAAAAAGCAAAAATAGGTGTTCCCAGCTTTCGCCCGAGACCCTCGAGCTCATGAGAATCAGACGAGAAACGCCATCTAGATTTCATTGAAGTGCGAAAATTAGGATGCATGCTGTGTTCGCAGTGAGTTCTCGGCTGAACTGAGTCTAAATGAGCGATGTTGAATAGTTTTGCAGAGAATCCAGTTTGCGAACCTCAATAAACAAAATAAAAATCTATGCATACTTACTTTTGCTTACTTTTGGTCTTCGTCAGACCAGAGAGATTTAAACATCAAAATCCGAAAGCTGCTATGACGCGACCTCAGACGTTATAACACCAACATCGTAGAGGCAGTGATCACACAAAATTGGGGTACTAAAGTCTTTGCCCAACAGCTCGGAAGACCTCGTCTGACAAAATTGAAGACAGCGGGTGGCAAAACCGAGACCTCGAGATTCTCGAAGAAGTTAGGAGCTTCTACAGAGAACTATATGCATCACGGAAAAAAAGACCGACGGGACCTAGCGACCGTGACCACAGAGCCCCACTAATGCGCCACTATACCGAAGACATTCTGGATATTGACCAGGGCGAGGTCAGGGCTGCTCTCGAACAACTAAAAACCAATAAATCCCTGGAGAGGACGGAATAACGACTGAGCTTCTTAAAGCTGGCGGGACTCTGGTTCTCAAAGAGCGGACGAGTCTCTTTAATTTCGTCCTCCAACAGGGACAAACACCTAAAGCGTGGAGCGGGAGTGCGGTGGCTCTGTTTTTCAAAAAAGGTGACAAGACCTTGCTGAAGAATTATATACCCATCTCACTCCTTAGCCATGTTTACAAGTTGTTCTCGAGAGTAGTCACAAACCGCCTTGCTTGAAAACTCGACGAGTACTAGGTACCTAAATGTATTTATGTTGATATAAGTATAAGGTAGTAGGTGCCTTGATTAAGCTTTAGGTGGCATGACTCTTTCCTAGGATTTCTTCTTGAGACTTGGACGCGAAGGTCATTGTGTCTTTGTTCAAAAGTTCTTAGCATGCCGCACGCCTCAAGAAGCGGAAAAGCATCTGAACTAACCCAAAAGACGCAAGATAACACCCGAACCCGTAGGCAAGGCCACGGTGATAGCCTAAGCCTTTCGGGTACCCTGATACATCATTCTAAGGAGTTGCCCGGGGCGCCTAAAACTAGACGGGTAAGAAGCTACGATGGGGGTTTTAGACGGTTTGGATCTGGCATAACGACCGGTGGGATTTCTACTCCTTTATAAAGGCTTCACACGGAATGTTATAGGTATTGCTCTGTCCTTTGCCATGATTGTAGGTACCTACTTATTAGTTCTACTATTATTCAGCTACATATCTACTACAATACGAATCTAAAAGAGTACCACTCTTACTGAAACTAGTCAGAGATCACCTTCGTGGCATAAACTCACCTTCGTGGGTAAAACGCCACGAAGGATGTGACACGAAGGTAACGAAAACATAGCTTTTTTTTAAATTCCGACAAAGTTTAGCCGTTACGTTTTAAATCAAATACTACATAAATATCTTTATTAATTTGCGGTTTCGATGAATAAACTCTGACTTCAATAGCTATTATACAATGTACAAAAAGTCACCCACGAAAAGTACTCGAATTAAGTGTCAAATGTAGAAACTTACTGATATTTTTTTTCTTAAGGAGCCAGGAGTTGCACGTTGCACTCTCGCGATGCCCGAGCTCGAATAACGTTCAGTTAAGTTGAGATTTGTTATTGGGGCGGTCGTTTTGGTCAACAGTAAACCGTTTACTACGCAAATTTAGAGTACCTAGATTCGTGTGACCGATGTATATTGTGTTTTAAGTTCTAAATAATAGTCAGAAGATTTTTTTTGTAATACTGTGTGTGTAGTGTATGTTATTACGGTGAATGTAGTGTATGTTATTTAAAAATCTATGGAAATTTGGTGAAGCAGTAACCAAATGTTTAACTGAATCGGGAAGTGTGACACGAGTAGAATGCGAAAAATGACCCCGATTTTGACCTTTCGTGTTAATTTTTGGTATGAATATTTACTTCTATTGCAACAAATTTCATGTATTTTATAGCTTAATAGCTGTTTTATCCACTACTTTAAAACATTTCTTTCTAACTCATACGGTTTAGAAAATATAAGCGTGTGACCATCAAATTTAAGCAACCAGGAGAAATAGCCATAAATTGATAACCGTGGTCTGATACCCATAACACAAGCAGGTTATTCCTAGCTTACTTCGAGATCAGATAGCGTTGTGTGAAAATGTTAGCGAATATTAATGAATTAAATGAAGGGTTCACAGTTCGTGAAATCCTAGTAACGTTACAAAAACCACATCTCATAATAACATCACACACATAAGCTGCTACTAAATTCTCCAGCATTTTCAACAACTTTATAATTATGTGACTCTGCTTAAAGACTCAAACATCTAGGTGGCTGATATCGCTGGTGATTGATATTTCAAAGGGCATTCACTACTGCAATATTATAAAATATTAACCTGCAGAACTAGATAAATGCCGCACACAATTATTGCACCATATTTCTGCGTAGATAATGGTGATTACGCCGTAGCGCATAGTGCATTGTTATTCGAGCTAGGACGACGAAATTTCCTGCTTCCGTCAATTGAAATTTATTTCGCATAAATTCTATCTGATATTCCTCGGTGACACATATTAAAACTAATAATCCATATGATATAGGTAAAAGTGGTTTATAATATTGTAAGTCTCCATTCCATAAGCAGGTTCTAAATAAACCCGGGGCTCCCAACCGTAGGCTGTTAAGCAGGATACATGTGGTTATTAGTCGGTAGGAGTCGAACATAGCATCCATGTAGAATTTCCCTCACGTTGTTGTTGTTAAAAAAAAGGTAGGTACTAAAGTGGAGTCAATTTAATAGGTAGGTAACATTTGACAGTTCATCAAAATTCAACAACGCAACCTTGTAACGGCGGGCATAAAATAATATATTTTTTCGTTTTGTTAGAACTGCAGAATTGCTTAACTTTTTTCAATTACGATTACATATTTATAGTAATAACTAGCTGATGCCCGCAGCTTCGCCCGCGTAAAATTTGTTCCCGTACCCGTTTCCCGTATTTTATCCCCTTAGGGGTAGAATTTATCAAAATCCTTTCTTAGCGGATGCCTACGTCATAACATCTACCTGCATGCCAAATTTCAGCCCGATCCGTCCAGTGGTTTGGGCTGTGCGTTGATAGATCACTATGTCAGTCAGTCAGTCACCTTTCAGTTATATTGGGTGTAACAAAATTACCTATCCAAATTTCGTCACGTGACGTGGCATCAGTCAAGAAACATTACAAAAATGAAGAAAAAAAAATCACATGAATACTTTAACCGTAAAGCCGTTTTAAAGGTCCTATTTTATCCTATTTTCACCCTTTCTATCGCTACTGAGCGGCAGTAGAAAGCGACAACGACAGCCAGACGGGTGCTCTGTGTTTGTTTTGCTACGGCGACCATGTTACCTCGAATTGCCGCGGTAAAAAATGAATTCTTAATGTGCGAAAAAAAAAATTTAAAAAAATGAAAAAATTTACCCCCCTTTTTTATTAAATATTTGTATTTGATTTCCGATGCCAAGTCATCTCATGAAATTTGGAGAGGTAATTTTGTTACACCCAGTATACATATGTATATTTAGATAGAAGAAGAAGATTAGATGAAAGATGAATGACAGAATGACAATTTTACGTTTTACTTTCACTATTAAATATATGATTTGACAGACGTCAAATGTTACCTATTAAAATGACGCCACTTATAATGAGCATAATCAAGGCCAGTGCAGTACTTAACCCTCGGGCCCTCGTCTGTGCCCTCGTGTTGCAAATGTTCATACACTACTAATATAAAATGTCTTACCCCGGTCATATTTGTGACGAATCCCTCTTCGTAGTCTGTGAAACTGTACCCTGTTCCCACGGGGTTGTCGATAAATAGGAGCGAGTGGTCGTGAAGCCATGTGTGTGGGTTCACTGGAAATAATAATGAGGATATATTAAGGTGGACATTTAGACTAAATAAATCAGAATCAGTATTATATATTTATTTGAATATTAAAGTTTATTTAGGACTAGCTGAGCCCGCAACTTCGTTTACGTCACATAAGGTGTATGAAAGGAAAGGTATTTCTTCATCAGAGTCATCAAGCAGCGTCTGAAACTGCCCTGTTTGCTTAATCATAAAAGAGCTTAATGATTAAGCCAACACGCCAATTTAGGTTCACTCACATTCAAAGAAACCCCTACAATTAAAATTTTCAAAATATCTGATTCTTAAAAGTGTTATAACTCTTTTATTTCTAAACCGATTTACATAAAACAAACGCTAAATGTTAACTGGAGCAAACCTCAACACAATAAAAAAAACCGCATTGCAATCGGTTGAGCGGTTACTGAGATTAGCGTGCACAACCGTACAGACAAACAAATATACAGACATACAGACATACAGACATACAGACATACAGACAAACAGACAAAAATTCTAAAAATCATTGTTTTGGGTTCTATTGCGTTCATAAAGCCCCTATAATATTTTTTCTTATTTATCTTCCATGTACAGACAGCGACCTGTTACGATTTTATTATATGTATTGATATTGATATTGATTTGGAGGAGTCAGAGGTACCTAGTTGTAGATCGACTTATTTGTTGACACGCCTCCCAGTCACTCAGTGACCTGATCTCGCACTGGTCACCAATCCGTACGAAAAGTCGAAAATACACATTGAGATTATGGACGACCTTGGTGCCATTAGCTATCAGTGGTACCACTGTTTCTCAGCGCCCAGGTCTCATTCAGCTTCTGAACGCAACTGGGAGTGGTCTATTTGATGAAAAACAAAAGAGCTGTACTTAAGTTGTTAACTTCGATATTAATTAGTTTTCATCTAAATTTGTAAACATTCTATCGAAGTAAAGTTGATAGGTACCTACTTAAGTCTGTCTGTAATTCCCGCAACGTAGAACATAATTTCAAACATAAATGACGATAGTCATCACTGATATTTGACACGGACAATTAGAATTCGTAGGTATGATATGATAAGTTAGATTTATAAGTCTTTACGAATATAGGTTTACAGATCAAAAGACACTTACATTTTAAACTGTTGTTCACCACTGAAAAGGGTCCAATTTCATCAAAAAGACCTGCCAAGCCTGATGTACCAGGTCCTCCCTGCAGCCAGACAACCCATGGACTTTCAGTGACATCCTTCTTCAGCACCGGGAAGTACCAAAAGTATATATTCGAGTTATACTTCTCATCTACCGTGAAAAAACCAGAATAACTATTGATTCCTAAGAAAAGGCTTGAATCTACTCTCGCCAACGCTCGGGCTTCTTTTGTTCTTCCACTCTTTAAATATTCCGTTAGCAGTAAAGCTCTGCCAGTATCGAATTGAAATGAAAAGCTTTTTGGTACAGTTTTGCACAAATTATGGACAATATAACTTATATTATAGTCTGGCTTCAATAAATTTTGAAAAAGATCTTTCTCTGTGATACAACTATTTATTCGGTCGCCTTTGTTTTCAGTCACATTGTTTTTAACGATGTTTACTTTAATTAAATTATCACTTCCTTCATATGGATTACTCACAGTATTATCTGTCGTCACTTTATCTGTTGTATTAGTGAGTTCGGTTTTCTCAATGATTATAGTAGCATTCTCTGTATCACAGTTGGCGTTGATTAAATTATCATCAGTACTTTGTACAGTTTTGTCTTTTACATAAACTGGTTGATTTTCTTCTGTAGTTACATCAGTGTCATCAGAAGTGTAGTTAGCTACGATTAAATTATCTACAGTACTAATATTTTCACTCTTATTAGATAGAATTTTGTGATCACTAATAACATTGTCTGTCGTGCTTTGCGGATGATTATCTGTAGCTGTAGTATTGTTGTTAGTACTGCTGTTCACTATAGCTAAAGTATCATTCGTGCTAACACCTTCGCTTTGTTTATTTACAATCGGTGGTTTAGTTGCGACTTGTTCTATAAAACAACTTGTTTGATGTTCTCCTGCAGCTGTAGTAGTATTCTGTATGACACAGCTTATATTAGTGGTAGTTTCTTCCGTTTCTTGGTTGTTTTGATTGAGTACAGTTACATTTTCAGTTTTTGTTGGTTTTATGTCTAATATTAAACTACTAACTAACTCTTTATAATCATTAACAGCAACTCTTCCATTTACACTAAAACCGAAATATAGTTAATATAATATAGGCGATGATTAATAATCTGTTTTAACAATTTCTGCAAAACAAAAAAAAACAGACCAGATCGTTAAAACGGTAAGTAGGATAGATATATTTTGGAACGCAAATTAAGTCAGTAAGAGATCACAATAAACTGACGTTTCTGATAATCATCATGCAGTAAGTGCAAAAGAGAAATTGATTGACTTCTCCAGTGCTGCCGTCAGACTGAATTCGGATTCATTGACAACATTAGTCAAAAATATGGAAACGGTTTCGTCATAGTATGTTACATATAAGGAAAATATTTAGGAAAACAATTTATATAAGTACCTATGTCTATCAGTTGTATAGATCTAGATAGAAACATAAAGCAGAAGTTCTAAAAATCGATAAAAACAATACAACAAACCTTATTACGCACAAAACAAATAAAAACAAACACTTCATGTTCTATATCTAATTTAACTAGTGCCGTTAATGTGGTGTGTTCTACACATGGCACACTGATACTGATGTCTTACACAATCAACATCGCTCCTTCGCTGTTATCATTTGACCTATTTGATCCCAAATTGTTGATACATTAACATTGAAATTCACTAGTCGTTGTGTTTATCTCGTAATTATAGAGACCCCATTACGAAAAAGACTCGCCATAATTACCTACTCGCTAGTGTGAACCTTTTCATACGACTTTTCTTGAACTACTTCCTAATGTCGGAAAGCGTACAAAGTGTCACCGCCCCAATTCATCCCGAGGGTGACGTAATAGGCGACTAAGGGAACACTTTCGCAAAACGATCCATTGCGTAGAGAAGGAAAAATCGAAATAAAACCCGGTTGGCAGTAAAATGACAATCGTTAAACCAAGTCGAAGGCCTTATGGGCGGCTTGAAAATTTGCAACTGCGGGTCGTCACGACCTGCACCTGTCCATTTCAACACGGCAATAGGCTCACCACCTATTATGTGGGACTTAAAACTATAAGGTGAAATGTGGGCGTATACTATGACTATGTCTATCCCTTTTTTTTTTGTTTAACGTAAGGGAAAATCCTCATGGATGTTATGCCGGACTCCTACCTACTAAAAAACCTCAAGTCACGCCCAACAGCCTGTGGTTGGGAGCCCCGGGGAAGCCCTCGGAAGGATGTCCCGGAACACTAAGTCAATCCCTTCTGGAATAAAGACGTGACTATTTGTATGTATGTAAGTACCCTAATGATTCTCTTTCCTAGCTCGCCTACCTGAAATTCCTAACTCGTCATTCTATCAACTTAAAACTTAACTCAAAAATACATAGGTAGTGATCAAGGTTAAGAAATTAGTGTGTACATAAGGTAGGTACTTTTTTTTTAGATCTCTTTATAACGTATCGATGGCTTTGGTCGCGACGATGCTGTCAAATGTAATTTGTCTATTAATTCTAGTGTCCGACCGAAACTGGTTTTCCGGCCGAAACCGAAACCGAAACCGAACTTTCGGCCCCAGGGTCAGTTTCGGCCGAAACCGAAACCGAAACCGAAACCGAAACTCACGTGTTCATATTGAAAAAAAAAAAACAGCCAAGTGCGAGTCGGATTCCGCACCCTTACAAGAATTACGATTCTTGTGTAAATGATTTTTCTGATTTTAGTAGGTATTTTTTATTATCGGCATCAGAAAAGGGTGAGGTGGTGGTGGCAGTGTCTCTTGACATCGCGAACGCCTTCAGCACCTTGCCCTGGATCTGCGTTCGGGAGGCGCTTATTTACCATGGAATGCCTCCATACCTCCGTCGAATTGTCGGGGCCTATCTTTCCGAGAGGGCCATAACTTACCCGAGCTGGCTAGGGCTGGGTCCACGAGATGTGTCGTTCGGTGTTCCATAATGATCGGTCTTAGGACCGCTTCTGTGGAGCATCGGTTACGATTGGGTGCTGCGTGGTCCGTTGCTCAGAGGTGTCGGTGTAACGTGTTACGACGAGACCCTCATTACAGCGCGCGGAGCAACGCACCGAGACGCAGCCCTGAGGCCACCTATATGTAAGCTGGATCCCGCCAGCTTACATATAGGGGGCGTCAGCATCGGCATCGAGCTCTCAATAACGTATCTGGAGCTCGTACTCGATAGCCGGTGGAACTTCGGATACCACTTCCAAAGTTTAGTCCCATAGCTGAGGGAGGGTGCATCAGCCGCACTCTCGCGGTGGTTGCCTAATATCAGGAAACCTAACGCTCCCTTCAGGAGACTGTACCTTGGGATCGTGCGGAGCCTGGCCCTATACGGGGCCCCCGTATGGGCGGAGATCCTGATGGCCAACAATGCGGCTAGATTGCTTAGCCCGCAGAAGGCGACGACTGTCAGGGTGATCTTAGACAACTGATTGAGGCGGCATGTCTTCTAGCCGGGACCCTCTATGGGACCTGGAAGCAACGGCCCTTGCATCATTGTTTAAAATGGCGCATAGAGGCGCTGGAGCGGGGCCATAGGCCTCTTCCTATGAGCAGGTCATGCTCGTAAAAGAGACGGCGGGGAGGAAGCGGGAGAGAACTCTGCCACCCGAGTTCCACAGTCTACGGTGGCGCCCCATACTATCAGCCTCCATGACCGGAGGCCTTAGGACGGTGACGTGGCTGCTTACCGTCTTTACAGAAGCAGGCCTTAGATTAGACGATAGCATGACGTGAGAGATTCATCCACGCCCCGCTCAAGAAGCGGGATAACAACTGAACCAAAGACGTGACCGCAGTATGCATCATTCCGAGGGCATACTCGGGGTCCCAACCGTAGGCTGTTAGGTAGGATACGCGTGGTTTTTAGTCGGTAGGACTACTGTACAGTGAAAATTTTAGGCCTCTATCTGGCACGGTTCCAGCGATACAACCTCGTGACTAATAGACAGACGGACGGCTAGGCCTCATGTCTCGTTAATAGGGTCCCGCAGCCGCTTTGAGCTTTCCGTGCGAGGGTTCCAAATACTTGACCGGTTATTTTTTCAATAGGTGCAACAAGTTCCACCAAGTGCCACCAATCAACGGTATAAATCTTCTCAAGTGTTCATTTGACTGGTTATTTTTTCAATAGGTGCAACAAGTTCCACCAAGTGCCATCAATCAACAGTATAAATCTTGTCAAGTGTTCATTTCAAAAATATCTCCACCTAAAGATGACTTTCTTTTACGTGAGGAATTACTCATAGATACTATTGCGAACTTCTACCGACTAAAACCACACGGCGCCCTGCTACTAGCTCTTGACTGGTTTTGGTTACATTCTAGAAGTGTATAACTAAAACTGGACAACAGTGAGCCGGACTAGCGCACGAAGGGTTCCATTCAAGAAAAGCGGCAAAAAATCACGCTTGTTGTATGGGAGGCCCCCTTTAATATTATTAATTTGTCCATTTCTATTGTTTGTTGCTATAGCGGCAACAGAAATACATCATCTGTAAAAAAAACTGTCTAACTATCACGGTGAATGAGTTACAGCCAGCTGACAGACAGGCAGACGACCAACGAAGTTAACGGAACCGGCAACAAAGGGGTAGGGTTATGTAATGAATGTCCTTAGATCACTTTTTTAGGATTCCGTAATAATTGTATTATTATAACTATTGATTGGAAGTCCTTTGTAAATCTGTAAATCTTCGGTTAGTAACATATTAACTGGTAGGGCTGACCCCAACCACGTCACAAGCAGTGTCAGGCACTCAAAATTCATAAACACGTGAGTTTCGGCCCGGCCGAAAGTTTACGAAAACTAACTAGTTAAAGAAACCGAAACTGCGGCCGAAACTCGATTTTTTGGCCGAAACTGGCCGAAACCGAAACCGAAACCGAAACTTCGGTCGGTCACTAATTAATTCCCATACAAACTGATGTTCACTCTTATCTTACCTGCGACTACTTACAGATCTTTCATATTGGACGTGGCGCTTACTGCGTCTGGGCCTTTAAGAAATTAGGGCTTCGACGTCGCCTCCTACAATAATGAAAACTAAATCGGAATCAAGGCCAATCATGTAGTAGGTATAGGTACTTAGGTAGTTGTTCCACATGACATAGTTTAAAATACCTGCACCTTAATTAGTATACGAAGAATCTGTGAAAGTCGGTCCGATTTGTTGACATTTAGTATTACTGTTCTGCTCCAGTGCTTAATAGCGCGAAATATATAAACTATCACCTGCCTTCCTCAATAAATGGCTCGTCTAAATATATTTTCTAGTAATCCTACTAGAAAGTATCCTCGCTAACATCCAACTCACAAACTTTGCCTATTAATGATATTAATAGGCACTGATAGATAGTGTAAGCAGTAGGTATATATTCATAAACTATGACTTATTATAACTGTACCTTATGTATAAGTGCCTTTGGGCGCCAAAATGCTACTAGCTAAAGTGAGGAATTATTTATTTATTTATTTTACACTTAATTGTACGACAAGTGAATAAAAATATGGTAGATACATAAATAAACTATGACTTATTATAACTGTACCTTATGTATAAGTGCCTTTGGGCGCCAAAATGCTACTAGCTAAAGTGAGGAATTATTTATTTATTTATTTTACACTTAATTGTACGACAAGTGAATAAAAATATGGTAGATACATAAATAAACTATGACTTATTATAACTGTACCTTATGTATAAGTGCCTTTGGGCGCCAAAATGCTACTAGCTAAAGTGAGGAATTATTTATTTATTTATTTTACACTTAATTGTACGACAAGTGAATAAAAATATGGTAGATACATAAATAAACTATGACTTATTATAACTGTACCTTATGTATAAGTGCCTTTGGGCGCCAAAATGCTACTAGCTAAAGTGAGGAATTATTTATTTATTTATTTTACACTTAATTGTACGACAAGTGAATAAAAATATGGTACATAGTACAGTGCAAGAAGACTTACAATGGGTGACCTTATCGCTTTAAAGCAATTTCTACCACGCAACCTTTAATTTAATTAATTATAATGGTTTTAGACTGTTGTCCAATAAAGTTGACAGGAAGTATAAATGAATGGATAATACATATTATGTACCCTTATGCTCACAGTTCAAGGTTTCCCAAACTTCGATAACTAACTCTAAGTATTAAGTATCTTGTTAGATAACCAGATTGTATGATGAATATAAATTTCCTACTTTAGATAACTTGAAAACAATAATACTAGTGACGGAATAAACAGTAGATCTCGCAAATAATTTTATGATAAAAAAATTATCAATTGCGTCCTCTATCATAATATAGTACAATTTTTACAAACGATTTTTTGAAAAGACCCAAGTAAGAAAGGAATTTTATTCCAAATTCATCAGGATAATAAATAAATAAAATAATAATAACATTCATTGCCTGATTGTGACTAAAATTTTGCTAGTAATAGGTAATCATTTTATTATTATCCATCGCTGTATGCAATCTAAATGACCCCTACCATACAGCACGTTATAAGACATATAAAATAAAACTAAATCAGTGTAGCTTTTACATTTATTGTTTTAAAAATTTCAGTTTAATCGGTTGAATAAATCTGCTTCAAAATTGAGATGCAAGATTCCACCCGAACAATCAAATATACTCTGTAAAATATAGCTTGATCTCTGTGATAGCTTTATTAAAGTAAACAAAATTTTTTATTTCAAAGGCATAAAAGTTGTTATTTACAGTTTGCACCTCTGTGTTCTCTCTCTCTCTGCATTTCAACCACAAAAGCTCTTTATTTTACAGAGTGTAATTATACAACGCGGGGTTTGTCAAAACGTAATGAGTACAAAACAGTCCTGGGGCATCGTCCTAATTATTTAATTCAAGTCTGATATGACATAAATGGGGAAATAATGTTATATTTAAACTATCGCGGTTTTTTACACTCATACTTATAGAACTCGGGACTTCACGCGAAATACATCTACTTACATTTTCACACCGAGCGACGTTTCGAGCACGTTGCAGCGCCCGTGGTCGCGGTTGGACTAGTGTTGTAAAAGACTCGAGTCTTTTAGTCTTAATTTTAGGACTTGAGTCCATTTTGAGACTAGGACTCGTTAGTGACTAACGAGTCCTAGTCTCAAAATGGACTGAAAGAACTCGGACTCATGAGTTAGTCTCATGCGCTTGTTCAGACACGGCGGGAACCGCGCGATTGTAGAATCGCGCGGGAATCGCGCGGGTCTTATTTGTATGAGTTAGTTAGTAATCGTTCAGACATAACCGTGCCGTTAATCAAACCGCGCAGTTACCGCAACCCAACCGCCAGAAAATAGAATCGCGCTGCTCCCGCGCGTTTCTATTACTATGGAGTCTTTACTAGGCGTTCAGTTGCGTTGCGGCCATGGTGTTATCACTTAGAACTGAGCATTGAATTATAATGTAACCAACTTACGTAGGTTCTCAACGTTGCAGTTACATTGAGACTTGTCATGATATTTAATTTCGTTTCATTATAACGTAAGAGTTTCCAGTAACACGTGGTAGTTGGCGCTGTACGCAATATTAAAAAATCTAATATTTAGTTAAAAATTCACAACTAGATGGCGCTGTGCCTTTTTTTAAATCGCGGTATGGTTTCGTTACATAGGGTCATATAAGTTAGACTACTTTTCTACCCAAGGTAGTTTATAATTATTTTTTCGATCTTTAAACTATTTTTTCAAAAAGATTCAAGTTTATTTAAATATATTCGTTACACTCGATTTTTATTTCATGGCCACGCAGTCAGAAAGTTTCTTGCAATAGCTGCTTGGCACCGCTGGTGTCGTCACTTAGTCGAGTGACGTCTCTATCTCATAATATACAAATGTACTCTGTGGTTGCGGCTACCGCGCGGTTTGCACGTCACAGGTCGTGAGTTCGCCATGGATCGTTTCGACACTGAACTATTTATTGATGAAGTGGAGAAGAGACCTGTAATATGGGATCTCCAGTGTGAAGATTACTCAAATAAAATTAAGTAAATTTTTTATCGGAGGTACATTCTTAAATTGGGATATAACGTTACGAACTGACCATGTATTAGTCGGTCACATAATATTGGATGCACCCAATACCGCCTTTTTCTTTTCTTTTTCTTAAGGAGCAACCACAGTAAACACACTTCTTCCTCGACCTCCATTTTCAAACCGACATTACCCCGTACGAAAATCGCAAAATAACCGCCGGTGTCTGAACAGCATCACAATTTGGCGGATTCAAACCGCGCGATTCGTAAACGCGCGGTTCCCGCAAGTCTGAACGAGTCTTGAGTCGAGTTCGAGTCCTCTGAGTCTTCTGAGTCCTTTTGAGTTTTCTGAGTTCTTTCGAGCACTTTTGAGTCTTTGGACTGAACTGAGTCGTGACCATAATTTATGAGTTGCTGTATTATATTTAAACCGGCTACAGCACAAACAAAGTGATTTTATATCATCGTCCTTAAATATTTCTGTTGTTAGAAGTTGTATTCTGGACATTCTGTGACTAATCATTTAGGTACGTAATAGTACGTACCTAATAAGTAAATTGTTTATTTTTAGGTACGTTACTAATATAGGCCTATCCTATCCTACATCCATACATGCACTACATAGTCACGCCTTAATCCCCGAAGAGGTACACCTTTAAGATTTTTGTCCCACATAATACATTGTGAGCTTTGAGTAATTATTACTATACTCTTTATACTGTGGTATAGAGAAGCTATCCAGAACAAAAAACGTGCGCCTTTTGCCACAAGTAAGCTAGCAAGCATAAAGTTCGCTTTTGCAGCGATTGAACAAAAAATTAGTCGTTTAATCGTAGTATAAATATTCAAGCGCTAGACCGCTTCTTAGTAATAGTTTTTTCACGACCAAAAGGTCTTAGGCGCCGGGAATATCAAGGCGCTTACGCGTATCCTTCAACGTATTCTAAGAACAAGTCACTTAGAAAGATTATACACTATAGACTGGACACGCATACGTTTTTACCCAAAGGTTATTTGAATTACTACTTCCAGAATAGTAATTTATTTATCAGATTTAAATAATATACTTTTTAGGGATTTTCTGTATGTCTTTTTAGGAAGTAATATACATACATATGGTCACGCCTTTGTCTCCGTAGGGGTAGGCAGAGGCCCACAGATTATATGCCCACTTTTCACCATTTTAGAATTTGTCCCAAGTAATAGGTGGTAAGCCGTGTTGAAATAGACAGGCGCAGTTTCTTCGCTGTTGAAACTTTTCAAGCCGCCTATAAAGACCTTCAACAGACGGACAGCGAAGTGTTATGAATAGGGTTCCGTTTTTTACCCAAAATTCGGTTATTTATTTTACTCGTAAACGGTGAGATACTCCAGGCAATCAAAATTTGTTCGATATTTTTCGTTGAATTAGAACAATAAAATTAGGTACATACATATATAATCAAGACTATTTCTTTTAGGCAGTAAAACATGATTGAACATGTGCTAGTAATCATATTTTGATAAATATACTTCAAAACTACAAGTTTAAGGTTTATTTAAAAAATTTAGTTTTCATGTTTATAGTTACTTAAATCATAATAATCTCTTCTATTATTATAATATACCGACTTCAAACTACGAAATACATTTAAAAATTCTAAATAAATAACTGCTCTTCATATAAAATGTATCATTACAATTTAGTTCAACCAACATTAGTACCTACGTGACGTATCAGAATCTGAGCAGGTCACTTTTATTGATCTATGATTTCATTCATAAGTTTGGGGGAGTAATGGGCATTAAAATTATTCTATAATACTGGAAACAAATGTAATTTACTTGATATTTTGTTTAGTTACCGATGATAAGTGACACCACTATCTTTTTTCGTGGTAAGTAGTTGTATTGTTTTTACACTGTTTTAACACACACGATGGCATTTTTACGAGCGATTGTTGCGGGCGATTACTACGCACTTAGCCGAGCGACTGAACGCACATGAGCCGATCGGCTCAACCTCACCGTTGCAAATTTTATGTTCGCGATGTCTGTTCCATACGTAGTAGTATTAGTTCAATGATTGTGAGCCGTATTGCCGTGTTAAAATTTACAGGCGAAGGCTGTGACTGTCGGTTTTTGAAATTTTTCAAGCCGGGGCGGCTTGAATAATTTCCTTCAATATGGCTTATAACGACTGCCATTTTACTGGCAACCGGTACCAAAAGCTAAACGTGCCTCCCGAAGCACCGAAACGCTCAAATAAATGTCACAAAGTGGTCACAGGGGTGGTCACCCATCCAAGGACCGGCCACAGTAAATGTCGTTTACTGCAGTGATCGTTTACAGAACATTGTGTCCGCGGGGTCACGATCGCTTCCTAAACCTACCTATAAAATATGTTTAAAATTTATTTTGGTATAGGGTACCAATATTATTGTTACAGGGTATTATTTATCACACTTTGTTTCTGGCATTCACCTGCCGCTTCCTAGGCACGCTCGCTAGGCTAGTGTCTTGACAACACAGTTCTAAAATAAATTGACCACAGGTGTGGGAGCGCCGGGACCTTCCATGCGCGAGTCCTACTCGCACTCGCACATGAACGCAATAGAACCCAAAACAATTATTTTTAGAATTTTTGTCTGTTTGTCTGTACGTTTGTACCTATATCTGTTTGTCTGTACGTTTGTGCACGCTAATCTCAGTAACCGCTTAACCGATTGCAATGCGGTTTTCTTTATTGTGTTGGGGTTTGTTTGCCACTTAACATTTAGTGTTTGTTTCATGTCAATCGATTTATAAATAAATAAGTTATATCACTTTAAAGATTTGTACATAGACACGTAAATCTAAAAATTGGTAACTAACTAATTCTAAACTGGCGTAAGTCTATTCTAAAACATTTCAGTCCACACCTTCGACGCGGACTAAATTATTTTAAAATAGCCTTAATCATTAAGCTCTTTTATGATTAAGCCAATAGGGCAGCTTTACACGCTGCTTGATGAGTCTGATGAAGAAATACCTCTCCTTTCATACACCTTATGTGACGTAAACGAAGTTGCGGGTTCAGCTATACTGTATTTCAATAGCTTTGCGCAAAAATGTAAACAAACACATTTGATCCTATATATCCATAGTTACTTGCAATTGAATATTTACCCTGATTATATTCCAGTATCCAGGAGTCATACAGTGTTCTTACAATCATTTCGACACCAAATAACTTCTTTGTGACAGTTTATTTTCATTTAAAATACCTACTCAGGAAAGTATAAATTCAATGATTTGTCATACTATATTTTTCTACTCATCTGTCTTAGACAACGATTGTCAAAACATGACATGTTTACATTATTGCCAGATCGGGTAGGATTGGACTATAGGGGAAGTGTGCTTAAGATGACATAGTCAGATAAGATGACACACCTGTATTATTTTCTGAAATACACGCGCCAAAGGTGAACCCGTGACGTTTTATAGGGTGCATGTAGGTGGCGCTAGTACCGAAGTTCAGTATGGCGGAGAGTGACGGCGCGTTGCAACATGGTGAACATTTTCGTGATTTTACAGGAAGGAAAAATTACCCAATACTCTTGTTTGTTGGTGAAAATACACTTAAAGATTGAATATTTCCGTTTAAATAGTTTTAATTGTAAATAGTGATTAATATATGACTTAAATATTGATAGTAACGTATTCTAACCAAAAAGAATTTGTCAGAATATTTGAATGAAACTTTTGTTAACCATTTGGTAAGATGACATACTAGACGTCGGTATAAGATGACATACTATGTCATCTTATCTTTATTTGGCGGTAGTATGCCTATCTTATTTTATTGATCACCAACGACTTAGGTCGCAGACAAGCGCACGGCCCACCTGATGGAAAGTGGTTAGGTACTGTGGCCTATGGAGTGTAATACCATGGGGAGTCACACTCGCGCTGCCGACCCTGGAAGAACAGAGAGATTCTGTGCCGTCAGCGCAGAAGACAAGCAGGACAAGCCTCTGGTCTACCCACCGACAGCACAAAACCGCCGGGAACACGTCACAAGGTTATTTAGCCGCAGTATTCTGTAAGGCCGAGGTACTTCCCCAGTCGGACTACTAGACTGGGACGGAAATACCGTCGTGTCCTATCTCCTACCTATTGGTGACCTATAAGACGAAATTACCAATAAAGTCTAAGATGACATAGTGTGCCATCTTTCATTAGGCTTATGTCATCTTACACACGGAGACTTAAGTGCAAATTATATACTTTTAAAAATTGTATATTCAGTTGATTGTTTTAAAACTATAATGACTCTGTTAACTATTTAGTATTTGAATAAATGCGTAAGATGTTGATCGCATTATGACTTTCTTTTTTGTAATATTTGTGTAGAAACAAAAAGTATGTCATCTTAAGCACACTTCCCCTAGTATATGTATAATATGTATGTTACCGTCACAGTGATTAATGCGGACATTATGTATAATGCCCGGCTAAATCAGACACAGTGATTAATACTTTTCTTCATTTATCGTCACACTTCCCACAAAGTACTTACATAATAACTTTGAGGAAAGGAAAGAGGAGGAAGTGGTAAAATGGGGGGCGAGGGTATACCTCTCTGCTTCCTCCCTCTTTTTTGTTACCTAACTAACTGATCTCTATGTTTATGCAGAGTATTTTATCAGACTTTGGTTCTGGCACTAGCTGGCCGCGGCAAACTTGCTACTCTCGCTTGGTGCGTGCGTTGGTAATACAGTTCTAATCTAACATAAATTAGTTAAAAAAACTATTTTGATCTTTTACATAACGCACCTTCATTTCGAAACCGTTACTAAACAAAATAACTAAATTTTACAGGAGAAGCAATTTAAGATTTTTGGCCTATTAAATACCTCATAATGAAAAACTTATGAACTTTTATGAGGTATGTCTTAGATTACTTATTAAATTATTAGTTCCTTTTAAAGATATGAAGGCACATAATTAGATAATTTATATAATTACTGATTTATAATAATTTTAATTTTTATAGTAACACTTTTGCAATAACTTTTTTTTTCAATTATCATTGAATATTGTAATGTTAGTATGAATTGAATGTTACTATGTAAAAAATAAAATTCTAGCTATTTTAAATGACAGAATAATGAGTGTGAAATATATTTAAAGACACGGATAAAATAAAAGGTAATAGTTATAATCACTATTTATTAAACGAACGTATGAAGTACAATTATAAATGGCAAATAACTCTTTATTCTTCTTTTAATAATTATCATTTAATTGAAGCTTACAGTCACCGTATTTACTCATTTAGAATAATAATATCAACAGAAAACTAATTCCTATTCAGATGGGACCACCTGCGGGATCCAGCCTACAAGTAGGGGGCGTCAGCATCAGCATCGAGTCCTCTTTGAAGTATCTGGGGCTCGTACTCGATGGCCGGGGGAAAATCGGACATCACTTCCGAAGTTTGGTCCCAAAACTGATGGGGGCATTGATGCCCAACATCAGGGGATCCTTCGCTCCCTACAAGGAGATTGTACCTGGGGATCGTGCGAAGTATGGCCCTAGGGGCCCCCGGATGGGCGGAGACCCTGACGGTCAGCAACGTGGCTAGATTGCTGAGCCCGCAGAGGGCGATGGCCGTCAGGGTGATAAGGGGATACCGCACGATCTCCGGTGAAGCGGCATGTCTCCTAACCGGAACCCCTCCATGGGACCTGGAAGCGAGAGCCCTTGCGTCACTATTTAGATGGCGCAAGGAGGCGCTGGAGTGGAGCCATAGGCCTGCGTCTCGAGAAACCAAGCCCCAGCGGTCCCAGCTCCACCAGGAAACCGTGGAGACATGGAAGGTGCGACTTGAGCAACCAAAGGGCGAATTCGCCACAATTGCGGCCGTCAGACAATCATGGAAGAGTGGCTAGAGAGGAGACACGGTGCTCTACTGCTACTCCTACTGGTTGTCACAGATGCTTGCCGGGCACGGTAGTTTCGGTATGTATCGGTGGGGAAGACACCAGGAAACCACAGCCGAGTGTCAGCACTGCGAGGATCGCAGTGATGACACAGCGCTCCACACACTGGTGGAGTGCACTGCGTGGGCGCAACAGCACCAGGTCCTCGTAGTGGGTCTAGACGTGGACAATCTCTCACTCAAGACCATAATGCGAGCCATGATCTTCAGCGGGAGTAAGTGGGATTGCGCCGCCTCTTTCTGCGAGCAGGTCATGCTCGTGAAAGAGGTGGCGGGGCGGGAACGCGAGAGAACTCTCCCACTCGAGTTACGCAGTCGGCGGCCTGGGCGCCGTCGTCGTGTCTTCACCGAAGACTATCGGCCTCCATGACTTGGGGCCTGAGGACGGTGAGAGGGCTACTCCCCGTCCTAACAGAAGCAGGCCCATGACGGCAGCGTGACGTGAGGGATTCCCGCACACCGCCCCTTAGAAGCGGGATCACTCCCGAAACCCCCCAAAGACGCGGGATAGCACCCGAACCGCCCCTTGGGCGAGGCCGCAGTGGTGGCCTTCCGAGGGCTTACCCGGGGCTCTAGCTAAGTAAAAATAATATAACACAATATGAAACTAAACAGTCGTATAAATCTTTTGTATTTGTTTTATACTTATTATTTGTATACTTATTCTAATAATACTACCACTGTTTATATACTTATTGTAATAATCCTAACCGTAAACATGAGAATCAAGTTAGTCCAGTAACCAATAATCACAATTTGAAACTAAATATTTATGTCATACTTTTATCTAGAATCTTTATTATAAGGATTATACAAAAGGTAACGGTTTTAGTTTTAAATTTGAAAAAAATAAAATACACATTTTAAGTTAAAAACTGTGACTAAACAAAAAAACACTTTATAGAAAAAAAAAAGTAAATAATATAGCTTAACGAGAAAGTCAACCGTTCTTATATATCAATAGTTACACTTTTATTATAAACTTGTACGTCGACTCCTCAAATGACCGGTGACAACTGGTTTAATAACGGTTATGTCATTAGCGTTTGTTTAAAATTTTCGTTTAGTAACGTTTTAGCTTAGAGCTATCTACCGTAATATTGAGGTATTAAATAAACTGTCAAATTCATTCGGTAGTTCCTGACGATTTAAAAAAGATGGCGTTATTAACTCAATTTCGTAAAAATTTCGTTTAGTAACGGTTTCGAAATCAAGGTGCGATAAGTATTTCAAAAAATATGGGTAATATTACCAAGCTTTTTACCATACACATAATATATACCTAATACAGTACAGATTATTAGAACCAAAGGTATATGATGCTTGACAAAATTTAAAAGAGAATGTGGGCGTAAAGTAAGCCTCTGCATACCACTTCGGGGCTAAAGGCGTGAACATGTACCTATGAATTACTATCTTCTATAAAGGACTCTAGAAATATAAAAGACTCAAGCTCTCAAGTCCTTTATATAAGACTCGAGTCTTAAGAATAGGACTCAGCTCGAAGCTCAGAGTCCTACTCTTAAGACTGAGTCTTATGATCATGTCTAAGAGCTTGAGTCCTAAAAAAGGACTCAAGTCTTATTAAGTAGGACTAAAGAACTCAAGTTCTTTACAACACTAGGTTGGACTCGTCCAGCGAAGTCCCGAGTTCTTTAAGTATGAATGGGTAAATAATTTTAAATGTTTAAAATGACAACACTCTTTTTATGTTTTCGTGTGGAAATGCTCATAAATGCCACGCCACAAAATGCCGCTAGGCGGGCGCGGGCGGCGCGGCGGCGGCGTGGCAGTCGCATCGCGGCAGCCATGTTTCTTTTTCGAAGCAAAACAATAAAATCAATCATTGTAACCATCTATAGATATGTAATGTTCTAATTAAAAATAACGGGAATATTTTTATATTTATTAATAACTAGCTGATACCCGCAGCTTCGCCCGCGTAAAATTTGTTCCCGTGGGAATTTATTCCCGGGATAAAAAGTGGCCTATGTGTTATTCCAAACCATAATCTATCCCTGTACCAAGTTTCAGCCAGGTCCGTTTAGCCATTAGAGCGTGAAAGAGTAACTAACATCCACACTCACAAACTTTCGCCTTTATAATATTAGTAAGATATTTCCCATCCCTGAATGTAGCCGATTAAAAACTTAAAAATGTGCCTACTAGTTTTGACAATAAACCACGACAGTGAAATGCGTCGACAGCGCCGCCAACTGGGAACTACACGAGCTGGGGGCATGCCCCCAACAAAATTGGAACATAAAATCCAAGAACTACGCTTCTACGTACGTGTGTATTCATTGGCCCGGGTTGCCCTCGGAAGTATAACCCCACTCCCAGTAACAAACTTACTCTACTAAATGTATTTCAAATACAGTTTTAATTGTATTTCAAGTCCAACTATAAATGTATTCTATTACTAGCTAACATATCACGGATGTCTCCCATAACATCAACAAGTCTTGTGATCTCTGATCGTACCGATTGTAGCGACTCCACTATTTGTTTGCTGTTGTCCAGCTTTTCTCTTTCCAGTCGAAGAAACTCTGATGCTTCGTCGTCGTGATCTGTAAACCGTACAAGACCTCTCTGAGTTGGTTTTGTAGTTCTCTAAGCGATGCTGAAGCCGAAAATGTAATTTAAAAAATGTATGTCTGTCTGTCTGTCTGTCTATCTGTATTCCGAATAAGTATCACGCCGAAACTACTTAATCAATTTGAATGATACTTGACACAATCTGAGCTTATAATCCGAGGAAGGTTTAAGGATACTTTTGATTCCGATATTTTGAGCGGTTCCTTCAGGAGAAGGGATGAAAGATAAAATGGTTTTTCAGCTGTAATTTCTCAACGCGTGGTCCGATTTTAATCAACATCATTTATTTGGTGGTTAGTGAGTATAACTTAGAACTATCAGCGCTCATGTATTTCCTTTGAAAAGGCCGTCAACTTAAGAGGCATTGTCAATAATCTTCATTGGTCTTTACGGCTAAAATGAGGCTGGTAGCATCATTTTGACAAAAAAAAATTAAAAAGAATAAAGTAAAAAAAATTTAACTCGATCACTTTCTAGATACGTGAGAGTTTACAAGTGTAAGCAGCTAATATGGGACTGCTAGGACAACCCAGTTACGAAGAGGTACCTACTTAGATTCAAATAAAACTTACCTGAGTCGTTAACCAGACCGTTTTTCTGAGCAGTTTTATATTTTTTGTCGCGTGGACTACGCCCGTCATGATCATCTAAATCTAGCGCGTGATCCTTCGATAGATGCCTCTTGTGACGTCTTGAACGGTGTGCACCTGTAATAGTAAAATTAACCTTGAAACCCCAAAGAATGTAAAGGACTCTTACTTTCTCTCTGTACTCTCAGCAGTGAAAATAGAAAATACATGTATTTATCGCAGGTGCTCACAGAAATAATTAACATTTAGAACCACTATAAGCAAGAAATATTCCCATTTTGATAAGCTACGTACGTGCCTAAGTCCTGCTCTTTTCCTTGAAGAGATACACCGAAGTTTCCTGTGACATCCTTCCGAGAACTTCCGGGCTCCGGTCGTAGTGAGTGGTATTATCATAGATTTAGGATTTTTCGCTGGTATAATACACTCACATTTTCATTTTTTTTTTTTTTTTTTTTTTTATACCACCAAGGTGGCAGACAAGCATACGGCCCACCAGAAGGACTGGTGGTCACCGCAGCCTATGAACGTTTGCAACACCAGAGGCGCCACACTCGCGCTGCCGACCCTGTAAAAACCTTCTTAGACCCCTTTTGAAGAACCCCATACTGTAGGCGTTTGGGAAAACCGAGGCAGGAAGATCATTCCACAACCTAAGCGTTCGCGGAAGAAAACCCCTATCGGATCTAACCGTGCTCGAACGCTCCGGACGTAGGGTGTGAGGATGAAATCCCTGTCTATGGCGAGCGGTGCGATGATAGAACGTAGCCGTGGGCATCATGTCAAACAATTCCTCAGAGCACATACCATTGTACAGGCGGTAGAACACGCATAAGGAGGCAAAGTCTCTCCTGTCGCGAAGAGGTTCAACACCACCTGTCAGTATAGGATCGTTGACAACTCTCACAGCTCGCCTCTGCACCGAGTCAAATGGACGAAGCTGATATTCGGGTGCCCCCGCCCAAAGGTGACAGCAGTACTCCATGTGTGGCCGCACTTGCGACTTATAGAGAAGCAGTGTTTGCGCCGCAGTAAAGTACCGCCGCGCCCTGTTGAGCACACCGAGCTTCTTGGACGCCAGCTTGGCCTTGTCCTCCAAATGACTGCGGAACTGAACGTCACTGGAGATGTCAACACCAAGGATCCCTATACTTTTAGAGATGGAAAGAGATGTGCCCTGGAATTGTGGCGCTACAGTAATTGGGGCTTTCTTAGCGGTGAAGAAACACGCCTGTGTCTTCGAAGGGTTGAACTGGACAAGGTTTTGTCTACCCCAATCGGACACTCTAGTAAGAGTAGCCTCGATTTCAGACACAAGCTGTTCACGACTCTCTTCCACTGCGTCCCGAGAGATACCGGGGCGGCCTGTGTAACAAGTGTCCCCCGTACTGTCATCTGCATAACAATATATAATAATATAATAAGCTGTATTAGTCCCACACGTAATTCCTAAGTCTATTCCCGGGTTGATACGATTCATACTGTGACAGCTAAAACACGAGTATATGATAATACTCTTCAAGAGTTGCTGATTTTCTTTTAATACCTTTGGTTGGACCGAGATGTTAATTGTTCATAAGTAATAGGCGTACCTCGCGCACTTCATAAAAACTCTTTCATGGAACAAGATTGGTGCACCGCTATTACGCTTACGCCGGCGAACGCCTGTCTATCAAAAAAAATTTTCAATAAAAAATTAAACCGACTTCAAGCAAATCCTGAAAAATAAAATTTACTTAGCACGAAGTAATATGTATTTTGATTTATCAGATTTTATTCAATATCATATTGAAGTCGGCGCCAAGTAAACCCATAGTTTTATGTAGGTATTATATTGATGGCACCAACTTCAATATTATATTGAATTAAATATGATAAATCAAAATACATATTACTTCGTGCTAAGTAAATTTTATTTTTCAGGATTTGCTTGAAGTCGGTTTAATTTTTTATTGAAAAATTTTTTTTCATCATTTTAAGTGACGGGTGAATCGAAAAATATATCTATCTAGGTGAAAGTTCTCATCGATACAAATCAATCAAGCCCAAACACAAGGTAGCTGCTGTAAATCGTTAAGGAATTTCCTCGATTGTCTTTCGGTTCCATCATCAGATCGACTCCAGACATTCATTAAATTGTAGTACCTTTAAGAACTGAATTAAAAAGTTAACAAACGCACTAGTTTTCCCTACAATTTTCGGTGGTTGCCCTCGATTTCTCCTGAATCCCATCATCAGATTCTGACCTGGTGAAATTGGGACCAACTCAGCAGTGAACTCTGTACAACAAAAAGCAGATTTGAAATTCGTCCATAATTGACGAAATATCGGTGAACATACATAAAACATTGAGAACTTCCTTTTTTTTTAAAAGTAGGATCTATCAATCTAAGTGTAAAGTTCTCATCAATACAAATCAATCAAGTCCAAACACAAGGTAACTGCTGCAAATTGTTAAGGAATGCCCTCGACTGTCTTTCGATTGTATCATCAGATCGACTCCAGACCTTCATTAAAATGTAGAACATTAAAGCACTTAATTAAAAAGTTAACAAGCGCACTAGTTGTCCCTACAATTTTCGGTGGTTGCCCTCGTTTTCTCCTGGATCCCATCATCACATCCTGACTTGGTGAAAATGGGACCACCTCAGAAGTAAACCCTATGCAACAAAAAAAGATATTTTGAAATCCGTCTATAATTGACGGAAATATCGCTTGACATACATAAAAAAAAATACATACAGACGAATTGAGAACCTCCTCCTTTTTTTGAAGTCGGTTAAAAATGGCGAATTTATCCAAATAAGGATAAACGAGTTAAAGATTCTCGCTATAGGTACTTACTATAATACTGAGAGATGGATACATCATCCTGTTGCTCAATACTGTCCCCCAACTCGTCATCAGTACCCTGTAACAATATAGTAGTTACTGATAAAAGGTAACATTTTCCGTCATAGAAGTTTCATGTCATGTTTACGGAAGCAGCATATAGTAAATACTGCAAGCAGGCAGTCCGCTTGAAGAACCCAGAGTTGTAAAAATAGAGAAACATGTACACGGGCAGAGCGTTCCAAGTTCATAAGTTTCAATAGAAAAATGTTCTTTTCAATCGTTTGGTTCGGGTAAAGATTTTCTACACTGAATGAGTCTGGCACCTTCTGCCCGGAACGCATTGTTAGGTATCAAAAGAAAAGGGAGACATTATAATCATAATTGAAACGGCTGTGCCTGTTCACAGTGTATTGTCTTAAAACAAATAATTATTGCACAGCATTCTGATGTGGTATGCATTCAATTAATTAGTGGAGTTACCTAGTGTGCAGAAAAATTATATAGATTTGCATTTAAAAATATCCCAACATTAAATATTAAACTATGTACGCCATGTTGGATTTTATTTTATTTGATGTTGTGATGCTACAAGGTGCACGGGCTTCTCAATGTGTCCACTAGTTACAGGATTAAGATAATGGGGTATTGCATGGCAACGGACGCCTGACGTCATGGTATGGACAAGAATTCAAGGATATTTATACAAATAAACCGGCCAAGTGCGAGTTGGACTCGCCCATGAAGGGTTTCGTAGCAGCAAGTAACATAATATAAAAGTTCTTAGTTCGTTGTAACTTTGACTGATGTTTTAACACGTTCGCAGTGGTAGTGATTTCACTAACCGGAAATTGCGGTTTATGACGTATTAAAAAAAACTACTGGCTCTATCTCGTTCAAACTAATTTTCGCTGGTAGTTTTTATGGCAATGTATATCATATATTTTTTTTAGATTTATCATTCTCTTAGTTTAAAAGTTAGAGGGGGGGGGACACATTTTTCCACTTTGGAAGTGTCTCTTGCGCAAACTATTCACTTTGGAAAAAAATGATGTTACGAACCTCCATAGCATTTTTGAAGACCTATCTATAAATACCCTACACGTATGGGTTTGATGAAAAAATTTGAGTTTCAGTTCTGATTATGGGGACCCCCAAAATTTACTGCTTTTTTTCTAGTTTTATATAAGAATCTTAATGCGGTTCACAGAATACATCTAGCTACCAAGTTTCAATAGCATAGACCTTATAGTTTCGGAGAAAAGTGGCTGTGACACACGGACGGACAGACAGACGGACAGACAGACAGACAGACATGACAAATCTATAAGGGTTCCGTTTTTGCCATTTGGCTACGAAACCCTAAAAAGGACCTCTACCTGTAAAAAGCATTTTGCTCTAAGTAAAAAACCTATCTACAGGACTTTGACATCGCCAATTTGGTTGTGGAGGTCAGATGGCAGTCGCTTCACAAACCATACCGAGTTTCAACCGCATCGCAGTTAGACTGGAAGGCGAACCAACCAAACTAACCCAACTGGGTTCGGAAATGGATCGAAAATGAAGATGTAACCTACCCCATCTCCTAGCGGGTCACTCTTGATAACTACACCATCGACGGCATTCTCTCCGATAATGCCCAGGATTGATTCTTCCATAGGAGTCAACGGTAACACTCCTTCAGGCGGGGGTCGATTGCTGTCTCTAGCTGCTTTCAACTCTAACGCACGTCTCCGGACGCGGTATTTCCAGTCGCACCAGTACTGAAATTGAAACAACATAATATTTTATTCATCAATTATCTATCCGTCCACACAAATATCAGTCCACTGCTGAATGAAGGCCTCTCCTAACATAAGATATTTTTGTGATTCCGATATCACGATCAATCAATATCGGAATTGTAATATCGGAAACGCGGTCCGAGATTCCGATATTCAGAGAGTCATGCGGAGTCATGCCCTAGTATCTACAGGGTTTATTTAGCGATATACTTATCTTCGAAATTTACAAAAACGTTAATAAATGGTACACGCACCCCAGAGATAAGGCATCCACGAAAAAGGGTTCAGGATTTATGGGTGAGGAAGTTTTTGATAAGATAAACCACTCGGGCGTTTAATGTCAGATCTCATTGTCAACACATCCAGAAACGGTATTTTACCTTGTCCGGGTGTATCCTTCCGAAGGCTTTTTTTTTAACGTGAGGGAAAATCCTCATGGATGCTATGCCGGACCCCTATCGACTACAAAACCTCTCGTAACCCCCCAACCGCATATGGTTGGGAGCGCCGAGTAAGCCCTCGGAAGGATGTCCCAGGACTCCCAACAGACCCACGGCCGCCATTGCGGCCTCGCCTAGGGGGGTTCATTCCGAGGGCTTGCCCTCGGTTCCCAACCATAGGCGGTTGGGGGTTACGTGAGGTTTTTTAGTCGGTAGGAGTCCGGCATAACATCCATGAGAATTTGCCCTCACGTAAAACAAAAAATAAAGGATATTACCTTAGACCAACCTTTTCCATCTTTAACAGCTCCTTCCCTTACAGCATTCATCTTCTTCGCACACAGGTTCCAGATCTTTACCGTATGGAACTTGCCCCTCCGCCCTCTAGTTAGTCCTCTAGCTAATTCTTGATGTTCTTTTAGGAAGTCCAGCAAAGATGTCAGCTGGTCTGCATTAACTTGCCGCTTTTTACAATCTAAAAACATAGTACCTACCTATTAAAGTTAGCGGGATATTTACCGCATGTATTGTTGAGAGCTTCCGATATTTCGGCGCCAGTTCCTCCGTGATCATGGTGCTTGTAACAGCGCCGCAATATCGGAAACCTCAACAATAGATACATATGGTAAATATCCCGCTAACTTTAATACTAATGTCAGTGACCATGAAAGTTTAAATACCTAAAAACATAGATTTAAAAATGTTAAAAATGTTCCGAAAAGAGCTTATACTTGTCTTAATCCCGTTAACTCATTGTTCTCTAATAAGTATATAGGGTCAGGTCACTACGTCGTCTTTCGCTTTGCGTCCTGAGTTGGGTGACCAGGTGACCACTTGTATGAATTCTTTGCGGTATTTCCATTTGAGCGTTTCCGTGCTTCAGAAGGCACGTTAAGTCGTTGGTCACGATTACCGGTAATATGGCAGTCTTAAGTCCAGTTGAAGGTCGTATAGACGGCTCGAGTATTTTAAAGCAGGCAGCCATAAAATGCTCCTGTCCATTTCAATACAGCTCATGATCACCACCTATAACATACTTAATCATGCGCCACTCTCAATCACACAGAAAATAAAGTACGTTCAGAAGCGAGAACGTCATTGGTGGATTCCGGGAATCCGCCAATAAAAATCGTCGCGATGCCAAATGTCAAAACGGGCCTATTACATTTTTAAGTTTATTATAAGGAGGCAGTGTGCGCTTAATCTTCCTCTACTGTTAACCACAAGGAGATTAAAAATCGTGTTTATCCTCCTAATATTGGAGACGAGACACACCATCGCGGTCTAAAACCTTTCCGCCACTATGGCGCCCACGTGCACTATAGTGACAGAACTGTCATCGGCTCCGACGCCCACGGTCATCATAATGCCAGTTTATATCCGTTTATATCCGGTATTATCCTCTTTCATCCAGGCCGGAAATAATGCAGGATGAGTTTATAATAATGATTAACATAGCCTGCAGAGTAACATTAAAAGAAAAAACATCAGAAACTTCGAGTTGATTGTGATAAATAAATTTTCTGTTGAGCCGCCATTTTAGCGTTCCAATTAGTTACGGGGTAAGTATTTAATATTGTAGTTTATTCTGCTTTTATTTATGGTTTTATTTAATATATTGAATGATATATTATTTTATAATATATACTTATTTATTTCAGTGTATATTTATTAATTGTTTTTTTTATTGGCCAATGTAAATACGCAAAAAATGTATAACTTTAATACTTACTTTTATTTTATTAATATTTTTGTTTATTTTGATTCAATTATTCTTGTTTTGCATTTAAAAGGTGTTGTTTAACAGCTGTTATAAATATTTCCGTCCCAAATCGAGGTAAAATTAATTATAATAGCATGTGAAGATGACAATTTTTGGCAATGAAAATACGCTAATATTGATAAATTTATTTTCGGAGATTTTGTATCTACAAATTCTTTTTTTTTATTTTTGGGTAACGTGTTTGTGTGTATATTTGGTAAATAAAAAAATATAAGACTTAAAACTAGTTTTATTTTGAATTACATGGTAAAACATAAGAATACTACTTCATTTTAACCATCGTAATTTTCAGCGACATTTCATTAATCCATTACACATCGGATATCCTCGGATTTAGTTTAGTTATTTTCGTCAGTTATCCAGCATGATGAAACAGTAAGTATTTCTGTAGTGCGACTCCTATAAAAGAAATAAGAATTAATTTTGTGAAGCTCGGCGCGCAACCGCTGTTCCCGCCAACGCTCGGCGTCGGCGGCCAGTGACGTTTGACAGTTCGGATGCTCGACTGGTAGTCTATGTTTATGTTTACAGAAACTATAAGTATAACGCCATCTAGTAGATGTTGTGAGAACTTTGAACTTGCTGCATCTTATTATATTTTATTAAAAAATACCGTGTAAAGCTCGTGCACGTAGCTTGTTTATTTTATTTTAACTCGTCCTTGTAGTTTAAAAGGTACTGTTAACATGCTAAACCCAACAATTTCATGTCCTATTCATTAAAAAAAACACCTAGCTTGGCAGGTAGGTATATATGCGAACAAACGATGATAATAAAGCAAAACATACCTGTATCCATCTCAAACAGAAGGACAAACGTCAATAATTTACTCAATATTTTTCAAACCACTACAAAAAGTGTGTTTCTTTCAATTCATAATATCACATTTTATACCGTAATGTGAATATTGGTAGGTTATATTAATATCGGGTTATTATCGTCTCGAGCCTTGCATTATATCGATCACCACGATAAACTACATTCTACAGCAATATCGTACCGAGGTCCGAGACTGTTTTGCCAACAACGCATGCGTAGGAATGAAATGCGCGCGCAATTTGATGGATTATTCATGGTGTATTCGTGATTCAGTGCTTTTCAGCGCTTTAATCATGATAAGGCCTGAAATTATTTCACAATAAACACAAGAGGGATGTTTATGTATGCAATAAAAAGCTTTCGATTTTATCAAAAACTAGCGGACGTCACGGGGTTTCACCCGCGTAGTTCCCGTTCCCGTGGGAATACGGGAATAAAATATAGCCTATGTTCACCGCAAAGAGTGTAGCTTCCCAACAGTGATAGAATTTTTCAAATCGGTCCAGTAGTTCCGGAGCCTATTCGTTACAAACAAACAAACAAACAAACAAAAAAACAAATCTTTCCTCTTTATAATATTAGTATAGAAGTATAGATTAAGATTGGCAATAGCTTTAACCAAAGACAAAATCAATAGGTAGGTCCTCAAAACTACCTGAAATATTTTATACTGAAATTTTACTTGATTAATTTCATTACTTTATAAACGTATTTTTAATACAATTATACCTACCTATTTATATGTAAAATTATAATAGGTATATTGTACCTCCCTTTATATAATTTAGATATTATATTGTAGAACAGTGTAAATTAATTTCGTACCTACATTATAATAATTGTTATAAAAATAAAAAAAAACACGTTTTCATATCGTGTGTTCAAAAAGCGCTTTTTGCGCTATTTTTTCAGGGTATCCGAATGTCAATAAACTGTCATGTCATCTAAACAAATATTTATTTCCCGCCAACGTGCGTGACTACACGGATAAATTAAAAACGTATGACACTCTACAAGTAAATGGCTAAAAGTGATATTTTTGAATTAGTCGCGATATAATCTTTCAATACATGACACATGAGATTGTTATCGATAGAGATTTTCGGACTTTTCCGATCTCAGTGAGAGATTTTCCGGTAAAAATGTTTAGCACGCTAAGTACGCGATATGTAATGAGATTGGTAATAAAATTTATATTGCGTCTTCTGTAAATCCTGTCGAAATGATACTGGAGAGATTTAAATGTTTGAGAAGGGTAAGTTTAATGTTTAATTAATTAGTAAATGTATCTATAAATAGGTTAGAGGCTTTCGCCATTAGTAGAATTTGTTCTAACTATGCTTTGCTTTAGCCGAGTTTGGAAATCAATACACTAATGTACCTACTTATGTATAACCTGAGATACTGACTGACTGACACACTCAGTGTGGTATGTGTGTGTGTAAATAGTAAATTCACGTAGTATTTTTGTTTGTGTGACCTTTTAAGATATTTTAACTTATGTACCTGCCTGATTACGTTTTTTTTTTTCATAATTTAGGTACGTAGTGTTTTATAGATAGTTATTTATAATATGCAACTGTGGTATAATGAGGGGTATTAAAACATGAATGTGGGTGTATCACACGAAGCGAAGCTGAGTGTGATAATAGTATCACATGAGTGTTTTAATAGCTAATTACCTATACCAACAGTTGCATACAAGACTTTATCTACACCCATGATGTGTCCTCTAAAAAAAATATTCTGAAACCATGAAAAGAACTAAAAGTTTAATTACAGACTATATTAATTGACTATATTAAAATAATAGCGAAGAAAAATAGCAGGAATTCGAATTCACTTTAATTATTTTTTTAGGCGCCGTTGTGGTAGTGCAATGCAAAGCGCGTGAATAACAGTTCTTTTTTTGATACTCATACAGATTCCACGCGTCAAGCGGTAAGTATTCGTGCGAAGCATGGCCCTGTACGGGGCTCCCGTATGGGCGGAGACCCTGACGGCCAGCAATGAGGCTAGACTGCTGAGCCCGCAGAGAGTGATGGCCGTCAGGGTGATAAGAGGATACCGCACGATCTCCGGTGAGGCGGCATGTCTCCTAGCCGGGACCTGGAAGCGAGAGCCCTTGCGTCACTGTTCAGATGGCGCAAGGAGGCGCTGGAGCGGGGCCAAAGGCCTGCGTCTCGAGAAATCGAGGCCCAGCGGACCCTACTCCACCAGGAAACCGTGGAGACATGGAAGGTGCGACTTGAGCAACCAAAGGGGGGATTCGCCACAATCGCGGCCGTCAGACCGGTCATGGACGAGTGGCTGGAGAGAAGACAAGGTGCTCTCTCCTACCGGTTGACACAGATGCTTGCCGGGCACGGTAGCTTCGGTAGGTATCTGTCCGAAAACACCGGGAAACCACGGCCGAGTGTCAGCACTGCGAGGACCGCAGCGATGACACGGCGCTCCACACGCTGGTGGAGTGCACGGCGTGGGCACAACAGCGCCAGGTCCTCGTAGTGGGTCTGGGCGTGGACACTCTCTCGCTCGAGGCCATGGTGCGAGCCATGCTCTAAAGCGGGAGTAAGCGGGACTGCGCCGCCTCTTTCTGCGAGCAGGTCATGCTCGCGAAAGAGGCGGCGGGCCGGGTGCGGGAGAGAACTCTCCCACCCGAGTTCCGCAGTCGGCGCCCTGGGCGCCGCCGACGTGTCTTCGCCGAGGACTATCGACCTCCATGACCGGGGGTCTGAGGACGGTGAGAGGGCCGCTCACCGTCCTTACAAAAGCAGGCCCATGACGGCAGCGTGACGTGAGCAACTCACACACGCCCCCCCTTAGAAGCGGGGTCACACCCGAAACCCCCCATAGACGCAGGATTGCACCCGAACCACCCCCTGGACGAGGCCGCATTGGCGGCCGTAGGTCTGTTGGAAGTCACGGGACATCCTTCCTGAGGGCTTACCCGGGGCTCTCAACCATAGGCTGTTGGGCGTGACGTGAGGTTTTTTTAGTCGGTAAGAGTCCGGCATAGCATCCTACGAGGATTTTCCCTCACATCAAAAAAAAAAAGCGGTAAGGATTTGGCTGTCTGATGAGTAACCCTTTGCGCTGAAGAGATTGAAAAAGCGAAAGGAGTGTTATTATGAAATTTCATAGAGTTTGCGCGCGAAATCGGAGACATGCGGACTACTCCGTTGAAAATTTTCCAAAATTAGTGTGTTTCGAGTGTTTTATGAGAAAAGTGGTGGATTTTTAAGCATAAAAGTTCGACAAAGTGCACAAGTGTTGGAAAGTGATAAAACGCAGTGAAACGTGACTCTTCCATTTCTCGACAAACTCCAGAGACACTTTTAGTAAAGTACCACCGCTTTACTAGAGAAGACTGACTTTGACTTAGGGCTGCACTTGACTTTGACTAGACTTAGAGGACGAGGACTGTGACTTGAAAAACGAAGATATAATAAATATAAGACTAGGCTGTATGGCTCAAATTGCCTTTGCCTATCCGAAAATGGATAAATAAAACTACTACTACTGAAATTTCATACAACATAATAACACCCGTTCGGATAATATTATGGTTACTATGACATTGGATGTATTAATGTTGGCAATAAGCTAACTGTTTCAGAATCTTTTATAGAGGATTTAAAGCATGGGTGTAGATAAAAGAAATTTTGATAGGTTCCCAGCAGTTATTATGATTATTTCATGTACATGTAATTTTGAATTATGGGTATAATACTCGATGTAACAACCATGGCAGTCATTTTTTAGGGTTTCGTAGCCAAATGGCAAAAACGGAACCCTTATAGATTCGTCATGTCTGTCCGTCTGTCTGTCCGTCCGTGTGTCACAGCCACTTTTCTCCGAAACTATAAGGTCTATGCTTTTGAAACTTGGTATAGTCCAATCCTGCCCGATCTGACAATAATGTAAACATGCCTTGTTTTGACAATCGTTGTCTAAGACAGATTAGTAGAAAAATATAGTATGACAAATCATTGAATTTATACTTTCCTGAGTAGGTATTTTAAATGAAAATAAACTATCATAAAGAAATTATCTGGTGTCGAAGTGATTGTAAGAGACTGCATAACTACTGGACTTAATTAGGGTAAATACTCAATTGCAAGTAACTATGGATAATATAGGATCAAATGTGTTTGTTTACATTTTTGCGCAAAGCTATTGAAATACAGTATAGCTAGATGTATTCAGTGAACCGCATTTTAATACGTCATAAACCGCAATTTTCGGTTAGAAAAATCACTACCACTGCGAACGTGTTAAAACATCAATCAAAGTTACAACGAACTATAAGAACTTTTCTATTATGTTACTTGCTGCAACGAAACCCTTCATGGGCGAGTCCAACTCGCACTTGACCGGTTTTTTTTTGTATAAATATAGGTACAGGACCGAAAATGAAAACTGTATTCAGAAGAACGCAACGAATTTAGACACATGAAGTTTAATCTGTTCAAAAAAATTGTTGCCGGTTTTAGTAATGCACTAAAACCTTTTTATATTCGAACTAGCTACGGTTGGGAGCCCTAGGTAAGCCCTCGGAAGGATATCCTCAGGATTTCCAACAGACCATGGCTGCCACTGCGGCCACACCTAGGGGTTCGGGTGCTACCCCGCGTGTTTGTGGGGTTGTTCGGGTGTCATTACGTTTCTTGGGGCGTGTAACGTGTGTGAAACTTTCACATCACGCTGTTGTCTTGGGCCTGCTTCTGTTAGGATGGTGAGCAGCACCCCCATCGTCCTCAGGCAGGCTCAATAATTGCCATGTAGGTACTGTAAAAAGTTGACTTTATCCGTACCAATTTAATGTAGGTAATTTTCTTTTCTAGACCAATACTAAGATTTCGGGCATTTGCTTTGTATTTTGTGATAATACCAAAGATAATATAATAGTATTACATACAGATCGACAACTCCCTGTCGCGCCACAGCTGTCAATAGAGTTGACGTGCGCGTTGACGTACAATTTGCTTACATTTATTGATCACACGCACACATTCAAGCTGGGGTTTCCGCCCTGTGATAATACCACCAAGTGGAATATGGTGCAAATATTGCCAAAGACTCCAAAATCCTTTGCCAACCTGAAAAAGTCCAAAAAAAATCGATAGTGACCATCAGGTTAATGGCCCAATGATGTGAAGAATCGTGAGTTGTAAGGGTAGGTAGGTACATAGCTTTTTTAGTTGGTTATTGATTTTTTTTAATAAAGAATTCAATTACTTGAATACACGAGCATTCTTAACAACTGAAACTTGCCACAGTACTAGATTAGGCAGCCAACCTAATTCAGTGTTAAAACCTCATCTGCTCTAGCTCTGATAGCTCCCGGTGAGAAATAGTTATTGCCTCTTTAAACTACTTAATTTGCTTTGCCAGCCATTAATGACAATTTATTTTTCCAATCGTCTTACACAGTTTAAGTCTTAAAGCTGCATAGAGACTGTGTTCGCCAGATTTCGCTGTTTGTCTTTGCTATTTTTACAAATATTGAAGCGCTCGTGGCCCCGCGGACTCAGTGTTCTGTAAACGATCACTGCAGTAAGCAACATTTGCCGGATATGGATGGGTGACCACCACGTGGACCACTTTGTGACATTTATTTACGAGCGTTTCCGTGCTTCGGAAGGCACGATAAGCCGTTGGTCCCGGTTGTCGGTAAAATGACAGTCGTTAAGCCAAGTTGAAGGCCTTCTTACGGGCGGCTTGAAAAATTTCAACTGTGGGTCGTCACAACCTGCGCCCGGGTCGGCGGCGCGTGTGTAGCGCCTCTGGTGTTGCAAAACGTCTAAAGGCTACGGTTACCAACCTTCCGGTGGGCCGTAAGCTTGTCTGCCACCTAAGTAGTATAAAAAAAAATAGTAGTAACGTAAAACTTACCTGTGTGAAGAGACACATCATTAGAACGCCCAGGCTCTTGAGGGCACTATAAATATTTTCGTAGATTGTGAGAGTGGAGTTCGCTAGATGTAACCATGGTTCACTTGATGTAGATAAAGAAACCCTGCCAGGTGTGTATATCAGTCAACAGAGTTTCATTGCATTATTGAAACACACACTTGCACTTACATTCCACAATTTAATATGCTTTAACAGCACCTGATCGGTTTCGCTTTATAGCATTCTCAAAGGTATTTCAGGTGCTGTTGAAGCATATTAAATTGTGGAATGTAAGTGCAAGTGTGTGTTTCAATAATGTATTATAACAAGTTCCATCAAGTGCCGACAATCGAGAGTATAAGTGACAGTTTCATTGCTTTGGACATTCTCTCTAGAGCACAATCGGGCTCCCTGATATATAGGGTTATCGTGCGGTTTTAGCTGGTACGAATCGGACTTACCCACCCAACAGTCCTGGTTAAGTCAAACAAACAAGTCTGCCATAGCAATTTTCTCATAACAGTATCATAATCGTAGCTTAAGAACTACGAAATCTGTTGAATTGTAAAGTGGGCTTGATACTGAGCAATGATTACGATTCTGTTCCGACACAATCAAAATACCTATGAAAAGAAAGACTTGGGACCTTGACGGGTGCAGTCCAAAAGGCGTTTTCACTCGACCATAAAAAAAATTAATGTGTTTCACCGTCATACTTCCGAGCGCTTACCCGGGGCTCCCAACCGTAGACATGTAGAAAACGTGTGGTTTCTAGTCGGAGAAAATGCGACATAAAATTCATGTAGGATTTTCCTCACGTAAAAAAAAGATGCCAACTGCAATTTCTAGTCGACTGAAAGACAAGGGCTTCTCCCAATTCTCTCTACCATACCAACTAAAGTAAATAAGTACCTAAAGCAAGGCCAGAGTCTTCTGCGTCAGTCAACACCATCACCAACTTTAGATCGTAGCTTCTTCAGATTGGCAGCGTCTTGGCTTTCGTTTGCCAAGTCGCGTTCTCCACTCTAGAAGTAGTTTGCTCCATCGTCCCTCGGTTCTCACTTTTAAAGCCAATCTGGTTTTATGATAGGTTGCTTCTCATCGAATTCAATAATTTATGCACACTTGTAGCTTTTACTGATCATGTTATTACCATCCTTGTGAAAGTTTGTGAAGATGTTTGTTATTTATTCAAAATTTGGTACAGGGATCGACTATGGTCTGATAAAACACATACTTCTCTACGTTTTATCCCTTAAATATGGAAACATATTTCAGTGATAAAAATAAGTAGGTATGAGCTGCGGAAATTGGAACAAATTTAACACGAGCGGAGCCGTGAACACCATGTAGTGTATCATAAAGAAATTACCTACCAGGATCTGTTTGCTATGTCAAAAGCTTTTACTGTAATCAGGTCAATTAGATTTTTTGTTTCACAATCAAAGGGGAACACGAAATGCATTGTAGGTATATCAATTTCAAAGTCGCCCTAAATCAACATCCACCCAAGGGCAAAAGGGGCTGGAATTTTAATACCCCATTGGCCTTAATATCAGTTCCTTCAATCGTTGTTATCGTAGTACGAACTTCAAGCAAACGTGTTTATTTTGTACACAGTCGCCTGAAGGCCTTTGCGGTGATCGCGTGTGGCGTTGACCGGAAATTTCCTTTCAATTTTCCTTCGTGTCGCTTGTCGAAGTTTTTAAAAGTAGAACAGAGGGTTTTTTTTATGTGAGGATGTGTTGTGGCTTATGTTTTGTAATAAATGACGTCGTTTTAAAATGGAAATAAAAGTTGATGTGGTAAGTTAAAAAGTTACATACATATAATCAAATTGTTAATAAGTGCTTCAGAATTACAAAATAATGTTTTGTTTACATTTTTAAAACATTTTTACAATCTTTTTCTATGCGCTGTAGGTATCTACTAGCTACCCTGAACTGACCCGAATCTATGGATGATGTTCATCACACCGATGAAAATGATTAGTCCAGAATCATCTCTTGTTTATCTTGAATTACTTCAGAAGTCTCTAAAGTGCCTCCTTCATTGAATGAACTTTATATTATAGCAAAAACATCATTTAAATGTATTTTGTACCTACTTATCCATAAAAAGTTTCTTCACAACTTCAATGGAAATACACCTATGTAATCGGATTTTATAAGTGAATTCTGTCACCCCAAAAAAAAATCGCTCTCTTTGTCAACGTAATTGATGTGTACACTAACCTACAACCTTGTTGAAATATCAGGTTCCAAGGTACTTTGTAGTCTCGGTATTACGTCGTAGTACACAAGGGTTTATAATGTTTTCAAGGAACTCTATAAATAATGCGACTTATTGTGCTGGTATACTCCATTTTTCTACGTACCTGCAAAGCCTACCAACCTTTCACCTTTGTATAATTTGTCCCACGTAATAGGTGGTGAGCCGTATTGCCGTGTTTAAATGGACGGGCGCAGGTGGTGACTGCCTGCTGTTGAAATAAAGCCTTCAACTTAGCTTAACGACTGCCATTTTACTGGCAACCGGGACCAACGGCTTAACGTGCCTTCCAAAGCACGGAAGGCACGTTAAGCCGTTGAAATATTACAAAGTGATCACATGGATGGTCACCCGTCCATGGACGGGCCATAGTGAAAGTTGCTTACTGCAGTGATCGTTTACAGAACACTGAGTCTGCAGGGCCACGAGCGCTTCTTTAAATTTTAAGGAATCAATAAATTAATAAATATTTTTTGGACATTCTTACACAACATCATCTAGTCTTATTTCTAAAATCATATATGTATAGTCATACATAGAAAAAACCCAAACTCCGAAACAAACATTTGTCACACAAATATTTGGACCGACCCGGGAATCCAACCCAGGACCAGCACGGCAGGCGGTTTAACTACCGACTGCACCACCGAGGCAGTCCTAGTTCAAGTCCGAGTTAAGGAAGGCACTCTTATCCTTGCGAGGGCGTACCCGGGACTCCCAGCTGTAGGCAGACCGTAGAGCACCATGTTACTGGTCGGTAGAAGTCCGCCACATCACGTCCGTAGATTTCCACAGCCACGCGTAAGAAAACGCTACTCTTAAAATGTAGACACTTGTTTTGTGTGGAAATATGTGCCTAATAAAATGCTATCCTACTGGCTTTTATTTTTTTTAACGTGTGGGAAAATCCTCATGGATGCTATGCCGGACTCCCACCGACTAAAAACCTCACGTTACGCACAACAGTTGGGAGTCCCGGGTTAGCCCTCGGAAGGATGTCCCAGGACGCTATTCTACTGGCTAAAACCAAACAGTGCCTATCTGCTTACGGCCGAAGTCACAAGATTCATGAGTTTTAAAAACGTCATTCCTAAGGGGGTAAAAAAGCCGGTTTAAAGTTTACTGTAGTATTTCACGTGCGGAACTT
Source organism: Miltochrista miniata (assembly GCA_933228765.1). Taxonomy (NCBI): domain Eukaryota; kingdom Metazoa; phylum Arthropoda; class Insecta; order Lepidoptera; family Erebidae; genus Miltochrista; species Miltochrista miniata. The sequence goes on along the minus strand of OW121751.1, from coordinate 8,388,573 downwards.
CTGCCAGTTATTGAGTAGTAAAATACGATTTTCTTTTCGCTTTTCAGCCGGTGACTCGTTTTAAGCCCTTAACTTTGACATTTTAATGTGTCTGACCGTTAATACGACCGTCAATAAAGCAATCGCCTTGACCCTTTCAAACTTATTACTATCCATAAGTAAATATTGATATTGAACTATGAGTTTATTATATAAACTGGCTGTGTCCCCTGATTTTGCCTGTGACATACTACGAAGACAAATTACACATCACACTTCTAGCACATGATACTTTCCTGGGGTATCCTTCCGAGGGCTTACCCGGGGCTCACAATCGTACGCAGTTAGGTAGGATACATGTGGTCTTTAGTCGCTAGGAGTCCGATATAGCAGCCATGTACAATTTTCCTCACGTTAAAGAAAAAAGCCCATTACACTTAAAATCAGTTTTCAAATATTTCATCCCGTATTTAACACTCTTATGGGTAAAATTTTAGAAAATTGATATTGTAATATATAGTATGCTGAATTTGAGGACGATACCTTTTTTTTATCTCCCATGCATTATTTCCCACCACGTTAGTGTACCTCTACATCACAAAATTAAACTATGGTCTCATGTTAGTCAGTCAAGCACTTTCTTTATTTATATAAACGAAATATCTACCTTATATTTCATCAATATTTTTACTACCAGCTACAAATACACAGCACGCAAGCTAACGCGATATCAATATTATATGACACAGCTAATTCACCATCGCCAGACCACACCTTCTTCAATTACTTTAACTGCTTACCAATGGTTATCTTTGGTCAGAATTCTCCGAAACTTTACGCAACTGACACTTTCTAGTAGGTATTAAAGTTGCTTACTTTCTAATAACACTATTTTAGCACCTACTCAGTATACTTCACGCCAAATCCCTTGCGGGGTAGGCAGAAAGAACCGAGCGTCACACGGCACGGTCCATGCACACCTTACTTGCTTCTTCAACTTTCATTTTTTCTTTTCTTGCATGCACGTCGGTTCATTCGGCTCTTGACACCACCTTCTGCTAACACACGATTAATTTGGTCGTGGTAGGTACCTACTATATACTATATACCTACTCAGTAGTGTACAAAATACGTCTTTATGTGTGGAAATGCCTCATGGATGCCATGCCGACTGGACTCTTACCGACTCAAACCACTCATTGCCCTACCATGGGGAACCTCGTTCCTGGGACATCATTCCGAGGGCTTACCCGGGGCTCCCAACCATAGACTGTTGGACGTTACGTGAGGTTTTTTGTCGGTAGGAATCCGGCATCGCATCCATAGACTTTCCCTCACGTTAAAAAAATGGTAATCGTGTAAGGGCTATAAGTCAAAACTTGTAAGAAAATTTTATTAAATTGACGCTGGGTCATCTTGAATTCCAATGATAGCGGTTTTTACCAAATTTTGAACTCAACATACCGAATATGTGAACGTAGTAGGATTGCAATATGTTTGGGAGTCCTGGGATATCCTTCCGAGGGCTTACCCGGGGCTCCCAACTGTAGGCTGTTGGGCGTTACGTGAGGTTTTTTAGTCGGTAGGAGTCCGGCATAGCATCCATGAAGGATAGACCCACCCTCATGTAAACAAATGCAGTAAGTACCTTAATATTATAAAAAAAACTTGAGAGGTGTCAATGGACACCCGGATGGAACAAAGTTCCTTTCCATTAAAGTGAAGTAATTGTAATAAAATTTTATTTTAATTTTAAAATTTTATTGTAAGCAAAAGCAAAAACAGAAACAAAAACAAAAAGAAAACAAATATAAAAAAAAGTGAGTGTGTGTAACCTTTACGCGCGACTGAAACTGAACAGAGCGAAACTCCTATTTGCTTTGGTGTTGCTCATAGAGTTCATGTTCATCCCCTGGCTAGCACTAGCACTACCAGTATCACTATCACTATCACTACCACTACCACTATCATTACTACTATTACTACCACTATCACTACTACTATCACTACCACTATCACTACCACTATCACTACCACTACCACTATCACTACCACTATCACTATCACTACCACTACCACTATCACTATCACTACCACTATCACTACCACTATCACTACCACTATCACTACCACTATCACTACCACTATCACTATCACTACCACTATCACTACCACTATCACTACCACTATCACTACCAAAAGTGTCGTTACAACTTTTCGTGAGAATTTTTTCCGTCTAGCCCCCTTTCACAACGCGCGATAAGGAACTTCGTTCCAATTAGTGATCACCATTACATCGCCATAATTGTCTAGACTCGGATTTCTTCTACATCAAAATCTTGTCCCTACTGTACCTACGAATGAAATTAATTCTACTGTGCTAATATTTTAGTAACGTCCTCACAAAATAAAGTGGACGGGAAATCGAAAATTATTTTATCTATATTAACTACCTACTTCAAGTAAAAGCTTTGTAACTGTCCATTCTTACGAAAATATTACAATCAGCCTTTACAGCTGTACGTAAGCCTCGATAATATTACGGACGTAATTAAATCTAACATTGTTAGTTGCGTTGTGACGCATCCTTATTGAGTATGTTATGCGCTTTTTATTTTATTGTAATTCGATAATTTAGTTGTGTGAGTGACACCAGCTATATAAAAAAATCTTGAAAATCAAAATGGCAGACTTTTGGCGCTAAAATGAAAACCTTGAAAATTTTTCTTGCACGCTCTACAGCCTGAACGGCTTGACGGATTTTGACATACAAAGTGTTATTACGCAAAAACCACTAAACCGATTTTGATGCGGTATTATTTGTTTATAAGATCTTGGTTAGCCTTAAAATCTAACATTTGTTTGATTGCAATCGGTTGAGTAGAACCGGAAATATGACAAAAATATAATAATTAATTAACGTTGATTTTCTGTAATGTCCCTTCACTACACGAAAATTGATATCTCCACTACTAACACAACTAAAAAGTTTCAAATAAACTTAATTATTAAGAATACAAAAAACCCGACTGCAAAGTACAATACAAATACAACTGAAAAGCTAAAAGCAAGCTCTACATTTCTTTTGTGATTTTCATAAGCTACTTACTGGCTTACTTAGTTGAGAACATTTGCAGGCGGGAACAAGCTATGGGAACATTTAGCTAGGTATTTTGTAAACCACCACTCGCTTGAAAGAGCACGTTCCCGCCTGCAAATGTTGCCGACTAAGTAAAACAGTAAAGTAGCTTAAGAAAATCACAAAGAAATGTAGAGCTTGTTTTTTGCTTTTCAGTTGTATTGTACTTTGCAGTCGGGTTTTTTTTGTATTCTTAATAATTAAGTTTATTACTTTTCGTAGCGTAGGTAAAGCATTACACATGTGAGTTTTGCTTTTAAATGCTTGAAAACGCTTTGACACTTATCTTACCCTTGTAATGAATAAATCTATTATATAAAAATAAGTCGGGTTTTCCTTCCTGACGCTATAACTCCAGAACGCACGAACCGATTTCCACGGTTTTGCATTCGTTGGAAAGGTCTCGGGCTCCGTGAGGTTTATAGCAAAGAAAATTCAGGAAAAATTTCAACAGTAAAGCGGGAAAATCATTTTTCACATACAGCGCCATCGCGGGCGAAGCTGCGGGCATCAGCTAGTAACTTATAGATATGGAAGGTTTTGGCGCGAATAAATGCGGTTGTTTTCAAGATTTGGTTTTAATAATATTTCAAACGGTTTCTAGCAACTGTCTTCTCAGTCTGGCTTTTAATAACTGCCTTTTTATTTATTCCTTTTTATAAGAAAAAGGTAATAACGTTGATAGCTATACATCCGTAGGGATTTCCACACGTTAAAGTGGCTTGAAATAAGTGGAAAGGGACATTTTAAAACAAAGTATGAATACACTATTGATTAGGTATATAATGATTTTATATAATCAAAGGAATACACTTGATTGTATAACTGGGCTCGATTAATTTACGATGACATTTTGTTAACTAAATGAGGTGGTACAGATTGCCATCAACAGAACGAATCTTATACTTTTACATACAAAATGTTGGAATCTACAGAGCCGCTATTGACAAATAGCAGTTGTAACATTGTTGGTACTCATCATCCCAGTCATTTGATTGGCATTTCTTGACAAGACCTAACCCACAGATAGCCACAACAATACCCCGACCTGACATGTTGGCCCTACTTTTCAGAATATCGTTCCAATAACGTATCAGGATCGATTTAATATCTAAAGCAATTAGTATGCTGACTTTTTCATAGTATTCAATATAAAGTGAAAAAAGACAACTGGCCCACACGGGATTTGAACCCACAACCTTTGCCTAAACCAGGGCAATGCTCTAACCACTTGAGCTAATGGGACCTTAATGAAATATATACCGTATCAGGATCGTTCACAAACCTGAGATGTAGACCCCAACATACACAATTGGCTCACGTAGGACAAAAAACAAATGATGAAATGTAGGAGTATAATATTCCTCTGCCTACGCCTTCAAGAATAAAGACGTGATTATATGTATATCGACTCTAAAATCACTCGTCTAGTCAGCTTAACGGGTTTACCTGGCTTGGAATTAACTTCATAGAATTTAAATTCAAAGCCCGCATTGGTCTCCAATCTGATGTCGGTCTGTTCCGCAGTGTTGAAGCGAGGACGGCGCCATTATCCTCAGAGCACCTCACTGTGATTTGAATACAAAAAAGCTATTAAGTGCTTTCTTACTGTACTTACGTACGTAAACAATGAAATATTAAAATGGTCGCGCGCCACAATGAATTCATTGATGACTGTATTGTATAGAACTATTAACGCTCTTAGGCATCGTCTGTGCATGAGTCGTTAATAAGACCCTGCCCATTAATATAACCACCAAGACGGCCATTCTGTATTAGGGCATTAAATGCAGGTTTCTATAAAAACAAGGATATACATAGTTTACCACAATTTTCCTTCAAAACAACAGCACCGTACATGGGTGAGGTCAAATTGGGTCAAATAAAATGTGCTGTTTACATTGGGTTTCAATATTGACAATAGACTGTTGTAAACGTACTATTTTTAGGGTTCCGTATCCAAAGGGTAAAAGCTGTACCCTATTACCGAGACTACGCTGTCCGTCTGTCTGTCACCAAGCTGTATCTCGTTAACTGTGTTGCTAGACAGCTGAAATTTTCACTGATAATGTGAAGTTCATTGTTGCCGCAACAAATTCTAAAAACAGAAAAATAATAACATTTAAAATCCTACTTCCTACTAATATTATAAATGTTAAAGTTTGTGAAGATGTTTGGCTGTTTGTTACTCAATCACGCTCTAACTCTAACAGCTAAATGGATCTGGCTGAAATTTGGTATAGGGATAGTCCGAAATAACACAAAGGCTAGGTACTTTTTATTCCGGAACAATATTCCCTCGGGAAGCGGGAACGGGGACCAAAGCTAGTTACAATTTTTTTTTTTATAAGTACAAGAACATTTCATTTGTACCTATTTCATAATACCTAAAAAAATCCTATAAAGACTGCACGTGAAGAGTGATATACGATGGGACATCACGTCTGCGCACCGTTTACGAGTTATATGACATAAACGGCCACACTAAACTTGACCATTTTATGTCATCCTCAGTGGTTTACTATATAATTACCTACAAATATATAAGAATATGCGCCTTATTACTGCAATAAAAGCTATCACTTATTAGTTGGCTTAGTCAAGATCATATAATATGAATGTTCAGAACTTTTTCATACGTTGAATAAGACAGATAGTGTTATATATTATGTGTGGAGATCCCAGTGGTTGTAATGCTGGATTTTACTGACATCTATAGACACGCAGTATACCTATGCGTCTAGAACCAGGCACCCGCCTCAGAAGAATGTCATTTCATAGGGTTCTTCGAAAGATTTCTTTAGAATATTCTAGCATCCTTCATCCTTCCGAGGGCTTACCCGGGGCTCCCAACCGTAGTCAGTAGGTAGGGAACGCGTAGTTTTTATTCGGTAGGAGCCCAGCATAGCACCCATTAAGGATTTTCCTTACGTTAATAAAAAAAGTATGTTCTTGCAGGGAGTGTAGAGTTTCTTATGTTGCAAACTTTTATAGGTAAGCTACTATGACCACTTTCCATCAGGTGGGCCGTAGCTTGTCTGCCACCTTAGTGGTATGAAACAAATTTAAAGTATGTTTCTTTTTTCTTTTAGCACACAGTACACCCATCGTCTCCGGGCATAAAGAATGTAGAGAAACCAGAAACGAAAAGGACCTGCGGATCTTGGTGCACGCCAGACGCTACCCCAGTACATAATGTGTAAGATTATGACTATAGTATACCTAACAATATTATTATCTACCAAGAAAAGTTTTTAGTTGTGTTAAATAATATTTTCCTAGTAAGTGTAGGCAGAGAAATACTTATGTGGAGCGCTATTGAAAATTTTAAATTCGCCGTTTTCAAATATCGCTGTTTCTGATTGATATAGCACTATGAAATAATTACTTTTTATTAAAGTCTCTTTCTGAAAACTTTAAGTGAATGGCCCACGTGAAATTACAATTTTATAATTTTTTACATCTTTAGAACATTTTTCCTTCGCCAAGGTTTTACCAGCTGGCATCAAATTAATTATACCAAAGTACATCCACATGTTTTATAATTATTTGATTAATTAATTACAGATTAACACAAACCAGTTCTAACATCGAAACAAGAACGTATTTACAAGAAGATTTCAAACAAAATAAGGAAAGGTAAGCAATTAGAACCGTAGTCCGTAAGATCCAGAATTATATTGTACATTGAGACAAAATATCATGCAACTCGTCAGATTGTCAATTCCATTTTGAGAACTTGGCTTACAGAGTCCATTTATTTAAAAAAAAATCTTATAGGTACTTTGATACGCAATTTCGAATCTGTGTCCTACTGTGTAGTACTTTTCCATTAAATTCAACCGATGTCGTTATGTTACTTTTAAACTATCGCGGTTTTTAACACTCATACTTATTGAATTCGGAACTTCACGCGAAATACTATTTACTTACATTCACCGACGCGACCACAGGAGCTGCAACGTGCTCGAAACGTCGGTGAATGTAAGTAAATAGTATTTTGCGTGAAGTCCCGAATTCTATAAGTATGAATGTTGTTATTATTTTAATGTCTGCTCCGATTTTGATTTTATACTTGAAGAATGCTTGTTTTTGGAACGAAGTTCCTTATCGCGCGTTGTAAAAGGGGGCTAGACGGAAAAAATTCTTACGAAGAGTTGTCTCGACACTTTTTTAACCGACTTCAAAAAAGGAGGAGGTTACTCAATTCGGCCGTTTATATGTTTTTGCTATCCATTACTATAATGAAAGGGGGGGAGGGGAGGGGGGAAGGGGGAGGGGGAAATGGGGGAGGGGGGAAAGGGGGGGGTAATAAACTGGGGGTTAATAATAAAAAAATATTATTATTAATTAAAAAAATAAAATTTTATTACAATTCCTTCACTAATTAATCGAAAGGAACTTCGTTCCATCCGGGTGTCCCTTGACACCTCTCAAGTTTTTATTATCAAATAATCAAATAATATGCAATTTCTAAGAAAAACAATCGAATTGTTTTACGGTTTGTCTACCGACACACTAGTTTTATGATTCAGGTTACCCCAACCTGGGTCATGAATAACAGTGCCTGTATACCTGTACAGGTAACAGTAGGTAACCAAGCTTGTTAGTGAAATTTACATGTATGATTTCAGATTAACACAAAGGAATTCCAATATCGAAACAAAAACACATTTCCAAGATGATGCGAAAATAAATAAAGATAGGTGAGCAATTATACCTAGAATAGTAAGCACTTCAGATGTTCACCCGAACCCCTCCCCCTAGGTGAGGCCGCAGCAGTAGCCGTATGTCTGTTGGAAGTCCTGGGGTATCCTGCCGAGGGCATACCCAGGGCTGCCAACCGTAGGCTGTTAGGTAGGTACGTGAGGTTTTTAGTCGGTAGGACTCCTAGAGAGGGACGGCATAGCATCAATGTAGGATTTTCCTCAAGTCAAAAAAAATCACTTAAGATGTACCTACCTAAATGCTTACATAGAAGCTGGCTTTTCTCAATCAACGCGTCAATGCCTGGTTCGTTTTTAGTGGGGGCACTGCCTATTAGGTCCATTTGTATTGTTCTTAGGAACTCTTGAACGGTACGAAGTAGCTCTTAAAATGTAATAATCCTAAATGTTGTCAAATTTGGCAGATATTATGTAAAATTACGAACATAGGGGTGCATCGGGGATTAGAAGCATTTTAGGGGATCTATTAAAGTATTTACGTGAAACGTAGGTATTACCTACTTTAAAGAAAATATCTGTATCGGACGCATAATGTGGGACGCATATATTATGTTGACACAAAATAATGAGGATCAGTAAAGGTATAGCAAATTCCAAAAAAAATGTATCCCCGTTATTTTCTAGGTCTCTAGGACATCAGAATGATATATCTTTTTGAATTTCCTATCTAAATCGGACTATTACTTACGGAGATATTTAGCAATGAACTCACACTCAAACATAGTTACAAAAATCAAACAAAACCCTGGGCGTCTAAATACCGCGTCTCCGGCTAAATGGCAGCGATTTGGGTGATGTGACGTCACAAGCTACCGCGTCGGACACTCGGCGAACTTCTCTAGTTATTTGATCACAACTTCTTTAATTTTCGTCGTAGAACCAAATTTTTTGCACTGTTTAATAAGGATTTCTTAGGTCTATAAATCTGCATTATTACCTAAAAACGTTACGGATCCTCATTGTGGTAAAGTAAGTCAGTCACGACTTTTGAATTCTCATGAAGCTCAGGATCAGTGAAAATGCGATAGTTGCCAAGATGTTGATGAAAACCTATTTTATTTCTCGCCCAGTCTTCCTGAAGTTTTGACCCGCTAACTGAGTATTTAAATTATTGGTAAAGAGTGCCTTTATTGCAACGATGAATTGTATGTGTTTTAAAATTTAGAGTTCCATGAAAATTTCTAAATCATTTACTAATATATGCAAATCGATCATTTTCAGCATAGTGCTCGACCTACAAAAACCTAAACGATACTCTTCAAGTCCACCGCCACTATACTCGTCTAAAAACGACATTACACAAGCCGATACAGAACTTAAGGATTTCAAATCAACTTTGGACGATAATTCATCTGAAAAGTAAGTACGAACTGTTTCTACCAGAACACACCTATAGCCATACACATCGACGGGTTTGTTACAACACTTATAACTCAAGAACGGCCGTACCTACCGATTTGGCTGAAAATTGGTGGGGAGGTAGCTTAGAACCAGGAGACGGACATAGGATACTTTTTATCCCGTTTGACCTCGCCTTTTTTTTGCTTTTTTTGGTCGATTCACTATTCTGCTGGCGACGTACACCGGTAGTCCACGTCCTATGCATGAATATGCGCAATTGCTACAATGATGCGACGGGAAACATCTATCGTTAACGAAATTATTCTGACGGGAGTAAATGCGACGGGAACGGGTGATTTACTCTCTTATGTGACGCATACGAAGTTGCGCGGGTCAGCTAGTCTACAATATATTTTATTAAATACATTTTAACTTTTCGCTCAATACCTTACCTCTTCAATTGGGTAGGTTATTATGGCGTCCCAAAATTAACTCGTCAAACTTCACGGGATTACTTGAAATCGGATAGCAAGTACGATCATTTAAAAAAAGGGGTGTTAATTTTTTAATTTATTTTTTGAATATTTTTGTCGCACATAATGCATTCGTTTGGTACTGCGACAATTCAATTCCGTCTACTCCCACCTGTTCTGTTGACTAGTTCTGTTGGCAGAACTACTTCAAGGTAACATGAAACAAACCACTGAGCACTCGCCTGGCTGTCGTTGCCGCTCTCTGCTGCCGCGCAGAAGCGTCGAAAGGTTGATATGAAAATTTACAGGGCCTTTGAAACGAATTTACGGTTAAAGTGTTCATGGGATTATTTTTCTACTTTTTTTTATTGATGTCAAGTCGAGTGTCGAAGTTTGAACAGTTAATTTTGGGACGCCTTATATTATACTAACGCAGCAACCATTCAATTTGAATATTAAGACAATGCAGCAGCCGCTAGTAACGTACAAAAGTTAAATTATTCTGAAGTAGGTACCTAAACTACGTAAACTTATAAAAACCCGCGATAATGAATAAAATAATAACATTCTGCTCCTCTAAATTGGATAGAAACATGATGATTAAGTATCATCATGTTTCTATCCAATTTAGAGGAGATCATTTAGAGGAGGATCATTTAGAGGAGCAGAATGTTATTATTTTATTCATTATCGCGGGTTTTTATAAGTATGAGAAGCAGTATATCAGAAACTATGGCATATTTTCGCACTTATTTTGTAAATATGGGCCTGTATGGGTTGAATGAGTGCGGCGTTCGCAGTATATCACTGATAAAACGGATACTAGTCTACGAGAAACCAATAAACAAACTTAGAATATAAAAACAGTATTATATAATTGTTTCAGACAATCCTCTCAAGACGAAAATTCCGATTTGATAGTCGAAACACCTCAAAGTCCTATACCAACATCTAACAATACAAAAAAATGCAAGGGTTTTCTGAAATTGCCAAATTTCTGCGACCCCTTCGTGCCGATAGACCCTCAAGGTGAGTCACAAATTGTCTTTAAATTGAAGTAATGGCCGGTCCCTGTTGGGCGCCAATTACTTAATTGTCAAAATGGTTGCTAAAGAACAATTAGCTTTGTTCTAAGTAAATGAAATGTCTAAAATAGATTGTTTGATCAAGAACGTTTGTTTACACTATTTGTATTAAGTAGGTACCTTAAGAGCACTGAGAAGGCTCTAACGCAGGGTTTCCAAGATCAAACTGCAGTCAAAGATAGTCTTTGCATAGAACCATCATCCGCCATGAAAAATTATAATTTAGAAACGCGAGATGAAGATTTAGAAAGTGAAAACATCCTTGGGCGCGTCGGAAACTTTTGAGATGTGCAAAATCATTTGAATTCGAGACACTTTTAAGGTTAACGATACCACTATAATTAAGTTTCTATATAATTAACGTGAGAATGCAGTATCTATTGGTTGAAATACATTGGTTTTATTTCATTTTTCTAGTTTTTACTTCTGTTGTTGTTGCACCCCATGGGAATATATAGGTACCAAGGAAAAAAGTCTATATGCTAATCCAGACTCTTTTCTATCAATCAATCAATCAAATCAGCCTATAGCAGTCCACTGCTGGACGTAGGCCTCTCCCAAATTATGTCATAATACACGGTCCACGCTTTCCGCATCCAGTCGGTCGCTGCGACCTTTTTCAGGACATCGGTCAATTTGACTATAATCTATACCTGTACAAAATTTTAGCACCAGCCATCAGACGTGATTGATAACACCAACAAAGATTTTTATACTCCTACGTTTCCAGGTCGAGTCTACATCACCTGGCTCCTGCTGGTAACTTTCTGCTATAGCTTCAATGCCTGTTGAATTGCTCTCCGCGCGACCTTCCTTATCAGACACCAGAGAACACTCCTCTATGGATGACAACCGACTACCTGTTTTGGTTGATTGATGACACATATTAATACGTTTCCAGGCCGAGTCTACATCAGCTGGCTCCTACTGGTAACTTTCTGCTACAGCTACAATGCCTGGTGCATTGCTCTCCGGGCTACCTTCCCTTACCAGACCCCAGAGAACACTCCCCTATGGATGACAGCCGACTACCTGTGCGATGTGGTGTACTTACTAGACGTAGCGCTGGTGAAGCCAAGGCTGATATATCTGCATGATGGGTTCTGGGTCGACGATCCTGATGAGACGAGGAGGAATTACCGGAAGAAGTTGCAGTATAAGGTAAGGCCTATATCATCAATCTTAATTCTAGAACTCTGCAAATGTAACGTACTACCACAAATGGAGTTTGCAAATAAGTATACATCCCACCTGATGGCACTTTTAGTGTGGATATTTACAACACCAGTGGTATTCTACTCGAGTTGCAGACACTTTTTGCTGTAGACCTTATTATTTTTAATTCCGTTGTGGTAATTTAATCTTGTTGCTTGATTGATTTTGAAATCATAGGATACCTAAATACACAATTTTGTAAAAAAATCCACGGAAATGAAGATTTCAATGGACCTGGTGAGATTCACCCAAGAGCTCATTCCAGAATTAGAGTGCACCTTTTTATATCTGATGGCTCCGTCTTTAAAGTGTAGTTTACGAGTATTTTACCTTGCTAATTTCACACTACGGGCAAAGTCGCTTTAATAAATTGTAACCTACGATGCTATATCTAAACTATTTCTCCCAGGACTTGTAAAACCACCTCAAAGTACTGCATAATCTTATAACTTCTGTCTGCTTTTTTTTTCAGTTTGACGTTATATCCTTACTCCCATTGGACTTCCTCTATTTTTACTTCGGCACCCACATGGTCATCCTCCGCTGGCCCAGACTGCTCAAGTTGCAAACATTCTGGGAATTCCACCAGGCCATGGACAGGGTTCTGTCTTCTCCCTACGTGGTAAGTACTACACACCCATGCTGTTTTTGTACATTATTTTATTGCACTTCTAGGGATCTGCTGGAGGAAACTGATTTGATGTTTCAAGTTGCGATCAGACATTTATGGCCAAAAGATGTGTCACTTCACAGTTTCACACTCCGCTTGAAGAACCCGGGGATAGGTATATCACGAGCACTTACTGCCAGCACACGTGTTTTCCGAAAGTCGGAGTAAAACACATGTGCAGACAGAGCATTCCACATGTCCATGCTTCACAGACAGAGCAGCTATCTTTTGAATCGCTCGCGCTCGGCTCTGGTGAAGATTCTCTCCATTAGTGGCCACTTTGCCCGACATTCGTGGTTTGGAATCGAAAAAAAGGTTGGGATTAAGTTGAAAAGCTCTTTAGAACACTCGCCATGGGCATGACAAACGCAGTCCAGCCCTCTGGTCTCAAAGACAACTACTGACCACCAATAAGACAGTCAAATTTTCAAACTTTTTTCATAGGTCATAATCTACCTGATCCATTTAAACGCTTGGGCATGGTATCTGGGGGGTAATAATGGTTGGGTGTACGACAACCAAGACACTGCCTACATCCATTGCTTCTACTTTGCGACATCTATCAGCAAGATTCCTTTGCCTGAAGATACTATAGATTACGTGCATATGATTGCTTATTGGTTAATTGACATAAATACGATAGAATTGCAACCAAGAACGCTATTGTTCTACGCAACTCCCGAGACTCAAGGTTATTTCACCTACCGTTTCACATTCAAGCACACTTCCACTAGACTAGACCAATAGGACAGTTATATTTTCCCATTTGTTCATAGGTCCGAATCGGCAAAACCCTATTCTACATCTTCTACCTGATCCATCTCAACGCTTGTGCGTATTACGCTATGAGCGACTACATCGGCCTGGGTACCAATGGCTGGGTTTACGACAACCAAGGCACTGCCTACATACGTTGCTTCTACTTCGCGACCAAGACTGCGACCTCTATCGGCAAGAATCCTAAGCCTGAAGATACGATAGAGTACCTGTTTATGACGGCTGCTTGGTTGATGGGAGTGTTTGTGTTTGCGTTGCTGATTGGGCAGATAAGGGATATCATTGCAACGGCTACGAGGGCAAGGGTAAGTAGCAGTGCTTATAGTATGTAACTAAACCCCAAAGACGCGGGATAGCACCCGAACCACCTCCTGGGCGAGGCCGCAGAGGCGACCGTGGGTCTGTTGGGAGTCCTGGGACATCCTTCCGAGGGCTTATCCAGGGCTCCCAACCATAGGCTGTAGGGCGTTACGTTTTTAGTCGGTAGGAGTCTGAAATAGCATCCATTATGGATTTTCTCTCACGTTAAAAAAAATTATGTAACTATTAAGGCACCCACGTATAATTCTGTTCCCTTTCCGTTAAAGGGATAAAAGTAGCCTATGTTTCCACCAGAGTGTACCAAATTTCAGCCGGTTCTGCTCAGCCGTTAGAGCGTGGAATAATAAGAAACATACATCCATACTTACGAACTTTCACGATCGGCCCATTCCCAACATTTATTCTAAGGAGGCGCCTTCATGTCGTTACGAAACATTGGTTTCCTAGCCATCCAAAGGAGTAATAACGATCCTATAATTTTTTTCCAACTTTGTTTACTCATCATAATCAATTAGTATATCATATATTATACTAGCTGACCCGCGCAACTTCGTTTGCGTAATAAGTGAAGAACCTATTTCGTGCAAACTTCACATAAACCATCTACTAAATAGTCTGAACAAAGCCTCAACATTTGGTTTGGATAGGTGAGCCCGTTATAAAATTACAACGAAAAGTGGCATTGATTTTTATATATATAGATTAACCCGCTCTGTTTCTTGCAACCTAAGCCTGGTCAAACAGTGTTTTCTGAACATTTGCAATTCTCACCTCGGCGCAATGGTGAAGGTTTGGTTGAGTGGATGTAATTACACCTTAACAACAGCTAAACCCACTACATTAAATTTTCTACCAAAATATGCCTCCTGTATCACTTTTTTCTCTTTCTTTCTCTCTCTTTTTCTCCCACTTGCTTTCTCCCTCTCTCCTACTGAATAATGACGTCAAAATGCTTGTTCCCGCTAGACTGAATACCGCAAGACGTTAGACGGATGTGCCCGATACCTCCGTCGTCTCAACATGCCGAATACTCTCCAGAGACGGGTCGCGCTCTGGTTCAACTACACTTGGACCAAGCAAAGATGCTTTGGTAAGTAAGTTTCTACAGCTAAGCTCATCTTTTCCATCGAAATATTTTTTATATATTTATCAATCATCATCAAATCAGCCTATGGCAGTCAACTGCTGGACGTAGCCTCTTCCAATTTACGCCACAACACACAGCCCTGAGCCTTTTATAATGACGTCCCAAAATTAACTCGACAAACTTCATGTGATGACTATTGGCATCGGAAATTAAATACAAATCTATACTAATATTATAAAGAGGAAAGATTTGTTTTTTTTGCTTTCTTGTATTTTTGTTTTTTTGTTTGTTTGTTTGTTTGTAACGAATAGGCTCTGGAACTAATGGACCGATTTGAAAAATTCTTTCACTGTTGCAAAGCTACACTCTTTGCGGTGAACACTATATTTTATACCCGTATTCCCACGGGAACGGGAACTACGCGGGTGAAACCGCGTGACGTCCGCTAGTATTTAATAAAAAAGGGGTGTTAGTTTTTAATTTTTTTGAAAATATATTTGTCATGCATTTGTTTGGTACCGTAGCAATTGAGGTAACATGGTCGGGGCGACAAAACAAACCACGGAGCACCCGTGTGGCTGTCATTACCGCTCTCTGCTGCCGCGCAGTAGCGTTTAATGAACAGGATCTTTGAAACGGATTTACGGTTAAAGTGTAGGTACATGTGATTTTTGACGTGACAACGTCTTATAATTCGATGGAGCCGGCTGCACGAACGAAAAAAGATGACGCAATATGTCGTTACCTCCCTCGCGTTACCTCGCTCTGTCTCGCTCTGAGGCGTTCCATTTATTTTAGTAATGTTTTCAACAGATGGCACTATAATCAATTGATGTGTTTTTATATTTCTTTTTGATTTGTAATGTTTTTTTTTTCTTATGACGTTGTCACTTTCAACCATCGTCAGTAAACCGACTTTACAGACAACCGATTTTTTTTTTTACTTATTCCACATCACATCATGAAGTTTTAACTAACAGTTAGTGTTGGGACGCCTTATACATTTAGCTCACCAAAACGATACCGCCCGTATATTCGAAAGCCGTCGGAGACCATTTTCACAGTCTACAAGACTATTGACACTGGTTCTCAATTTGGAGGACGGAGATACAGCAGCATATAGTAAAGTTATGGTGTCGATAATTTTGGTGAACTCTATCACACCCAATCATTAAATCAACATACTTCATTTTAAAATTATATTCGAATACATTCTTTAATTTGCAGACGAATCCAAGATCCTCAACTCACTGCCTTTCAACATGAAGCGTGATGTGGCACTCGCTGTTCATATGTCCACATTGAGCAAGGTATGAGCTAAGTCATATGCTTAGTACCGTTGTACGTAAATTCAGGAGCTATTATTTTGGCTATTCAAATATTAATATTTATACGTAACGGACGTAGCGTGGCTCGTTGCGCCGGCGCCGTAGCGTACTTTCATCATAAACTCACACATGGTGTACTAAAGGTGTAGTGTGGCCAAGATGAACCGTAAAATAGACCCTGTAGACACGTGCAAAAGCTTTTGAAAATGATAAAAAATTAAAGATATTAGTTGTAGAATGAAACCCTTTGCAAAAGTGTTTTATTGCAAAGTAGGTAATAAAGGTGTAGGTAGTAAAAAACTCTACAACTTTTGGATTAACAATTTTTTGATAAAACCTCAAAAAGATATCAAAAAATCAGGAGGTTTTTGTACAAACACGTGAAGTAATTTTAGGACTATTTGTTAACTAGAACAACTATGTGATTTTTAATTTTTTGTGTTTAGGTGCAGCTGTTCCAGGACTGCGGGTCATCCCTTTTGCGGGACCTGGTGCTGCAGCTGCGGCCCGTGTCGTGTCTGCCGGGCGACGTGCTTGTGCGGAGAGGCGACGTGGGCCACCAGATGTACATCGTGAGCTCCGGGGAGTGCTTCGTACGTAGCGCTTTGTGCACGTAGCGGGGCGTGTGTGTAGACAGGTGCAGCTGTGACGTGGGCCACCAGATGTACATCGTGAGCTCCGGGGAGTGCTTCGTACGTAGCGCTTTGTGCACGTAGCGGGGCGTGTGTGTAGACAGGTGCAGCTGTGACGTGGGCCACCAGATGTACATCGTGAGCTCCGGGGAGTGCTTCGTACGTAGCGCTTTGTGCACGTAGCGGGGCGTGTGTGTAGACAGGTGCAGCTGTGACGTGGGCCACCAGATGTACATCGTGAGCTCCGGGGAGTGCTTCGTACGTAGCGCTTTGTGCACGTAGCGGGGCGTGTGTGTAGACAGGTGCAGCTGTGACGTGGGCCACCAGATGTACATCGTGAGCTCCGGGGAGTGCTTCGTACGTAGCGCTTTGTGCACGTAGCGGGGCGTGTGTGTAGACAGGTGCAGCTGTGACGTGGGCCACCAGATGTACATCGTGAGCTCCGGGGAGTGCTTCGTACGTAGCGCTTTGTGCACGTAGCGGGGCGTGTGTGTAGACAGGTGCAGCTGTGACGTGGGCCACCAGATGTACATCGTGAGCTCCGGGGAGTGCTTCGTACGTAGCGCTTTGTGCACGTAGCGGGGCGTGTGTGTAGACAGGTGCAGCTGTGACGTGGGCCACCAGATGTACATCGTGAGCTCCGGGGAGTGCTTCGTACGTAGCGCTTTGTGCACGTAGCGGGGCGTGTGTGTAGACAGGTGCAGCTGTGACGTGGGCCACCAGATGTACATCGTGAGCTCCGGGGAGTGCTTCGTACGTAGCGCTTTGTGCACGTAGCGGGGCGTGTGTGTAGACAGGTGCAGCTGTGACGTGGGCCACCAGATGTACATCGTGAGCTCCGGGGAGTGCTTCGTACGTAGCGCTTTGTGCACGTAGCGGGGCGTGTGTGTAGACAGGTGCAGCTGTGACGTGGGCACCAGGTGTACATCGTGAGCTCCGGGGAGTGCTTCGTACGTAGCGCTTTGTGCACGTAGCGGGGCGTGTGTGTAGACAGGTGCAGCTGTGACGTGGGCCACCAGATGTACATCGTGAGCTCCGGGGAGTGCTTCGTACGTAGCGCTTTGTGCACGTAGCGGGGCGTGTGTGTAGACAGGTGCAGCTGTGACGTGGGCCACCAGATGTACATCGTGAGCTCCGGGGAGTGCTTCGTACGTAGCGCTTTGTGCACGTAGCGGGGCGTGTGTGTAGACAGGTGCAGCTGTGACGTGGACCACCAGATGTACATCGTGAGCTCCGGGGAGTGCTTCGTACGTAGCGCTTTGTGCACGTAGCGGGGCGTGTGTGTAGACAGGTGCAGCTGTGACGTGGGCCACCAGATGTACATCGTGAGCTCCGGGGAGTGCTTCGTACGTAGCGCTTTGTGCACGTAGCGGGGCGTGTGTGTAGACAGGTGCAGCTGTGACGTGGGCCACCAGATGTACATCGTGAGCTCCGGGGAGTGCTTCGTACGTAGCGCTTTGTGCACGTAGCGGGGCGTGTGTGTAGACAGGTGCAGCTGTGACGTGGGCCACCAGATGTACATCGTGAGCTCCGGGGAGTGCTTCGTACGTAGCGCTTTGTGCACGTAGCGGGGCGTGTGTGTAGACAGGTGCAGCTGTGACGTGGGCCACCAGATGTACATCGTGAGCTCCGGGGAGTGCTTCGTACGTAGCGCTTTGTGCACGTAGCGGGGCGTGTGTGTAGACAGGTGCAGCTGTGACGTGGGCCACCAGATGTACATCGTGAGCTCCGGGGAGTGCTTCGTACGTAGCCGAGCGCTTTTCCAGGACTGCGGGGTGTTCCTCTTGCGGACCTGAACAATCAGCCTCCACGAACGGTGTGTCGGCTGCTCGCCGTCCATACAGAGGGGCGCGGGATAACACTCAACCGAATCCCTAGGCGAGACCGCGTTGATAGTCAGGCGGGAAATAATTTCAGGAACATGTGGGTTTTAGTCGGTTCACGTCCAACGTGGTATCGTTGGGGATTTCTCGAGTAAACTTCTCTCGATGAACTTGAGGTGAGGTTAAATTAAGTAGTTTATCTTGTTTGTAGGTAATGTCGCAAGATGAAAAGGAAGTCCTGGCCACATTACGGGAAGGATCAGTTTTCGGTGAAATCAGTCTGCTCGGTATTGATGGGTTGCGGCGTAGAACTGCTACAGTCAGGTATCACTTTGTTTTTAACTTAATTCTTCCGTAGTCTTTTCCCTTTCATCTCTGCTATTTCACCTCTTCACTTAGCACGATCTTCAGCACCTCTTGTAGTGAGGCAAACCTCCTCTACCACGCAAACAACGTCTTTCTGGTATGCCTCCCGTGGTGCGGTTCGGAAGAGTCGGCATGGCCAGATAATATCTCTCACACTTTCAGGATGCACAATTGAATAGGAGGATGTTCTCAAAGATCGTTTTATGTATCAGATCTGCATGCCAGATCGACCCCTAACAACTAGGCTGCTTTAAATTCCAGATCACGCGGCTACTCCAGCCTCTTCGCTCTATCCAAAAGCGATCTGGACTCAGCTTTGAAATACCACAAAGAGGCTGCCCAGATACTGCGCATCCGTGCCGATCAAATCATAAGAGAAAACGCAGCCAGGTCGGCTAAACAACGTATGAAGATTGACGCCAAACGGCTGAGTGCTCAGGAAGACAATGCGTCTACTGCTAGGAGAAGACGGTCTTCTGCTTCTAGTGGCAGTATGCCTGAGAGGAGACAGAGGTCGGCTAGCGCTTTATCTAGGAGGAGACTGTCGGCTGTCTCGGAAATTAACCAGGTATGTATAGAAAAGATGGTGCGTCTACTGCTAGGAGAAGACGGTCTTCTGCATCTAGTGCCAGTGTGGCTGAGAGGAGACAGAGGTCGACTAGCGCTCTGTCTAGGAGGAGGCTATCGCCTGTCTTGGAAATTAACCAGGTTTGTACAGAAAAAGATAATCCATCTACTGCTAGGAGAAGACGGTTTTCTGCTTATAGTGGCAGTGTGGCTGAGAGAAGATAGAAGTCTGATGAGCTCATTTGCTGCCTAGCAGTCTAAAGGTTGCCTCGTGTGTAGTACCGCGTACACGTATCGCGTTGTAAAAACGGTACATCCGCTTTTACTTTGGAACAATATTTCGGAGTTGAGTAGGTACTTGTCCTACACTCCTTTCCTTGAAGAGTTCGATTCGTCATTCCTATGTAACAATTAGCTACCAGCAATGCATGCAGACGTATATAGAAGAATAGTTTCTTAGGCTGCTCTGAAGACAAACTTTCTGTGACACAAACTGCCGCTTGGCGGCGTTGCAGTCGCAGCGCGGCAGCCATTTTTAATTTTTCGAAGCAAAAGAATAAAATTAATCATTGTAAATAATGTAAATATCTATAAATATATTATGTTTTGATTTAAAAGACGTGAAATATTTTTTTATAAATAATCCCTGAATTCAGTCGATTCAAAACGTAAAAATGTGCCTACTAGTTTTTGACTATTAACTGCGACAGTGAACTACGACGACAGCGCCACCAAACGGGAACTAAATGAGCGGGGGGCATGCCCCCATCAAAATTGGCACAAAAAATCCTTAAGAATCGTTCTTCTATAATTTCTATATACGTCTGTATTCATTGCTACCGGTTACATTTGATTGTTGTGCGTTACGATTGACGAATCGAGAGTTCCTTCACAGGGGTTGTGATTCCATTAATGTTTGCCAAGGTGGTATTCTTCAAGAAATGCTATCTTCTGAAGGAAAAATACAGTATTCTATAAAAAGGGCCTGAAATTTTGATTTCAGCAGCGGTAGAGGTCAACTAGCGTCGAAGGAAGTTTAGGTGTGTGTGTGTCTATCTCGAATGTCTCTGTTTTGAATAATTTGTGTAAATGCTTAAATATTTGTTTCGGAGTTTTGTTGTTTTCTCTGTATGTTACTTAATATGTTTATAAGTTATCCCATGCAATTTTAGTTTCATTTATATTAGATTTGTTGCGTGAGAAAGCCACAAAAAGATTGAACTGATATTTATTACTCCGCAGCCTCCCTGCCCACCTTCTACGAGTATAGTGTCAGTGTGCAGCCAGGTTCGAACCCCGCTACCCACGATCGTGCTGTCCGGAGAATGAACCAACCACTGAATATGAAGCCCGGTGTCCACCTCGAGCTAAGCGGACCCATTAATGAAACCGCCTAAGTCGCACCAGTAAACTGTGGTGCGGTAGCGGGAAAACAAATAATTATGCAGTTTATTGTTATAAGTTAAACAGATATATAAATGGGTTCGCTTAGATCGCGGCGGAAACTAGGCTTGAAGCTTAAAAAACCGCCAAGTATACGAAAAGTATTGTAGTTGTATGGATTAAATATATTTCTCTTGATTGTTGTATTATTTCTAGAATAATCTCACCCCGGTAAATCGGTTTCATTAACCACAAATTTCTTGCAGAAGGAAACCTACATAGAAAGTGTGCTCGGGCTACGCACACATAGGCACTATTCACTGAATTTCACAGACACGAGGTCAAAGGATTTTCATACTAGTTTCGATATTGGTTTGTGCGCGAGTGTGCGTAGCCGAGGGTAGGTTTGAAAAAAAAGTACATACATGAGATTGCGGTCTGTACCTTACCTTACCATAAACTATCACTGCATGCGTTAAGCATTTGACGCTGTAGCTGGTCCTGAGATGGGTGACCGCTTTGTGGCATTTCCATTAAGGAGCGTTTCAGTGCTTCGGAAAGCAGAGGTTGCCGGTTTTCAGTACCTAACATGGCAGTCGTTGAAGGACAGATGCACACTCAGACTCACACAGATAGCTGTGTAGCGTATCAAGAAAAGTCTGTACAAAAAAACATCAATAAGCCTCTGATAAGTAAGTAAGTATGTCAACTAAAAAGCAGGTGGACGTGTCTTTTATACTTCTTGGTTGCCTTTGATAATGCTATAGGTAAGTCCAGCGAAACCGGTAGGGTGCTGTGAAAATTGGAATAGGGGTAGCGGCTACTACCCACCACTTTCTGACCCCTCTATGAGCATTTTTACGTGTGGAAGTTGTGCATGGATGTTGCAAGATATCAACCATATTTTGTATCTCAATAGAGTTACATTTCGCTATTCAATACTGCAAAGCATTCAGAATAGCCTAAGGAGTAACCTATATTGTTCTTAAGTTGTCTGAGAACCGTCCTGAGTCCTGACCTCTCTACGACATCCGGGATACCCTTCATGTAATAGCGTTTGGAATCTTCCAAAATGTTAGGAATAACAACGGGCCACGGGATCAGCGGTTGGTGTGCAAGATCGAATATTGTGACAAACTTTATGGGCAGGCAATGCTCAGTTCTTTTTTTAACGTCTGGAAATCCTCATTGATACTATACCGGACTCCTACCGACTGAAAAGGTGCCCTTCCGTCTACCTACGGCCGGGAGTCCCGGGTACACCCTCGGTAGGATAACCCCAGGTGGCCAGGACTCTAGTAGTGATAATGATAATGATCGTGATACTATTACATTATACGTGCAAATTAAATTTACAAGTCAGAATTCATGGAATTCTTTATAATTTTGGAACCACCACATTGCATGCGACTTCCTCCGTTATTCATGACAGGGCTGGCAGTATAATTAGCACGCCCTTTTAACGAATTCACCTATTTTTCGCATTTGCAAGTTGTATTATGTTAAAGGCAGACTTCGTTGACAAACTGATTAACTTTATTACACCGTGCTTGCGTGCATAGAACGCGATGACAAGAGAATCGTCTACCATCTATAAACTCCGTAGTTAGATACAGCAAATTGAACTTTATACAACTAAAACTAAAATGCTATGGAGTTGAAATTGGTTTGGCTGGTGCAGTTCTTCAATATGTTCTCCAAGTTTTATTTCAATTTGCATAATAGCGTAGATTTAATCAACGATTAGAAGTGATTTGTAATGAAGTAGATCGTATATAGGTAGGTACTAATCATAGAAATCTAAATAAAACTCAATAGAAATGTCTTGCACGTGTGAAAGTCTCTCCAAACAGGAATACCTACACTCAAAACATTCTTCTAGGTCGCCACCTTGGGACATAGTATCACGCCTCTACCTACTGACTTTTAAATCCCCCCCGTCTGCGCTTTTTAAAAAAAGTGGCAATAAATAACACCCGCCTGATCAAAGCCAGTCAAAGTTATTTTGTGTGAAAAGACCGACGGATGCCGTGATAAAAAAAAAACACACGGTCCGTACCTATTCGTCTAGAGCCGGATGCCCCGTCGAAAAACTGTCCCAGTACTCCGTCAAATATGTCCTGTTGAGGAAGTACATATTTAATTTTTGATTTTCAGGAAACTATGCTACGTGTGAATGCGAATCTAATATACAATGGAGGTCTGAGGCCCAGCTTCACACAGTGGAGATGATTCCATTGAGATGACTTAAAGATTCCGCCTCAATCATCTTTACCGTTCTAAAAGTCTTAGTATAATAATAACCCAGGTCTCTGAGAAACATAAGTATTGCTCGTTCGCTCTAACTTTGCCGTTCGGCTCCATACTAAAGTCGAATTTTTAATTAGACGAAGTAAATTGACAGCAACTAATGTCACTTCTTCATACAATGTTGCTTATTTTCTATGACGAAGTGACATTACCTACTGTCAATTTACTTGTCTAATTAAAAATTCGAGTATACGCCTCTACGCTATAACTACTTACAGTCACACCTTTATCCCCAAAGGGGTAGGCAGACGCATAGTATTTAGTACATACCCACATTTCACCTTACAGATTTTTGTCATACGTAATAGGTGGTGAGCCTGTTGCCGAATTCTGGTATATACAGAAATTCCGTATGCCTGTAAGTAAAGGCATAGGAAATATTCATATACAGGGTGAATTTTTGAAAAGGGATTGGATGGCCAAATCCGAATCTATAAGGAATAGCGAAAAATGCTCAAAGGAGTCACGAGCCCGATTTTGATGAAACTTAAAACCTCATCATTAGTTTTTCAAAAAACCTATAATCCTAGCTGGGAATCGAACCAGTTGATTTTGAAAAAATAAACACACCCTATATTATTACACCATACGATAGTGTCGCTAATAAGGATCAAATTCTGCGAAGTAATGATATACGGCAAATTTAAGGAAAGTTTGGAATTTTTATAGAATTCATATTTCATGTAAGTAAATTTTGTATCATAATTTGTTTTGTTCAAAGTCCCAGAATAGATCGTAACTATTCCGTGTTTTAAATCATGCTCAGAATGATTCTTTGGGGAATATTATAGACGAAATCACTAATATTGAATGCAGTACGATCCTTGAGGTCTCGAATGCAGCTATGTATTGAAAACAATGATCTACATTTTGAACAATTAATCAGTTAACGTAAGAAAAATAAATTGTATTTTGTTAAAGATGAGCACTTTCCTTTAGTTTGCCGTATGTCATTACTTCCCAGAATAAGATCCTTAATAGCAACACTATCGTATGCTGTAATAATATAGGGTGTTGTTATTTTTTCAAAATGAACGGGTTCCATTCCCGGCTAGGATTATTGGTTTTTCAAAAATCTAATAATGAGGTTTTAAGTTTTATTAAAATCGGGCTCGTGACTCCTTTGAGCATTTCTCGCTATTCCTTATAGTTTCAGAGTTGGCCATCCAATCCCTTTTGAAAAATTCACCCTGTATATGAGGCTACGACGTACACAGTATGGATAACAATTTTATTTGCTGAAGCAAAAAGTTATAGCAAAGCGAAGGGTGATTACCGGGTTCATAATCGATGTTGCGTGAGCGATCTCATTTCTTTATTGAAAATAACACGGAGCTAGGCCTACAATGTTACAAAAAGTAAACAAAAAAACCTCATTCTTCTAACTTCTTAAATTACCTTAGGAGCTATGAAAGCTTTGACTAAAGAAGTTAAAAGGTTTGAAAGAAAAATTAAACTACAATTTTGTTTTTACGATAATAGTAAGTTACTCATTAGCCTGTCATATTAAATTTTTACAAAAATTTTACAACTACAGTGACGACAACCCATTTTACAAACTATTGCTAGCAAAAAATATTGAGTGGACCTTGAAATATAGAATCTCAGCGATACTCTTTTTTTTTGATATCTGTGGGTACCTACATATATCTACACTATTACATCTGCTCGGGATGCGGGGTCCTACTAACATCTTAAGGACCCCAATGGGTCGGATCCTCCTCGTGGTGCATCCTGGGCAACGGAGTAGCGACCACTCCCCTTCCTCTGTGGGGGAGTTGTGCTACACTGGCTAATTCCGGCCGAGGCGGGAGTAACCCACGTGTGGGTTGCTCGGTGGTGTGTGTTGCTGCCGGCCGTGCCGTTATTCACGGCTGGCAGCAGCAATGATGGGTCGCCGTCGCTTCGCCTCCTTTGCTGGCGAGACGATGGCGGCAAAGTGGGAGAGGCACTGCGTGGGGGCGGGAGTTTGGGTAGATGCTCCCGCCCTGCCATGCAGTTCGGGCTGCCGGCCGTGAATAACGGCGCGACCGGCGGCCACAGTGCTGGGCCGCTGTCACCTCGCCAGTTGACGAGGTGATGGCGGCAAAGCGGGAGGTGCACTGTGCGGGGGAGCGGGAGTAACCGATAATGCTCCCGCTCTGCCGTGCAGTTCGGGGGCGCCGCGGTGAGGAGTCACTGCGCGCCCCCGAATGTTTCTTGACCGTGGGCGTAAGGTCGGGGGACCCCGCCCACGAACGGTCACATGGCGGTGGGCACCTTTTCCGTGTTCCGGGGGTGCCCATTAGCGCACGCCTGCGCCAGCCGCTCTCTGTCTCCTCTATTACAGAGGGGCGCTCGAGAGCGGTGCAGGCGTGGACTTCAGCTCCTTAGGGAGCTTTGGGGAGCCGCCCATCTGGCTCCCCCGAGGAGAGCCCCGAATAAACGGGGCGCCCCTAGCCGGGTCGACGTGAATAATCTTTTGATATCCCTCGGCCCGGCTAAAGGGTGAGGAGGAACACCGCGGGGTTTAGTGGGTAGGACGGTCCATTCCGGACCGGGCCGGGAGTCCCACACACCATCCCAGCTGCCCCCGCAGTTGGGATGAAGGCGCGTAAAGGCGTTCCCCGCGTCAACAAAAAAAAAAAAAAAAATTACATCTGCTCGGGATGCGGGGTCCTACTAACATCTTAGGGACCCCAATGGGTCGAATCCTCCTCGTGGTGCATCCTGGGCAACGGAGTAGCGACCACTCCCCTTCCTCTCTGGGGGAGTTGTGCTACTCTGGCTAATTCCGGCCGAGGCGGGAGTAACCCACCTGTGGGTTGCTCGGTGGTGTGTGTTGCTGCCGGCCGTGCCGTTATTCACGGCCGGCAGCAGCAATGCTGGGTCGCCGTCGCATCGCCACCTTTGCTGGCGAGACGATGGCGGCAAAGTGGGAGAGGCACTGCGTGGGGGGCGGGAGTTTGGGTAAATGCTTCCGCCCTGCCATGCAGTTCGGGCTGCCGGCCGTGAATAACGGCGCGACCGGCAGCAAAAGTGCTGGGCCGCTGTCACCTCGCCAGTTGGCGAGGTAATGGTGGCAAAGCGGGAGGTGCACTGTGCGGGGGAGCGGGAGTAACGGATAATGCTCCCGCTCTGCCGTGCAGTTCGGGGGCGCCGCGGTGAGGAGTCTCTGGGTGCCCCCGATTGTTTCTTGACCGTGGGCGTAAGGTCGGGGGACCCCGCCCACCAACGGTCACATGGCGGTGGGCACCTTTCCCGTGTTCCGGGGGTGCCCATTAGCGCACGCCTGCGCCAGCCGCTCTCTGTCTCCTCTATTACAGAGGGGCGCTCGAGAGCGGTGCAGGCGTGGACTTCAGCTCCTTAGGGAGCTTTGGGGAGCCGCCCATCTGGCTCCCCCGAGGAGAGCCCCGAATAAACGGGGCGCCCCTAGCCGGGTCGACGTGAATAATCTTTTGATATCCCTCGGCCCGGCTAAAGGGTGAGGAGGAACACCGCGGGGTTTAGTGGGTAGGACGGTCCATTCCGGACCGGGCCGGGAGTCCCACACACCATCCCAGCTGCCCCCGCAGTTGGGATGAAGGCGCGTAAAGGCGTTCCCCGCGTCAACAAAAAAAAAAAAAAAAAAATTACATCTGCTCGGGATGCGGGGTCCTACTAACATCTTAGGGACCCCAATGGGTCGAATCCTCCTCGTGGTGCATCCTGGGCAACGGAGTAGCGACCACTCCCCTTCCTCTCTGGGGGAGTTGTGCTACTCTGGCTAATTCCGGCCGAGGCGGGAGTAACCCACCTGTGGGTTGCTCGGTGGTGTGTGTTGCTGCCGGCCGTGCCGTTATTCACGGCCGGCAGCAGCAATGCTGGGTCGCCGTCGCATCGCCACCTTTGCTGGCGAGACGATGGCGGCAAAGTGGGAGAGGCACTGCGTGGGGGGCGGGAGTTTGGGTAAATGCTTCCGCCCTGCCATGCAGTTCGGGCTGCCGGCCGTGAATAACGGCGCGACCGGCAGCAAAAGTGCTGGGCCGCTGTCACCTCGCCAGTTGGCGAGGTAATGGTGGCAAAGCGGGAGGTGCACTGTGCGGGGGAGCGGGAGTAACGGATAATGCTCCCGCTCTGCCGTGCAGTTCGGGGGCGCCGCGGTGAGGAGTCTCTGGGCGCCCCCGATTGTTTCTTGACCGTGGGCGTAAGGTCGGGGGACCCCGCCCACCAACGGTCACATGGCGGTGGGCACCTTTCCCGTGTTCCGGGGGTGCCCTTAGCGCACGCCTGCGTCAGCCGCTCTCTGTCTCCTCTATTACAGAGGGGCGCTCGAGAGCGGTGCAGGCGTGGTCTTCAGCTCCTCAGGGAGCTTTGGGGAGCCACCCATCTGGCTCCCCCGAGGAGAGCCCCGAACAAACGGGGCGCCCCTAGCCGGGTCGACGTGAATAATCTTTTGATATCCCTCGGCCCGGCTAAAGGGTGAGGAGGAACACCGCGGGGTTTAGTGGGTAGGACGGTCCATTCCGGACCGGGCCGGGAGTCCCACACACCATCCCAGCTGCCCCCGCAGCTGGAATGAAGGCGCGTAAATGCGTTCCCCGCGTCAACAAAAAAAAAATACATCTGCTCTCCTTTCATCGAACCCCAAGATCCACTTTTAGTTCAACTTTAAAGTTGCAACACTCCTTATGGACACAGCATAAAGAGAAAATACTATAGGTAGTCCAAAACAATGCGCAAAAATCCTTCATAATTTTAGAGTAAATTCCCAGTTGATGACATGCATATTTATTTCAGACTTTTCCTACTGCTATTGATTACCTACCTGTGCATAATTGTACACCATCTGACTTCTGAAGTCTGGACATGAGTAACAGTCTTTACATGAAACACAGCGTCTGAAATTCGTTCAAACATCTTCAAATATGGAATTAAAACCTGATTACTCATTGGGTAATAACTTAGATAGTTCATTAAATCCACGAATTAATAAACTACTTCTCTCCTCTCAAAACTAGTTCTCGTTTTCTCTTTTCGTTTTAGGCTATACTTTATTCTGTGTTCCCACGAAAACGGGAATAAAGTATAGCCTATTCACCCGGTGATGATAGTAGTGAAGGATTTTTCAAATCTGTTCAGTCGTTTCGGAGACTATTACATGCAAACAAACAATCAAATATTTCCTCTTTATATTATTAGTGATTAGGTACCTACTAACTTAGTTCAATAAATCCACGATTTTATGAGATACTAGCTGAGCCCGCAACATCGTTTACGTCACATAAGGTGTATGAAAGGAAAGGTATTTCTTCATCAGAGTCATCAAGCAGCGTCTGAAACTGCCCTGTTTGCTTAAGCCAACACGCCAGTTTAGGTTCACTCACATTCAAAGAAACCCCTACAATTAAAATTTTCAAAATTTCTGATTCTTAAAAGTGTTATAACTCTTTTATTTCTAAACCGATTTACATAAAACAAACGCTAAATGTTAACTGGAGCAAACCTCAACACAATAAAAAAAACCGCATTGCAATCGGTTGAGCGGTTACTGAGATTAACGTGCACAACCGTACAGACAAACAGATATACAGACATACAGACAAACAGACAAAAATTCTAAAAATCATTGTTTTGGGTTCTATTGCGTTCATAAAGCCCCCCTATAATATTTTTTCTTATTTATCTTCCATGTACAGACAGCGACCTGTTACGATTTTATTATTCAACAGTAAAGGTACAAAATGTATCGTGTGCCTTATCGTGCTATGTAAAATAACCCTTTCAAGGGGGAGGCTACCCGATCAACTAGTGGTGACGGCAGTCGGCTGCTAACTCTGCCTGACTGAGGTTCAACACCGACCTGAGCACAATTCCCTTCTTCATATTATTTGTACAATTTAATAAGCACCATAAACAAATACAACGTTAATAAAAAAAGAGTTTATAAAAGCAAAGTACCTATCTAATACGTTTTCTTGATATTCAATAAGTATTTTGTTGTGTAACACAACAGTACCTATTAGTTAGATGCTCGTCTTCATATGGTCAAAAACCAAGTGATAATCAATTGTTTGTGAAGAAATTAGCACCAGTAACAAAAGCGTGAGTAAACTTTCATTTTTCATCATACATCAGTTCAATAAAGTCCCCGGAACACCTTGCAATAGGTACGTATCTTAAGAATTACTTTTATAGATAAAAAAATTGTTGATAGTGGTCCTCAAGTCAATTGCGAGGAGGTCACATTGACCTATTCAAGTCAATTATAGCGAGGGCTGTTCTAGATAACACTTGGGTATGGGTCTAACCTTGTGGAGAACTGAAGTAACGGCTCTTTGGAAATAGCTGCCCGAATCCGACTTATTCCCTTTCTTGAGAAGAACTTTGATGTTGGATGTAGTAACTCATACCTGACCTGATCGCACCAGCAACATTAGAGGCATAGCGCCTCCAGGCTTATTTTATATTTATGGACATCCCCCATGAATTCCATGCCAGACTCTTTCCGACTAAAACCCTCGGAAGGAAATTATTTTCTGTTTTTTTAACGTGAGGGAAAATCCTCATGGATGCTATGCCGGACTCCTACCGACTTAAAAACCTCACGTTACGCCCAACAGCCTATGGTTAGGAGACCCGGGTAAGCCCTTTGGGAGGATGTCCCAGGGATCCTCGGAAGGATATTACAAGATTTCCAACAGACTATGGCTACCGCCGCGGCCTGGCGCCTCCAAAGCGTCACCTGAAAATGAGCGCTGGCTCCGTAGAACGTTCGTTAAATAATGGTCCGATTCCGAAGACAAGTAGTGCCATAATTACTGGAACTCCTTCACTGCACATGTGGGATAGGTATGTCACCTGTATGTTAACGAGCACTACACAATGGTAGGAGATACCCAACGGGATTTCAACTGACACGTTGCAATTCGCCCTGCCGGGCGGACGCTTTTTTTTTGAATGTGAGGAAAATTCTTATTGGATGCTATGCCGGACTCCTACCGACTAAAAACCACGCGTGTCCTACCCAACAGCCTACTGTTGGGTGCCCCAGGTTAGCCCTCGGAAGGATACCCCAGGACTTCCAAAGAACGGACGCTTGATTCGGCACCAGCGAGAGAGAAAGGTAGAGTTGGCTCTTTATTTATACGCGGATAGTAGGAAAGTATTATGACGCTGACTTTAACTAGACAGGATTTCTTAGCCATTTAAAGGGGGTCGGAAGTTTGTCAACTAAAGAACGAATTTTCACAAGAATTTCACAGTTATTGAACGGGAAAATGTATGTGTATCTACTTCCTATATTCCAAGCGAGTGATGCGACGGCCATCTACAAATATTTGAATATAATAAATATCATCACATAATGATATTGCTCCTTTGTTGTCTAAATATAGGTAGGTACCAATGATGACTATGTACAAGACACAAGCTAGGAAAGATAATATCTGCTTAACCCGCTAGATTGCTAGAGCATACCTACCGCTATCATCGTAGTAAAACAGTTTACAGACCAAATAATATCTAATTTCATTATTTTTGTGGTCGTAAAACCCCTTGCGTGCTTCGTAATCTAGAATCGCAGAGATTATCTATGTAACAGATGGTAATGTGAAATATGATATATATGAATCATAAATCGCTTTTTGACATAAATCCTTAAGGTAGGTAATAAGTATAGTCTTTAGTGGTCTTCTAGAGCTTGTAACATAGGAGCTTATTTTTTATTTTGTACTGTAGATTGTACATATGATCTATACTTCTATACTATAATATTATAAAGAGGAAAGATTTGTTTTTTTTGTTTGTTTGTTTGTTTGTAACGAATAGGCTCCGGAACTACTGGACCGATTTGAAAAATTCTTTCGCTGTTGGGAAGCTACACTCTTTGCGGTGAACATAGGCTATATTTTATTTCCGTATTCCCACGGGAACGGGAACTACGCGGGTGAAACCGCGTGACGTCTTCTAGTCTCACAAATAATTTCAGGACTCGACTGTAATTGGTTTGAAGACACAGTTATTATACTGAATGTCTCTCTATCTGATCTCGTTGCACTCCTTTTAGAAAGCCAGTCTGATTGTAAGAATTGCCATACAGTCGTGTAATTGTCGTGAAGTTGTGGTGTTGCAAACGTCCATATGCTACGGTAACCAACCATTAGGGTGGACCTTAAGCTTGTCTACCTTATACATTTTTACCAATTACTACTAGTTTATGCTAAAGTGCCCTATTTTTTAAGTAAAACATCTTTAGTCGCGACCTAGAGAGTAACTCAGATTTTTTTTGTGACGGAAGTAACGCTATTTGAATTTTGAATAGCGGAAACGTAACGTCAAAATTCGAATGAATGATATTAATATAACATTTGATGCCGTCAATGGCAAAGAAGTTTTACTTCAATCGCGCGTAAATGTTACACGCACACACTTTTTTTTATTTCTTCAAAATTTTTTCTAAGTTTTTACTTCTAATCTAACGGCAGAAATGCAGGATTGCGAAAGGGCTTACCCGGTACTCCCGGCCATAGACTGTTGTAAGGCATTGTGTGATTTTAGTCGGTAGGAGTCCGGCATAGCATCTATGTAGGATTTCCAAACGGAAAAGAAAAAAAAGTTTCATACCGTTCTCCGACCCGAGCTGATTTCCACTATGAAATGTGGTTATCTATCCAGCAGTGTCATTAGCAAAATTCAGTCGATAAAATAGGTAGGTACCTAGGTATGTAAAAACTGAGCTTGATACTCAAAATTATGCTTATTTTAACCCAATTCGAAATACTCAATTAGCGAGTAAATATTGGGTTTCATTGCATTGGGCTCCCCTGCATTATGATAAGGCATGTCGTGAGCCCGCGCTTGCATGAATAATTTCCACGATAATGAGCTAGAACCGATGCCAAAGTTATGGCAACCCGCTCTGCGCCCTCTTACATAATTGTTTACCCGAGTAACGTTACCTAAATATCGTTACCGAATACAGGGTGGAATTTAAAGATAGTAGTTTTAGGTAAAGTACCCTTAATATTGATAATGGCAAGTTTTGCTGAAAGGAAACATTTCTTTATTTTCAAAAGTAAGTAAAACTGCATTTAAAGATTTTTGAAAAACCACCTAAAATACAACCTTTATTTTATGGCACCAAACGAAAGAGTCTTTAATAAAGAACAATTTCTTTTAAACAACATATATCTTAAAATAAAAGAAGATCAAGTAAAATAATAAAATATGTTTTTATTGTAAGTCCTACTCCTGGGACATCCTTCCGAGGGCTTGTCTAATTGAGACAGTCTAATTGAGAACCTTCTACTTTTTTTTTAAGTTGGTTGGTTAAGTGACCAGAACGAATATTCCCATTCCCTGAAACTAGAACATTTTTTTAACTTTTAAAAATAAAGGAATGTTTCCTTTCAGCAAAACTTGGCATCAATATTAAGGGTAGATACTTTACCTCCAACTACCGTCTTTGAATTCCACCCTGTACCTATATTAGGTACTAATCTATAAATTTTGAAGATAGGAATCGGTTGTTGTACCTTTCCTGGTACTAATACCACAGATTATATAATATGATTCTATACTAATACCAAAGATAATATAATAGTATTACATACAGATAGGCAACTCCCTGCCTCCCACCTGAGTAAGCTTCCCCATCCCCCCACCAAAATTTAAGTGTCGTTTGCCGTGTCAGTACTTGAGAGAGTGTCACTGCGTTGCATTACGTATTACTACCTACGTACTTTGTGCTATTCAATCAATCAAATCAGCCTATCTCATTCCACTGCTGGACGTAGGCCTCTCCCAAATCACGCCACAACACACGGTCCTGCGCCTTCCGCATCCAGCCAGTCCCTGCGACCTTTTTCAGGTCATCGGTCCATCTGGCGGGGGGTCGTCCTACCCCACGCGTACCAAGTCGCGGTCTCCACTCCAGAACTCGTTTGCTCCACCTACCATCGGTTCTCCTACAGATATGACCAGCCCACTGCCACTTCAAACTGCATACTCTGCGAGCGTCTATTCCCAGTTATCGCCACTGGCTTTGTCGCCACTGCTGATAAATGGGAAAAATATTCCCGACTGTCACCAGTGATGACGATTGACACATACTTTCCCAGTTGTAGCTACTGGCTTTGTCGCCAGTGGTGACAAATGGTAAAAAAAACATCCCCATTATCACCAGTGGGGACAAACGACACAAAAATAGTTTCAAATGTCATCTACCAAGCAGGACATACACAAAAATGAGCGGTTCGATAAAAAGTTCGTTGTGATAGCTGCGCAATCCGACTTGGTTAGGTTAGGTTAGAAGGCTAATGCGGGAGCGGAGCGGAGCGTAGCTCCCGCATTAAGCCTTCGTGGTTTTTTTTTTAACAATGAGATGGTAAAATAAAATAAAAAAAACACTACTTAAATTGTACTAGTACCGAGAAGCGCAGAAAAATGACTTATTACTGCATGGTTATAAAAAAAATAACCACGAAGGCTTAATGCGGGAGCTACGCTCCGCTCCGCTCCCGCATTAGCCTTCTAACCTAACCAAACCAAGTCAGATCGCGCAGCCATCACAACGAACTGTTTATCGAACCGCTCATTCTTGTGTATGTCCTGCTTGGTAGATGACATTTGAGACTATTTTTGTGTTGTTTGTCCCCACTGGTGATAATCGGGATGTTTTTTTTACCATTTGTCACCACTGGCGACAAAGTATGTGTTAATCGTCATCACTGGTGGCAGTCGGGAATATTTTTCCCATTTATCAGTAGTGGCGACAAAGCCAGTGGCGACAACTGGGAATAGACGTCTGCGAGCTATGTCGGCCACTCTAGTTCTCTGACGGATAACATCGTTATCGAATCGAAAACCCGACGTAGTTTGCTGAACGCTGCCCAGCCCAAGCGGATCCTTCTGGCTATTTCCTTTTCCAGGTTGTTGCCTAGTGTGATTTCTTGCCCAAGGTAGGTATATTCCTGGACAACCTCAAGCCTCGATCCTTCAACGTAGATTGGTCCCGGCATGACATTTTTATTGAACATGACCTTGGTTTTATCCAAGTTCATGCCGAGGCCAACACGTCGAGACTCTCCGCTTAGACTGTGCAGCATCCCGCTCAACTGTTTCAGCGTTTCCGCAATTATGACGATGTCGTCAGCAAATCGAAGGTGTGAGATGCGTTCACCGTTTATATTCACGCCCCATCCATCCCAGTTCAGCGACTTAAAGACGTCCTCAAGCGCATTGGTGAAGAGTTTCGGGGATATTACATCGCCCTGTCTTACACCTCTGCGCAGTGCTATAGGATTTTTTTTTTTTTTTTTTTTTTTTTTTAACGTGAGGGAAAATCCTCGTAGGATGCTATGCCGGACTCTTACCGACTAAAAAACCTCACGTAACGCCCAACAGCCTATGGTTGAGAGCCCCGGGTAAGCCCTCAGGAAGGATGTCCCGTGACTCCCAACAGACCTACGGCCGCCAATGCGGCCTCGCCCAGGGAGTGGTTCGGGTGCAATCCCGCGTCTATGGGGGATTTCGGGTGTGACCCCGCTTCTAAGGGGGGGCGTGCGTGAGTGCTCACGTCACGCTGCCGTCATGGGCCTGCTTCTGTAAGGACGGTGAGCGGCCCTCTCACCGTCCTCAGACCCCCGGTCATGGAGGCCGATAGTCCTCGGCGAAGACACGTCGGCGGCGCCCAGGGCGCCGACTGCGGAACTCGGGTGGAAGAGTTCTCTCCCGCACCCGGCCCGCCGCCTCCTTCGCGAGCATGACCTGCTCGCAGAAAGAGGCGGCGCAGTCCCACTTACTCCCGCTGGAGAGCATGGCTCGCACCATGGCCTCAAGCGAGAGAGTGTCCACGCCCAGGCCCACTACGAGGACCTGTCGCTGTTGTGCCCACGCCGTGCACTCCACCAGCGTGTGGAGCGCCGTGTCATCGCTGCGGTCCTCGCAGTGCTGACACTCGGCCGCAGTGCTATAGGATTGATCTTCTTATCCTCCAACCGGACGGTCATGGTAGCGGTATCGTACAAGCATCTCAACACCTCGATGTATCGCCAATCAACACGACACCGCCGCAGAGCGTCCAGTACTGCCCAGGTTTCGATCGAGTCGAAGGCTTTCTCGTAGTCCACAAAAGCCATACACAGCTGCCGATTGTACTCATTGGTCTTCTGTACAATCTGCCGAACAGTATGGATGTGGTCCACGGTACTGAAGCCTTTTCGAAACCCGGCTTGCTCCTTTGGCTGAAATTCGTCGAGCTTTCCAGCGAGGCGGTTTGTGACTACTCTCGAGAACAACTTGTAAACATGGCTCAGGAGTGAGATGGGTCTGTAGTTCTTTAGTAAGGTCTTATCACCTTTTTTGAAGAACAGAGCCACCGCGCTCCCGCTCCACGCCCTGGGTAATGGCCCTGCTGGAGGACGGAATTGAATATGCTCGTTAGCTCTCTAAGGACTGGAGTCCCACCCGCTTTAAGGAGCTCAGTTGTAATTCCGTCCTCTCCAGGGGATTTGTTGTGTTTGAGTTGCTCGAGAGCCGCCCTGACCTCGCCCTGGTCGATATCCGGTATGTCCTCCGTGTAGTGGCGTGTTAATGGGGCTCTGTGGTCATCATCGCTTAATCCCGTAGGCTTTGTTTTCCGTGATGCATAGAGGTCTGTGTAGAAACTCTCGATTTCCTCGAGAATCTCAAACCTTGAGGTTACGGTTCTGCCATCCGCTGTTTTGAGTTTCGCCAGACGGGGTCTTCCGAGCTGCTGGGCGAAGACTTTAGTGCCTCTGTTCTGCTCAATTTCAGCCTCGATGACACTGGTGTTGTAGCGTCGGAGGTCGCGTCTAATCAGCTTTCGGATTCTGCAGTTTAGGTCCCTCTGTTCTGACGACCTCGTAGGTGGCATTTCCCGTCTGATCCTCATTAGTTCGAGAGTCTCGGGTGAGAGCTTCGAGTCCATCTTTTTGTTTTTCCCGGACAAAAACCGGGACACTTGCTGTAGTGTTTTGACCACTGTGAGGGTTTTATCGTGAATGTTATCGGTGGTTTCCAGCAGATCGAAACGATTTTGAAGTTCCAGTTGGAACCTATCAGATCCCATGACCATTTGGAGCGCAGTAGGTCGGAGAGTAGGCTTCATCATACGGGCCCGTTCGGCGCGGAAGTCTAAATTTAGAGATGCTCGTATAAGTCGGTGATCACTGCCGGTATTAAACCTGTTAGGGTCCGTTCACACAGACCGGCTCGGAGAGCAGAGCAGATTCTTATCACGTTGAAAACAGAGCTTTTATAATTTAAAGTAAGGTTTATTCTTGCATGTGCACTGCTTTTGTCAGTAAGAATGCTTGAACGCGCTTGGTGTGAAATAATAAGAGGAGCTGACCGGCTCCGATCGCGTACTTTTCTTGTTCGCGCAGCCGTTCGGCTCCGATATCATGCTCTTTCTCGCTCGCGCAGCCGATCGGCTCCAATTGCATGCTCTTTCTAGCTCGCGCAGCCGATCGGCTTCGATTGCGTGCTCTTTTCCGCTCGCGCAGCCGATCGGCTCCGATTGCGTGCTCTTTCCCGCTCGCGCAGCCGATCGGCTCCGATTGCGTGCGCGCTGCCCCACGCCAACCACCATTTTGATAGCACAATTTAAACAGAACAGTTGTGTGCACTTATACGAAAACATGACTGATGAAAAATTAATATATTTCTTCATCGGAGCTATCTAAAACCATGTTCCGAAAAGCACCCGTTAACACCGAAAACAAAACTTGGAATACTGGTACTGCCTTTGTAGTGAATCGATGCACTCGATGAATCCGACCAGCTGCGAGCGCATTCGACCGGCTCCGAGCGCATCCGACCGGCTCCGAGCGCATCCGCTTTCAGCCGGTCAGTGTGAAATAGTTGGCGCCTCCGCTCCGACCAACTCCGAGCGTATACGATCCGGTCTGTGTGAAAAGAAAAGTGCGCGCCGATGCTCTCCGAGCCGGTCTGTGTGAACGGACCCTTAATCACAGAAACATCTCTAAATATACACTTCCTGTCCGTTAAGAAGAAGTCTATCTCGTTCCTTGTGACCTTGTCAGGGCTTCGCCACGTCCACTTCCTTTGTGCTATTGCTTTGGTTTAATTTGTGCTTAGCCGAGGGTAGACTTGAAAAAAAAGTAGGTACCTACATACATGAGATTGTGTTCTGTTCCTTATTATTTAATTTCCATAGATAGTGTCCCTAGTGTTCTCACACACACATTCAAGCTTGATTCAAGCATTCACATTACGTGTATATTAGTGTGGGTGAAAACGAACATTTTTGTATGGAGTTTCCACCCTGTGCTAATACGTACCGCTTTCTAATCCAAGCAAGAAAATGTTTAATTTTCTATCATATCCTTCCAATAAGTAAAGAAGGCAATTTCTAACTTTCATCCCCGGCTAGATGACGTGGTGTGAAAATGCCCACGGAAAATATTTATTTATTTATTTTATTTCTGTTTGGTGGTGTAAAATATCTATAGTCCCTTATAGGTTTTATGCTACAATTCATTTATTCAAGATTGACGTCTCTCACCTCATGGTGGTTAACATTATGATTAACTAGTTGATACAATTTCATTTATAATTATAAAGATAAAAATAAATAAAGACCACGATTTTTAACCAAATAATAAATAACTGAATACATAACAAAATATTTACCTACCAACTTCAACTTTAGCTATTTTAATTTACCTCCCAGGTAAGTAGGTATATAATGCACATTGTTAAAGTCAAATTATATGCAAGGTACCCAAGTCCACAAAAGTTCAT
The DNA here is from genome assembly GCA_933228765.1 of Miltochrista miniata. Classification (NCBI taxonomy): domain Eukaryota; kingdom Metazoa; phylum Arthropoda; class Insecta; order Lepidoptera; family Erebidae; genus Miltochrista; species Miltochrista miniata. The sequence continues at coordinate 8,350,602 of OW121751.1, read as the reverse complement.
CGAAGAATTTAAGTTTTGTAAAAAATCGTTGGCATCATTTCATTTTTTTATAGCAGGTAATTGGAAGAGGTCACGCTACAATTCACTTTAAAAAGAAGACAGTTGGATTGCGAGGTTAAATATATAGATATATATCGGTAGATTGGTAGCTATATCAAGACTATAATTTACGTGGCTATAATGATTGTACAAAAAAGTTACTACCTACGTTACGGCTACGTTTTTTGTCTGAATAAAGGTTACATGTAATGTATATTTATGAGAGGCAAATGTCTATGCCTATGTCCTAGGCCTACGGTATAGAAGGCTTATATGTCTAGGTTCGTAGTACCTTTGGTCTAGAGTCTAGACTTAGAGTCTACAAAATACAGTCTTGATTCTCATCATCCAAGGTACCAGTATCAGAGGAAACAAACAAGACGTCACTTACTTAAATCTTGGTAAATCGTTAAAGTAGATGTAGAGAAACTGTGGACTGGTGGATCTGTGGTAAAAAACAGTTAAAATATTCTGAAAAAATAGAATACCCACAGATCAGATCGAATATTAGGTTAATTGGAATGATTCCATTGAATAGAGATAGCGATAAGTGGGGAAATAGTCCCTCATCACGGAAGCGATATCGCTTGTAATAGCGACGAGGGAGGCTACGAAATAGGTTTATAAAATACGAGCTGAAGTCACACGGTTCCACCCGCGTAGTTTCCGTTCCCGTAGGAATACTGGGATAAAATATAGCTTTGTCACAAGGGAATAGTGTAGCTTCCCAACAGTAAAATAATTTTTCGAAGCAATTCAGTAGTTTCGGAGGGAGGGAAAGGGAGGAAAAAAATAAATAAATGGAACCTGTACACGAAATGTCTGCGTTGCTATCCTTAGTCCCCGTAGCTGGCTGATAGTCAGCCAACCCAATCAGTAAAAACGCTAAAAACGATAGAAAATGGGAGGAACCCTACCACAGACTCTCACTGAACAATAACTGTCCAGAGTCATCATCCACCGAGCCTCTTCTCAACCCAGTTGGTCTTTTCTTAGCCCTAACTTACCTTAGTCCCCACAGAACCCTAAAGTACCTAATACCCTAGGGCCCTAACCTATAATGTACCTAGTGTGGTGAATATATACATAGGTAGATTCAGGATGCCTGCACCAGGCGACCTAAGGTAGCAGATGGGATGCCTAGAATGCGGAGAGATTACTCACTGCCTGTCGCACAGACTCATACGTGTCTTGGCCAAATCTAAACATGTAATAAAATTGTAGATGTAGAGGGTCGAAAATCTGTAAATGAAGGATGACTGAAAGAAGACTGAATAGTATTAAGTAAGCAAATACGTCCGATTCTCCCCCGCTCCTTTTATCCAGATGAATAAATCTTTTGCGCTCAGTACGACTATTTCGCAGTAGGTACGCCTCGCGTTATGTGTAAACGTTATTTACAATTAGCTTTTAGCCTAAGTAAATGTATGCCTGTATAGCTGTTGGTCTATTTATTTATCCTTTCCTACCTTTCTCTCTCTTTCTCTCTCTCACTCATATGTGACATAAACGAAGTTGCGGGAGTCAGCTAGTACCAAATGAAATCAATAAATCGCTTGGTGAATATTACCTAGCAATATAAATCGCTTACCTAATGGCACCGCCATCAAAAATTATCTGATTAGAAGCAAACACAAACATAGGGTGGAAATAGTAAGATTTATTGCAACGTAGCTCGTGGAATAAGGCAACAGTACTATTCATCATACAGCCTAATCTAGTACAGAATACATATAACATTTACCGACCTAAATTATAGGTTGTACCTAAATATTGGACAAATAAGTGCTTTAGGATAATCTATTCTTCTTTCCTATACTTATTGTATAAAAACGAGCCAAGTGCGAGGCGAACTTACGCACGAAGGGTTTGTTATATGAAACCATTTTAAATACATATTTCTGTTTTTGAAGTAAAACTTCTTTAGGCGCGACCTAGAGAGTAACTCATTTTTTTTTCTGACGGAAGTAACGCTATTTGAATTTTGAATATCGGAAACCTAGTTTCCGCTATTCAAAATTCGAATGAATGATATTAATATAACATTTGATCCTGTCAATGGCAAATAAGTTTTACTTCAATCGAACGTAAAGGTTACTTTTTTTTTCTTAGATATATATAAAATAGCTGATACAAAAAATACATAATCCTGTGAAAATGTCAACTGTCTAGCTACGTCTGGTTCATTATAGACAACCTCGTGACAAAGAGACGGACAGTGAACTCTCAGTCTTATTTTGTCCTTTAGATACGAAACCCTAAAAAATCTCGTGAATGCGTGAAAGTATCAAGTTGATAATAATACCATATTATGTTAAGGTCTGAGGTCCCTTGAAGCTGTAAAATATCAAACTTCTAAGTAAACGTAAAAAAAGTTACGGCGGTTTATATCGTTAAAAACCTGTATTTCAACACTTTCAGGAGAACCAAAATAAATAGGGCACTTTCTGTTAACCTAGAACCAAGAAATTTAGCAAGTTTTATCCTCTTGTACTATTTATAATATTGATTGATGGCACTTGATGGAACTAACTGCACATAATGAAAACGACACTTGTACTGTTCCACAATATTAACCTGACCGGTTTCACCTCACGGCGTTTTATGACAAAGTAGTAGGTACTGTCTCAAAATCACTGTGTTAAGCATCAAAATTATGCTATAATTAGTTCATACATGGATGGTTTGCGGTAATAAAGGTCACTTGTCTTCACAGAATCTGACCCCGAATGAAGGTTAATCTACCTTAGTTTACGTATGGTAGTCGAGAAATCAAGTTGAGGCTTTCAAACTAGAAAGAAAGATAAGAATTTTTTTCAATAAGTAGGTATAACAGAGTAAACAAGTTAAGAATGACGGGCCAAACTTATTAATAAGTAGGTATAACAGAGTAAACAAGTTAAGAATGACGGGCCAAACTTTTTAATAAGTAGGTATAACAGAGTAAACAAGTTAAGAATGACGGGCCAAACTTATTAATAAGTAGGTATAACAGAGTAAACAAGTTAAGAATGACGGGCCAAACTTATTAATAAGTAGGTATAACAGAGTAAACAAGTTAAGAATGACGGGCCAAACTTATTAATAAGTAGGTATAACAGAGTAAACAAGTTAAGAATGACGGGCCAAACTTATTAATAAGTAGGTATAACAGAGTAAACAAGTTAAGAATGACGGGCCAAACTTATTAATGACTCTCGATGGAGCCCGCAGCTCCACTTCGTATAACTCTGTTCCCATTCTTGCATCCCTTGGGAAAGTTTTCCAGGGATATAGGGTTCCTAAGTTTTATTCAAGACTTTAGATACGGCGTACTCTATTGCTATACCAAATCTTAACTCTCAAACTTAGTAAAGCCTACGGACGTCATGAAATATCTAGAATTTGCGAGTGGGTGGGTTAACAAAGCTGCAGGAACTGATGAAGACTTCAAAAGCATTGAATACAGCTGGGTTCAACGCTGATGATGACGATACGTAAGCAGTGTGTGTGACTTGTGCTGTGTATTAACTTGAAACTCTATATGAATCAACAAATTAGTCATATTTCGTTAAGGTGGCGTAAGTTTGTCCATTAGCGTGAACGAGGGTTGGGCATGACCTGTCACAAGTTATGATGTATCTACTATTATTGCAATTCAGCTTACCTACTGGCGGAATTGTTTGTACCTACCTATTCATTACATTAAAATATATTTATGAAGATTTTGAACGAATAAATCGCGCAATAGGTAGGTATGGAAAGGTAGAACGTATGGGTTAAGTATCTTTTTAGAATAAATTTTAGCAGATAGGTATTTTAACTCGGAAAACTTACTTCCCAGCTGATTGCCTGCTGTGAGCAACAGCGGGTTTAGGAGTTTAAAAACATAGACACTGCCTAAAGTAAGTCGTAAGTCCCGTCCGTTAGTTGCCAATGCACCATTTGCAGGTATCTCAACTTGGTTTCCTTAGATTTTGGAGGTCCCAAAAGTTAGCTATTAGGCACCAAAACGTTGAAATCTATCATTCAGTCACTTAACAAATCTCATCTCTCAGATTTCAGCTATAAGACCATCAAGTCTGAGCCATGGGTCGTAACAAGGAGCCAGAGCTGCCCATCACAAACCCTGTCGAAGCTAAGAAATATCGCGACGAGGCGGCAGGCCATCTCAAGAACGGAAACTACGATCGCGCTCTTGTCTCGTTAGCGAAGGTGAGCTTCGTCAATTAGTTATGTTGTTTGTCCTGGGACATCCTTCCGAGGGTTTACCCGGGGCTCCCAACCATAGGCTGGGCGTTTACGTGAGGTTTTTTAGTCGGTAGGAGTCCGGCATAGCATTCATGATGGATTTTCCCTCACGTTAAACAAAAAAAAAAGTTTTATTGTTTTAGTTCTCTATATATGTGTGAAGATGTCTGTTAGTCAGTCGTGTTCTAACCCTGAACCAAGTTGGCAGAAATTTGGTGTGCTGACACCCTGGTTTAGCACAGGTTTTTAACGGTAAAGCCTTTTTTTTTTTATCTATACTTTACCTATGTAGGCAGGTAGGTAGGTATCTACCTTAAAAGGTGGTTAAATACCTATGGGCGGAAGTAGACTGCGATACCTTTCCTTTGCAGATTAGAGATTGAAAATATAAATTAAAAAACGATAGCTCATGAATACTTAAATCTAAAATAGTAAATTACACTCGAGAGCAATGAATCCGGGTCACTTAAAGAATCCTAAAAATCTCGGAAACTAAAAATGCTAGGTTAATGCAATAAATTGTATTTAATAGACAATGTAATACTCCTTAAATGAAGGTATTAAAACTTCTTAGTTATTGTAAAGTTATATCATAAAAAAATCAAATTTGAAAAAGGGCCACTTTCGAAGATGGAACTACGAAATTACAGCATTTGGTGTTGCTTTTGTTTGTAATCTGTCATTTATGTGGGTACATAAACCATGTTGATAGTGCTCTATATTCATTAATCAAGCTGAAATTATGTCGCTTACGCCTGAAGAATGCACCAGAATACTTACAATGCTGGAAACCGGCCGGAGTCAGCGCGATACAGCCAGGACTGTCGGTGTGTCGCTGTCAACAGTACAAAGAGTTCTCCGACGTTACGAAGAAACTGGTTCTAACCTACGCAGACCAGGAACGGGCAGAACCAGGTGTACCACAGCACGAGAAGACCGATACTTGGTGAACACCATGCTTCGAAATCGCTTTCTCACAGGAACTGAACTCACCAATCAGTTTCGACGCCTCGGAGGAAGTAACCCAAGTGCATGGACAGTAAGACGTCGGCTTGCTGAATCTAACTTAAAACCCCTTAGACCTGCAAACGGCCCTAAACTGGAGCGTGGGCATCGTATTTCGAGACTAAGGTATGCCCAGAGCCACGTAAATTGGAGTATTGAAGATTGGTCAAAAGTTATGTTCTCCGACGAATCAAAATTTATGCTCTACAAGCACGATGGAAGACACAGAGTGTATCGAAGACCAGGGGAAAGATTCAAGCAAGCATGCATCGAAGAAAAAGTAGCCTACGGTGGTGGGTCTGTACTTGTGTGGGCCGGAATTTCTTCTGAAAGTCGCACAGAGCTGGTGATCATAGAAAACGGCTCTTTAACTAGCGTAAGATATGTGGAAGAAATCCTCAATGATCACGTTGGTCCATTTATGGTCAATTTAGGTGAGGATGCTATATTTATGCATGACAATGCCCGACCTTATACAGGTAGGATTGTGAATGACTACCTTCAAGAGATGAACATTACTCGTATGGAGTGGCCAGCGCGCAGCCCGGATATCAACCCGATCGAGCATGCTTGGGACGAGCTAGGCAGATGCGTAAAACAACGAAACCCTCCCCCAATCACGCTTCGTGAGCTCAAAATTGCTCTCACAGAGGAATGGGAGAATATTCCCCAAAATCGTATAATGAACTTGGTGTACAGCATGCCAAACCGCGTAAACGCAGTAATGGAAGCACGAGGAGGCAATACGAAGTATTAAAATTCAAGAAAATCGTAATAAAGTTCAAAAATTTCATGTTTCCTATTTTTGAAGTGAAACTTCTTTATCGGCGTTGGAAAAAAAATTGCGTCACGTCACGTCACGTCACGATTTTTGGTTACGCGCCATCTTTGTTCTGTTCCTCACCACGGTGGATTCGAACTAAGAGTACTTTATCCAGGGATAGCATGTCATTTAAGGGTTTTTGGACTTTTTGACTTTTGGGCTTTTGGACTTTTGGACTTTTGGATGGGACATTGGTACTTTGGGTCTTTGGGACTTTTGAACTTTTGAACTTTTGAACTTTTGAACTTTTGGACTTTTGGACTTTTGGACTTTTGGACTTTTGGATGGGACCTTGGTACTTTGGGTCTTTGGGACTTTGGAACTTTGGGACTTTGGGACTTTGGGACTTTTGGACTTTTGGACTTTTGGACTTTTGGACTTTTGGATGGGACCTTGGTACTTTGGGTCTTTGGGACTTTGGAACTTTGGGACTTTGGGACTTTGGGACTTTGGGACTTTGGGACTTTTGGACTTTTGGATGGGACCTTGGTACTTTGGGTCTTTGGGGCTTTGGGACTTTGGGACTTTTGGACTTTTGGACTTTTGGACTTTTGGACTTTTGGACTTTTGGACTTTTGGACTTTTGGACTTTTGGACTTTTGGACTTTTGGACTTTTGGACTTTTGGACTTTTGGACTTTTGGACTTTTGGACTTTTGGACTTTTGGACTTTTGGACTTTTGGACTTTTGGACTTTTGGACTTTTGGACTTTTGGACTTTTGGACTTTTGGACTTTTGGACTTTTGGACTTTTGGCCTTTGGGACTTTGGGACTTTGGGACTTTTGGACTTTTGGATGGGATCTTGGTACTTTGGGTCTTTGGGACTTTGGAACTTTGGGACTTTGGGACTTTGGGACTTTGGGACTTTGGGACTTTGGGACTTTGGGACTTTGGGACTTTGGGACTTTGGGACTTTGGGACTTTGGGACTTTGGGACTTTGGGACTTTGGGACTTTGGGACTTTGGGACTTTGGGACTTTGGGACTTTGGGACTTTGGGACTTTGGGACTTTGGGACTTTGGGACTTTTGGACTTTTAGGCTTTTGGACTTTTGGATGGAACCTTGGTACTTTGGGTCTTTGGGACTTTTGGATGGGACCTTGGTACTTTGGGTCTTTGGGACTTTTGGACTTTTGAACTTTGGGACTTCGGGACTTTGGGACTTTGGGACTTTGGGACTTTGGGACTTTGAGACTTTGAGACTTTGGGACTTTGGGACTTTGGGACTTTGGGACTTTGGGACTTTGGGACTTTGGGACTTTGGGACTTTGGGACTTTGGGACTTTGGGACTTTGGGACTTTGGGACTTTGGGACTTTGGGACTTTGGGACTTTGGGACTTTGGGACTTTGGGACTTTGGGACTTTGGGACTTTGGGACTTTGGGACTTTGGGACTTTGGGACTTTGGGACTTTGGGACTTTGGGACTTTGGGACTTTGGGACTTTGGGACTTTGGGACTTTGGGACTTTGGGACTTTGGGACTTTGGGACTTTGGGACTTTGGGACTTTGGGACTTTGGGACTTTGGGACTTTGGGACTTTGGGACTTTGGGACCTTGGGACTTTGGGACTTTGGGACTTTGGGACTTTGGGACTTTGGGACTTTGGGACTTTGGGACTTTGGGACTTTGGGACTTTGGGACTTTGGGACTTTGGGACTTTGTGACTTTGTGACTTTGTGACTTTTGGACTTTGGGACTTTGGGACTTTGTGACTTTGTGACTTTGCGACTTTTGGACTTTTGGCCTTTGGGACTTTTGGACTTTTAGACTTTTGGACTTTTGGACTTTTGGACTTTTGGACTTTTGGACTTTTGGACTTTTGGACTTTTGGACTTTTGGACTTTTGGACTTTTGGACTTTTGGACTTTTGGACTTTTGGACTTTTGGACTTTTGGACTTTTGGACTTTTGGACTTTTGTACTTTTGTACTTTTTGACTTAATTTAAGGTGAGGTGAAAATTAAGTATATGAAGAAGTTTCACTTCTTACGTGTGTACACTAAGTACACGCAATTTTTTTTTTGTTTTAAGGAGAGATCGGCAGTTTTTTCTTTATGTAATTTTGTGTTAATAAAATGTATGGTGACTCATATTTTTTTTACTTTCATTTAAGGAGTATTACATTGTCTATTAAATACAATTTATAGCATTAACCTATCATTTTTAGTTTCCGAGATTTTTAACATTCTTTAAGTGACCCGGATTCATTGCTCTCGAGTGTATAACACAAAGCTTTTAACAGTTGCAACAAAATTTAAAGGGAATATTCCACTATATGTATTCCTCATAAAACCCAAGTGGCCAATTCAGAGACAGACTCGCTATCATTAATGTAATGGATTTTTTTAAATGCTGTATTTCAACATCATTATTAACTCGTGACATCTAGGAATTAAACCTGGCGACACGGGTGTATAGCAAAATGTAAATTGGGCGGTTTTCCATTAGCCGGCCCGGCACCGGCACGGCACCGGCGTGACCGTGTACCGGCACCGGCGCCGGGGCTTCGATTTTCCACTGCGCCGGTGCCGACGCCGTTATACGCCCGGTGAGTGGTATAGTACTGACATGAACTTCAGCACGACAACACGTACCTAAAGTAATAGTACAACGCGATATATTATAAGAATGGTATCGTCAAGCCGTCGATTATATTTGTTATATCTTTTACATCTGCGACGCCAATACCAACGCTGAGATAAATATAATATTCTTTTAAATAATATTACAGCCTAAGTAACATAAGTTATATATTTTTAGTATTTAGAAAAAATGTAGCCATTTTGTAACTATTTGGTAATTTAGCCCAGTTAACTTCCGATTTATATCGTGTAACAAGCGTCTAATGATATTGACTATTTTTTTATGATTAACTCTTTTTTATAATTCAACGCAGAGTAAAATAAAATAAGGAATTCACTTTCAAAATCAGTAAAATTTAAAGAAGTAGTAATATTAAAACAAGACAATTACAAAATGGAAAGCTTCAGTTACAAAATCAAAAGGTAAAGCTTAGTTTACCCTGATAAAAAAATACTGCAAATCAGTGGTACTGAAATAGGAAGGGATAAACCATGAACGACGGTAATATATAAAAGATAATTTTCTTTTATATATTACCGTATTTATATAAATAAATAAATGATATTTTAGTAATCAACGCCTTTTATTTCTATTCAGCTTTTTAATTCAGTTCAGTCTCAAAAAATCTATTTATGTAAAGACTGCCTTAAGGTAGTCAATCTATAATTATTATATAACAAATCGATAAATATCAAATACAACACTCTAATCTAGTAATTAGAAGAAAAATTTCAGCTCGATTGGATAAACAGAAGTGGTCGAAAATGATTTTCAAGAACTCAGCAAAGTCACAATATGAACATTGCAAGTTAAATAAAAGCGTCTAATAATACCAACACTATTTTTAAGCAAATTATAAATTAATTGAAGAACATAATAAGAGCCCCAAGTACATTTTTAAGGCGAAACACAACTCAAGTAACCGAAAAATAATGATTGTACTAAAATAATTATTGTTCCAAGATATTATCATTATATCCACTAAAAAGATAATGAAACACATGCCTGCATGCATTTGTGCTCGCCTTTATATTTCCATTTTGTAACTTTTTTATTCCACGTTATATGTAACCAAACAAAATGGAAGTAACGCATCTCCAATCGCCGACCTAAGATTGCTTGTAAATAAACTTTAATAAAGATGGAATAACAACTAGTATGAGTGCAAAAACAACTATTTTAATAGCTTATAATGCGTTTGTAGTTTATCATAATTATATTTCTATAAACAAAAACCAATCCTACCAGTAAAAATCACAATTACAAAGTGGATGAAAATTCTGGCACGGTAACGCTCAAGAAGTTTCGATGCGAAATGCGTCAAAATGGTCATTCTCTGACTGTTTTACAAAATGGCGAAGTCTGAAGTATTGTTGCCAGGGAAGAAATTTGTAGTCAGGGGTATATTTTTTGGCGACAAAGTGCTTCAAATTACGGTTACAAAGTGTAATTCCATGCACGGTCGGATTTGTGGGACATAATATAATGTTACAAAAGATAGTTTAAATTATTAAAGCAGTGTTATTTTATGTTTAATTCTGATAATATTATCATATTTCGATATTATTCATTCTTCTTTACCCTTACCACTGAAGAAAATTCACGAATAAACTTAACTCGAAACTAAGCCGGTCAATGTAGGACAGAGTAAAATCAAGGGTATTCAAAATGATATTCAGTAATATTTTATATTTATTAATAAACTATTCACATTATTTGATGTATTTCGGATACATTAAATATTAAATATTATTACCATCGATACGTCATAGTAAATTTTCTTTCATTTCTCCATAAAAACAATGGTAAACTTCTGGGACATGCTCAATTTGAGTATGGTCGTGTAAAAAAAAATGCCCGTCTCTCTCCCTGAGTCTCCCTCCGCTTCGCGTTCATCTACCCGCCCCGCGTCCTTCTACACGCCCGCGCACTCACACACGCACACGGCTACTAGCTAACCCGGCGACGACGACGGCGCCGGTAGGACTCATCGCCGGGCCGGTGCCGGCGCCGGCAAGTGCTAATGCGAGCCGTACATTTTCATACATTTTTGCTTCCCCGGCCCCGTCACGGCGCCGGCACCTGCGTCGGTGCCGGTGCCGGGCCGGCTAATGGAAACACGGCCAATGAACCACACGCCACTGAAGTGTTTGAAGAGGGTGCGAAAACATATCGCGTCACCATGACGACTACAGCCGAGGCGTCGATACTGCCGCCTTTTCATACACCTCTTAACGTTACGTAAGTCGGGCTTTTGTGATCACGATGGACATTCAAGCCCAAGCTCGGTCTATCCTTGGACCAACGAAGGATGCTGAGTTCCTAGCGAGCTTTGTCCGCGTCGGTATAGGCGAAGAGGAAGAAGAAACCCCAGTGAAAAAAGACACGATCAGCAAGAGAGCTCCGGCCGGATCTGCTGGGAAAGAACGCGACGGGGAAGCCGAAGAAGATAAACTTTCTGCCAAAGAGAGGAACGAGTCCGCAAAACCAAAAAGGAAATGGAAACGAAAACAAAAACGAGAGAGAAGGAGGCGCGAGGAAGAGATATACACGGACAAGGACCGGGCGGCGGCTGTAGTGATGGGCTCCAAGGACATCAAACAGTCACTCAATCTAAAGGACAAAGCTGAGAGAAGTAGTGCTCTGCAGTTGCCTGTGGAAGCTGACGCTGGTACGCTTCTGGCGTTGGCAAGGGCTGAAATGATGAGGGAAAGATACCGTACTGCAGTGTTGTTTGTTAATAAGGTATGCCTTTAACTGGCAATATGTTCCCATAGGTAGATACTTCTAAACCACACGCAACTAATTCGGATAGTTTTTCAGTCCTTAAATTTCTGGAACTTGTAATCTTGACTCAGATTTTGTAAAGTTTGGGGCACAGTATCTGATATCTACTTGAAAAATTTTAAAAACGAAATTTTAACAGATTTTTTTTCTTTTATTTCAGGCTATCGAATTAGCTCCTGATGAAAAACAAGCGTATGTCGCCCGAAGCAAATGTTACCTGCTTCTCGGCGAGCCACGCTCGGCACTATTGGACGCTGAATCGGCTTTGAAGCTAGATCCTAAAGACGCAAAGGCTCTGCTTCGCAAAGCCGAAGCACTGTACTATTGCGGTGAATTCGAGATGAGCCTCGTCCACTACCATAGGGGCCTGAGAGCCAGACCTGATCTGAATGACTTCAGGCTTGGCGTGCAGAAAGCTCAGGTAGGTACTACCTATGTAATAAATTATTATGATGTTAAACTTATCTTCTACGTATTTACCACTGAGGTCGCAATAGCAACAGTCGAGTTCAGTCATTTGACGGTTTGTCACGTGCGCATAGTCACACCACAGGCTCACACAAGTCAGAATGTAGAAAATGGAAGCAAGATGCTCCAATCATTCTCAAGAAAAACAATGGCGATTGCATACCTACCAACATCTTCAAAATATATTTCATATTATGTTGTTCTTCTTTATCCTTTATCTTAATCATGGTCTAATTAGGTAGACTGCAACTGGCACTTATGTGATGGAGAACCTTCGTCTGCATAACCAGATTTTTTTTCTATGCAGAGTCAACCACCATTGTACCTACAATTCGAGTTACCTACGAAAGCCTTTTCTTCACACTTTCAGGAGGCTATTGAAAACACCATCGGCGCTGTGAAAGTAGTAAAGAAGAAAGGAAAACAGAGATCAAAATCAGCCAGACCAGTTCTTGGGCAACTCAATTCTGACAAGATTTACTTGGAGAACTTGTTGAAGAACCCAGACCTGGCCATTGCTGATAAGAAGAACGACATTGTACTCAGGCAGGCTGAAGAAGCTATCAGGTTCTTGGAGAATCGGGAGGAGTTTTGGAGACAGCAGCAATGATAGAATTAAGTTGAAATTATGTAGTTTAAGCACATTCATCATGTCAAAAATATAATATAGGTATTTGTTGGAAAGGAACTGGAGTATAAAAATTTTAGTTCTTTTTTAGTCTCCACAAGATTTCTGTAGATAAGTACTTGTTGAATATTCAAATTATGTTTTGTTTTGGATACATGTCTATAATCACGACATTTGCTCACAAGGAGTAGACAGAGGCTTTCAATTTGACTTTAACACGCCTTTCGAACGTCTCATCTCATAATGTCCTTTTCTCGAAATGTCCTTTTCTCGAAATGTCCTTTTCTCGAAATGTCCTTTCTCAAAATGTCCTTTTCCCAAAATGTCATTTTCTCGAAATGTCCTTTTCTCGAAATGTCCTTTCTCAAAATGTCCTTTTCCCATAATGTCCTTTTCGCGAAATGTTCTTTTCTCAAAATGTCCTTTTCGCGAAATGTCCTTTTCTCAAAATGTCCCTTTCTCAAAATATGTGCACTACAGAATTAACCCCGCTCAATCCGACTTGGGATAGGTTAGGTTAGAAGGCTAAGGCGGGAGCGGAATGCAGCGGAGCTTTCGCATTAGCCTTCGTGGTTATTTTTTTATAACCACCAAGTTACCTCCATTCACTTAGTTTGAAGTTTTTTTTTTTTATAACCACCTAACAAAACTTAAGTGGTGGGTATAAAAAAAACCACGAAGGCTAATGTGAAAGCTCCGCTGCGTTCCGCTCCCGCCTTAGCCTTCTAACTTAACCTATCCAAGTCGGTTTGAGCTGGGTAATCCTGTAGTGCACATATTTTGAGAAAGGGACAATTTGAGATAAGGATATTTCGCGAAAAGGACATTTTGAGAAAAGGACATTTCGCGAAAAGGACATTATGAGAAAGAACATTTCGAGAAAAGGACATTATGAGATGAGACCCTTTCGAACATTTTGGGGCGTGCGTGAGTTGCTCACGTCACGCTGCCGACATGGGCCTGCTTCTGTAAGGACGGTGAGCGGCCCTCTCACCGTCCTCAGACCCCCGGTCATGGAGGCCGATAGTCCTCGGCGAAGACACGTCGGCGGCGCCCAGGGCGCCGACTGCAGAACTCGGGTGGGAGAGTTCTCTCCCGCACCCGGCCCGCCGCCTCCTTCGCGAGCATGACCTGCTCGCAGAAAGAGGCGGCGCAGTCCCACTTACTCCCGCTGGAGAGCATGGCTCGCACCATGGCCTCGAGCGAGAGAGTGTCCACGCCCAGACCCACTACGAGGACCTGGCGCTGTTGCGCCCACGCCGTGCACTCCACCAGCGTGTGGAGCGCCGTGTCATCGCTGCGGTCCTCGCAGTGCTGACACTCGGCCGTGGTTTCCCGGTGTTTTCGCCACAGATACCTACCGAAGCTAAACGTGACATTTATTCTACGTTAAGCTGTTGGTTCCGGCTGCCAGTAACAATGGCAGTCGTTAAGTTTATGGGCGGCTTGAAAAATGTAATAATAGGTAGCTACAATCAGCTAAAGCAGGCCTCCAGGTGAATTGTGTTCGTATAGTATCTGCTTACCCCTTCGGAAGGTAAGGCGTGACTATATGTATCCCATCGAGCTTGGTATCGTTGTATAGCTACACACATACATAGCTAATGATCTTTAATAACGGGTGTTTTTTTTAGAGGTATAGAACTTTAAGTTGGCCTAGCTGTTTTAACCGGCGGTATTTTTGTCAGCTGTAAAGTGATTTATGTTTAGTATGGTTTGGCATTTTAACATAAATAGACTGAAGCCTGAACAATGCTTCCAAATTGTGCAAATTTATTTTGAAAATCATGGTTCTTTCCGAAATGCGTATCGTGATTTTCATAAGCGAATTTTCTTTAGCGGTGCAGCTCACTTTTGGTTGAATGGATACATCAATAAACAAAACTGCCATATTTGGGGTGATGATGATCCTCAAGTGTATGTTCAGACACCGTTACATCCAGTAAAACTGACTGTGTGGTGTGCTTTATAGGCTGGTGGAATAATTGGTCCGTACTTCTTTAGAAACGATGCTGACCAGAATGTTACAGTCAATCGTGACTGCTATAGAGCGAAGATTACTGACTTTTTCGTTCATCAATTGAACAACCATGTTGTGCAGGAGTAGTGGTTTCAACAAGACGGCGCAACATGTCACATTGCTCGTGCCACAATTGATTTATTGAAGGAAACGTTTGGTAACCGCATAGTTTCACGTTTTGGACACGTGGATTGGCCTCCAGAGTCGTGCGATTTTACGCCACTTGACTATTTTCTGTGGAGATATGTGAAGTCGCTCGTCTACGCCGATAAGCCCGAAACGATTGACCACTTGGAGGATAACATTCGGAGCGATATTGTCGCTATACGGCCACAAATGTTGGGAAAGTCATCGAAAATTGGACCTCTAGATTAGACTACGTCCGAGCCAGCCCTGGCGGTTATATGCCAGAAATCATATTTAAATTATAATGCCAGAAGATTTCCTTTCGAATAAAGTCATTTCCATATCAATAAAAACAATCACCTTTGTTTTATTCCATTTCAAAGTTCTATACCTCGAAAAAAAACACCCTTTAGTAATAGTATAATAGATATAACCTGGTTACACAAATAAAACGAAAATATAAAAGAAATAACATTTTTATTTGTTCCAACGGCTTCAAACATTACTCTCTCCGAGCGGAGAGCGGCCGCCATGACACCACGCGACTCTCCCATAAAAATAATATCGCTCAATTTATCGTTTCCACAATGTAATCCTGCTACGTCACACATATCTATGTACAAAAATATTTACAGTCATCACATAAAATCACCTCAAAATAAGGGTTCAACATAATTTCATATCAGCTCTGTAAAAAAAAGCAAACGGTTTGGTTTGTGTTGCGAGCTATACATCTAAACTTACATCATATCATTGAAAACTATTATCGCGAAAACTTATCGAAAAGCATGTACTAGGATTTATTAATCTGCAGGATTTGCAAAATTCGGCAACGAATTTGATTCTGAATAATTTCGGTTTCATTTCAAATACAACATTTGTCTATTGTAGCCTTGTCAGTATTATAAAACAATTGTGTAATTTTATTAACTTTGTAATTCAGGTTGAAATGTGACATCAGGTAAACCATCAAATTAATTAAAGATTTGATTCAGGTTGAAATCTGTCATCAGGTTACCATCAAATTAATTAAAGATTTGATTCAGGTTGAAATCTGTCATCAGGTAAACCATCAAATTAATTAAAGATTTGATTCAGGTTGAAATTTGTCATAAGGTTAACCATCAAATTAATAAAATAGGAGTGTTCAGGCAGACTATTAAATTAAATTAAGAATAAATTATATTTTATCAAGTAGTCTATTACATTAATTTAAACGTGTAATTTAGGCTAAAATCTGTTGTCAGGTAACTCATTAAAATAATTTAAGATGAAAATCAGGCTGTAATTTTTTAACAAGTAAGGGAAAGTTCATGAATACTTCAGAGGATCCCGTTATTTGATAAGAAAAATGATGAATTGGAAATCAAGACATCAAGAGCACAATCGACACACTACCCTTTCCACTGTTGACATATCGCATTTGATATTTTTTGCAATGTCTCGCATCTGTGTAAGTATCGCCTAGCGATACTTTTACTTCCGGTTAGTTTGCGGTCTTGTAGCGCAAAAAGTACTATCCCGATCCTGCTCAAATTTTTATGGAGTGTTCTTAGACAGAAACGGGACAAGTATGTAGTACATTGTATGTCTGTCTGTCACAGCTGCACCTCATGATTCTCTATTCCTTGCTATGTCTCGCATCTGTGTAAGTATCTCCTAGAGATACCTTGCCGTCAGACAGTTTGCGGTCTTGTAGCGCAAAAAGTACTATCTCTATCCTGTTCAAATTTTTATGGAGTGTTCTTAGACAGAAACGGGACAAGTATGTAGTACATTGTATGTCTGTCTGTCACAGCTGCACCTCATGATTCTCTATTCCTTGCTATGTCTCGCATCTGTGTAAGTATCTCCTAGCGATACCTTGCCGTCAGACAGTTTGCGGTCTTGTAGCGCAAAAAGTACTATCTCTATCCTGTTCAAATTTTTATGGAGTGTTCTTAGACAGAAACGGGACAAGTATGTAGTACATTGTATGTCTGTCTGTCACAGCTGCACCTCATGATTCTCGTTTAAAAAGTGCCCTCCATCGCGCACCATTCCGCGCGGCTAAGTGACGACGACCGGTACTGTGTTGCGTGTAATTACATTTGTGTTTGGTGTTTTTTACTTTCAAAACTTAACAAAATCATGACTAGGTTAGAGTTTTTATTCGTAGATTGTGTATTTCATAAAGATTTTGGTATTTTCAACGAACATTCATTGTATTTTTACGCGCCGTCGGCGTCACGGCGGCGCGGCGCCAAGCCCATACATTTGGATGAAATACAAAGAATAAATACTGTAATGATGACAATCTATCGTTATTTTATGTATTTTTATGTATTCTTTTATTGTTTTCAAGCATTGAATGTAAAATCTATTTCAATAATTTTGTGTAAAATTTGGTCGAAATTCTCGATCATTTTTTGCAAAACTTTCAAATTTCAAATAATTCATTTCTGAAATATATTTGTATGCCAGCACACCTTTTTTTTATGTTTATCGATTAGGAAAAGTCATGTAGCTGTAGATTGTAAATTTTTTTGAAAAAAAAATACACCAAAAAAATTCAAAAAAAAAAAAACAAAGTTACGACCACCCTTTTGGGCCCCTTTTTAAGTGCTTGGTTCTTTGTTCAATTTCTAATAAACTAAACACGTTTGTAAAACAAAACTCTGTGTAAAAAAAATTTAAGGACCATACTTACGAATAAAAAAAGAATGAAAGCCACTTGAAGCACAGTTTTCTCAGAATCATGGCATGAACTTAACCTTTTTTTGGCGGTCGG
The DNA here is from genome assembly GCA_933228765.1 of Miltochrista miniata. Lineage (NCBI taxonomy): Eukaryota > Metazoa > Arthropoda > Insecta > Lepidoptera > Erebidae > Miltochrista > Miltochrista miniata. Next base: position 8,333,121 of record OW121751.1, on the reverse strand, counting down.
CGGTCGGGTCGCCGAAATGAGTCGTATTTTGAAAAGCTTGTAAATAAAAAAAAATGTACTACGAGTTGTATTGTGTCTGTTGAACATTGTGAAATACGATGTATTTAAAATACTAAAAAAAAAAAAATTTGGAATTGTACATTATTTTTTTTTTTTTTACAATTTTTGTAGAGAAAACTGGTGAAAAATTACAAATTCTTTTTTCTAATAGAAATTAGTAATACATTACAAGGCAGAACTGGTCTTATCTATCATTTTATCATTAGCTTGTTTCATAACGATTCCAGTGAGGTAAGTATTTTATATGGCTGCCATAGAAAAGTTATGAGAAATCGCCATTTTTAGAACATCAGTCGACGCCGCGCTCCCCCCCCCGCAGTAGGTTACACAGATGCGAGCTACCGCCCGCTGACGCCCTACACAGATGAGGGGTTAGAATCGACAAACGAGGGAACTAGTTTTATACAGATTACCGCAAAAGCGTCCAGAGCGAGACGAGAAAACACTGGATCTCATAATCAGAAGTGTTTACGATAAAAAAACTCTGTTGTACAGAAAAAAATATTCTTCAAATGGACAATTTCAGCTATCCTTACAGATTTCAATACGATAAAAAGAACTCTGTGGTACAGAAAAAAATATTCTTCAAATGGACAATTTCAGCTATCCTTACAGATTTCAACCTTACAGCACATAGTATAAAGCTTAATTTCATAATCGTACATCCAGACAATACAATCACAACATCTAAGAAATTGATTTGACTTTAACATTCTCTGTAACTACTCAAATATGTAAAAACTGCACATCCATTAAACATCTAATACTGTGTACTTAAATTGCAGTCCATATTCGAGTTGCGTTCATATATTTGAAACTCTGTAGAGATCATCTTACGTTAAATAAATACTTATGTAGCATACCCGAATGTGTTCTATTCATCGACCATAGACGACAATACACCACAACCAAAAGACGGACATACTTTTGTTTATTATATGAATCGAATTATCTGGCAACTGGGATACAAGAAGCGGGAAAAAACGCGCGAAAATGAAAGAGACAGGGACAGACTTCACCTATATAAAAAAGAGACAGAACGATAGCTATTAATTCCTACACGACTAACTGTAGATGGTAGTAATTGACCATTATATGTTGCCAGATATGTGTCGTTCTTAATGTGGTGTAGGTTTTATGGTCGATGGTTTATTATCTAAGAACATTGAATTCTACTACAATATAATACATTAAATTATTCTAACGCGAGACTTAAAATAATAAAGAGCTATCTTATCATCTATATATACAATGTAGTTCAGTTTTTAAAAGCAAGTTTATTCATAAAAACTCTCCGCAAATTTTTATATAAGTAGCATTGTCTCGTGAATTGTAAAATTTAATAGGTACTGTGATAAGTGCAAGTTTTTTGTACGTAAACGCCTTTATTAGTCCAACCTGATGCTCGCGAGGCGCCTACTGGAGGCCCTCGACATGAGTCTTGGCGAGTGGAGGCGACAGGAGTGCTGATATCCACACTCTCACGAGGGTCCTCCTTGAAACCCTCGACACTCCCGATTTATGCAGTTGCACGCTCCGTCTACTACAAAATAGACGTGACACAAGTGACTGCGTTAGCGGCTTTATCTGCCTATCAATATTATAATGTCTTGCATTTATATAATTTAACTAAAAAATAAAGTCTAAACGGAAAAGGAATGAGCGAGCCCGAGTGTGGATGGATGCCTCGCCTCGACTCGCGTCTTTTGACTCCGTCCCAAAAACCGACACGGAGCGGACGCCCAGGAGGCGAGGCGAGACGACCGTTCTCTCTCGCACTCACCTGGTCTCCTGTGGCCTCATAGTCTGGATGGGCTATATGAAGCGAGTTATAATACGGACAGCGCCATCTAGTATGGACTGTGGCAAACGACAATTCATTCAAATACATTACAAGAAATGCTAAGAAGACATTTGAAAATTATGGATATGGACAATAATAGCTGTCGCTATGGAAGTCTGGAATATAAATAAATAGGTAGTTTCAGTCCAAAAACTTCCTTTTAATTTTTTTTTATGTTTGTTAAGCGTTCATACACTACGTATTCAGAAAATGGGGATGCAACAGTAATCTCAGTTGTTCAGAAATAATTACAAATACCCTTTAATATTAACACTTATCACTGAAGTTCACTTATGCGAAGTCACGCAACTCAAATGCAAGCCACTTATCAGTTAACAGGATCACCATACAGTAAAGTACCAGCAATATCTTCGATTATTCGAAACACATCTCATTTCACTATAAACTTTTTCTTTTTCAAAGTCTGACAACACTATACACATATTACTTTCTAGTCTACAGTCGGTAAAATATAGCTCGATTCGCATGACAGTTGTATAAACACAAACAAAAAAAGACTTTATTTCGAAGGCATAAGGCTTTAAATTGTAAATAACTACCCTTCGTAACCAGTTATCTAAGAAGAAATAGTCATCTTATCTGTAACCAAGTCACAAACAGTGCCATTTTTTATATAAATATTTAATTCTAAATTCTTCCAAATGGCAGTCAAAATGCCGGCAATATCTAGTGAATTGAGTGCCACTCTCACAGTCTTCAAAACTAACAAGAGTGGTCCTCAAGTTGACGGCCTAATCGAGTGCCTCTTCAGGCACCGCTTGAAGAACCCTGGCTTGTAATATAAGAAAGGAAACACGTGCGTCGGGAGACCGTTCCATGCTACTATCGTTCTACAAATACCACAATTGCCTTTGAAATAAAAGTCCGTTTACTTTTAATACAACTATCACAGAGATTATGCTACATTTCGCAGACGTATCACTGCGTTTAAGGTCGCGGCCGCCGAGCGGCCCCCGACCGTTAGTCGGCTTCTTCGGGCGGCCTCTTGTACACAGGCCCGAACTTGGCCATGTATTTCTTGACAAACATCTTCGCTTTAGACCGCACAGAATCGGTCACAACCAGTTCTTCTACAGACCGACAGTGCTTCAACTCTTTGAGCATCACGAAGTGGGTTAGCTGAAATTTAAATGAGATTTATTATTATTACTAGCGACACGCCCCGGCTTCGCACGGGTGCAATGCTGATACTAAATACATATAAACCTTGCTTGCTTCAATCACTCTATCTATTTAAAAAAACCGCATTAAAATCCGTTGCGTAGTTTTAAAGATTTAAGCATACATAGGGATATAGGGACAGAGAAAGCGACTTTGTTTTATACTATGTAGTGATTAGTTTTCATCAACTGTCATAAAATTGCGATTTGGTTCTGACATGGGTGACCATTTTGTGATATTTTCATTCATGAGCGTTTCAGTGCTGAATGGCACCTTAAAGAACGCCATACGCCAATAAAATGGCAGTCGTTAAGATAAGTTAAAGGTCCTATCAGCAGCTTAAAAACTACAACAGCGGGTTATCAGAACCAGCGTCTGTCCATTACAACACCACAATAGATTAGCTACACCTATTAACTTGCACAAAATACAAAAGGTAAAATGTGGGCGATATGCCTCTACCTAAACTATTGGGGTTAAAATGCATTCAAGTAATATTCGATAGAATCCCTAACGGTTAAGGTATCGGAACGTAACTTCAGGAAATCTGAGATTATTACATACTTACATACATATGGTCACGCCTTTATCCCCGAAGGGGTTGGCAGAGGCCACATTTCAACTTTTTTAGGAATTTGTCCCACGTAATAGGTGGTGAGTCATATTGCCGTGTTGAGATGGACAGGCGCAGGTTGTGACTGCCTGCTGTTGAAATTTTTAAGCAGTCTTAAAGCCCTCAACTTGGCTTAACGACTGCTATTTTACTGGCAACCGGGACCATCGGCTTAACGTGCCTTTTGAAGCACGGAATCGCTCGAATAGACGTCACAAAGTGGTCACATGGATATTCACCCATCCAAGGACCAGCCATAGTGAAAGTTGCTTACTGCAGTGATTGTTTACAGAACACTAAGTCCGCGGGGCCACGAGCGAGATTATTCCTGCCTGAAAATTACAACGGGAGTACACTAGATTTCAGGAGTATACCCTAGAAAAGAGAGACTTACCTTTCGAGCCAAATGTTTAAAGTCAGCCGTACAGGTGATCCTTCCAGCAGGTGCACTGGAACTCCTGTACGGGTTGAGATGTTGCACCATAACCCTGGCCATAGTCGATCGGAACAGCTCCTTGATCTTCCGGTCCCTCTCGTCAGTGTTCATGGTGTACTCCGGCTCCGGTTCCGGTTCTGGTTCCGGCTCGGGTTCCGGTGACGGTGGACTCACAGGCTTTTCTATAACTGGAGTTTCTTCAGCGGAATCGTCTTCGGAGTCCGTTTCTGAATCTACTAGGTCCACCATCTGCTGTAAAAAGTATAAAAATTAGCTTTTATTACTCTTTTGAACATAACCTAACTTCATTCTTTGTCATTGAAATGCTGATGATGGAATGATGGGAGAAAGTGACAAATGAGTATATTATTCATATTCTAAAAGTGCATTACAAAAAGAAATACTTTTAAGGTTTGTATTTTTTTTTAAAGGCGGTGGTCCGGGCAGTTGTCATGGACGAACAAAATGCCACAGATTGCAATGCCCGCATAGGAACGACCGCAGACCGACAATATTGTTCAAATTGACAGCCCGTTCGCTCCAAGTTTGCTGCTGGCGTAGAGGCGTAGTACCCGTAGTAACTTAGAGCAAACTAAAGGGGTCCAAACACGATCAATTGTCAATTATCATGCCTCGTCAATATCACGTGTACATACACGTCGATGCACAGACAGATGCAAAGAAATCACGCGCACTGAAACATTTTCCATTATTAAATATCAGACTTGACTCAATATATTGACCCGTGTCGGGAGCCCATTAGAGTACACAATGCGGACTGCGTACAATTTGATCAGACCGGAGACCGCAGAAAGCAGCTAGTGTGCCAAATTCTGCCATATCTCGTTGTATATGATTACGAATGTATGTGTGTAACTTAATAATAAAAGCAATACATACTTCATCTCCTTTCTGTTTGCTATCGTCGAGCTTCTTTTCCTTTTACGGTAAGCATGATTATGACATTTTCAATAGTTAGAACATTACAATTCCTAAGATATCAGTAAAATATTCGACTAGATAGATGTTATAACCAGACAAGAGGAACTGAACAACATTAGCAGGATACAGGCCCGATCAGTTCTATAACTGCCTGAATTAATACATATAACTGTACTAGCTGTTCCCCGCGGCTTCCACCGCGTGGAAGTCGTTATCGCGTAAAATCCTAACCCTCTTTCGCGCAGTCGGTTAAAAAGTAGCCTATATCCTTCCCAGGGCCTCGAACGATCTCTATACCGAATTTCATCTCAATTGCTTCAGCCGTTGAGGCGGGAAAGCGTAACAGGCAGAGTTTCTTTCGCATTTATAATATTAGTAGGGATTATTCTTTGTAAATTTCAATATTCGACAGGTCTATTATTCAAATTAGATGGTATAAAATAGATACTTAATTTGTAGTTACTGGAATTGGTAGAATAGATGATAGGGAGAAAATATGTCCTGTACAGACTCCAGTTATAGCGGTGAGCAAGAGTAAAACACAATGGCACACATACATAAGTGCATCAATCAGAATTGTATAATGTACTTCATCCTCCTAAATATATCTAATACGAAATAAATATGTATAAATGGACGATTTGTCCTGCGAATCGGGAGGGATGAAAACCAATGAAAGGTATTAGCCCATATCTTAATCTGATGCGCTCGAGTAACTACAGAAATTTCTTCTAGAGCTCCCCACTTATCGCCAGGCAAATCAAAATTGTATGAAAATAATAATTAAACACTATATAGCCCTTTCTGGCATGATGGGGATATCCTTCCGATGCCGTACCCGGGGCTGTGAACCATAGACAGTGTGATATTTAGAAGAGTTCGGCATGGAGGCTTTGGATAGGTGACCACTTTGTGACATTTATTTGAGCAATTTCGTGCTTCGGAAGGCACCTTAAGCAGTTGGTTCCGGTTGCCAGTAAAATGGAAGTCGTTAAGCCAAATTAAAGGCCTTTTTGGGCGACTAGAAAATTTCAACAGCAGGCAGTCACAACCTGCGCCTGTCCATCTCAAAACGGCAATACGGCTCACCACCTATTGCGTGGGACACATTCCAAAATGGTGAAATGTTGGCATATAATATGCCTCATCCTACCTCTTCGGGGATAAAGGCGTGACCATATGTTTGTATGCAAGAGTTCGGCATAGCATCCATTACGGATATTCCTCAGGAAAAAAAATCCCTTTCCGGAAGAATTAAAGACCCTACATTTAGGGTAAACCACCCAATCGTTGGCACTCCTCCAATTATTGGCACTTTAGGTAATTTTGCCCATTTCTAACAGAAAAAGAATGCTATTTTACTTTTTAATGCATACCTACAACTACATAATGGGCAACACCGAACTGAAATAAACTAGGTTTCCCTTATTTTTCGAAATATACTCTTAACTAAAGTGCCAATAATTCATTCTTCCAATAATTGGGTGGTTTACCCTACCATCCATCTCACTTCATATCTATATATATAAAAATCAATGCCACTTTTCGTTGTAATTTTATAACTCAAGAACGGGCTGACCTATCCAAACCAAATGTTTAGGCTTTGGTCAGACTATTTAGTAGATGGTTTATGTGAAGTTTGCACAAAATCGGTCGAGCGGTTCTTCATTTATCACGCAAACGAAGTTGCGCGGGTCAGCTAGTAAAGTTATAAAGTACACCATACCTTAAGATCCAGTACACTGCCTTTGATCCTCCTCTGCTTACTGGAAGCCAGTAGCCGCACCTTCTGGATCAACTTCTCTCTGCGACGCCGCAGCTTCTCTTTAGTCTGTTTGTACCGCTTCACCTCCAAACGGCCGGCTAACTTGTCCTCTTCGGTACGGGGCTGGAATATTAGCAAATTGGTATTTATACATACTCGAAATGAAACCCGGCTATCAGTAAAATTACAATCGTTAAACCAAGTTGAAGGCTTTATGGGCGGCTTGAAAATTTTCAACTGCGGGTCGCGGCGACCTGCGCCTGTCCATTTCAACACGGCAATGGGCTCAACACCGATTACGTGGGACATAAAACTATAAGGTGAAATGTGGGCGTATACTATGCCTCTGCCTACCCCTTCGGGGATAAAGGCGTGACTGTATGTATGGTATTCATATAAAACTTTTTTGAGCGTAAGGTATCAGTTAATTCTAAATGCTAAAGGCGGTAATTCCACTTTGTCCCATCAGGTTTCCAAAGCCAAATTGACGTCACCAGCCTGATGGAACATCAAGGTTTGTTTGTTTGTATTAAATAGGTTCGAAAACTACTGAACCGATTTGTAAAATTCTCTCACTCTTGAAAATCTACACTATCCCGGGTGACATTACTATATTTTAATCCCATATTCCCACGGGAAACCGCGTAGATTAAGATGAAGGCAGTTTGAGTGAACTTACACTGATGGGTCGTTCGGACACCAAGCCCGGGCGTCGCTTGCGTGGCTTCACGTTGACTAGCGCGTGCTCCGGGATTAGTCCGTTTTGGGTGTCTTGTTTGATTACTGGAACAAAACAATATTATGGAAATGTACATTTAGCAAGAATTAGAATCATTTATTTGCTAGAAAGAAGCGCTCTTGGCCCCGCGGACTCGGTGTTCTGTACACGATCACTGTAGTGAAATGTATGTACGCGCATAACTTAAGAACAGCTGGACCTATTTAGCTAATTCTTTATTATTTTTAGTTAATGGAAGTGACAGAATAGGAAATGACGAATTTAGAATAGACTATCTGAGAAGTAGACGAATTAAATTTGAAGGAATGACAATTCAGGAAAAGGACAACTTAGGAGTGGACAATTTAGGAAGTGGACAAGTTTGGAAGTGGTCAAGTTAGGAAATGGACAAAGTCGACTGGAAGGGTTATAGATAGGGCAACGTTTGTATCCAAAAAAATTAAGAAGCAAAAATATTTTTCGTATCTTATTTAATTTAAGCATCTTAGAAAGAGGTCAGCTTTATAAGGCAGAACAAAGTTCGCCGGGTCAGCTAGTTTTAAATAAATTATTTGTTTATAAATTGAGCAGTGAAAAAAGTTCTGTTGTTTTAAAATTATCTTCGAAGTGCTTTATAGAACGGCACAAAAATCAACTGCCATTAATTAGCCAGTACCGCAACTCTTATGCCGCCTCCAGGCTAATGACAAACAAACTAGCTAAGCGGCTTAAAACTTAGAATTCTATCAATCTGTTTAGCCATTTAAAGTACAGGCTGCAACGGATAACTTTTGTTATGTTTTTTTTTTCAAACACAAATGTATGATTGTTCCTGAATAAATGAATTGAATTGATCAGACATACAAACATACCCAACACAGAAACAGAATGTTCTGTATCAGTAAAGTACAGCTCGCGCCAAATAACTTTGGTTCTATGAAGTTCGTTCGTTCACACCGCAATTATGCAATAATAGGTATCACGGGGGAAACTACTGCTGAGGTGGGAGAGGCACCCCTCCGGCCTCAGATGCGCAGTAGTTTCCCACAAAGTTTTTGGGCGCGGGCTGTACACACTATTTTAGTACTTATAAACCAAAAAGTTGTAACATCCCCTCACCTTCGTAAATCCCGTTGACGCCCTCTACGAATTTCCCCTTGGACTGTCTCCTGATCAGAGGACTGTCCAGGCCTGCGTTCTCGGGCTCCTCCTCGTCCTCAGATGAACTTTCTTCTGTAAAAGTATAATTATTAGAAGTTACAAAAAATATAACTTTAGATTTATGAGGTTTTAAGGAAAAGTTGGTGAGATCTGTTATTACATTTTCAATAAATATACTCCACCTCGGTTTTACTACTAGGACTATAAATTTAGTATTGAAAATAAAGTTTAACTAGTTTATAAAGAATCTGCGGATTTTGACGGCAGTCCGTAACAAAGGCAAGGCTCCCCTTTCTCCAAAAACTAGCTGATGCGCGCGGCTTCACCCGCGTGAAATTTGGTTCCAGTTCCCGCTTCCCGTGGGAAAATTTTCTCGGGATAAAAAATCTATGACAATAAGCCTATATGTTATTCAAGACTATACTCTATCTCTGTACCAAATTTCAGCCAGATCCATTCAGCCGTCAGAGCGTGATTGAGTAACAAACATCCAAACATCTTCACAAACTTTCACATTTATAATATTAGTAGGATTATTATCAATGCAATTGCGGTAAGTTTAGACCTGTCTGAGAACATTATAAAAAATCTCAAGTTATTAGGCATCTCAGATCTAGTTATACGAGACGGGGCGCAATTATCTCGATGCGATTGCAAACGTGTTTCGAAGAATCGACTGCTATAGTAAAATAAGCTCTTTAGCAACTACATTTTTGTCTATGTCCTTAGGGTCGAGAGGGACCATTGGCGGCGTGTAATCGCATACACTTCGCCGCCTGCCGGATACCCGGCAACCGGTACGTGTGAAAAGGGGCTAAGCGTGTGTAAGTAGGTCGCCGGGAGACGGTAACACCACGTCCTTGGGCCGAGGGGGACCATTGGCGGTGTGTAAGGGAGTGGTGTCATCGAACGTACCCAACTGGGTACGTTCGATCGAGAAACTTCTCGACAGAAGTACCACGTCCTTGGTACCGAGAGGCGCTAGGGAGCATGGGCGGTGTGTGAGCGTGTGCAGTACGTACCTAGCTCGTCGACAGAGGGCGGCGGCGGCGGCAGCCACTGCGGCTGGCGCAGCTTCACGTGGTAGTAGTAGGTGCGGCCGCGCTCGTCCGTCGCGCTGCGCCACTGGGACGTCCTTGGTACCGAGAGGCGCTAGGGAGCATGGGCGGTGTGTGAGCGTGTGCAGTACGTACCTAGCTCGTCGACAGAGGGCGGCGGCGGCGGCAGCCACTGCGGCTGGCGCAGCTTCACGTGGTAGTAGTAGGTGCGGCCGCGCTCGTCCGTCGCGCTGCGCCACTGGGACGTCCTTGGTACCGAGAGGCGCTAGGGAGCATGGGCGGTGTGTGAGCGTGTGCAGTACGTACCTAGCTCGTCGACAGAGGGCGGCGGCGGCGGCAGCCACTGCGGCTGGCGCAGCTTCACGTGGTAGTAGTAGGTGCGGCCGCGCTCGTCCGTCGCGCTGCGCCACTGGGACGTCCTTGGTACCGAGAGGCGCTAGGGAGCATGGGCGGTGTGTGAGCGTGTGCAGTACGTACCTAGCTCGTCGACAGAGGGCGGCGGCGGCGGCAGCCACTGCGGCTGGCGCAGCTTCACGTGGTAGTAGTAGGTGCGGCCGCGCTCGTCCGTCGCGCTGCGCCACTGGGACGTCCTTGGTACCGAGAGGCGCTAGGGAGCATGGGCGGTGTGTGAGCGTGTGCAGTACGTACCTAGCTCGTCGACAGAGGGCGGCGGCGGCGGCAGCCACTGCGGCTGGCGCAGCTTCACGTGGTAGTAGTAGGTGCGGCCGCGCTCGTCCGTCGCGCTGCGCCACTGGGACGTCCTTGGTACCGAGAGGCGCTAGGGAGCATGGGCGGTGTGTGAGCGTGTGCAGTACGTACCTAGCTCGTCGACAGAGGGCGGCGGCGGCGGCAGCCACTGCGGCTGGCGCAGCTTCACGTGGTAGTAGTAGGTGCGGCCGCGCTCGTCCGTCGCGCTGCGCCACTGGGACGGCAGCACCACGTCCGCCGGGTCCAGGGGGACCATCGGAGGCTGCGCAAACGTGTTATGTATAGGTATTTGTGTTATGTTAGTGTCTTAGAAACAAGAGAACTATGTTCTCCTCATAGAGTTGCATGCAATAACCTTTTCATTGAACTCAAATGGAATGAAATCAAGTGAAGTGGATATCACTTACACAGAATACACAATTAAACAGTATAGCGCATTTTCAAAATATTCGGACTTATACAGTGTTTTTACTTTAATTTTCTTTTGGGTTACAATAGTCGAACAAGTTTTATTTAATCTACATACTGAAATCGCCTTTAAAACAAAAAAAAATGTAAAGCGTCTTGCTACTTCCTATTGATATTTAGTTTGTATGGTGGTCACCATATAACCGAAATATTAACAACAGTAAATATAAGCTAAGTAAGAAACATACCGGCTGTTGGACATCAGTCATCGGTTGCGCGGGTTGCGGTTGCGAAGCGTTGGGAAAGGAAGGTCCGCCGGGCACTTGCTGTCCGAACATGAAGCCGCCCATGCCGAAACCGCCCATACCCATCATACTGACAACAAATGCATAAATATTAGGCAATTTTGTTTTTAGCGCCATCTTGCCCAAATAGAAGATTGGATTTGAGCTACTGATAAAGAAGTAAACATTATAAATTATTTTGAAAAGCAATTAGTATGCTCACTAAATCATACATTTTACTAAATTAATGGTGCCTACGTTCGCCCCAAGACGTATAAAAAAATTCGTCGGTTGAAAATAGTGTCTTAATGATCCAGTCGTTAACGCATCTGGCCCAGGTCTCCGAAGGGTTTGTCACATAAAAATTTCCAAAACAAATATTTTTGGATGAGTGGATGACACAACTATTTCGCCTGTTCCGAGATTTCAATCCGAGACCTCAGCACGGCACTCGCATATACTACCATTGCGCCACCGAGTCAATCATATGGTACGAGTAGAGAGGCAAGTTTCACTTTTTAATACAAATAAATAAAGTAATATTGTTGGACATTCTCACACAACATCACTGTCGCAGTTGCACTTAAATGAAACACTACTACTTAACTGTATTAGACAAAAATCAATTTCATAAAAAACCTTAGCTCTTATTATAATAGCGGACCTGTGACGGCCGCTGTCCAAACAGGTAGCGTTAGCAAGATTATGTCGAAACTGGCGAAGCAAGTTGAATGGATATCTGCTCGAATTTTATTTTAAATGCGAGATTTGTATACATTTGGAATTTGATGAAACAAAGGTTAGCAGACTTAATATAAACCTATTATGAAAAAGATATAGAAAGGCTAACAAAGCAAGCGATACAAAGTATAACCCCGGAGGATTGGAAAAAGAATGCAACCATGTTGATCGCTTATGAGATAAATTTTGGCGTGATGACAGATTGAATGAACAACGTGAATTAATAATTCCATTAGGAGGAGAAGACAGCGACAACGACACCAAAGACAACGTTTCGACTCAAAAAGATGATGGCGACAACGACAGCGTAACGCTCAACTGAGCGCGGTGGCACTTTACTGTGGTTAGTCCGACCCGTTCGACTCCGTACAAAAGAGATCCCTTACTTACTTACAGGTGTTGACGAGCGAGCCCCTTTATGCCCGCCTTCCACTGCGAGCGAGTCGTACCCATTACGGACTCCGCTATACTCGTAACGACGATTTTCATACATGTCCTTCCACCAAAGCGGACATGACATGTATGAAAATCATCGTTACGAGTATAGCGGAGTCCGTAATGGGTCCGACTCGCTCGCCGTGGAAGGCGGGCATTACAGTAGGAGAGCCTTGAAAACCATTTTATCTTTCATTCCCCCTCCAAAAGAAACCGCGCAGAATATCAGAATTAAAAGCACTTATCCTTAAGCTTTTCTCGGATCATAAGCTCAAATGTACTGATTTTCGACCCTGTACAGTTTTATCTACACTAATATTATAAAGAGGAAATATTTGATTGTTTGTCTATTTGTTTGTTTGCACGAATAGGCTCCGAAACTACGGGATCGATTTGAAAAATTCTTTCACTGTTTGGAAGCTACACTCTTCCTGGTGAACATATGATATATTTATTCCCGTATTCCCACAGGAACGGGAACAACGCGGGTAAAACTGCGTGACGTCCACTAGTTATTTGTATAGATTTCTAATGTTATGGGGTAACATTTATTTCTGTAAAATTTCTCTTGTATATTTTATACGTTTTTCTTTAGTTGCACCTGGACGTGCACCTTTATCTATATCTATATATATAAAAATCAAAGCCACTTTTCGTTGTAATTTTATAACTCAAGAACGGACTGACCTATCCAAACCAAATGTTTAGGCTTTGTTTGGACTATTTAGTAGATGGTTTATGTGAAGTTTGCACAAAATCGGTCGAGTGGTTCTTCATTTATCATGCAAACGAAGTTGCGCGGGTCAGCTAGTCACCAATAAAGTTAAGTGCTACATTTTGTTTTTGAAATACAAAGGCCTCGTCGAGAGGTTTCGCCATCTCCCTCATTTCTGGATCATCAAAATCATAAATAATGTGTTCCAAAATGTCTCTGTCTGCTACAAAATCAAGAGCTCTATCATAATGGGAATTTCCTGTTTAGGGAGGACGAGTATAGCAATAATTCTTTGTCCAATAGCAGGTTTCTTTATGTTTTGTCCTCCACGAGCCATCATGTTTACCCACAGGGTTTAAGTGGGGCGGGAGCTATGCTCAAGGCATGCTCGGATTTCTGTTTTGTAGGCATATTTTCCATCCTTCATACTAATAGACAGTATTTGGGGTCATTTTATCTTGAGCAATTAACACTTTTACAGATCCATTGATAATAAAATAACCACCTGGATCAAGTGGAAACACATTCAATTCAGACAGATCTCTGTCAGTCAAATACTCAGTTAATGATTATCTTTCTCTTAAACTATCACTTAGACGGAACCCATATCTCAAATCACGGGGAGCTGTCGTTTGACCGTAAAGATTTTGCCAAAATTTCACTACCCAAACAAATTTTGGCAACCTTTTATTATACCAATGCAATGTTTGGAATAATTTTAGTACGCACATTTTCGGGAATTATAATAATGCAATTTTATGTAAAAATAGTAATTTAAGTATTTAAGGCTTCTATTTAATTGCCAATTTCGAAGGCGTAGGTCCTAAACGGTTTCAAGTCGAATACTGTGCGCCCCGACTTGGAAAGGTTTGGTTAGAAAGCTAATAAATAAATAAATATTTGTGAACATTCACACACAACATCATCTAGCCCAAATTAAGCTAATATAAGCTGGCGTCAGCATCGGCATCGAGCCCTCGATGAAGTATCTGGGGCAAGTACTCGATGGCCGGTGGAACTTCGGACATCACTTCCGAAGTTTGGTCCCAAAACTGAGGGGGGCATCAGGGGACCCAACGCTCCCTACAGGAGACTGTACCTGGGGATCGTGCGAAGCATGGCTCTATACGGAGCTCCTGTATGGGCGGAAACCCTGACGGCCAGCAATGTGGCTAGATTGCTGAGCCCGCAGAGAGCGATGGCCATCAGGGTGAAAAGGGGATACCGCACGATCTCCGGTGAGGCAGCATGTCTCCTAGCCGGGACCCCTCCATGGGACCTGGAAGCGAGAGCCCTTGCGTCACTGTTCAGATGGCGCAAGGAGGCGCTGGAGCGGGACCAAAGGCCCGCTTATCGAGAAATCGAGGCCCAGCGGTCCCTACTCTACCAGGAAACCGTGGAGACATGGAAGGTACGACTTGAGCAACCAAAGGGGGGATTCGCCACAATCGCGGCCGTCAGACCGGTCATGGACGAGTGGCTGGAGAGGAGACACGGTGCTCTCTCCTACCGGTTGACACAGATGCTTGCCGGGCACGGAAGCTTCGGTAGGTATCTGTGGCGAAAACACCGGGAAACCACGGCCGAGTGTCAGCACTGCGAGGACCGCAGCGATGACACGGCGCTCCACACGCTGGTGGAGTGCACGGCGTGGGCGCAACAGCGCCAGGTCCTCGTAGTGGGTCTGGGCGTGGACACTCTCTCGCTCGAGGCCATGGTGCGAGCCATGCTCTCCAGCGGGAGTAAGTGGGACTGCGCCGCCTCCTACTGCGAGCAGGTCATGCTCGTAAAGGAGGCGGCGGGACGGGTACGGGAGAGAACTCTCCCACCCGAGTTCCGCAGTCGGCGGCCTGGGCGCCACCGACGTGTCTTCGCCGAGGACTATCGGCCACCATGACTAGGGGCCTGAGAACGGTGAGAGGGCGGCTCACCGTCCTTACAGAAGCAGCCCCATGACGGCAGCGTGACGTGACGTAAGTAACTCACGCACGCCTCCCCCTTAGAAGCGGGATCACACCCGAAACCCCCCCAAAGACGCGGGTTAGTACCCAAACCACCCCCTGGGCGAGGCCGAGGGCCGTAGGTCTGTTGGGAGTCCTGGGACATCCTTCCGAGGGCTTACCCGGGGCTCACAACCATAGGCTGTTGGGCGTTACGTGAGGTTTTTAAGTCGGTAAGAGTCCGGCATAACATCCATGAGGATTTTCCCTCACGTAAAAAAAAACTAATATAAGCTTGTGCTATGGGATCTAGACGACTGATAGACATACTTAAATATTTCTAAATACATACATATTATACATAGAAAACACCGAAACATTCGTGGATTACACGAATATTATTTGGACCGACCCAGGAATCTAACCCAGGACCTCCAGCGCCGCAGGCGGTAACACTACCGACTACGCCACAGAGGCACAGCACAGAGGCAGTCGTTTTTTTTTTTATATCCATGCAACACCAACATCAATTTCGATGGTGTGGCTCCGGAACTTAATAATTTTGTCATTGGCTAAACAATTGACTGAAAAGAACGTTCAGTCGCAATATGTCCAATTCGCAAAATGTCCAGCGCGCTCAAATTTTTTAATTTGCGTAAAATATGTTTTGCCAACATTTAACTAAATAAAAATTGGTAAAAGTATGTATTATGTTTAACCTGCAGCAATGAACGTTTACGGTTTAGTTTAACGTTTAAACAAACTTTTAAACGTTCACGGCGGCCCAAACATAACATTTGCGTCCAGTTATTTGTGAAGAGCACTGACCTGTAACAGTATCTGGACTGGTGATCGGTTTCATAAAAGTGTGCCTAATTGAAAATCGCCATTTGGCGCTGACGGCAGCTAGCGAATGTACTTGGAACTAATACTAGTGATGTACAACACCTGTCTTGGTGTCGATAAAAACTTTACCAGATATCGACTACAATGTTAATTTTATTTTTGTACCAATGATGTTTACATAATATGAATGACTACTTTAAAGTACCTAAGTAGGCTAACCATCAGGCTCGCGAATTCAGTTTGGCGAGCTTAATATAAAAAAAAGTGTTTGCTTAAACAGTGGTCGCAGGTATGTTGCCAAAGTAGTGTTACTATTGTAAATCGGCTGCATGGGTGATGAGCATGGGTCATCATATGTAGATGAATCAGTTTCTGCAGTGACCAACGATGAATCAGTTTCTGAAAAATATTGAGTGTTGGTTATTTATATTCAATTATATTTCTTAAATACCAAAGAAGTATTCACTAACTAATTTACACCTACCAAGAAATATTATAGGTATAATGCACTTTTTTAAAGCATTCCGTGACCCATGTTTTAATAAACAGTCATCAGTAAAATGTTTTGAACAAAGATAAACTGATGTTTTCGGAGTCCAATTGACAAGCTTCATTTTTTTTGCCACAGTTTTAAACTGTAATCGGAGGGAAACCTGTAATAAAAGGAACATTAAAATATTATGAACAAGAGTAAATAATTTAATTATTAACAAAAAATAGTCTCACTAAGTGCTATAATTCAATGTTAGTGCTAGAAAGTTATATTTCACACGCTAGTTAGTTACTGTTTCGATTATCTACTACAATTTTATGTGTTTATTAATAATTTTAATATGTTCATTAAATTATTAAAGAACTTTTACCATGCCTCTTGTTTTTTAAACTACGAATTTTGGCATTGGACAGAAAATTATCGATATACATTTTGACATCCCTATTAATCATTATAGGTTATAAAAATATTCGTAAAATCCCCGAAACTCGAAGGGTATTCGCTTATGATAGTAAAAAAAACCTAAATTATGGTTTTATAATAATTAGATTCTTAGATTTACTTACTTGTGAAAAGAGACGCCACAGCCCTTCTCGTATCTTGTTTTACAATATACACACGATCTCATGCTAAATATCTACTTAATTACACTATGAACTAAATTTATACATCAAAACACTTCAAATTTATACCAATCACAGTAATAACTTAAAAATATTCGAAATTTCACACATAAACTCCTTCTGAAATAAACAAACAACGGCCATTTGCAAACTAATTTAGTTCTCAGTGCACTCAACAGAGGCGCTTTGAATCGGCACAAAAAAGTAGCTGTCATTTTGTATGGAATAGCCAGTCCAGCGATTAATATTACAGGTCAGTGGTGAAGAGATATGGACAATGAACTTATGCAAAACATTTTTTAGGAAGTGATAATTTGGCAAATTATTTTCGGTCAAACATAATAGACCCCTTAGTGAACGTCAAACCATATCGCGTTTTAAAATTATGGCACAGCGCCATCTATCGATCACAGATGCAATAACTACTACTACTCACTATTAGATGGAACGGTTCAATTTGGGATCTTTACAACTTAGTTATTCTATAATTTAGACAATCATCTAGCCCAAATTAGACTAATTACAAGCATGTGCTAATGTGATCTAGACGACTAATAGACATACAAAAACATTTCTAAATACATACCATATTGTACAATATAAAACAGCCAAACTCCGAATTCGTGGATCTTAAAAAAATACTCGAACCAACCCGGGAATCGAACCCACCTCAGCGCGTTAATCGGTTACACTACCGAAACACCAAAAGCTACTTTGTATAAATAATAGTGTCGGCACACATTGTTTACTACACAAATAGTATTATGTCTATTTCAGTGAATATGTCAGTTTAGACAACGTACATGCGCACTGGTGGCGACATGCGCTGATAAGGACCTTGAGACGTCACGTGGAGTTTTGGCGGGAATACGAACTTTTTTGGTCGGTTTTTAGCGCTAATCGGTGGACCGGCAATATGAGTGAAGGAACAACGCGGTGACATCGAGACTAGGGGAGTGTGTGGCTGGTAGGGCAATATACGCGACAACGCAAGGAGAAGTACAAGTGGCTTATTGTGGCTAGAGGGTTAAACACAGACGGTTACACAAATATACCAGTTGGAGAGTTAAACTTAAAAAAAGTACACTTAGGCCGAATTCGACCAACATAGGATTAAGACTATCGTTTATTTTTTCTCTCGAAAGGCAAGTACATACTTAATTACAAACAAACAGGTTCCGCTTAATGTGTACAGGTACTTTTCCTAGCGAGAGCTGGAGTTCGTACTAGGTCATGCGACCTGACTATACTAGAGAATAACTTGTACTAATACTAAAAGTAAAGTGATTTTTTCATTTTACCAACAACTAACAAGCGCATCGTACCGTATGGTAACCATACCTTAGACTGAAATAAGACTCCTTCAGTATGATTACCGTATTGTTTGTAGTAGTTTCACTTTCACTTTACTTTTAGTATAAATATAAATACAAGTTATTCTCTAGTAGAGTCTTAGTCCGATTTTGGTCGATAATAGCCTTAGAGGATCACACAAAATGTACGAGTGGCAAGCACTTACTTGGGCTGCGGCATACAGAATTGCTGCGGCTGCGGGAAGGGCGGACAAAACGGCGGCGGTTGGAAGTCCGGATGTGTGGGGTGCGGCGGCATCCAGTCCGGGGGGACGTCCATCCCGGGGACGCCGCACACCATGCCGCCTACCATGCCGCTACCGAACATTTGCTGGGGAAGGTAATGTTACTTGTATCGTACTGTGTATCTATGGTAGTCGGTTAGGTAGTAATTGCTTGCAGGAAGCTATCAATAACGTGTGTCTGGTGAGCATTCATTCCCTAATACACCGGGCATTCCACCGCGAACTGAGCGGGGTTATTAATCAAAACTGCATACAACTGTAGTGCGGTGGAAACCGGGCGTAGTATCTAAAAAAAACGGGTTAACAGATTAGAAAGTTGGTACAGAGATTTTCCTTTTTCAAATTTTCCTTCTCTTCGACATGACCTCGTTCGTTAGCAGATGCACCACTCTCAGATTAGACTAGCAAGGCCCTGCAGATTTCGGTAAAAATAAAGATACATCGCAAAGCCAGTTGTGTCGGGTGGAAATCACCACGAACGTTATGCCCGACTCGAACCGACTAAATCCACATGTTCCTTAACTATTCTTCCCACGCCTGGCGCTCTGGATAACTCCATGGAAAGATGTCCCAGAATCGGTGGGGCTGAAGGTGTTTTCCGAAACACGCTCCTAAAATGGAAAAGCAGTCACCTACATCAGGACCAGCCATAGAGTTAAATCCTTAACGCTACGGCTACGAGCGTTTCATACACCTTTGTCCGACCATCAAGTTTATACAGGGTGTCCCAGAAGTCGACGTCAAGCCGGAATCGGGTAACAGGCTAGGTCATAATAGTTGTCAGAAAAATATAAAAAAATCTAGGTCTTGTATTTTAAAAATTACATTTTATATATTTTTTCATTCCTGTTGCTACAGATACGTACTTTTTTGTTTTGTTTTTTCTCTAATGTAACCCTGAATACTTTTTCTTTAAAGTCTAAACTGAAATTTAAAGTCAATTTCTCTAGCCGTCACAAGTCGTAGATTTTCTCTACTTTTTTTTGATCGTCCATAATTTTTATGACATTATGACCTAGCCTGTTACCCGATTCCGGCTTGACGTCGACTTCTGAGACACCCTGTATATCAGAAGAACTATAAGGAGGCTTACCTGCGGGAAGCCCTCGTGCTGGTGCCAGTAGGGGTGCGGCCAGGGCGGCTGGTCCCTGGACCGCTGTCGCCTAGACTCATCCGCGGCGGCCGCTGCTTCAGCAAACGCGCGTCTACGTTCCTCCTTGCTGAGGGGGGGGACCGCTGCTAGCACGCGCTCGTTCAGTCTGTGTGAAGGTAAAGGGTATTTAGTGTATGGCGTTGCTATATTACTCCACCAAGCGAAGTGGAATGATCCCTTACCGGCTGCCCTACATCAGGTGCCGGAATAGCTCATGTGTCAGTTTTCGTCAATTTAGTTCAGGAAAAAAAATCGGTCTATTATAGAGATTTTTCGTAACATTTGAATCGGCAACTTCGTTTGGTGGAGTAGTACATGATGCGCTAAATAAATACGTAGGTAAACTTATTTTGAATAGTCACAACGGCATCTACCTTAGCTAATTGATAAACATATTTCTATATTTTATGTACTTTATTTTAACGTGAGGGAAAATTCTTCATGGATGCTATGCCGGACTGACTAAAAAAACCTCACGTAACGCCCAACAGTCTACGGTTGGAAGCCCCGGGTAAGCCCTCGGAAGGATGTCCCAAGACAACATTTTGTGTATTACAAAATATTTGTTCCAATCCAGGGTTGAGTCCCGAGTCCAAGGCCTAATCCATAATTTTCATTTTTGTATACCGTTACAAATAAAACCCTTACACCATTTGTGCATTACCTGATACTCCGTCTGCCTTCCGGACTGCTCCGCCGTTTTCTTCTGTCCCTGTCGTCCCTATCTCTATCCCGATCCCTGTCCCTATCGCGATCCCTATGCCTGTCTCGGTCCCGCTCGCTCCTTTCCCGCTCTCTGTCCCGCTCCCGTTCCCGCTCGCGGTCCCTCTCCCGGTCCTTGTCCCGCTCCCGCTCCCGCTCGCGGTCCCGCTCGTCGCGCCGCTCCCGCTCGTCGCGCCGCTCGCGCTCCCGGTCGCGCGACCCGCTCGAGTCCGCCGCTCGTCGTTCAACGTTGGCTTGTCTTTCGTGCTCTTTCATTTGCTGTATCCGTTCCTTTTTCGGTATTTTAAATACTTCCTGTAAACCAAAAGATGAATAGTAAGAAAAACCGCGTATTTTCAAATTTGCTTAAAACGAGGTATTATACAAATTATGCTGGAAAATGAATCATACTACACTTACATAATGCAAGAAGAAATTCATTATTAGCAAGAACGAACACTATGTGCCAACTTTCTGCTGCGAAAAGGCATAATACTACTGAGAGAGTGTGGACGATAATGGCTCTCTGCCTACCCCGAGCGTGATTGCATGTTATAAAAACCCATACCTTCAAACTGGACCATCGTTCTATTAGCTGATTGCAGAGATCCTTTATCCTCTCAATGACGGAAGCAGTTTCTTTGACCTTCTCCGGACTAGGAACTTCTTCTTGATTGCCAACGTTTGGCAAGTCTACTGGTAGACCTGTTCATGAAAAAAAGTTGTTTAATCACGTTTTTTTAAATTTTCTTTTGAAAGTATAAATTATATCAAATCCAGACAAATTTCAACAAAACTTTTCGTATCATAAGTTATCCTAGGATCCCTTTAAGAACGACCTTCACCGAGATGGTTATTGAATGAAGTGTTCTATATTAAACTAAATAAGTCACTAATGAATTTGCAATAGAGTTGCCTAAAAATTTTCAGTCCAGAATATGATAAACAAGGAATTTAAAAAAAAAAAAATACTGTTTACTGGTTTGCCTTATAGATACATTCCATACCCAATTGAAAGTATAACGCCCATAGAATATGCAAATGTTAGGTTGTCAATTTTTTTCTCGTCACAACTTTTGTTACGCAGGTATTAACAGGTAAATTGATACTAGAATTGCTTAAGTAATCTTTTATTTTATTTTATATTTTAATTAACTTAAATTCACTAACCAGGCCGCTGCAAGTTACTAGTATCGATTTATCTGTTTATGCCTGCGTACCTGTTGTGACGAGAAAAAAATTGACAACCTAACATTTGCATATTCTATGGACGTTAAACTTCCAATTGGTATGGAATGTATGTATTAAGCAAACCAGTAAATAGTAAAAATTTTATTTTTTTAATTTATCATATTCTGGACTGAAAATTTTTAGGCAACCCTATTGCATTTTAATTTTTGACATATTTAGTTGAATATAAAACATTTTTCACCCAATAACCAGCTCCGTGAAGATTGTTCTTAAAGGGATCTTAGACCAGTGTATGATTCCAAAAGCTTCGCGCTGGGCTAAAAAATATTTTCATTTTTTCATTCAAAACCACCCTACCAATATTTTAGCTATTTGGTTGCCGATTTCAGAGACGATAATAAGGGGCCCTGTGGCGCAATGGATAACGCGTCTGACTACGGATCAGAAGATTCCAGGTTCGAATCCTGGCAGGGTCGCAGCTTATTTTTGGCACTTTTATATAACTGTTGGTTCATAGTCAACATCATGGTAATTCGTATTTGAAGTTTACTTAACAAATTGTTGGTTTAATTGACAAGTTGTTTTTGTTTTATCTATCAAATGAATAAGTTATCTTGGTATGATGAAATATATGATTGAAAAGAAATGGTAAGGTCAGCATCAGAAATAGATTAACACAATCTTATACTTGTAAAAAAAAATCGATTTTAAATGGTTATGCTCATCATGCTTTATGGTAGGGGGACTAGAAAAAAAATTGATATGCTGTCCTGCATAGTGGAATTTTATTCAGATTACAAAACAAATTTTGATTTTTTTCCGGTTATAGTGTACGGTGACGTCAATTGACTTGATCCATATTACGTGCGACCACCAAAACTACAAATAACGTATATACGGCAGTTGTTTCGGCATTACATACTAACTTTTTTCGGGTATAAAAATGTTATTGTAGAATACAATCTATACCTGTAATTAACACATTTCTGCCAGATCGGTTCAGCTGTGATATTGTGAAAGAGGAACAATCATCCGCTTAATACAAACTTTCGCTTTTATAATGTTAGTATTAACAAACAAAATTTGAACTGTTCCACAATATTTATTAATTACACCTGACCGGTTTAGTCTTATGGCATTCTCAATATGTGCAGCAAATTCCACTATGTGCCATCAATCAACAGCATAAATAATATAATACTAGCGGACGTCACGCGGTTTCACCCGCGTAATATTTCCCGTTGGAACACGGGAATAAAATATGTATAGCCTACGTTCACTGCAAACAGTGTAGCTTCCCAACAGTGAACGAATTTTTAAAATCGGTCCTGTAGTTTCGGAGCCTATTCGATGCAAACAAACAAATTTATAATATCAGTATAGATTAGTATACTGTATTTCAATAGCTTTGCGCAAAAATGTAAACAAGCACATTTGGTCCTATATATCCATAGTTACTTGCAATTGAATATTTACCCTGATTATATTCCAGTATCCAGGAATCATACAGTGTTCTTACAATCATTTCGACACCAAATAACTTCTTTATGACAGTTTATTTTCATTTAAAATACCTACTCAGGATATTAAAAATTTAATGATTTGTCATACTATATTTTTCTACTCATCTGTCTTAGACAACGATTGTCAAAATATTGTCATATTTTGACAATCGTTGTCTAAGACAGATGAGTTATGAGATTATTGTCAGATCGGGTAGGATTGGACTATAATATAGATACCTGTAGCTTCATGAATGAACACGTTGTCATGCGGCGCGGGCGCCTCGGCCGCACTGAGCCAGCGCTCCACGATGGTGAAGAAGCGACTCTCCTGCACCATCGTCTTGTTGGTGATGGGCAGCCGGTCCACCGTCTGGAGCATCTCTAGCCTGCGGATAGGTGGGTAGTCATAAGTAAGGGTACTAAATCAATACAGTATCTATTTTAAAAACGACATTTGTATATCATATAGTATCGGTCATAAGACATAGTATCGGTGAATATCGGCAATAACTCAACAATTTATCTATATTTTCTATCTAAAACCAATTTCGACATATTTATGCATAGAACGAGCCACGACGAACGCCGCCAGCTATCTTACTTAAGCCACGCCCACTGTGATGACGTCAAGGCCTAGTTAAATGTCACAGTGCACAGTTGCTTAGGTCCTTTCCTCGATGAGCAGCGGAAATGGGCAGAGGCGTAATACGGCGCTGCGTTACTGGTCATGCCGCGAGTACTGCCCGGCGATTCATATTTGTCGACTTTTCGAGTAGGGGAGTGTGTAGCTGGTAGGGCAATATTCACGGAGCCATGCAAGTGTGGCTATATACAGGGTGAACTTATTACTTCCCAGAATAAGATCCTTAATAGCAACACTATCGTATGGTGTAATAATATATG
This sequence comes from Miltochrista miniata, assembly GCA_933228765.1. NCBI lineage: Eukaryota > Metazoa > Arthropoda > Insecta > Lepidoptera > Erebidae > Miltochrista > Miltochrista miniata. The sequence goes on along the minus strand of OW121751.1, from coordinate 8,309,099 downwards.
GGTGTTTTTTTTTTCAAAATCAATGGGTTCGATTCCCAGCTAGGATTATTGGTTTTTCAAAAATCTAATGACGAGGTTTTAAACTTCATCAAAATCGGGCTCGTGACTCCTTTGAGCATTTTGCGCTATTCCTTATAGTTTAGGAAATCCAATCCCTTTTGTAAAATTCACTCTGTATAGGATGTTTGCTCCACGATCCAGGCGTTTGAAGCACTCACCTGAAGTGTAGCGGCGCGTCAGCACACCAGGGCGCCAGCAGCCTCAGGCCGCGGTAGTCCAGGAACAGGCGGCGGCACGGCAGGTCGGCGTTCTGCAGCAGGCGCAGTAGAGCCGTCTGCGCGCGTCTGCCCTTCGCCCGGACCACTGTACGAGACAGTCGGAGTGTGTGGCTCTGGTTCTTGACGCCGGAGCGCGTCAGGGCTTCTAGGTCTTCTTCGATCTGATGATACACATACATACAGTTATAGAAGTGTAAAGCCTCACCTACAAGCGATGCCACTTGCAGATGAGTGAATGCCACTGAGATGATCCAACGTGAATTCTTCTAACAAGTAAAACTGATCATTTGAGACCAATTGACCAGAAGATACCTATGACGCAGTGCAACGGTTCAAAGAAATTTCGTAACGAATTTCAAAAGTCTTAAACTAAACGTTGTTGTTTAAGACTTTTTAGCTATCTTCACCTGACAGGTTGCTGGTGTTTTACAAATGATCCTATATTATGGTTTTCAACAACTTTTATGTTCATTATATACTTTTGCACTGTTTACATGCCAGCTGTTTTTCCAGATATTTCAGTACAACATCAAAAACTAGCTAACAAATAATCATAACAGCTAATTTCATACATTAGATGACAACTTGCAAGGTTAGAAAACGAAAAATTATGAATAGCGCGGCTGACTGTTTATTACCACTATGCTGAATTGGTCAAGGTACGTAGTCTTACCTCGATCAGGCAATATCAGTTTGTCTAATCGAACATACCTCATAACCTCACTTTAATCCTCCGCCCTCCCAACAATTCCATACCATCTAAACATATATTTGACAATACATTTCCATTAATCAAATAAAAAATGTCTTACATCAGCATCTTGGACCAAATCAGGTGCTTTTGGTTTGTAAGTTCGTTCCTTCTTGGGTCGGCGCACTCGTGGGGTATCTGTGGGTACTGCTAGAGACTCTTCTGTCGACTCTGTGGCGCTAGTCTTGGATGTTGAAACGTCTTCCTCCTCCTGAAAATTTGTATTATTTATATGTTAATCTACTGTATTTTATTGCTGAACAAATTGTCTCGTATATGCTTGTCTGATGAGCGCCGAAGCCTCTTCTGAGGCAATGAAGCCAAGTGATAAAAAAATGCATGCGTTAGATGTATCCAGCCTAATCCTTTGTAAACATGGCAAAATTCTTGAAATTCATCGTACGCTTGAGTTTGGTGATGCAATTTTGCAATAACAACTCAGTACGCAACATTGTTTGTTGACAAAATTATGTCTTTAAAGTTTAGCAGAATAAAATAGCAATTATATAAGATACAAATTCAAATAAACCCAACGAAAACGCATGCATTGGATAAAGAAAGAGTAAGAGGTATACAGACGTTTATAACTACCTCGTCTTCATATTCATCGTCGCTGTCAGGCTCGCCGCCGATCCACCCGCGACAGTTAGTGGCGCCACAGTAGCATCGCTGAGCAACTTTCCTGCAGTAAACAACACATGTCGGTTACGACGTGTAGAACCACCACACACCCGCTGGAATTTTAACGTTTCGTAGCATTGAATAATCTATACTAATAATATTACAAAGTTCTCTGAAGTGGTCAGACATTTTGATTTATATTTAGCTCGCCAAAATGGCGCATCCCGCCTGAAGAAAAACCATGACACAGGCAAATACCGCTAATATACTTTCACATCAACACAACTATTTAACTTTTAAATCAACTAAGACTAAAGATCTGAAGAAAAAAAGAACATAACTTGTTAGGCATAAACCATTTACGTTTCAGGCATGACGGACAGATACACTTCACTATATGTTGACGAATTATGACACCATTAATCTTGAATAAATTTGAATGTGTGCCGATGTGTCGCATTCAAATATTTAAAAATATGCTAACTATGAAAGGGGCTTTTTGTATTGAAGGTTAAATGTATTGGGTGATTTGATCTCCCAGATAAGACGGTGGGCGTATGACATTTTTGAAGTGAAACTTCTTTATCGGCGTTGGAAAAAAATTTGCGTCACGTCACGTCACGTCACGTCACGATTTTTGGTTACGCGCCATCTTTGTTCTGTTCCTCACCACGGTGGATTCGAATTAAGAGTACTTTATCCAGGGATAGCATGTCATTTAAGGGTTTTTGGACTTTTTGACTTTTGGGCTTTTGGACTTTTGGACTTTTGGATGGGACATTGGTACTTTGGGTCTTTGGGACTTTGGAACTTTGAGACTTTGGGACTTTTGAACTTTTGAACTTTTGAACTTTTGAACTTTTGGACTTTTGGACTTTTGGACTTTTGGATGGGACCTTGGTACTTTGGGTCTTTGGGACTTTGGAACTTTGGGACTTTGGGACTTTGGGACTTTGGGACTTTGGGACTTTTGGACTTTTGGACTTTTGGACTTTTGGATGGGACCTTGGTACTTTGGGTCTTTGGGGCTTTGGGACTTTGGGACTTTGGGACTTTTGGACTTTTGGACTTTTGGACTTTTGGACTTTTGGACTTTTGGACTTTTGGACTTTTGGACTTTTGGACTTTTGGACTTTTGGACTTTTGGACTTTTGGACTTTTGGACTTTTGGACTTTTGGACTTTTGGACTTTTGGACTTTTGGACTTTTGGACTTTTGGACTTTTGGACTTTTGGACTTTTGGACTTTTGGACTTTTGGACTTTTGGACTTTTGGACTTTTGGACTTTTGGACTTTTGGACTTTTGGACTTTTGGACTTTTGGACTTTTGGACTTTTGGCCTTTGGGACTTTGGGACTTTTGGACTTTTGGATGGGATCTTGGTACTTTGGGTCTTTGGGACTTTGGAACTTTGGGACTTTGGGACTTTGGGACTTTGGGACTTTGGGACTTTGGGACTTTGGGACTTTGGGACTTTGGGACTTTTGGACTTTTAGGCTTTTGGACTTTTGGATGGGACCTTGGTACTTTGGGTCTTTGGGACTTTTGGACTTTTGAACTTTGGGACTTCGGGACTTTGGGACTTTGGGACTTTGGGACTTTGGGACTTTGGGACTTTGGGACTTTGGGACTTTGAGACTTTGGGACTTTGGGACTTTGGGACTTTGGGACTTTGGGACTTTGGGACTTTGGGACTTTGGGACTTTGGGACTTTGGGACTTTGGGACTTTGGGACTTTGGGACTTTGGGACTTTGGGACTTTGGGACTTTGGGACTTTGGGACTTTGGGACTTTGGGACTTTGGGACTTTGGGACTTTGGGACTTTGGGACTTTGGGACTTTGGGACTTTGGGACTTTGGGACTTTGGGACTTTGGGACTTTGGGACTTTGGGACTTTGGGACTTTGGGACTTTGGGACTTTGGGACTTTGGGACTTTGGGACTTTGGGACTTTGGGACTTTGGGACTTTGGGACTTTGGGACTTTGGGACTTTGGGACTTTGGGACTTTGGGACTTTGGGACTTTGGGACTTTGGGACTTTGGGACTTTGGGACTTTGGGACTTTGGGACTTTGGGACTTTGGGACTTTGGGACTTTGGGACTTTGGGACTTTGGGACTTTGGGACTTTGGGACTTTGGGACTTTGGGACTTTGGGACTTTGGGACTTTGGGACTTTGGGACTTTGGGACTTTGGGACTTTGGGACTTTGGGACTTTGGGACTTTGGGACTTTGGGACTTTGGGACTTTGGGACTTTGGGACTTTGGGACTTTGGGACTTTGGGATTTTGGGACCTTGAGACCTTGGGACTTTGGGACTTTTGGACTTTTGGCCTTTTGGACTTTTGGACTTTGGACTTTTGGACTTTTGGACTTTTGGACTTTTGGACTTTTGGACTTTTGGACTTTTGGACTTTTGGACTTTTGGACTTTTGGACTTTTGGACTTTTGTACTTTTGTACTTTTTGACTTAATTTAAGGTGAGGTGAAAATTAAGTTTATGAAGAAGTTTCACTTCTTACGTGTGTACACTAAGTACACGCAATTTTTTTTTTTTTAACTACTAAGGTGGCAGAAAAACTAACGGCCCGGCCCACCCCACCCCACGGTTGGTTACCATAGCCTATGAAGGTTTGCAACGCCAGAGCCGCTACACCACACCAACCCAGGCCTTCCACTTGTCTCAACAACTGTCACGTTACTGCTCGTTCGCTATAACTTTGCCGCTCGGCTCCATACTAAAGTGGAATTTTTAATTAGACGGAGTAAATTGACAGCAACTAATGTCACTTCTTCATACAATGTTGCATAATTTCTATGACGAAGTGACATTAGACACTGTCAATTTACTTCGTGTAATTAAAAAATCAGGTATACGCCTCTACGCTAACGGCAAAGTTAGAGTGAACGGGTAGTACTGATAATGGGGACCAATGGCCTACTAAAGCATAAAGTGTCTTCCGAGGTACGGAAACGCTCGCAAATAAATGTCGCAAACTGGTCACATGGTGGTCACCTATTCATGGATCACCCATAGTGAAAGTTTCTTGCTGCAGTGATTGTTAACAGAACACTGAGTCGGCGGGCTGCGAGCGCTTCGAAATATTGGCAATATTTGGACCTACGACATCTTAATAATAACTCATTAGAGGCATCTCATTATCCTCCAATATGAGAGGAATCTGCAGATTTGCTTTTGAATTTGAATAACCTTCTTCATAACTAAAAAATTATGAAATAATATCAAAAGAAACATTACTTACCCAAATCTTTGGAACTGATAATCAAATGTGATTTCTTCCCCTTTTTTGATTTCCCTTTTACTGAAGAACCCAATCCTCAGCTCTCCATTCACAGTCCATTTTTGAGTTTCAGCAATAGGATCACAGGAGTGGTTGATGAATCTTGAAATGTTTCCTTTGAGTGTGGCGTCTATGACAGTGTCTCCTTTTAGAGACATGAAGTAGTGATGTAAATTGTTTTCGTCCGAGTATGCTTGGGCACGCTTGTAGAATAGTTCATAGTCAAGCACTTCTCCTACATACTCCATTAGGAATTCACCCCTGGAAATATAAGTTAATTTATGAAGTAAATGTACTAATTTAAATCTTTTAGTTCTCACCCAGAAATTTTGTTGCATGATTGCTATTCCATTTTTTTTATTATTTATTCTTGTACACACTAGGGATGCAAATAACAAATAACAAGAGGAAACATAGGTACAATGGTACTGCTTATTTCTAGAAGAAATATCTACCAGCAGACCGGCGAGAGGAGAGCATAAAGTAGGATAAAACGAGTATAAGTGTGTAATTTATAGAACAGGATAGAATTAAAGGAAGAAAAATAAGCCATCCAGTTTTTCCTCAAAATAAATAAATAAAAATATTTAAGTATTGGATACAAAATTTACATGCAATGTCTTAAAATTGGTTTCCTAAACTAGGCTAGGCTAGTGTATTTTAATTTAAGATACATTGTTCAACTAGCCATTTTGAACAATGTATGTATATTTTACTAATCAGTACAACAATCTTTATGCTATGTACACAAATTAAGACTCATTTATTGCGTTTTCAGGTTCTAAGCATTTCTAGGTAATCATGTAAAAAGTATTTAAGTATTTGTAGTGTGGAGCTTGGAAGACAAACAAGGTTAAATCACTTCAATAGAGGAGACATAATTTTTATACAACAATATTTCATACATCAATGTATGGAAAATACTGGACCGAGTCACACCAAAACAAAACTGTCCCTCCTGATACGGCTGGCTCACTTGAAAGTAGCAAGTAGCAAGCTTAAATTTCCCCATTATGCAACCAGTAAGCATGCTAGTGGTAACTAGCTAAAGTTCTTAGCTAAAATAGGATATATTTATTTATTTCTACCTCAGTTTTGTTATACCATGACCTCCACCTCATAATAAATGGGTCTCTTATGCCTAATATTTTTTAATGAACATCATATAAGAAGGAATCATAATATCATAATAAGCAATCGCTGAGCCAAAGCATGTGCACATACAATACATATTTATTAAGAGACCTCATTCTTAGCATTCCATAGTGCAAATAAGCAATTTTCATCCTCATAATACTTACGTTGGAATGTCCTCACTGGCCTCTACTCCACATCCTTTCTTATCAGCATAAAACACCTTAAGGGGGGCAATTTCTCGCTTCTGGAACCTTCTGTTTGTACAGCGATCTCCTACCGGGCATCGGGAATTACTGAAACATAGTTACTTCTGAATTAGTCATGTTAGAGCAGTGAGTGGTTAATGTGGGGAAGGCATGGTCGATTATCAAAAGATAATAATGAACTTCAAGTAAAATAAAAATAAAAATAATAAAATAAAATATTCACGGACATCTCACACAACGCTATCTGATCCCAAAGTAAGCTATGAATAACCTGCTTGTGATAACACAAGCAGGTTATTCATAGCTTACTTTACATAGTGATACCCATAAGGGTATCAGACCACGGATATTAATACTTATAATATACTGTTTAAATACATACATATTATACATAGCAACACTCAGACTCTTGATACAAACATTTATGGGTCACACAAATATTTGTCTCCGGTGGGAATCGAACCCACGACCTCCAGCGCCGCAGGCGGTATCACTATCGACTGCGCCACAGAGGCAGTCAAAATAGGTACTACAAAAACAGAATCTATTTGAAAACAAGTTTTTACCATTCTATCATAAGCAGTCTATTAAGACAGTCTTCTCCACAAGCCAATTCTCCTCTTTCCAACTCTTCTTTGGTCATAAAACAGTCACAGGTCATTTTCTTTGTCTCCCTACTAATCATCCTGTCACATAAATATTCATTTTCATCCAAATGTTGATATTGGTTCATTCTGTCTTCAATAATTTTATCATAAGCCTCCTTACTTAAAGGAACAGGTTCTTCCTCAGGAAGAGAAATTTCTGCTATAGTAGATAAGCGCTGCTGGGGTAAGCCAGGGCTGGCTAATGGTGAGTTAGCCGGTGAGTGGGCACCCATCTCAAGTTCAGAAGATCTGCGCCAACGAGATTTGACTTTAACAGGCAATTCTAAGGGCACAGGGAATGATGGAGAATTTGGCATTGTACTTGGTAGCGAATCTAACAATCTTTCTTGACTATCAGATCCAATTTCTTCTAGTTTCAATTTAGTCTGTGTAATTAAAGCTTTCTTTAGTGGAGTTTTCACTAGTCCAACTCCTTTAGTCTTTTGCTTAAGTGTGCTAATTGTCTTTATTCTACTTGAACGGCGAACACCACTTGGTGAGGACTCGGCTGAATCATTTGAATTGTTTGGATTCAGTTCAGTTGCTCTTGAAGAGTTACTATCATCAGAGAGAGTAGAACTAGGTGTGATACTAGGATCTGGTCTCATTAAAGCGTCAACATTATCTTTACCAGATTGTAAATCGACTGAGCCTGATGAAAGATTTAAGTTCTCAAAGTGAAATTGGAAGTCGTTGACATTTTCCTCAGTTCTGTACGATTCAGGTTTGTTGTCCAAATCATCAATCTTGATATCATAATACAGTTCTGGATTATCATCCTCAACTATCTGTACAACAGTGATGACTTCATCATCATCATCACCAAGGTCCAACTGCGCAGATTCATCATAAATAAGACTATCTTGAACAGGAGTTTCCTCCTGCCTGGAGTTGTTTGTGGAACCTTCAGCAATAAACGGCAGTGGTATATTTGATGTCATTTGATCCATGGTAGATTCACTATTTTTGGAATCTGTTTCTGTTAAATCAACTATGTCAATGGACATTGGGACATCAGTTTTCACTTTATCTACTGTAGGTAATGGAATTTCACTGCATGATGGCATTGCATTGTCTACTACTACTATAGGATTCATCGCACTTGATGTGCTCTGTGAATCTATAGTACTATTTAAAACATTTACGTGTGATCCAACACTTGTTTCAGATTGTGTTTCTAAAGCTGCATTAGAATCTGATTCGGAAGTAACAGAAGGATCAACAACTCTTGTGTCTACACTACTACTAGTTTCACTATCGCTTCCCAAATCATATTTGCGAGTGTCATCGTTGTTGAATAAGCAACGATATTTACCGAACTTTTTGTGTAGAGCTACGATAGGGACCTGTAAAATCTTCGTAACTTCACTTGATTCTGATTTTATTGTGGCAGGAACACTTGTCTCTTCGTTTGAACAATTCTCTGGGTCATTCTGAATAGGCTGAGAAGCTACAGGCTGAACACTTGTAGAACTCTCTCCGTCCACGACCGCCGAAACTTCAGCGGCCGATTGCTGTTTCGTATGTCGAGTCGTCCGACGTGTTGCTGCTGGTTTACCTGCTGGTTTCTTTCTCTTTGCCATTGTACTCTGTCAGTATAATAACTACAGTTGCATACAACCTACAAATAAAAACAGTATTACATGTCACAAGTTGAATCCATTTTAATTTAGGAAGCAATGACCTTTACATCTTTGTTCATTGCGTTAACTACCGCATGGATATGATAAAAAAATTCAACACATCTTCTGTACAAGATTACACTATTTTAATAAAAGCACACCAAACTGTTTTGAAATTCAAAGACACCATTTCACTATGTTTTGGGCACCATCAATACCACCCGGTGGCTTGACTAGCATAACATTTAAGAAACTGCAGACATACCATTACTTTGTCTAGTTAATATAATTCCCGGAATTGGTTCAAATAAGACATTTTAAACAAAATTATTAAACTCTTTCACAAATTTTAAACAAAATTTTGCTCTAAGCTATTGCATATTTCCATTTTGCTCATTATTTCTCTAGCATAGACAATATAGAAAGGTTTCCAGTTCCCCACAGAGTGGTAATAATACGGATCAGTGCCCACAGAGTATGTACTACCTACATACAAGTACCATTACGTTTATCCCCCCTACCTACATACGTATATTTGCTTATTAGGCTCTAGATTACAAAGCAAACGATTCGCGAAGCTGAACGGAGTTTGTCGGCGAAGTTGCCAGCAAGGAACTTATACTTCCAGGCAGAGTTGCGAGGGCAAAGAAAATTTAATGCTTGCTCTACATTACTCGCGAAGTTGAACGAAGTTCGTCGGCGAAGTTGCCTGAGGCAAAGAAAATTTTTGACGAAGTAGGCCGAGGTGGCCCTCTACACTCCCGGACTCGTCCAACTTCGTTCAACTTCGCGAGTGAAATGAAATGAATGAAAATATCTTTATTCATTTAGGTTACAAAGTAACACTTATGAACGTCAAAATTTTTGCTTCTACATTTACATTTACTGCCAGATTCGTAGAGCCTGTGAGGAAGAACCTGGCAAGAAAACTCACGGCCACTATTTTCAAATAGTCTTAGTACATTCGTTTGTCATGCAATAAAGATTAACAATTTTGTCTACACAAGCGACATTTACACTCGCGCCTAATTAAGTGAGTATTGTGGAGGAAGCATTAGACGAAGTAAGCCGAGGTGCCCCTTTAGGGCGAGCGCCCACTGCTTTGCGTTCCGGTGCGTTGCGTTTGCCGCAAATCTGTAACACATAGAGATTAATAGAAGTGCGCACACTGCTGATAATAAATCGTACGACTGCCGCAAATTTTTGCGGCGGCTGGCTGCGGCGACTTTTTTTTTTTAATAATTGGCTTTGACGTAGCAATGTCCATGTCTGCAATCAGTATAGTTATTGAGTTTAATTTGATTTCAAGGATTATAAGTTACAAATACTTATAAAGCGAGGAAATTATTATAAATGATTGGTAAGTTTAGAAAAAAAATGTATATCAACTATGAAAATTATTTTTATTATAATTAAAACTTTTTTAACAATCTTTGATTTAACTTGCTATGTATATGTGTAGGTATGTAGGGTACAAATTTTGCAAGTAAGATTTGACCCACTTCTCATGCTCCGAATGAGCTGAAATTTAAAATACATCTGTAGTTTCGGGGAGAGTACAATATCATGGTATTTTAGACCTGGTGTAAAGAGGCGAACCCTGAAGGTCGCCATAGTACCAAACTTCTCAACGAAACAAGATAATCCCATAGCGTTTTGACGTTTAGACACAGGTGTTTTTGTGTACTTGGCAAATATATCATAGGGGATGGTGAACCAAGTCTGATGATGAAGTCCAGTTCTGGTGAAGGTCGCCATACTAATTAAAAAAGATAAACCCATAGCGTTTGGGTTTTTGAATGGTCTAGATGCGTACATGGTAAAAAGATCATGGAAGATAGTAAACCAAGTGTGATGATGGAGCCAAGTCAAAGTGAAGGTCATGAAAATAACTAAATATACAGACATATAAGTGTTTGGCTCTATAGAATGGTCTTGATGCGTACATGGCAAATACATCATATTTAGTCAACCAAGTCCGATGATGGAGCCAATACCTGGTGAAGTTCACCATAATAATTATAAAAATAAATTCGCAGTGTTTGGGCTCCTTAGAATCATGTTGATGCGTACAAGGCAAAAATATAAAATTTGGTAAGCCAAGTCTGATGATGGTGCCAAGTCCTGATGAAGGTCACAATAGTAATTAAAAAAGGATAAGCGGTATTTGGGCTTTAGAATGGTCGTACGGAACGGTACCCCCTGTGCGCGGGTGCGACTCACACTTAGCCGATTTTTTTTTAAATACTACTAAAATGGCAGACAAGCATATACATGTAGCGGAAATTTTACAGGTGAAGGTTGATAGGAAGGAAGGATGATCATATGATGGGTCATCTGATGGGTGACTGGTGATGGGTAATGGACGATGGCTAATGGATCAGTTAAGAGTTTTTAGTATGCTGAGTACCAATTACGAACTTGATAAATTTGTAATCCAATATGGCCGCCGCGCCGTAATTACAAAATTTCATGATGGGCATCGTTTTAAGGATTTTTCGTATGCTGAGTACGAATTACATTATAAAATTGCAATCCAATATGGCCGTCGCGCCGTAATAACAAAATTTCATGATGCGTATCGTTTTAGGGGGTTTTTAGTATGCTGAGTACGAATTACATGACAATTTTGTAATCCAATATGGCCGCCGCACTGTAATTACAAAATTTCATGATAGGTATGGTTTAAAGGGTTTTTTAGTATGCTGAGTACGAATAACATGATAATTTTGCAGTCCAATATGGACGCTGCGCCGTAATCACAAAACTTCATGATGGGTATCGTTTAAGGGGTTTTTTGGTATGCCGTGTACGAATCACAAGTCAATTTTGCAATCCAATATGGCCACTGCGCCGTAATCACCAAATTTCATGATGGGTATCGTTTAAGGGGTTTTTTGGTATGCTAATTACAAATTAAAAGGTAATTTAGCGATCTAATATGGCCGCCGCGCCGTAATAACAAAATTTCATGATGCATATCGTTTTAGGGGTTTTTTGGTATGCTGAGTACGAATTACATGACAATTTTGTAATCCAATATGGCCGCCGCACTGTAATTAAAAAATTTCATGATAGGTATGGTTTAAAGGGTTTTTTAGTATGCTGAGTACGAATAACATGATAATTTTGCAGTCCAATATGGACGCTGCGCCGTAATCACAAAACTTCATGATGGGTATCGTTTAAGGGGTTTTTTGGTATGCTGTGTACGAATCACGTGTTAATTTTGCAATCCAATATGGCTGCTGCGCCGTAATCACAAAATTTCATGATGGGTATCGTTTAAGGGGTTTTTTGGTATGCTAATAACAAATTCAATATGGCCGCCGCGCCGAAATATAAAACAAACATACTGGGTATCGTTTAAGGGGTTTTTTCGTAAGCTGAGTACGAATTACATAATAGTTTTGCTATTCAAAAGTAGCCGACGCGCCGTAATTACAAAATTTCATGATGCGTATCGTTTAAGACCGCTTTATTCGAACAGTGGCCCGTGGGCCACATCTGGCCTTTGATAGTGGCCCATCTTAATATTGGCGTAAATCGGAACGCAGCATCTAACGACTGCTTCAGAGGGCTTATTCTCCGAATAGCTTTATAGTTGGAAGTCTTCTATAACGGTCAGGTTTAGTGGTCACCCCTCCCAAATCTGAGACTTTGTGCTTTTACTGACATTGGAAGAGCCACATTATAGATCCAGCATACAAGTAGGGGGCATTAGTATCGGTATCGAGCCCTTGATGAAGTATCTGGGGCTCGTACTTATTAGCGGATGGAATTTCGGACACCATTACCAAATTATGATCTCAAAACTGAAAGGGGGGGGGGGGGGTGTCGAACAGCGGTTTTCTCGTATTAGGTTCCCAAGTAAGGGGAACGAGGAGCCGTCAGAGTAATAAGAGGATACTGCATGGAATATCCCCAAGTTGGGACCCCTCCTTGGAACCTAGAAGCGAGGCCTCTCGACTCATTGTTTAAATGTCGCATGGAGGCGCTGGAAACCTGCGTCTCGAAAAATCGAGGTCCCACCAGGGTGGGAAAAAATTTCAATCAGGCCATCACCCACCCGAACTCCACAGTCTGCGATGAAGGCGCCGTAGACTTCTCTGCGCCCAAGACTATCGGCCTTCATGACCAGGGGCCTTAGGACGGCGAGGGGGCTGCTCACCGTCCACCACCGCTCACCTTCTGCTTACAAAAGCAGGTTCAATAAAGCAGCGTGACGTGAAAGTTTTACGCGCGCCGATCGTCCCAAGAAGCGAGATAACACCCGAACAACCCCTAAAGACATAAAATAATAATATAAATATTCACGGACATTTCACACAATGCTATCTGATCCCAAATAAGCTAGGAATAACCTACTTGTGTTATGGGTACCAGACCACGGATATTGATACTTATATACTGTTTAAATGCATGCATATTATACATAGAAACACCCAGACTCTTGAGACAAACATTTATGCGTCACACAAATATTTGTCTCCGGTGGGAATCGAACCCACGACCTCCAGCGCCGCAGGCGGTATCACTATCGACTGCGCCACAGAGGCAGTCAAAGGAAAAGACTAACCCCTTAGGAGAGGCCGCAATGTTAGTCAAGGGAAATCCTTTTGCGGGCCTACCCATGGTTTCTGACCGTGCAGTGATCGGGCACGTATGGTTTTAGTGAGTAAGTGCTTACTTATCATTCACCAGAGATTTCAAAAAGGGTTCAAATGTATCAAAAATCGCATTTAAACATAAAATTCTATGTAACTACTTTTTTTTTTCACAAACATGATAAGTAGGTAAGTTAAAAATTCTGAACTTACTGACATAACATATCAAACAACTTAAATTAAAAATACTTTTTTTTTTATATTTAACTCGCCAAATTAACGTCGCCACTAGCCTGATGGAAAGCCGTGGCGCATCTAGCGATTAAGGGCCACTTCTGACAGTTGTCCTCAAGTTAGCGGCCTTGTGATGAGCCTCTTCACGCTCCTCTTACAGAACCCGGGGTTTTAAGATGAGGGAAACACGTGTGCGGGCAGGTCGTTCCAGGTTTTTATAATTCGGCATAGGAACGATCTTTTGAAACGCTCTGTTCTAGCGAAGGTTCTCTCCACTGTGTATGAGTGGCATCTCTGCCCGGTACGCGTTGTTCGGGATCGGAAAGGAGAGGATGGGATCAGGTTGAAGAGCTACACAGAACATTCGTGATACATTCGTTAGAAGGCAGCCAAGGACGCTATGGTTCTTCGCTGCGCCAACGGTTCTAGGCCTCCCGTCACCTCAGGACAACCAATTATTCGGATAGCACGCTCTGCATAGCGTCAAGGGCATCCAGCAAGTACCTCGCAGAGTCATCCCAAAGGTGAGAACAGTATTCGACGCAGGAGCAAAACTGCGTCTTGTACACTAGACATCTCTGATGTGGCGTGAAGTACCATCTACCCTTATTTAGGACTCCTAGTTTCCGCGAGGCCAGCCCTATACAACGCTCTATGGTTTTTTTGTGATTGAGCTCACGCTGGACGCCTATACCGAGGATCTCAGGGTTGTCCTTTAGTGGAACCGTAATGTTCTGAAGAGAGGGTAGGGGTGGGAATGGGGACTTCTTAGCTGTAAACGCACACGCCTGTGCTTTCCCGGCATTGAACTCGACCAGGTTGTCTGAACCCCATTGGGCAATGTGACCCAGGTCCCGGTCAAGATCCGCGACGAGTTGCCGACTCTTCTCCTCCACGTCGTGTCGCCCAGGCAGAGTCCGAGATCCTACTATTATGTAATGAGTACTCAGCATACGAAAAAACCCCTTAAACGATACCCATTATGATTTTTTTATATTACGGCGCGGCGGCCATATTGGATCGCTAAATTACCATTGAATTTGTAATTAGCATACCAAAAAACCCCTTAAACGATACCCATCATGAAATTTTGTGATTACGGCGCAGCGGCCATATTGTATTGCAAAATTGACATTTGATTCGTACACAGCATACCAAAAAACCCCTTAAACAATACCCATCATGAAGTTTTGTGATTACGGCGCAGCGGCCATATTGGACTGCAAAATTATCATGTAATTCGTACTCAGCATACTAAAAAAATGCTTCATACTTATCATGAACTAGCTGATGCCCGCAGCTTCGCCCGCGTAAAATTTGTTCCCGTTCCCGCTTCCCGTATTTTATCCCCTCGGGGGTAGAATTTATCAAAATCCTTTCTTAGCGGATGCCTACGTCATAACATCTACCTGCATGCCAAATTTCAGCCTGATCTGTCCAGTGGTTTGGGCTGTGCGTTGATAGATCACTATGTCAGTCAGTCAGTCACCTTTGAGTTATATATATTTAGATTTTTGTAATTACAGTGCGGCGGCCATATTGGATTATAAAATTGTCATGTAATTCGTACTCAGCATACTAAAAAACCCCTAAAACGATATGCATCATGAAATTTTGTTATTACGGCGCGACGTCCATATTGGATTGCAATTTTATAATGTAATTTATACTCAGCACACTAAAAAACCCTTTAAACCATATCCATCATGGAATTTTGTAATAACAGTGCGGCGGCCATATTGGATTACAAAATTGTCATGTAATTCGTATTCAGCATACTAAAAAACCCCTAAAACGATATGCATCTTGAAATTTTGTTATTACGGCGCGGCGGCCATATTGGATCGCTAAATTACCATTTAATTTGTAATTAGCATACCAAAAAACCCCTTAAACGATACCCATCATGAAGTTTTTTTAATACGGCGCAGCGGCCATATTGTATTGCAAAATAGACACGTGATTCGTACACAGCATGCCAAAAAACCCCTTAAACGATACCCATCATGAAGTTTTGTAATTACTGTGCAGCGGCCATATTGGAGTGCAAAATTATCATGTAATTCGTACTCAGCATACTAAAAAACCCTTTAAACCATACCTATCATGAAATTTTGTAATTACAGTGCGGCGGCCATATTGGATTACAAATTGTCATGTAATTCGTACTCAGTATACGGAAAAACCCCTTAGAGACTTGGACTTTTTTTTGTTGAGAAGTTGATACTATGACGACCTTGAGATTTCACCTTCACACCAGGTCCAGCATACCATCTTATAGTATTGTCATTGCAGTTAAATAAGTATTCCAAGTTTAAGCTCAATCGGAGCATGAGAAGTGGTTTAAATCTTACTTGAGTTCCGTTCCAAAAAACGTCAAAAATGTTTGCTGTATTGGAGATCGGAGACCTTAAATATTAATATAAATAATCTGTTTTTAGTATTTTTTATTGTTTAGTTTCAAAAGAAACACATAGGTAATCTGTAAAAAAAATCCGCTCTCTAGCTATCTACGTTCATGAGATACAGCCTCGTGATGTACAGACAGACAGACGGACGGCGAAGTCTCTTAAATAGCGTTAAACATCGATTAAAAAGTTGAAATTCCTAGCTTCCAATCGATTCCTATCAAAACATTTTCGGGTCTAAATAACCAAGCCACAAAACAATTAAAAAAAAAGGTGCTGGCAAAACGTGCGATTCTTTTGCAGCAGTGTGCGCACCCATACTTGCGTTTGCGATGCGGAACGGCGAACGGATCGGAACGCATCGGATCGCAAAGCGGTGGGCGCTCGCCCTAAGCTCAATCGGAGCATGAAAAGTGATTTAAATCTTACTTGAGTTCCGTTCCAAAAAACGTCAAAAATGTTTGCTGTATTGGAGATCGGAGACCTTAAATAATAATATAAATATTTTAGTATTTTTTATTGTTTAGCGCCAAAAGAAACACATAATCTGTAAAAAAAAACCGCTTGCTAGCTATCTACGTTCATGAGATACAGCCTCGTGATGGACAGACAGACAGATGGACGGCGAAGTCTCATAAATAGCGTTAAACATCGATTAAAAAGTTGAAATTCCTATAACCAATCGATTCCTATCAAAACATTTTCGGGTCTAAATAACCAAGCCACAAAACAATTAAAAAAAAAAAGTGCTGGCGAAACGTGCGATTCTTTTGCAGCAGTGTGCGCACCCATACTTGCGTTTGCGTTGCGGCACGGCAAACGGATCGGAACGCATCGGATCGCAAAGCAGTGGGCGCTCGCCCTTACAGTTTGTCTATAAAGACGTGAAGTGAATGTTTGAGGAACTAAAAATAGTTATGTGTGTGGCAACACTGGCAACACGAAACATAAGTACGTCAGTTGTCAATGCTATCGTCGAATTTCGTTTACTCTCTCACGTAACTTTAATGTTTGGATTAAACTGCAACAAATTGAAACCAAACTACGCATAAAGGTTTGAGAAATGAGTAAAGAAAATCGGAGTGGTGCGCAGGAAGTGATTTTTAAAGTTTTCCAGTGATGTTTCGCGGAATACCAAGCTGGACAATTGTTGTGGGATTTTGAGGATGTTTATGAGTGAACAGCATCTTTAGTGGGTATGTAATCGTGTTATTGTTTGTTTTGAATCTGTCTGAAGTTACAAATTTACTGAATTTACGATTTGGAGACAAAGAAAGGCATTGTTTACGTTGCATATTTTTAGGTTAGAATCACAGACTTACAATCTACCTATAATGTAAGTCAGTGGTTAGAATAACATTGTTAGTAGGTTATTTTATAGTACGACCTACATTTTTGATACTCAGTTCAAATTTTTTATTTTGAATTAATTGCTTCATGTCAATAGTTTGTTTCCATTAGGTAATTAATTTTCTTTTTTTACTCTTTTCAGGAAAATCAGAGAGTACAGTTAGGCGAATAGTTAACGAAGGTTTTAATAATGAAGGAAAGTTTGATACTCCTGGGAAACACAGAAAAGGTCGGCAAAGAAAGAAATAGACGATTTTAATATTTGTGCACTGCGCCAAAAAAATCCTTGTTAGATGGGGGAAAGTTACAAATAAAACATGTAATTACATGATTGTGGCGAAGCAATTGGGACTGCTAGGCACCTGCTGGTAGGTTGTAAGACGCTATTAGACCGGGGCTTCTGGATCTGGTTCAATAACTTTATTCTGGATCTGATTCAACAAAACAGAAACAAAATTAAAAATGTATAATGTGTTTTATTTATTAACTTAATAGCTGATGCCCGCAGCTTCGCCCGTGTCGAATTTGTTCTCGTTCCCGCATCCCGTAGGAACTTATTCCCGGGATGAAAAGTAGCCTATGTGTTATTCCAGACTATAATGTATCCCTGTACCAAATTTCAGCCAGATCAATTCAACTGTTCGAGCGTGAAAGGGTCTCACATCCACACTCATAAGCTTTCGCATTTATAATATTTGTATCGTTCCCGTTCCCGCTTCCCGTAAGAACTTATTCCCGGAATAATAATTAGCCATGGTTATTCCAGATTATAATGTATCCCTGTACCAAATTTCTGCCAGATCCCTTTCACCGTTCAAGCGTGTAATAAACATCCACACTCACAAACTGTCGCATTAATAATATTAGTAAGATTTTACTCGGAACGAACTCCTCGTATCAAAATCATTTTGGTCGTACTATATAGGGTTGCTACATGCATTCAGCAGCGCCCTCATTTAATTTCACGACTTTATAGACAAACTGTACACTATCGTATCGTACTCGTCCAACTTCGTTCAACTTCGCGGGTAATGTGGAGGAAGTTTTAAGCTTTCTACACACTTCTCGCGAAGTTGAACGATCGATGTATGTATAGCAAGCATAAAATTTGGACGAGGTAAGCCGAAGTGCCTCTCTACACTATCGCATTCGTCCAACTTCGTTCAACTTCGCGGGTAATGTGGGAGAAGTTTTAAGCTTTCTACACACTTCTCGCGAAGTTGAACGATGTATGTTGAACAAGTATAAAATTTGGACGAGGTAAGCCGAAGTGCCTCTCTACACTATCGCATTCGTCCAACATCGTTCAACTTCGCGAGTAGTGTAGAGGAAGCTTGTAATTCAATGTTACCTCCTCGCCTCTTAGCACTATTGGCATGCGCGACCCTCCCATGGTCTGCGGGCGACGACGGGTGAGGCATCAGCGGTGGTGAGGAACTTGTGTGCAGGGCAGGGTAACTAAACGGCTACGTCATCGCTTCAGACAGACAGTTCCTATTGCTTTAATTTAGAACAAAATGTATCTTACTAATGTGTCATAAAAAGTTATATAATGTATCAAAAACCTGATCAGGATCATGGATTTAGAATTTTTCGATCAGGATTGAACCTTTCCTTGACTATAACTTTCGGTAGCATTACAATATGTCAGAGTTGACAGCTAGTTACTTGTGGCTATCGAATCTCCTAATAATGACATCTGGCAGTAACATGTAACAAAATATTAACCCTTGAAGTCTCGTTGTAAAATTATATGGAACGGTATAAAGGCTATTGGCGTGAAAATTTGTGATCGGCGTTTTCCGATGAATGTGAATTAGGTATAATATATCAGTTACTTTCAGGAAAATTAAACCTTTGGTATCACGTGATTTCACCCGGATTCGCGTTTGTGTTCACATGGGAATAGAGAAATGAAATATATATTAGGTGCTTACATATGAAATTGGCGTTTTGTATAGGAGGAACAAAAAGTCGAATATTTTTAAATATAATATATTTAATTAATCAAAGTATGAACCATTGTTTTCTATGCATTTTTGCCATCTCATAGGTAGTTCATTGATCCCTTTACCAAAAAACCAGTCGGACGGGAATCAATAAAATCTGTGAAGGCGATTTGGACTGCCCATCAGAGTTGAATTTTTTCCCTTGCAAGAAGTTGTCCAAATTTCGAAAAAAATGGTAATCTGTTGGAGCAAGATCCGGGGAGTACGGAGGATGTTTTAGACATTCCAATTGAAGCTCTTCTAATTTGGTAGCCGTCTGTTGTGCAGTGTGTGGTCTAGCGTTGTCGTGAAGCAGCAGTGGCGTGGAGCGATTGACCAGCCTAGGTTGTTTAGCCGCTAGCTTTTCCATCATGGTTTGCAATTGCTGACAATAGACATCAGCCGTAATAGTCTGGCCAGATTTGAGAAAACTGTAATGAACAATACCGGCACTAGTCCACCAAACGCTTACAAGTAACTTTTTTGGGGTTAATTTTCGCTTGGGGCAGGATTTGGCTGGCTGGCCAGGATCCAACCATTGCGCTGAGCGCTTTCGATTATCGTAAAGAATCCATTTTTCGTCACAGGTAATGATTCGGTTTAAAATACCTTCATTATTGTGCCGGTTCAGTAATGTAACGCAGCAGTCGACGCGCTTTTGCCGGTTTGCTTCAGTCAATTCGTGAGGTACCCACCTTTCAAGCTTTTTAATCTTCCCAATTTGCTTCAAGTGAATTAAAACAGTTTTATCACTAACACCGCAGCCTGCAGCTAACTCGGACGTGGTTTGCGATGGATCCGCTTCCACAATAGCCTTCAATACTTCATTATCAACTTGAGTCTCAGGCCGTCCACGGGGCTTGTTCTGCAGGTCGACATTTCCTGAACGAAAACGTTGGAACCAAAAACGAACTGTGTTTTCTTTTGCAACATGACCGCCATACACATCATTCACCCTTCTAGTCGTTTCCGCAGCACTAGTGCCACGGCGGAACTCGTACTCGTAAATAATGCGATATTTTAAGTTTTCCATTTTGTAAAATGAGTGACGCAAACAGAAAAAAACAGAAGAAAAAAACAAATGAATGACGGTCATCGAAGGATAAATACATGAGTAAATAGCTGGGAAAATTTGAATTTGGAATTCCTTACCAAAGAGGAGAAAATCGTAATTAAAGTGGCCAGTACGAAAAACGCCAATTTGATGTGTAAGCACCTAATAATAATTTACTCGCTAATAATGTCTATTTATAAGCCAAAAAAAATTGAAACCGGTCCAATAGCTTTAAGTATATTTGTTAGATACAAAAATATAAATGTTCCCTCTTTTTTATATTATTATGAATTAGTAAAGTTCTGACGATAATATCAATGACGCCTAGAGGCGTCATCCGCTTCAGGTTGACATTTTATTTATGTCGATAGCCGTCCAAGGGGTATGTCAAAAAAACCCATATTTATAATAGGCTCCCGAGACGATCATGCCTTGCAATTGTCAATCACGTTAATTATGAATGGAAGTAAAAGAAAAAAAAAAGTTGCTTCAGTGTGCGTGATTGCTTTGCATGTGTGTGTGCATCGACGTATACGTGCACATGAAATTCTACGTTATTGACAATTGCCAATTGATCATGTCTGGACCCCTTTAGTAAATAACACAGCCGACTGATTTTTTTTTCTCTTCGGTGGTATATTAATACCAGAGAAGAGAAAAAAAATTCATAATCCGGTACCAATCACGCAGGTTATTATTTTTTTTCTTTGCTGACGTGGGGATTGAATTTGCGTGTCGTCATACGAGCTGCAGGGACAGCTGATATTGTGTGTAAGACTCCCGGTCCCTGTGATTTCAGGGCTCTCTTCCGAAGAGCCAAGAGAGGTGAAGAGTACGCCTAAGATGAAGTAGAGAGAGCGGCTAGCGCCCCTCTTTCTACCTCTTCGCTTGGAGTGCAGTAATGCCCTGTGCCAGACAGGGGGAAGATGACCGCCACGATGTGACCATCCGTAGACACCTGGTGTTTGCAGAGGAATGACGTCCTGTCTACAAAGTAGATTGCAGCTGCGGTAGTTCCTACATAGGCCAAACCAAGCGGACCATCGCGGAAAGGGTCAAAGAACATATTGCAGCTGTAAAAAATCGTCAGTTGAACAAATCGGCAATAGCAGAACACCTTGATTCGGGCATTAATCACTGGATCGAACTTCACCAACCGAAAGTCCTATCCACTGATCGCCTTTATTATCCACGTATGGTGCGTGAAGCCATTGAAATCAGAAAACACAAAAATTTCAATAGGGATGATGGATACAAGCTCTCCGGGATGTGGAATTCAGTGATTAATAAACTTGAACGTAAAACTGTGCCAATTAAAACTGACGTAGTGAGTGTAGTGTGTCGCCGGCCTTATCCTTCGTTGTAATAACAACGCGCAACGGAGGGTAGTTCGACAAGAAATAACTTCGTGGTTTTTGTCGATCCTCGCCTCAGTCCAACCGCGACCACGGGCGCTGCAACGTGCTCGAAACGTCGGTGAATGTAAGTAAATAGTATTTCGCGTGAAGTCCCGAATTCTATAAGTATGAGTGATCAGGGTTATGCGTGCAAACTACTCTCACCGGCACCCTAAAACTACATGGCTAAAGCGGGAGCATCAGAATAATGCTACTGCCCTGTCGCGTAGTGCGTCTTACACTTTGCCGCCATCACCTCACCATAAAACGAGGTAACCGGTTGCGGGCAGTGGCTCAACTCTGCTGCTGGTGGGCTGTGTCATTATTTAATAATACAGCAATAAACACCACCGAGTAGAGCAATCCACGCAGATGGGTTTCTGCCGCCTTGACAAGAATTAGATGAAGTAGCACAACTTCCCCTCAGAGGAATGAAAGTGGTCGCTACTCCATTACCCAGGACGCACCACGAGGAGGTACCATTGGGGTCACGAAAGTAGAACCGCATTCTAAAACACGCATATCTTTCAGCCATGGTTATCCCAAACGCCTACAGAATGAGGTTAACCAAAAGGGGTCTCAGAAGGTTTTTACAGGGAGGGCGCCGAGTGTAGCGCCTCTGGATGTCTGTTGCTAGCATTCATAGGTTACGGTGACCACATTACATCAGATAGAGCTGTAAGCTTGTCTGCCACCTTAATAGTGTAAAAAAACAAGCAAGTTATCCTAGCTTGCTTTATTTCAGGGAAGCTTAGTGGACAGTGGTAAATTCAAAGAAGTAAATATTATGTCTGTAGCATCACAATATATTTTTGAAAATCTTATGTCTTCTCCGAATCTTACAAAAATAGTTTCGTAGAGTTAAACGATATACTTACACAATATTAATGCTAGACATAAAATTAACCTTGCTGGGTATCAGTGCAGACTGAAAAAGTCAGAAATTCCTTCCTGGATAACTGTATACGTTTTTACAACAGGCTTCCAAATGAAATAAAAGTATACCCTTAACTAAGTTCAAAAAGTGTATAAAAAGTAAATTATACTGCAATGACTACTATACAATTAACGATTATTTGCTTGACAAGGCTGGAAATGATCTGCGGCATTCTCAAGCAACAGTTTGTGATTTTTAGTTTAAATGATTGTAAATAGAGCACTAAACGAAAAGCCAGCCGAGTTTCTTGCCAGTTCGTCTCAAGCGGCCGCGTTCCGAACTGGTGGTACTACTTTGATTTGTATTCATGGACGTGTCGCATGTGCCTATATTATTATATTAGGATTATGCAAAATTAATGTTATTTTGAGTTTGAGTTTGACTGATTAGGGGTAGTTCCTGTGGGTACATAAACTGGCACAAATGTTTCCGCAAATCGGACCGCCACCAGAGAATATTCACCACTTACCTTGGTTTCCCAATCCTCTCTGATCCCTGCTAATGTTTTCTGCTAATATCGCTGCCGAATTGCTGGATCCGATCGAAACGCTGCCGCGCTGGCGTGTAGATGGATTGCCGGCAATCCACCACAGCGCACAATGGTCCCGGAATGAGTTCATGAAGTAACTGACGTGTGTAGAGTGTAGCAACGGGTGCCGGGCAGCAATGAATTTTCTCGAGGATGACCGAAGTTGCGTGGACAGAAATTGTATGATTTGTGCTAAAGAGTTTTGGCGGGAACAAGCAGAGACGGTATTTTCGAGTATAAAATAGATTAATGAAATCTTCTAGTGAAGCCTCATATAGTGAGAATACACATGTGAGTAAAAAGATCAGTAGCTTTCATGCAAGTAAATTGACATTGAATACAATTGCAAGTTAAACTTGCATGTACTTGCATGTCTGTATTTCAGTAGAGGGATATAAATACATGACGGTAGCTGGCACACTGAATCATTTTTTTTACTCTTTCCATGGCATATACATGTAGTGGTAGTATATTATTTTTCTGTTTAATTCTTTATGTATTTTGATGTAGACTTTGTCGCAGGCTATTTTATTTTTATGAAGAAGAAGAGAGATAAAAAAGATAAACTCAGGGTTCATATAACCTCGTGTTCTCTGTACAAATGTATAAATTGTAATATTTTCTCATCCCCTAATCATTTCGAGACATAATAAAATTAATTATTATAATAGAAATAAAACCAAAAAGACCTCGAAAATGCTAAATTATACCCACCAATAACATTAAAAAAAAAATATTTTCTTTCAAATTAAAAAAATAATTAGATCTTTCAAAATTTTTGTGACTGTGCCGCGGGGGCTCGGAAATGCTAGACTGAGAAGAACACCCCAAGAAACTCAGTCCGGTCCCTCCCAAAATTCATCTTAGGGCGAGGCCGCACTTGCGGTTATCGCGGCGGTTTCTAACCTCAAAATGTCAAAACATTGACTTGATGTCATTGATTTTGACAGTTTGATGACATTTTGAGGTTAGAAACCGCCGCGGAAAAACGCAAATGCGGCCTCGCACATAGAATCATAAACAGTTTTTTTTATTAAGTAGAAAGGAGCAATTCATGTCACTGCCAGGCAACCTTGTCTTCTTGAAAGTCTTTAATGCTTCAAAAAGCTTTCTGACACAATATAATTTTAAGAGTTTTTTAAATTTATTCAGTGACGAACCTGTTATTACTGTCAGTAACTGGACAGTTTCTGGCATCCCCGTAGCTTGCGTGGCTGATGATATTTGCCATTATTCTCGTCCCCCACACCTCCCTCCCTCAGTTGCATACAATACAAGTAAAACTAATTGTGTGCAATCTACAGTTTGTCTATAAAGTCGTGAAATTAAATGAGGGTGCTACTGAATGCATGTAGCAACCCTATATAGTACGACCAAAATGATTTTGATACGAGGAGTTCGTTCCTAGTAAAATCTTAGTAATATTATAAATGCGACAGTTTGTGAGTGTGGATGTTTATTACTCTTACACGCTCGAACGGTTAAAGGGATCTGGCTGAAATTTGGTACAGGGATACATTATAATCTGGAATAACCATGACTACTTTTTATTCCGGGAATAAGTTCTTACGGGAAGCGGGAACGGGAACAATACAAATATTATAAATGCGAAAGCTTATGAGTGTGGATGTGAGACTCTTTCACGCTCGAACAGTTGAATTGATCTGGCTGAAATTGGGTACAGGGATACATTATAGTCTGAAATAACACATAGGCTACTTTTCATCCCGGGAGTAAGTTCCTACGGGAAGCGGGAACGAGAACAAATTCGACACGAGCGAAGCTGCGGGCATCAGCTAGTGAGTTAATAAATAAAACACATTATACATTTTTAATTTTGTTTCTGTTTTATTGAATCAGATCCAGAATAAAGTTATTGATCCAGATCCAGAAGCCCCGGTCTAATAGCGTCTTACAACCCACCAGCAGGTGCCTAGCAGTCCCAATTGCTTCGCCACAATCATGTAATTACATGTTTCATCTGTAACTTTCCCCCATCTGACAAGGATTTTTTTGGCGCAGTGCACAAATATTAAAATCGTCTATTTCTTTCTTTGCCGACCTTTTCTGTGTTTCCCAGGAGTAACTTTCCTTAATTTTTAAAACCTTCGTTAACTATTCGCCTAACTGTACTCTCTGATTTTCCTGAAAAGAGTGAAAAAAGAAAATTAATTACCTAATGGAAACAAACTATTGACATGAAGCAATTCATTCAAAATAAAAAATTGGTAGAAAACCAGATTGAACTGAGTATCAAAAATGTAGGTCGTACTATAAAATAACCTACTAACAATGTTATTCTAACCACTGACTTACATTATAGGTAGATTGTAAGTCTGTGATTCTAACCTAAAAATATGCAACGTAAACAATGCCTTTCTTTGTCTCCAAATCGTAAATTCAGTAAATTTGTAACTTCAGACAGATTTAAAACAAACAATAACACGATTACATACCCACCAAAGATGCTGTTCGCTCATAAACATCCTCAAAATCCCACAACAATTGTCCAGCTTGGTACTCCGCGAAACATCACTGGAAAACTTTAAAAATCACTTTCTGCGCACCACTCCGATTTTCTTTACTCATTTCTCAAACCTTTATGCGTAGTTTGGTTTCAATTTGTTGCAGTTTAATCCAAACATTAAAGTTACGTGAGAGAGTAAACGAAATTCGACGATAGCATTGACAACTGACGTACTTACGTTTCGTGTTGCCAGTGTTGCCACACACATAACTATTTTTAGTTCGTCAAACATTCATTTCACGACTTTATAGACAAACTGTACTAGCTTGCTAGGTAGATACAGGCAATCCAGTTAGCGTACGTAATACAAATGAATGGGCTGGCACGTGCAAGGAGCTGGTATGCAAGTGTGCCAGCATAACAGATACGATGCAAATCCTAAAGAAAAATAAAGTCTGACCCGGTCTGCACCGCAATTTTTCTCGTGAGGAATTGTTATAGCCAATGCGGAATGAGCGGATAGTTCTTTGTGCGCCCTGCTTCGGGGGGCGAGTGGCTTTGTATGAGACTCTCGAGTGGCCCCGAGAAAGAGCGTCCAATCCACTCAACCCTGCAATGTTCCACCTTGCTTTAAACTTGTCGCACGATACGCTGGCAGCTAAATTACTGCGGTCCTGCAACTCCCCAGGAGCTGAAAGAACAACCCGAGTCAAATCGCTCTCGCATGTCCCTTTCTGTAAGCAGAGAAGGTAGCTAGTGCCGACCAATAATAAATAGGATGCTGATAGTACTATCCAATAATAAAGCTTCCTCTACACTACTCGCGAATTTGGACGAATACGACAGTGTAGAGAGGCACTTCGGCTTACTTGGTCTAAAAAAATTACTTTGCCTCGGGTGACATCGCCGACGAACTTCGTTCAACTTCGCGAGTAGTGTAGAGGAACATATGAATTACCGAACTGATAGAAAAAAAAAATTCGCAACTGAAAAATTCTAATGCTTCCTCCACATTACTCGCGAAGTTGAACGAAGTTGGATGAGTACGATAAAAAATTTTCTTTGACTTTGGCAACTTCGCCGACGAACTTCGTTCATCTTCCCTAGTAATGTGGAGGAAGCACAAAAAGCAAAACAAAAAAAACAGTAGCTGTCACTGTCAGACAACTCGACAGACGGCTCCAAAAAAATTGACAAATTGACAAATGACAAGCTGTCAGAGACCGACCGATTAATCGTGAGCGGACGGTGACGGACTGTGGTTTAATTATTTAAATAAAATACCGTATCTTTAATTTCACTAAATATAAATCTAAGTTTCTAAAATGACTGAAACTGAGGTAATTTTTATATTTTAATTAATTTTGTAGTAAGTCGTACAGTACTTCAAAAGTTCAAGCTTTTAGAGACACGTCACTCCTTCGAACGTATTGAGGCTATTTTATTAATGCTTGTTTTTCATATTTTCCATTTATATTTTGTAGTAGGACAGATTAAATTATCATCGTTCATACTTGGTAGAATACATACAACTATTATGTGAGTCTATTGTTTCCAGAATGTGAAAATCAATAAATGGGACGGTGCTGCAGCTAAAAATGCTATTGATGATGCCATCAGAGAGGTAAATTTATTAATAGCTCATGTTTTATGCAAGTGAATTAGACTTCCTTCGTATTTTATGCTAGTACTAGCTGATGCGCGCGGCTTCGCCCGCGTGAAATTTGGTTCCCATTCCCGCTTCCCGTGGGAACATTTTCCCGAGTTAAAAATAGCCTATGTGTAATTCCGAACTATCCCTGTACCAAATTTCAGCCAGATCCATTCAGCCGTTAGAGCGTGATTGAGTAACAAACATCCAAACATCTTCACAAACTTTCACATTTATAATATTTACTAGATGATGCTCACGGCTTCGCCCGCTTGAAATTCGGTACCCGTTCCCGCTTCCCGTTGAAACATTTTCCCGGGATGAAAAGTAGCCTATGTGTTATTCCAGACTATAAGCTATCTCTGTACCAAATTACAGCCCAATCCGTTCAGCCGTTGGAGCGTGATTGAGTAACAAACATCCAAACATCTAAACATCCAAACATCTTCACAAACTTTCACATTTATAATATTAGTAGGATAGTAGGATTTTGGGTTTGTGTACTTAGCTCAGAGCCTATAAGCCCAGAAATAACTTATGAATTAGCAAGTTGTTCTGGCAAATAAGTATTAGAAGAGTAGTGGAGGAAAATAAAAGTACATAAAAAAGTATAGGGCCAGTATATGAGGAGGTAGTGGAGGAATGACACTTTTGTACAAACCTAAAATCAAAAGATTCATTTTTATTGTTCTAAATCCAAAGGGTATCTATAACCAACGGGTAAAAACGGGACCCTATTCATTAGACTTCACTGTTCGTCACGAGACTGCATCTCGGGAACCGTGATAGCTAGAGGGCACAACATTTTCATAGATAGTGTATTTCTGTTGCTGTTATAACAATAAATAACAAAACAAAATTAAAGAGGGGATTAAGAGGAGGCTCCCCTACAAAAAATGTGATTTTGGCTGTAATGGAAACCACTGCTTGAGTCCGACTCACTTGGCTGGTTTTTTTTTATTTGTATAGAGATTTACTACTCTTGCAGTTAATTAGCCTGTGTCTAATATTTCACCAAGACCTTAAGTCTGTAACCAGTAAGTTTTTTATTTGCTGCCAAAAAAAAATTATTATTACTTACCTTAAAACATATTTTAACTAAAACTATTTTTTTGTATTCTTAATTTTTCTGAGCGCTTTAAGGAATTGCAATATGTATTTTTGTCATGTAGAGTGTGTCCTCCAGAGAAGTCATCATCACTTTATGTATTACTCTCTGGGGTGACTATTCTGAACAATATTTCATAAGAATTTATGGATCAGAATTTCACTGTTTAACTCTTATTTCCCCAAAGCGGTGCAATTGCACCGCGCATTGTTTCGCGCCATTAGTGAAATTGTCATGTTTTTTATATTTAGAAATGGCAGAATGTATAGATAAAAAAGGCTAAAGGTATTTCACCTATTGTATGTCATAAATTTCAAATGCGCAATGGATGTCTTGCCTCTTTATGAGCTGCACTATTAGTTCTATAACTAAATATTAGATTGAGTTTCCAGCCTTTGGCAATAGCTTGTGGTGCTATTTTTATTTTATTTTAAGTGTAATGTCTCTGGGATGAATGTTGATTATAATTTTAATTATATTGAGGTAAGATGATTTGAATCCATGTGTGGCAGCCGAAAAGAGTATGGAGTAGTGGTTTGCACCGGAGCGGAATCTTGAGCTCCGGTGAAATTCACCGGTACTTTTGCGTGCTCCGGTTTTTCTCCGGTGAAAACCGGAGCATCGCGTTTGTGTAGGTACATAGATTTGATGCCTTGAAATATTGTCTTCTATTTGCAATTCTTGATTTAAATAAACATGTACAATCAGAGAATTTGTATGTAGGTGATCCAGTAGAGTTTTATGAGGACCTATATTTTAAAAAGTATCTAATAGTTTAATATAAAATCTATAAATAATATAAAGCGAGATTTTGACCGACTGACTCATCAACGTAGAGAAAAACCCCAGAACCTAGAATGATGAAATTTGGACAGTAGGTACCTTTTATTAACTAGGTAAGTTATAAGAAAGGATTTTGGGAAATTTCACCATTAAGGTGGTAAATAAGGTATAAACAGTTGTGGAAATTCGTCACTAAAGTTAGCATCATGAAATTATGTATAGCTGTTTTTGGTTATAAAAAAAATAGACATACATATCTTTGATTTGTTAAATTATATCAATAAGGAGGTAAACGAGGGGTTGTAAGTTTGTATGGGAATTTCTTCATTTCTTCAATGGAAACTGCTTCACAATTTGTATAGGTACCTGCATCTAATTAAAAATAAATGAACACGTTTCAAGATTTTTTAAAGTTGTACCTCCTAAGTATGTAAATCATAAAACCATCAACATCCAGCCCAAAACCTTAGACATTATTACTGTGCCTTAGACCAGGGGTCGGCAACCTTTTTAGTCAGAAGAGCCAAAAAATTTAAAGAGCCACAAATTTTTTTTTTTGTTCACACGTACCTAGATATTAGTTAACGTAGCATTAGTACCTCTTCTGGCATACAGGCTTCTGTCGTGGGAACTGGAGGCCGCAGTTCTGACCGAAATCTACCGGCCCAATTCTTTGGTGTGACAAAATGTCAAATAACCGTCTTCGAAAGAGATTAAGAGCTGGCATATTAGGGCGCCCGATGATATCATTCATTAACCGCGCACCAGGCTAGAGCCCATGGTAAGCATTGAGCTCCGATCGGCCATCTTGTCTATTCTGAGGTTTATCGTTTATATGTATAAGCCGATGCATTAAAAAAAGGAATCTTAAATGGCGACTTGTACTTGCGTTGACGGAAAGTAAATAAAATTTAAGTCTTTTTTTTTTTTTCAAATTAAAAATAATAAAAACTAGACCGGGTCGTATTAATTTCTGAGTAGCTTCTACCAGCGGCTTCGCCCGCGTGAAAGTTAAAATTAGAAAGACACATGGCGGCATCTAATTATCGTTTTCATCGGAAACAGTACCTACCTACCTACGTTTTCGGGATGAAAGGACACTATGACCATTTGTACGGAAACGGAAAAAGTACCTGGCAACGTATATTACATGGCGATCATGATGTTGGTTAAAATAAAGAACGAACATTTTTATTAACTCAGCGTGGAATCAAAATAAGATTTTTTTTTGGTTACGGTACGCGCGAGAGTGAGTATAGACGGCACTAATGTGTGAGCAAGAGAACATGATAAGCGCCGAAAGAATGAGGAAGGGCGTCCGCCCGAACTGGTGCTCCATAATATACCGCTTTCGAGTGCAACAGAACACCAAACAGGTGTGATTATGAAATGAAAGGGTAAAATGCATCGATCTATTGTACTACTTACGTACTAGATGCGGCGATCAGAACAAGCATCATGTACCACCAAACTGCGGTAAATGTACTCATCTCATCTTTAGTTCGGTTTATGCCATAATACGAATGAAACGCACGTGACGGAGATATTTTAATTTATTGTGGCAGAATTGTGAAACAAAGTGCTGTAAACGCAATGTATAGAGGGGAAAAAATATAAAAGTTAATGCTAATTAACATAATTATACAATGTTAAACCCTTTTTTTTTTCATACCAAGATATGAGTTTTATAGCATCCGTTGCGCGAGTCCATTCTCGCTTAAGCGCGTACAAATCTGGAACATATTCAATGTATGGACGTTCCTGTCTATCGGTAGAATATATGTCAACAGTAATATGTTTTTGAAAATGTGCTATGATAATTGCTTAGGGAACTAAAGAGCCGCAAGTGGCTCGCGAGCCGCCGCGAGGTTGCCGACCCCTGAGCCCAAAATGTTTAATTTAAGAACTAACAGATAAAGATACATTTGTGTTTGTAAATACGTATTTATTACTAGATGTTGCCTGCGACTTCGTACGCTGCATTTTATATTTAGAAAGAATATATATACTTATATAAAATTTAGAAAGAATATATATATATATAATTCTTTAGATTGACATAACTTTTTGATTTATGGACCGATTGACATGAAGCAAACACTAAATGTTACGTGGAGCAGACTACAACGCATTATAGAAAACCGCATTTCAATTGATTGAGCGGTTGCTGAGATTAGCGTGCACAAACGTACAGACAAACACACACTTACGATTTTATTATATGTATTGATATTGATTGATTGATTGATGATACAATAGAAACACTCACAACAAGACAAATAAACATGTTCTTGCACACAAATATTTGTCTTGCGTGGGAATCGAAACCGCGACTCTTGATTAATAGACAGTATCTTTGCCTCCCCACCAAACAGGTCGTCTAATATAGGTATAATATTATTTAAATAATATTGAATACATAACACATGTTAGAATATTTCAGCGGAGATTAATCAATCGAATACTTTTACCGGTACCTACATACCTACACAGTGTAACAATAATGAACCGGAGAGTAATCAATTGAACTCCGGTACTTGTAATCGAGTACTTTTACCGGTACTTCACCGGAGCTTCTCCGGTACTCACTGCTCCGGTGCAAACCTCTAGTATGGAGTGTTGCCACCCCAATTTGTCTCAAGTAGGTATATAATAATATTCTTTATTGACATAATCAGGGTACATCGCAACATGGGATTCCCTTACACCTGTGCTAGTTAAAACTGTGTTGCAGGTGCAAGTTCCTTCCCCAATATTAAGGTGCCAACACTTAGGACTATTCTTTGTTACATAATTTAGAATAAAAGTAAATTTAAAAGAAAAACAAAACAATTAAAACGAGAGTGTGTTGTAAGGGGCGACTAAGGGAATATTTTCGTATTGCGTAGAGAAGGAAAACTCGAAATGAAACCCAGTTGTCAGTAAACTGACAATTGTTATGCCAAGCTGAAGGCCTTGTTGGCTTGGAAAAATTCACGACATCCTAAAGGGTAGCCTGCTAGCCGTTCGCCAATTCTGCCGACGAAATCGAACTTGGCCCTGACAATTGCTCTTTTACTGGACCTCGAGGCAGCATCCTCCTCGAGTTTGCAGAGAAGACCATCCTGCCACACACGACTTCTAATAATCCAAGATTATTTCACAGCATATCATCATGTGTTATTTCTTATGGACGAAATGGGCAGGAAAACAGGCGGTCAGGTCGTCCAGTCGGAATAGCCGGTGTCCCCCCCAAGAAAAAAATGTGTTATTCCTTATTCTGGCCAACACTCTATGGACCGATTGTAGATTGGTGTTGTCTGAATCTAAAGTGGTGGCTGGTATTGATTGTTCTGACAGTCATGAATACCTCAATAACTTCTGGATATATATTTTACTTGTTATGTATGTGTTCAAGAAGTATTTTTATATGCTACTGAGGCGGTAGACAAGCTCACGACCCCACCTGATGGACTGGTGGTCACCATAGTCTATGAACCTTTACAACACCAGAGATGCTACACTCTCGCTACTGAGTCTATACCCTCTAATAGTCAAGAAAATGGTTTACGTATGTAATTACCGTCAAAGCTATGGACATTCACTTGTTTATTGAAAAGTTAATATGGTTACATAATATTAGTTGTTACTCATTAAATTGACCTGAACTATGAATAAGGGGCATGTATGATCCAAAGTTATTGTCATCAATCTTAGCAAGCAACTTTACAACCCCTGTAATATAGTCCTATCGTTGATAATACTAAATCTATACTAATATTATTAAGAGGAAAGATATTGATTGTTTGTTTGTTTGCATCGAATAGGCTCCGAATCTGCTGAACCAATTTGAAAAATTCTTTAATTCTTGGGAAGCTACACTCTTCCCGGTGAACATAGGCTATATTTTCTTCTCGTATTCCCACGGGAACAGAGCTACGCGGGTGAAACCGTGTTCCGCTAGTTAAAATATATTTTTGTATGTTTCAGGTCCTAACAGGGGAACTCAAATGTAAAGAAAGCTTTGCACTCATCGATGGAAGACTCTTCCTCTGTGCATTAGCTGTAGGTGTAGCTCTCTACGCTCTGCTGTGGGATTACCTCTACCCATTCCCTCAGTCAAGGTAACCATGGTCATTCTATTTGTTTTAAACTATTATTTATGGGAACATAATTATTATGTGTATTTATAGTAATACACTCGAGAGCAATGAATCCGGGTCACTTAAAGAATGTTAAAAATCTCGGAAACTAAAAATGATAGGTTAATGCAATAAATTGTATTTAATAGACAATGTAATACTCCTTAAATGAAAGTAAAAAAAATATGAGTCACCATACATTTTATTAACACAAAATTACATAAAGAAAAAACTGCCGATCTCTCCTTAAAACAAAAATAGGAAACATGAAATTTTTGAACTTTATTACGATTTTCTTGAATTTTAATACTTCGTATTGCCTCCTCGTGCTTCCATTACTGCGTTTACGCGGTTTGGCATGCTGTACACCAAGTTCCTTATACGATTTTGGGGAATATTCTCCCATTCCTCTGTGAGAGCAATTTTGAGCTCACGAAGCGTGATTGGGGGAGGGTTTCGTTGTTTTACGCATCTGCCTAGCTCGTCCCAAGCATGCTCGATCGGGTTGATATCCGGGCTGCGCGCTGGCCACTCCATACGAGTAATGTTCATCTCTTGAAGGTAGTCATTCACAATCCTACCTGTATGAGGTCGGGCATTGTCATGCATAAATATAGCATCCTCACCTAAATTGACCATAAATGGACCAACGTGATCATTGAGGATTTCTTCCACATATCTTACGCTAGTTAAAGAGCCGTTTTCTATGATCACCAGCTCTGTGCGACTTTCAGAAGAAATTCCGGCCCACACAAGTACAGACCCACCACCGTAGGCTACTTTTTCTTCGATGCATGCTTGCTTGAATCTTTCCCCTGGTCTTCGATACACTCTGTGTCTTCCATCGTGCTTGTAGAGCATAAATTTTGATTCGTCGGAGAACATAACTTTTGACCAATCTTCAATACTCCAATTTACGTGGCTCTGGGCATACCTTAGTCTCGAAATACGATGCCCACGCTCCAGTTTAGGGCCGTTTGCAGGTCTAAGGGGTTTTAAGTTAGATTCAGCAAGCCGACGTCTTACTGTCCATGCACTTGGGTTACTTCCTCCGAGGCGTCGAAACTGATTGGTGAGTTCAGTTCCTGTGAGAAAGCGATTTCGAAGCATGGTGTTCACCAAGTATCGGTCTTCTCGTGCTGTGGTACACCTGGTTCTGCCCGTTCCTGGTCTGCGTAGGTTAGAACCAGTTTCTTCGTAACGTCGGAGAACTCTTTGTACTGTTGACAGCGACACACCGACAGTCCTGGCTGTATCGCGCTGACTCCGGCCGGTTTCCAGCATTGTAAGTATTCTGGTGCATTCTTCAGGCGTAAGCGACATAATTTCAGCTTGATTAATGAATATAGAGCACTATCAACATGGTTTATGTACCCACATAAATGACAGATTACAAACAAAAGCAACACCAAATGCTGTAATTTCGTAGTTCCATCTTCGAAAGTGGCCCTTTTTCAAATTTGATTTTTTTATGATATAACTTTACAATAACTAAGAAGTTTTAATACCTTCATTTAAGGAGTATTACATTGTCTATTAAATACAATTTATTGCATTAGCCTAGCATTTTTAGTTTCCGAGATTTTTAGGATTCTTTAAGTGACCCGGATTCATTGCTCTCGAGTGTATTATGAAGAGGAAAGATTTGATTGTTTGTTTGTTTGCGTCATAGGCTCCGAAACTACTGGACCTATTTGAAAAATTCCTTCATTGTTGGGAAGCTACACTCTTCCCGGTGAACATAGACTACATTTTATTCCGGTATTCCCACGGGAACAGGAGCTACGCGACGCGTGACGTCCGCTAGTATAATAATAAATATGGCAATAGGCGCATCACCTATGTACCCTACACCAGGGCTTCCTAAACTTTTAACGCAACGGAACACCAAACAAATATGTTTTATTCTACGGAACCCCCATAAAAGATTATAACAAACTAGCTAGATAATGCCCGCGGTTCCGCCTGCGTGAAATCCTGTCGCCGTTCCTGCTTCCCATGGAAGCGTTTTCCCGGTATAAAAAAAGCTTTCTTTTTATTATATTCACCAAATTGACGTCGCCCGCCTAACGGAAAGCCATAGCGGCATTTAGCGACTGCGGGCCACTCTCACAGTGTAAGACTTCTGACAGTACGTAGTGGTCCCCAAGATGGCGACCTGTTATTTGCCACTTCACGCTTCGCTTGAAGAACCCGGGGCTATAAGAGCTAGAAGTACCTACGTGCGCGAGCAGGTCGTTCTAAAGTTTTCATAGTTCGAGTAAGGAACGATCTTTTGAATCGCTCAGTTCTGGCGAAGTACTCTCCAATGTAGGAGCGGCTACGTCTAGCCGACATGCTTTATTCGGGATCAAAAACGAGAGGGTAGGATTATGTTGAAGAGCTATACTAAGAGCTAGGCTAAGCAGACCATGATCTATCCCTGTACCTTCGGGGATCAAAGGATAAGCGTTACTTCTTCATGGAGATAACGCAGCCCCCTTTGGGCACAGTAAATTTGGCTTTTTCAATTAGCTCCTTAAGAGCAAATATCTTTGGAATTAACGAAAAAGTCCACATTAAGAGGGTGGGCATAACGGTACTCCGTTATAAATAAAAATTAAGAAATGGCCACTGGCCGCCCGCAGGCTGTACGTCAGCCAAACCTGGGGATTAATTAATCTCCGCCCCAGGAGGCTGAACCAGCAGCCTGTGTAAGGAGCAAGATACTGGAGTAGACGCGGCCACTGCATTAAGGGGACCGGGGGCCCTTCCGTACACCGTGACAATCAACCGCATTACCCGTCCTGGCTTTTGGACTAATGGAACCTCGCTTTGTCTCTTGCGCCACCGGTACACAAGTACCACTTAACTTTTTCCCTCTATTTTAAAGGACAATGGGCGTTTCGGCCCATGAGCGGCCATCAATGAAACTAGTGTCATTTAAAAGGGGATATTTTTGACAACAAATATTGTTTAAGGAGTACTATGAAATACCGTTAGGGAAAAAAATATAGTTGAAATACTATTTTTAAAATACTATTTTTTTTATTTTATTTATGTACGCTAATATTCAATACTTTTGTTATTTATGGTCTAAGGACCTTTGTTAAAACCGGTCTCGACATGTTTCATGCGTCAACCAATCAGCGACAAGCACTCTCGACCCGACGATTACCGTTATGTTCAAGCGCACATCGCAGTCCATCGTTGACATTTGTTTCGTTGAGTACTGTGCGATTATTATTGTTTGACAATCTCTTTCGACTCTGGCTTGCATATCGGACTTGTTAATATCTATCTTGATGAACTGTGCTCGTTTTTTTGGATTTTTTTTAAGCAGATTCCTATAATAATGGCAGATAATCGTCAAGTGTGTATTTTATGTAATCGATCCGTGATAAACAGAAGAAGATACGAAATATATAATAATAAAAATATAATAAAAAATAAAAATAATATAATAAAAATATATTAAAATAATATATTAATATATAATTAATATAATAATATATAATATATATATTAATATATTAATGTAATAATATATTATATTATATAATAAAAATATATTACTCCTATATTATTGTAGATAGACAGAAAAGCGGCAGAGAAGCCATAGAAAACTATTATTGTAGTGTCTAAGCGGTGAGCACACTCTTGGCTGCTGTGCCCACATAATGTGTGTAGTGTGGTATTTAGGGTGGGCGAGAAACCAAGAAGAAGAAATTCGTTTACCAGCTCATTTTTTAAATGATGTAATTGTAGACAACAGTTAAATCCCATTATTTTCTTTTTTTAAAGGAATACTAGCATTATGTGGTTAGACACATAATGCTAGTATTCATTGCCACGTGTTTGAAATGTTTTTGTTTTCATGTCAATAAATCGATGTATTTAATAATTAATAAACCTTTAGTTTTGTTTAACCCATCATTATCTTATACTTTTGTGCATTACGTTTTATTATTTACGTACTTTTGGTTTAATTAATTCGATTTTTTTAATATGTTCAACCCTTTATAACTTTTTATCCAAACAAGTTACCGAAATTTTTTTTGCAGTCTTAATATATACATAATTGTCGACTAAAATATATATAGGACAGATGTGGCCGCCGATGGGACAAGCGCCATACATTTTGCCCATTGTCCTTTCCCTTTTCGAAACACCGTGGCAAGGAAAAAGAAAAATAAGGAACATTTTGCAGTGGCATCGTCGTCCACACTTCAGATGGACTTACGTAACATCAGATAATGTCAACGCAGTCCACACGATCTGGAAAATGCGCAGCTGACCCTATTTTTCTTGATGTAGATGCAAATCTCCTGTCGGGACCATACATCTTACTTAATGTTCCCTGGCTACAAGCTGGAGCACATCCGGGATGATATCTGTTGTCGCTATCTCAGGAGTCTTGAACAAAGAGAACCGTCTACTTTGTGGGCACGCGCGGATCGCGCGGCACATTGGGATTTACGCGTGTTTGTACAGGTCTCACAGCGGTGACACAGACTGGCAGGCAACCGTTCTGGGTGTCGTGAATTCTGGTCGCTTGCCAAAGTTGCCGAGGGAAACTTTTGTCGGTCGGGTTTGCCACCCCTACTTAAACCGGATGGTAGCCTGGCTCAGAGTGCCAAGGAGAAAGCCGACCTTCTGGGTGCTCTCTTTGCCTCCAACTAGACTATGAACGTCAATGTTACGAACGATGGAAGAAGATGTAAACGCCGAGGTTCTTCGCCGCCTGGCACTCGCTGGTGAGCACCCGAGCAGCTTCCGGCAGCGCGACGTTAGGCGGGAGCTTCAATCCCTTGACGTTTATAAGTCGAGTGGGCCAGACTGCATTCCTGCGGTAGTACTAAATCAGTGTGGTCCTGGGTTGTGTCCAGTACTTACATACGTATCTTTTCACGCTTTCATATTCCATGAAACAAGGCTTCCCGGCGTAGTGGAACACTGCGCACGTGCATCCTGTACCCAAGTCGTTCGACTGGTGGTCTTTTTGTGTGCCCCACACACCGCTGGGCGACGGCTATCGAAAGTTAAGACGAGGTTCTAGCAGTGGGCCTCGATATTTCTAAGGCTTTTGACCGGGTCTGGCACCGTGGTCTTCTTACCAAATTGTCTTCCTATGGACTGCCCGGGGGGTTTTGTGGATGGGTGTCTAGCTTTTTGATCGGTAGAAGCATCAGCAAGCAGTAGCTGTTCTGACTTCATGGCCCTAAATGCTGGAGTCCCACGAGGCTCGGTGTCCTCGTCCACTCTATTTTTGCTGCATATTAATGTGTTGCTGTCTATTGGCGGCATATACCTTGTTATACGGACGATAGTACATGCGAAATTTTTTACACAGGCCGAGCCATTATCCCTTGGTGCGTAGTGGAAGAAAGTGGTGAACAATTTGTGTCTGAAATCGAGACTACTCTTACACAAGTTTCAATTAGGGTGGACGTAACCTTACCGTACACCCAGTTAAAACTACAACACACTATTGTCATGAGTCATGGGCCTACATGCTGTCAAGACTCATGACAATACTGATGACTTATCTTCATTGTCAGCTACAGCTATAATTTTAGAAAATTGTGTGAAATCCTAAAGGTATTATTTCAACAGCAGTGGGTCGTAATTTTGGCGGAACCCTTATGACTGGTCCACGGAACCCCTAGGTTCCGCGGAACCCACTTTGGGAACCGAGGGCTTAGACTATCATAAAAAAATTGGCGATCACTCGACTGGCTCGCGTCGCCCCAAGGACAATGCCGCGACGCACATTTTGGGAAGCCCTGTTAGAGAATATGTAACGATAATTAATTATTAATTATCGTTACATTGAAAAAAAGACCGAAGTTTTTATTAGAAGTATACCTACAATCAAAAATATTGTTTAATAACAATTGCCTGCGACTCTTGCGCGTAGGT